>RQWH01000013.1:0-1200000 GCA_003934905.1 Neonectria sp. DH2 | reverse complement strand
TGCGGCTCATACTTTTGATTATTCAAGTCTTTGTGGTCCAGGTTTTGGAGAGGCTAGTCGTGTCAAGACGGCCAAAGGTTTCACGTCTTGTGAATGGATTTCATATGGAGAAAATCAATGGCAAGTTGCAGTAAGAACTCAACATTGGCTGACGGATGGACCGAAGATAGTTTGACATAGCGTTGGTAGTTTTGAATAATGTTGCAAGTTCAATGAACTCATTTGATGTATTAATCGCACAAAAGTCCACTGTGTGGACATGTACGAGAATGATCGGCGTAGCAAGGGATAGTTCATAATTTGCGGAAAGGCGTGATCTATAGGGAAGTCCTAACTAGATTCCTTCATAAAGACATGCCTAAGTGTTGTGCTCTATTCGTATTTCGTATGTAATTAATATTGCACCATGGTCTTCCTCAACAACACTCATGCTCCATTCGCGCGGTATTTGTGCCTTGGCCTTGACGAGAAATTCCCTTAAGTGGAGGCTGAGTAAGAATGGACTCTTGGTGTTTTTAGCTAAAAAAAAAGGTGCTGTCAAAGGCTCAGTGGATTTCGAGCATCAAAAACCGCACGCTTGAAGAAGAGAAAAGCTGGCACCATAGTGCTGGTGCTGGGGCCGGGTAGGGCGTAGGTACGAAAATGGTATGAAATACGAAGAGTAAGAACAGGGGTAAGACTGACGGCATGAAGGATCATAAAGCCAAAGAGGGTCACAGCCAACCGAGCTAGAAGAAGCGAAATTTCTTCCGCTTGATAGCCAAGAACGAGAAAACACCTTGGCCTACATTTCGTGGAAGCGAATACAATATGGAGCTAGCACACGCGTACCCGTTGAGGCATTGAGGATCCCGATGACGAGGCCCGCCCACATCCCGGGCAGGATAAGTGGGCCCATTTCCGGTGCCCACTAGCCGTGTCTATTAACTCAAATATTTCTTCCTCACTCACCTCGTGTCAATTGGACTTGAGAACGAGGGATTGAATGTGTTCTCTCATACTATAGTCATACTATATTTAGTAAAAATAATAATAAACCAGAAATAATGCCAGACTCGTTCCTGTACCTGCCCGTAGTTGCGACAAGTTTTCGGTCATCCGGCTTCCTGCCGACTCCCTCCCGGAGCCAGCGCCTAGTAGGGCGTCAGTCGAGCTTGCGTGGCCTGGTGGAGCATTAGCTGCCGAAAACCGAGGCCGGGAGCTTGACTTGAGGCCCGATTCTGGTTTAAGCTTAGATTTGACGAGGGCCTTCGGCCGTTTTGCATGGATTCCCTTGAAGCAGCCGGTATGACCGTGTGGCGTGGCTCACGATAGCCTCCAGACGCGTGGCATGCGACGTACGTTGGCACGAACCGCTGTGATCCGTCAGTTTCTTCGCGATATATAGAGGAGCCGCATGGCACGTAGTATTCGATAGAACATTAGCTCTCTAGGAACCATCTCCATCGACATAAATCCAGTCAAAACATGTTCCGTTTACTTGAAGCTGCTCTGATAGCCTCCCTGGCGGGGCTGTCTCATCAATCCACCATTCCTCGCGCGACCGACAGCGACACTCTTGCTCCTTTGAAGTTCAACTCAAAAGGAACTTTTCAGATCACTGTATTCTCGGACCTCCACTTTGGCCAATGTTTGTTTGCCCATGCGCTTGAACTTGCGAGGTGTTGTTGCTAAAAATGGGAATAGTTGAATCGACCACAGGGCCAGAACAAGACAACAATTCCGTTAGGGTCATCGAAGACGTTTTGGACTACGAAATCCCCGACCTTGTCGTGCTCAACGGCGATCTCATCAGCGGCGATGAAGCGTACGCCGAAAACAGCACCCTCTACCTCGACCAGATCGTCGCTCCCATTGTCGAGCGCAATTTGACTTGGGCTTCGACGTACGGCAACCATGATCATAATTACAACCTCTCCGCCGAGGCCTTGTATGAGCGAGAACATCTGTGGACCAATTCCCGGACGCAAAAGATGGTGAACGCAACCAAGGCTGGTGTCACCAACTACTACCTCCCTGTCTATGCGGCGAACTGCACTTCGAGCACCAGCTGTGTTCCCGAGCTGCTCCTGTGGTTTTTCGACAGCCGCGGCGGATATTACTTCCAAGGCGAGGCTCAGCCTGACTGGGTAGACACGAGTGTCGTGAAGTGGTTCAACGAGACGAACACCGCGTTGGTCGAAAAGTACGACAAGACGATCCCGTCGCTCGCATTTGTCCACATCCCCGTCAACGCCTCCTGGGCCCTTCAGGTCGAGTCCGGCGTCCACCCGCACCACCAACCCGGCATCGACAACGAGCCTCCCGTCGCGCAGCAAGGCGCAGGATGGTGCCCCGACGCCGATCCCGACAAGACCTGTGTATACGGCGAGCAGGACGTGCCATTTATGGAGGCTCTGGTCGCGATACCCGGGATCATTGGGCTCTTCTCTGGCCATGACCATGGCAACACCTGGTGCTATAAATGGGACTCGCTTGTGGAGGGGATGAACATCACTGGAAACGGCATCAACCTGTGCTACGGTCAGCACTCGGGCTATGGCGGCTACGGCGACTGGATTCGCGGCGCGCGTGAGATCGTCGTCTCTCAGGATCAGCTCTCAGAACTTGCAGTTGACACGCACATCCGCCTGGAATCAGGCGATGTCGTTGGCGCTGTCTCTCTGAACTCGACCTTCAATGAGGATTACTATCCCGCAACACCAGATGTGAAGACCTACATGTCCGATGCAAGCGTAGCCTTGTCGGAAACATCTTCAACTCCCCGAAATGGACCGTGGTCTCTCCAAGAGCAGACCTCAACCGGACTCCTGGCATTTGCCGTCTATTTAGGACTTTGGACATATGTCCTTCTGGGCCCATCATGAAGCGTTGGATCTACGAAGACAAACTCGAATTACCCACCGTTGAGTCCAAGACTTGCGCCGACTACGAGGACGCCGACTAAAAGCGACTCGCCTTTACAATGCAGTCAAATGCCATACGTCCCATTACGGCGGTTGACAGAACAGACTGAACTCTACGTGCAGACGAACAATCATGAGGAACCATATCACTCGGTTAACAGGTGCCTGAAAGGCTGTTCATGAGTGGCCAGGTCGTTACACCAGGGTACTCGCCTCTCTATCCCATCCGTAACCCTCGGATCTGAAGAAGTGAAGCTTGGGAGAGCTGAACTGATGCGCTGGGAATCAGAATCTGCACTGGACTGAGGTATAACCCTTCTCATCAGAATGATGATGGTAGCCTTAGGAGCAGGCCGGGTATGTTGTGAAGTTCACAGCCTTAGGATGGTCCAATTTGGGCAACCGGCCCAAGTGCTCAGCTGCCCCGTACCGGGCCATGAAGGGAAGAAGGAACAGAATGGCTAGATTCCACGAGTTGTCTCGATCTCGGGAAACTCTTCCAGGCCTCGAGACTAGCATATCATTAGGATTAAGTACATACTGGCGCCAATTCAAGGTCCTTCATCATCTCCTCCCACATCTTCCCTTCACTACCAGGCCTATCAGTGA
This sequence comes from Neonectria sp. DH2, assembly GCA_003934905.1. Classification (NCBI taxonomy): domain Eukaryota; kingdom Fungi; phylum Ascomycota; class Sordariomycetes; order Hypocreales; family Nectriaceae; genus Neonectria; species Neonectria sp. DH2. The sequence continues at coordinate 1,196,485 of RQWH01000013.1, read as the reverse complement.
GACGCAGATGCCCAAGCCATGTGAGAATAGCTTGGTAATCCCGATTCACCCGTTGATCACACCACCAAAGACCTTCAAACCGGCGCATGAGCCCCAGCCAGTACCCAAACAGCCACAGAGCTCTCTCGTCCCTCGTGTACAATAGGTTGCGAAATTCCGGCTTCATCTTTGCGAGAAACGTAAAGTTTTTTAACGCGTTTAGTCGAATAGGCTTCAAGTCTCGTAGCCGTATTAGAACTGCGACTGGAAAGCGAAAAACACCGCCATGGTCTATGTCGTTTTCCTCGTCTGGTTCGCTGTCCAGCCTCAAGACCCTAACCCAACTCTTTGGCACTCCTTCGAGACCGTTAGTCAATGGTACCGCTGTCAGAGTCGCTACTTCCTCCCCGAGGAAAATCCTGCCCAGGAAGCCGAGAGTTTTATTCAGATTTTCCTCTGCCATCGATACGATCAACGGTCTAAGACCAGCCTGTAATGCTAGCCAGCCCAATCTGTCTTCTCGGGGGCTAAAAACCCACGAATGGCTCAGTTCTGAGGTCTCGGATTGCGGAAGTGCAAGTGCGAGAATGTTCAGCAAGACTGCGCATAGTAGTAGTACATCCACGTCGGACTGGCCGAGCTCCTGTCGGGGCGTATCTAGAGTAGTCTGGTAGTCCTGTAGCGCGAGGGACTGCTGGAAATGCTCTGCTATTCGATGATGTATGATACCAGGTGAGACATGACGGAGATGACATGCAGTAATGGCGAGGATGGTGTTCCGAACGAGGGAGTGGGATTTGGACAGCGAGATGATCTCCTGGCTGAAGGGTATGTTGAGTATTTTGTCCCAGTGTTGGTGCAAATGTTGCATGAGATAGATACTGGGTGTACCATTCTTGGCGCTCGGGGAAGGAAATGGGACAATAGTGACGGCACTCAGGGAAGATAATGTGCCACCCGAATTTTGAGGGCTCAGGTAGCTCGAGTAAGAGAATGTTGGGTTTAGTCCGCCGATGCTTGACTGAGGATAGGCGCACTGTCTGCCATTTCTTTGACACCTCAAACATGTTGGCTTCGACTCATCGCACTTTGCGCAAGTTAGCTTCCCGCAATCGGGGCTGGAGGTTGATGCCCGTAGGACTGGAGACATGCCTTGACCTTCTTCGCCTTACACATCAGACAGCCGGACATGGACTTTGTGTGTGGGGGACGATTCCGCGAACCCCGGACCTTCCGGGCATAATCGTCCTGCGAAACCACCTTGAAATGAGCGAGAGAGTCCATTGCGTAATAGCCAGGGCTTTCACGACGAAGCTTGTTCGAAAGAAGTAACCGAGGGTGAAGTTGTCACCTACCGTTGGAAGGCATTTGGCCGGTTTAAAAGGTGCCCGAGGCCGACGGACGCTGCGGCGGAGGTCCACAAATACAACTGGGGCGGGTCGGGATGTCGCATTTAGACCCACAATGCTCGGTTACCTTGTTCGGACTAGCGTCCGCATCCTCGGCCGTAGCATCGAGTTGAGCGAGATGCCTTGGATGGGCATACCTACTCATTACTTGGATTACTAGGGAAATATGGAATTTTGTCATTTGGGCTCGGAGTTTGCGAGCCCAAAATCCGTTAAGAAGGATTACAAAATTCCCTGCGGCGCTCTCAAGCGATGTCTTAAATACTTCCGACTTGCCGCGTCGGCTCATCACGAACCTCCCCAACCTGTCTCGCAACCAACAGATCTCATCGCATCCAGACCGACAGTTCTTCCCCATAACATTTCCCCCAAGATTCATCGATTATGTCGTTCCTCCTGGCCTTTATTAATCGTCAATTTCTATCTGAGCCCCCGGTCCCAACCGCTTCCTTCAAAGGCAAAACCGTCATTGTCACCGGCAGCAACGTGGGTCTAGGATTGGAAGCCAGCCGGCGCATGGTTCGTCTAGGAGCATCCAAGGTCATTCTCGCTTGTCGAAATACCGAGAAAGGCGATGCTGCTGCAAAGGACATCCAGGAATCCACTTCATGTTCACCGGGGACGGTCCTCGTTTGGTGCCTCGACATGAGCTCCTACGCTTCCGTCCAGGAATTTGCAGAAAAGGCCAAGAGTGAACTGCCCCGCCTTGATGCCCTCCTTCTCAACGCAGGTCTCGGCACGAGGACGTTCAGAATGACAGAAGACAACGAGGAGATGATCACAACGAATGTGGTGTCGCTCAGTCTTTTAGCCTTACTTCTACACCCGAAGCTCCGTGAGACAGCGCAGCGATTCGATACGCAAACCCATGTGACGGTTACTGCCTCGGAGTTGTATGAGGTTGCCAGTTTTAAGGAGCGCGAAGCCCCCTCAGGGAAGCTGTTCGAGACTCTCAGCAACGAGAGCACCGCCAACATGGGAGACCGGTACAACGTGTCCAAGTTGTTAGAGGTGTTTATCATCAAGCAACTTGCAGTACTCTATCCCTTGAACTCCAGCGGTGTCATTGTAAACTGTGTGGCTCCAGGGTAAATATCTGCGTATGTTTGTGGAAGAACAATTGCTGATCGTTTGTCGACATAGCTTGTGCCAGAGCGATCTTCATCGCGAACTCCATCATATTCGTGCTGCCCGTATCGCCCTGAGGCTGTTCGCTCGCGCAACCGAAGTCGGTTCGCGCACTCTCGTGCACGGCGCAAGTGCCGGACCCGAGTCGCACGGCCAGTATGTGCCCGATAGCAAGATCACGCCTACGAAAGGGCTCACTGCGGGTTCTGCGGGAGCTGAGCTGCAGGATCGGATCTGGGTAGAGTTGAAGCAGAAGTTGGAGGGTATTCGACCGGGTGTTACGTCTTTGTCTTGAGCTAAATAGTCGAGGGCCTGTAAGCCTCTCGCGAAGTTGCCACTTTGTTTTATTTTATTTTATTTTCTTTGGAGGACTGAGAACTGAACTCTTTGGTTGAAGGTCTTTTAGCTGCGCACGTATATGGAGGGAGGGATGAGGATGGGTGGACCTCAGAACATTGGCCTTTGCGAGAGCAATAATAACTCGCGGGAGTTAGATTACAAACGAAACACAGAAACCTTATTACCATTATTCATTACCGCCTAGTAAAGTCCAATATTAAATCGAGCGGCAATTCAGACCTTTTCCCCACCTCACTACAGCCGGTACCTCTTCCTGATGTCCCCACAGACCGTGGTATCTAATTATTGTCCCTCCATTGATTCCATTGGTCATGGCAAAGGAACTCATCAAAGCTTGGCCATTCGTCACAATATAGCCGTTGGGCTGAATATGATCACTCGTCCTCTCCGCCTCAATCTCTGCAGATTGGATCCTCTTCTTCCCCATATCGGACTTATTGAGGTTCTCCGCTTCTTGCTTTTCGAGCTCCTCACGCTTCTATTCAACCTCAAATTAGATTTTATGCCTGCGCAAGGGAGCCATGTAGTTAGAGTAGCACCTCATATTGGGCGCCGATATTCACTTTCTTGAACCACTCTGGGTGGCTGGGGCGGCCCGGGCTGTCTGGGTCTTTCTTCACCTTAATTATGCAGCTTTCGGTGACTATTCTGGCCATAGATAGTCGAACCCTAGTCTTTTAAGCCTTGAGAACATGTTGCCTGAATTCGTCAAAGGCCTCGTGGCCATCTTGAAAGGCTAGGCTCTACACCGTCAACCAAGGACATGTCTCATCTAGGAGGGCCGATTTATTGTGAATTTGTATCCTCAAGAAATTCAGTCCCTTGAAGAACTTGTCAAGAACCGAAGAAACCTGTAGCACCTGGTTAGTATCCAAGCCAGGCTAATCCCAAGGAAGCCTTTACCGCCAGGATGGAGCTGTAGGTAGTATCAAGGCCGAGCAGGAGGAGAAAGGCCGCAGACTTGCCCGAGCCTGACTCATTTTTGGGGATACCCTTTGCGATAACGAGTCCCAGATCCTTCACAGGGCTCAGTAACTTTCCAATTGGCCATTGGCGCTGTTGAAACGCCCAGAGATCTGTACTCGAGCGAGCTACTAGCTTGGGTCGACTACGTAAATCGTAGTAGTATCCTTATTGTTCTTCTGGACTGAGAGGCATGAGGAATCCCTGGAATGGGGTGATTGTTGTTGGCATGTTTTTGTATAATTAAATAATGGGAACTACCATTGATATATCCACATCAGCTTGTCTTTTTCACGAAGCAAAGTTTAAATCAGAGATATTCAAGGTACCTGTAATGTCATCACATCTCAATGAGTCACCCATACTTGCAATAGTGAGGCACTAAGTTTTACCTCTTTATGTACTGCAGAAACCTGCGCGTTAATAGCCTTCATCCTGAGGGAACGATTCTAAGATTTGCAGTGTCCCCGGAGAAACCTAGAAGGTTCGGTTCCTTTGGAAATCCCAAAGACCCCTTTGCTTTAGTAGCTAAATGATGAAGTAAAAAGTGAAGTCTACATTAATATGCCTATCACTTCTCCCTCCTTCCCTCAACTTTAACTTTGGTTCATTCTTATCATGACTTTCGAACTTTGGTATTCTAAGAGCACCACTGGCGTGGGCGTGTTTCGCGTCGGCACCACTAACCATAAGAGCAATTTCCACCCCAATCCAACTGTTCCGGGAAGCCTCTACCCGAAGACTAACAGCTTGGCAGATTATGGCTGACTCCATGTGACGGGTGCAATTTCTAGGCGGGTGCATCATCGAATTAATGGTAGTATTGGATTAAAGTCAGTTTGTCTTACACGCCCAATGCTCTGCTGAGTAAGTGGTATGTCTGTCTTTGACATCCTGAATTTTTCATGATTCCGTTGCTCAATAGGTAACAGTTCGGCGTTTTTCATTTGTGTTGCCAGGAATGGGAGGCAGACGAATATTGCAGGTCTTTATTTGCAAGTCGGGATTTATCTTCCAATAGGAGGGGACGCGTCAAAACCCATGCTAACGACTTACTTGTCGATTGAATCACACTAAAAGCGGGAGGATGGGCGTTTTGATTTCCGGATCGGAGGGAGATCATGTCGACTGTTTCCCATACAATGAGCAGTTTCAGCTTTCAAAAGTACCCAAGCCTACGCGGCAGTCCACTCGGTCCCACTTGATCGCATCGCCGTTCGGGAATTGGTTGCTGGAGTAGCTGTCACACACAAGTGGAGTCTTCAGAGTTGTATCAGAAATCTGACGCTGTGCCAAGGGGTCGGTCGCTTGGTGTCACATGTCGGAAACATGAAATGTCGCTAGGCTAGGTGGATTCAAGGGTTAAATAAACCCAATAGAACACAATTGCCGGGTTTATAAACTTGCCAAGGGTCTCAGCATTGCCAAGTCAGGATAACCTCAAACTACAAAGGTCATCGTGGACTCCCACACTCCATACAGCTTGACACCGACTCCAGACACCTGAAAACGGTGGGACTCGTCATCAGGCTGTCTGAGCCCCAAATAATGGATTCCAGGAGGCTGCGTTCGTAATATCTTAATGCCTCGGGAGTATGCTAGAAGGCGTAGAGCCGAGAGACCGAAATCTTTGAGTCCCATATCTTGTTCGCGCTCTCCCTTCTGCTTTTCTTTTTCCTCTTAAAGAAACCAAGCCATTCACTAAGTTCTCTGCATTAATTCCGTCACTCACTATATCCCTTATTGTTGAGCAGGTCTCACTTCATTTCTTTCCGCTCATTCAGTCGCTTTCGAAATTTCCAATCATGCAGGCCTGGTTGGTGTTCGCTTTCGTAGCAATGGTCACGGCCATGCCACAGCCACTGGTGCTCGTCCCACCAACTGTACCCGCGAAACCACCCTTCAGAAGTACAGAAATTTCCTATCAACTTTCCAAATAGCCAAAGAAAGCTAACAGCCAAGCTAGTTAGAAGGGACCTTCCCATCCAGAAGAGGGCGAACAAACTAATAACAGTTGTCGTCGGGGGCACTCAGGATACCTTCGTTCCGAATTCTGTCCAGGCGGCTGTGGGTGATGTCATACAGTTCCAGTTCAGCTCGGGCAACCACACTGTTACCCAGAGTAGCGAGGACGCTCCATGCCAGCCGCTGCAGTTGACGAATCCCGAAGCGATTCACAGCGGTCACATCCCCTATGAGGCAGGCCAGACAACAGTTGGCACCTTCAACATGCCTGTGACGAATACCGATCCGACATTTTTCTACTGCGCTACTGGGCCTCATTGCCAAAACGGCCAGGTCATGGTTGTCAACCCGTGAGTATCTTTTTACCTGTTCAAATGATACGTCAAACACTGACAGTACCACAAGAACGAGCGATGAACAACTTTTGAACTACTCGAAGATTTCGTCGGCAGCTGCTCTCAACGTAGATGGTACCAGTGTTGTTGGTGGTACGGTCGGCGAAATATCCCTGGATACTGCCGCGTTCAATCCCCCGGTGGAGGAGGAGGAGCCGGCGCCTCCTGGTGAGGCTCCGGTAGAGACTCCCGCAGCGACTCCTGCGAAGTGAAAACCGGCGAGAAAATCGGCTGCAGATGGGAACCCATTTGGCAACTCACCGGTCGGATCTACAGCCAAGGTGTATACGAATTTCTTGTCTAGGATTGAAAATTAGGAGGTTCGGGAACAAGACGAGAGTTATTGGTAGTCAACACTGGGTACACTAAGTAATTAGGATGAAGGATTGTAGTCGTAGATCTCTTCTTATGCCGCTGAGCGGTTTATAGCTTCACTATTGTACAATAAAGTGGACTGTTGCATTTAAGTTGGACTGCTGCACGCTCAGACAATTATGAAGAACACTATGTACTCGTGGAATATTAACAAGGGCAAAATAAAAGAGCTTCAGCCTAGCCCAGACAAAGTAAAGAGTTGAGTCAGACCCAAGGCAGATCATACATGATGTACGCTCGTGCCAGCCAAGCAAAATAATGAACGGCGCAGTGAGTCAAGATTACATTGTAATTGCCCACCACTTGCAAGTCAGAGTGGTTTCTAATTCTGCCTTGCGTCTCTTCGGCGATAGATAGATGCTACACTAATAATCACTGGCGTGTCTTTCTCGGGGTGCACTTGGCCTCAGTAAGGGGGGTTCTTTTGCACTGAATGGGAAAACATCAAGCCGCTGACGACGGTAGTAAGCAATTTCTACGAGGTGAAAAATAAGGGAGACCCCCCTTGAGGCTTTGATGCCTAAGTCAAACTAGTCGGGAGTGTGATCAGCCCCACGGCGCTTCAATAGTCTGGGGTTTCCGGGATGCTGGCATCGGAGTCACCGCTTCTGGATTGAACTTGCGAGCCAACCAGCTTCGTTCGTGTCAGTCTCTAGAAGAATAGGGAGGCTTGAAAATTCCGAGCATTGCCCTCTCAACGCGTAGGGCTGAGCGGCTCGTGACGCTGGCGTAGGACTCCTCATAGCTAGAGTCGAGCTAGCTGTGTCGAGCTGGGCCAGAAAAAGAAGCAGCAATCCAATGGCGTCGCTGTCAGCCTAGGAGGCTTGATCTGGCACATACGTTGATATCCGCCACTAGCGACGTACCGTGATACTATAGGAGGGGAAACGCCCAGGACTAACTCAGCTCTGCCAGCCACCAGCCACCAACCCACCTACAGCGTGCTGCAAGGAGGTCACCAACGGCCGGTGGCTTCAGCTTCGCCACTATTGTCCTCGGTGCCTTGTGTTAGATAAACGGTGATAAAGACATGTTTATTGCCCGTTTCTTCTCAGTCCGCGAACTGTAGTCCTCAAAGTGTGTAGTAAAAGGGGAGCTCTTGATCGCTCTGCCTACTTCTTTCTTCAACGCAGATATAAATTATTAGCAACAATGTTGTTGAAAAGCCTCCTGTCTGGGCTCGCCTTGCCCGTCGCCGTGGTCCAGGCTGCAGGCTTCAACTGCGCATCGTTTTGGCCTTCCATCAGCCCAGGAGAAAGAAACACCGTCAACGGGAACTGCCAAACGTACCCGGGCTACCCCAAGACCATCGGCCAGACCAAAGTCACGGTGGTGTATACAGATGACTGGCAGGGCAATCTCGGTATAATCGACGCCCTTCTGAACGAAGCCATCACCCAAAGTGTCGCAATCTACAGTACCTTAACACCACCGCCTGACATAGTCATCATTCTCGGAGCTGCAGACAGTGACGCGGCACTCGACACCTCTATGCCCACGTCTCCCAGCGGTCCATGCCAGATCCGCAGCTTCAAAGGCTGGGCGACCGGAGAAGCTACGGCGATGTCGCCCGGGGCCATGCAGGCCGTCGCTCATGAAATCTATCATTGCGTCCAAGCGAAGATGATTGAATGGAGTTCAGCAGATTCACCCACATTGTGGATATTGGAGTCCTCAAGTGACTACTTCAGCAACGTGGTCTTCCCTTACGCCAACAGGGAGGTTGACAACGAGGAAAACTACGAACCCAACAAGCCCATCTGGCAGCAGGCGAACAAGTACGTCTCCAGCCTGTGGTTCCAATCACTTGAGCGATCTCGGGGAATTGTCTACCTGCACCAGTTCGTCATGTCGACGATCTTCGCGGCCAGCGAAGACGAGGAGCGGGCCCGTCTGTCTTCCATCCCCGGATTCATCGACGACTTCTACCTCTTTGCGCTCCAATTCTCGTTCGACCGCATTTTCGATACGAGCGGCAAACAACTTCACATCCAAAACGCGCCTGAATACCAAAATACCATTTGGTCCGTCAACGACGATGCTAGCGAGGGAACTGCCGTGCTGGAGATGACGCCCTTCACCATCTCGGGCTTCACCCTGAAGCTTGACGCCGGGCAGAATGTCAAGCTTTACGCGTCCACCACGGCTAAGCAACGAGTAGCATGGCGTCGAAAAGGCGAATTAAGCTGGAACGATCTCCCCAGAGTTGGCTCTAGCGGTGGGTCGGAAGGTGTGGTGATAATCCCGTGCGCCAGCGGTCCCCAGGAGATTCGCGTTCTGGTCGTCTCAGGTGAGAACAAAGCCTCCGACAAAGTGCAAGTTCAGTACACCCAGACGTACAAGGACGACAGTTGCTGTAAACAAGACCCGAAAAAGAGAGACTCGGAAGAATGCCCAACAAGCTCGGCCTCCAGTTCGACTGCTACGAGCTCGGCCCCGGAACCTACCGGCACTGACCCCGGATCTGGCTCTTGCTCCGGATCGAGCATTGCTATGGATCCTTGCTTGCTCGGTCACTCGTGGAGTCTCGACATTCCCAGCACACGCGAGCTTATGAGGAAGCAACTCTCTAAAATACCTGATATAACAATCAACGTCGTGGACGTGTCCGGCTCTGGTGGACTGGATTTTGACCAGAAAAATGTCACCTTTACATATACTGGCCTTACAACAAAAGTGGATTTGTCCGCAGAAGGCATTGACTTCCCAATCAACGTGATTATTGATGGAGAGGCTTCGGGCAGGTTCTTCATTAAATCCGGAGGAAGCGGCTCTTGGGTTGCCTGCCTCGCCTACACGAAAGGCTCAGGCACAGCCAGGGCGAATGTGCCGTTCATCGGAGAGCAGGTCTTTGACCTAGCCCCGGGAGGAGGATATCTCCAGAACATGGATATAGCGTATACCTGCGGTAATGGTAGGGTAACCATTGCAAGCGCTGGGTCCGAGAGTCCTCTAGACGGAGGTGCTACTTGGGGCCCGCTGGCATACAATGCTGCGTAGCGAGCTGTATGGGGCGGGCAGTTCATTTTTAGTGTTGTTTGAGTCTGTTTTTAGCTTATCTTGCTTGTTTGACAAGGCCATTCGTTGAGATAATTGCAAAGCTGGACATTGCAAAATCTCAACCGTTGGTTACTGTGTTGTTATACTTATTATGATGAGTACAAATGCGAAATTGAATAGCATTTTAATGCACTTCACCGTTCACTAGTCGCATGTGGTTGCATGCTATTTTTAAAGTATTTTATAAGCTTAAAGCCTAAAATTTCGGAATGAGATAATCTCCATCTGAGGCCCAGCTCCAAAGCAACGATGAGGAGGCTAGATTTACCCTGTTCAAATCATCACGCTTTTACGCTTGTCTGCACTCTATGTAATCAAACACTTTGGACAACATGAAATTGTTTGGCTAGCATTTTCCTTATTGATTAGCATGGCCAGACTAATTGAGGTCCAATCTTTCATAAGAGACATCCCTCAACACATATCTAACCATCATCAACTCGACCTTCTTAGATTCCTCTTTCCACGGCTCATTCTTCATCCACTTGAATATCTCTTGCCGCTCCAGCTCCCAGCTTTCATCTCGCATCTGCTCATCCCAGACCATTTTCTTCCTACCGCTACCATCTGCCCTAAGGGGTGCTTGAAACCGCCACTTCCTGGCATGGTTTACCACGCGCTGGAGCTGCGTTTTCTTCACCCCGAACGTCTCCAGCACAAGTGTAAACGCAAAGCTCGGCCCGAAGAGACCGGCCGTTTGGGTCCACCCTGGCGGAATCAAGAGAGATAGATGGAGCCCCGATTCATCAGGCGCGACTGTAGCGTCTGGCTCTTCGCTGGGAAGCGGTGGCTTGGTATCCCAAGTCCACCAGTCGCGGCGATTCAACCGGACCACCAGATCGCAGACCGGTCGCGCCAGGATGTCGTCAACGATATTTTGACGGACGCCGGTCCCCATCTCACGAGCAAGCCGCTTTACAATGCTAGCAGCATAGGACCTCGAGTTGTCAAACAGCCCGATCCAGGTGTTAATACCATTGGGTATTCTTTCCTGCCTCAGGGTCATCTCGATTCTCTGGAGCAACAGCAATTGCCACGCTTGCAGGTGAAACAAACTGATGTCGGCCTCTACCGGCTGCGAGAGATTATAGGTTGGTCGGTCCCCCTCGGAGGCCTCGAAGATGACCAGCGCAGTCTGCTTCAGCGGGAGGTCCCATGTCTCGGAGTACACAGCGCGACAGGTGCGGAGCAAGGCCCTATCAACGCGACGCGGGCCGGTGTTATCAGGGCGCCACAAATTAAGGCGGCGATCATAGGGGCGCTCGGGGTCGAAATGAGTAGCTGTAGCCAGTTGCCAAATCTTATACCGGATCTCGGGGGGTAACTTGAACAATGGGCTCTGGGGTTGCAGTTGGGTGACAAGGAAATCGGCCGAGGCGATCAGAGGGAGAGTTTGGGGGGTCGTAGTATGGAAGTCCTCTCGGTTGTTGTCTTGGCTGTTGTAATCTTCATTGTTGCCTTGGCTGTTGTAATCTTCATTATTGCCGTCGTCTGGATCTTCATCAGAGTCCGAGTCGACTCCATCGATGAAAATAATGTCGTCGCCACTCGCGTCCATGGTGTATCGATCTGGATCCTCGAGGCAGCCACTTGGAACCTCGGGAGGGGGTCGCTGCTTGATTGGGGTTGGCCATAGGAGGTGAGTTGGGCTAAACATGATGTCTGTTGACGGTGCACACTTAAGGATAGTGGGAGTGAAAAGAAAAAGAAAATCAGGATGACGGATATCGTTGCTTGTCTTTTTATGTCTTCAACCGTGAACCGCGCTGAATTACATCGTGGTTGCCTGCTGAACCACGCTACTCCTCAACTTCGCTTACAGTTATACGAATATGTTGGGTGCACGAATAATGTGCTGATATTTTCGGGCGCAAGGATGTTGTGTCATGCAGAATGAAGTGGCAAATCGGACCCCAGATGTACCGAGTAACCTAGGAGTCAAATATTCAACGAGACCCTTCGATAACTATACAGGCCATGTTTCTGAGCCCAGCTGTTGAAAGGATAGTGCTCACGGAAGTTACTCGCGTGTTGACCAACTAATCATTTCCTCGGGTTTGTCCTATTCTTCAATACCTTTAAATAGAGCCGTTCCAGTCGCATGTATCCTGAACCAGGCCAGTCAGTGTGTGCATTCTGAGGAAAATGCGGCTTTGCCAGGATAGGCTCAAAGCTGGACTGCAGGCTGAGAATGGGCGACAGAAGGCAGTCTAAAGCAGAATTGGCAAATTCCTACTAGTATTAGTACCAATGGCTTTAGTATTAGTATACCTAGGACTTACTTAGTGGTTTGTGCCTTGCCTGATTCGTTCCTTGGGATACTTCCACAGTCATGGCAGAAGAAAGGGCAGGAGAATGAGTAGCAACGGAGGGGTTTGTTCAATCTCAACCAATCTTTCGTTCATTAAATTCCACTCAGTAATTAGAAGCTACTAAGTCTACGAACGTCAGTCTCTATACAAAGGACGTCTCTTAGCCTATGAGACTGTCCGATCATCCAGTCAACCTGCCCCTCGCGAATCGCATTGCCCAAGCCCCCTAGCACACCCCCATCTCCCACGATACCGAGAGTCTTGTCCAAAGTGCTGTACATCATGTACAAACCTGACGCTGTCACCTGGCGCCTATGCTCCGCTGTGTCCCAGTGACATATAACACTTTTGTCCGGAGTAGGCAGTGCTGGAGAAATGGCAGAGGCCTTGTCGCTCACGTCCACTGTAAGATATGGCACACTCGCACAAATTTCGTCAACGAGGAGTTGCGTCCTAGCTAACAGGATATTTGGCAGTTCCTTATGATTTTGCGACTGACTTTGGGCCTCCTTGGCTGAGATGGCGACAGTGCACTCGTGGATGAGCGCAAGTACACTCAGTTCGGTGATTCTCTGGCGGTTCAGTGAGTTGGCTATCGACAAATTGGTGTAGACGGCTGGCATGACTTTCTCGTATAAAGCCGCAGCTTGTATCGACGAGGTAAGTGTACAACCTAGGACAGGCATCGGCTTCCAAGTTGGCGGGAGGGCGTCCCACCAGAGGTCACATTCGATCGCTAGGCTAGTGGCGCTCGTAAGAATACTTTGCAGTTTCGTCTCATCATCGGTACTATTTTCGATTGTATAAGCATCTACCGAACCATGGGAGTCGATGATCTGATGATTCCTCGTCAGCAGATGCTGAAGCCTGGAAAGCTTGGATGTCAACGTGTCGGCCTCGATCGCCACTCCTTTAGGCTGAGCTCTGACGGCGCCATCCCAAACAGCACTGACAGCCTCAAGGCCAGCTGGTTCAGTGACTCCGTTCCGATTGTGGTAGAGCAGTCTGTTTCGAGTAGCAATAACGAGGCGCCAGGAGACCTCGTCGCGGTAGTTGAGCGGCCCGCGGTGCTGCAGCAAGGCCACAGATCCAAGTATGTGAGTGCCGGAATGAGACTCGCGGTCTTTCCTCCCGAATGTAGTTTTGTTACTCTCGTAGGCGTCCAAAACGAGAGTAGTCATCAACAGCTCGTCCGACTTGCTCTGCATCGGTCCAGCGATGGCTTGATTGGTTTGGGTCAGCGCCTCAGCGTATATCCTATGCTCCATGGCAGATTCGTCGCCGCACAGACTGTGCAGATGGGCCACTTGAAGTGCGAGCGCTGTAGTCGCCTTGGATAGCGGAGATGATATGCTTGAATTGGCATACATGGCTGGGAGGATGCCAAAGAAGCTACACGTCGTCTGAACGTCGTGGTTGAAGCTGTAGCGGAGGAAGAAGAAGCCCAAGGCGTTATACTCGGCGTCTTCAGAAACGATCGGAGGGATGCAGTAGGGGGACTGCAGAGGACTCGAATTGAGCGTCGTCGATCTTCGAGGCGTCAAGGTTGTGCTGCTCTTTTTCGAATGCCGTCTCACGATCTTGACTGTTTCGTCCCTGTGCGCCTTTTCGAAAACGTCACCATATCCAGGACATAAAGTTCCTTTCGCTGTGCATTTGACGCAAGCCGGCTTTCTTTGATCACACTATCCACCCAGGTCAGGTCAGAGAGCAGATCATGGGAAATTGAGCAACTCACCTTAATCCTTCGAGCCCTGCACTTCCGACAGCCTTTGCTTGGGCCGTTGTATACCATCTTGAGTCTAATTTTGGAGCCATCCACGAACCATTTACCCACCTAATTTTTAGTTGAAAGGTAGAGATTGTGTTGAAGTGATCGCTGACCGACTGCGCCGAGGAAACACAGCCATCCACACGGCGGGCCAATGACATGGCTGCGCGAGGATACCCCAACTTGGGTTAGCTCCGGTATAGGTCTGCTTACACCCGCGGATACGTCGGAAACTTGGCCAGCATCCTACATGTAAGGCATTGATTTAGTTCCAGGGTCCTAAGCCTATCTTGTAGTGTACTTGCGGTCAGGAGCCTGAAATCGAACATGATGCTTACCTTGATCTTCTCATTTCAACCCTAGGAAACTCAACTTGGAGAGTCCTTGCGAGATTAACATATGATGACGAAGTCGTCAGTTCGCACAGCCTCAATCCAGACTTGTGATGGACAATTGCTGAACTATAAGTGACCATGTTGAAGCCACAATTGAAGTATTATTCCCTTCCAGAACCTCACTCACATCTCAATCTTCATCTCATACTAAACAAACATCAAAGAACTCTCTCAAGTTTCAATCATGCGTTTCCACCAAGCCGTTACCTCTGTGGCCTCCCTAGCTGGACTTTTGGTCTCAGCAAGCCCTCAAGACAAGAAATGCGTTGAACATCAGTCTTTTGCAGGAAAGTTCGTCGATGGACCTGCTGAGATGAGCGCGGATCCTCTCGTTCCCTTCGATTCCCCATGGTCTCCGTTTTCAACAGCACCGTGAGCGAAAACTGGTCCTTCGACGCTGTTTCCCATGACGGCAAGGCCAGCATCGTCGTTTATGTCACCCGAGGCACGGTTGCCAACAAAGTTGGCGCTCAGCGGGGATTGATCTCCGTCTCATGGGCCAACGGAACGCGGTACATGGAAAACGCATTTGTGGACATGTCAACCTTGACCACCTGTCCGAAATCCACGTCTGGGTTGTGGACAAACAATGCCAAGAACATATCCTGGGGCTTCACCGCGTCTACCGACTTCAAGAAATCGGTCTTCACCATCAAATCACCGACAATCAACGGCACGTTCAAGCTCAAGAACCGAGGACCTCCTATCTACCCCGGAGGGCTTGTGTACCCGAATGCGAAAGCCAGTGTGATGTTGGCCCCTGAGATGTACTGGCAGGAACAGTTCCCTGTCGCCGACGCCGAAGTGGATCTGGACATTCGCGGTACGCCCTTCATCTTGTCTGGTGTTGGTGGCCGGGACAAGAACTGGAACTCCCGGCCCTGGGCCGTCATCAGTGGTAACTGGGACATGGGGCGGACCATTGTTGGACCATACGGCCTGATGTTCTGGAACTATACATCGGCCGTAGACGGACAGTCCTACTTCAGCGCCACCCTGATGAAAGGCAGCGATGTCATTTTCCGCACTTCAACTGAGAAGCCATCCTGTTCCGAGACCTACGGCACCGTCAAGTTGACCAACAACGGCCCCGTCCATCTGGCATCCGCCCCAGGAGCCGCATCCCCGCTGCCCAAATCGCGCCATACCGGATACCTCATTGACTTGATGTCTCCCAAGACGGGTGAGCACTGGCGATTCACGCTCGACTTTTCCCAGACGACGTTTTGGTTTCCTGCTAGCGAAACCTTGAGCGTTGGCCAATTCGGCGGTAACGTTTCTGGCGGCTTAGTCGGTGGGAAGCAGTTCAAGGGGGTAGCATCTGGTTCAGTTCAGGAGTATGTTCTTTAGAAGGAGCTCTAGAATTGTCTTTCAAATACCATCGCCTTGTTTGGAGGGTGATCTGACCGCAATGGGTGAGCTCAAGGAGGGGAAGAAGCAGAGGAAATAAATTCACTCGTTAGAAACTGTAATAATGAGTAAATTGACAAGAATATCTTCCTTGATTCAGTCTTCCATGCCGCAAGCAAACTTTATGAGTTCTGTGAGAATTCAACTGCATGAGTAACTAGCCTTAATCCCATCCTAAGTAAAACACGACTCCGCAAATCTTTGGAAATCCTTCAACTCCGTTCGAAATGCCGGGTCCATCCCCATCTCTGGTGTCGTCCGAGTCGAACGATAATCAGATGATGACCTCCAGACCTCCCTCACCCGAGCCGACCATTCAAACTGGCAGCTTTCAGAGCCCTCCAGAAGCCCCTATGCTGCGTCAAGAGTCCTCGGCCTCGTTGCTTCACCATGACATGTCCAAAGAAGAGTACTTGCTTGACAGCAAGCCAAGTTTATCATAGGCATGCAAGAGACTAAGCCTGGAAACAAAACTGAATAAGGTGCTCTCGTCAAAGCCGAATGCAAAGTCTTCCAGGAATACATCGAATCCCGCATGCAATACTTACAGAAATCTCCCCATACGCGACATGAATGCATGGTGGTTCCCCAACGATCTTGCCCAAAAGCATCCACCTAAATCAAACACTAGCCTCCCCTTCCTGGACATGTTGGGGAAGATTTCTCTTAATTATACTTCGTATCCTGGCCGTGGACAGCGACTTGCTTTCTTTCCTGCACTGTGCTTCCAGTCAGCGGCATTCTCGGTGTTGTCTTTGCTCACTTAGTCGACGGCCCGGAAGTTCTGGTCTTCTAGAACGTGGGAGGAATAGGCCATAACGGACATGTAATGTATCGACAGAACTCGCGAAGCACCGTAAGTGTTGCAAGCTCGCGGGCCGCAGCCGAATTGTGACTTGAAAGTGGCAGGGATGCAGGCGACTAAGGGTGGCTTAGTTTCGCGAGGCCATCACATTGGTCCATTTACCAAGCAGGTTTGCCTGCGCCGCCCTTGTAAATTTCACCGCCTCGATAGGGAGTCTGCCTTTTTATCTTCTTCTTCTCTGTGTATTTACCCTAGCACGAGCAGGCACCTGTTGCAGGATTTATAAATGCTTTGGGAAATGACTCCACCAAAGTCGGGTGTCGGAATGGTTTGTCTTCCTCCGTGAGACTAGAAAAGCGATGACGTAGCTCAATAAATGTTGGTGTTACTTTACCTCTCAATTATCAACCCAATAAAGAACGCCTGGCCTTTTGACCCGTGTCAGCCAAATATAAGACAGTGAGGCTGCATCCCCGGCACACGCAGGGATGCTCACGAGGTTCCCAAAGTTGGGGGCCAGCGCCTAGAACAGGCTGGTTTCGTTGATAAATTGAGGCCTTCCCCCGACCAAGATATCCATGAAAGTGCCTCAAATTCCATATATATTACAGCCTCACTAATCTAGACTCTGACGATTTCGCTCGTCGATTTCTCGATCCATCACATCTGTCACATCTCTATCACATCCTCACAACGTTGTAGGTCACTGCTCGGCTCGATCTCGATTTTGAACACCGAAATGAGGACAGGTCCAGCTCGACGCTCCATTGCCGAAAATTATGAGCTGCCAGGCATGACCGGTGCCGCTTTCTCTGAGGCCAAATTTGAGGAAAGGCTCGGTGGAGCATATCAAGGCGTCAGAGAGGCAAAAAAGTCAATAGATACTGAGGCTTCTCAGTCTGTGTCCACAGGTCTTGGTCCACAACTCACCGATCCATGGGTTCATCCAGGATTGCGTCGCTTCACCTACAACCAGCTTCTGGACCCAGCCAACTTCCAGTCGCATTCTACTATCGATGTTCTCAAGGTTTCAGGCGCAGACAGTCAGCTGAGTAAGGATCCTCAGTTCTGGTACGCAACGGTGTTAATAGCCTTAGGATTTGACCGGAAGCAAAGCGATGCTCAAATAGAGGCAACACTGGAAGTGAGTCTGCCCAAGGCTGACAGGACCATATTGTATGCAAAGCTAATTTCTGAAGTCCTTGGATCAAGACCATGATACTCCGTCTTTATTGGCACTGCAAGTCATCGTCTTTAATTTTCCTCTTCGCCCGAAACTTGCTGACCGTGAGAAGCTGCATCAATCTCGAGCCTGACGATGCTTCGCTATTCAATTTCCGGGCATCCATTTCCCAGTCGCTTACCAAAGAGCTGTTTGCGCGGTTCAATATTCACAGTGGCTTCATGCTTGATCTTCTTGGAAGACCTAATTATTGGTCTGCTGTATCACAGTGGAAGGAGGACGGTTCGGAGGGAAAGACTGCCTTTGGTAATTCCTACCGCTTCTTTAATGGTGTATCGCGCTGATCGCTTTTGCAGAGTTCTTTTGTCAGCATCCTAGATGGCATCAGAGAGGCAGATACGACAAGGGACAGCAGACTGCAACGTCAGGGAACAAAGCACCCGCCTCTGTCTACATGCACCACTCGCCAGCAAGAAATCTAACTCTCTACTTGATTGTCGCCCCTGAAGATGGTGAATGGTTCTCGTTTGTCGACCGCATCCAACAAGACTATGACGCAAAAGATGATCCAAAGGCAACTCCCAAGGCTATAGCCACAAGTCCTTTCATGCTTCATGCTCTCATTGGGAGCATCGCATTCGAGCAATCAACCGACTATACGGCTGAAATCCGCACGCGCCTCATGGAGCAAGTAAGTTCGTCTGTCCTAGTTAGGAGTTTGTTTAACAGTCGTTTCTTCTCAGCTTAAGAAAATCAACTTCGATGAAGAACCAGGGAACGGCATCCCAACCCGCGCGGTCAACACGCTTCGTGACATGGAAGGCCGCTTCGAGCTAGAGGGAATCACCATTCACCTCAATCAAGTCTCTCAGATGATCAACACGGGTCTGTCAAGCGTCTTCTCGTCTATTCAACATAGCGAGAGACTGTTGTCAGCCCACAAAATCTTCTGTGAAAGAAATCAGATTGGAACTCCCGGCAGCTTGGTTGATCGCACCAACGGCATACTGCATTATATTCTAGACGCTTTCCAATGCCAACAAAATTATCTCAATGGGTATAACCTCAGGAAAGAGACAGCCATGAATTTTGTAAGTATCCGGCTAGGCCGAGAGGATATGATTTAACATCACCAGGTCTTTCACATTGTTACCCAGCAAGATAGTGCGACCAATCTCAAGGTAGCATACAGAATGTCGAATGACAGCTCTTCCATGAACACGGTCACAATTCTGACCATGATTTTCCTCCCTGGAACGTTTACAGCGGTTAGCCCTTCCCTTGATCTTGTCCACATTCACTCAACTAACACTTGCAGACCGTCTTCTCAAGTGTCGCTTTCAGGACTGCTGAATCTGGTGCTGCGGAGACGACGGAATACTTGTGGCCCTTCCTCGGCGTCGCAATTGCCTTGACCGTGTCTGTCATCGGATTTTGGTATTGGTGGCGACGGTTGAATACAGTCAAGCCTTCGAAAGCATATTCCATGTAAGGTTCAAGGCTCATGGCATTCGTTTTCACGCCTGTTCCTAGCGCCAAAAGGCCATATCTAATCGTGTTGGGGTTTGTCAAGTTGGCTGAAGCCTTCCATGCATGAGACTGCCAATGCAAATATGTGCGAGCCACGTTCAGAAAGTCGGTGCTTTTGGCACTCCTGCTGTCTTCAAGACCTCAGCAGGTCCTAACTCCAACCACTTCTCAGCCTTCGCCACATCAGACATCCAAATCACCCCAAGCATCCCAGCAGCATTGGCCTCTGCACCATGAAGCCCTGCAGTCCGTCTAGGAATCACCATCATACCACTCTGGTCAAAGATGACGTTGTGTGGCGGAGCTCTGTTGTCTTCGCTCAGCGACTGTCCTAAGGCTGCCTCGGCCTGCTTGAATAAATCCTGGTAAGTTCTATGTAGCTCGCCGGGATCCGGCATCTCCCGATCGTAAGCCCGGACGAAGGCTTGATAAGGCATTATTTGCGTCTGGGCAATGATGTTTCGCCAAACGTCAAACGACTCTCCTGCATGGGGAATAAGCTGCATGTGCTTATGGAACCTGCTGCACCCAGATTCCACGCCGCAGTTGTATATGGCCATGTACTTGCTTCCGAATGACGAGATGACTGTGTGGGCAGCCCTGAAGTCGTCGACATCCATTGGTTCGTATTGACGACGGTATCCATCTTGTGTAAGAAGCAGAAAGTGCGGTCGAAACGCGTCGAACATGTTGAATGTGAGGAGATGAGTGGTACCGATCTGTTCTATTTCAAAGCCGGCGACGCTGATATCACTCCCGGGTTTGAAAATTGCTGCCGCTTTTCCCGAGCTACTTCCTGCTAATGGAGCAGACGGGATACTTGGTTTGTTCTTTAATGCATTTGTTATTCTGAATTCGAACTAGAAATACGCGAAGCGTCGTGGTCAGTGCTCCTAAACAGACCGAAATGCAATCTCTTCAAGGGTCTTGCCTACCTTCAAGCCCCCATCTTGATGTGATATGATTCGGGGATTTGGGTCGTAGAAGATGACCCCGTCACGAACGAGTTGGTCAAAATGCAACAAAATTCTAGCTTCGTCAAGAGTCATGACAGTACTAGTGCGAGATGTATCCGCCATGATTGTTTGCCTTCTTTCCTTTTGCGGGAGTCTTGGTCGAAATTCGTTGAACAGAACTGAAGGAGATCAATGCGCGCGAAGGTGTATTTATCTTGGGGCGGGGTGCTTTGGAGGATTCTCAAATCAACCTTGGATCCAATCCTTGGGATCGGCTAGCAGGGATCCCCTTATGGGTCTCACGGTCAGCCTGCAGACTGTGTTCGCTGTTAATCGATGTGATAGTATGTATCTCTGTAATACTATTTATTCAGTTTGTTTGCAAGGTCGGGAACCTGATCTCGAAATATTATACAACGCAAATCAGTATGCCTGCTGGCTAGAGGTAGCATGCTGCTAGATGGTAGCAAACGATCCTCACGTTTGACGGAAAGGTCGGCGGGCTGCAACTGCTGCGGGCAGATTGGTTTGGTTTGCTTATGAGCACTTGACAAGGAAAAATGACGAAACCGACAGTGGTACTGAATGTAAATTTAAAATAAAATAAAAACCAGGCCTTGATTGACTCTTTACTTGCTGGCTTGGCTTCAAAATCGCACTCCATTTTTGTAAGAGTCTGGACATAAGAAGTGAATTACTTTGAGTGAAGGCGTCTGATTCTGGATCATGAACTTTTCCACAACTCCCTAGCACAAGACTATGAGGGTAGAGGCCTACTGGCAGAATACCTAATAATTAAATCAATGTGAACATCATTCAAAACTCAGAAGTCCTTAACTCAAGAAGCATCTCCCATCGCTTTCCAATGGGCTGTAGGGTACCTCGATCGCCACTCGATCGGCACGCCGTGTGTGACCCCACTGGCGGAACGGTCGGGGGACCTAAGCGCCGGGCCCCGACATCACCCAGAAATCTCCAGAAATCATCCGACGCCAAAAGCTTCCAACGTCTCTCCACCAAACGCCCGAACGACGGGCCCAATTGACGATGAACGCCGCGCCTCGGATTGCGCGAAGCTCCATGCGAGCTGGCTCATCACCATGGGCTTGCTTCTTCTGCCAGAATGCCCGCCCGCGCCCGCAGCAGACCCGCATCAGCTTCGGCCGGAAGGCCTCAACCTCCTCGCCCAAAGGCAACCAGCCGAGGAGGGACTTCACTCCAACGATGGACCAAATCCGAGCCCACTACGGCCAGAAGAACCGATCGGTAGCGTACGAGCGCCCCATACCCCTTGGTGGCCATGTCTGACGCCGCTTAGGTACTACACGCTGAGCACGATTCTCGGATTCGTCGCGCTGACCTACGGCTCGGTGCCGCTCTATAAGATGGTATGCGCTGCTTCCCTGAAATTCTTGGCCTCAGTCTAACCTGTGAAAAGATCTGTCAAACCACCGGCTGGGGCGGCCAGCCCGTGCGAGCCCACGGCGCTGACAACTACGACCCCGACATCGCGCGCCGACTTGTGCCCGTCAAGGACGCCAAACGCATCAAAGTTACATTCAACGCCTCCACCTCCGACGTGCTGCCCTGGAAGTTCTCTCCCCAGCAGCGCGAGGTGCGCGTGCTCCCCGGCGAGACCGCATTGGCCTTCTACACCGCAACGAACACGAGCGACACGGATATCATTGGCGTCGCGACGTACAGCGTGACCCCCGCGCAGTGTGCCCCCTACTTCAGCAAGATCCAGTGTTTCTGCTTCGAGGAGCAGCGCCTGAATGCTGGAGAGACTGTTGATATGCCCGTCTTCTTCTACCTGGACCCCGATTTGTTGAACGACCTGAACATGAAGGGTGTGGAGACAGTGACCTTGAGTTATACATTCTTCAGTGAGTCATTCTGAGCTGCGAGTGAGGCAATTGTCGTTACTAACGATAAACAGAAGCGAGGTATGACAACAACGGACGTTTCCAAAGACCGGCTGCGTCGTAAATGGCTGGACAGGAAGAAGTGATGTGTACGATACGCCCTCCTCTTATTTATCATGTATATCGCGCTAGACGCCTTCATTGGGCAAGATAGAGTATCCTTGGATATTTGTGAAGCGACCTTCTAGTTCCTGAACCTCATACACTCGTCATTTTTCATGAAGTTGCCCTCGTAAATGCCAACATAGTACCGTGAAGGCTGAGCTGCCATCTTGGGGGATGTTTGCCTACCTAGCGAACGAATTCAACACAGCGCATAGCGAAGTCGTGATAGTCACGGGGTTCTAGTTGCAACGGAGGGACAGACGAATGGGAGAAAGCCAAAGAAGAAAAAAAGTTATGCTTGCAGTCAGGCTTAAACGAATTGACTGTTCAACCAACCCTTCAATTGTCCATCTGAATAATTGCACACCTGCAAGTTGATGCAAACTTGACATGCATCCTGCAATCCTTTGCTAATCCACCGCCTGGTCCCTGCAGAAGCAGAGCCAATGATGAGTTGCTCTTCCGACCCCAGCCACTAGCCTCTTGACTGCTGATTCATCACAGCACCCAAGCGTGTAGAAATCGCGGTAGGGTACCAAGGCACGCGAATCACGTGTTGGCCCACCCACGCACAGGTTCGTCTAAATTTCACCCACAACCACTCCTTCTCCCGAAATTTTCAGTTTGTCAATCCGCCTCATCACCCAACGCCCAACGCCGAAGAACATATTCGTCGCCCAACTAACCGCCAAAATGGTCAAGGTCAGCAACCGTAAGTCTACCTCCCTCGACAGCGAAATCAATCGAATTGGTCTCGCCAGCTTCGCCCTCGTCACAATGTGCTAACCCCTTCCTGCAGAGGTTTCGTCCTCGCGACGCAAGAGCCGTGCCGCTCACTTCAAGGCTCCCTCTGACCGCCGTCGTGTCATCATGAGCGCCCCTCTCAGCAAGGAGCTCCGTGAGAAGTACAACGTAAGACTCCCTGCGCTCTCCCGAAAAAGCCTTTCCCCGTCGACGGCTCGCTGACCGAATCAAAACAGGTCCGCAGCATCCCCATCCGCAAGGACGACGAGGTCACCATTGTCCGTGGCACCAACAAGGGCCGTGAGGGCAAGGTCATCTCCGTGTACCGTCTCAAGTACGTCATCCACGTCGAGCGCATCACCCGCGACAAGGCCTCCGGC
Organism: Neonectria sp. DH2; assembly: GCA_003934905.1. Lineage (NCBI taxonomy): Eukaryota > Fungi > Ascomycota > Sordariomycetes > Hypocreales > Nectriaceae > Neonectria > Neonectria sp. DH2. Next base: position 1,173,335 of record RQWH01000013.1, on the reverse strand, counting down.
CAGAGTGTCCCTCTGGGCCTCCACCCCTCCAACGTGGTCATCACCAAGCTCAAGCTTGACAAGGACCGTGAGGACATTCTGGCCCGCTCCAAGGTCGGCCGTGAGCTCAGCGCCAACAACAAGGTCACCGCTTAAGTGATGACTCTTGCACACAACTGAAAAAACGACAAACCTCCCTCCCCCGAGGACGAAATCTTTCTTACGCAACACCATGGGCAAAAGTTGATGAGGAATGGGCATATACTCCGGCGTTTTGCGATACCTACGTCCCTTTCGGCGCGGTACGGGTCTACAGCAGGGTAGATGAATTGAGAATTCTACGGTTCTCAATGGCCATTTCACTCAACGGGTGAAATGCTCCATGGGAGGTTTATCCCGAAGTCTTACCTGCTCCACCTATGAGTTTCATCGTGACCTCTTGACGGCTCGCGCCAAGCACATTGCTCCTCATCCTGATCGTAAGCATTGCTAACCAACCTCGAACTACCTGACGAAGTCGTCATGGTAGACTCTGCAATATCATCGCACTTTACAAGTGTATCTTTCAAAAGGTAGGCCTGTAGACAATCTCATACCGCTAGTATATCACCGCGTCAACCACTTAGCCCATGGTTTTCGAGGTAACGACTAGCGAAAAACGAACCTAGTAGGACCAAATATCATGATGGTTCTACTCTCGCCCGAAGATTTTCACTGATTCCCCATGAGGCTGGAAATTTGATGGTGAGGAACATGCTGTATTCCGATCGCGTAGGGATGGATTGTGATGGTTGCATGAAACATGCAAGACACGCCTGTATCCTGCCGTCTAGTTCATTGTAAAATCTTAGCGATGATCATTTCAAGCTTGCCCGGCCCGTAGGATACTGTCGACACCAAGCGGACGCTGGTTATCTCGCCAGGGCGACCCGATGATACATCACATCAAAAGGCGAGTCAGATTATAGCAAGTGTTAATACATTAAGGTTGTGTAAGAGCAATGATTCTATCCGTACAAGAGGCCCAATAGTTGTTACATCGTGTTCCATTCCCATGTCGCAGTCGATCTCAGTCCACGTTCATCCACTGAGAATGATCCATGATCCTAGATGCGGTGCATCAAGATAACCCTTCCTTAGAGGTCTGTCCACGTCCGTTACTATAATAAATGTTGTGCTTAAACAGTCGGGTGACCTCGACGCTTAAAATCCGACCTTTCCATGAGGGTCGGCGAGGCGATGATGGTGCCAGTCTGGATTGCTGGCTTCAACGCAAGCAAGATGTTGTGCGTTGATTTGATGGTGCGAAACAGAAAAATGGATGCGCGCAGATAACCAGATGCGAGTGTACGCATTCAATTCGTAAGTATACAGTGAAATCAAATGCTCGTCAAGAGCACATCAGTGTGCCACTGGCAAGTACTGACGGAAACGGCTACCCTTAACGAGAGCCCAGGTTGCGGTTGGTTTTGCCTTGGCGGCTGGCACCACGGCGCGTTTCCTCAAGTCGACGGTCGACTGGGGGCAGGTTCTCTGCTCGCTTCGCCGAGGCGGGTCGGACGTTGTGCGCCTCGCCACCTTTGGTGTATTGAACGCGAGAGGTTCCGGCTGTGTTCGCGATGGTAGGTGTGAGCGAAGCAGTGGCATGTCCAGCATAGTTGGGAATCAACCCTTGAGCGGTGGTAGGAGACACTTTGCCTGGAGCGACAATAGCGCTTGTCTTGCCTTTCTTCAGCATGGAGGTCAAAATCGTGTTGCCACTGTTGCGGCCCTTGGTCCTAGGAGAAGTTAATATCATTACAAAATACAATGATTTTGATTGCATCATGACATACCCATTGCGTTCCATTGATCGACGGCCTTGGAAGATCAGGCTCTTGCCGTCACTGTCAGAGCTGGCATCATCGGGCGACGACTTGCTCTTGGAGCTGTCCTTGGAGCTGTCCTTGGAGCTGTCTTTGGAGCTGTCCTTGCTACTCTCCACCGATGGCGATGAAGAGTCGTGGCTTGGCTCATCGACTTGACGAAACGCTCGGTACACTTCGCTAACTTGAGTGAGACAGGATATCGGGCGAGGAATTTCGGAGCCAAATCTCATCATCGAGTCTTCTGGCGGTGGATCCGACTGGGTAATGTGACCAAGTTGGCTGCGAATTGTGGCCAGGCCCGATGCGGCCATGCCTTGAAATGGATCGCTCTGCTCGGGCTGTTCCAGTTCATCGTCCATATAATCACTCTCCAAATCCGTTCCGCATGGAGGAGAAACCGAGTAGAGGGTAGGAGCTACAGAGCTTCCTTTGGCTGGAGATGGAGGATAGAAGTCCTTGCCGTCGAACTTAGGAAGTCCCTTCTGAAGACTGCGAGGAGTTTTGCCCCAGAACAAGTAACGAGCACGAAGTTCATCATCGGTTAGTTTGCGAGCATAAACGTAGTCATTCTCCGTTGCGTCCTCGGCCATCATCCCTTTTGGTAGCTCTCCAACAAGATAGGGTCTGCCCAAGTCGATGACAGAGCGAGAATTCTTAAAGAAAGACCTCCAACCAGAACCACCCTTGGGAACGAGGTGTTCGTTTGAAAGGGGATGATCTCCATTCGGGCTAGAGGTAGTTGACAGCGGAGCATAGATAGCAGTCGACAAGGTAGAAGTGCTTGCTTCACGAGGTTGAAACGGCGGGGCCAAGGCAGCGTTGATAGGCAGACTCGAGGCCTTCTTGGAAAGCAGCTTATCGCGAACAGCCAGTTCAGTTGCAGGCTTGGCGGCCTGAAAAGCCGAAATCGATTTCGATGAGTTCAGACCTCGAACAGCCTGAGTAGGACCTCTCTCGCGATTGGCAATGCTCTGCATGATCGACGCCTGAATAGATTCACGTTGCGTAGGCTGAGGTATGTCGGGTTGAGCATCGCTTGTCGTTGTGGCCTTCGTCATGTTGCCATCCTTCGACGAGTTGGACTGGAAACTGTCGTTCTGTGCCTCGATCTTGGGATAGTGGTCTGCCTCAAACGAAAGTTGGCCTTCGAGGTTCTTTTCGAATTGCTCGATTTGGTGGCGAACCATCTGTGCCTGTTTCTCCACGGTCTTCTCGTCAATCTGATGCTTATTGTACTGCATCTGATCCTCGAAGTATCGTAGAGAAGCCCGGAGACTCTCGATTTGCTTCTTGGTGATCTCGCTGGGGCGAATCGAAGAGATGGGTGGGATCTGCAAAGGCACTACAGAGGGTGCAGCTGCAGGCACTACCGGTTGAGCTTGGACAGGTTGATCAGGCTTTCCAACAGAAAAGTTGGCCATGTGGTTGGGAGTGGCATGAGAGCCGGGGTCAACTCCGTTCTGCTCAGGGACCGCCATCATTTGACCAACCATGGGCGCAGGCTGGAAGCCCTGAGGTGGCATCATGTTGCCTGAGTAGAACTGATGACCGTTTGGCATCACCCACTGACCATTGTAGTAGAATGGGCGAGACTGATCGAACTGCTCTGGAGGCGAGATGCGGACAGGTCTGGCCTGATCAGAGGCACTGGCATCGCTCTGTCTATCGCTTCGAGAAGATCCGTTGGACTGATTAATCATGGGCTTGGGAGCCTGAAAATGATTGAAGGAAGGAGGGGGCATGGCGTAGCCACCAGGCATATTGAAGGCCATGGGAACTGTCATGACAGGATACGGTGCTGGTGCATGGCTCATTCCTTGATGCATGTTTGAAGGAAAGCCATTCATCATAGGGCCGTAAGGAAGGCCGTATTGAGGCTGCACCATTGGGTATGGGACAACACCGGGCTGGGCAGCTGTCGGGAGATGGTTGCCAGCCGATGGGTCTCCAAGCGTGCGCTCGCGAGCCCATTTCGTGGTTGGCGACTGCGATCCACGGGTGTTAGGCACAATTCGGCCACCTGCGGTGACACGGACGTGAGTCGGAGAAATGACAGCCTTGTAAAACTTCCGGAAGCCCTCGGACTTTTGGGCGGCGAGACCTGGCGGAGCAGTGATAGGCTGTGTTTCTGTGTGCTCTGAGTCGGAACGACCAACATATTTCCACTCCGAGCCGGTGCCATCAAGCTGGGGGGCAGAGGCACGATCATGATGTCCAGAGTCGCTGGAATGTTTCTTGATCTCTTCTTTCTTGGACTCTTCTCTCTTGGACTCTCCTTTCTTGGACTCTTCTTTCTTGGGCTCTTTTCTCTTGAGCTCTTCTTTAATGAGAGGAAGCGGTCGGCCTGCGGGTATGCGGACAACGTCGTCTGCCATGGCGTTTTAGTTTAGCTGGTCATGATAAGAGCTTGTAAAACCGCAATACGTACATAGGTCAGAGTCCGATTGGAGCTTGGCCCACAAGGTGTCTGCAACATTTGGGTCGAGAGGCGCATGTCTCATGCGCAAGAGCTCACGAGCAGAGTAAGTTTTCGACTCCATCCCGAATCTGATGAAGGCAAAGAAGAAAAACGTGCGGTGTCTCTCTTTCGAGTACCAGGCAAACAAGGTGGGATATTTGCCTTTTCGACCGGGACGGCGTAGATTGCTTCGAATGAACTGTAGAAGAGGCTTCACCTGTGTCCAAAGACTGCTGTCGTCAGTTATGTTTTGTGCCTCTAGCTGAGATTTCAGGAAGTCGGGTAGTCGGTTCATGCTCAGAATTGGCGGGAGGGGTTGCGGAGGCTCTCCAGCTTCAAAAGTCACAAGAGCACAGCTATCGCTGTGCTTAAGGACGTAGCGGATCAAACACATGATCATTGGTGTCAAGACAGTGTCACTCGACTGGGAAGCCGACAGCCAACATATGAGTGGTTTGGGTTTGGCCCGCGGAGTCCTCATGATCCCAGGTTAAGGCGTCAGGGAACTCCAAACAAGGATGCCCAAAACCAAGAAGATCTAACAGAAGGCTTGGGTTGCCGTGATTCAAACAGGGAAGAATGGTGGTACAGGGACGTGATATTCGACGGGGCGGGTTGGTCTTGGAGGTGCGATGCTGGGGGGAAAAGAAGATGCAGCTCCAATGCCCAGCAGAGAAAAAATGACGGGTTTGGGTTGCGCGGAAAGCAGCGGGAAAATGGGTTGAGTTTTGCCATCTGGCTGGCACCACTTGGTGCCAGCCCAGCGCCAGGTGAAGGTGAAGAAGGGGTGAAGCAAAAGTGAGAAGAAAGTGAAAACTTACCCAAAAGGTGCTGGTGGTAGCAGTCAGCAACTGTTAGGCATACAAAATCGCCCGTTTCTGTTTCTGGACGTCCAACTGGACGAGTAGTGGCAGTGACAGCGAGGGCCAATGAAGGAGGGAAAACGAGTAGGGACGCGGTGCGGGCGGGTTGCGGATGGCCACAGCCAAGACAAAGAAGCAGTGCGGTTGCAAGCAGAAAAGGGGATGAAAACGAAGAAGAAGAAAGGGACGAGTCTCCCAAGTTTGGGGAGACGGGTCAACGAGTATTACTACTCAACGTGGGTAGGTGCCCAAGAAGTGTCCTCGAGGAAGGTGCGCTCTTGACGCTCTCGTGAGCTGCTGCCCAAAAAGGCGGACAGTGGTTGCGGAAAGCTCCCCAGGTGCACTGTAGGTAGCTGCAGCAACCACCCGCCGTGGCGAAAAGACCGATACTAGGAATGAAGTTAGTAAGTAGTTACGAGAGAGAGAGTTGAAGGGAACAGAAAGAGTATTCATGTGATGTACCTACCTCAAGGAAGGAGTGAGGTGGTGGTGTGCTCAAAGCTGGAGGCGACCGCGGCTGCGAACGCCTCGGTGGGAACTTTTGTCTCTGTGCTTGGGGCAGTAAAGATGATGAGGATAAAAGAAGAAGGATAAGAAGAAGAGCCTGAGTGGACTCGAGTTCAAAGCCTCCTTGTGGGAAGCGGAGAGGTTGTGGGTGACGATGGGTGATCTCGCGTTGTGGTGTTGTTGCGTGGTGTTGCGTGGTGAAGAACCGGAATAGCTTCGAAGACGCCCGAGTTTTCTCTCAAAACAACACGCGAAGACGCGTTTGCTCACATGATCTGCACGCAACTACATGATTCACGCGGCTGGGGTCTTTTATTATGGCCGTAACGGACCGCCGCATCGTTGACGGATCTTGCGCCGCGATACGACTAAGCAAGCGGAGCTGGTCGACGGGGGTGTCCGGGATTCATGGAGGCCAGTTTCCCGGGAGACCAGGCGAGAGATCCGGGACACTATGCTATACGACCAATTCCTGGTATTCCCATCATCCAGACATTGATACTTGGTAATGTTCGTGTAAGTGACAGCCCGAAGTGCTCCCATCCGCTTGGTGGTTTCTTTTCCTGGAATCGGACATCCACCAGATGGATCACTATCACCACCCAATTTCAGCCCTCACTATGAAATCAATACATCCATAACCACCATCCGTAACTATCACGACTCATTGCTGTTTAGTTTCATCATGGACAAGGTCATGATCGATCCCATAGGAAAGGACAGAGGCTTCATGATAAACGGAGATCGCATTGAAGTCCATTCAACACGAGAGACGATGATCATGCAACGGTTACAAGAGACACCACAAAACATCAACTATGGTCCATTTGGGACAATGTAATTGAACTCATCCATTTTCCGACACCCACAATCTGGCAGTTGTGAGTGGGCGGAAAATTGCGTTGCGTTGGCTTTTGGTTTGGTCCCAAACCAGTGTTTACCCATGGAAAAGTACAATCAAGTCCTCGCATTTTCTGAGGGTCTTGGTGTAGCGAGACCATAACGATCCTGTTTGATATCTGTGACCACAAAATATGGGTTTCGGCGCTATTGGTTCGATGCATCGTCGTGTCGCTAGGAAGTCGGCTTCAATTGATGGCAGGTCATTGAGACGGGTTGGCTCTACTCCATTCCAATCAGTCTGTTTGGCTTGGGGCATTAATCAAGTTATGGTACGGAGTGTTGAGGTAGTAGGTATTGGAGATGTCACGCTCTCTACCTTCAAGCACGCGGTCAATCGACTCAACATGTCAAAAGACTCGAGGCAATGAATAGTACTCCAGAACTCCTCCCGATGAAAACATCGGCTTTCCGTTTTGATCATATCCGAGACTTCTTATCCAAGAAGCGGTCAGGGGAGGCGAGCTCTCAGGGGTTTCATCCGAAGGATCAGGTTGACTGCTTACTCGACTTGATACTAATGCCTAGACAAGCCTTGATGTTACGAGCTGAACAAGACTGGCTTGAATACTTTCCAGCATTGCCGCCGATGGCGACAAGACATGATCAACTTCAACGACACATGTCTTCTTCTCTCCTGTCTCCCCCTCTCCGTCCAGGCAAAAGGGCCACGGCTTCTGACCGAGCCGTGGATGCATGATGACCTTGATCGAAGGAGTGCAAAATGGAAGTCTGGACTCGTGTACCCCTGGTATGGATGCAAGTCGTCTTCCCCGAGCCCCTGTCAACCCGGTCGATGTTCTACGCGCCGGCGTGGAGAGTTGTAAGTGCCCCGGATCGGACCGGGACTCTCAGTCTCTCGGTCCAAGTTGACCAAACGGCTTCGTACCAAGACGCCATGCCTCATGCTTCCGGTCGCGAGCTAATTGGTAGAATTCGTCCAGCTTAGCCTCTGCACCGAGGCAGTGCGGGAACTCTGCATCGAAAACAAAGTGCCCAGTATCAGGGGCGTTAGGACGACAAAGTGGACAAAAGCAAACAATGCCTGCCGCCCCCCGACGTCAGCGGGAGCGGGATCATTGGCCCTCGACATCCTAACCATGCAGGCCCCAGGAGAGCAGTCGAAAGAAAAGCCTGTAACTCGTGCGTCGACGTTTCTGCTTGGCGTTGGTGTGTGTGGGGGACAGAAGGGGTGGTGGGGAGGGCGGCTTGGGAACTGTCTGGGGAAGAAGCGCCAACAATGAGACACACGAAGCCACGATGTGCGGCCAGCTGCACCAATGCCTGCAGTCTGAAAGAATGCCCACCCTGCCGGCGAGAAGATGCGCGCCGGGCTGTCGAGGAGGGTCGGGGATGGAACCCAATTGGTGTTTGGAGGGTTGCTGTCGACGCAGGGCTGGGCGAGGCATCAAACAGCCTTAGGGGACAGGACTAATACATCGATAGAGGGTCTAACAGGTCTAGAATTTGAGCCATTTCCCACGGACACGTTGGGTCATATGCGAGGCGAGATGCAAGGCCATAGCTGCAAGGCCACGCGCGGCCAAGTGACGTCGGTCATTGTTTGGACGCCAGGCCTGAAGACTGCGGGCTACTTGTCTGCAGTTGTCCTTTTGTTCAGTTGTGCTTACACGCAACTGGGGCATTTCAGTATTCTGTGTTCGTAACTTAGTACACTGGAAGCCCAGAATGGTATGTTGAGTATTTCGCTTGCCTCGGGGTAATGACTGTGATCCCTCAGCCGTTGCAACGGTTGACTCGCGATGGTCGAGCCGTAAGTAAGTGGGCTAGTACGAGGAGTCGTGGCCACCGAGCGCAGTGGTGAGATGGAGTGGGAGCCTCGGCTCATTCGAGTTGGGGAACCCGCTGGTAGCCACGGCTCCTACAGTATTGCGCGGTTTATCTCAACTTGCAGCATGGTTCGTTTCCCTCGTCTTGCTTTCCCTCGGCCGATTCGCTTGTGTCTCCACCTCTGAGTTCCGTGCTGGTGTGATGCAAGCCAGTTGAGGGAGAGTCGAGCGAGTGAGGCGAACTGAGCTGTCTTGTCCCATGTTACAGCACAGGCGCACACCACCAAACCCGGGACCAGGACCACGTCTCGCTCCCCTGGGCTTTGCTAAGCTTGACTTCGCCCATTGCTTTTACGTTGCCGGCTTTGGTTACACGCGGGCTGCTGATAGGGCCACTGATGTAACCTCCGTGGGGGTGCTGCCACGGCTGGTGTGAAATTGCCGGCAACCCGGCTGTGTAAGAATGGCTGCATTGGCAAACAAACGCATCATCATCAAACAGCTGTCGAACAGGGCACAGGGGGAAAATGCCCCGCTCCCGCCGTTGCCCCTCTGCCACATCTACCCCGCCATCACGGGGATCGGCCAACGGGCAGCGCAAAAGCCGCCTCCACTAAACTTGCGACTTTCACGGGCCGGAAATCTGGGCCTCTGTTTGGAGGGTCGCCCTGCGGCGCGCTCGGCGCTGCGGAGGCTAAACACCCTCGACGTGGTTACGAAGGTAGCTTGCCAGTAGTAGCGTGCTTGGGTGTGGGTTCTCTCGTCTTGGGGACATTTGATAGTACCGAACAACTACTACTAAAGATGGTTGACCCGCCCTCAATCGCATTTCCTTCCGCTTCAGTTTCCATCGCCAGTCCTCACTCCCTCAGCAAGCTCCAACCCTCAAGATCCAGCTCAGACTCCACTCTATTCCATTGATACCTTCATTCCTTGTATGTCTCCCATCCAGGACCACTCTGTACCAGACCCAGCTCACATCCCAGGTTTTGTATAGCTTCATATTCACCCATCCACCCTACATCACATCCACAATGGCCCCTCTCGTCCCCCACTGGAGCCGTCCCTCCCACCCCGACATCCAGGAAGTCGTCGAGAACCCTGCCGAGTTCACGACCAAGAGCATCTCCCGCGTCGCTCTCCCTCCCTTTTCTGTCTTCGCCAAGTTCGACTACCCTCCGTGCACCCCGGCCTCCGAGCCCACCTACGCCACCGTCCAGACCGGCCGCGACACCCACCTCAACCTCAACAGCGACCTGGTCTACATCAACCACTCCTGCGAGCCCACTCTCGTTAGTCACCTCTTGACCTCTGGGGTCTCTTACATACACAAGGAAACTCGCTAAGATTTCTCCATGTTTAGCACTTCGATGTCGGCAACCTCAATGTCTTGGTCGGACCCAAGGGGCTGAAGCTCGGTGATGAGCTCACTGTCAGTTAAACACCCAGACGACTACGACTTCTTCACTCCCATCTACAACTGCTGATCCCCCCTTAGTTCTTCTACCCCTCCACCGAGTGGTCCATGGCCCAGCCCTTCGACTGCTTCTGTGAGACTCCCACCTGCCGCGGCCGCATCGCCGGCGCGCGCGACATGACGGACGCCCAGCTCGATGGCACCTGGCTCAACGGCCACATCATCCAGCTCCGGACGGAGCAGCGCCGCACCCAGCGATCCTCGGACCCCACCGCCGCCGCCCTGCAGGATGCCGTTGCACTCGCCGAAAAGGTCCTCGAGGCCGCCCGCCTCGCCCAGCGCTCTTACACAGGCGCGCCCAGTGCCAACGGCAACGGCGTCCGCAGCAAGGTCGCCAATGGCGAGTTTTCCAGGTCGCCTGCTGCGCAGCATCGTGATCTCTCCTCGAGGGTGCTTGGCGGCGAGATGGGCGGCGACACTATCCGTGTCTGAACGAGGGGGAAGAGGGGCAGGCGCTCTGGAGACTTAATGATGGTGGCTGAGAAATGTTGCCATCGTCAAGGACCCAAGGCCCTGCAAGACATGTTCAATTCATAGTAGTTAGGATCTTTAAAGTAGTCTATTTGAAATTGAGACTGAATATCATCTATCAGCTCCTCGTCGCTCGCCCTGTCTGCCTACCTATCCATTTGCATTTGTATGCCATCTAACGCGTTTCAAGACCCCAACGTGCCGTCCTCTCCAACAATAACTCATTTGCATCAAACCGCCATCATGACCCCACGTACTTCGAAAGTACAAAATTCCAAACGCCAAGAAAATCTCGCCTTGATAGAACATACATGATCGTACTGCCTTCATTACCGGCCCTCCGCCGGCGCCGGCGCCTGCGCCTGCTCCCCCGAGTCTCCCCATCGGCTCCATGCGCTACGACCCTTCTCTGAGCCAGCCCCACCGGCATATTTGGCTTCCTCCTTCTCCCACTCTGCGCGCTCCATGATGCGACGCGCCAGGTACGCTCGCGTGAACTTCCACGCCTCGGTATCAGCCAAGTTCCATGCCTCCATGGATGTACGCAGTCGCGTCTCTCGAGTTAATTTCGTGAGATTTACTATCCGCTTGGCCTGTTCGAGCAAGGACTTTTCCTTTGCTTCCTGCTCTTCAGGGGTCAGAGAAATCTTTGTTTCCTCCTTCTGCTCCTCAACCTTTTCCGCCGGCGTCTCCTTTGTGTTTTTGCCTTTCTCTCCCTTCTTGTCTTCCTCTGTCTTCTTATCGTCCACCGTCTTATCGTCACCCGTCTTCTTGTCTTCCTCTGTCTTCTTATCGTCCCCTGTCTGCTTTTTTCCATCTGTCTTCTTTTCTCCCTCTGCTTTCTTATCTTCCTCCAACTTCTTGTCTGCTGCAGCGGCCGGTGCCTCTCGCTTGGCATTATTCGGCTTGTCACTCTTTGGCTTCTCATCCTTAGCTGCCTCTCCCTTAGGCTTCTCCTCTACCTTCTTCTCTTCGGGGTGCGGAATGGTGAAACCAAAGTGCCAATCAAGGTCTTTAGGGATTTCAGCCTCGGCAGTTAACCAAAGTGCATTTGCGGAAGCATGCTCGTCCGCAACTGCCTGCTTGAAGCGCACAACACGAACATAACCGGAAACACTGGGACCCAGGAGCTTCTGCGTCAGAGCTTCAAGCCATGGGTCGCGAGGAGACTCGCGCCGAATCCAGGAGATGTCAATGTCTTTCCGGAGGTTATCCATCGAGGCCATAGTCCAAGGATGTGGCACGGTTCCAAGAGTAAACACGCGGCTTGTGTTTCGGTATTGGGAGGGAGTGTTGATCTTCATCGACGTAGTACCGGCAGTGCAACTGTTGCACCTGTAAATATTGGGAGGGCACGATAACGGAATGGGATTATCAGAACAGTGACCCAGGGAATTGGCCAGCTTGAGAGCTGGCGCGACCACGAAGGTGGTGTGGTCGGGTAGTGGCTGGAGCACCTCAATGCCCTCGCGGAAGCGGCTCTGCCAGGTGGTATGCAGATGGGCGTTGATGAGTCTGTTAAGAGAGTCAAGGCCCTTTGCTCTGCTGCTGGTGATGGCCTCCGCCACCTGGGAATAATCCTTCTTGATGATCTTGGGTGTGTAATATGCTAATGAGCTTGGGGTCTTGTCAATATCGAATGCCTCCTTCGAAACAATGTCGATGACACTCTTGCCGGTCGTCAAACTGGAAGAATCCAACAAAGCCCGTAATACTTTGTTCACTTCCGTGCCTTGGCCGGCTAGCAGACCGCTGTCGAAGCCCTTCCATCTCGTCAGGGTCGGATATTCACCCTTTCGAAGATAGGACAGAAGCGGGTCGTCACTGGGCGCCATCGGGAACAGAACAGAATCCGCCAAGACACCGGCGCCCATTGACTCCCAGGCAAACCACCTCATCAAGTCGATCTTGAGGTCCGGGTCCACCTCGGTTCTCTGCAACTCGCTATACTTGGGATTTTGGATGGCCTCGGAAGGTGAGAGGATGACAGGCCGGAAGCCATGCGCCCACCACGCGCGTCGCCATGTCCGTAGCAGGTCGCTCTCGGCATCCTTCTCCGCCCTCGATTTCTTCAGCGTAGAATCGTAGTAGCAGTAGATCATTGGGCGTTCCGGGAGCGGGGGCAACAGGGCTCTCTCCTCGTCGAAGGTGACGGAGCTGGAGAAGGGCACCGACAGCCATTTCCAGTCGGCCCACCAGGAGCTTCCATCGTAGGTGTCCTGCTTCTGACGCGGAGGCGGATGCGACGGATGCAGGAAAGGGCTCAAGATGCTCTTATAGAGGGTGTCGCCAATGCTAGTAACACTGTACTTGGATTCCGGTTCGGGCGGCGTTGCGTCCGTGGGGCCGGTGGAGACGGGTGCCGGAGGAGGACTCAGGACGAAGAAGGCAAATGCAAAGAGACCGAGGCCGAAGATGAGGTACGTCAGGCGACGAGAAGCGAAGCGACGGTGCCGGCCAAAGAGTGAATGTGTCGCAGGCATGATGTGTGAGTCTCAAAGAGAGACGGAGACGGAGACAGAAACGGAATGGAGCGAACGAGGGCCAAAAACGTGGAAAGGCCAAACGAAGGGCATCGACAGCGAGTTGTCGTGGCGTGGAGATAAACACACAAGCTCTTCTAGACGAGCATAGTAGCAAAGAATAAATTGGACGACAAGGCGCAGCTGGCCTTGGGACGACTCTCGAGGGTGAAAATCCGCAAAATCGAGGTTGCGAATGCTGACGCTGTCGTGATCCCCTTATCTTCCTACTTTAGAGGACGTGGGGCAACCAATGTGCGCTGACAGGGGAGCTGAGACGAGAGGAAAGCCACGCGTTGCCTGATCTAGCCTGGCTGTGTGACAAGGTCGTGAAGAATCGCCAACTCGGCCAATCGAATGAAATTAAGACGGCTATCTACTTGAGCCACGATAATTGAATGCAGAGACTTGTACAGTGTTTGCCTCGGGCTGATGCTGACCTAGGTAGGTAGACAATGCCATCTTGAAACACGAACACATTTCCATGTCAAAACAGCTACCGGAGTTGTTGGAAGGCGAGGCCTTAGCCGCAGTGGCACGAGCAAATGGAGCCTGTCGAGTCAAGCTGACGTAGTGGAGTGGGCCTGGAGGCTCTTGGCTTCAGGGGCATGCGCTCTGAGGAGGGACCTCTGTTAGCGGCAGGGCCCTGGAGACGACCCCCGTGCCCCACCGGCAGCACCTGGGTCCTGGCACCTGGATCTTCTGCCCGAGCTTGGGCCAATGCAGTGAACCCTGTCAGCCAAAACAGGCACAGTGCTCCTCGTCTGCCTTAGGTTCCGTCCCACTAGCAGATATAGGGCTGGACGGACTAGGAGCCTAGGAGCCTAGGAATGAAAGGGAGAAGGGATCTATATATATGCTCGTTTGGTCTCCTTCGCTGCACGGATGGCAGCGAATAAACTATCCATGACCCATTTGCCATTCCGGTTCCGGTCCGCTTGCTTTTTTCCCGGCTGCCTTCTTTCGATAGTTCAACAAGAAATGCACGTAATTGGGCAATCAAGCACGGTGCACAGTGAACAAACGGCAGGCAGCAACCGCGCCAGCGGCCTGCGGCCTTGCTTGCCTTGTGACCCCGCGATCCCGCCAGACCACAAACAATAGCTGCTCACACAAACAACACACCAGGGCGTCCGACTTGGTATCTGCACCAACCAGACGGGTGCTGGTAGATTCAAGACAAGGCCGCACATTCACGGCCAAACTTGCAGCTTCCTTGTCATCCCCCGCCTCCTGACAATTCGCCGGCCGTGCCCTTGTGCGACTCTGACATCAACGACTTCGCCAGGCCTTCGACGAAGCCTGCCGATCAACCTTTTCACCTAACAACCCTTTTGGCCAGCCGTCTCGACAATTTCCCGTGACGGATCCTGTACTTTGGCTTTCGGCATTCCGAAATCTCTGTTTCCTTTGTTTTCATCCTGTCACACTACCCCGAAACTGTACCTCCGTCAGTAGATTCTGGCGAGTGTCGTCTCCTCAGTTGCTGCTATTCACCTACTCCTCAGGTCGCTACGTAGCCGCCCAACCGTTCCCTGCCCAGGGTCCGTGAAATCCCACGAGGTGTCTCATACCACACCAACTCTCTAACCTCGACATTCACACCTCTCGATTGGTCTCTCGTTGTCCCACTCTTCTCGACCTGGTGTAATCCTTTCTCTAGCCGAGCTGCTTCGGCAACCGTACACGTCGACATGGGCCTCAAGCAGTTCCACCTCGATATCAATGCGGCGAGATCCATCCCTTGTGAGAGGGTCTCGGAAATACGAAGGGGGGATTCTGATGGAGAGATTGTCTTCACCTATACCCCCGAAAACCTGGCCCCGATCGAGATCCAGGCTCTCGCCACAGGTAATCTGAATCCAAGTTAGAGATGGACTGGCAGTGATGCTGACATGCAATAGATGTCGACTCATACCCCAAGGGCTCTAGTTTCCTCGTGTTCACCTCTTCGGAACATGCCGGAAATGCGTTGGTCACATCGCTGGAAGGGCTTGCCGCACACGCAGAGGGAAAAGCCGTTGCCCAGGCTATCCACATTATTTCGACGAGGCTGACAGCGAAACTGAATCCCGCCGAAATACAAACCACCGAGAACTCAGATGGCCTAAGCCACGATGACAACTCGGAAAGCGACTCTGCTTTCGATGCGGAAGACTATTCAGATTCCGAAGGGGAGTACCAGATGGAACTTGATCCGTTGCCGCCTAGAAGACCGACCTCAGGTCATCTCCCGACTACGTCCGACTACGAGTCGCTGAAACGTTTCAAGCGAGATATGCGGCAGGCAAACTCGACCGGCCTTTTTGTTTCTCTTCTATCAATGGACACCAAAAACCGCGCTGAGGGTATCTTCTCGCTGTCCGTTCGTGTCTCGAAACTTGGCATCCCGGAGGAGGCTCTGGAAGCATGGGACCTCAAGAACTCCGATTACGTTGTCATGATTGTTAGAATGCCGTTCGGCTACCCATCTGTCTCGGAATTTCTTGGCCTTTCCTCCGATCAGTCGGTATTTCAAATTCGATTTGGCAAGTGTGCTAATCCTCGACCTTCTGTTTCCACGGCTAAGGCAGCCTTTAATCATAAAGAGAATGCTGGAGAGGAGAAAGAGGAGGAGGAGGTGAACAATACCACAGACTATTCAGGCGGCCCTAACGACATGTTCATGCCTCTATACATGTCAGGTCCTCTCGACTCTCTTCTCAACCAGGAGCTTATGGATCTTCTTCTCATCCGGCGACGCCAGGAACTGTCTTGGGATCAGGCACAAACCTTCAAGTTCAACTTGAGCAGAGGTGACCATCGTCGAAACCAACGCGGCGAGGATGCAGGAGAAATCAGCAATGCTGACAAAGAACCTCTGGAAAGTCTGCTCAACATAGAGTTGCTCCAGCACGATTATTCCCTGGACAATGAACAAATTCTCAACATATCCCTTGTGGCTATGCAGTTTGGCCTTCAGAGGTTGGTACGATGCACTAAATATTGCATGGTATGTCATCAAAGAACGAACGGGTCTTTTGAAGCAGTCAAGCCGTTCGTTTGCGACAACCCACTTTGCCTATACCAGTATCTTGCACTGGGTTTTGGGCAGAGTATCGAGCACGAAATCATCAACAACCCCTACGTTGTCGACCTTTTGATCAGCTTCTTCCATTCTTCCGTTCAGGAAAATCGTATTCGGGACTTTCCCACAGGATTGAACTTGAGATGCGCCTACACAGGGAGCGTGCGGGAGCCAGCTGAACATCTCGATGTTGAAGTTTCCTTCCAGAACAGGATGATCAGATTTGGCAACGCCGACTACAGTTCGTACAGAACTATAAAAGAAGGGCACTTTGTACTCCTTGTTATCAAGGATGTAGACCAAGCCCCGACACGGTCCATTTTGACTGGAGGTATGTGCTCTGCCGTTCCTTATTTTCTACCAAGGCAACACTTTCTAATCAACCAACCGTATCAGGTCTTGAACGGCATGTCTGTATCATCGAACATGCAACGGGCGAGATTTGCAAATTTCGAATAGTATCGACGCTGACAGAGCCACTAAACTGTGCGCCTCTGGCAGGGCCTGAGAAACAGACCCAGGCAACGCATCCCAGTGAGAGCTGGATGAGAGTCCTACTCTTTAAGCACGATAGTGATATTGATGATCTTGATGTGTACGAGCGTAATGTCTCTTTGTCGCTCATGACGCACGCCATTCCGTCAGTCTTGGAAATGAGAGAGTACTTGATGGAACGACCGGGACGTCGGCTATCATCGTGGAAACGAATGGACACATCTACTTTGGCCTTGCTGAACTGGGTTGTGGCATCGAACAGATCCTTTATCGTCCAGGATGCTGCCGTACCCAATCTCTCCAGAAGTCTGTCATACACAGATCAACCGAACTCGGTCACAGGCATTGATTCCATTTGGATGCAGTTTCGGTTCGCTCAGGGTTCGCCTGAGAAGGAACAAAAGTTCATCCAGGAACTGGAACTGCAAATTCCTGCCAGCGGCGGACAGAAAATGTTCCCGAGTTTGTTCGCATGGCACGGCAGCCCCTTGGGCAACTGGCATGGCATAATACGAACCGGGCTCGACTTTTCAAGCAGCATTCACGGTCGAGCCTATGGAAACGGTGTGTATTTCAGCAACCAATTCATGGTTAGCAATGGATACTCAGGAATGCAGGGTCCTCATATCCCCCGCCCGGTAAGTTTGTGCGAACGGAAGAATCAGCATTGCGTGACCTCTCCTTGCATCTAACACTGACGCGGTTTCTTTCATTAGTTCACTGGCTGGCCCAACTCCCAGCTGAGGATATCCTCTGCCATAAGCATCTGCGAAGTCATCAATGAGCCCGCGCAATTTGTCTCCTCAACGCCACACTACGTTGTGGACAAAGTCGAGTGGATCCAGTGCCGATATCTCTTCGTCCGCGTGTATCCCACACCAGCAGCTATCGCGCAACCATTCCCGAAGCCGCTGACATATGACTCTCTCGGGTACATTGAACAAGATCCCGCTTGCACAATGGTGGGACCTTTGTTGCAAGAAATCAAGATTCCTGTGTCAGCGATTCCGACTAGACGTCGTGAAGAGTTGATGAACAAAGTCTCTCAAGCTGGGCAGGTTACTCTAACGGCTAACGCTAGAGTGGAAAGTGTAACTGGAATGGAGATGAAGGATGATATCGATGACCTCTTTGACTCTGAGGATGAAGGTGGGATGGATTTAACGGTGCGACAACGACGACGCTCATCAGAAGATTCGGGCATGGGGGTATCACGGCCTTTCAAGCTGACTACCAGCATGCAGGAATCCAAAAACGCCAGCCTCGTTCAGAACCGCATCTCCACACTCGACGTCAGCATGACCGACTTTCGGCCAGGTTCCCTTGATATCGACTCGTTCCCGAAGGTTCTCGAGCCGACATGGGCAGCTTCGTCCCCTGCCGCCCTTCGCAGTATCAACCGAGAGATCAAGGACCTTCATCGGATCCAGAACGGGACCGACCTCCGAACCCTCGGCTGGTACATCGACTTCGACAAACTCTCCAATCTGTTCTGCTGGATTGTCGAGTTGCACAGCTTCGACGACTCCCTCCCCCTTGCGCAGGATATGAAGCGCGCCGGCTGCTCCAGCGTCGTTCTCGAGTTCCGCTTCGGCTCCTCGTTCCCCCTCTCACCGCCCTTCGTCCGCGTTATCCGCCCTCGCTTCCTCTCTTTCGCACAAGGCGGTGGCGGCCATGTAACCATTGGCGGTGCCATATGCTCCGAGCTTCTCACCAACTCGGGCTGGTCCCCCGCCCTCTCCCTCGAAAAGGTCTTCCTAGAGGTCCGTACCAACCTCTGTGACATGGAGCGTCCCGCGCGTCTTGATGAGGGCCCAGTCTTCGGAACCAGGGACTACGGCATGGGCGAGGCCGTGGATGCGTTCCGCCGTGCAGCAGAGAGCCATAAATGGCAGCTCCCTGCGGATTTCAACACGATATCCACTGCCTCATCGTATTAGATGCCTACGCGAAGGAGCACAGCTTGAGCACCGCCGGTACCTCACCCCACGGAGCCGGAACATGGCGGCAGCTTTTTGTGGCGGTCCACAGCACCAATCCCGTGCTTTTCAATCAATGTCTATCTTCCTTTGTTTTTGCTTTCACTCACACTCTCCCTGGAACTTGGCGTTGGATTTGGCTCTTCCCATGAACAAGATAAGGCAGGCCGGAAATCACATGAGCATCATCCCATGACAAGGGAACGTATCTGGAATTAACCGGGATGGCGATAACACGCAGGATAGATCACCCAAGTTAGAGGGACAGGACCCTGCCTATGAAATGAAAAGGATGAATCATGTCAGTTTATGCATGCACCCAAATACCTAGCCGGGTCCCCGATGGTTCATTTGCCCGCTAAAACACGGATGCAGTGACACCGACAGCATCACAAGAAACAGAGACAAATTATTCTTCAAAGTTATTTTTTTAATATATTTTCATTATACTTCAGCATTGCCATTTGCGTAGCTAGCTGGCTTGGACCTGGGATATTCACAAGAAGGCAAACATGCGCTCCGCAGCGAAACCCAGGCCATGACTCCTGTCTAGTTTTTTGTCCAATGTCTACGATCGATTTTACTTCTATAGGTGTAGATTTGCGATATGATGAGCCTCGAGAGGGAGTTTTCTTTCGTCCAGGGCATCTTCTCTCCCGCAAAACGGGAGGAAAATGTACATGGCCTCATCTGAGTTTGTTTGTGTGTAGCAAGAGAACCAAGAAATGAGAGACAAGGGATGGGGGTAGGGACCGGATGACATAGTGCAGCAGAGCAGAAAGCAGTAAGACCCGTCCACCGATCCGCGCTGCCACCGCTTCCGTCAAATCCCTTCCTTCCAAAGTCTGCTCGCACACCAACGCGGGCGCGTGATGGCATGTATCCTTTCAGATACAATGTTGGGGGGATGGGGAGGAAAGAGGAATATCGAAAAAAGATGCCTGCAAACCAAGGCGTGGCAGATGAGAGATACATGCAACATGACACACGAGGAGCTTCCGGATAAACTCCAAAACAAAACGACCCAGATCAGAGATCAGAGAAAAGCGTCGCCAGACGGCTGTTGAGCGTCGCGACGTGGGGTGGAATGGCGAAGCCACCTTTGTAGGGGGTCGGGTCTCTGAGGAAAACAAGGATACCAACAAGAATCGATACCAACGCCCCCATGCGGAAATAAAACGCCGTGGTGTGCTTTCGGTGGTATAGTGGTTGGTGGTTTGGAGCTCAGTTGTGCTGGAAAAGCACGCTGATGGACTCGCCGTGGTGGACTCGGCGGATAGCCTCGGCAAAGACGGGAGAGATGTCGATGACCTCAAGCTTCGGACATAATCGGCGGTGCTCGGATTGGGGGACGGAGTTGGTGACGAGAATCTTGTCAATGCTTGAGGCATTGATGCGAGCAATAGCATCGCCGCTGAAGACTCCATGGGTGAGGAGGGCGAGAACCTTAGTCGCGCCCTCTTTTTTCAAGAGCTTCGCGGCACGGGTGATGGTGTTGCCGGTGTCGACGATGTCATCGACAAGGATGCAGACGCGGTTTGCGACTTCACCAACAAGCATCATGCTAGCATTGCGCTGCTCGGTAAACCGAGTGGGACGACGTTCCTGGGGGGATTGCATGAGTCTTGAACGGGAGGGGCATTCTGATAAGGAATTAATTTACCTTGTGAATAAGAGCAAAGTCCATGTTGAGACTGTCGGCGATGAGAGTGGCGCGCTTCGCGCCTCCGGCATCGGGGGAGACGATGACAGCGTCCCGAAAGTTGGGAAGGCTCTGCTGAATGTAGTTTTGTATCAATGCCCTGCCGTAGAGGTTGTCAACGGGGATGTCAAAGAAGCCCTGGTATTGGGGGTCGTGGAGGTCCATGGTGATGATGTGGTCGGTTCCGGCGCAAGTAAGGAGGTCGGCGACGAGGGTGCCGGCTTGGGCAACCCACTGCTTGTAGCCGGGCTTGGGCTGGAAGGCGGTGATGTTTGTGGGGTTCTCGTAGTCATGAGTGGTGTAGCTCCGCTGGGACGAGGTTGAATTCTCGGTATGGTGACCGCGGGAGTTTGAGGTTTGGCTGGAAATGGTATCTGAACGGCGAGGGGCCGTGAAATCGCCATTGGTGATGCCGTTGATGCCGTTGGTGGTGCCATTGGTGTGGTCATGGGCAAGCGAGGTCTTTGTGAGCTTTTCGGTCAGGTTGTTGACGCCATTGAGCAGGCCGGCGGACCTAGGAGCACCGGGACGGGGAGTAGCCGGGACGCTCTCGAAGGTGTAGTCCTTTTTCGCGGAGTAGGCGGACTGTGAGAGAGGAGCGCCGGCCTTGTTGTAGGGCCAGTCGGGCTGCCTGGAGTAGGGGAAGAGGGGCACGACGGCAGTAACGCGCTTGGCGGAGCCAGTCTTGCAGGCGGAGATCATGATGCAGAGGTCAATGAGGTTGTCATTGACGTTGCCGGAGCCGGACTGGATGATGTAGACATCTTTGCCGCGGACCGAGTCCTTGATCTCGCAACGGCTCTCGCCACCGGAGAATTTTGAGAGAATGCGGTTGCTGGGCGGGATGCAGAGGATGTTGCAAATGCTCTCGGTTAGCTGGGGGTGGGAATTGCCGCCCAGGATAACAATGTTGCGCACCATGATGGTGGTGAAGGCGCGGGACTTGAGGTTGTCGAGCGAGGTTTTGACGCAAGACGCGGGCCAGAAAAGATTTGAGGTCGACGGCGGCGGACAGAAACGGAAGGCGGGAGGGAGTTGGAGGGGCGGAATCGGAGGGGCGGTTTGGCGCTGGGCGATGACGAGGATAGCCAACAGCAAGGAAGGAGCCAGGAAGGATGGAAGGAAGCAACGGAGGAGGGGCGTCAGTAGGAGAGGCAGGGGCAAGTTCGGAGGTTCGGATTGACGAGGTGAAGGGAGAGCAAGAGGCAGTGACGACGATCAGGAGCAACCCGAGAAGGGATTGAGCCGAGTCGAGTCGAGTCGAGAACGAGCCGAAGTTCGAGACGAAACGAGGCGAGGCGAGGGTTTTGCGAGGCGAAACCCGGCGACGACTTTTTTTTTTCAATGGCCCGCCGGGGTTAGACCCAGGTCTGGCCGCCTGGCGTGTGTCTTGGTTGGATGAACGCCGCAACGCACCAAGTACAGTACGCCGGTACCTACAGCAGTACCTACAGGACCCGGTGCAGCACGGTACGGGCCAGTGCCAGGATCGCACGGTGCACCGTGGCAGTAGTCCCGGCGCCAACTCGCGCGACCAGGAAGCCCCCCTGGGTTTTGTGACCTGGGTCGGAGTGGGGGGTTCGCTGATGCTTTCGTTCTTGGCTGCGCTGCGACGGTGGAGGCGGGATTGGAAATCTGCGTGCGCGCGTGCGTGCGTTGGCGTTGGCGTCGGCGGCTGCTGCGTCGAGGGCGGTGCCGAGATTGGTGTGCTGCTTGCTGCGTTGTGGGATGACGGTCCACGAGGTGCAGGGGAGAGAGATGCTGTGCTTCCACTTAGGACTATGTGCATGTGGAGGGGATGAATACGTAGTGTAGCACTCGAGGGTAGGAGGCTTTGCAATGTATCTTCACAGCTTCAGCAAGGTTCCCTGTCCTGCTTTCCTCCGGGTTGGTTTCTTGATTTCTCACTGCCCAAGCGAGGAGCGAAGCCGGAGCGACAAAGCGTGAGCAAACAGAGTCATACAAGAGTCAGATGGACACGCCGGATGAGGACGGGGAGCACCAGGACCAGCCGGCAAACAGTACCAGAGCGAGCAGGTGACTAGGCGACAAGATGGCGAGACAACAAAGGAGCAAAATGAAAGGACGGAGGCAGAAGAGGGGACGATTAAGTGGAGATAGTAGATGGTACCGGATACCATCACAGGTCCATTGTTTATTTTCTTTCCGGGATTGGGTTTGTTTTGGTCTCGAGGCAAAACGTAGAAGAGGCTGATGAGAAGAATCTGTGTGAACGCAATTAGAGGGGGACCTTCGTTTGAGTTAGCTTCGGCAGAGGGGAGCGAGCACGAGTCGAGAGGAATAATGATGTGAGAACCAAGCAGGATGGTGAGCAAAAAAGTAGCGGTTGGTAGTCGTGGTTGGCATTGATTAGTGGTGCAATAGACTGGATGTCTTTGGCTCGTAGTGGTGGTCAAGTGGTAAACTGACGTCCAGTGAACCAGTGAAAACCATCCAGGATACTAGCACACACGGATCCTCCGTACCAATCAGGTACAGCACGAATACACAACCCACAGCTAGGCACAGAGTGACGCTTGCAATTTGGCACCGGCACCAGGTGCAACCGTACAAGACAACTCCCAAATTCCAGGCCGCCGCCTATCCGCAATGAGTCAAGTCTCATCCTGTGCCCCAAGCCACACGCAGAGAGGGGGAAAAGGAAAGGAATACGAAGAAAAAAAGGAAAAGGAAAACCGGAAACACGGAAACACGGAAACAAACAAAAACTTCGATGGGCGTCGACACGACATGGTAATGCCGGCCCACCGGTACCCGGAGACAAGGAGGGAGGGGGTTGATGAGAACCGCCATCTCTAACGCCAAGCGGTGGTGCACTTCCGTGCCTGAACCCCGTGCGAATTGAAAAGTGAAGAGAGCGGATACAGGCGAGGTACATAGTACTCTCGGAAGGTTCCCCCACCCCCGCCAATGAAACTGACTGGTCTGCATTTCGAGATGCAACTGAGAGATATAAACCACCCACGTGAATGGTATAGAAAAAAGCCCTTGAAAACGGCAGTCGTTTAAGTAAAGCATGTGAGCCAGACAGATGGGGATGCAAACAAAAAGAAAACAACTGCAGCCTGCCGCTTCTGCCTCCAGACCTGCAGGCGGCGGCATTTCAGGGCCGTCATCCACCCATCGACATGGACGCGGAGTAACGCACTGTGGAGGATTGCCCGTGCAGCATACTGCACGGGTACCGAGGAGGTACCTCCAGCACGGGACTAAGTACCTGCGGATGGTGGGGCACGTGGAGAGAGAGGGGAGGGAGGGTTTGAGGGGCAAGGGAGCTGGAGGGGGCCTCTGGAAACCTTCCATTGTCAGTGGGCAGAGTCAACTGACAGTGCTTTGCAGCGGGTGGACCATGCAGCTCCAGCCAATGACAGCGAAGCCTTTTATTTTTATGCCCTCCAGTTTTAGCCCCTGGCCCTGCTGAACATGCAGGCTTTTTTTTTCTCTCGCAAGAGCCGCTGAGGCTACCGGGGTTGTCTGTTGCCCGTCCCCTATTTCGGGCTGGCGTGCATTCATCTTGTCCTTTCTGTCCTATCCCAGACATATCGGCTCTGCGACGTGTTCGATGTCCCGATGACGGAGGCCCGCCTTGGCACGCATCAGATCAGCAATGTGCACTCAATAGAGGCCTGTCAACTACTGTGCGTAATACATGTAACATGTACCACATATTCAACGGTCGGCCTCCTGGCGGTCTCTACGGGGTTGACACTTCGTGAACTGCAACTCTATTCCCTCCCATTCAACTCACACCGCCCCATCGCATTGGACTTAGTGGTACATCTAGACTGTACACAGTGCATGTGCCTTCTGCACGACAGATTTTTCTATTATGCACCGTATTCGAAACCGATTCTGTGAAAGACCGAGGTTATCACTGTGTAGTCTGTACCTTCTGCACGACAGATTTTTCTGTGAAGACCGAGGTTACCACTGGGTAGTCTGTACTTCGTAGACTACCTACCATTGAACACTCCGTGGACTCAAACATCATAAGCAAACCACATTGGGATCATCCCCGGTTGCTTTCTATTTTCGCACGCGCTCTACAGCTCAAAATAGGTAGCGGATCCTCCCCATCTCGATGATGTCTTCTGTGCGTCGGATCTCCGCCCGTTGTGATTGGATCCGTGCCCGCATCTCCGATCCTGAATCAAATCGCGGGGTTGCTGTTCCGACGGCGGGACAGAGACAACGCAAGAACCAAGAAGCTTGATATTCGCACAGTAGACACTCGATGACGCCTTTCCGGATCAGAAAAGCACACCATATAGACCTGCTACCTAGTCTTGAGACTATTGCTCTCTGACTTTCTTCGGAGCAACTACTGGTACCTAGAAATGATCGGCCATGTGTATACGGATGCCCTGGGCTTAGATCGCGGGAAACTTTTTCAAGCGCGCACGGACCAGGTGTCGCCAGGAGGCTCAACTGCACGCACAGTGATTGCTCGCAGCTGCAACTGCTGGAGAGGGAAAAATGGTTAGATTAGAGGGCCTCTTGAAAAGGTAAAAAAATCAGAGGCTAAACAACTGCACAGTGACGCGCACATTTTGCCTTGAACCACCAACCATTGATCGCGACGCTGAAGATCGAAGGACTAGCAAACAGTTGAGCAACTCACTAGATTTCGCAAGAGACCAATCATTCTGTACCGAGGACCTTCGACGTTACATGAAAGCAGCTACCTCATTTTGTCGGTGAGGAGTGCACCTCCACCAGCAACAACTGACTGACGTCTTCCCACACACCACTCACACGCAGTACCACCCCACCTCGACGCATTTTATCAGCCTTGTCAATCTCTGGCGTTGGTTGGCTAGAATCAACCCTGCCGTCGAGCCTGATTCCACCCTCCCTTGGCGCCTCACCCACGCCAATTTTGCCGGACTGCTGCAAACTGCAAACTGCTGCTCAAGCCAGTCATCAACCGCCACGATGAAGGTCGTCGAAGCTCAGTCCGCCGTTCTCTCCAACTACGAGGTCTACAAGCACCTTAGCGATCAGCGCGATCGCTACAAGAAGACTAAGCGTCGTGGTCCTCCCAATCTTGAGACGGTTGTTCGCGAGGTAAGAAATCACACATTCTCTGAGCTCAGCCTCATCTATCGACACATCTAGAATACAAGACAGACCCTTGCATGAACGAATGAAATGACTGACACGTTGACGCCTTAGCTTCTTCAATATATGAGCACTCATCCCAGCCCGCTAAGCCAGACTCCTCTCACTTACTCCCCAAGTTGCATCGCCGAACTCATCGAGCGCTTGCACCCCTACAACCTTGCCAAGGGTGAGGTTGTCATGCTCCTCAACTTGCGCCCATCGTCTGTCGCCGCTCTCAACACTATCATCGAGGACATGGGCGAGCGCTTCGATGAAGAGCAGCAGGAGGCTATCGTCACCGCCATCGCCGACATCCTGGGCCAGTTCCCCGCCCCTGCCGAGACCGCCGGTGAGGATGGTGAGGCCGCCGGCGATGTCGAAATGGGCGACACTACCGCTGCTTGAGAGTTTTGCCCGACTCCTCGAGGCAACATGTTCGATATCACCCTCTTAATTGCCCGCGCCTTGTTGATAGCTGTTGGCACAAACACCCTATGACCAGCTCGGACTCGCCAGCCAACTTCACATCACCGAGCACGCGCCCTCATCTTGATTCCCTAGTCTCGCGGCTGGCGTCATCGCCGTCTTGCAGAGGTCCTCGAACGCCAGCTTCAACAACTCTCCGGTCACTGCCGAGCATTCGATGTAACGGTCCACCCGCATGGCCTGCGAAATCTGATACGCCTCCTGCGGGTAGATGATGCCGTTGGGATCCTTCTCCGACCTCAGGTCGCGCTTCAGCCCCAACACAATGACGGGCAGGGCGTCAATTCGCTGGAACGACATCTTGACCTCGTTAAGCCACTAGCCGCCCAGTATCAGCGCACGCTCTTATATAAACCCAAGGAGGAGTCATGGGCAGCAATACTGACATATCTCTGCATGTTGATGAGACTAAGCCGCTGGCTGATGTCGTAGCAGTAGACAACGGCATCGGGTTCCAGGAGCTTCCAGTTGTCCGGGCTCGACGTATCAAAGAACTCGAAGCGGAGCTGTTTGACACCCACTTTGATCTCGAAGATGAAGGGCTGGTCAATGTCGCGGAGCATGGAGATCGGGTTGGTCTTTTCACCAGCACTCAGTCGTCTGATGCATCGGCAGAGCCTAGTGTTAGATTCATGGACACAATCAATAGACGGATGGCGGCTACACACGAGAGGAACGTCGTTTTGCCACACTTTTCATCGCCTACGAGCAAGATCTTGATCACTTCGGGGTCCATAATGTCCAGCGTTGGTTTTATCTCTTGGTTGTAGACTTGTACGACAATGTAGATCATATGAGGGAAGGGTGAACGGGGGGAAATGACGCAGCGCCAATAGGTCGATTGGCCTTAAGCTAGGAGGTTGTCAAACGAAGAGTGTGGCGCAACTCAGGCACTCGCCACAAAAAATTCGACTCTCAACGCCACACTTGGCGACCCAGCGCAAAGCCCTTTCCACAACTCGAACGGCGGCATATAAGAAAGAGAACCCACACCAACTCATATGCGACCCTTTGGCCATCGTCTTGGGCGCCGACCTCTCCTCGGAGCCACCGGAGCCGGAGCCCAAGTGTGCATCCTTCCCACGCCATCATTTCATTCCAGAGCCTCAAGCTCTTCCTCGTCATCTGTTTCGTCCTCATCAAGTGGTGAAACCCCGGAAGCTCGTGCGCAGCGAAAAGCAGCCCGGTACCGCACCATGTCTGGCAACACAAACTACATGTCCTGGACCAAGAATGGCCTCATCGAGCGTGTCAAGGAGCTCGAGCAGCAACTGAGAACTCGGCCGGCCCCGACTGTCCCGAAGCCGGAGCCAGCGCCGGAAGCCCAGCAGCCACAGCTCGGGACCGATGCCGCAGCCTCCTCGGCCAAGCCAGGGGCCAAAGGCACCAAGCCATGGGCCAAAAGCACCAAACCCAAGGGCAAGCGAAAGGCTGACCCCTCCAAGTATTCGACGCGGTACATCGCGCTGAAACTCGCGTACCTGGGCAAGAACTACGGCGGCTTCGAGTTCCAACCCATGGCCATCCAGACGTCCATCGAGGAAGAGCTGTGGAATGCCATGACCAAGGCGTGCCTCATCTTCCCCAAGGACGCAAAGATTGTCGACTTCGACTGCTGCGAGTATTCCAAGTGCGGCCGCACCGACCGCGGCGTCAGCGCCTTTGGCCAGGTCATCGGCGTCCGCGTCCGCAGCAACCGACCGGTGCCCAAGCAGCCACGGCCGCCGAGCCAAGCGGTTGAGGGTGCGGAGGGGGTTGCGGTAGAAGGGCAGTCTGGGGAGAAGGCAACGAACGGGGAAGAGGAGGAAGTCGAGGTGCCATTTGATCCCATCACGGATGAGATCCAGTACCCGCGGCTTCTGAACCGCATCCTACCTCCTGACATCCGCATCCTCGCTTGGTGTCCATCGCCACCGCCCGACTTCTCCGCGCGTTTCTCTTGTCGCGAGCGGCAGTACCGGTACTTCTTCACGCAGCCGGCCTGGTCGCCCGATCCCAAGGCGGGAGGCGAGACCGGGTGGCTCAACATCGACGCCATGCGCAACGGGGCGAAGCGGTACGAGGGTGATCACGACTTCCGCAACATGTGCAAGATCGACCCCGGCAAGCAAATCACCAACTTTCACCGCACCATCTACGAGGCCGACATCGAGGAGGTCAACGACGTCGCGTCTGCGCTACCCTACCTGGCCGGTCCTGGATTTGCACCTGCCGGTGGGCTGGACGGAGAGACCGCGCACCCCAAGGTCTACTCGTTCAATGTTCGAGGCTCTGCGTTCCTGTGGCATCAGATTCGGCACATGGTTGCGGTGCTTTTCCTCGTCGGCCAGGGCCTCGAGAAGCCCGAGGTGGTCTCGGAGCTTCTGGATACGGCTACCAACCCAAGCAAGCCCAACTACACCATGGCCGACGACGCGCCCCTCGTGCTGTGGGACTGCATCTTTCCCGAGGATCTCAAGGTACTGTCCACCAAGAATAAGGACGCCCTCGATTGGATATACCTAGCCGACGATCCCGCGCTCGCCAAGTATGGCCAGTTCGGCGTCATGGACGGCCTGTGGGCGCACTGGCGCGAGCACAAGATAAACGAGCTGCTTTCGAACCAGCTTCTGCAGCTTGTCTCACAGCAGGGTGGTTCTAATCCTTCGCGCCTAGTCGAGCGGCCCGAAGTCTCAAAGCAGACCAACACTGCTGTCATCTACGAGGGCGGCAACAGCGGGCGCGTGGGCGGACCCTATATCCCTCTCATGAAGAAAGAACGGCTGCAGTCGCCCGAGGACCAGAATGAGCGGTATGCGAAGCGCAAGGGTTTCGCGGACGCGCAGGAGATGAGACAGAAAAGGGGGTTTGGCAGACGAAGGCCGGAAAGGTCCGTGGTAGATACCTAGACATTTGATATCCAGGTTGGGCCTGGGTAAGTACATGAAAAGCGACAAAGCCCTGGGTCACATATAGACAGGCGGAACAAAAGTGATAGTCCCATTTTGGGTAGTATAAACTCTATGATATCAGTCCTCTATGATATCAGTCCCTTTTCTTCTCCCCGACCCTCGTACAAGCAGCCTCTCGCGCCCCTCCACACCTCCTCGACGATCTTTAGTCGCGGCAACAATCCAGGGAACACAACGACGACATCTTCCTCGCCCTCGACGACGACGACAAGATAGTAGCGGACCTCGAAGCCTCGGAACGCTTCGTTGACCAGGATGTCGCGAATCTTCTCGGTAGGTATGAACCTCGTAGCCGTGTTCGCCAGGTAGCTAGCCGCCGTCTCGCTCGTCTGCACACCGAGCCCCCTCATGACGAGCAGGCTCTCGCAGGCATAGCCTCTCCGGCTGAGCAGCCACAGTAGCGCGGCGGCGGCGGGGACGAGGACGGGTACGGGGATGCGGTCGGCGAGGGAGGCGACGGCGCGGCCGGCGGTGGAGTGCAGGTAGGCCGGAGCGCGGAGGAGCGGGGTGCGTTCGGCGAGCGGGGAGAGCGCGTAGCGGGCGTGCAGGAGGAGGACGGCAGCGAGGGAGAGAAGGAGGCGGGCGAGGAGGATGAGGGTGTGGAGGGCGGTTGGGAGCTGGCGGAGCGTTGTGACGGTGAATTCGGCGGTTGTGGGGAGGGACGCCTAGTCTGGAGGCGGGGGGGCGTCGAGAGCATTTCGGAGGTTGTTGTCGATGTAAATATTGGAGAAGAGAAGTTCGAAGTCGATCAATGCAGGGCCATCATCGGGGGTGTTGGAGCGAGTGGGGGGGGTCGTGTCGATTGCCAGGAAGTAGCAGGCAGTAGTTAATTGATGGACGGGTGTTGTTAAATTGCGAGTCTAATTTGGCCGAGGTGTTGAGAAGCTGTAGCGGTAATCAAGACAGCACAAGGAGAGGGGGAGGGAGAGAGGTAGTCAAGATGGGGCGTCCGGGGTATCTAACTTGGTGATAATGGTTCTGGTGTTGAATGAGTAGGCGGACAGTTAGGTGGGTGGACGTCACAGCTCCCTCCAAGCTACAGCACCTAAGTGCCTACAAGCTTCCCAACCCGAAGTTTACCCCACCCATCCCCACCAAGGTACCCTTATAAAGCAAAACCTCGGCAACTTTTCTCGACTGTAATGGTCCAACGGCGAAGACGTTCACAACGCCCAGCCATTCATCCCAATCCATTAAGCTCCCCTTCGCCGCGTCCCACCCGAACGCTGCGGTGGCCGCCCACTCGCATGGGTAACCTGCGATGCTGGTAACATTACTGCGGCCCTGAGCACTGGAGACGACCCTTGAGGGAGGTTTCACTCTGCAGAGACTTCTCCCCCGTCGCGTGGCGGGCGGGATCACGTTCTGGCGAGGGGCTTGGGATGACATGGCTGTGATAGAACAGTTCGACGCTTTCTTTTTGCCTTTTTTATGGATTGAGGTGCTTAAGATGGGGGCTGGTAAAATTCATTATGGGGTTTGTTGGGAATTGATCTTTTGTTAAATGCAGTTTGAATGTTCTTTTTGACTGTTAATGGCTCTGTGCTGAGGTAGTTGAACCCGCCGGGCTGTTCTACTAAGGGAAGTGGGGCGCAGATGCTGAAGACATCGCGATAAACACTATGCATGCTGTGGTGGTGGGTGGATGTGTCTAGACTTTTTTAGTTGCAGTAAACTCGGAACCGATTCTATGTTGCGATGCTTATGATATAATAAAGACAGTTGTAGAAGCAAAAGTTCAATTAAATGGTAATCATAACGTCGTTGAAAATTTAATCTCCCACATCTCATTCAACTCGACAGTACTAATAACACAACACCCTCCCGAGAATCACAGACTCTCTCTCCGATTCATTCCAAGCATCCTTCATTTCGTCGCATTCTTCCTGTCGCATTCCCTCAAAAACTCAAACAAGTGCCGTGAGGCAGCATTGTATAAAGCCCCCAGCCGTACTCTTCGGCTTGTGCTCTTGATTTTTGCCATCCATCGTCGTTCCATCCGCTTTCCTTCATGGTGGCCCTATATTTCATCCAGTTTCGCTGCCCATTCCACCCCATCATAAACTTAACACAAAACAAACAAATACTTTCGTCCAAAACTCAACAACAATCATTGTGCCTATGCTATTCTGTATCCATCAAACATAATCTGTGTATAAACGTCTGCCGCCCGCTGTTGCAAAGGATCGTCAAGAACCCAAGGCTCAGATAAAAAAGAGAAATAAAAATCGGTCATCTCGCAGCGGCACCGTCGCCGTGTCTGCAAGATGACCTTGACTCCATGGCATATGGAGTTAAGAAGTCAAAACGAAAAGCATACAAAATCGCAATCAAATGCTCTCAAGACTTGATAAAGGCCCACGCTGCTTTGTCCCTTTCATCCACCAAAGCAATAATCGGCAGCGTGGGCATAAAAGTCGTCGTGAGACGAACTCAAGTGGGGGGGAGTGGTATCGAGATATTTCGAATCGACAACGCCAATCGCCATGCACAGAATTGAAGAGTAAATCGATTTAAGGAGAGGAGAAGAAGGGGGGAAAGTGCCGTACCAGTCAGCAACCGCCATCAAGCAACGAATTCTTAGATCATCTCGCTCCGATGCAGACCCGTGGACATGTGTTTGTTCCTTGTCTCGGTGGGCGATCGCATCATTTCTGGATCGTACGTAACGGGAGGTGGTGACTTGAGCCGCCGGGGCAGAGGGACGCTCTCGTACGGCGCCTCGAAAGGCGGAGACATCATCCGCCCACCATCCTTACGACTGCGGCTTGCCGACCGCATGCGCTGGGTCGCGTTGGAAATGCGGCCTGAGATGCTACCGCTGTCGCCAATGCTGCGGCCTCGGCTGTGCCCCATGAAGCTGGTGATTGTCGGGGGACTGCTAGCGGGTGGTCTATCGTTGCCTGAGTTCTCATCGTCATCCATGACAATTTCAATCAGGCCAGATCCCATCGCTCCCAGTTCCTGGGCTCTCGCCTTGAATGGGAGGGGAGCGGGAGGAGGTGGTGGGGGTGTAGCCAGATGTTGAAGCTGCTTCAACATCGAGGGGGCCGGAGGCGGAGGCGGCGGGAGAGGATCCTGCTCCTCATGAGATCGACGGCGCTCGCTATCCTCGGCCTCGTTGTGGCGACGAGACCGGCTTCCGATGCTGGCCTTGCGGCTCAATCTTGCTGTGGGCTCATCGGGAATGGGGGCCGACATGCTTCGGGGGATGAATGGTCGCGTGGGCGGTTGATACACGGTCGACGGGAGCAGAGTCAGCAGATCCGGCTTCTCTTCCTCACCAGAACTTCTAGCGGAGGCTTCAGGTGAGGTGTGAGGAGAGCTTCTCTGGGCGAACGTCGCTGGGATTGGAGGGACATCGGGCAATAGCTTGTTGCTTTGGTCACTGGAATGGTCCGACTCGAGGACCAGTCTCATGGCCTTGGGGGTCGCAGGCAGCCCGATGAACGGGCCATTTCGAGCGTACATGCTCTTGGGGAGCTCCTGCGGAGGTTCTGTCGCAGAACGAGGCGGCAGGTCGTCGGGCAGAGGCTTCGGATCGGCAGCCTCGATACCAAGTCGTTGCAAGGCCGGAGAGAACTGGTTGGGGTGGGGAATAGGAGGAGCCTGAGGTCGCTTGGCAAGGGACTTTCGGCGTTCCTCAAGCTCCCGGGCAGCGATGTCCTTTTTGCGTTGTCGTTCATCCTTCATCTGTCGAAGATCACCGGCGTGCTCGGTCGATGCAGCACGTCCGTGAGCAAGGGGCATAAGAATGTCGTGAACCTCTACTGCAGCCTGGTGGCGGCTCTCTGAACGCTCTCTCTTGGCCACCACAGGTGAGTTGAGGCCACGGCTGGCGCTGCGGCTATGCTTTGCCCGGAACTGCTCCTGAGCCTCCAGTGCTGCTTTGAAATCCTGTTCATCCTCAGAACCCTCGTAGTGAGGCACGATGGCAGACATCGGCACTGGGGAGGAAGGAGATCGCTGGGTAGAGGCACCTCTGCTCTGACTCCGACCACGGATGTCCAGAGCCAGGATAGGCTGCCGTCCCTCGGGGCTGCGGCGACGGCTGCCACGACTCGAGGTACGACTGCTGGGCCTCTTGGGGCCACTGATCTTCCTGATGGTCAGCGGGTCCACCATTTCGGTGCGCTTCGGGGTGGACAAGTTGATCAAGTCCTCCGGAGACATGGGAACTGGAGATGTAGGGGATCTCTTGGCCGGAGGCCAGGCAAGGCGACGTTCCTCGGACACCTCGCGCGACTGGGTGGATCTCTCGCGGCTGCCCTGGCGGCCACGAGATCTCTCCCTGCTGCCATGTCGGCTGCGTCCCTTTTTGGACGCAGCATCCAAGGCATGGATGTAGTCGTCACGCTTCCTGGCAGCTTGGTGTCGCAGGCTACGTCCAGCACTCGAAGCTGACGTGACTGAGCTGGCCACGGACCCAGGGCCACGGCGACGAGAAGGCCAGTGGAAGCGGGTAGATGAGGTCACAGACGCCTCGGGCGACGTCACTTCTTTGTTCTGTGAGACAGGATCCCAGGACTGCAGTTCAAGGTTAACACCAAGAGGGATTCGGTCACGAGAGCCATTGCGATGCTTTTCTCGGGCCTGTTGTTGCATCTTCACCATGACGTTCTTGTCAGGCGAAGGTGGCTGTTCGGCAGCTTGTCCTCCCGTTACCCTCTGGTATCCGTCGCGCATCATCATTGGGCTTGCGGTAGCAGCGCGCTGCAGACCCATCCCGACAGTCATGTTATCCTGGCCAGAGGATGCCCGGGAATGACCATGCCGTTTCTCTTTAGGGGGAGCCTGAATCTTGACCGTCTTGATCTGATCGCGGTTGAGGTCGGAAGGAATCTCGCCGATGGAGGGAAGACGACCTCGTCCGAAACTTGGACCACCCGCGCGAGCAGAGGTTGGCGTGTTGAATCTGCTGTTGCTTGAGGGTCTCAGGAACGCAGTGGTGGCCTCCTGGCTCCCTCCCGGAGACAGAGTCGTGTCGGCCTGAATCGGAGTCGCACCCGCAGCAATTGGGGTCTGGCCCCCGTCACCCTGCGAGAAGAACTTGGCCTTCTGCGTTGGGTCCCCAAAGGAGGTGATGAGCTTCAAAGCTGACGTCTTAGCTATGCTGCGCTGGGGCCCTCGCTGAATGCCGGGGGGTGATAGAGGAGGACTAAGAATCTCGGGGATGCTCGGGTTCATGCTCTGGAACGTGAGCTGCGCAGCAGATGGAGACGTCCATGGCTCAGTAGACTCTGTGTCGGTGCATGCGAAGCAACGGATCGCAAGCTGCTGCTGGCCATGCTGGACGGCCCATTCTCCCCATTTCCGAATGATGGCAGCCTGGCGCTCCCACACACTGGGGTATATCACGCAAGTTAGGATCAGGGCCTCCATGTATCGCCTGTGTGAGATGTAAATCTCAATGGCATCGGCATGGTCGCCCATGCCAAGCATGATAGTCACTGCGGCGTGGACGTCGCCACTCTCGAGCAGACGCTGGACGTACGCACGGCCGAGCTTGTGCTGCGATGCCTGCCCGCCAATACCACTCAACGCCAACAACATCCAGTCTGAAGAAGTCATGTTTTCGGAGCTGGCAGCCATCACATCGGCATCGATATCACCAAGCCACTTTGCCAGCAAGATGCGGCTTGGGGATCCTGCAGGGTGTCGGCTCATCTCATCCCGAATGAGATCCTCGACCTCCTTGTTCCAACCAAAAATGGTGGTGAGCATTTGTCGTCGCAGGTCATCGTTGGTGAGGCGAGAGTAGTTGGAAGCCATAGGGTGCTTATATGGGATGTCGCTGAGGCGGGTCCGGGTAAACTTGAAGAGGTCATGGACCTTGTTGTCGTCCGGGCTACGGGGAACCTCATGTCGCAGGCGAGAGGGCTTCCGTCGGGACTGCGTGGAGGACAAAGATGCTTGGCTTGTTGTGGCAAGCGACGTTGTCCCGAGGGAGTATCCCATGGAGTAGCTGTCCACCTCTTTCTTGCCAACCGTTGACGACCTCAGCGAGGATCCGTTGGAGATGTACGTGCCATCGGTCAACCCCTTTGATCGCAACGAGGAGGGGTAACGACCTGGGGTCCGAGATCCCCCTCCTGAAGACTTCGTGATGGACGACATGTTACTTCGGCTTGACACGGGGCTATTCGTCGACTCATAAGCTCTCTCATGTATAGCATCCTGGACTTGGTTTCGGGCAAGACGGGCAAATGGTGATAGGTGATCATCATCGCTTTCGGAAATCCCTTGCATGTCCAAGGGGATAGAGCTGGTTTCCGACTCTGATGTGTTGATAGTCGTGGCCGAGTGAACTGATTGATCCGTGATCTCTTCCGACACAGGAGGCGACGGTGGCAGCAGGTTGGCTGGGTGCTGGACATTTGCCACCATGATGGCAGGGGAGTTGAGGTCAAACTGTTGCACTGTGTTACTGGGCCCGAGGGTAAACAGGGAGGCACCTGGGCCGTAGACGGCGAGGCCTCTGACATGTTCGAGAGTGGGGATAGAATCATAGGTGACATGCTTAGTTCGGACATCCCATGATTGTGTTTGGCTGTGGTGGGTGTTAGTGAGTGACGGATCATGCAGTTAAGCGCGCGCGTATGGTAAGAAGTGGGCAGCCTTGGTGGCAAGTTTCAACGTACGAGTCAGAGTACTGGATTATGCGGCCGTTTTTCGACCAACCCATCCAGTTGGGACCGTTCATGTTGTTCTCCGTCCTTCGTAAAACGCGAACAATCTTGGCGGGGTCTTCAGCGCTGTACGCTTTGGACACACTCCAAACCCGAAGGTCACCGTCATGTGTCTGGACGGCCAGCATGTCGGATTTTTGTCGAGATGAGGAGGCATGCCAGGCCAATGTGACAATTGGCGATGGTCCTCTGGACGTGGTAAGATTATGCAAGATGGTGAAGCGAGGCTGTAGAGTAGCGACGAGAAGAGATCCATTCTGATATCTGTGAACAAGTCAATGAGAAGATGCGCCTCCAAAAATTTCCGATGCGTTGAAAACGTACCCGATGGCAAACGTGCGGCAATCGGCTGAAGGGGCCAGAGCGGTTACAGCAATTTGGTCTAGTGTTCGTGATGAGATGTGCTCAGAAGTCGTGGGCTCGAATAGAATGACGCTTCCTTGCGTGTTGCCTGCAAGTTGTTAGTTGCTCATTGGCTAAAGACGTCTGCATTTCAGGGGCGCATACCAAATGCGACATTTCCGTTTCGCATCCAAGCCGCACAGGTGAGGTGTTCGTAGGAAGCAAATCGGGCGACTTCATCGCCGGTCATCAAGTCCCACACGATGGCTGTCTGGCCCAAGTCGTAACTCACGACAAACCGACCACCTCCAATCTCACTATGGTTATCCACGGCCAACAACTGGACCTCATCGGCGTGACTGGAAAATCTTCGCTCGATCGTCAGGGTATCGTGGTGGCTGCAGACGATGGAAGATCCTTGAGCGTAGAGGAACATGGACGCCGTCGCTGCGCAGGGATCGAATAACTTGAGATTCTTTGCCGACGGCATGGTGCTAAAGTCTTGAGCCGCGGCGGCCATTCCCCTTGACGACCTTCCGGAGCTCATTGAGACGGCGGCGGTGTGCTTCCGCGACGGGGCGGACATGGCGGACATTGTAGGGTTGATATCTTTTCGGTTCTCGATCTGTGTCCAAGGAACTCTGGTTAGTCGGCCGGATAGCGACAGGAACGACGACTGTTCGGGAAAGCCTGCAAGGACGTGGGCAGTCGTGTGGAACAATGCACATACAATTCCAATGCAGTGTCGGCGAGGGCTATCCCCCTCTGGCGGGGGATTTAGTCTCTCTCTCGGAACAAGACCTGGCGGGAAGCTACACGTAGGGACGGTCGGACATCACTCGGAATGCACAGCTGCCCGTACTCGGACAATGACTTCTGATGCGTCTCGGTGAGCCGGAGTTTAGGGTAACGGTTCCTTTGCTGTTCCGTTACGAGAGGCGATGACGGCGGACCGGGTGGCGGCCGGTGATATGATGTTGGACAAGTAGCGGGACTCGGGGGGGTAGCTGTATGTCTCGGTCGCAACGTGGAAGTTGGGAGATCTGGATTGCGGTGAGAAGGCGAAGTTCGAAGGAGGTTGGAGAGGCTGAAGGAGTATGATGAGATTGAGTACCGGTACGTAGGTAGGTAGGAATAGAGAGGACAAGAGAGCCGGGAGAGATGACAACAGAGGGTGGAGTTGGGGCAAGGCGGTGGTTTTGCTTGCAGCAGAAAGACGAGAAAAGACGCTATAGACGCAAGATGGCAGGGAATGAAGAACGCAGCCGCCTACCCTTTGGTGGTGATTGCCCGGGGTCGGACGACAACCGAATGGGGAGAGTGGGCGAAGTGGGCGAGTGGACAAGCTTGGAGAGGGGTGTGACCCGGCGCTTGACTTGCAGGAGTAGCTTGGATCTCAGGACGGACTCGAGCAATGGTGGTGTGTGAGAGGTGAGAAAGCGTGCAGCGTGTACTTCGCACGAAGTAGTGTGCACTCGGTAGGCGAGGGTTGTTGGGTGCACACGAGAGAGCTGGTTAGATGCAAGCAGCGGGATGCAGAAGGAGGCGTCGACTGGGGATGAACGAAGGGGATTGGGGGAGGGGGGATGAGCAGTTATTGCGTTGATATGTGTCTAGCGGGAGAGAGAGAAAAAAAGCTGGAAGAGCTTCTGAAGAGGCTGAGGAAGCTTGGGGGCTGGGAGGGTTATTGTTGGTGATGTTGGTTGTAACTTGTGCGGGATGTGACAAGGTGACAAGGTGACAAGACAAGGTGACGGGGAGCGGCCGGCGGGAGAGCGGAGACACGAAAGACGACGCAACAGACCAGGACCGGGAGAAGAGGCGAGAGAACAGGAAGAAGCCCAAGAGGGAAATGGAAAAGGAAAAGGGCAGGTTGGGGTGGTTTTGAGAGACGGAGACGCGCAAGAGTGCCATGTCCGGGGGGGTGAGCTGTGTGTGGACAGCGGGCACGGGTGCGGGTTGCGGGTGTGTGATGGAGGCATGGATCAAGACCACAGAGGTCAGAGGCAGAGAGTCAGAGATGGCGCCTACAAGGTGGCGTCTGGGCCTGCCAGTGGATGCCCAGGCCCCCGGGGAGGGGAGGCAATATAAAATTAGAGCCCTGCGAACGTTGGGTTCCATGGATCAGCGGATACGGGACCGGCTCAAGGCCCAGGGCCTAGGTGAGCCTTGAGGTGCTCTAGGAGCTTGGGCAACTGCGATTGGGATGGCCGGCGCATGGCGCATGGCGCATGGCATGGCGCATCATGGATGCTGGATGGATGGGCGCATCTGGCTTGACCTGCTCCACTGGCAGAGCAGTGACTTTCGACCATCGACGGCCAAGACGAGCAGCTGCACGTCCTGCAAATCCTGCAAGGGCCCCCAGGCATCCCCGCTCTGCGCTCTGCACTCTGCGCTTCGGTTCCCATGCTCGTCTTTTCGTCTCGGAGCTGGAAGCGAGCGAAGGCGGCTACGTTGGGCTGGTTGGTACCTGGGCTGCTGGGCAGACCAACTGGAACGCCGTGAACGGTGCGGGCTGGCTCGGGTTGGCTTGGACTGGCGATAGACTATGGGCTCGTGGCCTGTGGATCGAAGACTGATGAGAAGACTCACTGTGGACTCGTGGAGCGTGGACCGGCTATGTGGATCTCGCCAGGCGCTGGCAAGCAGAAGCAGGGCAAATGCGAGCAACGCGCTGAACGTCCAGCAATGCCCCCCTGCCATATTTAGCCCCGTGGGTTGCCCGCGTGCCCGGCGTGGGCTGCTGGCTCTGACCGGCTCTGCTGGACTCTTTGCTCGACTGCCTTTGACCCCGTTGACTCGCTGGACCGAGTGGCCCCGGTGGAAATGCAAGCTCCGGGGCCCTGCGAATCTCCATCTCCAAGACTCGGTGACTCGGGACCTTGCGGGCCTATCACTTGCAGCAATTGTCCAGTGTCGAGCCGCAGTCGCGAATTGGCCGGTATCCCACCGCTCCAACACCCGACTCTTGCCATCGACTCGTCGGCCTCGTCGTCTGTCTGTCTCGAGATTCGCCCAGGCCGTTGATTTGATTCATTTCATCGCTTCTCTCGGGGCCGCTTTTTGCTAAACCCCCCCTGTCACCACGGGAGCCCCTCTTTTTGGCTCTGTGCTCGGGAAACGGGTGAGCTATGCGGGGTCGACCTCTGCTGGTGCGACGTCGAGACACCAGCGCACCTGGAGTAACTTACATGCTGTGACGCCGTTGCAGGGCGAGCAGGTCTGGCAACACCGCAGTTCTCATTCGATCCCGTCCCATTCACGGTCCGTCCGCAAGAAGGGGGCTGCCTGGTACCTTACAGCGGATGTAAGAGCGTGTGTGTGCCTGTATGTCTGTGTGTCTTGTGGGTGTGAGAGCGAGGTGTAGCAGTGTAGGAGCGGAGGTGGGATAGTGGGTAGCGGACAGTCATCTCTCGTCACTCTGGCTTGTCCGGCTGCTGTCCGGCTGCTGTATCTCCATCCTCTAGGGGCTTGGGGGCCTGTTCTCGACGCAAGATGAGCTGGGAGAGCAGCAGATGCGATGCACTTGGCTGCTGGCTTCTCGCTGGCCTGACACGACAACCGGCGAAGGGCACGATGGCACCCTCCATCTGCCAATTGCCCCTGGACCCCTGGACAGGCCTTGACACTCGCAGCAGCGGTCTCTCGCCCTGTGAAAAGGGATTGGCCTCTGAGTGTTCACTGTTGGTGCTTGTGCTTGTGCTTTCGCTGCTTGCTCGAGGACCGGGTTGGAGACGTTGACCTGGGCGTCAGCGAAACAGCGTCCAAGGTGCCGGGTACAAAAGCATGTGGTTGGGGCTGGGGCACGGGGCGGGGCGCGCCATGGAGCGACGTTCAATCGACGTCGTCGTCGAAGCGCCCAAGTGTGCTGCAGGTGTGTTGCGGCTCTTCATTGGCTGCGCTAGCTGCAAGCTCTGTGCCGGGACGGGCCAATGGGCGGGCCGATCACTTCCCCGACAGGGATCTAATCGCCCTCTTCTCCCGGCCGCTAAAACGGGCCTTGGTCCCCCCTGTCGGAATGTCGAGCTTGTCGAGAGTCCCTGACTCCTCCCCAAAGCAAGTCCCTACTAGTAGGCTGTAAGTAAGTAAGGAAGTCTAGTTCATCAATCCATGCCCCCTGCCCCGGTCCATCTCTCATCCATCCGAAGACGCTCCACCATGACCGCCAAGTTGCACCAACCTTTTCATCTGTAACTTCTTGCTGGCCATGATGGTTTGTGATCTGGTGTGACTTCATTTCACAGCATCAATGACGGGTGACGACCCAGCCCTCGTCACAGTCCCTGAGCTCCATTAGTCAGTCTGCGCACGATTCTTCACCACCGCCTGAGCTTTAAGGTTTCCGTACCTGGCAGTGGCCACCGGTACGGTACTACCCAGAGAGGCAAAGAGCTACCAGTCTCCACCACTTTACTTTCCAGCACCCACGTCTTGGCTCTTGAGTGGTGGGCCTCACCTTCCTTTGTCTCTTTGTCTCTTTGTCCTTGTGCCCCCTCGTCACTTCAATTGTCTCCCTCCATCCATGCCTCGAGACTCGGGTCCTTCCTTGTCTGTTTGTCTCTTTGTCTGCCACCGTTTCCACACACACGCAGACACGATCTGTCGTTGCTTTTTTACGTGCCGCCGCCACATTTAACGTAATGCCACCACACCTTCTTTTTCTCCATAAGGAATTTTTCGACGACAACTCCAACACCAACACCTACGAATGCACACAATACTACCTCGCTTATTGACCACTTTTCCAGCTGCTCTTCTTCACTCCGTCTCCTCCATGCCCTTGCTCTCATGCTTTGTCCTTTCAGACATGGATCAAGGATTGACATGGGTATGGGTTTCGGCCGGGTGTCAGTCGTCCGCCGTGAGATCGACGACATTGGCACTTCGTCCAGGACCCCCGAATCTCCACCCAACGACCTCA
Organism: Neonectria sp. DH2; assembly: GCA_003934905.1. Lineage (NCBI taxonomy): Eukaryota > Fungi > Ascomycota > Sordariomycetes > Hypocreales > Nectriaceae > Neonectria > Neonectria sp. DH2. Next base: position 1,132,741 of record RQWH01000013.1, on the reverse strand, counting down.
AGGGAGCCAAGGCCCTCAACAGACCTGTCGAGAGTTGGCCGTGCACTGTTCGGGATCGTGGATTCCTCCAGCCTCGTGGCATCCAGATCATGCGAAGGAAGAGCCACGGACCGTCACCGGCAACTCCACCATAAATCCCGATCCTGGCCTGTCCTGGTTTTGTCTTGGCTTGTCCTACAGAACCTCCATAACCTCCACTTCCTCCCCAGTGCCGGATGCCCTTCGTGCGCGCCTGCACATGGAAGAAGAAAAAGACTCGAGCTTTGTACTGAGCCCTGTCTCAGCAGCAACAAGCCAAAACGGGCAAAATGGCTTACACACATTCAAGGCTAGTGTGCCGCCCCCAGAAACCAGTCCCTGTCGCTCTCTTTTTGCTTGCTCTACGAATACTACCCACGAAGTGCCTAGACCGCGAACGTCGGGTGTCCTTCCCTCTCCCGCCCTCGTCATCGGATCGATCTAACAAGCGCCGTGTTGTCCAACCGCTCGGCTACGCCACAACGGTCTACCAGGCCCACAGCCACCGCGCGTCTGCCCGCACCGCTCTCGCCTCACTCTCAGATCCCGCGGCTACACGTGTACTATCTTTTGAGCTGGTCTCTTCGAGTCGGTGTGCCTGTGGCTTAGTGGCAACAATGCCTGCCGTGCTTCCCGGCGGTCCGCAAGCTTGAGGCCTGAAAGGGCGGACAATGGACAAAGTACAACTCTCGAGTCCCAAGATCCATTCAATGACTTGACTCCAACTCAGTGGCGCGCCTGTGTGAGCTAGTTCGACTTCATGTTCGGTCTCTGCACACACCTTCTCTCTTTCAAGAAGCCGTGAATCAAGTCTGGAGTGCAGGTTTAAGTGGACTGCTCCGCATAACCTCATTGCGGCTGCACGCACTCTACAGCAGAGGCGCCTCAGCAACTATGCTGTTGTACAGCCATCAAGCACCCTCTCGGTCACAATAGCCCCCCGGGGATCCTAGCTTCCGTACATTTCTTCACCAGGATGCCACTTTCCAACACTTTGGTTGAGGCCTCGGACCCCGCGGCCCATCTCCAGCCTCGCCGCAGCCTCACGGCGCTGGTCTGAGGTTGCTGATGCTTGCTGATGCTTGAACGCGGCTTGACCTCAACAAACCCCGACCTGTTGCACTGACTGACCTTGCATCTCGTAACTGCTGTCCCACCCGCCCTGATCCTTCGAGTGCCGTCACCAACTGGAACTCCGCCGTCAGTTCTAGTTCCTCCACTCACAATAGAGTGCCGACCTGTGACCTGATCACCCCACAAGCATATGTTGGCTGTCGCAGGGCCGACCTGGCGCACAACGGTTGTCAATCCGGCCGCGGGTTATCCGGTGGCGCCCTCTCATGGATTGCATGGATGGGGGCCATGGCCTGCGGCCCAAAACGCGGCCAAGCCTGACGGTTTGCTGCTGGTACTGTTGGGACCAAGCGACGCCACCGCATCTTATCAGTGCTGCGCGCAGGTGGGGACTTACAATCGCTTGCGCCAGACGCGCATCTTTGAGTGTAACTCTACCCAAGGTGAGGTGAGGCTTGAGGCTCGAGGGCCTGAAGTCTTGAAGTGGAAACCGGCCCCGCGATAGAGTCTGCAACCACTTCCCCGGCTGTCCTACGGCGAGCTTTGTCAGTCTTTGCAGAGTCTGGATGGATGGTCTGATCAGGGCAGGCCGGCTCTTAGTTCGCCTTGCCATCGAATGTCACAATCTGAACAACACATCCCAGCCAGGCCCAGATCAATATCTCGTCCGTGATAATACTAGGTCTACGTGAAAAGCGGAAGCCGATTCTGGTTGTACCTCCCATCCCGCCAAGACTTCGATTGAGTTTCCACGCGGCTGTTCCCCTCTCACCTGTCCACTCTGTCTCGCATTTGTCAGAAGGAGACCTGTGCTGATGTGGCGGCTCCCTTCACACTCGGCTCAATCTCCGCGGATCTTTCTTTTTGATGCTCAGTTTCCAGCCTCGTGCCAACTGTTCGAATTGGTTGGAACCCACCACAGCTCCTCTCGGACTTCGGGAGCTGAACCTCATGAGGCAACGGGCCCAGATCTCAGCTAACAAGTGACGAGCCAGGACTAGCGGCTGGGGATGAGCCCACCCCTGTCACAGCCCCATGTCAACCTCAAAAGGACGCGGCTGGCCAGTGGTGGCGATTGAGGTCGCAAAACGGCCTGCGAGGGTCATGCCCGCGGTCCATGACCTCCCCGTCCATTGAATGCGGGAGTGACGGAGGCGTTTGGTTCCAAACTGCAAGCTCCGTCGCCGTATGTCCGCGCCCGCGCCCGCCATCTGAGCTGCACCGGTCGAATCTTGTCTACGATACATACTGTACATGGTCAATGTGGGTGACAGAGCTGCGCGGACGATCACAGTAGAGTTGGGATCATGAGGGCTTTCACTAGCATCAACAACTCCTCTCATACGGATACAGCATGGGTAGTGATGATGGCTGCCGATCATTTTAGCCCAGTTCGGTGACGAGACCTGGAGTGATGTACGCCGAGGGATGTGATCAACAATTTTGAGCATGGTGCCTAGGTGACAAGGCCGTCGGAGACTAACACAAGCCCAGCCTTGTTTCCCTTTTCGACAAGGTACGCAGAGCGGGCGCAATTTCGATGACGGTCAAATACTCGAAGTATTGGCAGAGTCTTGAAGCATACGAATAGTCGATCGGCAAAACTTCGAACTAAGACACCGACTCCGATACCCCCGTCCACTGTCCGCTGCCCGCCGTCCACCGTCCGCCGTCCGCCGTTCGTGTTCCGTCACAGCTCCATGCCAAGTGCGCAAATTGACGGCTCCTGCAGTATATTGACCGTTGCCCATACATGCGCACACACCAAGAACCTCGTGGTTGCCACACGACAACCCCCACAATCACTTTCACACTGCTGCCATCCCTCTCTCGAGTTGAGACGTGAAACATCCACGTCCCCCATTGTGCACACTGCACAGCCCGAGTCGACGCTAAAACTGGAAGCAGAGCCCCTCACCACATGTTACACCACTGAGCCACAAACAGTATCCCGTTCGATATCACCCGCAATAAGGTCCAATTGGAAACAAGCCGCTTCGCGGGGATTCGTCGCCGTGCAGCAAATGGATGACAGCGCCCGCTCATCGGCCAGTCTATTGGACCGTCGCTTGTCGCAGATGGGTTGCGAGGGGAAACCTCAGGACTGCAGACCAAGTTATGCGTGAATGCGATCTGGGAACCCACGGCTGATCGGCCGAGTGGTCAAATCACATACGGACTCCGCTAAGTAAGTAATCATCACACCCATCTTTCTTCGGAGTTGCCGGTGTGGAAGCGTCTGTGCATGAATGCAAGACGGATGGCCACCAATAATCTGCCGAATGTCACCTTCGTGCCTTACCTGTCACATCTAGGTCTACATTGTATATTTATCTCAATGCAGAAGGAGCATCAGTTGGACTCAAGGATGAGGCACACAAAAGAGCATCGGAGAAGAGTGATGGATGCAGAGCCGGTATCGGTATATTTTTGAGGTTAGGTCAAGGCTCAGTAGAAGCCGCCAGTGCATCTTCTCCCTGGTTTAGAACTATCACAAGGTGACGACTATCTGATCGTCGGCCATGAATCTTTCAACAGTTTCTGTTTTCAAGTTACAAGCATCCCCGGCATCCTCCGAGTGGAAACTTCTTATGTTAAACAACGTGCGTTTTTCGTCTACTGGTGCCAGTGAGCGTAGTGTCTCCGCCCATCCCTGCAATTTTGCCGATGCCAGCACTTCACTACAGAGGGTGGGTGAGAGTGGAACTTGGGAAGTTTCGAATACTTACCTGGCTTTTTGTTTGAGGGTCTGTCTTAGTCTAGCCGTGTTGCTCATGTATTTGATTGACTAGCGACATCTCAGCATCGCAGGAAACCAGGCAAACTACGGGCGTTATCATTCTTTTTTTCCTAAATTTATTAACGTGAAGTTGCTTGTACAACAAACTAAAGAGCACCGTGTTTTACTAGCCTCGTCTTATGAACACATTTGTACAATGACCACTGCTGCCGGGCGATGCCATCAATTAATACATGACCCGAGTCGGACGGCTAAGCTGGGGCATAGACGTTGGGGTTATGTGGTAGTCGTGTACGCTGTCTCCAAGGGAAAAGTGCAGATGGTCGAGTTGATGTAGTCTCATCGATAGTATATATTAGAGCTATGCCAAGACATAGAAGTCGAACTTGCACCTATGGGTGAGGGAAACGCAACTGTTCTTCTGATCACTTCATCTCATTCGAGATGTCATGGTACCATATTCCCATAATATCACATTGGGCTTCAATGACTCAAACGTCTTGTTTGGTTTGAGCCTAGGTAAATTATCCTGGGGGTTGTCGAGGAAACGGTCCTATGCGAACCTTCGATGATGAAACACAGAGGTTCCAAACGAGTACACAATGCCTAATTCAGGCTCCATAAGTGTGGCACAAAGTAAACGAGCCCGGCCATAGCTGAAAGGTTTATTCCGCTTGCTGCAGAAGCATGCATGACAAGAATTATGGGTGACAAACAACGCACAACAGATTCACCAACATGGTAAAGTACGATGTATGACCCCAACACAACATATCGATGCACCACATGTATAGATTGTATAGTCCTGTTCAAAGTACTTGCAAGAGAGTTCGGAGCAACGCCAGTGGATAACACCCAGCCGACCTCAAGACAACACGATACTATTATAGTAATACCTCAAGGTCCAACAAGGTAGTCAGTAAAACTTGCTTACATTGAAAGCAAATCTCGCCAGAGTTTTGAAACCATCTGCGAGAACAACATTCGAGCGAAGGACAATTACTAGCTCGACCATCTCATATTAGATCGACCGGCCAGTCGACAGCACCATCACCACTAATTCCCCGAAGATGAGTTGGCAGTGAACGGCAGCGCCGTAATGCTAGTATAAGTTTTACCACCTGTCACGATAATCTACAGTGGCGATGATTGCATCGAAAATAATACAAGTTACAACACCAGTTTCGGACGTTGTCTCGATTCTCGGATAGAGAATGTCAGAAAACACGGCCAGTGTTCTCAGGAAAGGCAGATCAATTCAATTTAGGAGCTTTTGAATCCGTAGCGTCGACTGTGGTCAAATTCAGATAGGCAAGTCGTCTTTTTGACTATTGGATACTGATCAAGAACAACTGTATCAGCAGTTGTCTGAGTCTTCATGTGCCCGAGAAGCTGGCCCGGTAGCTAGCGCCTCGAAGATCAATAGAAGCATCTCGTGGGATAGATTTGACTTGGTCGAGGCTTTCCATGACGAGCAACACAAGCCCCGCGTGCAGAACTTGCCGTCTGGTGTTGAGGTGGTCAGGGAAGCGACGTTGTTGTTAAGCATTCAGAGTTGTGTCGAAGGTCGACGGAATTTCGCGGACGGCGGAGGCTAAATGTAAGATATTCAGGGAAGTTGGGAATCAACAGTGCAGGAGGTCTGAAGCTGCAAAGAATTATTCGGGGTCGGGGTCAAGATGGACGGTTGAGACGAGGGAAACACGTACATCTCAACCATAGCCAAGTCCACACATCAATGTCCTCTTTGAAAGTAATAAAATACATGATATACGACAGTGTCATTCCGTATCAGATGCAATACGCTACTAGGTATTGGCTTATCCTAGTAATCGCAGATTACCTCTCCAAGAACAAAGCTCCAAGTGAGTTCCAAGGTCCACAAGTTGTGATATGGCTCCTTGCGAAGCTTCCGCCCTATTACTTGCACTTCGTCGTATGAGCTCAATGACTATTTGGTGGACATCATAGCCTTATTCAAAATTCTACGGAATATCCCGTAAACAGCAGTACAGCAATCGTCACAGTACGGTACCATGTTTAATACCATAAGGCCCAGTTGCCCAGGCCATCGACTTGTGTTTACAGGTTAATCCCCGTGCAGTCTTTGCCTCGACAACCCTATCGTAATCGACGACTGAATTTTGTGGACGAAAGGCTTCAAATCGGGGGCTTGAGGCAATGAGACTACTGGCACCGTCTTCTTTTTGAACACAATAGAGCCTATGCACACACATTCCCCTCGAAAAGAGATGGGCTTGAGTTTAACGGAGGATATGAGACAACAACGTCACACTGAGAGATAGTATCGGTATGCTCCCGAAACAGTTGCACAGTGTCGATCGATGAACCGGACTTGGCCCTCCTTGGACAGTTCAATGGTCTAGATCCATCATCGAGTAGGAGTCGCTAACGCCTATGAGTCTTCGTCTACGTGACCAAGGCGCAAGTCTAGGCCTCCTCGCTCAGGCTGCCTAACGCTTACGAAGAAGACCTAGTTCGCTCATATCGGTGGCTTCAACCGAAACGTTTCGTAGTCACCCACCTTCTCACGTTCCTCTCGTCTTGTAAACAGACATCCACGAACCTCGCACCAAATACCCCAAGGCAGCGGACAAGCCGCACATGGACACCACGTTCCATCCAACAAAAGTCCCCCGTCTCGCTTCGTGCGGTCCCATTCTGTTGCTGATAAGGCACGGCTGCCCATGAAACAGATAAGACTCACATGACGCCCTGTGAACTCTGTTGCCGATCTCGAGAGCCTCAAGTGTATTACGGGCCATGTGACGGGACTCGGCCCAGCACGGGACCGCGGCCAGCGAAACAGAAGGTGGTGGTGTCAAGTGTATAAACAAGTCGAGGCGCGCGGTAGACGCCGATGACATAGGCTGTCTGCGCCCGTGACTTATCGGCGCAACGCAGCCTAGTAAGGTAGGTAGGTAGGCAGCTACGGAATGCGTGGGTGCTTACGAGAGACAAAGAGGCTGGAGGGCGGGTCACTGGATCAAGACTTGGCGTCACCCGAGGCAGCCAAGTCGACGAAGTCATGTGAGAGGACCAAGGCACAGCAGAGAGCGGAAAGTATAGTAAGTTGTTCAAAAAATCATACATTGTGATTTGCGGGGGGTATCTGAAGACCAACCATCTGCGTGGTGGTCGAGGCCAGGAAGAAGTAACTACCTAAGGTATCTAAGCTATGCCGAAAAATCAAAATGTCGCTGAGAAAAGCATGTTGAAAACAGGCCCCGAATGCTCCCATATCATCCAAGCCCAGTGATGAGCAGTGTTGTAGTAAACCAAGATGTTTCCAATGCTCCCATGCCCGTAATCCCATGCCCAGATGCTTTCCCATGCCAATGCCAGTGATGAATGAAAACCAAGTAAACAATGATGAGAAAACAAGACTCCAAGCGCTAGATGTGATGCCGGACTAGTAAGTGTCGCGGGACGAAAATAAACAGGATTATGAGGAAGTAGTGCGCGCGCCAAGAATAGAATGCAGCATAGAAAGATGCATGCGGGAACCGATACATTCCTCAGAAACGGGGGAAATGAAAATAATGAAAAAGAACAGAAGACTGGAAATGTTTCCTCCAAAGTCCAAGCCAGAGGATGGCAAAGATGACAAAAGGCATGTGGCCAATAAGTCATCCATCCAGCCGCGGAATCCGACTTTGTCACGAGCCGACACCCGATGGCAGGAGCCGGAAGCCAAAGAGGGCAGGTGCGGGGTGGTCGATTGCAGCCCTTATCCGACACCGAAGTGGCTTTGCCCCACTCCTGGAATCTTCGTTCCTTCCCCCCATCTGGCCGGACGGCGACCGAGCCCTCGGCACCGGTCGGAACGATGCATCCACCTCGAGATTTGTCCGAGGCAGCTCTTCCCGCCTTTCTGACTCATGCTTTTAGGGTAGCAGTGCAGTCAGCCTTGTGCGCTTGAGTTGCGGTGTGCTGGAGGGGTGGCGGGAGTCGCCCATGTGTCCGCCTGGGATGGTGGATGGCGTCATCGTTGATTGCGAGCAAGTGTTGAATCCTGTTTGATGAGAAAACAATAAACTGGGCTGTCGGGTGTTGCGCCAGCGCGTGTCGTAGTAGGTTGAATCTTGTGAATGTTGTTGTGTATGTCTGGATTATCGGAGTATGTGTTGTAGTGTTGTGTTGTGGGGATGGTTAGCATGTGCAGCGTTGTAGCTGTGCACATGCCCTATTCTGGGTGTGTTGTGTGGGGTATCTTGGGTATCGTGCCGAGTAGATCGCAAAAATGCAGCCTGAATAGATCGTGTTAGTGCACTGCGTCTAAAAACACCACTGGATAGTTTGTGGTAACTTACGCTGCCATAAAAGTCGTCAAGTCGTCAAGAGCATGTAATGCTCGTCCATGTTTCTACTCCGCGATGGGAGCCATGGAGCTGAGCTTGCTCTTGGGACTCTTCTTGGAACTGGGGCTGGACTTGCGCTGCTTGCGTGCAAAGGCACGGCGGCGCTCCTTCTCGCTGACGATGCCGCGGACGAACTCGCGCTGCATGGCCTCACGCTCGCGCTCCATCTCGAGGAGCTCGGCGTCGGTGAGAATGTGGGGAGGCGAGGCGGTGCGCGGCGACGAGGAGCTTCCGGCGCTGGAGACGGAGCGGGTGTCGTCGTCGAAGGGGTCGCTGAGGAAGAGGTCGTCGTCGGAGAGATAAGACGTCGGGCGCTCCTCGCGGTCAGACTCGGAGAGAGAAGACCGGCGAGGCCACGAGGGAAAGGCGCAGGTGGAGTCGTGGGCGCTGAGGCTGCGAGAGGTGATGTCCATGGGCGCCGAAGCAGCACACATGGAGCTGTATGAACCGTATGAGCCAAACATTGTGGATGTTGTTGTGAGGTGGTGGTTGTGTGTAAGTCGAGGTGAGCCGGAAGGGAGGAGTTGCTCGGGAGGCGAAGGCCTTCTTCTTGACAGAAGTCTTGGATCGAAGCTTTGGTTTCTTTGTGATAGTTGAAGAGATGGGGCCCTATGAGGTCAACCCGGGGACGTGGGTGTTATAAAGACAATGATGAGGCCGACCAGGACAAGGACGCGCAGCCGGGAAACCGGGGGGTGTGTGGGACATTGCCTGGAGGGCGAGGAGTGGAGAGGGCGTGGGAGGGAGGCCGTGGAAGGGTATGGGTGTGAGGCGTGGAAAGGAGGAGGTGTGGCGATTGCGGGAGAGAGTGTGTGGGATGGATGGGGGTGCGTCATGGCGGGTGAGAGTGGGAGAGTGGGAGAGTAGGAGAAAGGGAGAAAAGGCGTCAGTGGCACCGTCCACTGGAAGCGTCCACCGTCCAGCGCGGCGAAGGTTTCCCAGAAGGATTGCCAGGGTCCGCACCGCCAGGTCGGGCGTCGGGATGCGCTCTGTCAAGCTCCAGCAGTCGGGGTAGTAGTACGTACCTCCCTAGCCAGCTCCCCTCGGCGAGGATTCCCGATCCTGGCCCTCCATCTTCGCTCTCTAGCGCTCTCAGGGAGCCCTTGTTAGGCTGGGAGGGAGGGTAGTCGGGGGCCGACGGAGCGCTGGAAGGGGCGGAAGGGGGAAACGGAACGGGGGGTGTGTGTCCCTGTCAGTCAGTTCCGTGAGTGTGTGTGTGCCCTCCGAACAAGGCGGTGGACAGAACAAGGCCCGCGAGGCCAGGCGCACGAGTAATGCAGCCCGAAGGCTGCTGCTCTTTGCCTGGAGGAGCCCCCGTCACTGTCGGAACGACGCGGTACCCAAGGCGCAAAAGGAAGGAAGGCCAGCAAAGCGGATCCGTTGGTTAGAGTGAAAACGAGGCGTCGGCCGGATTGTGGGCAACAGAAAAGGCGTGCGAGACAAGTCGGGGGTGGCTTGTTTGTTTTTGGCTTTTGTTGCTTTCTTTGCCGGAGACGGTTTCCTCCCGTCACCCCCAAATAGGAAGCTTTGTTGTCATCGGGCTTGTTGCTTGGGCGGGAATAATCCTGCTTGCTCAGGGAGACACAAACGAGTACTTTTTACTTTTTACCTTTCGGCTTTTTCTCTGACGAGTTGGGCAGAGCAAGGCGCTCGCTGGCAAAAGACGACATGTCAAAATCAGGGCGACGACGAGAGAGTGCGAGACAGTGAGGCAAAGGAAAGACAGGCAGAGTGCCAAGTCTGAGGTGCGAGTCTCGGGTCGAGTCTCGTCCGTCGAGTCAAGTCAAGTTCCAGCGCAGTTCGAGTCATCGACTATTCGTACGAATAAGGCGGCCGGATAGGCTACAGGTTTGGGTCCGCAGTTTCACCGACCGGGGGGGAGAATTACATAGTACTTGGATACCGACCAGGACCCGACCGCAACGCCCAAAAGGCCCCGACACCCAAGGCCCAAGCAAGGGCGGCAGCGTACAGTATTGTACTTTTAGAGTATTATTAGGCAGCGGTTAACGGAGGATGGTGGCCCAGCCTTGGTTACCGGCTGGCTGTGCTTCGGCCAGCTGAGCCTGGCTCTTTTGTGATTCATTACTGTCCTTTGATCAGGCTTACTGGCGGGCTGGGCTTGAAGCAAATCCAATCACCCCGTTTTACTACCACGATACAATAGCACAGCCAGCTCAGCTCGTGCGCCGCGCCGCGCCGCTGAATGAATCACTCAATAATCAATCACTTAATGCCCAAAGTACCCCCGCCGACGCCATTTGTTAACTCCCCCACGGCCTGTGCTGGTTGGGCTTGTTGTCCCCCCCTTCGCTTTGTGTCAGCCCAAGCCCCAATCCCGTCCGCTCAAGTACGGGGTAACTTAACTTAACTTACGGAGCACCTCGTTCGGCGGGTGCACGCCCCATGCCACGCCCCTCCCCACCGTTCCGTGGAGGAGGACGGCGGAGGATCCAAAGCCCGGGCAGTTTTCCTTTCCCTTTGGGGGTCCGACCAGGCAACCGTTTAGCGCGATCATGGGCGGTCGGCATGCTACGCTTGCTTGGTTGTTGCTGCTCTGTTCACCTCGCGCCAGCTCGTTATCACGACCGCCGAATGCGTGCTGCCCAACTACTGGCAAACTACTGTATGCTTTCGGACGGCGTGGTATGTCGCTTCCTCTATGCGAGTGCTCGGGCGCGGCCAGAAATGCAGAATACACCGAATGCGAAGAGCGGTGATCTGACCGCCTCGCTCGCAGTCATTGCAGAGATGACTCTTCGAATTCTAAAGTGCCTACACGATATGTGTGCGTTTGCGTAAGTATGTGTGTGTGCTGGAGGGCGTTTATTGCGAGCCAGTACCATCGGGTCCCGACCACCCGACGACGTTCTTGATTGGCACTGTAAGCTTCTCCCCACCACCCAACATCCATAACCAGTAACCAATCTGTCCTACTGTGCCTGTCTCCGGGTGTGGCTGTATCTATTCACGGAATCATCTTGTCCGTCAGCGGCGGCGGTCAAAATGCGGCAGCACAAGGCAGAAGGAGAAGCAGCAGCGGCAGCGGCAGTAGGACAGGATTTTCCATCCCTTCCTTCCATGCATCCGTCCCGTGCATGCATCCCTTCATCCCATCCCTTCCCCTCCTGCACGATTGGGGACGCGCTGCGCTGCACCCAAATCTAATCAGTGGGTTCCCGATCCCACCAGCCGTTTGCGACGGTACGTAGCTTTTTACCCTCCCCGGACCGGGTGGTCAAGGCTTTTTCCTCCTTCCCTATTTCTCTCGCGACCCATTGGCCCCACGTCGCCCGTTGGAGCGCACGAATCGCGGGCCTGCTTGCGTGCGTGCTTCACCGCCGGCTGGGGAGCCCAGGGATTGCGGTCCCGGTATCCAATCGATCCCCGGCTATTAACTCGCTTGTTCTCCCAGTCGGTATCGCAATACGGTAAACCAGCCCAGGGTAATTGCATCCCTGCCCTGTCCTTACCTGGCATCTGTCCCAAAATTGTTCCGCAATATCTGATATTACCTCGGTGGGTAATTGGAAGTCTCAGAAGAAGAAAAAACACTGCCGAAATTTTCTTTCAGACCAGCAACCTGGGACGAGGAAAAAGCAACGGCAGCTACCCCTACTGACTGGTGCTCTCCCGCTCTCGGAAATCCGTAGCGTACTAGCGATCAACAAGACACACCCACCCCCCCCCCCCTTTCCTCATCTTGCCGACCACCATCCCCTCAAAAGCGCGCCGCCAGAACCCCGGAAAATCTCAGGCGCGCCAAACTTCTTGTTTGCCGGAGTGGTAGCCGTAGCACAGACTCAGCTCTCCGAACCCCCGCGGTACCCGGAGCCGCGTTTGCGGGGCCGACTCAGCACCTAGTTTGAGCGCGGCCTCCCGGGTCTGATTCGCGCGCTCTCGGCGTTCCTCCATCCCCAGCTTTTCTAGCTTAGGGTTTGGAACGCTTGGCGTAGTTGTCTCTCATCCTTTCTGCCTTCATTCCGATGCGCTGCAATGCGGAGCCGTCCCGATTGCCGCACAAGGAACTGCGCGGTCTCCCTTGCGGCGGCGGCCCCAGATATGTCGGCGCGCCTCGTTGCTCCGCTGAAGGAAAATTTTGATAGATTGCATCACAGGGTCCCTGGGGTCTAAGACAAGGTTCAGAGTTTTCTCTCCTTTGCGTCCGGGCTTTTTGCTCAGCTTTCCCCGCGGTTTCATACATTCCTGGGATCGGTTTCCCGTCGAGGCCATCACCAAGACGGCTACGACGGAGCGGTTGCGGGTTTCCACGGGCGCCCCCTGGCATACGACGCACACGGACTTGGAAATGATGCATCCTTTCAACATGGACATTGCTTTTCCTGATGTTTCTTGCTTGCTTGCGGTGATGGGCTTTGCTCACTAGCCACCACCGCTTTGATACTCGGTGGGAATTCATCTCCACGGCGGTAAATGGCAGGCAGTTGAGGTGGACACTGGAATTGAGCTGCACGGTGAACTATCTTCGTTGCTGGATATCAGATTACAGAATACCGAAGCTGCAAACCTGTAAATGGCAACTCGAAATGTAGGTACATATGTACACTCCCTCCCACACGCACCGTTTTTCCGCGATCTTATCCGTCCCGCCCCGCCGGGCTTGCTGTCGAGTCGCTCGCAGGGGCGGTCAGTAGAAATCGCCGCCGCTGACTGGCTGGAGGATGAGGGAGTGAGTCAGATCCCTTTCTCTGCACCGCCATTTGACATTTGATGGAGGAGGGGGAGTGTGCATGTCTCGGTCCGGGTGCGGTGCTCGTCTGGAATCCAAAATGGGCAACCACCGTTTCGCCGTCTCCGGGACAGACGCTTTGGTGGGATTGCCGACTTACCTCAGCGGCCTGGCTGGGGAATGGATGGACGGATGCGACGGGCTATGTTCGTCGGTGTCTTTACGAAGAGTGGTAGTAGGTAAGCGGGACGCATAGGTATTTCGAGAACGGCTGGATGATGGATTCATCGGGATGTTTGCAACGTTGTTTTTGTTCAACGTACCTATCCGTACGTATCCGTCCAACATGGCTCGGCCAACCCTCCGTCGCATCCTCCGCATTCGACCATCCCCGTCGCATTCTCTCCTGCGAGCCTGAGTAATCCCCATCAGCATCACCAATATTCGTCATCATCATCATTAACCATCACTCGTCATCATCGCCAATGCCGACATGTCCGGGTCGTCGCCATAAGCCTGTTCGCGTTCGGATACCGGATTCTGACTGACGTCGATGACGCCGGCGGGCTGAGACTGCAGACGGTGTGATAGCGCCAGCTTGTGTGTGCGTGTGTGTGGCAGAACAGGGCAGGTTGCTTGGCCAAACTTACATGGCGACGTGCCTTGTGGTATTCGTATTCACCTTCGCAAACACACGAATCCCGGCTGTCTTGGTCGGAGGCTGGCTGGCTGGCTGACGGCGTGCTCGGCTGCTTATTGACTGAACACCCACTGATTCATCGTGTTCCCGTGTTTGATTGCGCCGCATTGCCTGCCTACATAGTACACCACTCGCCGGCTTCGGTGGCTTACATTTGATTGCTTGATTGCTCACCTGCGTGCGCAAACAATAATAGCAGATACGAGCAGTCCACGGCTCGGGACAATGCCTTACGAGCCTCGTCAACTGAGCCATGCAGCTCGCCGGCATCTGTCCGCCCACCATTCCCCGTGTCAATTGCCCCGGGGCGCGTTCGGACCCCATCGGTCCGGGGGTGCAGCGAGGCCATTGTCCCGACATGAAATAGCAGCTCTCAGTACGACACTCGCTTGCCTGCGTCGGCGGTCGGTCTGTGGTGGCACACAGGTACTGTATTTCTCCGTTATCTGACCGCCCTTGACACCTTTCCACCGAGTTGCCATCTTGGGAAGCTGATTCAGCCGACGGGGCTCCGGACTCGCATTCCAGTGACCCGAGGGACAATTTGACGTGCGCAGGGGGGCCACGACCACGCCCCCCCCTTCGGTCCTTTGGGGGACGAAGGCATTGTCAGGGTCTCCTGTCTCCTGGATCTCCTGGGCCTCCTGGGCCTCCGACTCCCCTTGGCTCGAGTCCGTCGAGAGGAGCTCCCCACAAATGGAGCTCCACCAGAGGGGTATCTCCCCGGACCCGAGCCGACGGTTCTCCAAGCCGGCTATTTCCTGAGTTGCCCACTTAGGACATGGCACTTGAGGGAGCCAGGGAGTCGGTCAGGGAGCCAGGGGACCTCTCGGTGAAACTAAGTAGAAGGCCGGAAGGCCATTCTTTCGCCCCGACTTGAAGGGCCCAAGCTCCCTGCCTTTTATTTACCCCGGCCCGACGCTCGCAGGGTCCTTCGCACTAGAAGGACTAGAAAGAAATCTGAGTTTTTCTGAAAGCCTCCCCCGTCGCGCGGCAAACTTCCACGCTGCCGGTCGGCAAACGTTCGGACTCTGGGGAAGGCATCCCCCAGCTCCCCGTCGCCCTCCCTGCCTTCGTTTCCCACGTGTGATGGGATCGCCATCCGAGCTAAGGGGAAGTTGGCAGCTCCCGCGGGCAAAGGCAGGCCGTCCGTCCACCGCAGTTGGCAGCTTGCAGGCCTGGGGTCTTGGTCTTTTTGGGGGATCGCCCCCTTTTGTCCGCCGACTCGCTTCTTGCCCGAGGAAGGTCGATGCGCAAACCCCAAGACAACGCCTTGGACGCCTTTCCGAGACACACCCGCCTCCCCAAATTCCCACGGGAGATGGACATGATTCAGTAGCTTGCGCTCACCGGGAAACAGGGCCAGAAGGGGGGGAGGAGACACAACGAAGTCCGGGCTAGAAGGACAGGCTAGAAGGACAGGCTAGAAGGAGCAATCTGGCCCGGCGAAGTTCCAGAAGGGATGGGGCCCGGATGGCGGGATGCGACTCTACTCATTATGCCATTGCATTGATCGCCAGAGGGCATGTGGTGCGGTCTGGAAGCTGTCTGCCTCACGGTAATACACCGCAGGACCAGAAACTCGCCATAGGTGAAGGCTCCAAAGAGCTGTGGATGTGAGAGATACACAAAGTCGCACCAGCATTCGATCGATTGAGACACGGCCACTACTGTAAATCGGCGCGGCGGGGGAACAAGAGGAGGCAAAGACAGATAGGACTCGGGTCTCACATGAATGGCCAGAGAGATGGAGAAAACACGGGGTAACGCATGAGACATGCTGCACAGCATACACACCAGCTCTGAGTCGCGGCCGTGCCCTTGGCCACCTACGCAACAGCATGCTTGTGTCTGTCATTCCGACCAGCCATGTCACGGAGGCGCCGCTGAGCTCGGTGTGCCTGCCGGTCGTGACGTCTGTTAGCGGCTGGCTGCCCCCTTCAGCAGGATAGGGCACCGATCACCGTCTGGCGGTCTCGAGGCTGGGGATCTGTCACAATCACAGGGAAACATGTGACGGGCGCGGACATTAGAAAATGATTGATGCTCGAGGCCCGAGGTGAGAGGCCCGACCAGTCGCCCCCTCTCATGCGCAACCAGCGATCGTTGGCCCGTCGTTTGCTTGAATCAATCTGTGACGCTCGCCCTCTGCTCGCTCACTGGCTGAGCTGTGGAAATAGCAGCGTATGGTGTCGCGACGGGCAGGGACAGGAAGCGCAATCGCCAACGTATCACCGTCCCATGCCCGTCACGCCTACAGAGCAGCGTTATCAGATTGGCTCGCGTGCATGACGCTGCCAGGTACAGTGCTTGAGGGTGCGTCTTGGTAGCACAGAGCACCGTGAGTTCTGGGCTCTGCGACTGCGCTTTCTTACTCGTTATCACCGTCGTCGCGTGCTCTCTCTCTGCCTGCTTGGTCGGCCTCCCTCCTGGGGGCGAGCGAAGAGCGCGTCGGTCAGAGGCCAGGCCGTTCGTTGGTGATGGGTTCTCCTCGGCGCTGGGAAGTCGGCGCAGCCCACACGACTCGTCGTCTTGGAGCTGTCACCTGGCTGTTTGGCCTCTGCTGTGAGTTCAGGTATGATTGGCATGACACGGATAGATGTTGTATCCTGCGGAAGACGCGGCCAGACTCAGAAGGGAGGGAGTGTAGGCAAGAATACTGGCATGTCACCACGGATACGCCGCTCTCTCGACCCGTGTACGAAGCGCGAATACAGTCAGTCATTACTGTGCTGTTGTATTGGTGAGCCCGAAGTGGGAGGGAGTCATCGCAGCCATCTCAGTCATCACGGCCGCCGCAGTTCGTGACCTTCCACCCATCCATCTGCCCACGCCTACCGCGTTGCCCAGCTTGCATTCGTCAACAACCCTCTCGCTCTCATCACTCTCACTTGACACGTCCGTCTGCCTCTGCCTTGTGCCCAACTCTGCTCTGCCCACCCTCTTTCTCTCCTCTCGCTCTGTGACCCCCATCCCACCACATCTCGTTGCGACCGTCACATCTCCGGCCGCCGGTCCCCGCGTGGGGGGAAGCCTCCCACGCGACGTGGGATGATGCACGCAGCAAGCACTCAACGCAGCACCTTCTGCTATTAGACCACCGAGCCTCCATATAATAAAAAGTAAAGCCGTCCTCGGAGGTTGCTCGCTGTTGCATCCAGCCCCCATCCCACCACCCCAAGCGTAACGCTCGTTTGGCATGATGCCTTCTTGGCCGTAACTCGGAGGTCGGAGGTCGAAGGTCGAAGGTCGCAGGATGCCGCCGCCGCCCGTTTCTGACGGTACGATGCGGGCCGGACGCCATGGTTGGGACTAGGAGGCTGTTCTCCTTTGACGCCCTTGGGCTGCGATGGTTCTGCTGGGCTTGTTCTCTCATCTTGTTCTCCCACGACATGTCGTTCTTGTCTCAACCACCCCCTCTCTCCACCCCCTACAGCAAGCACGCAAAGGGCACCGCGTCAAACGTGAAGCATCAAAAGCGACCAGCCGGCGCAAACGCCATGGCCAGGTTGGCAGGGCCCCCGTCATCCTCTCCCTGGCCCGTAATTTGCCCTGGCTGCCCGATCATCTCGCATCCTCCTTTGACTTCGAGACACCCGTCGGAGGCCATCCCAAGCGACAGTAACCCCCTTGTCCTACGTCCACTGCAAGGTAAGGTAGGTTCGCCCCCCACGTCGTCATCCGCGTCCGCGATGCCGGATCCCTCTCGTCTCGTCTCGTCTCGTCGCCTCACTTCCGCAGCAGCCACCTACCTCCTCCCGTCCAAGTCCAGAAGCTGCTGTGAGTTGCCGTCCCCATGCCCTGTATATCCTGCTCTATCTCTGGCCCAGGGGACGGGCGGCGGCCGGGAGTGCCTAGTGCCCGCTCCAGCAGACGGGAGCCCAGACTAAACCCGCCGATCCGGGCTTCCCGCTGCGGCAAGGACCGCTGCGCTCTCAGCTCTCTCCACTTGGCAATTTACCGTGACCAAGGCGTGGGAATCCTCTATTTTGCTATTTTGCTCCTGGTCGTGGGGAGATGATAGGGGGTGAGCATCCGTCGTCTGTGTCTCCCCAGGGACCGGTCTCGATCTCCTGGTGTTGGAGAGGTTCAATGGTATTCCCACGTCCCGGAACTTGTGATCCGTCGCTCGCGTCTTCTCTTCACCGACATCGTCCCTCGACCTGTGTGCGGCCTCTGCTCTGTCCTACACACCCTCTCGCTGTGCCCATCCATCACCGCCTCGGGGCAGCTTCACCACCTATTCGCACAGCAGCTTTTCCGAGTCCACAGGCGACCCGCATACCGCCTTTTCTCCCAGAGCCAGAGCGCGCACACCCCCCTGTAGTCGGCATCGGGTTTCACTTAACGAGACGGGACGAACCCTGGCAGCCGCGTTGTTTGTGCGTCGGGGAGTTTTCCTTCCTCTCCCTCATCTGCTGCGCTGGCGGCGCGGCGCTGGCACTTCCACTTCCATTCGCTTGTTTGCTAATTAATCAACTGCTTGCTTGCCCTGCGTCGATACCCTAGGGCCGTGTGTCATGCATTGGATGCCCAACCGGCAGAGCTGTGCGCGGTCTGGCAAGGTTTTCGTCACAACTCAGCTACGTCGCAATTTAATCTAAATTGTAAGCCATGTTCCGTTTGCTGTCTTGTGCGGTGAGGCCAGAATGTGTGAGTTGTCCTTGTGAGTTCCCGTTGTGCTGTTACTGCAGGGCTAAAGTGGCTGCATGACGTGCGAAAAGTGTCTGAAGACCTCTCGCCGAAAGAGAAAAGAGAAAACGGCAAAGCAGCATATGCGCTGTGCCTGTCCATTGTAGAACTGGGGCTTGGGAACGTGCAAGCACCAAAGGACCGGTCAATGTCCCAAGGTATCCCTTGTCTGTGTTCTGCTCTTGCTGCATTGTATCTCGAAAGCAGAAGTGCTCTCTAGCTGCCACCAATACCGCCTCCGGAATTCGGTTCATATAGTCCTCTGCATCGAAGTACTCAATGAAGAAGGGGGAAGTTATAACGTAGGTCACAACACACCTCACCGCAGTCGACCTTATGAGAGTACTCAGTGCCATGACCCATTCAATGATTCGTGTTTAGTAGAATACTGTGTTCTTCAAGGCAACTCTGGGTTACAATGATGGTCTCGAGAATCCAAAGGCTCTCTCGAGTCATCCAGGAAGAACATGTCTTCCTATGGCTCTAGGATGATGGGCAGTCATCATTCGTAGTGAGAGAAAGACAGTTGAGACTCCGCTAGTATATTATACCGGCCATGAAACTAGTCTGCTTGAATTCTAAGCAACTCAGGCCCGAGCCACCAGCGATTTTGCAAACATCGAATGGGGTGTTGGATGTGTTGAGATATCAGAGGATAAGAGCACTGGAAAAGCCGTCCTAGCATAACCAAGTGCTGACTCTGCAAAGAGTTATCCAGCGTACCAATCAACCAATTTTTCTTATGACAAGACAGCAGATACAAAGTTGCATTGAGTAAAATGCGGCAACTACGCACGCGAAAGCCCCAATTTGGTGGTCTATTATTACCTTGAGTTCAGGCGAACATGCAATGACAGTACTTAATGTAAGATTCTCATGTCAACTCAAATACATCATATTCTATAATCCATTGCATACTTCATTTGTCAATTGCTCACATGTTTCAGGTCCTAATCGCAATTTGGTCTCGCTTTGATCGGCATGATGTTGAGCCCAAATGTTAACTCTAGGGTAGGTGAATGTGAAAGGCGAGATGACCTCGTGTTCTACGTCAAATCTCCTGCCACTCTTTATCAGGTTTAAAAACAATACCCTTCAAGTTCCTTGGGTCAAATAAGGTCCTTGATCTCGCGATGCTTCGTAGTTCGTGATGTGGTGGTCTCCTCGCTCTTCCATTCTGCGTCTCTTATCATACTTGAGGAGTCGTGAGAATGGCAAGCCTTTTACAGATCAACGTTGTGTGTCAAAACAAGACTCAAGGTCAGTGTCCCGTGGACGGACAAATTCAACTGGCTTCAACGTGGATGGCCGATCTCATACATCAATTCTGAATAGATCTTGACAAGTCTGCCCGTGTATGTAATGCCTCGAACAAAGAGCGCCGCAAACCCGTGCCTCCCAGCTTCAAAAAGAGAAATGCTGCGATCCAGTGTATGCCAGAAGATCGAGTAGCGCCAAACTCCTCAAACACCTTCCCCATGACGAAGACAATCGAACCCATTGAATGCCAAAAACCCCTTCCTTCCATGTACTGGACCACATCTGCCACTGCCTTGCTCTTCTAGCTCCGCAGCGCCTCTAATCGGTTCCGCATCTGGTCCATCATGGCCTCGGCATCTTCCTCTTCCTCTTCCTCCTCGTCCACCTTCTTCGGGGGCTCCGTGACGGGAACCGTGGGCAGCTTAGGCTCCTTGCGGTCCTTGAGAATCTCGCCCAGTACTTTGTCTACCTCGCCCTCGCCCTCGCCCTCTTCGTCCTCGAGCACATCCACGTCAACGGGAAGTGACTCATCGACCATCTCCTCGATGATACCGGCCTTCATCAGCTCCATACTCAGCTGCTGCATAGTGCCGGCGAGCTCGGGGAGGCGGATAAGGGAGTTGACGTCCTTCATGATACCGACACTGGCGCGAATAGAGCCCTCAATCTTGCGCACGGCGAAGGCCTCGTTGACTTGCATCTGAACAGAGTTCAACTGGGCCTTGGAGGTGATGAGGCGGGCCGAGGTGCGGCGGGTGCGGATGAGCTCGCGGGCGAACAGGCGGACCTCTTGCTGGGCTTGTTTGGCACGGGAAGGGTCGCGTTGGGCGCGGCGATCGGCCTGGAGAATGAGGTTCTTGGTCTTGGCCTCGACCTGCTTCACGGCGACAATGTCGCGGTCGAGTTTACGGACGTTGGATCGGACGAGGGCATTGCACTTGCGCATCTGGGCCGGGGGTGTCAGTTACCGCCAGAGGCGTCACGCCACAGAGGGGAGAGCGGGAGGGCGAGAGCATCGGCGGGATGATGCGAGCGTACCTGAGCCTGCGGATCGGGCTTGGCGAAGAGGGACTTGAACGTTTCCATGGCGGCTAACTGAGAGGAGGGAGAGTGCTGATAACGAGAGAAGGCCGGGGCCGATGACGCAACTTGGGGGGAACGGAGACCTGGCAGCAATGGCGCTCAGAATTGCGCTAGGGTGAGCGAATGGCTCGCAGACCTATGCCTCTACGACGATGGTAGTAGGTGCGTGGGCGTGGGCGGTTGGTGTCGACTCTGGGAGGCCGGAGGTCGTTCAAGGCATAACGGCGGGGAGCGAATGCCTGGAGGTTTAGGTTGGTTGGTGGTGTGCTGGTAGTGAGGCTCCCAGTCTGGCCTCAGCCTCGAGGCTGACGAAAAGGCGGGCGGCGACGGCGGGGCCGATTACCGGGTCAGTGAATGCCACAGGGGGTACAGGGCGCCCTGCCCGCTGTAAACTCTGTGGCGACTCCCGCCGCAGTACCTACGAATACCGAGCGAGGCTCCCGGCCAATAGATGGCCGGAGCCCCGCCGAATGTTGGAGGTGCGTGCCTGGCCAATTACCCCGCCATCGGGGCCAGGTTGGAACCTCCATGATGGAGGCCTTCCAGCGCTTAGGTACAGTCCCTGTTCATTATTCATACTCAGGCTTCCATGGCCATCACATCTAGGGAGCATGAGCCGGCAGATATCAACAGGCTCAAGCAGGTGTAGGCATTCGTCAGTTGAAAGAAGGCGGTCAGCAGCCGGATGTTTGTTAGTTCTCCCTTGAGGCGCAGGTGAGAGCCGTGAGATGAAGAGAAGCAAGGCGTGGAAGGATCTGGCAACTGCTGGATTTACTAGGGATATTGTTACGGAACCAACCCATGGGGCATCAGTACACAGGTACCGCCTCGGGTGCTATAATTTACAGAGAGTCCCAGCGCGCAACTTGGTACAGCCCATGTTTGCAGGTACATGCCAGCATGGTGGGGGCTATGCCTGGGCAAGCTGCTCTCCACATCATAGTGCGGTACTTGCACCAAGGCGCCTGTGGTGGTAGCAACACATGTACTGCGTCATCATCGAGCTCTGCCCCTCGCAGGTGCTAAACCGTTCTGCCCGCAAGTTCTTTCCGCATCCTTCTTGGACATTCTACGCCCGCCGCATCCCGTGCCTCCAGTGCAAAGTGGCAGCAGCCTCACTAAAACTAATGCCGACAGAGTAGGTACTTTGTACCTGCCACCCACTGGCAGCCTGCCGTCCATTACGTGCCTCCGCTCAGCTGCCGCCCAGCTAAACCTGCACCTCCACCTCCGCCGCCAAAACTTGTCAACTCCATCTTCAACTTCTCAACCTCTCAACTCAATTTCTCTCGCAACAACTCCATCTTGTTGCTTCTCTCTGTCTATCTGTCCCTCCCCAAGATACCCTTCGGTTTCCCCCCGATCCCCCGCGCTCTCCAAAATGGCGACTACTGCTTTTCCCGAAGGTACGTCCTATCCGTGTTGTTTCCCCCCTCATCACGAACCATCATTTCCCCCCTCCGTCGAGCTCCCTTCTCACCTCTTCTCCGTTTCTTCCTTTCTGCCTCTCTGCCTCAGTCCCATTTCCTCTCTCCATGCCTACCTCTTTCGCAACTTCCTTCAATCCACCTGCTTTTATCATCTCCTCCTACTCTCCCCCGCTTGCTCTCTCAGCACCCCAGCCCACAAACGATTGGAAAACATCGCCAAACATCTTCACCCATTCCGCTTCCCACCTCTGTCTCCTATGACTGAAGTCCCGTCGCTAACCATTTTGTTTTCCAATCATCAGTCCTCTGGGCGCAGCGATCTTCGGTCGCCGATGCCGAGAAGAACTTCGTCTACGTGACCATCACCGCCCCCGATGTTCCCAAGGACGACATCAAGCTCGACGTTAAGCCCACTAGCGTCACCTTCACCGGTACCTCCTCCAGCCTTAAGAAGACGTTCCACGTCGAGCTAGAGCTCTGGGGCGAGATCGACCCCGAGAACAGCCGTATCAACCACACCGGCAAGAACGTCGAGCTGAAGCTGCAGAAGAAGGAGCTTAAGGAGGAGTACTGGCCTCGGCTGCTCAAGGAAGCCAAGCGCGTCCACTTCCTCAAGACCGACTTTGACAAGTGGGTTGATGAGGATGATCAGAACGAGGCTGCAGATGAGGACTTCTCCCAATTCGGCAACCAGCCCGGCGGCGGCATGGGTGAGTAAATTCAAATCCCCTTTCATTGTGCCTCCCTCGCTCGAGTTCACATCAGACGACCTCTCACCGCATGGCGCTGTGTGAGCTACATCGCGGGGCCGAGCACAAGGCGCAAGTATTCGAGACTAATACACGAATTAGGTGGCATGCCCGGCATGGAAGGTGGCGACTTTGGCGGTATCGACTTCTCCAAGCTTGCTGCTGGCGGCGCCGGCGGTCTTCCCAACATGGATGGCCTAGGAGGCGAAGATGCTGAGGACGACGACGACGAGGAGGAGGATGAGGATGAGGATATGCCCGCGCTGGAGAGTGTCGATGCCCCCAAGCCTGCTGCAGCGGCGCCTGCTGCCGCTGAGCCTGCTGCCACTGAGCCTGCTGCCGCTGAGAAGAAGGCTTAAACGAATTGATGGGAACTGGGAATTCTAGTGGTTGGTGTTGTCACCGGAAACCGAGCGAAGGTGGCTGGGCGTTGCGTCGTCGGATTTGAACAGATCTCACTCAACGTTACTACCCGTTGCGCTGTGGAATAGGAAAACTACATGTTAACAAGTAAAAGATATGACCTCATGCGAATTTTTCTCTCTGATTGTGCGAGTGTCAAAGTGTAGTGATTCCGATAATTGGATGCCATCCTCGGAATGTTGTGCTGAGGGGTTCCCAAGACCACTCTCCAAAACTCTCCGCGGTGTTGCATGCCTGGATACTTCGCTGCAAAGGTCCAACATGTCGACAACCACCGGACACAAATAATAAAGCACAAGACGATATTCACAGAATGGACTAGACAAAGGACCTCATGTGATGTAGAACAGTTTCGTACTCCATCTATAATACACTATTTGCCACACAAACCACCTGGCCCCCATGCAATCTGATGGGTAATCAAATGAACACAAAATGACATGGGACCAGGCATATCGTGTACGGAAGCGGCATGGAAGAAGAGAAGGAGATCAAGCTGTAACAAATGCAAAACCAGCAGCCCCCGTTATCCCGACCTCAAAGACTTTCTCTCCCGCCTCTCCTTTGGGGTAAAACCATTCTGATGCAGCAAATAACCAGTCATGAAACCAGTGGGCGTCTCTCCTTTAACGCCGCCACAGATTGAATTGTTTTTGGTGTTTATTATTAAGTTCTCCACCCAGGCTAGTGTCTTCCATGTAACCTCTCACTAGACGCCAAGTTAGCTTTGATTGATTCATGTAGGTTATAAGTAAACTTACCATGATCTCGTCCATTGTGGCATCACCAGCTGCAGCAGTCGCAGGGACGGCGGCATTGGTGTTCTCCGTGATGGTGGTGCCAGCAGCGGCAGCAGCAGACGCATCGAAGTAGTCAGCCATCTCCGAGTCGAGTTCTTCGGCGGTCTTCTTCGCAGGGCGAGCACTGCGAGCACGAGGCTGCTTCTTGTTGGCGGGACCACCCTGGGCAGGGCCACCCTTGGTCACTTTGGCGTTGTGCTTGTTCGCGGCCGCAGACTTGGGCTGGGCCTTGGGTTGGCTGTGGCTTTATTAGTTTTAGTTCAGTATTTTTCATTGAAGGACCAATAGATAACCTACCTGGTGCGCTCGGCAAGAGTCTTGACAGCAGGGATGACCTTGTCAGCTTGTGCAGCACCGACAACGATTTCGATCTGAGTGGTGTTAGTCTCTGGTAAACAACAATATGTCGAGCCAAGTACCTTGATGGGACGGCCGTCAACGAGGAGACCGTTGAGCTTCTGGAAGGCCCTGCTAGCGCCATCTGCTCGGTGGAAGATGACGTTGGCGATGCCGCGGCTCTGAGAGTTGGGGCCGTAGGAGAGCTCAACTCTCTTGATGGCGCCGACGGATTGGACGAAGTACTCCTATCGGGGGAAAGCAATGTTAGTATTCCGAAAGCGTGTAGTTGAAATGTAATCGCAATTCCGTCATTCCGTCTTCGAGCCTCGGTCGATCCAGTTCCGGGAGAGTTTTACGTCGCCAGGGTATGGACGGTAGTAGCGAAAGGTGACCAGCGAGCAGAGCAGTGAGCAAATGATAAGGGCCCCCCGGGTGCGAAACATTAGGCTCTGCCAAACGGCGAAGAGCCCCCAAGAGCGTGCCAAGTTTCGATCGCCGTAAATTGCACAACCAACTTGCAAGGGAGTTCAGCCCACATCCCAACCGACAAGTGCAAGCATTCGATGCTATCGCCTCCAGGGCAAATAGATTTCTCCCATGTCCCAGCTAGGAGATTCGATATCGAATACCAAAAGATGAATGCTTCTCCAAGCATTGTAGGTAACGTTGTGTTGCATGTGCTCACTGCTATGCTCGCTGAGCGGGTGCGGGATTCCAAGAGCGGTTTCATCCGAAGGAAATTCGCTTGCCTCGGCTGGTGGAATTGCGCGTATCATCATGACAAGCCTCAATCCTGGATCAGTCGGCGCTATTGTGTGAAGAAAGCTGACCAGGCGTTTCTCACGAAATCATTGCGCGACAAGGATGTTCTCAACTTCCGACCGAGTGTACCATATTCCAGGCATTGCTCAATCAAGGAAGGAGAAATGGCTTTGCGATAGCTCCAAACCAGCATACATAGTCGACGGACTATTCGAGAAGACGCGACGCCAGAAGGCAAAAAGGAGTACGGCGAGGAAGAACAGGTCGAACAAAGTCCGAGGGCATCAAGCGCCACAGCGGAGACATACCTTAATCTGCTGCTCCGAGACGTCCTTAGGCTATGATGTGTCAGTCCTTGTTCCTCGAAAACTGCGATGGAAGAACTTACCAGATTGCTCACAATGATCTTGCTATCACTGTTGGCACCGACGGCCTTGGCGGGGGTGGGCTTTGCGCCAGCCCCACGGGCAGGCTTGGTGGTCTTCTGAATACCACCGATGGGTGCGGCCGTGTTGGGGCGTCCAACGGAGCGACGAGGGGCATTGCGACGACGAGCGCTGCGGCGCTGGGCCGAGGTGATGTCGTCAAGGGCTTGGTCGAGCTTTCCAGACATTGTGACTGATGGTGTGATGATGGTCAGGTGTGGGTGGGTTGGATGTCTGAAGACGTGGATCGATGCTGGTCTGGCTTATGAGGCGTCGGATCAGCAGAAGCTATGAGCAATCTGTGCGGTCTTTCAAGAAGTGCACGAAAGAAGGCGCGACTAGAAGCTTGGTGGAAGTGGTGGAACTCTGGGTGAGGAGTCGCGAACTTGGGAGGTCGAAGTCAAGAGAGCGTCGCGAAAAGGGCGGCTGCTCCGGAACTGCGGTGATGAGGCGCAGGCGATAAGTGATTAAAAAGGGAGAGCGCGAAAGGACAGTTCAGACGCGATCGTATGAAGGAATAAGGTATGGGGTTGTTTTTGCGTGTGGGCGTGAGACTTTGGTGATGAAGAATGAAGAAGAGGGAGAAGGGAGGGAAAGGAGCGCGCAGGCAGAGGCGCAGAAAATCACGGGGTGGGCGCTGCCTCCAGCTCCTTCCGCCTCTGTGGCCGCGGCGCCCAAGGCAAGGAGCCGGCGCGCTCAGGGCCAGACAGAGGCACGTATCAAAGCGCTTCCCAGACACGCTAGTCCTGTTTAGACCAGTGCTGAGCCACGTCTTGCCACAGCCCCAGCCAAGCTGCATGCGTGGCGCCAGCCAGCTGGGCAGAATGCAAGGACGCCTACGGACAGAGGTTCAAAGAAGACGGGAAATATAGGCAATCAAAAGGCAAACGAGAGGCAAACTTTCCCTGTTTGCCTCCTCTGCCTACGGGTGGCCATTGTTTGTCTGTGATATTCACTAGCTAAAGGGTTCTACGCGAAAATGCCAGGATCCATTCCTGTCTATCCCGTTGCCGATTCCAGAATGCCTCCCAGTAGAATGCTGGCGAGCAGGTTCTTCCCTCGTTGTCTTTGAGCCAACCGATATCTTGGGATCGCCTATCTGTTCCTTGTCCACGGACATCCACGCACCTGCGCCTCTTTCTCTCTCTTTGCCTCTTCGCTTTCAGATAGATGAGGCGGCGCGCTCCATCTCAGATCCTCTCCAGCCAGAGCACCGTAAGGCCTCCAGCCTTCCAATGGGTCTTCTTAATACGGCCCATGTATCAAGCAGCGTAATGTACATTTCCGATTCGGTTTAAAAACAATGGTATAGCGTTCGTTGACGGTGTCCGATCAGGCGGGCCTAGTTCGTGGCCTGCTTCTTGGAGGAAGCAGCCTTTCCGCCTTCCACCTTGTGTGCCACGGGCGAAGCGTTGACCTCGAGGAAGTGGTAAAGGACAATGAGGACCATAGACGCGGAGCCCAGGAAAATCGCCAAGCGGTAGAGGTCGCCGTCGGAGATCATCGTCGCAAGCGGATCGGGGGATCAAGGGGAAACTGATACGTATGCCTCACTTTGGAGAGGAGCTAGCAGGCAACGGGTCAGCGACTGTGAATGTGAAAATGTGATTGGGACACTTCGTTCGAACTCACTTGCAGTTTCGTGAAGCGATGGAATTTGGGTCGAGGACTTTCGTTAGCGAACGGATTTGTAGATGCCCAGGACGCGACAACTTGAACGTGGACAATGACGATCGGGAGCTGTCCCCAAACTGGCCAGTTGGAGCTTTGGTCGCCCTGGCCACTAAGACTGTAGCGGAGTACCCACTGTAAATGAGCAGTGGCGCCAGGAGATACGTACCCCTTTGTCGGTCCGCAACCTACCTTAGTACTGAACGCCCAACGCCGATGACACAAAAACTTCACTAACAAATAAAAAAGTCTGGCCTGAAGTGCAATTCACGTGACTCCTCTTGCTTCATCCACCACTTACCCAGGCAGCCCACCAACCAGTAAACTCTCACCTCAAGATTCCCGTCAGCTGGTAATTGACCTCGCCTCGCCCGACGCGAAAACAACCGAATTTACGACCTAGAAATCGAACCGCGACCGCCTCGGGCCTTCCATCAACCTCATTTGCGATCCAACTTCCCGATTACCCCGCCACCACCAGCCCATCATGGCTCCCAAAAAGACCGACAAGGGCGGCAATGTCCCCAAGAAGGCGACCAAGTCAGTGGAGGATCGAACCTTTGGCATGAAGAACAAGAAGGGTGGTGCTGCCCAGAGGGAGATTTCCCGAATGTCGGCGAACCTCAAGAACAGTGGCCCCGCCGATGAGAAGAAAAAGATTGCCGAGAGAGAGGCTCTCCAGCGAGAGAAGAAGGCGGCCGAGGATGCCAAGCGAGACATGGAAGCACTGTTGAACAAGCCCGCCCAGGTTCAGAAGGTACCGTTCGGTGTCGACCCCAAGACGGTCGTCTGTATCTTCTTCAAGAAGGGCAACTGTGAAAAGGGCAAAAAGTGCAAGTTCGCCCACGACTTGGCTGTTGAGCGTAAGGTAGAGAAGAGAAATCTGTACAACGATAACCGCAAGGAAGAGGATGAGGAGGTGAAGAAGGTAGAGACATCGGCCGACTGGGACGAGGAAAAGTTACGAAAGGTTGTCTTGTCCAAGAAGGGCAACCAAAAAACAAGCACGGAAAAGGTGTGCAAGTTCTTTGTCGAGGCCATCGAGGATGGAAAATACGGTTGGTTCTGGGTTTGCCCGAACGGAGGAGACAAATGCATGTACAAGCATGCCCTGCCACCTGGGTACGTATTCACAACACTGAGTTTAGATTTCATGGATACTAATAATACACTACAGATTCATCCTGAAGACCAAGGAGCAGAGGGCTGCCGAGAAGGCTCTACTGGATAAATCGCCACTCAAGACACTGACGCTCGAGGACTTCCTGGAGTCGGAGCGACACAAGCTCACTGGAACTCTGACCCCTGTGACGCCGGAGACGTTTGCCAAGTGGAAGAAAGAGCGCCTCACCAAGAAGGCGGCCGAGGAGCAGGCAGCCAAGGCCAAGGATAACACTGGTCGTGCTCTGTTTGAGAGTGGCAAGTGGAGGGATGACGACGATTCAGGCACTGAGGACGAGGATGATGATCTGTGGAACTTGACGAAGCTCAGAAAGGAGACGGAGACGCTGCGAGAGCAAAGGGAGGAAGATCGGTTGTTGGTGAAAAATGGCGTGGAAGCGGCTCTGTCTGAGACTCCCACAACACCAGCCGAAGCCTCCACTCCAGCTGAGAGCACGGAGCCGGCAGCATCTGGGTCTTGAACACGCTGGAAAGGGTGTATACAAAGTAAAAGAGAAGTGTCTAGTGTCGTGGGATTTCGAGCACTCGCTGGGCTCGCCGGGGCAGACCATCCAGAGGCAAGCCCGAGCCCTGCTGGAGCAGGCTGTCACAACAAGTGAAGCTCTTGCGGGTACGATGGCGAATCCTGTCACCTCCTCAATCCTCCCCGTTGGAGGAGGGGTGACGTCTTTCCCCGGAATAGAATACGTACATGTTAGCGCACAGGTTCTATAAGATGACGATCTAAGCGTATTGTCCTTGCGTGGAGGTGCTGCATCATGCGGGTGATTCCAAGGTAGGATTGTGTGCCATCAAAGGCCGAAGCTGGTTGCGAGAGTGAGACACGGTTCCCGTCGAGGCCAATACGTCACAGGCGTAGTTCTGGACGGGCTCGTGGAGGGCGGATAAATGTTCAATGGCACGGAAAGTGAGCCAGGGGCGGATCAATTGCTGCTCACGGGGTTGAGGGTTTGGGTTGAAGGCAGGTTGAATATGCGGGCTGAGATGTCATCATTGCCTGGGGTAAACGCGGCTACCAACGCGGGAGCCAGCAGCGGGCGGAGTCAGAAGGAGGGTGGGGAGAGGGCATATAGAGGCGGCGATTGGATGATAGAAGGTACCCGGACATGGAAGTCCGCACGGAGTAATCCGAAGGGTGATCTGGGATGATGGGAACAATGTTATCCTCGGGCGAATCGCAGAGGGCGTGTTTCTGATTGTTGGGTTTGTGTGAATCGAGAGTGTTGAGAGGGGTAGGTCGAGCTGGGTATTCGCAGGGTGCCATCTTGATCGAATGTTCAACGATAATAGGGTTACCTTGTAGTGGTAGTATGTAGTAGGCATTGACGATGATGGATGGTCAAAGTGCAAACTATGAGACTGAATGAAACTAAATTGAAAACACAGGCATTTCAGAAGAAGATGGGGAAGCCGAGATTCCGAGTGCTAGAGGTAGACAAAGGTAGATAGCATGGAACGATCCTGTGCAAGAAAGCATGTGAATGGGACGAGGCGATATGGGGCGTGGCACGCGCGCTGCACGAGGTACATGAAGGGGGCGCACCCGGACACTGAAAACCGGCAGCTTACAGTGGGTGGCTGGTGCGGATTTCCCTAGAACTTACCGGGCCTGGCCTACTAGCAGGGCAACCGACAGCAGCATGCGCCTAGAGAGAGGTACTTGCTGTACCTACCGAGTACTAAGCGTCCCTCCCCCACGTACTCAGAGGCACACCCCGCAGTCTATCTCCACGACAGGTTCCCTCCCTTCCTGCTAACCTCAGGGTCTGCCCAATTCAGAAGCAGCGACGGCACGCGGGAGAGATCGACGTCCCCCCAGTTCCTTCCCTTCGCCTTCCCACCCCCGCCCTCGTAACTCAAAAGCTCCAGGGCTCAAGCGCCCAAGCTCCCTCAACCTTCCTCTCCCTCCTTTCCCTCCAGCATCCTCCTCCCTCACCAACTTCATATCCCGAATCGATCAGAGAACGCGATCGCCGCCGTCACTGCTGCTGCCGTCCGCGCCGCCGCCCTGCCGTGGGCAACCCGGACGCCCGAGCGCCCGAGCCACAAAACGTGCTACGACAACGGTACTGCCACCACCCGTCCGCCAACCGCCAACCGCCAACCGCCCACCGCCCACAGGCCGACGTCCCGCAACTCGCCGCCCGCAGCCCGCTTTCCACTTCCCGCTTCCCGGCGTCTGGATGGAACCAGCGGCTCCTGGCGACTGGGCGTGTTGCGACCGCGCCCCGAACAACCGCCACCTCCCCTCCTGCTGCTGCCCTAGTCTCCCCGACGAGACTGCCGTCTGAGGTCCCCAATTGCTTTCCCCCTCGGGAGAGAGGGAAGCTATGACTGCTGAGGCCACACTGGTTCACCAACATGTCCCAGGCCACCCGTCACCATCGCCACTGCCATCCCCGGTTGCAACCCCAGCCATCATGCCGGACGCCACTGGAGGACGACGCGATGGCGAGACGACAAAGAAGACCGCTTCTGCCTCGCTCACCAATTCCAATGGCGACTACCATCGCTTCATCAAACGATATCGCACAGAGCTGGCCGCAAGCTCCTCCAGCGTCTTCTCCACCCTCGCCGCCTTCCCCCTTGATAGCGTCAAGACGCGCATGCAGACATACCAATACAAGGGCTTTCTCGACTGCGTCCGCCATACTTACCGCACAGAAAAGCTAGGCGGCTTCTTTCGAGGTACGCCATCATCCCCAATGGCACGGCTTCCACTGCCTTGTCCTTATCTGTGTGCTCAACCGAAGCTAATGCATTTCTCCTCCAGGTGTTGCAGCTCCGATGGCTAGTATCACCCTCGTTCGAACCGTCTCCTTCTCTATATATCAGCGCGCCAAGTACTCTTACGCCGACTGGGTGAAACGAAACTTCAGCTTCGACATTATCGGCCACGTTAACCGCCACGGCACCTACCCCAACCTGTACTCCGTCGCCTGCTTCGGCGCAGCTGGTGCCACCGCTGGCTCCGCAATCACCTTCCTCGCCTGCCCCTTCGAACTCACAAAGCTCAGCGCCCAGGTCTCCGTGCTGCTCGCCGAGCGTGGCAGCGGCGGTAGCAAGGGCAGCCATGCGGTGGCCGTCAGCTACCAAAATAAGGGCACTCTGAGGACCATGGCCAACATTATCAAACACCGCGGCGTCTTCGGGCTTTACACCGGCTTCAATCTCCATTTATGTACGTTCTAGGATGTACTTGGAGCGAGTGGCCAGAACTAACTGAGAATTCCACAGTACGCGATACCTTAGGGACGGCCATTTACTTCATGGTGTACGAGAGCGGCAAGCAAATTGGAAACACATTTGCCGGCGACCACCCTAACAGCAACAAGCTGGCTGTTGTTGCCGCTGGAGGCATGTGTGGGTTGGTATCATGGGCCATGATCTGTAAGTTCTTTTCAGCTTGGGCCTCGTCTCACTCCTCGCTGACACGATGCTTTTTGCAGACCCCATCGACTCCGCCAAGAGCATTTATCAACGTAACTCGCTTCTCTACTCCAAGGGCCAGACAGTGGAGCCTGCGCCCAAGATTGAGTTCTTTAAGCGTCACATGTATCGCGGTCTCGGTGTTTCTATGAGCCGATCGTGTGTCGTCAACGCCATCTTCTTCTCGTCATTTGAGTTCATCAAAAACCACATTCAAACGCTGGACGATGAGGCGAAAACGTGAATCTCCAAAAAAAATTAAAACAATTAAGCAAAAGATCATGTTAACTCTAGTTGAGCCGGTGGGAGCCGTCGGGCTGGGCACTCATTGGGTAATTCAGTGGAGGGAGAGTAACACGGGAAATACCGGACAACAAGCATGCATGCATTACGAGTGGGCGTTTTTGAGGCTCCTTGGTCGATTTTTCAACTGTACTTTTCCCTGCCTGCGGCTTAGCCTATCGTCACTTCAGTAGTGAAAGGCAGCATTTGGGTTTGGCGCCGATATTGCGTGAGTCGGGGCAGGTTTTTAGCATGGGGAAACGGGGCAATATGCCAAAGGTGTTACGAAGCCCAGTGGAATATGGAACGGACAACGGGGAGCATGCCGATTGGTTCTCGGGAGAATGTAGAAAGTTATGTCGATTTCAAGCAAATGGCATATGTGCCAGCATTCCATCCACACAGCCCTTCCAAGTTGCTACAGTGACATAGAATATTTGATTCACAGGCATGACGATGAACGGAATAGTTTGAAGGTATTGTGTTTGCGCTGAGCTCTGACTAGGCCATCCGGGAAATCATTCACGGTGTTCTCTCCATGTTACTGCCATTCGGTAGGCGATAACCTCACTTCTTGTCACCTTTCGCCACCTGGGCCGCAGACTGGGCTGTCTGCGAAAACTTAGGGTCGTTTCCGCTCTTAGCCTATTGAGCAGGCCGGGTTAGCACGGTTGCTCAAGTTCTGGAGAGGCTACTTACTTCGGCAGACATGATTCTTGCCTTGTCCTCCTGGGTCATGGGGGTGGCCTTGAGGCTGGACTTGGGGGTGGTCTTGGGGTCGGACTTGGGGGTATCGGTACCAGACATGGTGGATGGCTGAAGAAGAAGATAGTTGAGAGTAGTTGAGTTGAGTTGAGTTAAGTCGAGACGAGGTGAGATCGGATGTGTTGAGTTGTGTGATGGTGATGTAGAAAGGAGAGTTCCCCAAAGCCCGGGTCCCTTCAGCCTTTTATACCTTTTCCTGAAGAAGTTTGCGTCGAAGGTGACTGTGGATGGGTTTGATGCTATGACTCTTTGCCTCTGCTTGTATTGACGTTGCTGCGTTTGCTTGCACTTGATGGTGAAGACAATCGTCTTGATTGATTCATCACTCACAACAACGTAAACTCAAACAGCAACTTGAGGAAACCAACAATTGATTGATGGTAAAACAGGAGGCTACAAACCACCATGTAGCTTTTGACAAGACTCCTCTCCTGATTTGCGAACGTGGAAAATCGCCGCACAGCCATGCCTTGGAACCCCTTGCCTGCAGGTTTTGTTTGTCTCATGTGTTTCATTCTTGCACACTCGTCATGTATGTGTCATTGAAGTGATGGCCAGAGAGTAACGATTAGCGGAAATGCATAGAAGGAGGAAGGGAAAAAGAGGCTTCTTTGCAGCATTGCGACGGTAGTTCTCTGGAATATGCTGGCTGGCGTTGGGGATGAAGCAAGGCTGGACTAACATCAACTACGAGATTGAACCACATAGAACATCAACTATAAGATTGAACCACATAGAACATTAACTACAAGATTGAACTACATAGAACATTAACTATAAGATTGAACCACATAGAACATCAACTACGAGATTGAACCATATAGAAGAGTGCTTTAATTGATTCAGGTTTTATGAATTGAAGAAAAAAGAGCAATTGAAAGAATTCGAGGAATAAATTGCAAGTCTTCGATATGTCATTTGGGAGTGGCTATGTCTTGAACTCCATACCCCCGAGGTCGAATAATCTCATTTATCCATCAGCGCGACAACTCTCTCCTGTAAAAGTTTCCACTTTCTGGATACTGTTAGCAGAAACTTTTTCGCAGGCTATTATAGCCCACTATTGCAGCTGGTGCCCTTCTGGTCACTAATAGCTGCAGCAAAGGAAGAATTCAGAGAGTTGGCTTCCTTTGCTTTCAATAGCTAGCCCGACCTCATCAGCAACAGGGCCCTGAGCCACCTTGGGAAGCGCCTCCCGCCCTATCTACAACAATGACTGCAGCCACAGCTGCACCCGACCTCATTATGCTAGAATGATACAGCTGCCGGCTGACTGCAATAACCTTAGGCTTCCAACCCTAGGATCTATCAGCATCAGCAGCATTAAGGGCTTCGTAACCCCTTAAGCCCTAGTAACGATAACACCCCCCTTCCTCCCGACCTCATCAGCTCCTTCAGGCCCTACCGACCTTCTGGGCTTCTAGCCCTTAGGCTCCTTGCCCACAACCTCATCAACGCCTTCAAGCCGCAATGACTACCCCCTTGGTCTCTTGACCCTTGGGGCCTCTGCAGCTCCTAGCTGCCCCAACCACGTCAGTGCCCTAACGAGCCCTACCGACCTTCCGGCTCCTTGCCCAGCCAACCTTCCGGGCTTCATGCCCCAGGCTCCATGCCCTTGACCACAGCAGCCATGCCGGCTTTTCAGGCTCTTTGCCCTGCCGACCCTCGGTCTCATTGTCCTACCGACTTTCGGGCTCCTAGCCCTACCGACGACTTTCGGGCTCCATGCCCTGCCAACGACTTTCGGGCTCTGTGCCCTACCGACCTTCTGGCTCCCTACTTAGCCAACCTTCCAGGCTTTATGCCCCCAGGCTCCTTGCCCTACGATACAACCAGCACCCTCAGGCCTGCCAGCCTTCCTTTCCTTTGTCTCTTACCCTTCTTTCTAAGCCAGCTAGCCTACTTCACTGCCTTGCTTAATAGCTCTAGCAGATGCCTAAGGTTTTTTAGATAGTTCCTCTATAATAAAAACTATTAGCTAATAGTAGAGTCTAATCTGTACTATTAAGACCTACTAATAGGCTTATAGTAGGATTAAGTTGTATGTATTATGCCATTGAAATGCTAGAGGGCGTAGAGGACAAGGGGTAGCAAGGGCTATCTCTAGATAGCATTAAATCTCTCTATATCTTTAGTCTTAGCTTGCATAGTACGTCGTCTTGTCCTAAGAGGAATAGGCAGGCTGATCCTGTATGACATAAATAATACAAACAAACAAACAAACAAACAAATAAACAATCCATCAGCGCGACATTTTAAGATGCAAGTCTTTTTGCACTACGCGCCTAAGTATCATGAACTCCCTCTAAACAATGCTGATACAACATTGGGGACACTGTCCATTCCATCGTTGCTCTCGTCTGGAGGCCACTTACTCTCGCTCACCAACCCATCGTCTAGCCGACATGCTCTCTCTAGATCAAACCAACTCTCGACCTGAATGCGGCCGTCGAGCTTTTCAATACATACATCCGAAACAAAACAGTCCCATCATGCGCCTCGTCTCTAGCCGATCTAGTTGCTCTCGCTGAGCTCTTGCTCCACCTGCACCTTGACAATCTCGCGAACCTTTTGGAAGTCGTTGTCGACCGTCGTCACCCGCTTTTCCTTGGACTCGAGGCCTACAAACTCGGCAGGGAGGACATCCTTCTCGAAGCTGAAGCCTTCCGTGCTCTTGAGAGCTACGTCGACGGCACCGGCGAACTTGGCAGGGTGAGCAGTAGAGAGCGAGATGTGGGCGACACCGGATCCAACACGCTCAACCGATCGCCCGGTAGCGTTGACACCGACAGCGGTGTGAGGGTCTAAAACGTATCCAATCTTGGTGTAGAAGGACTGGATAGTCTCGATGGTCTGCTTATCGGTGACACGTTCGCTCTCAAAGTCTCGCTTGGCGCACTTCAGGATATCCTGGTAGACTGGGCCAAACGACCCAGTGTTCTTAAGCTCCTGAAGCCAGGTGTTGACCTCCTGGCCGGCCTGCCTCTGGTTCCATACGTCGTCCATGCCAGCAGTCTCTGCAAACTCATAGGCGAGGAACCACAGTAGGCGCTCAAAGTTGCTCGACACCAGGATGTCCATGGCTGGGCTGAGCGTCTCTTTGACACCCTCCGCCCCAGGCGCAGCGTCGGAAGCGCTCTTCTCGTACTTGCCCGTCTTCCAGAAGCGATCGAGAATGTCGTTTTCGTTAGTAGCAATGACTAGCCTCTCGATGGGCAGGCCCATGCGCAGAGCAAAGTAACCAGCCAGGATGTCGCCGAAGTTGCCGGTGGGAACGACGAAGCGGACCTTGTCGCCGAGGTTGAACGACGAGGACTTCTTGGCGAGCGAGAAGTAGGAATGGAAGTAGTAGACGATCTGAGCGAGGATTCGGGCCCAATTGATCGAGTTGACGGCGCCCAGGTTCAAGGCTTTGTTGGAATCGGGGTCGGCAAACATGGCCTTGACGATGTCCTGTACGATTTTCATGAGCCATGCCCCCGTGGTTGGGGGTCAGAAGGGCTAGGAGCTTACCTGACAATCGTCGAAAGTACCCGTGACAGCGAGGTTGTGGACGTTCTTGTCTAGGACCGTGGTCATTTGGGCCTCTTGAATTGGTGAAACGCGACCTTTGGGGTGCATGATGAAAACAGAGACATCTTGCTTTCCGCGTAGGCCGTAGATGGCGGCAGAGCCAGTATCACCACTGGTAGCGCCAATGACGGTCAAGTGGTGTCGGTCTATGTATGGGTGAGCATGTGTTCGTTGGTGGGACGGTGAGGGATATGCGGCTGTTGTCGCATATCTCCCAGGGACGTCATACCTCGGCCAGTTTTGCCCTTGTTCTTCCTTACCAGGAAGTACTCGAAGAGGTTACCGAGGAACTGTAGGGCGACATCCTTGAAGGCAAAGGTAGGCCCGTGGAAAAGCTCGAGGAGGTAGTGGTTGTCAGTGAGGTGGACGAGGGGCGTGGTCTCGGGGTCGCGGAAGGTGGAGTAGCTGCGGTCGATGATGTCCTTGAGGTCGGCTTTAGGAATCTCGGAGGGAGAGATGTAGAGCGAGAGAATCTCAAGGGCCAATTGCGGGAAGCTGAGGTCCTTCCAGGACTCCCAGCCCTCGGCCTTGGGGATCTGCTCGGGGATATAAAGACCGCCATCGTTGGCGAGGCCCTTTAGGACAGCTTCTTCGAAGGAGAACTAGGTGAAAGAAGAATATGTCAGCCGATTCACGTCGTGGGGTCTCATGTTTGGCGAGAATCATAGAGACAACAGGGGCTTCTTACGCCAGAGTCCTCTCCGCGGGTGCTCAGGTAGCGCTGAGACGGGGTGTGTGAGTCTTCGGTGCCATTCTGGGCAGTGCCGTTGGTGGTCATGGTTGCGGCTCTGGTGGGGGAAGGCGGGCTCAATGAAGACGTGGGGAAATTGAAAGAGACGGGCCTCGAGAGAAGAGAGAGAGAGCGAGAGAGAGCGAGAGAGAGCCAGGGAAGTTGGTCGGAAGATGATGAATTGTCGAAGTGGCAAGGCCGAGTCGAGTCGAGTCGAGACAA
This sequence comes from Neonectria sp. DH2, assembly GCA_003934905.1. NCBI lineage: Eukaryota > Fungi > Ascomycota > Sordariomycetes > Hypocreales > Nectriaceae > Neonectria > Neonectria sp. DH2. Next base: position 1,095,320 of record RQWH01000013.1, on the reverse strand, counting down.
AAAATTAACACTTCTCTTAGAGGAGTCAGTTGCTAAAGATGGCGCCGCCGAGAGTCGGTCTCTCAGACGCCTTGCCCCTCTTCCCAATTGCGCCTAGTGCGGGGTGTGGTCTGAACGAATTTGCAGTCTGAATGACTGGATCGCTGCATGACGGAAGGTGGTTGGCTGGCGGGGCTGCTCGTTTTCGTCTGTTCCGTCCCGTCGGCCGGAGGTACGTACTCGTTCTCTTGAGTCCCGTCTTCAAAGTACTAGTACTATGTATTCGTACAACGGAGTACAGTTTCAACCCCTCCCTCCCACCGGAACTGATTGGCCCAAAGGCGGGGGCCAATTGAAGTTGACGGGGAGCCGGTCTCGGCTTGGCCGTCGAACCACTTCAACACTTGCGCTGGGGAGCTTGGCGGAAGCAACAATGTAAGGAAAGGCATTGTATGGTGTTCCCCTTCGTCCAATACGAATACAGCACGCCGACGGAGAATAGGTAATAGGCATTTCGCCACAGGTTGAAAGCGACCGGGAACGGAGCCCGATTGCGCGGGACAGCCAACCACCATCCATCTCCACCCGAGCGAGTCCGCCACCGCAGATCAGATGGGGCAAAAAGAACGTGCCCAGTGCCCTGGTTGAGGGAACTCCACGCCTTGATTGATAGGTAGATATCTACGAATATGCTCTTAATACATGATACGTGCCTGTTCTAGCGGCAGTTCGCTGCGATGTGGATGTGGACAGTACACTCGAGTCATGCCTCGCCGCTCTCGACGGATCCGGGAGGAAGCCACTAGCCTGACCACCACTCGGCTTCCCCAGCCCTTCTAGGCCCTCAACTATGTGAGCCAGTTGTCCTCATTTTCGTAGAGATTTGAGTAGAGGGGCAATTCTTGATCTTTTGCTCAGCCCGACTCGATATATAGGCTTGCTGTTTGGTGTCATTGCCGATACCCCTCGGATCAGCCCCGCGCCCCTCGTCACCGGAGTTGAATCGGTCGGTTTTGCCCCCTTCCCTCGTGTAGGAGCATCTGAGTTATTGGCTTTGTCATCTTTGTCCGGCGTGCCAACGGTTGTTAGAATACTGGTATTTGGACTAGTTTCCTTCAAAACCGTTTCTGGCACGGGCGTGGTCTTGGCTTCCGCGGGATCCTCTTCTGGAGGCTTATCCTGCCCGCTAGACCCATTGTGCCCATCCCGTAGTGTGTCAAAGTCAACCTTGGTCTGAGCAACTGGTGTAATATCGTCTGTTAGTTCTGTTGTCGCCAGCTTGTCTTGTTTCCGTGGCCTGCCGCGCTTCTTCTTCTGCTTCGTAGAAGCCTTTCCATCCCCCGAATGCGAAGCTACCGGCTGTGTCGTTAGTGCTACTGCCTCTCCACCGGCGTTCTTTCTTGGCCGCCCTCTTGGCTTCTTTGGCTTGACGGGCGGTTCTGAGTAGCCGGGATCTGTGTCGTTGGTCCCCTCATTCAAAGATGGTAGTTCCTCTTTTTCCAACTCCTCAACCTCTCTCACTTCCTCATCTCGCTTTGACGTCTCTGAAGCCTTCTTTTTTGGCCTGCCTCGCTGTTTCGTCTCTTTCGGCTTGGCGGGCGGTTCTGAGTAGTCGGATTCTGTGTCGTTGCTTCTCTCATTCGCATATGGTGGCTCCTCTTTGTCCAGCTGCTCCACCTCTTTAACTTCCTCATCCCGTTTTAACGTCTCCGAAATATTCTTTTTTGGCCTGCCTCGCTGTTTCGTCTCTTTCGGCTTGGCGGTCGTTTCAATCACAGAAATGATATCCGGAGATGACTCTCGTCGGGAATGAGTCGATTGTCTGGTCACGGCATTGACCGTAACCGGTGCGACTGATGGCAGTGGGGCGGCGCTGAAACCAATATCGTCACTCCGTGGGGTATTCACATTTGTTGCCGACCCGCTTGATGCTAATAGAAGAGGATCCCGTTGCAATACAGGAGGCAAAGCGTCGTGTTGGTGGCTATCGCTGGATGGGAAGTGCACGCTCTGGTACTGCAGCTTCTGTGCGTCCGTCAAGGCTTTGGCCGAAATATAAAATGACGCCTCATTATCGAGAGGGAGCGTTGGAGGGAGAGTCGGAGGGAGCGTTGGAGGGAGCGTCGGAGGGAGCATGCTTGAAAAGGCAACTTGCTGTGGCTCTGGTTGTATATCCTCGTTCTCCGTGCTGAGTGGAATGGTTACCAGATCGACTTCATTGGATCCTTGCGGGGACGGGTGTGAACTGTCTGTTTTCCTCCTCTTCTTTCTCCCCGTAACAGGGCTGTCGTCATCCTCTCGGTGATCATAATTGATCTTGGACTTCTTGGTAGAAGGAGTATCTCGTTGGTTCAGCTTTGGCTTCGCAGCTGACCGAGATGCTGGCTTGACCTCCTGGCGCTTCAATCGGATCTTGGTGACTTTTCGTGTTTCATTTTCCTCGGGGCTGCTCGGTACGTTCCAAACTTCATCCATCATGGCGGTGGGTGCTTTCTTCCTTCCGGGCGTCGAGACCTGCGTCCAATCACTCATCCCCTTGCCACTTGAAGTTTTGGGATCCTTTGAAACCGTAGGGTCCGAGATTGATGTGAGCGAAGATGGCTCAATCAGTTCCGTCACTGTCCGTTGGAAGGGCGCCGGGGCTGTCACTTCCGAGCTGGAAAGCGCCGCCCCGTTGGCCGAACCGAGCAATTCGCCTGGGGCGTTCTCGCGTGCAGCATCGTTCTGCTCGTCATAGATATTCTGAAAGAAGGATGGGTTGGTAGACGTTGACGTGTGGCTAACACGGGCGAATGAACGCGTCACCTCTAGGCCGATATTATTAGGTGAGAACGGTGCCTGGGAGCTGTGCGGCGGAGAGTAGCTATTGTCTTCCTCGTCAGAATCAGCAATGATGGCCGGAGGCATCTTGGCAAGCAATGAGTGTCGAAACGATGGCCCTCGGCAGCGGACTCGGAGCACACGTTAAACGCGCGCGGACGTGGGGTTTCGTGTCGCGCGTGGCCACGTGACACATTCACAAATCGCTTAGCAACCTCGTGCAGCCAGATCTAGACATTAACCAACTAGACTAGCACATATCAAAGGCACTCGTCAATCTTGGTACGAAACACGACGAGTCACGTCACAATCAGAGGAACATGGAATTTTTTTTTCTCAGTGAGAAATGGTCATTCTGTTGATTTATTGACCTGTTCAACTCCCAATTGGGAGAGTATATGCAAATGTTGAAATGCGCTCGCCCAACCTTCGTCCTATCCCATTCCCTAATCCTGATCCGTAGGTTAACTTTTGGGATGCAGCAAACACACCTGGTCTTTTTGACCAGCCCCAAACGCCGATGTTGAAATCGTAGCTGATTCGTAGATGCAGCCTCCGCAAATAGCACACTAGTTAACACAATCCCCATGCGCCACCGTCCCCTTCAACCTTTTTATACCACACAGGTTGACATTTAGTTCTTGGCGTACTTGGCACGGAAGTACTTGGCAGCGTTGACCATGTTGAGGAGGGCCTCCTTGGTCTCCTTCCACTGGCGGGTCTTGAGACCACAGTCAGGGTCGATCCAGAGCTGCTCAGGCTTGAGGAACTGGAGCATCTCCTCGATGCGCTCCTTGATCTCCTGCTCGCTGGGAATACGAGGAGAGTGGATGTCGTAGACACCAGGGCCGATGTGGCGGGGGTACTCGGAGTCAACGAAGACACGGAGGAGCTTGGCGTCAGACTTGCTGTTCTCAATGGACAGAACATCGGCATCGAGGGCAGCGATGGCGTGGAAGAAGTCCTGGAACTCAGAGTAACAGAAGTGAGAGTGAATCTGAGTGGAGTCCTCGACACCAGCGGTGGAGAGACGGAAAGCGTCGACAGCCCACTCGAGGTAGGCATCGCGCTCCTTGCCGGAGCGGAGAGGGAGACCCTCACGGAGAGCGGGCTCGTCGACCTGGATGACGTCGACGCCGGCCTTCTCAAGATCGATGACCTCGTCACGGAGGGCCAGAGCAAGCTGCTGGGCCTGGACGGACTGGTGAACGTCGTCACGGGGGAAAGACCATCGCAGGCAAGTGACGGGGCCAGTCAGCATGCCCTTCATGGGCTTCTGGGAGACCGAGACGGCGTACTTGGACTCCTTGACGGTCATGGGGGCGGGGCGGGAGATGTCGCCGACAATGATAGGGGGTCGGACGCATCGAGAACCGTAGCTCTGAACCCAGGCGTGGGTGGTGAAGGCATAGCCCTTAAGGCGCTCGCCGAAGAACTGGACCATGTCGTTACGCTCAGGCTCGCCGTGGACGTAGACGTCGAGGCCAAGCTCCTCCTGGATCTTGACGTTGTCATCGATCTCCTTCTCAATGAACTTGTCGTACTGCTCAACGGTGATCTCACCCTTGGTGAGCTTGTTGCGCTGAATACGGATGTCCTTGGTCTGGGGGAAGGAGCCGATGGTGGTGGTAGGGAAGAGGGGAAGCTTGAGCTTCTCCTGCTGCTGGGAGATACGGGTAGGGAACTCGGACTTTCGCTTGTGGTCGGCCTCAGTGACCTTGGACTGGCGGTCCTTGACAACGGAGTCGTTGGTTCGGGAAGAGGTGGCACGAGCCTGAATAGACTTGGCGTTGGCCTCAAGCTGCTCACGGACAGCGGCGGGGCCCTCAGTGACAGCCTTGGCGATGAGAGCAATCTCGGAAGCCTTCTCGCTGGCGAAAGAGAACCAGTCGGCAATCTCGGGGTCCAGCTTCTTCTCGCTGGCGAGAGTGTGGGGAGTGTGGAGGAGAGAGCTGGAGGTAGCAACGATGACACGCTCCTTGCCGAGCTTCTGGATAGCAGTCTCGGCGGTCTCAATGGCGCGCTTCAGGTTGGTCTTCCAGATGTTGCGACCGTCGACGACACCGGCAGAGAGGATGGTCTTGGGGCCGAGGGCAGCAGCAACAGCCTCGAGCTGCTCAGGGTTGCGGACGAGATCAACGTGGACACCGTAGATGTCCTTGGGGAGAAGGTCGAGGTTGTGGACGATATCACCGAAGTAGGTGGTGAAGACAAGCTTGGGGATCTTGTCGCCAAGAGCGGCGAGCTTCTCATAGGCAGGCTTGAAGGCCGCCTTGGTCTTCTCGGGGAGGTCAAAGACAAGGACAGGCTCGTCAATCTGGACAGTCTCGGCACCAGCCTCCTTGAGCTGGGTAAGAAGCTGCTCGTAGACGGGCAGAAGCTTGTCCAGGAGGTCAATGGGGACGACAGACTGATCACGGTCGGCCTTGCCGAGGTGGAGGAAGCTCACGGGGCCAACAAGGACGGGGCGGGTGGTGATGCCAGCCTCCTTGGCCTCCTTGAAGTCAGCGACAGCCTTGGGGGTGGCAGAGAGCTTGAAGGTCTGGTTGTCCTGGAGAGTGGGCTTGACGTAGTGGTAGTTGGAGTCGAACCACTTGACCATCTCCAGACTGGGGACATCGATACCCCCCTTCTGGTGGCCACGGCCCATGGCGAAGTACTCGTCGATGGTATCAAGACCATCCTTGGTGTATCGCTCGGGAACGGCCTGCGAGATAATTTGGTCAGCAAATAGCAGAGAATTTGTTGACCTTGGGGAAGGTACTTACGCCGAAGTCCTGGATGTGGTGGAGGACCTGGTCGTAGAGAGCGAAATCGTTGCTGGGGATGATGTCGACACCGGCATCCTTCTGGATCTTCCAGTGGGCAAGGCGGAGGCGCTTGGCCTCAGCGAGGAGGTCGGCCTGGGAGATCTTGCCACCCCAGTCTACATGTGCTGGTCAGCGGCCGTGCTTTGGGGATGAGGGGTTGTAGAGATGTACTGACAAGCTTCGGTAGCCTTCTTCAGGTCACGGTTTGCACCCATGCGGGGGAAACCGAGGATAGCGGACTGAACCATCTTGGCGATTGATCCGAGTACTCTGAAAGATGGTATGTTTGGAAAAAGTCGCTGTTCGGTTGTTAGACGATGTGAATTTTGCTTCAAGCGGTGGCGGGGTGATGGCGGGGTGAGGGGCAGTTTGAGTGGAAAAGTGGGAGGATGGACGAGGCAGAGGGAGCACGTACTGGATGACACAGAGCCCTGTCTGTACCGCAATGGATCAATCAGGAGATCCTTTGATGAGAGAGGAAGAGGGCGGATGGGAGGATGAAAAGAAGAGAAAAAAGAGGAAGAGGAAGGGGAGAAGGTCTAGAAAAAGGATGAGCGGTTGGAAAAAAGATCGAGCAAGAAAACTCAGGCGGAGGCCAGTCCGAAAGCGGGGGAGGGGTAGCAGTGAGTGAGACCGTGTGAGTGAGGGATACGCGAGGGACGTGAGGTACATCCGTAGCTCTCGCATTCGTAGTGTCTCCCTAACAACTCATTGGCAAGTTGCTGTACCTCAGTCTGGTCTCTGCAAGTCGAGGTGAGCACAGAGCACGGAGCTGCAGCACTGCAGGAGCCACCGAGTCCACAGTGGCCCGTGGGAGGCAGTGGTTGGGCAGGGGCTGCCCTTACAAAGCCTGAGCTTGCCGTGCTTGGGGCAGCTCCTGCGGGAGGCTGCGGTACGTACCGAATACGTATTCGTACATTTCGTCGGCGGTGGTTGGTCGGCGGGAGCGGTTGCCGGGGGGCTGGAGGGTTCGAGGCAGCTGGTTGGCGGCGACTTGGCGGTTGGCGGCCGGCTGTTGCGGTGGGTACAGCGTCAGTTTGGTGGACAGCTTGCGGGCTGTCGGCGGAGCTAGTTTGGACTCTGCTCGTTGTTGCGGGCGAGCAGACATTTCGGCTCCCGAATTGCGCCATCGACCAAGGATGGCCTCATAGTAGAGTCTGGCGCCCTTGTCCCTTGTTCAATGTTGCCCTTGTTGCCTGGTTACTGGGGCTAACTCGAGCCCCAATATTCCGTCTTACGCCGCTCCTCGGCCGTTGCGGCGTTGGATGGATGAAATCCTTCGCCATGCCACCCCAGTCACTACCTACAGCCCAAGTTTCCGTCTTGCACACTGTATGAATACTGTCCGCCTTGCCCCTCGTGTGCGCCCCTCAACTGCCCCTCGATCGATTGCCCCTCGTGTGTCTTGGAGCGGACCCACGTGCTCAATCAAGGGTGTCGCCGTTTTCCTCGCCTTGGACCTAGGACCGGACGATATCGGGGACTGCGGTTTGCGTGAGACTTTTGTTGAGGATTTGGTTAGCTGTTTTTTTTGTCCGGAAGATGAGAGAAGCCAAGGAGCCTTTCGGCGATCTTTTCGTTAAGAAGGCTGGAGGATGGCTGATCTCACCTCTCCCTTGCGCACACCGACATATCCTGCATATCCATGTAGTCAGCCAGTCACCGGCTCACAAGTTTCGATAAAGTGTACTCCATCGATAGAAGTACAATGGCCCCTCACTTCCAACCTCTTATCATCGTGGCCGCCGAGTATCTTTATAGTACACAGGTGGAAACATTCATTACTGCACGTAGTAGCTCAGACGGACCAATTTAGTCCTGCAGTCAGAATTTGTCCGGGATGAGAAACTGCTCAATTCATCGTTGCGATTCGCCATTTTCCTCTGTTATCACATGCTTGGATAAACGCCACATGACAAGATTCAGACAAAGCGAGATGATCGTGGCTCTGGTCCTGGCTGCATGTATCGCGTTCGCGCACCTACCCGCATAAAGGCCCAAGGTACTGACCAGCGAGGGCTTCTTGTGTTATATGGCATAGGACCAGGTAAGAGTTAAGGACATAGGTCTGAGACGGAGAGCAAAATATCCCATGCATTGCAAGGTATTAAACCTTGCTGCACCACTAACACACTCACTTCACTTTCAGTGTCTCAACACCATCGGCCAGCACGGCTTAACATACCCTTTCTGCTCAATGCGAAAATAAAGACCATAGCGTAGACGATGTAGAATAACTTCCTCCATATTTTGGGGAACCCTTTTTATCCCAATTCGACTTGAGGCTTCACTATTTTGCAATGATGTGACGAAGCTTCCGTCATATGCCCCTTCCTTATCCTGGCTGTGGAAAATAACAAAGATGGAAAGAGACACCAGCTCTGACCCATCGCCAGCAATACTGCTGTTCAATTCAATCACCACGTCACCTCCTTTTGTGTTGTCATGCTCACTCTCTACCCCGAAATACTCCCCTGTCCTTCGGCGAGTCCATCGCCTCGTTTGCTATCCCGATTTTGGTTGCGCTCGCTCTTTGGACCTCCATCACCTGGGAAGCCTTCTTCTTGGACGACACCCCGGTCATCTTAGACTCAGCAACTTCCTTCCAAGAGTCCCCCATGCCTTTTCTCTGTTGTTGCAGCTCTCGAGCTCTGCCTCGGGAACCACAGTCAACACCAAGTGCTTTCCAGACACCAGCTGTCGAACTCAACTCTGTGTCAACTCCTACTGCAGAAACACAGAAGCCACTGGAGGCACACCCATCTATTATAGGGCTTCCCTCTCACGCAGTATGGGACTCACCCCAGCCCTCATCCGATGCCCACCAAGGTGCAGCTGGGCTCCAGCTGGCTGCAGACGATTTTGACAGTGACGACGGCCAGCCGACAGCGAAAAAGAGAATCAGTGGAACATTTGAGGTTGTCCGAACCAAACTATCTCGGCATATTTGGCACAACGCCAGCATCAGACGTCAGTCGTCAGCCTCCTCCATTGGCAACAGCGAGGAGGAGGTCGCTCGCCGAGCCGAACTGAAACGCCTCATGCATAAGAGAATCCAAGATGAACTCCAGCTCGAACAAGGCGACGAGATTTCCAGCAATAAATCGACCCCCAGCATTCAATGTCTATCTTCTGTCACCAACCTCGCGGGGCCCAGAGACAACATTGAATTCGCCGTCAGTAAGCGCCCTGCTCTCGATTCCCAAACGTCTTTGGAGCAAAGACCCAAAACAACAACATTCGCACCATGCGAAGACTCTCGAGACCCTAAAGGACATGAAAATGGTGGCCCAGAATCTTCGCTCAGCTATGGGAGCTTTGCGCAATCCGTGGATGAAACTACTGGCACCGTCCGCTGCCTGCATCCTGCAATCGCTTCCACAGAGCCATGTCCAGCATCAAGACATGTGAGCCTCCCACAGTCTATCTCACAGAAATCCTTCCAACTTTCAAACGGTACTTCTCGTCTCAACCGAATCTTAGGACCAGACAACGGCTTTTCTAACCGCCGAGACTCGTCATCCTTGGACGGGCAATCGGCTCTCGGAGTATGGCTTATTGCACAAGGTCTGCGATCCAGGGACAACTCAACCATCCCACTAGACGATACTGTGATCGAAAACCCTGCTCCTCAAAACGACAGTTTTGATCATTTCATAGGGGTCGATAGGATTGCAGAAGTACTTGCATCAAGCATGCACAGCACTGCTAGGTCTCGGGCAGAAACGTCTCTCAGCCAGGCACGAAGTGTCAAAGCGGTATTCAAACAGAGGAAGCAGGCCTCTGAAGTGGAGGATCAGACCCCGAAGTTTGCAACGACTGATTCTTTTGCAAGTTCCCGTCAGAGCGAGAAGGAGAGGCCATCTCCAACCGAACGTATTCTAGACAGCCGCGCGTTAACCTGCATATTGAACTCGATGATCGACAATACGTCCTCGAACTACACTTCGAAACTACCGAGTTTTGAGCCGAGCCCTGCCCGCTCCCACCCCAATCTTCACAGTCTGAATTCTCAAGATATTCAGAGCTTCCAGCTTTCCCCTTTTGAATGCAAGTTCCTTGAAGTCGATCTTGATGAGTGTAACTGACGTAATTTCAGGGCATCGAAACTCACCGTTATGCTGCGACTTTATAAGCTCAGATGAACAGGACTCTGATCAAAACAAAGAAAACCGACCGACTGAGTCCGAATCGTATATCAACGCACAATGGGTCCAGAATTCTTCTCAAATAATGTACGACACAGGGTCACTGTCGCAATCAGAGACCACCAGCTTTGTCCAGCGGGAAATCGAACTTCGGACAATTCAGAAACGATTTGGCGAAGTCTTGGCACGCAAGAAGCTTCCACTTCCCATCGGCAGCCGATTCCATGAAGAGTTTGCGGACCCTATCCATAGCCGTGCCGGGCGGGTATCTCTCATCGACAAGATCCATCTCACTGTCCCAAGACGATTTAAAACAGGGTCCAGAAGTCAAGATGTACCAGAACAAGGGAACACGTCTGGAATTTCGCAGGCCGCCAATTTAGATTCAGTGCCCCACGACACGGGGATGACCTATATAAGAGAAGAGAACAGCAAGCAGAAGCAGAAGCGGCCATCCAATTTGAGTATTCGCTCACACATGCAACCCTCATCGCAGGTTTACCAGAGACCCAACTCGGACCGACAGGAAAGCACCACAGACTTGTGGCAACGAGCCATCAGACTCGAGGCAGAGGAGAGACATAGCTCGAATACTCATATCAGTACGCCCAACCCCCAGCACGAAAAGCTTCCCTCTAATAATCACTCACTGAACTTGAAAGTTGGCTTGGAGAGGGGGGGGAGCACCGGGAAGAGCTCTTTGTCGACACGCAACCCGAACAGGGAGCCGTCTCAGCTTACCCCTAAGGCTGATGAACTACCCACTGATGACCATTTGAAATCACTCATTCAACGATGGGCAACTGAAATGCGACCTGGGGCATCGGGGACCGCTGACGGCATCGAGCGCAAGGGTTCCAGGAAGTTGATAAAGCCACCGCGGTCCTGGTCCAAGTTTCCATCTCATACAAGGGAAGAAAGAACTCGGCATGCGAGTATTAAGGACAGTGTCAAACCCAAGGACTTTGCGATAAAGGAGATTATGCCAGATGGTACGGTTGTGTGGGCCACCCACAAATACCCTACGATGGAGGCATTGGATGAGAGAGCACTAACAAGGTCTTTTTCCGCGAGGGTCGGAAAAGTTGTCAAGTCAAAGCTCACCTGGTTTCTTCCCGTGAGGAATGTGCATGGAGCTGAGAGAAAGGCCTCCGGGAAAAGCAGGACCATCTCTCAAGGGGCAAGGCAACTAGAGTATCCCGAACTTGAAATTCTGCCAACAGAGTCAGGATACAAAGAACTTCAAGTTCTAGAGAAAGAAATCGGCAACATAAGAGGTAAAAAGCGCTCTCTAGTTTTGGAAGACGCCCTGGGGCGGCCAAGGTCAGCGAGGAGCTTGGGAAGCAGAATATCAGCTCTTATGCAGGAAGTAGCGATGTCTAGCTGCAACGAACACGACAAGGCTCTTACTGTGACACAACCACTGACAGCGCCAGCGACGCCAGCAAGTGGGCTGCATAGCCTACTCCAAGAGAGCGTGGCCCCGACAGACATTTTTGTCACGCCTCAGAGCCGTTTTTCATTCGTCAATGAAACCCAGCAAGATGAGAGAGCGGAAGCTGAGTCCATCAAGAGCGAGCGTATCGCCCCTCGAAAGTCATCGACGATCGTGCCTGGCACGAAGGGTCATCTACGATCTTTCACATGGGCCGGTCTGTCTAAGAATGAAGTCTCCGATTCAAGCAGACTCAATGACTTCAGAGAGGCGTTGGAAATGTTCCTACGGGATAAGGGGGCCAGTGGCAGTGCAGAGTCCCTGGGGAATCCTAAAGCGGACGTCAGGAGCAACACCAATTCGGAGAGTAGCATGTCATAACAACATGGAGCAACTGGTACTGACGATTCCTGAAGCGGGACTGAGGACCAAGAGGAATACAAAGGGTTTGTCTAAGGAGAAGATTGCACGATATTAAAGGGTTGCTATTCTGAATCATGGAGTATGAGAAGCAGAAGACATTATATTGTGTAGCGGTGACGAGTCGTTCACCTGTTCAACTAATTAACTAGCTACCTAAGTACCCAATTACGCGTCGGCTTGACCGGGTACTATCTAGGTAGCCTCACGCATTGTATGCATCCTTGACCCAATAGAATTTTAGTTCCAAACTTGCGTGCCAATCCAAGGGGAACAGCTCGACACAGTGGTCCAATTTCACTAGCCATGCTCACTTGTTCTTAAGGCAAATCTTGAGCATACTTCAGACCTCCGAATATAAGAGTTGGCAATCAAGCCGTCTGTATGCTAGGCTCTGTGGTTAGTCCATGTAATAATAGACTGGGAAGAGGACAAAAATGAATCCTGAGGACTGCGATTGGAGCCATAGCTCAAACGGTTTCTTCCTTTTCCCTCATCTCGATGCGCTCCCGCCTCGCCTTATCCTCCTCGGCCCTCCGCAGCATCTCCTCCTTGCGCTCGCGCAGGGCGATGCAGAAAGGAGAGCGACGACGAATACTGGGGCCTTTCCAGATGAAGATGAAGGGGATAAAACACATCAGGGCGCTGAGACCGCCGAGGAGGGAGCAAGCACCGGCAACACCGAGGCGGCGGAACATGTGAGTGGTTGCAAGGGGAAGGATGACGGCGAAGAGAGAGCGGCAGCACGAGGCCGCGGCGTTGGCGGAGGCGGCGAAGATCTCGTAGGCATCTGTGAGATAGTTGAGCAGGGCCATGAAGATGAGGAGGAAGCCCATGCCGAAGGGGATGCCGGCGAGCATGGGGGCGACGAAGGAGACGGAGGACCTGGCGGACCAGCCGAGCCAGAACAGGGAGACGACGAAGAGCGGGCCGCCAAGACAAGCCAGCGGGAGGCGGCGATACTCTTCACGCTTGACCCATTCGGCATTGCGGGCCTGCGCGCGGGCGAGGATAGTGTCCCAGATGTAGAAGATAGGCAAGGTGAGGCATGCGCCGCCGGCAATGGGGAGATAGGCCAGGCCGGTTACGCCTGGGGACAGGCCATAGACGTTCTGGAAGACGATGGGGAAGGCCTGGAAGGACATGTAGAAGATGGTATAGACGAGGGAGAGATAAGCGCAGGTGGTGGTGACAATGGGCTCGAAGAAGAGCATACGCAGCGGCCGGGTGAGGACCACAGTCAGGAGCTGGTGGAGATCTGTCTCCTCGAGATCGCGCGGAGCGATGGCTCGCGACTCTGGGTCGGCCTTGCGCATCTTCTTGGCGCGCTGAGAGAGCAGGATGGGACCATACGTCTCTGGAAGGAAGGGGGCCAAGACGAGGGTTACGCCAGCGAGGATGAGAGCGATCCAGAAGGCCCAGCGCCAACCGATGGTTTGTGAGGTGAAACCCGAGACGATGGGAGAAAGGATAGGACCAAACGTCGTTGCCTATAAGTCAAGGATCAGCGTGCTGAAATCAAGGAGGCCATACCTAGACAGCTCGACTCACCACCATGAAGATGGCGTACGCTCTGCCCCTCGCCGTTGGCTCGCCGTACACATCGGCCAGGATGCCTGCAACAATGGCAATCGGAGAACTCGCAAAGGCGCCGGTGAAGAAGCGAAAGATGAGAAGGGCAGGCCAATTGGGTGCGAGGGCACATGCCATGGTGAAGATGGTGAAGAAGAAGAATGTGACGAAGCTGAGGTCGCGGCGGCCGTAGTGCTCGCTCAGGGGGCCCCAGATTATAGGCCCGAAGACGTAGCCGATGAGATAGACGGAAATGGGTAGCACCCTCTGCTCTTCTGAAGTGACGCCAAAGTCCTTGACGATTTCGGGGATGGCCATGCTTGGCAGGGCCGAGCCCATGGTGGAGTTGACGACGAGGAGCGAAGTGTAGCCCAGAACGGCAATTTTCTTAGTCTGACAGAGAGATTGTCAGTGAGGCTTCGAATACCAGAGTTATAGATGGTAGAAGGTCCATACAGTTGACCAGTTGTATGGGTTCTCGGTATCGTTGGGTTCCCAGTTGATGAGAACCTCGGTTGTGCGGCTCCTAGTCCGCGAACGGATATTGTGAAGAGCTCCAATGCCACGATCTGCCGTCTCCTCCTCATAGCGAGCCTCGGCGTCGAGCTCGTCTAGATGCGTGATTCTATCGGAGATGGAACTACTCCGACGTCGACCGCCTGGGGAATTTGTGAGCCCCCATCGAAAAAAAATATTCCCAGCCCAACACCCATGGGGTACTAGAGTTGGATTCGACTTACGGTACGGGGACGTATCCCGCATTGTATCACCGGATTCACTACTCGGCATTTTGTCTGGCGGGCTGAGAACACGGAGGGAACCATATAAATTATTCACGGGTGGAATTGGGCACAGAAGATGAAGAAGGAAAAGGAAACAACCGAAGAAGAAAGTGGCAGCGAGGCCATCCTTTGGTCACAGGAGCCCAAGGTTCTCTCTTCTCTCCCCATGACTGTCTTGGGGGGGACCCGCCTCGATGGAAGGGTGGATCTTTACCCACACCACACACCAAAGCAAAGGCCTTTGCATATCCGATGGGCGATGGGTTCGGGATTAACCAGAAGGCGTCGAAACCCCGCTCAGATAGGGCGGCCTGGAACTGCGATTGGCCGCTACGGTGTCCGGAGCCGGGGCAAACTGGGTCAGGCCGACAGGCTTGACGGTGGGATGCCGTGGGATGGATGGTGAGGGGCGACGTTACCCGGTGCGATCCCCGGCCGGTGCATCGGATCTGGGTCGGAGGCTGGAGGCTGGATGCTGGCGGCTGGCGCTAGTAGTGTGCGACCTGGCCAAGATGACGAATCGCGGGCTGCGTTATCGGTTGACCGATCAAGAATTAGATGCACCTCCCTTCGCCGAGTCGAGGGCCGGAGAGCGGGAGAGTGTGAGAACCCCAGTGTGTCTCCCCAAAGGCGTGAGGCACGAGAGGCGCAAACGGGCGGGGTGGTGGTGATTATGCACACGACACGAAGGGAACGCTGATTGCATATGTCGGGAGTTGAAGGCCAAGGCGAAAAAGGGCGTCACGAGTTCTGGTGCCCGAGGTTTCATTCGCACGATTTCTGACAACAATGGAAAAGTCTTCTGCCGGTCGAGGCGACTCGAACTCAGGTCTCTAGGTTGATTTGCTTTCCGAATCTGGCATACAGCTCGACCTTGAGCTGGGTCATTTCTTCGCGGATCGTCCCCAGCTTTTCTTCCAACTCGGTCGATTCCTCCTCTAGCTTTTCGGTGGCCTCTTCAAGCAGCTCCTGCGCCTGCTCCAGTGGGATGTGGAAGAAGGCGTCGCCGATCTTGTACCTAGAATGACGGAAACACGTTCATTAGCCAAGGTGTAATTTTTGAGGGTATTTATGTGACCATCGGAAGCGGGGGTTTCGTACTGGACTTTTTCGTCCTCGTCGGCGAGTTCGAGTTCGGTGGACAAGTCATCCAGCTCCTCCTTCTCCTTCTGCGATATCTGGTCAGCGCAGAACTAAGATAGGGGGCCACGAAGACGCACAGTCTTCCCAGTCAGCTCCTCCTCCAGAACGAGCTCTCGCTGGTGCAGCCGGCTGAATCGGTTGATCTTGTCCTGGTCCTCTCGTCGTACTTCGACCTCGTCGGCCGCCTCCTCGTCGGCCTTGGACAGCTGGGCTGTTGTCAGATGGATTCGGGAAAAGAGGCAGCTGAGCGACAACTCACCATGCGGCGTTGCATTATCGAAGCCATGGTGGGCGGCTGGAGCTGGCTTGGCCGGTGTGTTGATATTCCACGAGGATGCCTCTTGCGCAGCTTCAATCCCACCGAGCTTCGCCTTGCGATGGTGGGTTACCGTGTGTGAAAGACAGTGCGGATAAGATTCACTGTATACCCCTCCTTCCATTCCACGGCCTCGACGGGATGGTGCCTGCGTGCGAGGCTCGACGGTACGTACCGCACTATTCGGGCCCTGCCGATTGGCCATCCCCGCGCACTACAGACGTTGTGAGGTCAGCGAGCATCAGACTGGAAACGCGCCTTGTCAACAATCCATCGCGGGGACCGACAGTCATCATAACCATCCAAATTCGATAGCAATACCACCATGGCGCTCGGTAAAAAAGCCTACCCCAAGGCCACGGTCAAGAAGATTATCAAGGCGCATTCCAACCACAACCTCAAGAAGAATGCCGACGTGACGGTAGGCTCACCTCATAGCTCGATTCGTCGCATGATCGCGCCATGCTAATGCTGACATGACAGATCTTCCTCGACTATGTCCTATTCATGGAAACGTACGCCATGCCTACTACTCAATTGCGAGCGACCGCAAGCTAACACGTTGAAAAGACTGGTCAAGGAAGCTGCGATTCAATCCAAGAAGTCTGGCGAGCGAGGATTGTCGGTGCGAAGTGTCAAGAAGGTGACCAGGGTATGTCTCGATGACAGTTTCGTCTCCTCCACAACCGGGTCTAACTCCATCCCTTTGTAGGATACCTTGGCCAAGTTCAAGGGATGAACGAAAACGATGACGGACGAAATTGCACGAGCAAACACGTATACCTCTTTCGCCGAGACAGCCTGGCCAGATGCGGGTGCGGGAGTGTGTGCGGTGCAGGTGCAGCCGCATCGCAGGATATACTCAGGGTTGAATGCAGCGCCGTTTGGACCGCAAACGCAGCTGCAGCTGCACGTCACAGGAGGGCTGACTATGGGAATACCCAGGGCACGCAGGGGTAGAGGAAACGTTTGTCCATAGCTACGGTGCACGGCGATACCGGGCCAAGAAGGGAGGGAGGCAGCTGAAAATAAGGGGACCGCATCCTTAGGGAGCGCAAGGCTAGCTGCGCTGAGGCACGAGACCATCTGGTTTGCGCTGCACACGCGCAGCTGGCGGGTTGGTGGGGCACAGGTGATGACATGGGAAGACTCCCGTCCACTTGCAACTGGCAACAGCTGTCGGCGAAGTGCATGCAGCAAACGTTGGTAAACAGACGGAAACCAGAAGTGGCGTTTATTGTAAAGCGATTGACATGCAGAGAGAGAAGCAAAGTGAGAAGAAAGTGACATAAAGCCGAAGGCAAAAACGCGACAAACGGGCCATTGTTAGATGTCGTGTCCTTAGGTACTCCGTAGACTTCTTGCTGGTTCTAGAAACGCGGATGGGTGTCACTGACTGGCCCATGCAGGGGCTGCCAGGCAGGTTTGGGGCTTCTGGGCCTTGGGGTTAGTACCCGGGGGCCTCTAAAAACCCGACCCCATCAACCGGGCTACCTTTGTCTACCTCCACCACCTCTCCAAACACCTGGCCCTCTTACTCCTCTACTCCTCTCCTCTTTTGCCTCCGTACTTAAACACCTTTCCACCGTCTTCCACATTCTGCCCCTCACACACTCAACCGCTTCTCCTCTAATCCCTTCTAACTCTATCCTGTGGCACTTTACGTCCCACATTCCTCCTCCATTCGCCTCCGCACAGCACCCGTCGTTGATCCCGACGGTGCTTCAGTCCCTCGCGCAACCCGAGCAAACAGATTCTGATTCGATCGCCACTCTCACGATCTACCCCAACCACACAAAATGGCTGCACCTGCTGTCCAGCCCGCTTCCAAGTCTTCGAAGAAGAAGGCCCCCCGCGGCATCGAACGAACTGAATCGCCTGCCCCCAGCATTACCTCCACTGCCGCCGACAAGGCCGCCGACGACTCGTCCGAGAGCCCCTACATCAAGGAGCTCCAAAAGTAGGCTACCCAGCGCTGAAAACACATTCTCTTGCGAGTCATACATGCTGACGGTGCTGGAAAGGAACATTCGCAATGTGAACAAGAAAATCGTAAGTACTACGCTGTCCTGCGGCCCAATGCCTAGCTTTCGCTAACAACCATGGTTAGACGAACGCCTCCAAAACCGACAACGTCTTGAGCCAGAACCCTGGCAAGACCCTCGAGGAGCTTGTCGCTTCCAAGATCATCAATACCGATCAAAAGGCCCAGATCCTCAAGAAGCCCGCCCTGCAGGCTCAGCTCGCCCAATTCGAAGAGCAGCTTGTGCAATACAGGCAGATTGACGAGCAGTACCGCACACGTGCCACCGCCGACAAGGCCGAGTGGGAGAAGAACCTAGAGAAGGCCAAGGCTGATGCTACCAGCGAGGCCAAGCAGGTGTCTCAGAGCGCCCTGAAGGACAACCTTCTGGTTCTGTCGCAATTCTTGCGACTTGCTGCCTACCGTCGCGAGGAGGCCAAGGATCCCGAGTCTGACGAGAGCCAGGCTATTGAGGGTGTTCTCCTCGCCATCTACTCTGGAGATGACGGCGCCGTTCAGTCTATGCTGAAGTTGGTCGATGGGTCTGACGACCAGATTGTCAGCGTGCCTGGGGAGCAGCTACAGACGTCTTGTACGTTCGCTTGACCTTAAGTTTGAGAGTACTACTAACAGCATCCAGACTCCAAGGTTAAGTCGCTCGCCCAGGAGTACAAGACCCCCTTCTACCCCGAGGAGAGCCAGGCCGCCGAGGCTGAGACGGTCTCTGACCCAACCATCGCAAACGCCTCTGCTACCGAGATCGATGCTGGAGAGTCTGCCCTCTCCAACGGCCCCACTGGCGAGGCCCCTTCCAACGGTATCACGAATGCCAATGTAGCTGATGATGCTGCCAACGCTGTTGCCGAGAGCCACTGGGACAACACAAACAACACCAACGAGATGACCATGTCTCAGGAGTGGGTCGATGTCAAGGCAGAGACCGAGGCTACTCCCCCCGCGGCAACTGCCAACACCCAGTCTTGGGCTGATGATCACCCTGAACATATCCCTGAGGTAAGCCGCCCCATTTCTCCTGTTATATTCGATTGTTAGACACTGACATGCTGCTTCAGCCCGTGACTGCACCTGCTGATCCCAACGACGGATTCCACCAGGTCCAGCGAAACAAGCCTCGCAACGATCGTGAGGGCGGCAGCCACCGTGGACGTGGCCGTGGCGAATGGCGAGGCCGTGGCGGTTACCGTGGCGAGGGCCGGGGACGAGGAGGTCGTGGCAACCGTGGTGACCGTGGTGACCGTGGTGACCGCGGTGATCGCGGTGATCGCGGCGATCGCGGTGCGGGCGGCCCTCCCCGTCCTCGCCGTACCGAAGAGTCTTCCTAAAGCTCTTTTCGGCATCCCGTGGGTAGACTCGCAACCTACGATTCTCTTCGCATCTCCCGATGACGAATGTATACCATGAAATGGCGGCGTTTACAAGCCACATATCCACTCGGTAAATGCTGATGGATGGATGACTTGGGGCTTTGCATTTGGGCTTGCTGGATTTTGGGATTCGGAATCATGTCCGGCGAAGGGGTCGGGGGGAGTTCTTAATACCTTTGTAACAATGGGGGTCCTACATGAGGGGCATCAAATGAGGCGGCAAGGTATACAGAAAACAAATGTGAAATAATACCCACCACCGGCAAATTGTTCTGTCGGAATGGTGATGCCAACACTGTCTCATGAAGCCATATTTGACTTGTGTCTAGTTCGCGTGATCACATGTCAAGCATGACGTCTTCGTGTTATGATAGGAAGAACTCATTATCGGCGTGCGCACAGCAGAGAATAATGTCTGCGAAACACAATTACTCATAGTCCCATTTCACCATCTATTTTCTGCACATTCAATTGAGTATTCAGGGTTCAAGAAAAGACTGTCCGACATGCCAACGGAGGAGAGCGTCTAATTACGTCGCAGAGCTACTACGTCGGCCCCACAAGGATCTCCAAATTGTGGGGAGTTAAGAAGCACCTTTCATTGGCCACCATCCCTCGCCTCCAACTCCAAGTCTCACCTGCCTGTAGCCTTGTCTTTCGTCGCCCTGTCCCCAAGCCATCCTAAAATCCATTCTCCGACATCATCACGCTTTGTCGCGCTGATAGGATACTTTCTATTTCCGCGCCGAAATGGCAGACCCGTCGCCAAAACCCAGTCGCGACCCCGGCGAACCTCCGTCAGGCCCGCGCGACCAGGCCGAGGGCGACAGACGAGGCGACAAGAACCCTGCCCGCGACGGCGATTCCTACCGACCAGGCGACAGATCTGACCGGGACCGTGACGGTGGTCGCAGTTACGGCCGGGACAGCAACCGGGATAACAACCGGGACAGAGATCACGGTCGCGACAGCAACAGAGACCGTGACAGCAACAGAGATCGAGATTCTGACCGACGCCGGGACCGCGACTTCGACAGACCCGGGAACAGTGATCGGGGTCGTGACAGGAGGCCACGAGGCAGAGGCGGCTTCAAGTGGAAGGATGAGCGCCGTGGCAACGACGACCGTCGTGGCAATGATGACCGCCGTGGAAATGACGACCGCCGTGGAAACAACGACCGCCGCGGCAACGATGACCGCCGCCGTGACGACAGATCCTACCGCCGCCGCTCCCAGTCTCCTCGTCGCCGCGACCGCGATGACGCCGAGTCCAGTAAACCCAAGAAGGAACCCAAGCCTGCCGCTCCACCTCCTGCACCCGCTGGTGGCGGCGAGGAGATGATCATCGTCAACATCAACGACCGACTCGGCACCAAGGCCGCGATTCCCTGCTTTGCGTCCGACCGGGTCAAGGAGTTTAAGATAATGGTTGCAGCCCGTATCGGGCGTAAACCACATGAGCTGTTGCTCAAGCGGCAAGGCGAGCGGCCGTTCAAAGACCAGTTGAGCTTGGAGGACTACGGCGTCAGCAACGGTGTGCAGCTTGACCTTGAGGTTGACACTGGCGATTAAGGGACGACTGGACGATGGGGACGAAGCGATTTTGGGATATTCTGGAAGAATCATGGACTCTGGGAGAAGACCGTGAGGACATAATTACTGGTATGAAAGCTCCATGAGATGTATGCCCAGGACATGTCTGGCATGCTGATTACTTCCTTAGGCGCATCACTTCAGCTTCGAAAATTGATGATAACCCAGGACACTATTATGGATGCTAGAATATTCAAGCTGGACTCATTTTATCGGTCCTACCGTTATGGCCCAACCCACAGCCACTATGATATGAACCATTAGGTGTACGACTAACTCCTTCTAGAATCATGTAGTCCACTTGTCTAATCACTCCCATCGGTACAGGAAACCCCAAGCTGCCTCAGCCTGGTCGTCAGACGTTCCATCTCTCCTCTCTGTAACTGAACATATACCTCATACGGTGGTTCCTTGTCGGACCTGTTGTATGGCAGTCGAGGCAGGATCGCACACCGTCCAGGGCCACAATGCCCGGGCATCTCACGCACGAACTGTGGAAACCCTAGGACTATAGAAGACCCGGCTGAGGTCCTGGCCCCAGACTTACGCAAGTTGATGACCCCAAAGTCTGCGCCACTGCTAGCGTAGTCAAACCTATCAATGATTACGTCGCTCCCGGTGGAGCAGTTGAGGTTATACTTCAGGCTGCCCGGATCCTGGGAAATGCAGTTCATATACCCGAGGCGATCGGGAACATGGTCTTGACCGAGCCACCGGGCGCTATCATGGAGAATTAGAGTTGCTCCAATGGGAAAATAGTCTTGCCAGCCTTGGCCTGGCCTGGAAAGCAAAGAGCAAGCCAGATCTACACAGTTGTAAAGTGTGGCGTTGCGGACGTGCTGATTGTGCGTGATGCCAAGTTCCGGCCTGACATCGACGGCAAAGGCGAGTGTTGACTGTTGTGTGTCCGAAAAGCCATCTGGGAACCGGGCCCGCAAAATCGATGTCCATAGGCACATGTTGAGCACCGTTATCAAGGACGGGAGTTTTTGTTCTGGCAAAGGGGGAATATTGCCACCAACAACGTTGTTGCGCTGTGCCTCCAGGAGCGACGTTGGAAATATGAAGACTTTTCCCACGACGGAGTTCGATCGAGAATAAGACGATGCAGTTATTCCACCAACAGGCGGAGGGTGTAAGAACGCGACAGGCTTTGGTGGTTTAAATTCCGGGCAACGAACCGAGGGCAAACGGAAGTTCTCGGCAGCTGCAAGGCCAATTCTGTCAATCTTTCCGATACTGTCTACAGTGGTGTGTGCTGGACCAGTTGGCAACGTTCCAGAGGTTGATTATCTGATAGAATCTCTTACCTGATGCGTCTTCACTTCGAACCTGCAGGCCGGGCATACGCACCTGCCGAGCAAGCTCGTTGAAGATGATGGAATGAGCAGTGCTGTCTAGGACACTGTTACTATAACACACACAGAGCATAAGTCCCCCTCGGACGAAGTTGAGGCCGATATGATACACGACGGCGTTATTAGCTGCTAGGACGGGCACATGGGAGGGAATCCGGCAGTAGTCGTGTGGGCGGATCATGTCCGGCGGCACGCCCCGGGCCGCGAGATCTCGATAACTGGGGACTTCCCGGGGAGCCCATTCGTAAATCCTTTTGACGCTCAAGATGCCGTCGGTGGAGAATTCGCCGTTGTTGTTGTAGGCCATCGCGCGGCGGCTCTGCAAACCGTGCAATTGGACGGGGCCGGCAGGCTTCCGGGGGCTGCAGAGGCGAATCCTGCCTGTCAGGAAGGGCCACTTGGCCCGGATCTGGCCCGTTGCGTAGATGAAGCGGCAAACGAGGACTTCGGTGTCCGCATCGCTGATGGTTTTGGAGATGGGAAAGCAATAAAGCAGGCGGCTGTAGTGGCGGCTACTCGCCTGGTCGAGAATAGACAACTCAGTTCCAATGGAAGCAGCAGCCATTTTGCATTTTTGATGGTGAGATCTTATATTACTTCACGTTACTTGTCGTTTGTTTGACTTTGTTTTGTAGTGGTATATATAGGCTGGTTGCGGCCCCATGTCGAAGTGAATGGGAACGGCATTTCGATCACTGGTTCACTGATACTGTTGCTAACATTACATAGTGTGCTGTGGATCACAGTTTAATTATGCTCATTTAATAACTCGCAGCTGTTCTGATTCCAAGGCTTTGAGTCACTTGCGAAGTCCAACTTGTAGTACGAGATGTGAAGTCAAGCAAGAGAGGATCCCTTCTCGGCTTACATGGACTTAGTAGCACTTGGTGTAAAGCAAGAAGCCATAGGCGACAAAATGCCTGCTGCAACTTGGCCTGCTGACTGAGCATTGACTGCAAGCCAGTGCGTAGCCCCTAAACTGTCCATTCAAAGAGACCACCTTGCAATGCATCGAATGACTGAAGTATCATTATGACCAAATGTCATGAATATTGTTGCTTGCCCCGGAGATCCGTCGTAGCTGGGCCCTTTGGACACCGACTATTGGCCCAGGAAACCAGGGCATAGCTAATGCCAAGGCGAGGCCGAAACTCGGCGCCCCGCTGCCTCTGTTATCACACCAATAGGCGAGCTCCCCGGTTCTTATCGCCCCCATCAGCCTTGCGGTAAGAGGAACGTCACAGCGTTGAAAGCCGCTATGCACCAGTTGTCCTCTTGCTGAGTGGCTGGAAGCGCAGACAAGCTTAACAGCTTCGTGGCTTCTTGCAACGGACAGATCCCCATTGGAGAAATTGAGGCCACCTCAACCTCTCTCATTTCTACTTCAGGTTCCTGTCCTTCTTCTGGTCTCACTTCCCCCGGACCTTGGGACTTTCCTCCCTGATCTTTGTTTCTGTATTCCTCAGACGGGCTAATCGTCTTTGTCTGTTCTGGCCGTCATTGCTTTGAGGCGGCGGTGTCCTTTCCCGTACAGTCCATTCCGAGCTGGTGCACGCCCAAGCGAGCGCACCCCCACCACCCACCACCATCATGGCCAACTTTCGAGTGTCGCCATTGATGACGCTCCTCGGAGCCGTCTTCTTCCTCTCGACCAACGTTTTTGCGGTCGCTGCCGTCTTGGGCGTTGACCTGGGCACCGAGTACATCAAGGCCGCCCTCGTCAAGCCCGGCATCCCTCTCGACATCGTCCTGACGAAGGACTCCCGACGAAAAGAGACGTCGGCCGTCGTCTTCAAGCCCTCCCGAAATGGCCCCCAGCCTGGAGAGTTCCCCGAGCGAGCCTACGGCGCTGATGCCATGGCTCTCCGCGCACGATTCCCCGGTGACGTCTACCCGAACCTGAAGACTATTCTAGGCCTCACCGTCGACGAACCCGTGGTCCAAGAGTACGCCTCCCGAAATCCCGCCCTACAATTGCAGGCCCACGCAACCCGCAACACAGCAATGTTCAAGAGCAAGGCGTTTACGCCTGAGGAGGATGCGTGGATGGTCGAGGAACTTCTCGCCATGGAGCTTCAGAGCATTCAGAAGAACGCCGAGGCCACCGCCAACGATGGGTCCTCGGTCCGCTCCATTGTCATCACGGTCCCTCCCTTCTACACAATCGAAGAGAAGCGCGCAATCCAGATCGCCGCCGAGCTTGCCGGCCTCAAGGTCCTCAGCCTCATCAGCGACGGCCTTGCCGTCGGGTTGAACTACGCTACCAGCCGACAGTTCCCCAGCGTCAGCGAGGGGGCCAAGCCCGAGTACCACCTGGTCTTTGACATGGGCGCTGGCTCTACCAAGGCTACTGTCATGAAGTTCCAGAGCCAAACTGTCAAGGACATCGGCAAGTTCAACAAGACCGTCCAGGAGGTCCAGGTCTTAGGTGCTGGCTGGGATCGAACCCTCGGCGGAGACGCTCTGAACCACCTCATTCTCGACGACATGGTCGCCCAGTTCATCGAGTCCAAGGGCGCTCAGAAGATTTCTGCTACCGCTGAGGACGTCAAGGCTCATGGCCGCGCCATTGCCAAGTTATCCAACCAGGTCGAGAAGGCTCGCCATGTCCTGAGTGCCAACCAGAACACTCAAGCCAGCTTTGAGGGTCTCTATGAGGACGTTGACTTCAAGTACAAGATCAGCCGCACCGATTTCGAAGAGATGGCTTCAGCACATGCTGAGCGGATTGCTGTCGTTATCAACGACGCCCTCAAGATGGCTGGTCTTGATATTGGTGACCTCGACTCTATTATTCTCCACGGTGGCGCTTCGCGAACCCCCTTTGTTCAGAAGGCTCTTGAGAAGATTGTTGGATCCACCGATAAGCTCCGATCCAACGTCAACTCCGACGAGGCTGCCGTTTTTGGTGCAGGCTTCCGCGCTGCTGATCTCAGCCCTAGTTTCCGAGTCAAGGAAATCCGGATCTCGGAAGGCGCTTCGTATCCCACTGGGTTAAAGCGCACCGATAGCGGCGACGAGCCTGTACGTCAGCGTCTGTGGAGTGCTATCTCGCCCCAGGGTGGCTCGAAGGTCGTCACCTTCGACGACAGGGAGGACTTCACCGCCACCATCTACCAACAAATTGGTACCGAGGAGAAGGATGTCAAGACCTTTTCTACCAAGAATCTGACCGCAACGGTAGCAGCTATCAAGGAGCAGTACCCTTCATGCGTAGAGTCGGACATCAAGTTCAAGATCGCCATGGAGTTGAGCCGCGAGAACGGCGAGTTCCAGGTCGCCAAGGCTGTTGTTGAATGCATGGCTGATGCTGCCGAGGAAGGCTTTGTCGATGGCGTCAAGAACCTCTTCGGGTTCGGAAAGAAGGATCAAAAGGAGCAAAAACCCCTTGGGGATGAAGAGACCGAAGGCTCCGAGGAGGTCATGAAAGAAGATGCCGCCAAGAGCTCATCTGCTTCAGACGAATCTACTGAGTCCCCTACTACCTCTGAGACTGCTTCTGCCTCTACCGATAACGCTGAAAACACAAAGGCCGATGCCAAGAAGAAGGAGGTTGTCTTCATCCCTGTCGATGTGGCAGTCGAGAATCTCGGCATCCCTGAGCTCTCGAAGGCAGAGCTTACCAAAATCAAGGATCGTCTCAAGGCCTTTGCTGCTTCAGACAAGGCGCGCCTCCAGAGGGAGGAGGCCCTGAACCAGCTTGAGGGTTACACGTACAAGGTCAGAGACCTTCTTGAAGGGGAGTCCTTCATTGAGGCATCTACCGAGAAAGAGCGAACCAAGCTGGCCAATCTAGCAAGCCAAATCGGAGACTGGCTCTACGACGACGGAGCGGATGCCAGCAAGGACGAGCTCAAGGCGAAGCTAAAGTCGCTTCAAAGTATCGCCACTCCCATTCAAAAGAGAATCACTGAGGCCGAGAAGCGACCTGCCCTGGTGGCGAACCTGAAGAAGGTTCTGACTCAGACCGACGAGTTTGTTGTCAAAATCAAGGCTCAAATTGAGGAGCATGAGGCGTGGCACAAGTCTGCCTCTGAGTCCCCATCCTCCAGTGCCACCGAAGCCCCGTCTGAGAAGCCGACTGGCGACTTTGATGGTCTAGAGGATGAGGACAGTACAGAGGCAACGGCACGCAAGATGGAGGACATTATCAGGGAGAAGGGACCCGTCCCCTCTCTGTACAAGCTTGAGGACCTGGATGAGATTACGGAGCTCTACGAGTCTACTCTGAAGTGGCTGAACAAGCTGGAGCCTAAGCAGGCTGCCCTGATTATCACCGATAACCCCGTTCTTCTGATCAAGGACCTTGAGACCAAGACGGCGAAGTTAGAACAGGCAGGCATTTCAGTGGCGGTCAAGGGTGCTCGGAAGGTGGAGAACGAGGCGAAGAAGGCGAAGAAGGCCGCTGCGGCGGAGAAGAAGAAGAAGCAGAAGAAGAGCAAGGCATCGAACGGAGACGCTCCGGAGGGGAAGGTCGAGTTCAACGCTGAGGACTTTATGAAGCAGTTCCAGGGCAAGGACGGCGAGGGCCCTTCGGAGCAGGAGATTGAGCAGCTGATCAGGCAGCTGCAGGAAAACCAGAAGAACACGGAGGAGGGCGAGAAGGCTGGCGAGAAGGAGAGCGGCGAGAAGCAGCCACCCCATGATGAGCTATAGAGGGCGGCGATTGTAAATGTTCCTTAACGGTTTGTTGAGAGAAAAGGTCACGAGCCATTTGTTTGATATTGATACCGAGTTGAGCATGGGATAGATCATGCGACGATGTGCTAGACAAGGATGAACTGAAATGATGACATGCTTCGCCTCGAGGCTGTACGCTGTACGAGCACAATCAATCTACGGAGACGCGAGGCGAGGTTCTAGAGACAGGCACGCGATCGTTTTCGTACTCGTCAATGTGCCGGTTTGTGTGGTCCAAAGGCAATCGCGAGAAGGGTGTCCCATCTCGTCAACGGCCCGCACGGGATCGTGAAGTCATGGAAACATGGAGGCGTGGTCTCGTCCCCGGCGCGTGGCTACTGACAGTCCGGTCGGCCCTTAACCAGGCCATCCGGTCCGTTGCCGTTCCCGTTCCCGTCGCCGTTCCGGCTGTCTGTGCCTCCGCTAAGCTCACCTCCCACGATGCCTATTCATTCTGTATCCGGTCGCCTCGTATGGTCTCGTCATCCCGTGTCCCCAGCATCGAGATACACGGTCCTGGTACACCAGGCAGGAACACCGAAATCTACCTTGTGCATGTGTCCCCCGCGGTTTTTTCTTTGCTACCGGGACCGCGGGCTGTAATTTGGCATGGCTGATGGCAGAAGGGAGCGTGCAGGCTACGGTATATGTTACCTAGACTTCTGGGGAGGGACAAAGAGTGCGTCGTGTCGTATCGTGTCGTGTCGTGTCGGCGATGATGCGCTGTGTAAAGGGGACAAAGACACCAATAACAAGGAGAAGCGGGTTTTGTGCCACGGCGGGCCGCGGTGGTTTGCGGCATCTGGTGTTTATATTGACCTGGTTGTTTTCCCCTGGTGATGCGTTGACAGGTTGGACGAATCCTCTTCATTGCTCTTTCCTGTCCTGTCCTTTCCTGGCCTTTCAGGTTAGCCCTCACAGCTGCCTCGTTTCTGGGTGACAGCTGGTAGGGACGTGTTCCATTGACTTCCAGTTTATTTATTACCTTCTTCTCCTTCTCTTCTCTGCTCTTTTCTTTTCTTGTCCAAACACTGGAAAAGCTGCGTCAGCCAACAACCACTCATCTCTGATTCACCACCAAGCCTTTTTTCTTCTTCCTAGCAAACTTTGCAAACTTCTGGGGTCCTCAGTTTCCTGCACCTCTCTCTCTCCTCCCCAACTTGACTTACCTTCTCTGGCCGTACGTCAAACACATCATGCGGCTCCCCATCCTGCTCTTCTCGCTCCTCGCGGGAGCGACTGTTGCCCTCTTACCTCCCGGGCATCGCGGCAAATCTGCCTCCAAGTTCTCGCTCCCCGTGAGCAAGGGCCAGGGCTCCAAGCGGGACTTTGTGCGGGACTGGGCGGCGGCGAGGCAGAAATGGGGCAAGGGTATTCCCAAGGACGTCTTGTCGACGTTTTCGCTGCTTGATGACGGTGCGTATTCGACTTTCCATCTGAAGCCCGGGGGCCGTGTGTGCGTATGATGAAAACGGAGTGCTGATGATGCCTTCCTATAGATGGCATTGTGGACGTACAACCTCTCGGTAGCGATAACATCTATATTGCCGATGTCCAAGTTGGAAACCCACCTCAGACGCTGAAGATTGCCATTGACACGGGCTCCGCTGATATGTGAGATGGATCAATACAACATGTTTTGTTTCGGTTCTCGTTACTGACTCTGTAGGTGGGTGCAATCCTCGGACACGGAGTATATGGCCAATGTGGAGGGCCCCTGGGCACCTCAGTATAAGCCTGAGGCGTCCAACTCGTCTCGCCGCGTCGAAGATGCCGAGTGGTATGTCGAGTACAGTAAGCCGCCTGTTCACTATTATGTTGGCGGATCACGTTGTTGATCATGCTGATGAATGAACTCTTTACTGACGGTGCCTTGCTGCAGTGGATGGAACACACGCCAACGGCATCGTCTACCTCGACACGGTCCGCATGGGCGGCTTCGAGCTCACTGATACGGCCGTCCAGTCGGCCCAGTTAGTCGCCCCGCGGTTCGAGCGCGAGACAGAGTTGTCGGGCATCATGGGCTTCGCCAAGAGTCTCTCCAGCAACATCGAACCTCCGACGCCGTCCCTCCTCGACAAGCTGCGCCCACAACTCGACGCCCCCATCTTTTCCGTCGACCTCCGCCGCAATGCCACGGGTACCTTCGACTTCGGCCACGTCGATACCTCTCGCGCCAGCGACAACATCACCTGGCTGGACACCAACCCGGCGAGCCCCCACTGGGACGTCACCTTCAACTTGACGGCTTGGGACGGCGCCCGCCGAGTCTGGTGGGCACACTCCTTCGAGGCCACCATCGATACGGGCACCACACTGCTGTTCCTGCCCGCCTCGCTCGCGGGCATGTACTGGTTCGAAGTCCCCGGGATGCGTGTCGACCCTCGTCTCGCCGATGCCTTCACTTTCCCGTGCAACCTAGCCGAGGGCCTGCCGGACCTCATGTTTAAGCTCCCCGGCGACAACGAGCACGTGCTGACGATCCCGGGCCCGTACCTCAACTACGGTCCTGTCGACGGCGACCCGGAGTACTGCTGGGGTGGCATGCAGAGCGCTGAGGACCTCGACGTCACCATCTTTGGCGACATAATGCTCAAGGCCCTTTTTGTCGTGTTCGATCTCGAGAACCACTGTGTTGGGTTTGCCAACAAAGATCTCGATGACGATGAGTAGGTTGGTGGAACGACGTCGGAATCGAGACCGGGGTTTTGGAAGGAATGTGAGACGGTCGATTAATCTTTGAAACGCTGTGGGTGAGAAGACTGTCATGTTAATCAGGGCCATCGAGAGAGAGAGATCGTCAGTGCTAGCTAGTTAGCAAGGGGTAAAAGGGGTTCACCTCTTTGTCTGCTGTCGCATTGTCTCAACCGAGCCATACCACGACATGTGAAACACGGTTCTCATCAAGAAATGTTCACGCGGTTGAAGGAATCTTGGATGCATTTACCATCATGCTGGAAATGGTATATACAGTCCTCGCCTTCTTCCCTCCGTCATATTCATTTCAGCCTGCCGCCTTCCGCCCTCCCATTTCACTCCTCATTTGCCCTTACGATGCGTCCGTCTCTCTCGACATTCGTCATCTGTCCAAATCACACTCCCTCCCGTTCAAAAACAAGAAAACATGCCTCCCCAGTCTCCCCGGTCTCCCTATGACTGCCATCTCCCCAGATAAAAAAGGCCTTTGTGTAGATTGAAAGGGCAGAAACGAAAGAATGCCCAGCCGTATTAGAAGAATAAGGTAAACCAGGCCGTCATCGAAAAAACGAAGAGGGAGAAAAACCGCAAATGCTGCCTCTATAACGCCGAGAGCGGGATAAGGTCGCCCAACGAGAGTAAAGGGTATTGAGAGGAGACCAGGGGCGTTCATTGACCCCATCCGCTGCCGCTTTCCATGCCCCAGAAACAACGATTAGATAAAAGATAAATATAAACGAAGGAACAGAACGACCCAGCTAGCCGTTAGCTGGGCTTCCGTGTCAACTCAGCAGAGCCGTATTCCAAGAACAAGAGTGGTCGTTGACGGCAAACCAATGATGGATTCGGAGGGCGGAGGAAACACTGCGGGGTTCCATAGGTTCATCCTCTGGCGGTTCATCCTCGCCGGCGTTGCCCAGGCTGGCCATATGCATAGTCGGATAAAACATTGGTGTACGCGTGCCCTAGTCAGGTGTCGGACTCGGGCGCCGGACATTTATTGCTCAGCGTCTCCGTCTTTAGTTTTAGCCAAGAGAGAACCAAGTCAGCGGGGGCCGTCAATCAAGTCAGCGTGGGTGACGATGTAGTATTCACCTTCACTGGCGCCCGGGGTTGGGGGCATGTTGCCGGCGGAGGGGGCCTGCTGGGTGGCGCGGGCGGTTCCAGGGCGCGAGCGGGCCTTCTGGTCGTCCTTGGCCGCGGCGTCGAGGGACTGGAATTGCTGATCCTGTTGGTTCTGTTGTTGGACCTGGGGCAGCGGGGTCCGGGACTGGGACTGGCTGGGGCGCTTGAGGCGCTCTTCCATCTCGCGGAGGCGCTTCTCGAGGGAGGCGAGTTCCTGGGTGTTTCTATTGACGTTGCGCTTCCTAGGAGCCGGGTGGCGAAGGTCAGAACTGACGTCTTAGGGAACGGGTAAAAGGGGGGCAAGGAATCAAGGAAGCCTACTTCTCGGAGACTTGCTGGTCGAGGTCGGTGAGAGAGTTCTCGATGCGGAAGATGTCCATCAGCTCCTGGGAGAAGGAGCGGGCAATGGTGCTATCGAGGGGGATATCGGTCAGCTCTGGTTCGGTAGGCAATGGCGCTATTCGAAGACGCCAGGAGGGGAGAGAGGAGAGTGGGAGGGAGGCACGAACGATTGGGGGCGACGGCCGCTGGGCTGCCAGTCGCGGTCGAGCTCCTCGTCGGTTCGGTCCATGGCGGCGGGCGATGGAGTACGGGGTGAAGTGCGGGCGGGTATCACGAGAAGAGGAGGAAACAAAAGCTGGAGGATAGAATGTTTTGTTTGTGTTGTTGAGACGAGACGGTGAACGAGACAAGGTAGAGGAGAAGAAGGAGGATAAGATTCGAGGTTCGGCGCTGGATAACTCCAACTTAACTTGTACCCGACCCGACCCAGGAGCGCCAAGGTCCCAGGTCCCTTAAAGCGTAAAGGTACCTAGTCTATCTCTAGGAGGTCTAGTGGAGGTCAGGTACCGCGACCCCGAGACCAGGCACTGGAGCTACCCACTAGCGGTCCGCCCTTTTGGTGGTTCTGGGCGCCTGTGGAGCCCGCCGGGATGGAAGGGGGGTGGGCGCTGTAGGGGTGCGGCGCGTCCATGCTATGCCACCAGAAGCTGTACCTAGGGGCGGTTCAGTCCCGTCAGTAATGCGCCGAAATCTCCCCCAGTAATTTACGGATGCGTCCAGGACGGCCACTAATGGGAAGTCATAAAGGGGAGAATGCCAAATGGTACTGGCGGGGAATGAAAATGGAGTGTTTCTGCAGGTTGCAGAGGGAAATGAAACGAGCAGAAGGGAAAGGATTTTCTGTTGTGTCTGAGACAGCCAGCAGCCCGGTTCTTTGTCTGGAGCAGAACCCCGAGTCTAATCAAAGGTCATGCAGTCTCACCGCGTGTCATTTCGAGGTTGCGATAATGACTCTCCTGCGTGCGGCGATGGGCAAGTGATTAGAACCTCAGACTCGATAGCTTTAGAGAGAGAAACCCCGTTCCAAGCCGAGCCCTCGCAGCAAGCATCCCTAGATTCCCTCCTCCGTATAAACGGGAAAAGCCAGGGGGGCCTACGCGCCCACGGTTGTAATGCACACTCTATTACTCCATGCGTCAGAGACCACTCTCCGGGAAGTTGTGCTAATAAAAGCCCGTTGGTCAACCGCAAGCAGAGAGAGAGAGAGAGCATTATTGGCCCGTGGGATGTGGCGTCGAAATGGGGAGCGTCCAGCCAACCCCGGCTTTCACCACTCACTCGCTTATCCCTTGAAGATGACGGAAACGGGCTTGTTGGTCGCAATGAGAATGCATAGAAAGAGAAAGAAGGAGAAATGCATGAAATATCTATTTCCCCCCCCCCCCCGTGTTTCGTTTCGTTGCCCTCGCCAGGGTGAGCCCGGCGCGGTCACGGCCGTCCCCGTCATCTGCCAACCCATATCCGTCCCCATCACTATCCATACCCATGCCCATTTCTCGTTTTCCGCTTTCAGTCACCTGTCATCATCATCGTCGCCATATCGCTTCCCGTGACAGATGACACCCCCTTCCTCAGCCTATGATTCCTCTTTCCCAATCTCCTAACTTGCCCACCCGGACATTTGCCCAAGACGGCTCGGCACTGCCTATCACCATTCGTCTAAGATATGTACCCAATGAAAAAGGCGAAATGGGGGAGAAAGGGGGCGTGTGGGCGGATGACATCAATCTTAATTTGCCTTCTGATGGGGACCCTGGCCCTTTCACTTCCCACGCAACCACTCCCGTGCATACTATGTAGTACTTTGTGTACAATCTGGTATTAATACTGTAGTATGTAAATTTCCAGTGCTGCATGGAGTTAATTAACATATGTTCCACGCCGGTCTTGTGGCAGATTGCCTCCTGTTTGGTCTTAGACTTGTAGATCATCACCAGCAACACCACAGCACACGCAAGAAACAAAAAGAGGCACGCGCCATCTATTACAGGTCCTATAAGGCTAAAGCCCCCTTAGTCGGGTTCCGCAGCCCGGGTCCCGCACTCGCCCATCTCCCCCAAAGGATCCCAAACCGATCGATCCTGCGCGCTGCACGCCTGCACTGACTGATTGATGGACGCTGGGGGGGTTTCATGGTCATGCCGTCATCCATGAAAGATAGATAGAGAGAGAGCAAGGGTTGCTTTTTCTTTCTCGGGAAGTATGTCGTGTGTGCTTCTTCTATGTAACTTAATCCTATGTTGTACGAAAACCCTTCTATCTATGCCATGGGCCTGTCGCATCAATCTCCTCACATGATCTGCCTCTTACACCAGCTCAGGCATTGTCTAGTTGGACTTGCATGCATATTGCAACCTTGAGAGACATTTTTCTTTTCCTGCGGCTGTTCGCGGCGGCCTCGACTTTCATGTACCCCAGTCGGTGGTCTAGGGTACGGTCCTCGCAAAATGGGGTAATGAACTGTGCTGGTCAAGTGTGTGAATGATGCAGTAATTCCAGTCTACTAGGCACCTGGGTAGGTAAGCACAAGGTAGGCATTGGCATGTAGACTGGGAATGACCTGACTTACACGTTCAACAATGTGAACATGTCTCTATTAAGAATAATCCATCGAATCTACCCCAACAATAATAATAAACTTACATTCCAATCTATAAAACGACAACCCTCCAGTGAATACAAGAATTACCCGCAACCCTTGAACCTCCATTCCTTCGCTGTTAGAATATGAAAACCAAAATACACCAAATGCCAACCAATACTTGTCCCATTCACATTTTGCCGCCATCATCTCACAGCCGCGACTCGCACCGCCGTTCCGCCTTGATGCAATCCTGATTATTTATCACACGCAGGCCGTCGGGTCTTGACCACGTGCCCTTCCTTCCGATGATGTTAGATCCGAGTCCATACAACAAGTCGATTCAACCATTAGTGTCGGTGAGGTGAAGTCAAACCCGATGGGTTGTGTTGGCTGTATCCATCGATGGTAAAGGCAGTCTCACCCTCTTTTGGTGAGTCTAGAAAGAAGAGTAGAAATGCGAAGCCACTTGACAGACAGCACTGATGGTGGAGGATAAATGAGCGAGGCCGGCGCAAACATTGTTCCAGGAAGTTCTCGATCTCTGCATAGAGCATAATGTCGACCACGAGAAAGGCACTCTTGAGCGGGTCTTGGGAGGCGACTGATATGGAGAAAAGAGCAGTGACATAGGCTATGACAGCAAACGCCGGCTCCTCTGAGAGCTATAGCAAAGATAACCTGGGCGTCAACTGTTTGAAACGCTTTGAGACCAACGCCAACCACAAACCACGTTTCCTCACACATTATAGTAACCCAACCTGGGTTGTCACCGCTGTCGATACGAAGTGTCGATAGTTGACTCCTCAGAGACCCTGGCAGTGTCAAGCTTTTATTCGCTGTGATGAACGGGAACTCGGCAACTTGCGGGACAGCAGGCAATGCCAGTCGGGAGTTGTATCCGAAGTCGCCAGTGAGGCCATTCAATTCGACACTGGCGATAGAGAAGATAGGCCCTTTCAGCACACCAAAGACATAAAAGGATTGGAAGCGATCCTGGCTTTGGTTTTCGGAATACATGCCACCCGTAATGGCCGACCAAGCCGCAATGGAGACAGCAGTTGTCCCCATGAACCCGGCCTCCTCTGGCTCTTTGAATCTCAAATTCAAACCCGCTAGTCGTGTATGAGACTTCTCAACAATGCAGCCATACCTTCAACATTGATGCTGAACGGACCTCTTCGTAATAGGTGCAACTGTATGTCCCGTCTTGCCAGACTCAGCAGCATGGTCTGCCATAAGTGTGAACTGACTAGCTTGCAAGGTTGCAATTTGAAAGTGAAACCCCTTGAGAAGCTTCTCCAAGCCGGTGTTGCTCTCGCGACTGAGCAGAGGCGCCTCTTCAAGGATAGAGCCATCGAATATTCCGATTTTGTCAGCAGTCACATCTCGACTTGCCCACACAATGCCTAGCTGGTTAAATGGCCACTGGACGATGCTAACGACAGGTATTCGTGGAACGTCAGGAAACTTGATGAAGACGATACGAAGGAGTCGCGCGGGGTCGTTTGTTCAGGTGCAGCATCTAGGTTTCTACCTGCTCTGGCTAGCGTCTGTTGTCTTGGCAGCCTTATACAACGGATTTGACCAAAGGTGATGTTCAATTCACCAACCTCGATGTTCAGCGAGAACACAATGTGATTCGACTTCTTGGTGCAGATGAGCTTGGTCCTGAGCTTCACAAGGGGAACTTCTAGATTCTGCATAGGCCTGGTAATTCATACCCGTCCTTCTCGAGGCCACGCACATATTTACAACGCGGAATGCGCCCATTTTCTGGTAGGGGCCAGCTGGGCGGCGAATGCCCAGTCTTCTCTGTTCTGCGAGTACGCGAGGTCAAGCTCCACACCACTTCCAGACTCCAACGAGCCCAAGAGACAAGGATACTCGTTCAGGGTGTAGCGCAGAGACAATGACTGTATTCGTAGCAGAAGCAGCAACAGCAAAAAATTGTATCACTGAATAGCAATCGTGAATAGAACTGATGTGTGGTCAAAGCCACAGCCTACAGCGAACCGAGCTGGTGACCAGACTCGGGAGACTGGGGTGTGTGTGAATGTGATCGGGCAATCACAGCAATTTCTTGAGACGAATTACGTATGTTGGACTGGGTAATATCTGAATCAACATGGTAGTCTCTTCGTTAAAAGGGTTAGAATAACTGGCGAGACATCTCACAAGAACCGACGGCGCCACAGCTCACCACCATTGCTCTAGCATAAGGACACAATAGTCTTTTCATGTTCTCAACTGTCGAGTCCCTCTCCGGGACAGTGTTATTCGTTTCTCTTTTCTTCGTCATCATAGCTTGAGCCCAATCCAATATGTCTGTAGAGGTGTTCAAGCTCTTTGTGATTTTGAAGATTATCTCGAGGCCATGATCGGTGTAGTAAAGGGCTCATTTGCCTTGGACGTTTGGTGTGTGATGATTCAGAGTCGTCGCTTGAGCAAAGAATATGCTGACTTGCTGCCCGCGTCGGAGGTTCGAATTCCTGTTTCTCTGGCTCTGACGTTCATCCCCAGAGAGTCGAAGGCAGCTCCCAGAGTCTCCTGGGGATTCCTCAAGTACCTAGTGATTGCACAGCTAGAAGCTCGCGGTGGGAAGTCTATAACAAAAGACCTCAGAGAGTTTGCCACAGCCTAGCGACTTTGTGCTGCCTCCATTGGCGTTGTGTGTAATCCTAGTTATTACTAACACGCGGCAGTTTGGTACGATTTTGCCTAAAATATGTCGAGGTTTAACGCGTCTTGTCTTCTATGAGGCACCACATTCGTTTTTTCCCAAGGAAGATAAATCTGCAGGGCTACATAACACACCCTCGAGGACGGCGCAGTAGCTCGAGCGAAGGTGCTGTCATCCTGGTCAAGTGGGACGTTGGAAAGGGCGGAACGCGTGTTGTCGAAACCTCTATACTCTCACCCGAGCCAACAAAAGGCCCTGCCCCAGGAACGCACACAATTCACTGCGTTCATCCTGGCTAGGCCCAGAGGCGGCACCAATTGTGTTTACACGTGTAGCCTCTGGCATAAAGTTGATAAACTCGTACTCCTACTGGAAAGATGACTATTTGGGCGTCGAGTAAGCTAGTTAATTTACCATGCAAGAAAGGACGTCGTCATAGATCTAAAGACACGGAAGCTTATTCGGACTTTCGGGGAAAAGTCGTTGACTGCAGCGTCGGGGACCTCTGGGAAGATGTTGGGCTGGCAGACAGTGTCGATGTTTCCCCGCCCGCCTCTCGCTCGACAAGGGCAAATGGTAGCAGTGTGGTGGGACTATGTTCACCGTAACAACGACGATGCCTACTCGCCGTGGGTGAATTCCAGCGGGGGCTCCATTACGACTTGTTTACACTGCGAATGGGACGGTTGGGACAAGGATCAAGAGGTCCAGGGCCAGCATCAGAGGCCACTGAAACAGGCATTGCCTGCCGCGATACTGGCGCAGCTCCTGGCACGTGCACTTGAGGCTCAGGCACAACAGCAGGGCGGGCTCTAGGTTGCCACGTCTTACTTTGATGATCCTAGCTGGCAGGTAGACAGAGTTACCCATGCGCGTGACACCGGAGCTTGTTCCAAGCATTGCCAGGTCAGATCCGCATAGTGGAACTCGTATCAGCGATGTTTACTTCAGGGGTGGGCCTGACGAATCGACGTCTTTTGTGTTGGACATGAGCCGGATAACTGGGACATCTTAATGTTCAAAACCGTCACCGTTGGTTTCTCTAGTCGTCGCGCGGGGATTCCGGTCCAGGGGGGCAACTTGCAAGGATGACTGTCGAATTAACCATGGGGCCTATTTAAAGATTCTTCTCGTGATGCCAGTACTCTGGGGTAGAACATAGGACGATCATCCCTAACTCGGCGGCCCGGGTTTAAAGACTCTCTTCATAGTATACTTACTATCTAGTGCCTCTGATATATTAACTGCTGCGTTAGGAACATTATATACTACCCTGGGGATGCTGACTACCACCTCATGGCTACCAATTGCAACCTGCATTCGGGTTATCAACCACGTGTCCAACTTGGAATACCAATTGCGACCTTGGGGATCGACAACCACCTTTGCCGACTACTACCTGAAGGGTTGCAACTCCAGAGCCAAGATCTAGATCGGATAACACGGCCAAAGGATCAGCAGTCCGCAAGTCACTCTCACTAGGTACGGACTCTCCGCCTACAAACTGGCCGAAGACTGAGCACGTCTTTTGGGCTCGTCACGTCTTTGTCGGTGAGCCGGTCTACAGACTAGACCAGACCGCGGTCCACTTTCGTGTTTCGTCGCTGCTACGTGCGTACAGCGGTAAAGTTTGTCTATCGCTTGGCAGAGAGGACATCCTCCTCCCAACCATTAAAAGAGCGGACTAAGGATCAAATACGACCAAAGTCGCAAGCGCACCTATCCGAAAGTGCATCCATAGAAGCGCATGCTCATGGATGGCCATGTTCCCAAAATGGCAATGCGGGGGACGACTAACTTAAGTTATCCTGAACGAGAAGCAAACCTTTTCTGCGGTTTCTCTCGCCGCACCAATGGAACCGAGGCGCGAAATGCTACGGGAGCGGCGGCCCCTAAAGCCCCGTCAACGACCATAGTATGATTCGTGGTGTAAATTCCGCATGAAGCTGATGGGGGCCGGCCCCTTGTTGCTTTAATTGTTTTTCTTGACTGGTGGAAAATCCCTGTTCGAAACTAAGAACACGCCAGGGAACGGAACAAACGCCCAACTGGGTCGAGCGGAACCATCTTCGCGACAACTTCCTTCATTCCGGAAAATCACAGTTGCCTACTCCGGTTTGACATCGGGTTACATTCGCTACTGTATAGAGGCTGGTGACTACATAGTATGTATTGGCTTGTAAAGGCGGTTATAGTGTCCTCGTATGTGTATATAACTCCAGCTGTTCGCGTTCTGTGAGTTGATGTAGCTTTGTCTGTGGTCGAGAATCTGTTCAATAAACCTCCTCTTAAAGTAAATATATTCCCTGTCTTGTTCTCCAGTCATGAAGTTCACTCAGTCATTCGCGGCCTTGGTGCTCGGTGCCCTCCATGTTGCGGCCGCGCCAACCGTCTACTTCTGCGGTGATAGCACCATGGCCGCCAAAGGCGCCAACGACGGCGACACGGACGGCTGGGGCAACTACATCGGCACCTACCTGACGACGACGGCGGTTAACAAGGCCATTGGCGGCCGCTCGGCCCGTTCCTACTGGAACGAGGGCCGGTTCCAGGCCGTGGCGGATCTCGTCACTTCCGGAGACATCGTCGTCATCGAGTTCGGCCACAACGACGGCGGCTCGCCCGAGTCCAACGACAACCTCCGGTCCGACTGCCCCGGCACGGGGACGCAGACGTGCATCTCGGACAAGACGGGCGAGACGGTCTACACCTTCGTCTTCTACGTCATCCAGGCGGCCAAGCTGATGACGGCCAAGGGCGCCACCGTGATCCTCAGCTCGCAGACGCCCAACAACCAGTGGGAGACGGGCACTTTCAGCCCCGCGGCGAGCCGCTTCGTGGGCTACCAGAAGACGGCCGTGGCCTCCATCGGCAGCTCGAGCGTCACCTTCGTCGACCACTTCCAGGCCGTCACCAACATGTACCGCAAGCTGGGCAACTCGGCCGTCAACGCGCTGTACCCCAACGACCACACCCACACCAGCCCCAACGGTGCCAAGCTCAGCGCCCAGGCTTTCGCCCAGGCCATCTACCAGAAGATGAACGGCACTACCAGCCTACAGTCTTACATCAAGACCCCTATCACGACTGTGTACTAAGCTACAACGCTAGGGGACGACGAACGGGGGTAAAATATGTACATAGTGACTGGACGGCATGGACATTTCCTGCTGATGTTGTCAGAAGATGGCCGGGAGGATAGGAGTCTCTAGTCGGAACATACTTTCTCAGTAACTTATTTAGACATTTAGCTACTAACTGAATATTATTCGTTAATAGTAACAGTTGAACACTAAGCGTTTGGAGATGTGCTGCTGATCGACAAGAAAATGAGACCGTGTAAGTGCCTTGCACCAATTCAGAACGCCGATCATGTACGTACTCGCAGCCTCAGAAAATGTCTGACCAATAAACTCTTCTAATTGAGACACAGTGACTTTCCCCCCCTGGACCTACCAACAGGGTTCGAAATATCCTAGGCAATGTCAGTTTCAACCAACTCCAGTTGGGAGTGTATCTTCGGTGGTGAATGTCATTGGCTATTCTCGCCACGGGAGATCGACCAAGGTGACATGGATTCGACCCCAAGTCGCATTGACTGTTCAAATATTTAGAGCGCAGGTTCACTGTACATTGGTCTATACTAGGCCATTGTTAGTGAACGGATAGGTTGCTCATCCGCGACGAATCCGCGTTAGGTTTAGGGGAGCAGTAATTGACAACTTTGTGAGCCGAATCAAGAGCTACCAGAGTTCATCGCATTTTCTGAAGTAATGACTCAATGTTCAGTTATACCTCGATGACCACACACGGTTTGTTCCCTACATCATGGACACTCTCCAACACTCAGGTTCCCACGTACACGCCGGCTGTTCATCAACACGACAACAATTCACAGGACGATGAACAAGCCAAGTGCACTTATTTCAGGCCTAACGAACATTTTTCCTGGAGCTCAACTCGCAAACCAATACGAGATTTCTGCAACTAAAATCCCCGATCCTTGGCAACATACCTTACCCCTTGGCCTGTAGAAAGCGCTCGACGACAAGAAAGAAAAGAAAAACATGACCATTGCGACACCCACCAGTTCGAGGGACGGCGCCTATGCGCGGGATGCGAGCGTTGGCTTCATCTTTGGAGGCATGGCTGGATTGGCTGGGTTTGTCATCATGTATACCCTCCTGGGGTTCGTGCTGCATCGTATTGTAGTCTCTCGGATGCTACGACGTGGTAGGGCAAGGTGAACAGGGAGTAAGGGCTTCGTGCTCTACGAATCCGTAGCGCAACTGTGTATAGCTAGATGTAGCTATAGTTGTGGTTTACAAGTTGCAGTGAAAGCTCACACATCAGGAGAGCGTAAGTAGTCAGTAACAGTTCATGATCTGCGCCAAGTACTCGATATCTATCTATTTCCAGGAAGTCCTGAAAGGTGCAAAGCATGCAAGCGAATCATTATGCCTAGGATCTCAGAAACCAAAATTCATCAAAATAAAAATACTCCATCGTTATTAACAAGCTCATCGTCTCGCGTAACAGCCGTTTTTTCTCTTTTTACAAGTCTGTGTTTCGTGCATCATTCTGCTTCGTATTCGCATCCATATTGTCATCATACTTAAGATTCGTAAAGAGTCTCGATTGTTTAGCTGCGGATGGACGGGCTGCGGCCCAGGTGGATCTCAGCTCGCTTCTCCGGGTTCTTGGTTGGGTCGTTGGCGTCGTCACCATCGGCGCCAGGGTTCGCCATCTATCAGATCGATTAGTATTTGCAAGGCCGCGAATTATGTCAGGGCGACTTACCTCGTATTCTAGGGTCTTGATAAATCGGTAGAACACCACCGCAATGAGGGAGCCAACAAATGGGCCAACCCAGTAGATCCAGTGCTCCGAGTCAAATGTGCCGGTGACAACACACGGCCCAAAGCTTCGTGCCGGGTTCAGAGAACCTCCAGTGAACTGAACACCTGCCAATTCGGCAATGAACAAGGCCAGGCCAATTCCAACTGGGGCAATAAATGTCGCGCGGTGCTTCTCCTTCGCAAGCATGAAGATGGCGAAGACCAACTCTGCCGTCAGGATAGCCTCAATGAAGACTCCCTGGACCAGAGATGCGCCGCCTCCCAATGTTGTCCTGACATTGAAGGTCTCGGGGAATAGGAACAGGACGAGAACAGAAGCGAGCATACCTCCGCACATCTGCGCCACGAACAGGCAAACAGCTCTTGCTACAGTGACACCCTTGACTAGAACCATGGCCAGAGTTACGGCGGGGTTAAACAAGCCACCGCTGATGCGGAAGAAGATCCAAACATTGACCATGAGGGAGAACCCGAAGACGAGAGAGATGTACATCAACACGGCAACATCAAAGCCAGTCGCCTCTCCAGTGGTAGTCTGCTCGGAGCTGGCATTGGACTGGATGTTGGCCACCTCAGTGCCCGCAAAGGCGAAGAAGAGGAACATGGTGGTGCCGATCAACTCGCCGAGACTCGCAACGAAGTGATTCTTCACGTCCGAGTTCATCCATTGCGTCAGAGGGATACGCATCACTTGGGCCTTCTCCTTGCGAGACAGGTTGTTCCAGTCGAGTTGGGACACGGCGAATCCCGTACCCTCGTGATCGGGGTCGGAAGGCCGATGGCGGATTGGGCTTTCAGACTGAAAACCCATCTCTTCGTCTGTTGCCCGACGCATTCGGGAGGTCTCGTAAGGGTCCTTCATGTAGCGGGTGTCCTCATTGTACATGTCATCGTCCGAATCATGCATCATCATCATCTGTCGGCGGCTGTTCAGGTAGGCGGGAGGAGGGTGCGGTCCCCTTCGCGTGTATCGGTCAGGGCGGTAGTCGTTGCGCCAGTGGCGGTCATAGTCTCGCAGAGTGGGATAATCACGGGATTCTGCACTGTGATCGAAGTCCCAGTCCTCGCGGAATCGGGGTCTTTGTGACCGAACAGAACCCGAGTGATAAAGGTCTTGATCGTGTGAATACCGGCGGGCGTGGCCTATGCCGGTGGGATGGGCACTAGCACGCGAGCCTGCCCGTGGCCGTAGGCCATCATGGCTGGCGCTGGGTTGAATGGGGACATCCGATTCGGATCCCCGTGTTGGGGGCAGTTCAAGTGGTCCAGCCGGGGATGATCCAGGACGGGCGACCTCTTCGGGAGTTATGTTATCAACTGGAGGACTGAAGGCCGAAAAATTTCCTGCGGGGGTACTGTGCGTAGAGCGGGTGTGTGTGGGTGTGTGTAAAGAAGACATGGTGAAAGTGATAGTAGGTAGTCACCAAGGAGGAAACTATTCCCGACTAAAGAGAGGAAGAAATATGTACTAGAAATGCGGCTAACAGGAAGCTCTTGAGCCTTGCTATTTTGGTTGATGCTTCATTAAGGGCACTGGAATGCCTAGATATATATTTCTGAGAACGATATAAAGGGGAGCCCACCAGCCAGCTGGGCCTTGGTTCTTCCAGTTCATCCTGGCCGATGACATCGTTTCGTTCTTCTTGGTGGGGAGAAAGATTTCGAAGGAATTCAGGCGGATCGCTATTGGACACTGAGCGAGCTGAGAAGGTCGCGAGGGAGTCCTGGCGAGCATGAGCATAAGCCCGTGGGGAAGAATTGTTAAAGCTTCGTCAGAGGTAAAGATGAGGATTGCGTCCATGGGAGGACCTTGCAGGATGGTTATGGAGAACTGCATGCCGACGTGGCCACCAGATGACTTGAGACTGGATTATGGGGAATGACGTAGAGAGGCGGGCGTTTGATCTCTGCGATCTGAACGATCTCGGTAGCTTGCGGGTTCATGTCTAGATCGCCTCCAATCATGGTGGGCCGTGAGGTAGGTGACGCTGGTGAAGCAACCAGGATGATGGCTGTAGATGAGGTTGGCTGCGGCCCACTCTACCAGCCGTCTGAACTGTCTTAGCCAACGCCGACCACGAGGCTTCTCCCCGAAAGCCGGGAAAATATCGTTTCACCGTGATGCAGGTCTCAGCAGCTGTACAAAGTTGAAACTTGTTGGTGTCGTTACAGGATGAATATTCGAGTGCTATACCAAGCACTGCATAGGCTGCATCGTCGTACAAGGCGCTTGCGCTTGTGATGGGATGATCTCTCCGACAAAGCCGACAGACAACACATGGTGATTCGGGTGCCACAATCATCGCAGGAGGCACAAATCGCACTTGCGACCGTGATCAGATGATCCCGCCATCCACAATCGACCAGGAGAGATGAAGTGCAATGCGAGGCTGGAGAGGTGAGAGGGCAAGCTGAACAGATTCCCGAGAAAATCATAGACTGGGGTTCCATGTCTTGCCTTGTCGTCAAATTTTCCGGGAATCGTGTGGCAAGAGTCTGCATAAGCATCGGCCTTCGACTTTGAAGTTTGAGTTAGACTGTATCGTATCATCCTTCATCATGGGTGGCGACAGGGAAGTCTGAGCGGCGCTTTACGCCAGAAAGAAGCATTGACAGCCAGCCACTTGGCCCACAGAAACAGTGGCCCATTGACCACGAATGTCGGCCTTGTCCGAGGAAGCGGTGGCAGGACGGAGCAGTCCAGTATCCGTACGGGAAAGAAAGTGTGTAGATTGGGAGACAGAGGGGAGGCTAAAAGAGAAGGTCGAGGAGAGGCTGGACTAGGGACAATGACTTCATTGCCTAACAAGATGAGGATGTGAAAATAGAATGCTTCGGCCGCTTGAACCCAATCTCTGTTGTAAGTGATGAGATCCCTGAAGCAGAATGTGGGAAACCCCGTAGGTAAAATATAAAAAGTTGGCAGTAATGAAAGTGCCACGATGCTCATGACGATGCTGACAAGGGCAACAGTGTTGGAACACGAACTCGGGGACGGTGGAGACTTGGACCACTCTGGAGCTCACGTGACAGCGCGTATTTCCCAAGTGTCCCAACCCACACTGATTTCGACTACAACGCGTCGACGCCGATGGATTGACGATGACCCGACGGGAGCTGAACTGAATTGAGCCAATGTTTTGAGTGCAAGCGCGGGCAGCGGGCACTGAACTGGCAGTCTTTTTGTTTCATCCACCAGCCGCGTGTTCCTGCACTGCCCTGTATTGCCCTGTTATCGCACCTCGCATCCGTGGCAACTCAAGCGGTTAAGTGGCTCCGGTTCCCAGCAACATGGACTTTTCCCGTGGCTCACGGCGAGCCCGCCATGTAGCCGCCAATGCGAATGCCAGTGCCAATGCCAATGCGAACGCGGCCGCTGCGAGCGCTGAGCACAATACCCTATCGCCCCCTGGAACTGCAGCTGCAGTCGCTGTTGGAGGGCTCGGAGCCGCGGTTTCTGCGGCCTTGGTGACGCCCGATGCCCCTCCCCCTCCTCTTCACCGGACGCCCGACCAGCCCGTTGAGCAGCTGCGTCGCGCGCCGCTCCCGAATCCGTTTCGCCTATATCGCAGTAAGTATTTCTTGAGTCTCTCATCCTTTACTTGTTCTTTGTCGCCCCTGGTCACTCTACAAACCATATGCGCCGGTTGGGCTGTATAATCAAGTGATACAGTGCCATGTGAGCGAGGTGCCGCATTTGTATGCCTGGTCGACTGCGGCCCAAGTACAGCGCCTCCATTCATCGTCGTCCTCACTTTGAATTCACATTCTACCAGCTCCCTCATTCTAGAGAAGCTTTGCTTTCTGCCAACTTACTTAACCCTTGTGGCTCTTATTTTCTTTCATTACACACACAGGCACAGGCATCCTTCGAATCAACTCTTCTTCCACTTTGCTGCATCTTCTTTGTCGTCGATTCCGCCCATTGTCTTTCTTGATACCCAGCATATCCAGCCATCTACCTACATTCACACTTCCGGTTCTCACCATGGTCTCTCTCCGCCATTCCACTGCACAAACACTCTCCCTCCCTCCGCCCGCCTCTCCCCTCAAGCGAGTACCACTGCAAGAACTCCCCGTCTCGCCCTCC
Source organism: Neonectria sp. DH2 (assembly GCA_003934905.1). NCBI lineage: Eukaryota > Fungi > Ascomycota > Sordariomycetes > Hypocreales > Nectriaceae > Neonectria > Neonectria sp. DH2. Next base: position 1,050,479 of record RQWH01000013.1, on the reverse strand, counting down.
GGCGGTCTCACCCGTACTCGCGAGCGCACCACCCGCCCTATCCCCTCCGTTGACAAGGAGAACTTGAGCGACGTCGTGCGCGCCCTCGAGCACCGCCGCGTCACCATGAGTCACCAGTTGCAGAGCATCACCGAACAATTCCATCTCCACCGAGACCGCATCACCGAGCTGTCCCGCCGGCTCAACCAGTTGCGCGCCGCTAACTTCCCCATAGCTGCCCAGCCTGCGGACCATCCCCGGCTTAGCATGCCGCTGGTGGACTCGGACGATTCGGGTTCGGAGCCTGACCTGAGCGTACTTGGAATGGCTCGTCCTGCTGCTCCCCCCGCCTCCGCCGCTGAGGTTATCGAGGAGCAGATCCGCGCCATGTCCTATGTCGACGAGGAAGATGAAGACGATGAAGAGGACGAGGACGATGAGGCCCTCTCGCAAGAACAGTATGAGGCCGAGGACACGAGCGCCGAGGAGGAACAAGGCGACGAGGAGAACGAGGGCGTCCCGCTCATCGATCCCGCCACCGCCGGCCTGAAGGAGATCTCAAACCTCGCAAGGTTCACCGTCAGCAGCCACAAACCCGGCAACGGAGTCGAGGAACTCCGCAACGATGACCTCAAGCTCTACTGGCAGTAAGTTTCCCTGCAGCCGTCCATACCTTCCAACGCAACCTAACGGAAGACACCCCAGGTCTGACGGGCCCCAGCCCCACAAGCTCACCGTCTACTTGGTCAAGCGCGTTGGCATCCGCGACATCCGCTTCTTCGTTGACTACAACGAAGACGAGTCTTACACCCCTACCAAGATCATTTTCAAGTCCGGCACCAGCGAGAACAACCTCATTGAGTTCGCCACCATCGCCCTCGAGAGCCCGGTCGGCTGGCAGCAGGTCCCCATCGCCGGCGCCGGCGGCGACCCGGACGGCAACACCCTAGTATCCTACGTCCTGCAGATGCAGATCCTCGAGAACCACCAGAACGGCAAAGACACCCACCTGCGCGGCATCAAGATCTACGCCTTCGACGCCGACTCGGCCAAGGGGCCTGGCCGAGACGGGAACCCCGTTGATGAGGTCGTGAGCCTGGTGGACGAAGCCGTGGGGAGGAGCGCGCGCGGCAGCACGGGGCTCAGGCTCAGCAGCGTGAAGAGGCAGCCGGGGGCCATGAGGTTCGAGCCAGGGGATGGTGGGCTGACGATTCCGGACTTTATGCGGGAACCTGAGATTCGATGAGAAACTGATGACGGAAACAAACAGGCTTAGTTAGCTATATGGGTTTGGGGGTTCACCGTTATGAAAGGTCACCCGCCGCAGGTTCGCTATGATACTACTACATGTCTATATGTTCATGAGAAACGAGAACCATGAGGCTTCACTAGATACTACGACTTTGACCTCTCACCCAGAAAATCGATGAAGGGATTTGCGTTTATCCTGAGACTGTTGTAATGGGCATCAAGGGCGTATTCTTGCTTAGACAATAAACACTCTTCAATTACGGAAACAATTACCGTCCAGAGCCTTCCTCCTGAACAAAATCAATGCAAACCAAAGCAGATTATTGATATTACACGTAGGGACTAGTCCCGGCTGTCATCCATAAGTTTAGGTAATCATGCACTCTTTGTGTCTTCCGTCAAACAACGGGATAGTAAATCATTCTCCCCAACTCCGTCTCATTGTCTACGATGTGCAATTTAGACCGGCACACGGGCGGGCAAATCCTCCATGTCGTCCATGAGGCTATCCGAGCGGTTACTCCTAAGGTCCGCATCGGTCGCAGCGCTAGATCGGAACTTGCTTGGTGTCTTCTTCTTGCGTGGACTCCTCTCGTCGATCTCCGACTGATTCTCCGTGGTGGCGGGAGGCAGAGACGGGAAGGCCTCATCGTCCTCAATGGGGTCCTGGGATGGGGCGGCTGCTCGTCTAGAGGATGCTCTCTTACCAGCAGGCGTGGACCTGCGAGGAGCGCGTCCTTTTCCGGGGGCCGATCTCTTGGCCGAGCGAGTAGCCTTGGGGGGTGCTGGCTCGAACTGTTCGACGAGCTCCGTAGGCTCAACGGCCTCAATAGCCTCGACGGGTTCGGCAGGCTCAGCAGGCTCAACGGGTTCGATAGGTAGGTCTGGCTGAATGGCTTCAATAGGCTCAATAGGTTCCATCGGCTCAACAGGCAAGTCTGGTTGGATGTTCTCGTCGGGGACGCCATCAAGCTCTACGTCCATCTTCGGTTGATCCTCTCCCTCTCCTTCTCCTTCTCCTTCTCCCTCGACATCAGAGTTGGCAACATATTCCTCGCTAATGTTGTTGGTGGTGGCTCCAATAGGGATTGTCGACGCCGCAACGTTCCCGACAAACTCCATCTCTTGGGCGTCGTTGTAATTCTCATCTGCGACTTCAGGAAGCTCTCCCGTCTGGTTGTAGTGGTCCACAAGGGCCTGGGCACAATCGCGGACAGTCTTTTCGTCCCATCCGGGAACAGTCTGCTGCAGGCGTCGCCAAAGGAGCATCTGAGTCAGGCGATGCCAGCTGTTGCGGAACTGTTTATCGACCAGTTTCTGCCAAGGAATCTTCGATTCAAGCGAGACAGATGTGCCGTGAATGGCAAGGATAAGACGATACCTTTCTTCCTCTGGCATATCGGCAATCTGGCGGCGAGCCTTTTCCAGGCGGAACGAGATCTGAGCATCAGGTTCATGGGATACGAGCTTGTCCTTCCCATGGGTCTTGATATTCAGTGCCTTCCACTTGGTGATACACTGAAGGCGACTGCGCGTTCGCTCCATCCGCTCACTGATGTTCTGCCAATCAATGAGCTCTTCATAAGCCTTCTTAAGTAACTCTCGGCTAGGCTGGATTCGGCGCAGCTCGTCAATGGCACCCATCGCTTCCATAACATACTGGGTCAGCTTGCCCTCTTCCTCCTCGCCCCAGGAATCTTTTCGTTGGGCATCACCACAAACGATGTAGTTGCGATAACGGTCGCGAAGATCTTCCGGATGACGGTTGATGATACCTGCAATCTTGGACCACTTCGTTCCGTGAACCTCAATGAGATCACGAAGTTCGGCATCCTGCTCGGGCGTCCACGTGCCACGCGCAACAAAGTTGTGGAACTTCTTGCGGGTAGTGTTGATGATTTTCTGTCGGTGACGGTCGGGACATGTAGTAAAGATCCGAGCCCAAAGAGCAGCATGATCGTCTCCAGCAGTCGTACCTCCAGGAGCGTGGACCATGTCGTTGACTTGATACTGGGTCATCTCATGATCAGAGCGGAAACTCTCGATTGCAATCGCAATACGGCTTAGCTCTTCATCGCTGAATCGACCCTGGGTGAAGCCCGCCATTCTATTCCGACGTCCTTGAAGGGCTGCATCATCCTCAGCTTCGTCATACGCTGTGTCTTGCGTAGAGTGGGCGATGACCGCACGCTCATCCTCCGATTTCTTCTTTTTAGTAGCGCGCTTTGTTCGCTTTCGTGGCTTCGGGGTCATTGCAGGTGGTGACGGCAATTCGACATATAGTCCCTGCTTCTCAGGGGATGGGGACTTCTCGAAGTAAGTGGGCTTAGCCTTCTTCGATCTAGCCAGTCGAGGCCGCTTGGTGTTGCTGCTCGGGGGGTTAGGAAGCTGAACTGGGCTTCCCGGAACGTCATAAACGTCATCCCCATTTTGACCCTGGCCATTGACGTGTTCATTCCATGCTTCTCTAGCCAGGCTCTCAACATCGTGGTGTCTTGTGCTGTCGGCTGCGCCGGATCCGTTGACTGCAAGGGAATCGGTTCCCAGGTCCCTGTCACCAGATTCGCCCTGGTTGGTTTGTACATTTGGCTGAGAATCAAGGTCCATTTCGTCGGCGGATGTGGTGGGGACAATACTATTCTCCCTTGATCGGCCGCGACGCTGGAGACGAGCCGCGCTGGGGGAGTTCTGAGCATCAGACAACTCGATGTCCTGTGTTCCCTGTATCACATCCTGTGATATAGACTCAGTTTCCTGATCGTGAGTCTTTTTCTTCTTCCGATGCTTGCCCTCCGCTGCATTAGACGACTTGCGCTTGCGCTTTGGCTGTGTAGATGGGGCCTCAGCCTCGTCATTTAAATGGGCGTTTAAGGCGGGATTGGTGTCTAAAAGTTGTTCTTGTAGAGCATTCGGTGCGTAGCCGGTGGGGAGACTATCCGGAATCTCAGCCAGCAGAGAAGATTTTCTCTTCGATTTCTTGTGCTTGCGGGCGGACCCTTCCTCGGCTGATGGTTGAGAAGATGTGCTTTCGTAGGATACCCCTTTCTTTTTCTTGTCACGCTTTGACTTTCTGTGCTGCAAAGGCAGCGCGACCTCATCCATCAAAGCCTCAGGAGCTTTGCTGTTCTGGGCAAATGTTGACGTATTCAGCTGGGATGAGAACGGTGCCTGGGTCGCATTGCTGTCGAACATCTCGAGAGCTCCAAAGTCGTCATTGTCCGGCGCGTCCTCGACCTGAGCATCGTGTTTGAAGCTGTCAAACCCTCCGATGCCATCAATTGGCCGTTCATCCGGGTTCATCATGGCGTATGCGGCCCTGTGCGACCCGTTTCGCTCGTCGTCGCGCTCGTCGTGGGGAGGGAGCTGTTGGTGTTGTTCACCGTCGTGATTGTCGGTGTGGGAGGGGGGACTGTCGCCGACTTCCGGCTTATCTGGTCCGCTGGACTGGGAGCCTACCAGAGACCACAGAGTCGAGGCAAGACGGAAATCTGGCCACTTGCTGCTTGGGGGCATCGATGAGCTGTAGTTGCGATGGATGAATCCCGTTCGAAGGCAGGATGTGTAGGGTAAGGAGAATCGAAAATGGGGTGGGGCCGTATGAAAAAAATGGCGGAGCGCGTCACATTGAATGCCGCGAAGGGGGTGGCCGCCTGGAATACCAGGCATCAACCTTCTTTTTCACAGGTCGCGTTACGGATGTGGAGGTGAGGACAACAAGGGAACTCGGACATAGTATTCGCAATCAAGACATCTTCGTAAAAGAACAAAAAAGAAATGGGATTTCTCGTACAGAGAGTTACAGAGCTACTTAATACACGTGCCAAGGAAATAAATACGTCAGATGTTGTACAGGTCGCTTGATGGACCTTGATTCCTCCGCCTGCGCCGACCCGTCGTGATTCCTTGCCCTTCATCAGTCCGCCTCCCAAGCCAATTTGTCCGAATAGACGTTGGACTTTGGAGGGGTTTGTCTTTACCAACGCTCGCCATGCAATCATTCGGCATGTGCACATAAAAGAAACCCCCGATGATAATTATCGGAATCGGAACCATGACGACTTCCCATCGTCCGTCTGTTCCTGTAATGTCACGGTAGTGCCCCGACTGTTGTGCTTGATGTTGTACTGCCCACCAAGTACTAAATCCTTGGCAACCAACTCCCGAGTTCGGCCCAAACTCTCGATATCGGAAATTCTCTGGATAGTAAGCTCCAGATGCTTCTCGAAGCCAGGCTCTGCACAAATCTCCTTGAAGGCAAGATACATTGGGACACTGCTCGCTCGCACATCCGCATGACTGGTGATGCTGAAGAGATTCAGGCTGTCAAGCTTCCGGATAAAGTCACACCGCGTCATAATTTCCTGGGCGATATGGAAAGGGTACGTGGGTAAAATGTGCCCAACAATTGAGTCGTATGTGGGCATCTCATCGTCTTTGTCGACAAGAGCCTTCGCCAGAACCATGGCAGCAGCCTAGAAACCGTAATGTCAGTATGCGACGACGGGCTGCCAGGGCTGCCTACGCAGCGAAGGATAACTCACTGCCCACTTCTGCTGGTCCATGACATCGTCATCCATCTCCATACCGAGGATCCAGCATTGGTTAAGGAACCACTTCTTCTCAATGTCCTTGAGCTTCTCGCAGGTTCTAAGCATGTTTTTGCTTTTGGCAACCCTATTCAGGAAGCTCAAGCGGCCCCCAACTCTTTCATAAACATCTTCGAGCTGTTCGTCCGACAGGCGCTCTCCAAAATACTTCAGCCGGTAACGTTGTAGGGCAGAAACAGCCTCTATCTTAGGTAGGTCCACGACGGACATAACTTCCATCCTTGTGGCTAGTTGCTTTAATCGCTCATACACCCAGTAGTCGTCGGAGTTGAAAACCATGGTGACTAGATTTGCGGCGGCCCATTGTTCCGCTCGTTGCTGGAGCAGCTCAATCAGATCCCGCCCGTCCTCGTCGTCGCGGAGGAGGTGCATCTGGTTGATGATGACGACGAGAGGTTTGCCCCTCTCTCGTCGCTTCTGCATCGCCACCTTTTCCAGTTTGTTGAGAGCGCGCTCAATGTCCAGCAGAGCGGTGGATTCACGAGGGCCTCTCTCGCTAAAGTATCCGCCGATATAATCTTCGTGGTATTCGTAGTCCAAGGCCTTGCCCAGTCGAATTCTGAAAATCTCGAGATCCGAGTGAGCCTCGAACATGGCCACGCCATCACCATCGATCTTGCGCATGGCCTCAATCAGCATGCTGCTCTTGCCGCAGCCCTTATCGCCGATTAGAAGATGGTAGTGCCCAACATCACGTCCGAGCACGATGTCATCCACGCGTTCCTGCTCACTGCGGACAATCCAGTGCTCACCCGTAGCGCCAGGATGCCGGGGAACCTCCTTTCCAATAGCAGCCAGCTCTAAGACCGGATCTCCCGGCTCAAAGGCGCGAGTCATTTTCTTGAGTACAAGCATTTTGTAGCACTTGTGGTAGATATAGCCGGCAGCGGCAAAGCCGAGACCTAGCACCAAGATAGAAGCAAATGTTGTCGCTGCTGACTCGCCCATCTTGTGTAGAAGGGAAGGCTCTGATGAGGAATTGGGGGCATTTTGCCGACCGCTATCCTCAGTCGATGTCTCATCTGGATTTCCATGTTAGTTGGGCTGGTGATATTGAAGGGCTTGCATGGTCGGTCCAAGAAAAGGAGTGAACAGTCGCGAGTGTTTGTATGGCGGACACAACACTTGTGGTCGCTCTCTCGGTCTGGAAAGACTTCTATACAAATTCACCACCTCACTGATGTGCCCCAGGTTCGGCCGTATATGCATTTACGGGGAACCAGGATGTGGTACAGAGTGCGTGGCAAGCTCAACAGCACATCTGGCAGGGGCTTGGACAAGGGATAATGCACAAAAGCTCGGATAGCTATCCATCCCCATAGTCTCGTAACTCAAAACGCAAGCCGAATAGACAGACGTACCTTTTCTCCGGGCGCCCTGGGTTGAGAACCGAAGCCTGTTGACGGTGCTGCTTGGCCCCCAACGGCCGAGCTGCGGCCCATACGGACGCGCCAAGTTGCGGAAGCCGAGGCGAGTAAGTCGATGCGCCAAGCGCCCAGGATGCTGGAATGTCATGGCTGTCAGATTGGCGCAATCCTGCCACGCATTCGGCGCATTCGGAGAAGGCAATCGGAGTCAATTAGACCGTAAATGAGGTCGTCGAGGGGTCGTCATCAAGGCACAGCAAACAAGAAAAGGGAGCAGGAGTCAAGACTAGCTGGCGTCGTGGCTCGCGGAACAAAGACGATATTAAAAGACCTGGGTGCACTGTTTGACATGGCCGTCAAGGTCAATTAGGCCTAGCGCTGCCACCCTATCCAAACCACCGGCGACTGCTACAGCGGAGTACAACCACTGTAGCGTCACTGCAGGACGCCCACTGGAGGGTTCAGCCGGTCCCTTCAGCCCACGGGGTCCACTGAAGAGGCCGCGACCACGTCACTAGTAGCACACTTAAATTCGTGACGACAGTGACATCTCAGCCGGACATGGGCTCCAAATGGCCGCAGTCAGAGAAAGCCTGCAGGTCGGCCTTGCGAAAGCGACTTATCTGAGCTTAGATAAGAACAAATGCGGACATTCGCTAAAAATTCAGCATCTCTTTAGCCTAAGGAACCACTGCTTACTATTCCTATGGTACTTTGTAAAGGAGAGAAGGCCATGAGTTTTCAGGGATTGTGAGGCCTCCTGAGACCGTCTAGTGCCAGAATCCGGCCAAGAACATTTGCTCATTTTAACTCCAGTTGTGCTGACCTTAATTTAAGGTCCAAGCTTTTCGCTGCCATCTTGCCTCAGCTTAAATCAGCGAGAACGCACGTTCACGTGACGCGTTTCCTGACCCCCACCATCTCAGCTCAAGGGTAGGAAACTTGGAGCAGAAGCTTACGACTTGGAGCATCTTGATACATATGCTCGTACTAAAAAGATCGTGGCTATTCGACATCGTTTCCAATCGTCAATTATGAATTCATTGAAGCTACTGATACGTCGTCGATTCAGACGTTCCCCAGGAACGTTTGGCCCGGCAAGTCATATCACTCACTGTCGTGTTGTGCTGTCACTGTGAATATCTGCAATCTGAGCTTCAGGTGAAGAGAAGGTGAGCGATTGCTCAATACCAACCACAACTGGGACTTTTTTTCTTGCCGATTTCCCGTGCCCGTGACCAATCCTGCTTCTCCCAACCTTCTCTCTTCCCAATCCAACACACAGGTCCCTCTATTCTAGCGCCCTCATTCTTCCACGTCCCTTTATTCAGCATACAGCCTCGCAACGTCGAGTCTACATCCTTACAAGGGCGAAGAGCCATGCCGCCGTTCGCCGCAGAGCTCGAGCAGTGGTGGCTGAGCTGTGGATTCGATGAACTGGTCCACCTCGTCGACCCCCCTGACGACGTCCTTAAGCCTCAAGAGTGCGGTTTTGCGCAGGAAGTCCAACGTAGGCTTTGTGCCCTTGACAATGACCGTGCCTTGCAGGCCGAAATCAACGCGGCATGGCCAGCTATTCGCGCCGCGAGAGGCATAAACTTCGTCGCGAACCCCCGCAAACATCTCAAAGAAGCATCTCGTAGCATCTTCAGGCGAGTTGAAGATGGAGGCATGGATTATTCGCGAGTCCTAGATGGACTCAGTTATTTGGATGCGATGGAAGTTCACCGTCTCCGCCTGGTGAAGGCGACAAGAAGCGCAATGGAGGTCTCAGCTCCCGACAACCGCCACCTCCAGATCGCCGATGAGCTCGATCGTCAAGCCTCGATCCACTATCGTCATTTTCACTTGGGCTTCAGGACAAGTGTAGGTTATCCGAAGGTTGTTGTTGTGAACTGATACAAGATGCTGATACGTGGAGCTATAGACTCTCATCAATGATCTCACCAAAAGCGGCGAGCAGACAAAGGAAATCCCAAAGATAATGGCTCGCCTCAACGCCCTGTTTCCCCCTGTTGTGTTTCTCCAAGACGAAGACGACCTCGACCCAACACCTCACTCGGCAGGTCTCCGCGACAGCATTCGATTCTCAGTCTTTGAGCACTTAATGGGCAACGAACCTTTCTCTGAGCCACGGCAGCAAATCATCCAGATGAAACTTCTCTGCTGGTGTGATATTCCTGGCTATCCTCAAGCCCGAGATGCTCTGATTCGATACTGCGAGGAGTCTAAAAAGCTAGAAGAGGTTTGCTTGGCGATCCTGGATGATTTGGACCGGAAAGGCCCCAGCGAGCTGATGGCACGATCTGCATCCGCCGACTCATCTTTGATGACATCTGCAGATAACTCAACAAGTTCCGAGCCCTTCGGCGTCTCACCGAGAAAGACTAGCCCTGACACAATGATTAGTGCTGATGCGTCATTCGATTCTCGTTTTTCCTCTTTACCCTCACCGACGACTCTCTCTGCACTTACAGCTTCTAATCCGCTCCTCAAAGGAATGCCAGGCCGAGAGCTTTCAGCCGCCAAAACAGATGGAGCAGCATTCGCTGGCGACCTGACCGCCCCTCCCATTCTTTCTTACCCCGAGGACCTCTCTAGCACGGAGTTTCACCAGCACCCGCTCGCACATGAACTGGAAATGACACCGCTCGAACTGTCTATTTTAGGACTCCTCATTCCTAAGGAAATCAAAAGTCGAGACTTCTAGTACAATTTCGACAGCGATGACGAAGCGGAACATGAGAAAGACTCCAGCTCCCGCCCAAAGAGTTCTAGTAAATCGAAACGCCGTCGGGTTGGGAAGGAAGAAGTGCCTCCAGTACCCCCACTCCCGCCCATTCCAGAGTACTTCCGAGCCAACTTGACTCCTAAAGTTCTCGAGAAGATTGTCAAGCGCATGCGGTCTCGGCCAGATCTGCTGGAGACCACCTCGCCGGATGATCTTGCCAAGTCCATCAAGAACACCCCTGCCCATAGTGCACTGAAGCTCGGCAATAGGAAACGCCGGCCATCGTTGAGGTTTCAGATCTCTAGTCCGGAACCGATACCAGAGACAGGCTCCTGGAGCTTGCGTTCAAGACGTCACTCCAACACTGCGAAAACTGATCACAATGGCTCACAAAGTTCGGCGTTGGCGGCCCTGCGAAACCAGCCCAGTCAGGAGGTGTCCCGGCCAATCTTGCAAACGAAAGACGGCCCGAAGTTGAAGTACGAGCTTGGGAAGCCGCGGATTTCGCCGATGGAATATGCTCGGATATTTCTCATTGAAAAAGCCATTTCTGATCGAGAGGGTCGACCTTGCGAGCTTCCCAAGCCGGAAAAGCTTTGGTCATGGACACCCCGCTGGGAAAAATTCCTCATTATACCACGGATACCTGATGTCATTCGACGAGACCTTACTCCCCGGGGAGCTCTTGATGGTGGGTGCACTGCAAACCTCACGAAGCTAGGGCAGCCCGACTCAGATACTGAGTCCGTGGTGACGCTGAGGCCGGAGACACTGACCTCAGACTACCCGCGCCTGTCTCTCCACCTCGGCGATCTGCCAGCTCTTCCACCCTTTATGGATCTTCCCTATCCTAACATGAATGACGAGATTGTCCAAAATTGTGCCTCGCCGCTGGGGGTAGAAATGATCGAAATTGAGACCGACAAGGGTAAATATAGCATCGAAACACCCACCTCCTGCGACTGTGATACCGATATTCCTGAACCACAAGCCCAGCCAGCGAAACAACCTCAAACTTATGCAATAAGACATGGGGATGAGGGAAAGCAGCAACGCAGCCGAGAGTCTAGGTACCAAACTGAGACTGATATGGACCACCCCCCCATGTCAGAAAGCCTCTTTTCGAATTGTATCGAAACTCAAACAGAGGGCAACCGCGCACGTAGACGAAGCTATGGCCAGTCACATCAAGAATACGAGAAGCAAGATTTTTGGAAACAAATGGACATTGACAGGGAAGCCTACCCTTCTTCACGCCTTCCACAAGACAGCATAGAGACCTTGGCAACGCCGGATATTATCGGTGTTCAAAACCCCTCGAGGGAGCAGTCTCGACCATCCATTGTGGATTTCTCCTCTGCGAGCTATGCTAGTCCAGCACCCAAGCAGAGGGTTGTCGACTGCAGTCCCCAATCATACATGTCTTCTGAAGCCCGAAGTCCACTCGCTCATTTCCCTATTACTGCTCAGCCAACTTCAAGACTCACACCCTCCACGATGGCGAAGCGTATTATCGGAGGCGCTGGCGGGTATTTACACCCAGACGATGCACAGCGGGCTCGGTTGGTGCAAAGTCTCAGCGCAGAGCTCCCCCAAGCATCCTCAGCAGATCTCTGGACCACAGAATCAGAGGGGTCAGTCATATTAGACTTACAACCGGAACCGCTTCGCGTTGGTCGTCGGGAGTCTTTGACTAGTAAAGAACATATCTGCCGGTGGTCGAGGACCATAGAATATTTTGACGAAGATGAAGAAGGAGAAGATGACAGAGGAAAGCAGGAGCTTTTCGAGATGAACAGCACATACAGCTCAGCATACGAGCCGAGCCACAAGGAGGATAACCGAATGCAGCTCGACGGAGAGGAAAGGATACTGGACAGACTGAAACGCCAAGTTCGGAACTTCAAAGACTCCCCAAACTTGCCGATGAATCTTCAGCGCTCCTCATCCACTATTATCACTCCAACTCAGTCTTGGAAGACTATTGAGTCGCAGTCAACGTTCAATGTCGCGGAAACTGGATCTTCGGGCTTCACTCCTCAGCACCAGAAAGACCAAACTACATCTTCGATGGGCTCTCGGCCTCAGAGGACGAGAGATGTGAGAAACTCCGAGTTCTCTGATGACTCTTCACATGGGGTCGATGAAGCACCTGGAAAAGTGCTGAAGAACAGAGAAGTTGGAGATGCCCCATTGGACACGAACTCTTGGGATCCGCCTGCTCGTCACCAACAAGGTGCATCATTGAAGGCGTTGGAGAGAGCGGTGTCTACAACGCCGCCAGGTATGAAGAGTTTTGTTCTATGGAAGCATCGTGCCTCACTACAACGGGACCGTGGTGACAGCGAAGACGAAGTATCCGGGGGCCATTTTGAGTCTGTAGACTTGGGCGAAGTTCAGGGGAACGGATACGATCTATTGAGCCGACAAAACTTCGACCACTGTCCCTCAGCTGCTACGAGAGACCTTTCTCAACATTCTGGCTCAACGAGCGACTCTCGCGAGCATACGATGGCCTCTGTGGATGCCTACCGCTTCTCCTCTCAACGTTTCGACCCCTTGAGCCGTATCGCTTCGCCAACCCCCCAGACTGATAACCTCATCAAGCCAGACAAGACTGTTACCCCATCTCCAGAGCCTAAGGAACCAATCGCCCCGCGAACACCATCCGCAACCATTGGCAGCCTGTTCCGAAAGCGCGTTCGATCTCTTCATGGCGGTACAACGCCTAAGACCCCTACGACACCGTCTACACACTGGAGGCCGTTCGAGGAGGATGAGCATGAGCCACCGTGCTCAACTACATGGATGTCTGGGAGAGGGGAGGACAAGGTGGAAAAGAGGGAGCGGGTGATGTATTTCAGGGAGAAGGCAGAGCAGAAGTTGTTGCAGGGCGAGACCGATGCCGCTCAGCCAGACGTCCGCAAGTCTTCCCTGGGCAAAGCGAGGAGCAAGGAAGATCTCCGACGCAAGAACTTCAGTCTCGGCCGCAGACAGAGCATGGAGAGTCTCGTGGGATGGAGGAGCTTCATCTCGGACGCCCCGGAACCCCTATTCTCCTCCCCACCGCCACCAGTGCCTCCGCTCCCCGTGCCCTCGCGGCTCGATTATCTCGACGCGCGGGCCGACCCCGTTGCTACGGCGGCAGAGACGGCGACTTACAAGGCGAAGAAGCCCCAAGGGCTCAGGGTAGAGACGCGAAAACTCCGGAAACCGAGCCGAGATGGACTACGGGGGCCCCGGACGGCCAGTACAGCGCCGAGCAGTGGCGGGCTGAGGACAACGTTTAAGATGGACGCCAGGAGGCTGAGTTTCGGGAGAGTGGCCGTGGACGAGGGGAGAGAAGATGAGGTTGTGGCGAGGCGAAGGTGAACAATGACAGCTCAACACCCAGGTGGTCATTGGGGTGGCATTGGGGAAAAGTTGGTTGTCATATTGTGAGAACTGGTTGTTGAGAATGGGGTTACCTTGTCAGAATGGGCTCTGCTCTGTTGTCGGAACCGAGCCAATGCATGCTCTTAGTTGTCAGCCTTTTTTGATAGGCACGTGAATATCTCTTGTCACTGCAACCATGGCTCTTCAGGATGGCGATATGATTGCAGCGCGGCATAGGTACGTTCCGGAATGAGGCCGGCGAAGGGTTGTGAGACATTCGGGCTCACCGTCAACTCACCACGGTCACTGAGCAAGGATCTCCCTTTTGCTGACCCCCATCCATGTCAGCATCATGTGTCGCTCGTATCCATGATCCATAATCCAAGTAACAAGCAACGAGCAACACGGCGCAAGGGAAAGGAAAGGAAAAACAAAAAAGCACCACAGAGGCAGGCCGTGAGTCGTCGTCGTATCGTCTCGTCCTGACTCGTATCGTGCATGAATCACATCGCGGCCCAGAAATCCAGAGACTGCCCACACACACTAAACCGACACACAGCACAGCACAGCACAGCACAGCCAAAGTCCCGCTGTGGTCAACCCAAGTATACCGTATACCGGTCGGTACCTTACATCGGAGGAGCAACGCTCCACGCTTCACCACGGCACAACCCACACAACGCACGCACGCAGCGCATCTGCACATCAGGAAAAATGAGGCATTGTCTTGGATCGCGCGCCCCCTCCCGCGCCCGTGACGATGCACGAGACCGACTCCTCTTTCCACTCCACCGAATCACCTGCATCCCACCGCGCAGCTCCAGTATGCCACGGGCAGACCCGCCCTCAGAGGCTCTGACGGGCCAGAACGGGCCATCGTTGTAGGTCCGACGAACGAGGCCATCTGGCGTCTGGCGCCGTTGGGTGCGAACCAGTACTGCAACGTAACGCAACGTTGGGCCTTGTCTTGCCTTGTCTTGCCCAATCTTGTCCAATGCGATGACCCGAGGACCGACCCTTTGTCACAGCCCGGCATTCCCGTCCGCCGTCTTCGGCTTCGTCGTCGTCTTGGTGAAGCTATCCAATATACGCCCACGCTCACAACACACCGCTCCCCACGCCCCCCACCCATCTTTGGCCTCCATCATCACCACCAGAATTCATTTCATGAATAATTAGCTCCGCCCCCGACCCGCATGGCCTGTCGATCTCCCCCCTCCACCCCCCCAGTCTGGGGTACTTGGGACAAAAATGGTCGTTTTGGTGCCCGTAGTGCTCCCTACTCAACCACAAACTGCAACAAGAAGAAGCAAAGTCTCGGGCTTCGGCCAACACCCGAAGCACGTTCCCCCTCCCTCCCAGCCTATCCAAGCCGTCAACGAAACCTGTAGGCCAACCCAGGTAACCCCTACTGGTCTCCACGGGCCATCGGCTGCCCCTGCGAGTTAGGTGAGTGGCCAGCCATGTCAGGTAGAGCCTCTAAGCGTTTCCCATGGCGCCTCAGGTGACGGAGCATCTGGAGACCTGAGCAATCATACGAACCCATGGCTTGGAGCCATGGATCGACCCGAACTCCTGGGGTAGGTGAGCGGCACGAGGATATTCTCGAGACGCCTCCGCCAACGAAGCCGTCGTCATCGCCCACCTAGTGCAGCACCGAGTATGTGTCTTCGGAGACATTGCCATAGGCAAGGAAGGATTGCGAATTACCATTCAGGAATCGCTCATGTCCGAAACTAGACCAACCGAGCAATCATGATGCGTATTGTACACATTGAAGAAGTCAGTCAGCCAGCCTCCTAAAGCCCTCCGAAGCCTCAAAGACAGAGCTTGCGCTTTGCAAGCTGAGGACTGGCCGTTGTCCATTAATATGTGTTGCAGATGTTCCGCATCTCCTATGTATCTGCAACCGCACCGGGCATGCTGTAGGTGATAGATGATGGCACGGTCCACTGTCAAAGCTTCGCGCCTCCGGCTTTACTCGGTCTTGCAAAGCACGGTGCTCTGCTTTGTCCTTGACCGGGGAATTTTGATGGATGGCTGGGGCATTGAAAATGCAAGACCGTGCAGGCCCTGTCTGCGAGGAGCAACCCAAAATCGCGGCAAGCCTGGTCTGGACTCTGGAGCAATACACGGCCCGTTTTCTAGTAGTCGGCGACGATCGTGGACCCTGACAACAGCTTGGCTAGCCATGGCAACTTCAACTTGCAAGACAGCACGCTGTATGAAGTACCATCGGACACTTCGGTGATCGTACCGAGTAGATATCTCCAGTTCCCCAAAACAGCGCCATCACATGTTCTCCGTGGGGGACTCGTCCCACAGCAACTAAGTGGCTTGAGAAGGGCTGTTCGCACAACATGTTAACATCTAGTCTTTGCCTTGTGTCTTGGATGCTACAGACATAGGCATGTCACATGTGAGATGGACGTTGACTGTCCCGTAATCGTGCCAAGCTATTTGGCTCACCGCATGTTCCCAGTCTCCCGGCCCGGTCGAACATTTTGGCGATCGCCCCGGCCCGGGTGGTAGGAGATCTGTTTACGCGTACCATTCCTCTTCCTAGGCCTTCGTCAATGCCATCGAGGCTAGTTGCGAGTCAATCGAGTTTGGCCGCTCTCGTGCCAGCTTTGGGCTGAATGCCCCCAAGTTAAGACCCAACCTGGACTGGGCAATGCTAAAAGTGTGGCGCTGGCCTTGGGGTGGTAGATGCTAGGCCCGTAATGGGGTCGGTTGGCGAGTGGACGAGTGGACGAGTGGACGAGTGGACGATGTGGACGATGTGGACGATGTGGACGAGGACTGGTGGTGGAGACTCTCTTCCGCGTCGAGTAGGTGGCGCATCGTCCATCTAGGCTCTGCCGTTCGAGATGGCTAACAAGCTGAGTCCCAGGTTCCAGGCGAATGGTCTTCAGCGCAGGTGGTGTCCTGAATACGAGCCGGATTGTACATTGCCGCGCAAGTGGACCGATAGGATAGATCCATCTGCAACGAGATCGAGACCAACAGCACGGTAGCGCAGGCTTGCGCCTTGCGGTCGTATGTATTCAGGGATCGCCAGGGTCCTTTGCTGGTAAACCCCCAGATGACGAGATCCAACGACTGCTGGCTGCTGCGTGTCAGTTCTGCAGGTCTGCTTAGCATCAAGGATCGTAGAGATCGCGCGCGCCATCTTGTGGGATCATCCCTTGAGCCGCTATCCGCACGTGAAGATGAGACGGGCTAGGCCACAGAACAGATACACGAACCGTGTCGGAAACCTCACGGTGGACGACACTGCGGTTCTGCACCAACAAATGCTGAGTTCTCAAGGACCACGGGTGCGGGTGGGCACAAACAAGGCTAGAACCTAGCTCTCTTGTTAACTAGCACGCGGCCTGCGGCAATGACGTCTGCCGATGAGCACGTTTCTTCGGAGGGACTAGACGCCGGCAACCTGGTTGGGTCCATTCGCCCGCCCAGTCACCGAGCTAGGGAAAAGACGGGAGTCAGTCACGGTCCGCACCTTGACTTGGACGCCGTCGAACTCAAACCAACGGCGCCCAGACCGCCCGAGCCACACCGTCGAGCGGTGAGACAGCGGTATCTTGGATGGTTATGGCTCTCATCGACAGATTCGGCAGTGTCTCAGATTTCAAATGGCCACCAATAACCTCAATACCGTTTCCCTCTCTCCATACGTAGGATAGCCACCAGCTGCCGTTCAGGTTTTTGCAGCTGAGTCGAGAGTCCATAGTTAGCACTTCGTAATGGTTAGCGGGTCTTCAAGGGTCTCAGCAAGGGGGCGTTCTTCGAATGGCGATCCTTCCACCAGCCAGTCAGTAGCTTGAATGGAAACTGGCCCCTAGAATCGCCAAAGGACGCCAGAATAAGGCAACAGAAACACCAATGCCGGCAACTATTGAAGTTCCTTGACTTGACCAACAGGCAAATCCGGCACTGAAACAGCGTGACCGATGATTGGGTCGACTTGCTAAGATGTACCCTAATGTACCGCTGTATGTCATCAATTCGCATCAATTCTCCTTGGTCGTTGCCGCGAGCCTGCTAAGCCCAGAAAGGGATGGTTGAGCTACTGCGTTATTTGTCCGTTCCCTCCAGGGAAGTGCTGATCGAGGTTGGCAGCATCGACGTCGAACGCGCTCGTGCCTAAGTCTTTGCGCGCATCTGTTTGTCGAATGATCCGCAGTGATCCTCTGGAGAGCTTGGGCACAGATGGGGGCCTTTGGCAGATGGCGGATCCATGTGGATCTAAACGAGTCCTTCGCGTCAAGCCTCCAATTTACTCCATGGAACGTGGCGCATTCCCCATGCCGTCGAATGAAGCTTTAGGCATCCAGCTCTCCCCCCTTAACTGCTGTCGTAATAGTGAGAGGGGTGGCTGAACGGGAGCGTACCTTTTGCCATTTTTATCGAGCCCTCAAATATTGTGTGATAAAGATGCGTTCAACTAGCCCGTGGCTAAATAGCACTGGCTGGAAACCGTTGTGGCTTCATGAGCAAGGAAGGGTCCAACCTCAGCCGACCTCGCGCTAGGGGCGAGGGTTACTTGTTC
Source organism: Neonectria sp. DH2 (assembly GCA_003934905.1). NCBI lineage: Eukaryota > Fungi > Ascomycota > Sordariomycetes > Hypocreales > Nectriaceae > Neonectria > Neonectria sp. DH2. Next base: position 1,032,614 of record RQWH01000013.1, on the reverse strand, counting down.
GGGCAATCCGGATCATTGGCAAAATCGGTACGTACCCGCCAGTCCAAAGACCACGCAGGGATGCATGTCTTACACCCTCGCTCACTTTTGCCCGTTCAAGTCCTACCAAGTATACATATTGCCGGGTATATCCTGAGGACGAGAGAAGCCTCTTGGTCAGAGGCGAAAGCTCGGGCTGTTCCGGGGTCACCATAAAGCCCAGAGCGTGGTTCGTTAGAAGGTCTGGCGATGCGGGGATCCGGTGAAGTATTACGTGGAGGGATTGATGAATGGCATTTCGAGCACACTGTTTCCTCGATACCTCTTAGTATCTGGTTAGTACTTGGCTCTGGAGCTGCACAACCAATGTACTTGTGTATTTAGGCCGTGTTCATACCAATCTGACGCGATGGGCTCTTCTCAGAATCTCGGAAAGTCGTGATGCTTGTTAAGGCAAATGTTCCAAATTATTGTTCGGATATGCAAGGTCTCGATGCGACGATGCTACATCCAAAGCCCCCAATGACAAGGACCAGCACCCTTGGGAAACATGGTTTAGGCGACGGACACCAGGTGTAGTCAGCCCTGGTTCCCGGCAAACGCCAGGGCATTGCATCTTTAGCCAGGGCTCTAGACTACTGCCCCCCGCCATGGGAAAAAGCAAATCTTGAGAGGACGGGCGTTGCAGTTCCTGAGTCGGAGTTGCGCGTCTCAAAAGACATCTAGTCGGACACAAGGTTTCGTGATGCTACCATATGTAACAGCAAGTATCGTCACTAAAGTGACAATGGGACGTTCGGCCAAGGCTGATCCTTGTTTTTGGCGTGGGGGTTCATCGGCATCTCAAAAGGTTGTAGTTGTGACGCTACTGGTGTTATAGTACCGTCTAGTACATCGTAAATCGAGTGAGTTCTGGAGGCCCTGCTTGCTGGCCTGCTCTCAGCAAAGAACGGCCGCAGATACCCATTTGCTATTTGTCGCCGACAAGAACAGAGTGCTCTGCGGAAGTCATCGCCCAGGGTGGCACTATCGAATGCAGTCAGTCGGCACGTCAATGCAAGTGGATTAACAACCAAGCTGCCGTCTTGGGTGATCGACTGACCAAGACAAGCCTTGTCTCACTAGGGAAGTCCGCCTTGGCCACCCTCAGGCCCGTGAAGAGGCAGTGGACCGCGGGAGAAGCAACTTCCTATGTTTTGGTGGACCAAGTTAGATATATGTTTGGAAAAAGTAAGGTTGGCGTCAACCAGCACCGATCCGAGGAAAGGGAAGAACATGTGTGTGTGCTCTGCGGGACAGGGGACTCGGCCAGGGGACTCGGTGGGCAATGCTGAAGACGAGGATCGGCCAGGGAGGGTTCAAGTCTGGTAACTTGGCGACACCACATTCTATCATGGTTACCTTAGGCAGGCGGCACAGCGGTTGATCAGAGGTAGTTGCAAGCGTTGTTGTCAACGAGGCAGGAGAACCCGGCACAGTGGGAACTCTAGCAGCTCAGGAGTGGTTGGTGTTGATCCTGGCTTGTGGATTTGAAGCTGGCTGAGAGACATGCGTACGCTAATAACATGCTGCAGTAGTGGGATGCATCTAGGCCGGACGGTAATGGAGGACCTGGCATTGCACCAGTCAGTTCCTGGGTGTAGAGCGGAAAAGGGGGGATGAGAGTCGGAACAGTTCAAGTGCTTACCAACTAATCAACGATTCGCACGAAGTAGACGAGAAGCAGTTGGGTTGGGATGTTGGTAGTGGTGCTGGCGATTGATTGTCTTGATGCGCAATCTTGCTGGCCTAGTCGATCCCATAAGAGCAGTGTGGCCCGAGTTTGGTCTAGATTTGGCTCACACGGAGCCTCCGCCCGAGTTGCAAGCAGCCTGCTCTGCATAGAAGAAGTACATGCTGTTTGCTGACATGCACACTGCCGGTCAGTTGGCAGTGCGTGTCGTTGGACCTGCGGCAGCGATGGAACTGTGTGATGATTGACGTTGCAATGAGAGGTTGGAGCCTCAGATGAATTTGAAGGGCGACGCAAGGCTCGGTCCACCCGCTCCGTGACGCACTCCCTTCGCACGGTACGGTGTTGCGTATTCAATGCCAATAAAGGAGGGGGAGTGATCCCGTACACACTGTGCGATTGGTCCTGATCGAAGCTTCCATTCCATCCCGTTCACAACCTCAGGCTTCTTAGGTACATAGTACTTCGTACTTGCCTTACCACGCCTTACCACTAGTACTACTACTACTACTACTACTACTACTTACTTATGCAATCCAAACACCAAGTCCGCTTGGAAGAGAGACGACATGGCAGAATAATCCAACTCAACGGTCGCTTGACTAATGACGCCAAAACGACGCAAATCAGTTTGCGAAAATCTATGCCCGATACCGCCTAGCCATTGCGGGTGGGAGAACCTCGCCATCGGCCCATCCCATCTTTTGCACCCTCCTTCGGCCCTAGATCACGATTCTGGGCTGCCGTGGCCGGAGCAACAACGACAACTGCTACGACGATCTCCCCTTCCTAGCAAAAGTCCAGACCAGCCATCTGCATGGTGATGTCTTATTGAAGAATGCAGTGTATCCCGGGCCGCCCTCGCAGCGGCTCGACGTTTCGATGCATCGACGCAGCACTTGGTTGAGCTTGAGTAAGGCAAGCTGGTGGCCGTACCGAGTGATTGGCTGAGCCACGGACGAAGCACGAAGTACGCGAGCAAATCACAGACCAACCTGGTGAGCGTACTTTCCTACACTGCGCGGTATACGACGTACCAAGTAGCAGTATGTATACCTCCACCAATTATAGACATGGCGATGTGTCTCTGCCCAAGGCCAAGACATGTTTCTCATCAGGGTGTTCTTAGACGCAGCTAGGAGGTTGCAACATTCCCATACGCATGCAGGGCAGCGCTGGACGGAAAGTCAACCGCCATCGTGGACAATGGAGTCCAGCCAGGCCTAACAGCCAACTGCAGCGCCGAGCGGTGCAGTCACGGCTATCCTGACTTTATCGCAGGTTGGCGATGATATCATGATACAGCACCGTGCATCGCAGCCAGCCATTGGCATGCCGGCTGTCGCAGGGCCGAGTGATGGTGGACGCCGTTGTCGTGCGACTTCGCCGACGAGATCAACACATGGTCGAACCACGACGACGCCCTAGTATCCACAGCTCTCGCACGCGGGCATACTATTTCGTCTCTATCCCACGCTCCGTCTCGTTCTTGAACCACAAGGCGCAAATCGCCGCTCGCTCTCGGTATCGTCCCAGTCGCCAGACGGGGGGTGGCCGCCTCCCAGAATCAGAATGCGCCAGCTCTCAGAAATCACAATTCCGCACATCACATTTGGCACTCAGCATCGGTAGCGCTGCCCGCTGGCTGCCCGCTGCCCGCTCACCGTCAACCCCAGCCCACACAAAGCGACGGACGATACAGGCCCAGCGTCCCACTTAGCAAAGGGCGGGCTATGTACCCCGAAGTACCTCATGGTCGCTGCGTCTCTGCGAGGCCCCCCGTCGACGCTAAGACTGGAGGGGCTGTTGGATGGGATGGGGTCCCCCATCACTCGTGGTGGAGACGTGCGTCCAGTTGGTCCCCTCCAGGCTCCAGATCCCTCCATGATCCATCGTTGTGAGCCACGCAGCCAAGCAGCCCAGCAGCCCAAGCCTCCTACCCATAGCCAGCCAGCCAGCCTAGACCAGGTTGGAGCAACTTGGAGGGGAGGCACCACCATGACACCAAGCCTCGAAGCTGCGAGGACACCATCGGCGTCCAGGACGGGACCAACGGCACATGGCGGAAGGCCTGCCTGGTCCCCTGGACGAGAGTGACACTCATCTAGCCCATGGCTCACGACAAAATACTACCCGTACAGCATATATGGCGTTCTCTGGTATGGTGCGTGCTTTGCCTTGGTTGCTTGGCTTGGCTTGGCACTGGACTGGATCCAAACCTCCCCAGTTGGACCACGATGGCTGTGGGGAGATGGCGTTACGGGCAGCAGAGGCACAATGCTGGATCTCAGTCTCAGTCTCTCTCAGTCCTCCCCTCCACGAGGCCACACCCTGTCACCTTTTAGCCTGGCCTCCCAAATAAGACCTCTCCACCCACATGGCCCCTCCATCCCTCCCATCTTCCTCCCACTTCCCTCCCTTTCATCCTGCGTCTGCGTCCTTCAACTCGTCGCCTTTTCTAGGCGACCACAAGGAGCTTCGATCAGCCGCCAATGTGCTGGTGTCGATGGCTAGCCCGACCTAACGCCCACCGCCGCCACGCTCTAGTCCCCACAGTTCTGTGCCAACTTGTCAACCTATGACCTCCGAAGCCCGTGTATAATTGTCGAGCCATTCATTAAGCGTGCTGCAGCCGCTTTCGAACCTTTCCCTCGCTGTCAACTCTTGTCCTTGGACTACTCTCAAACGCCGAGGGAAATTCTCTCTCGTTGTCGACAGGTCATGGAACGCCCACTCACGCTTATGTCGGAGGAAGGAGGCTTGTCGTGGTCGGACAGCCGCAGTATGTCCTCCGACGAGGCCCAAGATACCGTGCTTCCGCACTCACCCTCACCGATGGATACCGCGTGGATGGTCACATCCTCGACGACTCAATTACAGGCAGGCCAATTGTCTCCCATCAGCGCCGGGATGGACATGGCTATGGACACATCCTCTGCACCAACCATGGTCCACTCGGCCTCATCGTCCTGCACCGATTCCTGGAGTACGGGATATGTCGAGCGTGACGATGTGGACATGGACAACAACTGGGAGCAAGGGTCCGACGACGTCCTCACCATCCCGAAACTGGAACCCATGGATGACGACTTGAGGTTGGCTGACCTAAAAGCCGCCCCGTTGGCACCGGCCCCCCCATCTGAACCCTCAGCCGCCGAACCAAAGCAAAAGCGACCTCGAGGTCGACCTAGGAAGCACCCTCTTACCCCTATAATTGGGACGAGCAAAGTTACCAAAGGTCGATCAAAAACCGGATGCATCACTTGTCGGAAGCGAAAGAAGAAGTGCGACGAAGCCAAGCCCCGATGTACGACTCGATCCTATCTAGACTAATTCTTCTACTGTTTCTAATGCTATATTCTAGGCATGAATTGCGAGAAGAACGCCGTTGTATGCGAAGGATACCATGAGAAACAAATTTGGAAAAGTGGCAAGGAGAGGGCTGAAGAGGGTATGTTGTTCGATATGGCAGTGGAGTGACAATCTAACCACAGACGCAGAACGCATGCGACGGGAGAGTCTCCCAGTCATCACTATGCAGCCCATCTTCCATGCCGTCGAGACAGTCGAAGACAAGATCTTCTGGAAGCACTACATCGCCAACTTCAGCAACCTCCTGACGGTAGAGGGCGAGGCCAAGAACGCGTTCAAGGACATTATCCTGCAGCTCGCCAACACGCACCAAGGCCTCATGCACTCTATTCTTGCCGTCAGCAGCAAGCACATTGACCTGGATACTCCTTATGGTGCTAAAATTCTCGCGGAAAACCCACAGTCTAGCCGAGAACAATTGCAGCAGCGTTCCGACTACCATCACGACGAGGCGATGACGCGACTCTATGAGGATATGGCCCGCTCCGTGGACAGGGACGACCCCGAGTACAGCACGATTCTGTCCGCGAGATATGGACAAATGCTGTGCTTGCTGCTCCAGACTCGAGCCGAGGGCAACCCTCGGGGCGAACACCGCGTTCACCTCCAAGCCTACCAGGCTCTCATCAAGCACTCTCCACCCGAGAATCCAGCTTTCCATACCTTCATCACCGAGTTCTTCCAGTACCACATTTACGCCGATGATCTGTTTTGGCACCCCGAGACGATGACCAATCGCCTGTCCTCGGAGGACTGGGAACCCACCGGACCCATCGACCCCCCTCGACTGATCGGCGTGGCGGATGGCCTCTTCCAGCACCTTTCCCAGATCACCACCATCCGAAACACCATCCGGGCCAACATGGCTGCCTCCGTCGACCCTCTTGTCGACTACACTAGCCTTTACCAAGCCGCGGAGATCGACGCCGCCATCCGGGAGTGGTCGCCTCAGTGGCCCCCTGGTGATACCCGTGATAGTGTCGGACTGCTGTACAAGCAGATGATGTGGGTGTATCTTTTCCGAACCATCTACCCGCCCTCCGCCTCATCGATACGACGATCGACCTTTAGCACGCTGCCCGCGATGCCCCCAGTGTCGATTCCTCCTCCACGAAGAGCCTCTATGATTGCCACCGTTTCTACAACTAAGGCTCCGGTTAACGGCGTCCACACGCCTCCCAGTTGTCCGTCATCCCGGAACCCGTCGAGGACCAATTCAATGCACGAACGGGAGTCACAGCACACCGATGACGCCCCCAGGGCAACCTCGCCGCCTCCGAGCCGGCGCCCCGCGTATCATGATCGCCGCATCACCTTGGCCGTCGAGGAGTCACTCACCATCCTAGAGTCGTTCGGCCCTTCGGACCCCTCCCTAACACTTCTCCTCATTCCCTGCCTCCTCATCGGCACGGCATGCTTCGAGAGCCGCCAGCGCGAGCGGATTCGCACCGCCATTAAGGCTATCCGTGGCTACACCGGCCTTCGCAGCTGCGACCGCGTGTGTGATTTGCTCGAGGGTGTCTGGGCCGCAATGGAGCAGGGCGACTGGATCGCCGTCTGGGACTGGCAAGGCTTGGCCCGACGGATGGGCCTTGACTTCGCCTGCATATGAAATCCCTATCTATATTCAACATTAATACGTTACGGCCTCGCCTGATCTCCCGCTAATGAGCTTCGGGAGATGCACCAACAACTATCGGGGCCTTTTGCTTCGCAAGCTCGTCCAGACTTCTTGTTGCTTTTCTATCTCGCTCGACACGCAAATATGGTATACCAGTCTGTTATCATTTGGTTTTTGGTTTTCTTTTTTGTCGCCTTTTCGAAACTCCACTGTCTCGCTTTTCACGTGGGATATCCTCGCAACCAACAATACAGATACAAGGTTCGGAGAAATGACACTCAAGTCATGATTCTCCAGAGAACTGTTTCTACTCTGGGGGCAACTTCGGTGGCGGGATTTTAATACAGGACACACCTCCGGAGAGGTGAGGACAAGAGGGTTGAGCCCCGACTTCACGGCCGCCGAGGGATTATCGGATCCTTCCTTGCTGGTCAACAGTCCTTAACAGGATGAGGCCCTGTGGTATGTCATGTTTTACAGTTTTATTTCACCTGCGGCTGGTGAATGGACAGACCAAGGGAAAGGGTGAGGCGTCTTTATAGCCTGGCTATTCTGGGGAGGTTTCCTGTCTTGATTCTTTGTGTTCCCTCCCCGCCCGGGGAATAAGGCTTCCCGCGGCTAGAGAATGGGGCCATGAAGGGAGGCCAATTGGGCCTTTGACTTTTGCTCAGGGAGGCACACTAGATGGTGTTTGCTGTTCATCTTGATGTCGCTGCTGACGTCTCTTGCTGGGGGAGAGTCGCTGCGATGAACAGGGTAGACCCCTGATGCGGAGCCACTTGATGATGCTTAGTATTATTCCAATGAAGACAATCGCGCAAAGCGATAGGGACCTGGTACCCTTACAAGAACGCATAATTTGTGTCTGGTATAACTTGATTTGTGACATTTATGCTGCGAAGAATGTCTGCAGACAAGAAGGGGTGATGAACTACGCGACTTGGGGAACTTGAGGGCAATAGTCATCCCGAAATTGAGATGGTTTATCTTTTCCCTGGTCAACTACTCACATTGGGCCACAACGAGCAAAATTTGGCTCCTGAGGTCCTATTTATAATACATCATTTCTCGATTTCTCAAGAGGGCATTGTACAGACAGATGTCAGAATGATGGGGCGCAAAAGAATAAAGATTGTTGAATTTGTAACACCAGCCAGCGTGCCAGCGAAAGAAACACGTTGCCAGAAACCGCATGCATAACTAAAAGTGCTGACTTACACATCATACATACACCCGCGAAACGTGTGCTCCCATCCCAAGTCATACCGGATCAAAACAGTGGCAAGTTGCGATTGCTGCCTGGAGCGAAACACAAAACACGTCGTCAAAGTAAATAAAGAAAATCCCGTACATCGTCCAGACCAGGGATTGACAGAGGAAACCCATAACACATCACTTTTCCCCCGCAGGTATCCGGCCCTTGCCCCAGTTGCCTTGCGGCTCTTATAGTCTCCCCCAGGAGTTGTGAATTAGTTGGCTCGTCTTTCGCCTTCAAAGTAGAATTTGCCTAGAGGTTCGCCGCTGCGACCAGGCCCTACTAGATCAGCCGGTCCTGCCCTCGTCTCGCCGCTGTCTAGTCTTTGTACGATCCTCTCGGCCGTATCCCGGGTTCCGCCAGGCAGGGATTGCGACTGTGATGCTGGAACAGGCCCTTGGAAGGTGGTGTCGACAAATGAGTCATGTTCGTATGGATGTCCCGGGTAAGGCGGATCAGCTGCCACCCCATCCACCATGCGCGCATCTCGGCGCTCCTGCATAGCTGAGGCACTCACGGGCATATCACCACCCATTGAGGTGTCCCGTTCGCGTCGGGTATCGCTCATGCCCGAATTTGCCCGCTCGAGACCCCAGATGTGTTGAGCAGTGGCCGACCCCGGTGCAGGCCGGCGGTGGTAGATGGGCCCGGAGACGGTGCTGCCAGCACCCTCGCCGAAGCCGACAAGAGAGGCAGAGCCGTCGTCACTCATACGATCTTCATAGGCGCCGACGGAGTGAGCGGCCATACCGTCGAGATCTTCGTCCATAGCGTCGGGATACCCGCCCATGCTGGCGACGGAGTCAGCCTCGCGATAATTGGTGCCGGTGCTCAGCATGTCCTCGTCACGGTCGCCGGCGGTGGTGCGCTCATCGTCGCCGTCATCAATGTGACTCTCAGTGGCGCTCGCGGTGCCAACAGTGCTCATCTTTGTGACGGCGACTGGCTGGCCGTTGCTGTCGAAGTAGGCGGGGGTCAAGCGCTGAGTCGCGGGGTAGTTGGGCGGGAAGCCGGTCGTCGAGGTCGGCGTAGTCTGGGGTGAGATGGAAGAGGCGCCGCCAGCGGCAGACCCCGGGGGTGGGGCGCGGAGGGTCGAGACACGTTCGAGGCCGGCGAGACGGGAAATGCGATCGGCGCGCTCGGCCTCGAGGCTCGTGGTCGAGGGATTGTGGTGGTGACCGCGGCTGAGAGAGCCCGGAGGGAAGTGGCCGCGATGGCCATCCTTGATGGCGGTAGTGGACAGGGCGGAGAGGGAGGTGGTGGTGCTAGTGGGCGTTCCGCTGAAGAGCCAAAGATGATGTGAGTTTCGAAGCTTGAATCGCGACATGGTCATATGTCGCGGGGGGAGGATAGGAAGAGCAGAGAAGATGGGACGCACGGTACCTCAGACGGAGTGTCTGGTCTCGAGCTCGGGGGCGGGAGGTTGATGAAAGTCGGATGCGATGCCTGCGCCATGATGGGTGGGAGGCGATCTTGGGAGATCTGGAGAAGGATTGGGTGTGGTTTCTTTGTGCGGCGACGTCGAAGCTGAAGGCGGAGGGACGACGAGGGAATGCGCAGCGGGGTGGGAAGGCGAGCTGGACCCGATGAGTCGAGGAAGCGGGAAGCTGCGCGCGAGGTAGCTGGATGAAAGGGACGATGGGGAGATAGCGGTCGAGGCAGAGGAGATAGATGGAAGTGGAATTGGGAGGAGAAGAGATGATGGAGCGGATTGAGATTTTGGGTGATAGTGGTGAATGATGCGATAGGATAAAGAGGAAGGCACTGGCCGTGCATGACTGGCCATCCCTCAAGGCAGGCACGCATTGAAGCCCTGGAGAGCTCCACTGTATCGGGTCCAGTCCTCGGGGCCGGTCAGCTGCAGTACCACGCCCACCTACTTACGGCGCCTTCGCATACCTGGACGTTCTAGCCGTAGTGCAGTGCTACAGCGTGCCGCAGCCTAGGCAGAGAGGTAGAGCTTACCACAAGGGTGGACGAAGTCTAAACCCCGGCCGTGAAACTGCTCAACCGAAGCGCACCATTTCTGTAAGCTGTAGCTTGATTCGTAGAGCCAAAGAAAAGCCATTGAAGCACCGGTTATCGAGGGCGTCCAACCGAGTACTGGGCTTCATCCTGTTCCTGCTTTCCATCTGATGCTGGACCTGATCAGGGACTTGGGAGTGGGTGGGGTTGCTGGTAGCGGGGGGCAGCGGGGGTTGATTGGGCACCTTGCAGTGGAGGCGTGCACCGATGGCGGGGTGGGTGCTTATGACGTCGACCGTGTTGTGATTGGACCCTTAGGGGTTTCTCAGGCTTTGGGGGATAATGACCTGAGCTAGATGGGCAGCAAGATGGGTAGCAGAAGAATCAATAGAACTGGCAGTGCTCTAGTCTACCTAGGTAGTAGTCTATCTAGATATTTACTCTAACTCTCCATCCATCTGTCGCTGTATCGAGACCACTCGCAGCCCTGGATAGTCCAGCTCACCCATCCATCCGACCACCTCCGTCTTGTATTGTCCACACACAACACTCTCTCCCACTCAAAAAGTCCCCGGAGTAAAGTCAATCACCTGCGCCTTCTCCAGCAGAGACCCCAAGCCCTTGATAAACCCCAGGTGCGCCGGGTCCTTGGTGACGTAGTATTCGCGGTCCTCCTCGCTCGCAAACTCGACCACGAAGGCGTGCGTGATGCCGCCCTGCAAGCCCTCGGTGCTGTTGTCCGCGCCGCCCTTGAACGCCACGATGTACGGCTTGCCCGTCGAGGGGTGGAGGCAGCGGTCTTTCAGGGAGAGCATGTCGTCGTTGACCTGGAGGGCCGCAGTTAGCCCGTTGTAGCACAAACTGGAGGGGGATCAAGCTGTAGAGAGCGAAACAGAGAGAGAGAGATATGTGCCCGTACTGTCTTAACTTCAGTAGCCGACAGCTCAGCCTTGAACTGGAAAAGGACGATATGTGTGATTGGCGCCATGGTGACTGGACTCTCGACTTTTCTAGTATGTGCAATGCTTGATTTGCCTGTTATTTGCCTGAAAGCTGAGAGTTTGAAAGATGTCTACAATAAGTATAGCAGAAGATGTCTATTCTTCCCGCACTTCATAACCCCGCGCCAGCTCCGAAAGCGGGGCCGTGATCCCGTTCCTTCGGACATTTACTAGTTCCGTCCGCCAACAGCTCGGACGCTTTATGGTGTTAAATGTGTGGATTAGGTTTTATTCAACTTTGTGTAAATAAATAAAAAGCGGTACAAAAACTGTTATTATCCCCAGAGCCCCATTTTCTTCATTCCCCAGGGGTCTCATTTCTTTCTGCGGTGGTTCGTTCCATTTTTTTCTCTCTCCAGCGCGCCCCATTTTGCTCACAAATGAAATGTCTCAGCGCCACAATGCACTGGGCTTGTTCTTTATTACCGTCCATTCCTCCGGCATGGCACCGCTGCCGCCGTAGGTCCCAAACAAGAAGCAATCGAAATGCCAATTTGCTTTATAAAACTCCAGACACCCAGAAGTAAAAACTACCCCTCTCCCGAGAAATTTCGATGCAATGTGTATGTGGTTGTGTCACGGTCCCATCACAGGAATGCCATGCCCGTCATCATCAGGCCAAATGCCAGGCTGAGGACAACGAAGCCCGGGTCCATGAGCGAGACGGCGCTGCCGTTGAGGTCGGGAGCTACCGTGGCCTGTACCGAGGCCACCCAGGTATCTTTGGCCGCCGTGGTTGTGGAGGTCTTGGAGGCCTTGGTCGCCTTCTTCGTCTCCGAGCCAGTAGCGGTGCTATCGTCGGTGGACTCGTCGTCCTTGTTGTCGCTTGTGCCCGTCGCATCGGAAGTATCCGTGGTCTTGTCGCTCTTGTCGTTCTTGTCGCCCTTGGTCGTTACGTCCGCCGTAGCCGTGGCTGTGTCTGCGTCTGCGGAGACTGCTGTGTCCGAGGAATCGGCGGCGCGGGCTGCCACGCCGGTGAGGATGAGAGCCAAGGGCAGGACGTGCTTGAGCTGGACACGCATGATGTCGGTCTTCGAAGGTAGGGTTGGGGATGTAGATGTGTGAATCTGTGCAAGGTCGTTCGGTGGTACGGTCCAAATGTGGATAAGTGTCGTCGTCGAGAATGGATCGTGGTGAATGTGAAGAAGGATGACGCGGATGCTTTGTCGATACAGGTTGGACGAGAGACGATAAAAGAAGAGAATAGAAGAGCAGCGGAAAGCCCAAAGGAAGAGACGAAGTGGAAGAGAAAAACAACGAATGGGTCGAGTTCAACGAAGGACTTTACAGGGGAGGAAGTGAACGATGCGAACAAGGTGGAAGGCGGAAGGAAGAAGTTGCCAGCAGGGGATGATGCTTCCTCCACAACAGCCCTGACAAGAGTCACCCCAGCGCAGTTCTTGGCACAAGCAAGGCGTTGGCAATGGTAAGGCAGCCTCAATGCCGGCGTGCGTGCAGTGCAGTGCACTAAGCAGCCAGGGGAGTACGCGTAGGCTACTCCATATAATTAGCACACGCGCTGCAGGGCCCCCTTCCGATCCGGGGGTTTGGAGTCGGGTCTTGCACGGGCAACAAAGGTCACAGGAGGCGTCGACGAGGAAATAGGGGCGGACGGCTCGAGCGGCCGAGGCTCCCCGTTGACAGCGGAAGCAGAGTGAAGGACAGGTTTACTGGGATGAGTGGGTAGTAGGGTCGAGTGCCAGTCCTAGGGACGTCTCAGCCAAGGGCTTACTTGGAACGCCTAGTTACAGGGCAGGTTCGGTAAGAGAGAGTCCTTGTTTTATTTGCGACGCCTCTGGTTGAAGTTTCGAGCTGTGTCTCCTCCCCCTTGTTGCCGTTGCAGTTGCCGTTGCAGTTGCAGTTGAATAGGAGAGTGAGTGACCTGTGTCACCCCATCAACATGGCGGCCTGTCTCCGTTTGCTTCTTCAGTTTCCTGCCGCCACCAACATCGACTCGACAACCAGCCAAACCTTCCTATCAGGAGGCGTCGCCTTGTTTGTTGTGCTTCCCACCAAGCCTTCGTATATGCAGACGGCGGGAAACGGATGACAAGAGAGAAACCAGAGAGCCACTGACGACGACGCATTCCCCTGCTGACGTATGCAACTTGACTGGCTCTCGCGGGACGAAATGCGACCAGGCCAATCGGGGCTTGCGCCGCCTCGTCGTATCCCGATTTATACAGGGCCGAAAAGACTCCACTTGTACACGCCCCGAGGACAGGACGCTTCTGCACACTCTGCGTGACGTGACGCTTCGTGACGTGACGCTTTCTTTCGTAGCTCCGGACGACGATGCACGATGAGGCCGCCTTTGCACTCATCCGTCCAATCTACCCGCAAAGCCCCCCGGCTGCCGACCCGGCCAAACTTGCCGCGAGTGCCGCCTCCGCCCACCCCCGATACGATCCCGCCGCATCGTCTTCGGCGCCGTCTCCAAGTTGTGCGGTCCGGCGACTTTAGCGGTGGGGACGGGGGAAGAGTGCTCCGTCCTTGGTATCCCATCCTCGTCATCACCAGCCTCCAGGTTTCGTGCGTTGAGGCTGAGCGTTTAGCCTTGTTCGGTTGGTTCTTCATCGCGCATGTTTGGATCCGCACCGCAAATGCTCGTTCGTGCGAAGAGGACAATCATCCCGGCTCACTCCCGGGACCTTCCTTAATATGCTCCGTTGGCCAGCTCCAATTGGATCCAAGTGTGCCTGAGCTATGTCGTAAATCTACCAACGAAAGCCAGAGCCTCTTGATGTCGAGACTAAGCCAAACACACCAGTTCTAAGCAGGATCGTTGTCCTAAGTCTACAATCTCTAACCCTATTTATCCCATCTATTCCATTCATTCCACTCAATTCATGAACCCTTGCTCTCATCCTTTCCTCATACTTCAATGCTGATGGGGGGAAAATTCCGCACCACCACACTGAGTTACATAACGAAGATGCCAATAGCGCTATTAGGAATTGAACCTAACCCTCGCTATGTACCCCAACGGTCAACCACTACCTCCGTTTAAGTCGTGTACCGATAATGCGGGCTCTCGTCCCCGAGTTCCATCAGCTCCTCGTCGTCCATCCCCCGGTGCTTCTCCTTCATCTCCCCCGCAGCGCGCAACTGGTTCTCCCGCCGGTACCAGTACCACAGGAACCCGTAGATGACGGTCCCCAGGCCGACCATGCTCAGCGTTACGGCGTGTCCGCGGATGTAGCGAGGCTTGTCGTCGGCGGGGCTGTTTTCGGCCCATGTTAGCAATGTCTTCTCTCGAGCGAGGGTCACGGTCCGGACTGACTAGATAAAGGCCGACATGATGCCTGCGGCGTTGCCCCAGGTTAGCTGCATTCCCGTCCCTGTGGTCCGCTTCCCGTAACGTGGTGAATTCGTCGGTAGCTACACGACAAGCCACGTCAGTCGCCTCTTCAGCACATTAAGGTGTGCACATGGAACTCACCCAAGCCAGCGGCAGGCCAACGACAACATACAGTCCGCCCGCAACAAGGAAGCACCCAAAGTAGTGCACGCCCGAGGGCACGTCGGCCAGCAGCACCGCGTAGCCGATGACACTAACGGCGCCGAAGATGACGCAGAACAGCCCGCGGCGCTGCATCCGATCCGACATGTACGCCGTCGTCATGTAAACCGCGGCGCCGAGAAAGTAGCACGGCACGGTGAGGAGCTGGACCTCGGCGGTCGTCCATTCGCCGAGATCGTTGATGATGGTGGGGAGAAAGGTTGAGAAGCCTGCAGTTGTTAGTTCACGTCCGAATCTCGGTGTCCTCCGTCCATCTCTAAACGTGCGACAGACAAATGGAAGGTAAACCCACCGTAGAGCATGGTGTCAACGCCAAACTGCGCAACGCAAAACGCCCAGACCTTCCAGTCCTTGAAAGCCTGCATCATGTCCGCGGTGCTAAACTCGCGACTTGACGCCGTATTCCCATACTCACGGGCATGGCGTACGCGCATCAGGGCCCTCTCCTTCTCGTCGAGGAAGTACGCCGTGTCCGCGTCGTTGGGCAGCGCAAAGTACGTTACGATGCCGATGACGAAGCTCGGGATGCCTTCGATGATCATGATCCAGCGCCACCCGCTCTTCCCGTGCAGGCCGTCCATGTGCCCGATGCCGTACGCCAACAGTCCGCCGAGAGCACCCGCCACGGCGGCGCTGACGAACAGGTAGCCCACGCGTAGGGCCAGCTCACGCTTGGTGTAGAAGAAAGTCAGGTAGACGGTCAGGCCAGGGAAAAGGCCGGCCTCGACCGCACCCAGGAGTAGACGGCAGGCGAGCAAGGCGCCGTACGAGTTGACGAGCCCCGTGAGAGTAGCGATGATGCCCCAGGCGACGGCGATGAAGGCGATCCAGCGGCGCGGGGTGAAGAGCTTGAGAACGAGGTTGGAGGGCACCTCGAAGATCAGGTAGGTGACGAACAGGATCGAGACGGAGACCTGGAACTGCTGCGACGACAGGCCGAGGTCCTCCTCGAGTCCGTAGAGCCGCGCGTTGCCAATGTTGACCCTGTCTAGGAAACTGAAGAGGTAGAGGGCCATGATGAGCGGGATGATGTGCAGATCCAGCTTCTGAACGAGCTGCCTCTCCGCTTCCGCTGTCTCAAGACCCAGCTCATCGCGCGGCTCGTCGCTGAGACTGTGAGCCTGCCCGGCGGCGTTGTTCCGCCTTCGGACTTGCGACTCACTTCCATTGGTGCCGATGGATGGTTTCTGCGAAGAGATATAATAAAGGCCGAAGTTGGTGACTGAAAGAAGAACCAAAGAAGCGGGTTGTTTCTGACAAATCGAGGCCGATGACTCTTTCCTAGAGCAGTCCGAGAACCAACTCCACCGATCGTTGTCTGCTTTCTCTGAAACTCCCGTAAACTTAGCCTTCTGCCCTCTATAAAACAAGGCAGAAGTCGTCGTAGCTAGGAAGGCAAAGCTGACGGAGGAGAAAAGGGCGCGCGGTATTCCAGCTACTGAATCAACTGAGATGAGGATGGAGGGAGAAAAACTAGTCTTGGCACGAGGTGGGTGGTTTCATTAATTTGCAACCAGCGCCGACTCCTCTTAGTAATTGCCCTCTTTCCGCAGCAGAAGAGTTAGAACACGGCGAGAAAGTGGTCAGATCAACCCGGGCATCAGGGTCAACTCACATTCGTCAGGCTAGGAACACAGGGTTATGCGTATCCATCGCGTTGGTGCAAGGGACGACTCGGACGAGCGTGGGAGAAATTTGCTGTGCGGCATATACTTCGTGCTTGGTGGGTAGCCTATCCAGAGAAAGATCCATTATCAGCGTAGTATTTGATTTCCAAGCAGCCAGTCTGGACTAGGTAGCTCCCGTCATGTGAAGAGCCGTAAAGAAGCGCAGACAACTATACCGCGAGAGTCTCCTCGTTGGTTCGTGAGGGCAGCGAATCCTTTGGTGTAAACCTGCATACCTGCTCGCATTCCCGCTTCCCGCTTGCTGCGTCCCGCATGGCGCCACCAATAGTCCAATACACGCTGAGCTCCGAGAGCCCTTCCGCTGCAAGACTAACCTAGACTAATTAGACTAGTACCTGACTTGAATCTAGCATCACGTCTCACTCGTCTTTGACTCCCGTCTGCCAGCCCAGAGATATCTACGAAACACCTGCAACATCTCATCCGTGGACAATTCGGTTCGTCGACCTGGCAAACGGACATATTGACACCGCAAGCGCATCAACACTCACGTCTTCCAATTAATTAGCCAATCGACTACCCCTGCTGCATGGCCCTTCATCTAGGCCCAACGCCACTCGTTCCACAACTCAACTACACGCGAGCATCTGCCTGCTAAACATAATCATCATCGAACCATTCATGTCACCCAGAGCTTCAAGAAGCTGGCATCAATCGTATCAATGGCAATAGTGGATATCTTTCGAATGAATTAACACAAAGAAAATAGTTTGCCGATCCGGAGCCCCCCTTTTCAACCCATCTTTACCCCGAACTATTCCAGCCATCAACCAAAGAGCTGCCCTCGAGATCGCAATGTAGTGTAGTGTAGTATAGGTAGTAAGTAAGAAGAAACTAGCGCGCGGCTAGGTGAGTTTGAGATGCAGCACCCCCTCCATCATCCGCTGTGTAGAAGCTCCATGCAATGACTCAAGGAAAGATTTTACATTGTATGTACAATATCTGACATTAATATCCCTTTCCCTTTGGGATCCTTGTCGGCATCCCCCATGGGAACCCCAACTCCTCTCGAATCTTCAGTCTTTGGTGCTTGTCGTCAATGATATCGGATAACTTCCCGATATGAATGCCCTCAGTTTATCGGTAAGGCTGGGCAGGCATCTCGTACACGTGTTCCGCGGGAGACGACCCCCGGGCACTCGACATTTGGGTACCGTCAATCTCAGCCGCGTCCGACTTGATCCATCTCGCGCCGCCACCGTCATTGCCCAGTTCAGCTGCTGTGGTAGTCGTGGTGGCGGGGCTAACCAACTCGCCTCGCGTGGGATGCTCGGGAAGCAGATCTTCTCTGCCAGCCGTGTTCATGGTGGTCGTACGCGAGTACTGCGTCTCGGGGCTCGCAGGATTGTAGGAAGAACCATATGTATTGGGCTTGGCGTAGCCGGTGCGGCCGTCGCCCAAAGCGGTGCCACGGTAGCCCTCAGCGGTCGAGTTCTTGGTCGACATGCGGCCAGGGGCAAGCGCCGAGTCCACGCCAGGGGAGGTCTGGGCCATGTGAGGGGAAGTACCGTTACCACGAACCCCACCAACAGGCACCTCGGAAGAGCCAAACATGTCGTCAATCTCCGACTTGGAAGGCTTGTTGCGCTTCTTGAGGCAGCACCAGAGGATGATGCCGATGATGGCGAGACCAACAACACCACAACCGGCGCCAATACCCGCCTTGGCACCAGTAGAAAGACCGCTGCTGGAGCTGCTGGAGCTGGAGCTGCTGTCGGAGCTCGAGTCGGAGCCTCCAGTGCCGGCAGTGCCATAGCTTCCACTGGGCGCGACAGTGGCCGTCTTGACTACGCCAGTGGTGACTCTGGTAGAGGTGATGACCAGAGTGCTTGTCTTGGTGACCGTGACGCTGGCACCAGCCGCCTCGGTCTCGGTAACAGTCTTGGTGACCTTTGTGGCCTTGCTGGTCGTAGAAATGACAGTTTGAGTCACAGAGTTAACCACGGTCTTGCCGGCGTCGCTTCCAACCGTGACAGTGACGAGCTTCGTGACGGTGGCGCGCTTGACCAGGTCGTTGCGTCCGATAAGGAAGTGCCTGAGATCCTGCTGCTCCTCGTCTGAGAGCTCGGGAGTGGCGGTGGGCTCGGCATCGACAATGGCGAGGCCATTGTTGTCGACGGTGCGAGGGGCGAGGTCGATAGCACGCTTCTCGTTGGCCCACGTAGTCGACGTCTCGTAGACGGTGCTCGTGGCCGTATCGCCATCGCTAGTTACAGTCTCGGTCTCGAAGACAGTGGACGTGACGATGATGGTAGAGGTGACTGTTCGCTGGACGGTCGTTTTCTGGGTAATTGTATCGGCGTCGGCGTCGGTGACGGTGACGGTCCTGGTAATGGTGCTATCGGAGTCGCTGCTGCTGCCATCGCTGCTGCTGTCCTCGCTGGTGGTGGTGGCGTCGGCAGGGACACTTGCGCTGGTGACGGTATCGCCATCGGGGGCGGTGCTCGTGGCGGTCACTATTTCGACGTCTGTGCTCGAGATAACGGGTTCGACGGAGTCAGAGACAACTTCGGAGGCAGACTCGACGGTAGATTCGACGACAGAGCTAACATCGACGGCGTCGGTGGCAGTCGCCTGGCGACGGACAAGGTTGAGGGCGTCGTCATCGGCCTGGCGACGGACGATTAAGGTGCCCTCGGCGCCGAGGAGCAGGCCCAGGAGAGCGAGCCCGCGAACTTGCATCTTCGGAATGGCGATTCTGTATCTGATATCGGAGATGCTGGGGAGTCGGGGCGAGGAGAAGACTCGAAGGAGGGGATAGGAAAGTATTCAAGCAACTGGTCGGAGAAACGAGTGACGATGAAATGGGAAGGGGGAGGGAAGGAAAACACGGGGACGTCGGAAGAAGACGTGGGACCGGAGAAAAACAGGGACCGGCGGGGATTGAGGATTGACAGAATGGAAGGTGCAAGGTGGAAGGTGGAAGGTGCGGGTGCAGCAAACGCGGTGCAGTGCGCCGCGCAGCTCATACACGGACAGAACAAGAGCAACGCAGGAGCAACCATGGCCGGGTGTCCACACTGCCAGGTCCAAGTGCAGGGGCCACGACAGCCAAGCGCAGGCTCTGAAGGGGGGCCGGGCTTGATTTGGCTAAGGTCCAGGAGGGCACGCGCCGGTGAGAGCTGTTAGGTCGTTAGGCGGCGGCCCCCCGTGGAAGCGGTTGGGGGGGGAAGTGGCAGTGGCTGTGGCTGCACCGTAGTAGTGGAGTAGCAGCAATAAACAGACCACGCTAACACGAGGTGGACAGAAATAATCATACTGTGCTGTGTTGTCGAGTTTACACGGTACGTACTACGTGGTACGTCAGATGGGATTGATGATGGAGAAAAGATCTGTTAGACAAAGTGGAAACAAGAGATTGTAGCCCCAAAAGAAGCGGAAAATGGTGTTGATCGTCATTGTGTCCACCGTTACGAAGCAATCTAATCCACGTCAGAGCGACGGTACCGCCGGCAAGCCAGGCACGTACTACGCAGTAGCCCAGGTACCTCCACAGTTGAATTGCCCCGGTGGAATACAGGGTCGTGCGCAAGCGTCCAACGGTACAACAGACACCAAAGACATGTGCGTCCATAGGGAGAACGCCTGGGGAGGAAAACGAGTCCGGTGGCTGTGCTTGCTACCTTATTAGGGCTTGGCCTCTTACCATTCAACACACCGTCGCAGAGCACAATCAAACCAGTCCTCACTGGCGAGGTTGTGATGTGTCACTGCCCGGCTGTCAACGCACGCCGCGCTCACGACATCGCCGACCCCGACCCCTTTTCAGCTTAGTGGGTGTCCGTGGCGCCGAACCCCCCTAACTCCCGTGATGCGTTGTGGGTGGGAGGATGAGCCGTTATACGAGATTGTTGTTGTACCTCCGTACCTGACCACCGGATGACGGGAGTGGTGGCGACTGACAGACTTTCTCTCCGCGTCTCTGAATTCTCACGTCCATTTGGAATCCATTGCAAGGGGCAAAAGGGCGACAATCGAATGGTCTAGAAACCCCTCATACGCAACGACGCTCTCCAACTCTCCGGCACTGGAATGGTGGAAGTGAGAACGGAAGCACAGTCAGCTTGCCAGACTCGTGAAAAAGAAAACCCAGCTGAAAGTCCGCCACCTCGAGCCGTGGCTCATGGCGCCGAGGCGTTGAGCGGTCGACGAGGCTATTAGATCACAGGGCTGAAGCTGCATGGCTTTTTCTGTTGTGCCAGCACAGCCATGTTGACGGGCTATCCGCGCATATGCAGAAATTCTCTTTCGAGCGACGATGCACTATTTCCAGACCCTTTTCCCGTGTTGAAGGAAGGATGCGATTGCTGACTACGTGCGGGATCTGAGGATGCCGGCCAACTTGGGATGTTTAATTTTGGCACCTGGCCCGCCAAGCAGCCCACCAACCCGGGTCCAGTCGCATCGTGCACTTACGCCAATAAAGGGGGTTTGCCCATTTGGGCCAAGTAGTCTCAATCGCATTCCAGGGCCGTCTCATTCTCGGTACCGATTTCCGAGCCTTTGCTGGGTTGTAGCTCGGGGTCTAGCCTAATCCAATACCATCAGCTCATCTTGATTGAGTCGCGAACCATGGGCATGGCATTTGTTCTTGCCCGTGATCCGCATTCCAAGAACTGCCACTGTCAGGCACGCACTGTGCATATTGCAGTACGTACAGTACGGGACACAGTACAGAATACAAGGCCATGTGCTTCATATCGTGCAACCATCCATCAACACCATCCATCCATCTTCACGACTCTCCGTCCTCCAATGACGAATGAAGCCACCCCAACTTCTAGCACTATCGAATCCATACCGTCGCTACCAGTGCCACCACACCACCATGCATACAAGCTTCCTTCAGCCCCGCGATCCAACAAGCACTTTCGGCCCAGCCTGCGTCTTGGTTCGCACGCTCTCTCCCACTCACTCATCCTCGGCCGCAAGTCGGAACTGACGCCGACAAAATACGGCCGAGAGGACTGTCCCGTCTTATTCCAGCGCCTCGGCGCAGCCCCGAACCAAATAGACCAAGTTGCTTAAAGTCTGACCTGACTATCCTTTTAGCCACGCTCCGCGCCACGGCGGGAGCTTACCAAGCGGACGGAGACTCCATTGCTTGTGCCAATCTGACTTATCGATCTGCATCGTGGCTGTGGTCAGCGTCGGTTCCTCCTCGCACTGACAAGCATTGATTGACCCGCTCTCGCTCTCAAGAACTCACGCAACTCGAGACATCAATCACCAGCTCGTCCACTCATGCCTCCGTCGCCGCTCGCAACGCCTCCTCTCCGAAACACCGCCGCTCAATCTGACTCACCAAAGTGTGCAGCATCCCATCACCACTTGTTTCAATGTAATCCAGCCCGCTTACCCATCCATTACTGGCCGCTCCCATGAGCCCACGGGGAAGACAATCACCCCCTTCTCACTTCTCTCTCTTCCCACTCAACGTCAGCCAGGCTATCAGCGACCTGCCACCGCGCTCCCTTCAAACCCGGCCCGTTTCAGGCCTCCCGTCTGCTCGCTCGTGACGTATGACAATATTTTATGGGACCAATACCCTGTTCTATCTCGGACTCGGCTGCTGCCATTGTCCCGGTTGCCTTTGCTACTAAACTGCGCCTCACTCGGTTGTAACAGAATGCAAGACAAATGGTATCGGGTTGATTGGTGTATGATTTTGTAAATCGTCCGTCCAAATAGATTGCTCTAATATCACTGGAAGCAACTATTATCACTGTGACTCTTTGTAAATTGTTCAAATACATTGTCCGTGGACCAGGCTTGCTACAATACATATTAACGCACCCCCTTCTACAAATCTCCAACTCCTAGCCTCAAACGACTGTTGTATATCACTTCGCTTTGCTCGCCCATCTCCAAGTACTCTTCCCAAGACCTTCTTGCCACATCTGCGCCCGGCGCACATATTAAATAGGTTCACAAAGCCTCTAATCGGGGCTATCTAAGGGAAGAATGAAAGAAGCAATAGTAGTAGTAGCACGGACTCGTGCCCGTAAAAAGTATCCGCCCAGGTTGCGGGAGGAGAGAAACCGAGTTTTGTCGCGGATTTAGAAGTTTTCCTTGCCCCAGACGAAGGAGAATCTAATACGGCAAGTTAGCACTTTCATCTTTCGCTGCTATGTTCGGATAGGACATTTCAAGACTTACCCAGGCTCAGTGTACTTATTGCAGTACACGTGCAACGCGCTTCCCAAGCTTTTGGGACCGCAGAAGAAGACGCCCGCCTCCGCGGGGGTGTGCAGTTTCCTGATGCCCCGGAAGATCATGTCCCAGTTGGGTCGGCCAAAGTTGGTCGGGCTTCGCAGGCCGGTGATTGTGTCCTTATCGGCATTCGCATCGTTGATCATGATGTTGGTCGCGTCGTCGGCCTTGATCTTGGCCGTCAGGTACGTGTGGATCTCGATTCGGTGGTCCAAGTCCTGGGCTTCAACTGCGAGGAGCAGCGAGCGGAACCACTCGAACGACTCAAAGTCTCGGCAGATCCAGAAGAAATAGACCTTGGAGAGGCGCGTCTTGGTTTGCGGGTAGTTCATGCGATACCAGATAGACTTGAGAATGGACGCGAACGGCGTAACACCAATACCGGCTCCAACGAGAACAGACACTTCATACTTGAAGACGTCTTCGGAGGCGGAACCAAACGGACCATCGACATAGACTCGGGGCAGAATTCGGTGCAGAGCCGGGTCCACGTCCTTGCTGCTCTCGCTGTTGACGCCGACCACCTTGCTGGCCTCGAGGAGCTTCTTCTTGTCCCACTCACAGCCCAGCGTGGCGGAAACAGCCTTGGTGAAGTCGCCAACACATCGCATGTGAATCGAGATGTAGTCCTCCTCGGGTGCACTGGTCAGAGTGAAAGGGTGGTATTGCCAGATAGACACCGCCGGGCAGCAGAAGAAGATGTACTGGCCAGCCCGCGTCTTTGT
Source organism: Neonectria sp. DH2 (assembly GCA_003934905.1). NCBI lineage: Eukaryota > Fungi > Ascomycota > Sordariomycetes > Hypocreales > Nectriaceae > Neonectria > Neonectria sp. DH2. The sequence goes on along the minus strand of RQWH01000013.1, from coordinate 1,009,540 downwards.
GTGCTCTTTCTTCATCTGAATCTCGCAGACATTGCTGGGATGTTGGATCACCTTGGTGATGTACGTCTTGTGCCGTCCACGCACCTCACGTGCAATACGCTCGGCAAGGTAGATGCCTCCACTGTACATCCAGTATTGCCAGAAGACACCAACGGCGGAGGCTCCGAAGCTTGTACAGAACGGGGCCACATCGGGCTGGATCATGCAGAAGGCGCCGTGGATCGACCAGAAGAAGAAGAAGACGATGAACATGTGGTGGGTGTACCAGAATCGCTCGTAGTTAGCTCGTCGGGGCTTCTCGACGGACGTGAGAACCATGCACATGAGAGCAATCAGCATGACGTATCCTGTCCACCCAGGGCCGGTGACAAAGTTGGCGAGTAGCCATCCGTAAATTCCCAGCTTGTTTTTGATCGCGACCTGCGCGAAGTTGTTCCAGTGGGCAATCGTATGGACCCACGACCAAAACACAATCGACCAAGCAGTGGTGATGTGGAAACTGATGTTCTTGTCGAACTGTATGATTCCGTTGAGTGGCGTCTGTCGCAAGAGAGAGATGAGGGTTCGGCAGACGGGGAACAGAACAATGGCGACGTCGAGATGGAGGACTAGGGCTGCCGATCTCGCAATGACAAACGTGAAGCCGAAGCTGTCGCGCGAGGACTGAAGACTTTCCTTCATGGAGTAATGCACACAGGCAAAGCCGAAAATCATGGCGTGAAGGAGCATAAAGACAAACACGAACCTAGAAACGAGCCAATTAGTTAGTTCCCAAGTAGATTCAATGAATGCATTGGAATGGGCGTCACACGTACACTCTTCGGTAACCCTCGTTGATCATCCACCGATCGAGCTTTTCCTTCGATGACAGTTCCACCTGCTTCTCTTGGGTCATCTCACCCGACAGCAGCATCCGAGTGAGAGGCGTCCATCTTGATCGTTCGGACGGCTTCTCGTAATCGTACTGGTAACTCATCTTGGCGGAAGAGGGCGAATTCGTCGCTGTCAAGTCTGATCTCTCTTTGGTGGCAGCGCAACGCAGCCGGGCCCGGTATCGCCCAAAAACCAAACGACACGGTCGTCCTCCTCTGGAAGATGTTGGTAGCTGGTGAATGCGATGCTGGCGACTTGAATCCAACCCTAATTCCGTGATACGTCGTAATGAGTGTCGAAGAGCTGGTTTCTCTAGCAGAGTGCGGACTCGTGGGGTGGATTCAGAACCTGCTGAATGTGAAGGGTGCAATGAAGGCGTCCGAGACGGAGAAACAAAGAGATTGAATATTTGACGATGGAAATGAACGGAGCTGTCTAGAGCCTGGAAGATGAGAAGCGTCAGCGCACTCAGCACCACTTGAATTGAGGACGGGTCCGAAGGGAAGGAAAAGAGGAAGCAAGCATCGCCAGGGGGAGACTTGGTAGACACTTATGAGACGGGACGAAGGCGGCTTCACTAGGACAGGAGGGTACATCGGGTGATTTTCCAAGACGGAGATCATACCTGCTGCAGACAACCCTTGCCCAGGGTCTTGGGACTTGAGTCTTGGCAACGCACTTGACTCAGTAATGGGCCGGGTGAAAGTGGGAGAGTGGGAAACCGGAAGGCCGGTCAGGTCGGTAGCAAGCGATCAGAAGGGACCACATGCCCGTGAAAACGGTAAGGCGGGCTAGGGTACGGATATTCAGGACGGCTTCCAGCGGAGAGCCGATGGGAGAACCGAAACGCCCTGGACACCACGCCATGTTCAGGGACGCTCCAGGGACGCTCCAGGGAGCTTCGCAGCGAAGTCGCCACGGCCTGGCCAATCAGGCGTCCGGACTCCGACCTGACTTGGGCCTGTCGACCTGTCGTTGGGCCTTGGTCGAACATGGAACAAGAGGCTCAGGGCGGGGTGGCTTCGGAGACGTCTCGAAGCGGGTGTACTAGCTAGCGCCTAGCGTGTGCTGTAACTTGGTGCTATGGAGTTGCAGCACAAAACTCGTGGTTGTGGTTGTCGAGGGCGGCTGTCTGCATGTCTGCATGAGAAAACAGGCCAGAGTGCCCGAGTCGCGACCAGATCTACGGCATTTCCAGCGTCGGAGCGGTGGGAAATGGTTCGATTCCGAATCACATCAGCCCTCGAGCGAGTTTGAGCGCCGCCGGGATAGCATTTCTCCCCGTCGTGATTGGGTCTTTGGTGTCTTGGTCGTTGTTCGTTGTCTCGAGGCCAAGCCCCGTGTTACAGGTTTGCCGCCGGCTTGGGACTTGGATCCCCGGGCTTGTCGCATTCAGTGCGGGTCCTCTCTCTCTTTAAGTTAGGCCTTGTTCAGGCCCCTTTGGAAACTGCGCTCTCAACTTTTGCCTGTTTGGTAGGCAGGCATTTGAATGGTTGGATGCTGGCGAATAATGGACGTTGTATACGTGGATGTGTCTCCCTCTGAATTGTTTGGGCACGAGACCGTCAGTTCAGCGTTCAGCCCCAGGCTCAAGGCCCTTATTGGGTCACATCCACAGGCTGCCAGACGAACCATTTCAGCCAAGCCGCCAAGCACGTATTCCTTGGCGGCCAGTCAACAGCGAGCGCCTCCTTCTCACTCTCCTCTCCTTCATCACCCACATTGGCACTATGCTACTATGAAGGACGCTGTAAAGCCCGTTTCAAAAGCGTCACTCCGACACCGTAAACTTTCAAGATCTCAACTGCTCATCTCGCTTATCGCCAGCCGGCACTTGGGCATCAAATACCACGGGGTTCTCCCCAAAACGCAGCCCAGTTTCCAGTTCCCATGTGCTGTTTCGGTTTCGTAGCGCTTGCGACGCATCACGGTGACGTTGACAGGTTTCAATCGCCGCTGACCAAGTGCCGCCAAGGCCGATGGACCCGAACCTGTGAGAATGCAATGCCGCCCGAGACTTGGAGAGCACACTACAGAGTACTGAGCGCTGGGTACCTCTGCGGCTAGAGGGATCTTCCCGATGGCGAAGACGATCAACCGAGACAACTGCCAAAACTGCACTTTCCATTTCCCCCCAAATTCGTTTCTGGTTTTTCTGTCATGAGAGAGATCTAAAAATCCCATGGCATCAAGACTCACTAGCACGAAGATCGAACCTCAGGAGGACACGGCACTACGGTTGGGAAAGACAAACCTTATCATCCGCCGACTGGGCATCCTGCAACAGATACAGATGAACCGCCCGGCAACAGGGCCATGGAGACAACATAAAGGCTCAAATCCGTAGACCGCATAGTGAGACCCGTTGCGCGCTTGATCACATCGTCACATTTCGCTTCAATCACGTCACATCACGGAATTCAGTAGCTCTTGTAAGTTGCACCCCTCCAGGCTAGAGACAAATTGTATACGCCGCCTGTTTCTGGATGCTGAAAACACACTGTCAATGCAAACCCAAAACCCAGTCGCATGAAATCCCTTAGTAGCTGTTCTGTCTGTCTGGTTTGTCCTTCCTCCCCTCAATCGCCGTAAGCCACTCCTCATCGTCGCTCCGTGCCACGCCGGCCACAAGTTCCAGCACTGATTCGGTCATAACGCATGTGATACGGCTCATGGCCAAGGGCATTTCGCAACCGCATGTGGAGCAGTTATTTAACTGGTTTCCACGCCGCCTTCATGAACGAGGGAGCCAATCCATGCCAGGCTCTAACCGCCGCCGGTCTCATTGCGAACGCTTAAATGGCATACTTTCGGGTCCACTCCCGTGCTGTGGCCTCGTATCGGGGTCGGTCGGTCTTGTAGACATGGGCAATCTCGGGCACGAGGGGGTCATCAGGGTTGGGGTCCGTCAGCATGGAGCAGATGGACAGAAGGACTAGACACGTTAACAACAGGCACGTCTCGGGCTAAGAAGGATAACATACCTTTGGAGATGGTCAGGGCAGGGCTCCATTGGTCACGCAGAATGTCTAGGCAAATGCTGCCGTTGGAGTTGATGTTGGGGTGGTAGATGCGGGTGGTGAAGTTGACCTTCGGGGGCTTGAAGGGGTAGTCGGTAGGGAAGTGGATCGCAAGGAAGAAGACGCCGCCGGAGTATGGAGAATCGCTCTGAATGTTATTGTCAGTCCATGCCGGCCAGGTTTGGGGTCGGAAGAGAGGGACGTGGTTGGTTCGAGGGTTTAGTCGCCGGGCGCTTCGCCACGGCGCCTTGACTCTTGCCAACCAGCCCTCCAGGAAGAGGAATACTCACAGGTCCCATGATCGTGGCTTGCCAGTGAAACTATTTATATCAGTCAGTCCCATGATCATGATAAATGTCGTGTAGTTGTGGATGGCGTCGTTTCCGACGAGTCCATGGCGACCACGAGAGCCGTTTTGCTTATCAAAGCGGGGGGAGGGGTTCTACACACCAGGTCCTCGCCGACGGGGCCGGCAGAGCATGAAGACGGGGGATCTCTGCAGTTCCATAACCATTAGCATCGTGGTCTTCTCGCAAGTAGTAAAAATTCCAGCATCGAGGGGATCCAGGCCGTCATCGCAGGCGTGCAAAGCGTCAAGTCAGGCCGTCGCCGTAGACCCCGCTCATCACCGCCCCACCTGACGTCTTGGGTGTCCAACATGACCCCTCGGGCTCTCGGAAGGGGGGCACGAGAATGACTTACCGGCCGAGATCAGTGAGCTCCTTGTTAATGCGCTTGAGAGCCATCTTGTGATGTGTTGCGGGGGTATCTAAGTGGTGTGGTGCGAAGTGTCGCTATCGCGGCTGGGAGGTTGTCAGTGGTTTGCAGGCAGGCGGCGGGAAGCGTAGGGGAAGAGGAAGAGAAAGAGAAAAAGGAAGGAAGAGGGGGCAGATGAAAGCACGTACTACACAGAGGGACTTGTTTGAAGGGCGGAACAAGTTGGAGATGGGTCGAAGGGTTGTTGTAAGGTTGATGTTTGGGGAGCCGTCGAGGTGTGTTGCGGGAGAGTTGAGTCGAGGCTGAAGTCGGGAGGCGGGATTTGGGGTGCCGTTCGGCGATGGGGTAGTAGTATGGAGGAAAGAGAGGAGGGTCAACAAAGAGAGGTGAGGGAAGAGTGGCTGTCCTTGCAGCCCGAAAAGTCAGGTTTTTTAGGCGGCCCCCTCGTGGCTGACTGGGCCACAGCGCAGCCAAACACCGCCACGGGGCATGGGGCTTTCCAGGTTGTGGCCGAAGGGGTTGGTAGTACGCGCGCACTAACAAGCAGTGACCGAGTTTCGGCGGTGTGGCTGATGAGAGGCTCGAACTTGTCTCGGCTTGCACGAGTCACTCTCCTCGCCTCTCGCCTCGCCTCGCCTCTCGTCTTGCCCCGGACAATAGCACCACGTTCTTCGCTTGACTTCGATGGCCTCGCGCCATCGGATGCTTATTTACGATGACAGCACGACCGCCTGTGGAACATCGTTCCGCGGTGGCCAGTATCCGGTGGCCAGCAAGCCAGCAAGCCAGCAGGCCAGCCAGGGCGTATCTGGCGGTGGCCTGGGGGTGGTGGTGGTCTGTTTGCGGGCGGGAGTGCAGGTATCCGTGGAGAGAGAGCAGAGAGCGCGCCTCATCGTACAGTTTGCGGTCATCTTTCTACGCACATCCGTCTGTTTCCCCTGTGTGTACCTCCTTGACCCTCTCCCCAGTCAGAATCATGGCTGTGAGGCTGAGCAAACACACATCTCGGCCTGCCGGCAAAGCCTCAGTCAAGTATCCGTGCAACATGCTTTTTGGCCCGGACGGCCTCGCCGGTCCTGTCGCTGGCCCGCACTGGGCGATGAACCACAGATGCACCCAGATGGGAAAAGACCCTTCCGGCCCGGCGCATGACGTTGGGCGACAGATCCGGCCCGCTTGCTGCGCCATTAGTAGTTGATTACCCACATTCGCAGGCGGGTTGGATAATCGCTTGGTTGTCTCTCGCTGGCGGGCATGGGTTGGGCTGTCCTCTGGCTGGCCTCATGAGACACTCAGTTTAACGTTGGGTCAGTGAAGCAATAAGTACGCTTGTTTACTATTCGTATGTTCTTTTCATTTTCCTTTCATGTCGTCTCAAAGACGTGACGCTATTGAATCATCTTGCCGAGCACTCCCTCCTGAGAGTCCTGGTCCCTTGCGTTCGTTCCCTTTCCTACCTAGTACCTAGTCTTTACACAAACGCCTGGACTCCAGTAATGGCCCGTCCCAAAATCAGACCTATAACACAGTCAGTCAGTATTTTTCATCATGATCATCGTCTTCTTCTTCAGCTGGCGGATACGTACTGTGAATGTCGCTTTGACCCTCGTACGTCTGGGTCACGAAGAGGTTGGCCACGTGACGGCCAATGGCGTACTCGTCGCTCACAGCGTTTCCTCCGAAAATCTCCTGCAGCGTCCGGGCGTTCTTCAGCGCCGTGTCGCAGTTCTGGCGCTTGATCATGCTGATCATCTCGGGCGTCACCTTGCCCTCGTCCTTGAGTCGGCCGACCTGGATGGCCGCGAGGGTACCGAACGCCGCGTCGGTCGAGGCATCGGCCAGCTTCTTCTGGATCAGCTGGTACTTGGCCAGAGGGTTGCCCTTGAACTGCTTGCGCTCCAGGGAGTAGGTCCTGGCACGTGCAAGGCAGTCCTCCAGGGCACCCATGACGCCCATGGCGATGCCGTAGCGGGCGTTGTTGAGGCAGCTGAAGGGGCCGGTCAGACCCTCGACGTCGGGGAACATGTTGGCCTCGGGCACGGGGCAATCATCGAGCTGGATCATGCCGGTAATGGACGCTCGCAGGCCGTTCTTGTTCTTGATCACAGGTGTCTCCAGAGTGCCTGGGGGGCAATCCTTGCGCTCCACCAAGAAACCCCGAATCTTGCCCGTCTCCTGCAGCTTGGCCCAGACCATCAAGACGTCGGCAATGGGGCTGTTGGTGATCCAGGTCTTTGCACCGCTCAGCGAGTAGTATCCCTTCTTGGTAGGGTGCGGCCTGGCCGTCGTCTCCATGCTGCCCGGGTCGCTGCCGTGGTTGGGTTCGGTCAAGCCAAAGGCACCCAGGAGCTTTCCCTTGGCCATCAGAGGCAGGAACCTCTCCTTTTGCTCCTCAGAGCCGTGCTCGTAAATGCCGCCCATGACCAGGGAGGACTGGACGGACATGCCGGAACGGTAACCGCTGTCGACGCGCTCCACTGCTCTCGTGATCAGGCCGCCGGCAACAGACGAGACGCCGGCGCAGCCGTAGCCCTGGATGCTGGCGCCCAAAAGGCCCAGCTCTCCCATTTCCTCGAGCATCTTGGCATCGTAGTGCTCGTCACGGTAGGCCTCTGGCAGAGTGTTAACACGGCGGGACGGCAATGGCACTGAGCCGGCAGCTGTGACTTACGTAGCACTCGGGGCTGTAACCGCTCCTGGCAATATCGCTCAGCAGTCTCGCCAATTGCAATCTCCTCCTCGGTCAAGATGTTCTGGGTGTTTAAGGGATCTTCCCAGTTGAAGGCGGGACCCTTTGCGGAGGCGAAGCTGCGGCTCGCACAGGGCCGCAAGGGAGCGACGGCCCGGGAGGTTCTGGTGCATGTCCTGAGAATTGGTCGGAACATTGTGAGTAACAGTACGGTGTTGATGTCTGAGAAGACAAAGAGGAGAAAGGAGAGGCGAGAGTTTTATGAATGGGTCAAGGATGAGTTCAAGTTCGAGTTGATGTAGAAGATAAAGTCAGACTTAAGGGATCGGGAAAGCCTGCCCAATGAAGTCATCCGACGCAACCCGGGCGGCAATATTGAAGGAACCCCAGCTTTCTCCAGGTTGAAGCAGACCAACCCCGTAGTCTCGGAGCCGACGACAGCCACGGCTTCAAGCGCAGCCAACCAACGGCCGCGATTTCGGCATTCGGGGCATGCGCCGACCGCGGTCAACTACCTCTTTCGGTTCCGAGCGACGCTTCGCCGACAATGACAAGGTCCATCTTCGGCAAGTTGCATAACACGCCGACGGCAGCATTCAACCTGATTCAAAGCTCCCGTGGGTAAAAGCGGCATACAAGGTGCGCGTTCTCTAAAGATAACTAAAACGAATCGCCAATGCCCTAGGGATCATCAGTTATCCCCTTCGCCCGCCTTCGTTTGGCGCCCCGTCTCTAAGCCTTGCCATGAGACTTATCCGGTCCAGGTCCGATGTCGCCAGCGTCATTCCCGCCATTGCTAGTGGGCCCGCGCCGCCCTCGTCCCCCGTCGGAGCCGAGTAAGCCGCCGCCTCCTCGCCGGATGAACCCCATTTTCCCTCCGACTCTCGTGCTCTTCGCCGCCGCTCCTTTCCGCTCTGCGCCGTCAATCGGTCTTGGCGTTCTGGATCGAGTGGTGAGTTGGGGAGGCTCGAGCAGCTTGGCCCAGAGGGGGACGGTGATACCCAAGGACGCAAGCGACGAAATCGTAGAGCAAGGCGACTCCGGAAGCTCGTCGGGGATAGTGGTTGAGAAAGAGGACTGCGTCGACTAATACCGACGAAGGATCCGTTGGAAGTCGAAGGGGGTGTCACCTCCTTGAGAGTTGTCAGTATTAGCCGAGTAGCTATAGCATTAACTCCCAGGAGATGTGCACGAACCGATGAGAGCTTCGTAGGAGCACGTCCCAGTTCAGGGCAAGAGATTATGCAATGCTCGATGTGATCGAAGGATGGGCCGCGTTGTGCACAGCCCGTAACTTCTGAGCCATGTACCAAACTTTTGCACAACTGGTCGTTGTAACTGCAGCATCGTCTCCCTAGAGGAGGTGGTTTTCGAGCATTTGGCCTTACGGGCTTCGCGGATGAAGGGCCCCTTTCTGTGGATTGTCTAGGAGAAGTAAGGGCAGATGCTTCGATATCGAAAGAGATCCGAGATCCTTTGGGGTCGACAACCATGGTAAGAAATACAAGGAATCAAGGGGAATGCTTAAGAGAAGGGATCAAAAGGTTGTCAATAACGAATGAGTTGAGTAAGTCCTCGAGAATGTTCGTGCTGCATCATTCTAAGGGATTTATTCAACGGGAAGATTGGAAAGACGCACCTGCGTTGACACTCGCATTGCCAGGCAAGTAGGCAGTCAGTGCGTCATCGGAAAGAGGGCAGGACGATGCAACATAATACCACCCTCAAAGTAACAAATTATGGAAGGCTCGAGGAACTTGTCTGTGTTATGTAAGTGGCCTGCAATTGTGAACAAGCAAGGCTCCAGGTATGTCGACCGAGTCTTTAGGCGGAGTCTGAAACCCTTAGCGAACTTGTTTTCGAACTGTCACTTCAAAACACCAGTTCCTGCAGAGACAGAGCAAAGCAGCTTGGAACCAGTCTTAACCTAAGGCATAAACTAAAAAGCTGCATGGCAAAATGTAGAGCTATAGATAGACAGGTTAGGTAGTAGGTAGTATTCGTGTATATTGCAGGCAGCCTGTACACGTAGTAGGGACTTTGGTATCCAGAAATTGGATGACATGGGTATGGACTTCAAATATGATCGATACCATCCACACCTTTTTCTCAGTGGATCCAGGATATAGAAGCTGACGACTCTGGGCCAGGGCATCAATCAATAGCTTCCCGCACCACGACCGCCCGACCAGGGTCCGTCTATACCAGGGTGTACATCTGAAGAACACCACCCCCACATCCATCGCGAAGCACAACGGCGACACTTCACCGACGAGAATCCTCGCTAATATGGTGTCTCTCAACGAAATCCGCATCTTGTATCTCTTCCCGCACAATAGAGACAGCGACGCCCCGCTCAAGAGCGATCTTCGCGTCGCCTCGCTTGAGGCCGACCCCGACTATGAGGCCGTCTCCTACGTGTGGGGCAGCAGCGACGTCCTCGTCGACATGGAAGTCTCCGGTCGCAACGTCGGGGTGACGAATAACCTGGATACGTTTCTGCGACGTCTGCGGCTCCCGGACGAGACCCGGGCGCTATGGATTGATCAGCTCTGCATCAACCAGTGGGACCTCAAAGAGAAAGCGCAGCAGGTTCGCCTGATGCGGCATATCTACTCCAAATGCCGGGCGTGTCTCCTGTGGATGGGCGAGATCAAAGAGGACATCCCGCAGGCCGATGCCGAGGAGGCGCTGGCGATCCTCAAGTACATGGCCGCCGTGTTCGAGGCGGGCAGTGACGACGGCGTTGCGGTTCCGGCGTCGCTCGACTCGGACGCATCTTTCAGAGGCCCCCTCACAGCTCTGGAGTCGCTGAGCATCGAGCACAACCCTTGGTGGGCGCGAGTATGGACAGTCCAGGAAGCCGTCCTTCCGCAAGAGATGACCTTCATGTGGGGGTCGCTGACGATGCCGTGGGAAACCATGATCCACGCCACGAGGACCTGGACGGGAACGCAGCCGGACCAGCTCATGCAGCGTTTCCAAGTGTCCTACGCCGCCGGCCTCATGAGTGGGTTGATGGCCATGGTGGTATGGTTGGGCATTGCCAAGTCACGAGGCGACTCGCCCGCGCATCTCGTGAATCGCTGGCGGTTCCGTTCAGCGACGGACCCTCGCGACAAGATCTATGCCCTCATGGGACTGTGTCTCCCCGGAACGCTTCCAACAGTGGAACAGTGCGACTACGACATGCCAGTGGTGGATGTCTTTTGCGACTTGACGTTCGACCTGATGCTGAGCGACGAGAGTCTCCTGCCGCTCATCATGGATCCTCGGCTGGAGGCCGCCAAGGCCACGCCCGGCATCCCTCGTTGGGCGCTCGATGCATCGCACATCTCTGACCGGAACACCGACTGGTTTCACCTGTTTGCCTGGCCCGAGTATCAAGCCCACGGCGGGCGGCACCTGGAGATTGGAGACATGCTCCGGAGACGGGTAGAATCGAATAACACGCTGGAGCTGAAGGGGGTCTTCGTCGGCACCATCAAAGCAGTCGGAGACGTATGGCTGAACCCGCCGGAGCCAGGGATCGACCGAGACGCAGCGCAGCGGGAGCGAATCCGCAGCTGGGAGGCGCTGGCCCACGAGCACGTCAAGCAAGGAACCGCGGAGTCGTCAGAGCCTTACCCCGGGGGCTACACGCTGCGCGAGGCCTTCGGGAGGCTGATGCTCGGCGACATCTGGAGGAACGGCGAGCAGCGGGTCGAGGCGCGGGCGGACAAGGAAGACGTGGACAGCGTGTACAAGTTCCTCGACACGGGCGACTTGTACTGGACTCGCCAGACGGTCTGGGGCATGATGTCGAACCAGCGCTTCTTCGTCACCGAGACGGGGCTGATGGGCATCGGCCACATGGACACGCAGCCGGGGGAAGAGGTCTGGGTGTTCCACGGAGGCAATTATCCCTTCACCGTAAGCCCGAGGGTGGGCAGCGGCAGGGACGAGTACGACTTCGGAGGCCGCTGCTACGTGCAGGGCGTCATGAACGGGGAGGCGTTTGAGCGCGGCGAGGAGACGCGGACGGCGACGATTTACTAGAGGGCCAGAGGCGGCAATTTAAGCCTCGTTTCCCCTGGAGCCCCGATGGATGCCCAATGCAGGGCCGATTGCATGGGAATTGGTCATGGTTCAGTAGATGGCTTGGCGCGCAAGAGTTTTTCCCTCTTCAACGGTGCACTTTGGATCGATGCCGTGCCATCTGCCCATCTGGTCAGCCCAGTCGAGCCCGTCCCCCCGGGAGACAAGGGTCTAAATAGATGCCGTCCCTGAGCCGCAAATCTCGGTAACTGGGAGTGCCGGGGAGCCTCATGATAAGGCCATGATCCATGAGACCCAGAATCTGCAGACGCTTTTTCGCTTTTGGTTTGATTCGCTGGAAGTATACGCAGTACAGCTTGATCTTCGTGACGGCTTCTTCCAAGGACGGCCGGCGATTAGTCTAGATATTCGACAACCTTCGGGGTTTTGGTCCGAGACGTCATGACTTCCGTAGATAGACAGATAGTGGGCGGCTGGCCAATGGCGAACTAGTTTCCAAGTCATCCAACTCGGCGCCCGCCGATCCTCGGAGTCGTGCGCTCCGGAGGAGTATCCACCCGAATACGCCTCCCTCGGACCGTCTCGTCTCGTTGTCGATACTTTAGCAGGGGTCCGAACTTGTGACTCTCGCAAATCATCCCTGGCAGGCATTGAGTCAAAATCAGTCATATACGTGGTGACAGGACAAATCGGGAACGTCCTGGCTCTATTTTCCGGGTCGTGGCGTTCTGGCGTTGATCGTTTTCATCTTCATATAGCTTGAGTCAAGGACAGACGGACGAACGGGTGGAGAGCCGCCTCTTACACCAAACACCAAGTCTTAGGACTTCTTTTTACCATCACCAGTCTCACTCGCCCTCGTCATGGCGCAACTCAGGGACCTCCAACACGCCCCTCGCGCCGTCATATTGGTCCGTTACACCCCCGTCTAGAACCCCCCTTCTTATCCGTCCTGTCTAACACCCACCGCCAGGCCGCCGTATCCTCCCGGGACAAGATCCTCAGAGCATGGCTCTACGTGCCCTGCGGCCTCATGGTCGCCCTCGTCGCCTGCTTCGGCATCGACTCGCTCTTCCGGAAGGTCAACGTTGCGTTCCCGGCGTCGGTGGCCTGTCTGGTGCTACTGTTCCTGGCGCTGCTTGCCTCCGAGTCGTTGCTGGGCAGTCATCGCACGAGGAGGCTCATAGCTACTATCGACGTTTCTGTAAGTTATTGTTACCCACTTACCACAATGCAAAGGAAAACGTCGTGCTGATAACCTGTCAGGCTGGCTGGTCGCTCCGATGGATGAGCGTCTTCTTCACGCCCTCCTTCGTCCTCCTACCTCTTAGTCCGCCCATTGGCGTAGCCGAAGTCTTCAAGATCATCGCCGTGTTCAGTGAGTCGCACACAGCCAACTCCCATGATATACCCCCCTCGTCTAACACACATCCAGTCATCGGCTTCTTCATCATGATGGCCCTCGCCGCATGGCTCACCCGCGGCCTCCAGCTCGCCCTCGGCTCCTCCAAACGCGCCGAGTCCCAGCGCGCCGAGGAGCTCGGCCGGCGCACCCCGGACATCCCCATGAGCTCCTCGCCGACCACCCCGGGCGTGTCCCGGCGGACGAGCTTCTCTCAGGCGACGTCGATGATGCCGCTCGTCCCCATGCCCGGGTCCGGACCGCCCTCCGGACCGCCGTCGGTGCCGCCCTCGCGGCCGCAGAGCCCGCCGCAGCTGCGCCTCCAGGAACACCACTACTCCAACGGCCGCGGCTCAGACGACGTCGCCGAGGCGCTCAGCCGTCACAACTACCCGTCGCAGGCGCCCATTCTGCCGCCGAAGGCAGAGCAGTGGGCGGCGCGCATCTCGGCCAACCTCGACCTGTCGACCTTTATCGTCCTGTTCATCTTCGTCGGCATCCCGCTCTACTACAGCACTGGCTACGCCATGCCCGCCCACCTAACCGTCAACATCCTCGCCTACTTCGCGGCCGTGGCAATCCCCGGCGCGTGGCGACAGTACCTCCACCCCGTGCTCGTCTCGTCGCTCCTCACGGTGCTCACCATCTGGGCGCTCGCGGCGGTGCGCGGCGACAGCCTTACGACGGCGCTGGACGCCTACCGCACGGGGGCCAAGTACCTCGAGCTGTGGCAGAACACGCGCAGCAAGCAGCTCCCTGGGGCGGGCGACGTGTTCGGCACGCTGCTGGACGCCAGCATCGTGGCGCTCGCGCTGCCCATGTTCCAGTACCGGCGCGAGCTGCGGGCTCACTTCGTGTCCATCGTGGCGCCCAACATCGCCATCAGCGTCGGCTCGCTGCTGGCGTACCCGCCGCTGTGCCGGGCCATTGGCATCTCGGCCTCGCGCAGCCTGGCGTTTGCGTCGCGCAGCCTGACGCTGGCCCTGGCGGTGCCGGCCACGTCCAACCTGGGCGGCGACGTCAACACCGTGGCGGCGCTGGCCATCATCAGCGGCATCCTGGGCGTCATCTTCGGCTCGCGCATTCTCTCGTGGCTGCGCATACCAGAGGACGACTACGTGACGCGCGGAGTCACCCTGGGCGTCAACTCAAGCGCCATTGCCACGGCGTTACTGCTAAGGACCGACCCGCGAGCGGCGGCGCTGTCGAGCCTGTCGATGAGTCTGTTCGGGACCATTACAGTGCTGTTCACGTCGATTCCCCCGGTGGCGACGTTTGTGCGTGCCCTCGTTGGCTTGTAAGAGAGAAAATGTGTGGAGGATATTGGATACCAAGCTTTATCCGGGCGGCTCGCCCCGAAATTGGGCCGGACGTAATATGATAGACGCAGTATATAATGAACCATGACAACCAATGACTTGCTCGTTCCGTTTCAAACTCAGATATCGTCCTTCCTCTTACGACACTCGCCTATCTCCCCTGCCCCGACTCCTGACATGGGTTTTCCCTCACGTCAGGCCGACCACGGCGTTGCTACATATAAGAATGACCATTACACCACGTCATACGAGGCACCAAGCCCATCATGAGAATCTCGAAAACAAAACGCCGTAACACTGCACCCTGTGCCTGCTTGTAAATACAAATAGCTGCCGCCAACCCCGTGTCGTGATCCTTCCCCGTCTGTCAACTGAGCTGAGAAAGACCCTGCCACCTTGAAATCATTTAAACCAGGTCCAAAGCGCCCCGTGATCCGTAAAGTCGTGATTCGATAAAGAGTCGTCAAAAGAAATATGGGAGATGTCGTCGAGGCTGATCGAGAAGGGTAAATGCTGCTGTGCAACTGGTGTGGCGAGACTGGCCGTCGCCCATGTCCCCCATTCTAGAGAAGAGATGGCAAGCCAAGGGATTCCAGTACCAAATGCATTGTTGGTCTTGCCCGAGTCGACATGGCCATGCTGCTAGAATGGTCAGTCGACTCGGTGCCATTCCGCAGCATGCAAAGTGACTCACCGACACTTCAGCATTTCGGTCCCCCTTCTCCTTCGTCTTCGCCTTCTCCGTCCATCCCTCTCCATGGGAAACCTCCTCAGCTTCGTGCTGCTCCATGGTTGTGGAACACTTGGTTCAGCCTCTGGGCCAAGTTGACCCTCTCCTCCTTGGCCTGGCGGCAAACACCACACTCGCCCTGCACGACAGCGCCCGTGACCCTCGACACGAACTTGCCGCACACAGCCCGGCACGGCGACATGCCCACGGGCTGTTCACCCACACGTCGCCCGCACGAGAAGCAGATCAGGGTGCCCAGGTTGCGGTAGCACATGGTTTTCTTGGATCGGGTTCCGGACTCGGGGAGGTCAAGGCTTGGGAAAAGGTTCCCCGGTGTGAGTTGCCTGTTTGGTTTAGAGAGCTTGCTTTGTTGTCTTTGTTCTCTCTGCTTTTTAATGCATTTAATTTCGATTGCCTGCTGGTATACCGGTGCCGTGAAAGGACGAAGCGGTGTTGATGATGGATGGGTGTGTGTCGGTGGTGGAGCCGTGTAAGCGGGACCGAAGCTGAACTGGGATGGATGGATGGATGAATGGATGTGATGGAAAGATGGAAGCGGAGAGGTGGGGTTTCTAGAAGGAATAGAAAACTCAAGGCGGGAGCTTAGAAGGGGAATGGAAAGGGAAAGGGAGAAGAGGGCGGCAAGGGTAGGGGTAAGGGTAGGTGGGCAAGGTAGGTCAGGTAGGTCAGGTAGGCGGGCAGGCGGGCGGCAAGCGCAAAAGCCTACGGAAGAGAAGGGAAGATAGGCAAGGTGTAAGAGAAAGGTGTAAGAGAAAGGTGTAAGAGCAAGTAGGTAGAGGTGTTAGTGGAGGTGTTAGGTGTAGGTGTAGGTAAGTAAGTATAGGCGTCGTGTAGACTGTAGTGTAGGTCCAAGCTGTTTTGGGTGTGTAATGCCGAGTGCAAAATCACGGCCGAGTGTGTCGTGATGGGGTCGGGTCGACACCTTGATCCAACCTTGTGATGTGATGTGACCGATGGATGGAAGCCCACCCGCGAGTGGGACGATGGCCGTTTCACCGAGCTGCGGTGCATACTACATACGTCCTCGCCCAAATCCTTCCAATCCGTTCGAGCACTGCATTAATTAATTGGCTCTGTTAATTTGCCTTCTATCGCGCCCGTTTTAAATACCGCTATGCGATACGTAAAGGAAGCCATGTCGACGTTGTTGACCGCTGGGAGGGGGATCACGTCTGTTGGTCTCGTTCCCTTTACAGACCGACTCTTCCCTTCCGCCAGCTCCTAAACGGGTGACTTGATCAATCAACCGACCGACTGTATCATGAGAGAGAGACACACAAAGAGAGGCCAGGCCTTCCCTTTCCGCCCTCACCGATACACGTTGCACACACCCCATACTTACCCATACCCGTATCCATACCCGTACCCATTCCCATTCCCATTCCCATTCCCCTCGTTCATCCACCCGTTCCCCGTTATCTTACCTATTCCTCCGTTACTCATTCAATCATCCTTCTCCATTGTCCAGTTCATTACCCACTCTCGCAATCCACCGACCCTCCGTAACCAGTAACCCGTAGCCGGAGCCGGAGCCCAAGAAGCAAGCCAAAGGCGCACAAGACAAGCACGAGTGGAGCCATCACCCCCTCAAGCTTCCATCCCGGGGTCCTGGCTTTACGTAGCTATGAGCAATCGTGGCATGGAAAGATGGAACCTCGCTAGAAAACACCGCTCGCAAACAAATCCCCCAATCTCCCTTGCTGAGCACTGGATACCCAGCAGTCTGTGCTTGTAACCTGTAGCCATCGGTGGACCAGCCCTCCAAACTTTCATATCGCCATCCCTATGGTATCCAGTCAGACAGGACGCCAGCGGGTCAGATGTCATCTGCCACGGGGAGCCCGCAGGCTACCCAGCAGAGCCCACCGGCTGTCACGGATCCTTCGGGTCAGTGGTCACCACGGACGATGTCCATGCGTTCTCGCTATCGAGTGTGAGTGGGGGTCGGGAAAAGGCCATGAGAAGCAGAAGCAGAAGAAGTAGAAGCAGAAGCAGCCATCTGAAGCTCGGTTTTCATGCAAGAGATTAATGTGGGGGAAGACAAAAAGCCTCTTCTCCCTCGTCAACTTCGTATAAGACTGGCATCAATCATCTACGATACAGCCCTCGTCGTGGCGCCCTCGGCGCAAGAATAAAACCCTGACCCTATCTCTACAATGCCCGCCGCAAGAACGCCATCTGTACAATTCATCTTCCCATCACACTGCTCATCAAACTCGCACAGTGTCCGAGTGCGAACCGTGTCGCAATACTTGCTCTCCTACCACACGCAAACACCCTTCGTGGGTATGCACAGTGCCGACGCATGCCCTCATCATTCTAGCTTCCCCGCAGTGCATCGACCTCCCTCTGCAGGGCATCAAGATCAGCCAAGATGTAGTTGCTCTTTCCAGGACTGGTTGCCGATTCCGGAGACGCGGGGCCTGGGGGGGTATCCGCATTATCCAGAGCCTCGGCATTGCCCTTTTCCACTAATCTCTGCTTGGTCTTGGGCACTCCGTCGACGCTTGTCCTCCTGTAGGGTCCGTCGATGCTACCCCGACTGCTACCTCGCTGTCTCCGCGGGGGTGGGGGCGGTGCAATCCCGCTGTGCGGTTTTGGCTCGACAGAGGTGCGTCGGCTGCTGCTATCCACGCTCCTCAAACTTGCGGGACGTCGGACGGATGCGTTGCGCGCTGGCGGCGGAGGAGGGGCCGATACCTTATAGTTTCCTAGTTGGGTTTCACGAGGGGGAACTGGCTCGACTGAGGCTACGGATATCGGGACGACGGGTCTGTCGGATTCCGAGTGCGGGTCGGACGGGGTAGTTGTTTGTGTCATAGCCGCGCCCATGGAAACAGCGACGGGCGATGGTATTTGGGTCGATGGCCTTGATCCATGATGGGACCTTCGAGGAGGTGGTGGAGGGATAGGCGTGTGAGGATCATGAGGATTGCGTTCGGTTCTGGATCGAATTGACGACGAGCGGGACAGGGTCTCATCGTCGTGGAGTCTAGGGAACGGTTGCCCTTCTTTCGACATGCTCATAGCGTAGGCTTTGCTCTCTGCCCTCGCATGTCCTCTTCGCGGGGGCGGCGCAGGTACTGACTTCCTGCCGCTGCCCGGTGTGGTATGATGTGCAATGTTCACATCAGACTCGGGAACCTTGCCTACTGCTTCCCGATCAAACGGCGACTCAGCATCCTCCTCGAAGCTCATCCGGGGCGCCGGAGGCAGCGGCTTGTTGACGTCGGAGGGCGACTTGGGCCCGAGTGCATCTGGGGAACCATCATCCCTCTTCAGCTCGAGCTGGATGGACTTGCCGTGGCGAGAGCTTGGAGGTGGCGGGGGTTTCTTGTCTCTGCTTATCCGGACTGATGTGCTTGAGTCTGAAAGGCTCCCTTGGTCTAAATCATCTTCCGGAGTATCCGAGGTGTCCCGGGAAATGAGTGAAACTTCGTGGATTTCGCTGCTGGGTGTCAAGCCATCCTTAGAGTCGTCGTAATTTGAGGATAGGGATACTGAGGACGAGTCTGCAATGCTCTTCTGGGATCCGGGTCTCAACTGCTGCATCCTTGAGGGTGTTGAGCGCGCCCAGTGCCTGAGTTTCCCGTCATGAGCAGTCGTTTGAACGAGTTGACGTCCAAGGACCTCCTGGCCGTGTTACCAGCCTTGAGAGTATCGCCTTCTTCCCGTCGCTCCTTCTCCGACTTGTAAGTCGCCTTGACCGTCTCTAGGTCTCGTAATGTCTTGCTGAACGGATTGGCTGGAACTCGACTCCCAACCTTTAGTGGGGGCGGGGCAGCGATAGGTACGATCTCGCGGTCGCTGTCGTCGGAGGACGCTGCGTCAAACGGATCGTTGTCTCCGGGCTGTCCGGCGCCGGAGATGGTGAGAGGCGGCGCCGTGTAGGGCCATTCGGGATAGTCGGGGGAAAGCGGTGGTGGAGAGAGGACGCGAACCTTCTTAACGGGCTTCGACTTTTTGTCGACAACCGATGGATCCGGGAGGGTGAGAGAGGTGTCTATGACATCGAGTGGAGGGAAGCGGACAGCCGCAGGACTGCTTAGGGCCGGAATGGAGGCCGTGGTGGTTGCGGTCGAAGCCGACTTCTTGCGGAACGGGTTGGACGAGGCCATGATGAGCCCTGATTGTCGCTTTTTGCTCTGCTGCTGCTGTTTTTGCTGCTGCTGCTGCTGCTGTAGGGGTCGTGTGCTTGTGTGACTAGGTACGGGAAGATGAACGGGAACGGGTACGGGTACGGGGACTCTGGACGCGGTGGCAGGTCAAGGCGCATGCGAACAAAGACAGCCCGCCATCTTCGGCAGCGCCGGTGGAAGAGCTTGAAGAGGACGGAGTCGGGGTTTTCGGAGTAGTCGTCAACAAGGGTTGAAGGGGGTGGGTGCGGGAGGGCGAAGCACAGCCAAGGAGGAGAGGTTTCCGGTGCTTGCGTATGCGCCGGCCGTACTTGCTGAGGCTCGAGAAGGAAAAGCAGAGATACTCGGACTGACTCCAGGCTGCAAGCCAACAGACAAAGGCGAAGCGAGACGCGAGTCTCCGGGGGGTTTTGCGCACACACGAGAACCAGGCACAGACAGGCACAGAGACGAGGCACAAGCTCCGGGCTAAGGCACCACTCAGATGTCAGCCCCGGAAGTATCGGTCGATTCTGACGGCGACGGAAGACGGGGGACGGGAGGCGGGATGTCTTGCTTATCACTGATGATGCGCGCTGACTGGACTGACGCAACTGGGTGAGTTTTGGAAAGGGGCGCCTTCTGAAGAGCGAGGAGGCTTGGCTCAGCTAAAGCATTCGCTTTATCGGGGTCAACGTCAGGGGGCGTGGGACGACGCCTTCACCGACGAGAGCAGAGAGTCAGAGCAGAGCGAGCCAAGGGCAACGGCATGATGGTGCACGGGCCAGGATGGAAGCTCTCGTTTTGGAGGGGTGAGGTGCTGACGTTGTTCCCTACGAGGCAGGTACGTACTAGTTCCCCACCTCGTTGGGTTCCCAAGGCTCCTCCCACCTTTAACCTTCTGCCTAGGTACCTACCTTGTTAAATGTCAGGTACTACTAAGGTACCAATAGATGGAAAGGAACCTCCACTAGGAGCGTCAACTGCGAAGGAGAAAGGAAGCACGTGAGCTGGTGACACCGTTAACGCAACGATGTCTCACCACTCTCACCACCGCCCACCCACCATCACCACCACCATTGCTACTGCTACCAACACCGCAGCAAGCCATCATGACCCCGCTCCATCACATCACGCAGTCATGCTTCGTATTCGCACTCAAGGCCGTCCTTGCTACGATCATGGTCAAATTTGATGAATAATGGAGTAGAAAGACGTAGACAAATGACCCAAACAAAAAGTCTGCTTTCAGTTTCACTATCTTAGGAAAAACATTCGCTGTTGCCTCGTTACAGATTCCTCATCCCTCGGTGGCATTGATGCTATCTCCCACCATCACGCATGTGGTCCGACAGTTGCGATGTGCCTCTATGCTCACGCCCCGGGTGCTCGCTCCCGCGTCCCATTCCACAATTAGCTAGCGAGAAATAGCTCTCAGAACTCGAAGGCGCTTGAGCCTCGAGGGAACTGGACCCACACGCCAACAGCTCTCTGAAAGCCCGTCATCAACTCACTTAGCCACGAGGCCTCTCCCAATCGCCGGCCAGGCCAGGCTCACACCGAGTCGCCAGACAGACGCAAAAGTCATGCCAGGAACAGAGTGAAGACCTCCAAGGCCCTCTTTTAGTTCTGATCTCATCCCACGTTCCTGGGCCATTCATTGACGTTACTTTCAGCTCCCCAGCTCGCAGAGGACCAAAATCCACTTACACGCAAAAGATGGCTGGTAGGTAGAAAACCGCGCCTCGGATACCAACCCCAACCAAGCGCATGAACAACAAGCTGAGCGCGTCTCAATGCGCAACCCCATCCTTACCAGTATCACTCCCTATCTACAGCAGGATGCGACTTCGACGGTCATTTCCCATTAGTCCTCAGAACGCGCTTAGATTACCATCCAACTCAGGGCTAGTCCTCAAGATGAGAACGTTCGGACCCACGTGATACCCCTGGCCGAAGACGAGACACACTCTGTCGCCAACTCATGTAAACAAACCCTAAGGAACCGCGATGGGCACACACGCACACCGTCAAATGGGATTATCATGTCAAGAGGATCATCGAAAGTGAACCAGTAAAACTCGTTCGTAGCGTCTAATTGCGAACATAAAACAGAAAGAAACGACAGTGGTATAGTTGCAGCCCTTCCCCACCCAGTCCCATCCCACCCCAACACACGCACACATTCGCACCACAGCACGTTGTAAAACGCCCCGAGTTTCTTTTGAAAAAGACGCGCCTGTCACCCACAGGGTCTTGAATTGCTCTCCTGTCCACTCCATGTAAAAATCGTCATGCCATATGATACAGTACAGAGGACATTACTGTGAAAGAACTACCCTTCGTCTCTGGCGCGCAACTCGTCTCCCGTGTCTCAAGAGACCCCAAGGGTTGGAAAAACCGTACAGATGCGAGCGCCGTCGTATCCCTGTGCGCGCGCAATAAATAAAACACAAACAACATTCCCGCGCTCCCGGTCAAAAACAGCAAAAACCCAGTAGCCCTGCTCTCCTTGTCCTGCCCATGAACAAATTCCGTAACGCCATAGTCATTAAGAAGTTTTCACATCTCAAGGATTGATTCATGCCTTGGCAGCAGCCTTCTTTGGTGCGGCCTTCTTGGGAGCAGCCTTCTTAGGGGCAGCGGGCTTAGCAGTAGTCTTGGTGACACGGCCAGTCTTGGTCTTGGTCAGGGTGGTTTCGGGCTTCTCAGCGGCCGCCTGGCGGATGTGTCAGTACGCGTCCTAGTTGCGAAGGATTCAAATATGCATACCTTCTTGGGGGCAGCGGCCTTCTTAGCGGGAGCCTTCTTCTCAACGGCAGGGGCAGCAGGAGCGGCAGCCTTCTTAGCGGGAGCCTTCTTCTCAGCCGGGGCCTTCTTCTCAACGGGAGCCTTCTTCTCGACGACAGCCTTCTTAGGGGCAGCAGCCTTCTTGGCGACGGGCTTCTTCTCCTTGGGAGCAGCCTCCTTCTTAGCGACGGGCTTCTTCTCCTTCTTGGGCTCGGGCTTCTTCTTGGCCAGCTTGGTGCCGCCGGAGGGTCCCTTGGGCTGCTCGAAGGCGCCCTTCTCAACACCCGCCTTCAAAGCCTTGTTGAAGAGCGAGTCGAACATGTTGTCCGTGACATTGAGGGTGTTGTTGGCCTTGACAAACTTCTTGAGAGATTGACGGCTGCGAGGGGGGTCAGCAACTGACAGGCAGTGAAATGAAATGCGCGACGGCACGTGTGACGCTGCGCGGGGAGGAATCTTACCTAGATCCATTGCGATCCTTGAGCTGTTGCGGTAAGGAAGCGCGTCAGTGAAAATGATCATGACGATGGAGGCAAAAAAAGAAGGCGACTCGATGTGAGTGGGCGGGCGGGCGGGCGCTCGTGGCGATGACCTCAATCCGCGACGGGGGACGTGGAGCGCGCGCGAGGGAAAGACGCGCGGGGAGAACAACAACATGAAGAAAAAAGCACTCAAGAACATACGTTGACGATGGCATCAGTGATCATGTCCTAGAAGAAAAAGGTCAGCGACTTGTCCCAGCAAAAACAGCGTCCTGGCTGCGGATGGGCTTACCTGGTAGCTGGCATGGCCAGACTTCTTGGAAGTGGTCGCCTTGGTGGTAGGAGCCATTTCGACGAGCGTGTAAGTGGATTGGCTGGGTGTGAGAGAGATCTGATTTTGCAGGAAGAGGGCCGGGCTGTAGGCGATGGAGATGAGATCTCGAGGAAGTTGGGAAGACGTTGGATCGAGTGGCGGCACAGAGGAACAGATAGACCTCGTCGGGCGCGTGGAGGGGATGGGGCTTGTTTATATATCGGGCGGGGGCAGGACCGCAATCAGTAGCTCTTGCTCTGGGCTGCGGGCTCTGTGCTCCTCTGTGCTCTGCACTCTTACCCACCTCACCTGCCACGGGTGCCACCTGCCCCAGAGAGGGGCAAAGCAAGCGCCACACCATGAACTGGCCCATCCCTGTACAAGCGTGCAAGCGTGCGCATCCGCGTGCACATGGGCGTGCACAGGCCGAGAGGGGCTAGTCGATTGCCATGATGCTCTGAAGCCCCTCCTCTTGCAGCATAACTCGTCTGCACAAGCCTGCACAAGCCTGCACAACCCGCTCAAACACCCTCGAGAATGCCAAGCACCCACCCGCACTAGTCTTGGACCCCCCACTAATCAGCTTCAGCCACAACAGGCCTTGCGATGCGATGCCAAGAGACCCCGACCGCGATATGACCCAAGGTAAAATGGGGCGCCCGAAAATGCCAAAATAATGCCTGCAAGGTGACCAATTTTCTGATTGGCCAGCCCCGACATCACCTCGGGTGAGGTGTACCAGTCTGTGATCTTGGTCTGGCAAAATGGGCGAGGACGTCGTCCCCCCGAGCATCCGTTTCCCTCGATTCTCGCGCTTCTCGACTGACCCTCCTTTGCGATTTCCATGAGTCATTTTCCGAGTGCCCTTGCGAGTTTGCCCCAAGCTTTTGCGCTAGGCTATCACGCCTGGTTTCGTTGAGTTGTCGACTTGCGCTGACGAGGCATGCTCGACGTGGTGCAGACTAGATGCCGCATCGATATGGCCATTGCCCATTGTCGCATTCAGGATTGCTGCACCTCCAGCTTATTCTGTGTCCTCGCGCTGCTTGCCAGTGGGTTGGCAGGTCCTAGGATCGTCCGTGATTGTGTTTTGGTGTTGCTACGACTTGTTTCAGTCTCGAAATCGCCTTAAATGGTCAAAGTCACTCCCAAGTCGGATCGCGACGTCGCGCGTCGCATCTGAAGCTATCCACACTATCCCGCACCCCGAACAACCACCCACCGTTCATCACTCCATTCACTTAATTTGCACCTTCCGTGGTTTTTGAAATGCGGGCATGCATCTCTGGGACACTTTTGCAATTTTTAACGGACTCAAAGGCCTTCGTTGGTGGACGGGGAGCGCGTCGATGCCAGGTCACGACTTACACGGTCGGACGGGCGTCATGGGGCCAGAGTTGGCCACTTCCCCACCACCAAGATTTCCTCCCACATCAAGTCACATGTTGATGATATAGCTTGAGTGAGATTTGTTTTATCATAATCCAGACTTTTTTCTTGGTCTGATGGCCTATTTTCCATGTGTTGCCCAGGCGTCAGGTACGCCGCCACAGATCACGATGCGTCAGGCTGAAGCAGTCGGTCAGGCTGACAGTCCACCTGCACCAGCTCAAATCTTGCCACCAACAAAGCAGGTAGCCGTTTTCAACGACGCGTACGACGATTTAAAGGCTTCCAACGAACTGAAAAGGGCTAGTTAGTTACGAAATGCATGACAATGCTAAACCAGAGACTTAACGCGTGCTACTAGGCACCAAGGATCCCCGCTCAAGAACCCAATCACTTAGTCCCCTAGGGGAGTCATTTATTGATTTGAGTTGAGACCATTCATCTCTAGTTGATTCCAGCCGCTATAGAAACTAGGCGGTCTCTGTTGTTAGAGAGATTGACTGTCCTTGAGGCTGCGCAGCTGGTTTCAGCTACGTTGAGGATGTCCACCTGTCCGCCCCAGTTTCAACCAGGTTCAATTTGGTCCTCATCTTCAACCTCCAGCCTAAATCATAGGTAATAGCCATGGTACGTAAGTAATTATGCCCAGCCAATGTAGTCTGATCGTTGTAAGTAGGAAGGGGAAGAATGTCTGAGTCCCCCTCTTGAGGATACGAGATTAGGTCCGCAGGAAGAGACTGGGAACCACCTCAAACCACGTAGTCGGCCTCGGTCAGATCTCAGATAGCTCAAGGAGAAAGTCCAAACTAGTGGTGTCTGCATCATCTCGTCAATTCAACCCATGTCTAGGCTTTGCATTCTTCTCGAGGCACACAGCCAGTGTCAGGCGGCGGTGTACAAAATACAGCCTTCAATCAGAATCAGTCAAACGCACATTCATTCTGAGAAGTTGCAAAAGGAGTGCAATAACACACTATTTCGCTACGAGCCTAGGTATGCACGTGTAAGTCGAAAATATGGAGGGTACCTTGCTTGCGCCCTTGCATCCCTTGCATCCCTTGCAATGGCATGGGCGGGTCACTCGTCAAAGACCCAAGTGAGGAATCACATGATCCGGCCGATAGGACACAGTCCACGCCACAGTGCCAGCCTTATCCTGACACGTCGAACCTTGCCAATCAGAGTAAGGCGGAACACGGACACGATCGATCCCAGAACTAGAAAGTCGGAAGCACCCACAACGAAAAGGCCAGCGAAGCAGGAGGCGGTACCTCGAATCACCACGAACTCCAGGCCATCTCCGCGCGCGTTACCAGCGAACAGCGACTACCATACGAGATCATGTCCGCCTTTCCTAGCGTATGAGCTTCTCGATTTTGTCTTCCAGCGTCTCCTTGCTGTCCACCCGCCTGCTGTCAGTCACTGGCCACTGACTTACCCACCAACCGATCACCGACCTGCCCCACGTTCTCCTTAACCCGGCGCATGCTCGTCTGATAGACGCCTCCGATCTTCCATCCTCGCAGCACTTTCCATCTTCACCATGGCCGACTATGCCCAGTACCACGCCCTCGGCCAGGGCGATGTCGACCCCAACGACCATAATCGATCTTCTCATCCTTCGCCCCAGCAATTCCACCAGCACCCCGTGGCACCGAACCCCTACCAGCAACAAGCTCCTCCAGCTCCGGGCTATGGCGGACCCCAGTATCTCGGAGGCCAGCAAGCTCCCCCTTCCATGACCGGATCTCCAGCTCCAGCGCCAGGTTACGGATATGCACCTCCCCAAGAGCAGGGCTTTCAGCCCGGGCAGGCTCCTCCCTCTGCAGATGCTTCGCTGGCCGCGCAACTCGGGGGCATGAATCTCGGAGACGGACACCACACGTTGAGGAAAAAGAAGAAGGACCGCCATGCCTACCACAATGTTGAGCCCACAGGCTCCTCGCAGGCCTTCAATGGCATGCCTCCTGCGGGAACTCCTGCCACACAGTTCCTCAACAACACAGTTGGTGGCGCCCCGAGCTATGGCAGCCAGTTCGGCAGCCCCCAGGGCACTCCCCAAGGAACCCCTCAAATGGTCAACGCAAGCCAGTTTTCGCCTGTCCCTTCAGCCTACGGTCCTTCAGTACCAGCAGCTTCTGCGGACCAAAGTGGAATAAGCCATGCTGCCACCGTCTCGGCCGGCGGGTCCAGTGCCTCTCCGGAGGATCTACCCAGTGTGCCAGCATCGCGAGACGCCATCCAGCAGTTCTATCTCAAGAACGTCTACCCTACCTTCGAGCGACACGTCCCCCCGCCTTCGACCGTCTCGTTTGTTGCCTTCGACCAGGGTAACTCCTCTCCGAAATACACACGCCTCACTTTCAACAACATCCCCTCAACGGCCGACGCCCTCACTGCCACCGGTCTCTCCCTAGGAATGCTGCTGCAGCCCCTAGCACCTCTCCAGCCTGGCGAGGCCGAAATCCCAGTTCTCGACTATGGAGATGCTGGTCCCCCACGATGCAGACGATGCCGAGCTTACATGAACCCTTTCATGATGTTCCGATCTGGCGGCAACAAGTTCGTTTGCAACCTCTGCTCATATCCCAACGAAACTGCACCGGAATACTTCTGCGCCACTAACCCCCAGGGCGTTCGAGTCGACCGGGATTCGCGACCCGAACTTCACCGTGGTACCGTGGAATTTGTGGTACCAAAGGAGTACTGGACTAGGGACCCGGTTGGCTTACGCTGGCTGTTCCTGATCGACGTTACCCAGGAGGCCTACAATAAGGGATTCGTCGAGGCTTTCTGCGAAGGTATCCTCGCTGCTCTGTATGGAGGCGAGGATCAAGAGAAGGACGAAAACGGAGAGGCAAAGCGCAGGATACCAGAGGGTGCAAAGGTAGGCTTTGTCACCTACGACAAGGATATTCATTTCTACAACGTCAACGTAAGTTCCTCAATAGCCTTTCAACGAGCCATTTCTAATAGCAGCCAGCCCGCCCTTGACCAAGCTCAGATGATGATCATGCCTGACCTCGAGGATCCCTTCGTACCCTTAAGCGAAGGCCTCTTTGTCGACCCTTATGAGTCCAAGGAAGTCATCACCTCCCTCCTAACACGGTTACCCGATATGTTCTCCGTTATCAAGAACCCTGAGCCGGCGCTGCTTGCAGCTCTGAACTCGGCGCTCTCTGCACTTGAACCGACTGGAGGCAAGGTAGTTGCCTCATGCTCAGCGCTGCCGACCTGGGGTCCTGGGCGATTGTTTATGCGCGACGATGGCAATCACCCCGGCGGCGAGATTGACAAGAAGCTCTACACTACTGAGCACCCTGCTTGGAAGAAGGTGGCTGAGAAGATGGCAGCTTCCGGTGTTGGTGCCGACTTCTTCCTCGCTGCTCCATCTGGTGGTTATCTTGACATCGCCACGATCGGTATGTTTGACCAATGTCTTTATGCGCAGTGTTGTGGCTAATCGAACTACTCACAGGACATGTTTCCGCCACCACTGGAGGAGAAACATTCTACTACCCCAACTTCATTGCCCCACGAGATGGCCGGAAACTGTCGCTAGAGATTTCACACGCTGTGACGCGGGAGACTGGTTTCCAGGCCCTGATGAAGGTCCGGTGTTCCAACGGACTTCAGGTTTCGGCTTATCACGGCAATTTCATCCAGCACACGTTTGGTGCCGATTTGGAAATCGGTGTCATCGATGCCGACAAGGCGATGGGTGTGTCCTTTTCATATGACGGCAAGCTGGACGCCAAGTTGGATGCCCACTTCCAGTCCGCTCTCCTCTACACGACAGCTTCTGGCGAGCGCCGCGTCCGATGCTCCAATGTCATTGCTAGTGTCACAGAGACCTCAAAGGAATCAGGTGCTCGTGAGCAGGGCATCCGCGAGTGCTTGAAGTTTGTCGACCAGGATGCAGTTATTGGCATGCTAGCCAAGGAGGCAAGCACGAAACTCGCAACGACATCGAGCAGCCTCAAGGACATCCGCAACTGGCTCGGCGAGAAGGCCATCGATATTTTGGCCTGCCACAGGAAGCATACTGCTCAGCAATACCCTCCTGGCCAGCTCGTCATGCCTGAGAGACTCAAGGAGTTCTGCATGTTCCTTTTGGGTCTTATCAAGTGCCGCGCCTTCAAGGGCGGCATCGAGAACTCTGACCGAAGAGTCTACGAGATGAGGATGCTGCGCTCCATGGGTGCTCTCGAACTGAGTCTGTACCTATACCCCCGCATGATCCCCGTCCACAACCTCCAGCCCGAGGACGGTTTCGCGGACGCTGAGACGGGCCATCTCAAGATGCCGCCGGCGATTCGCACTTCATTCTCGTGTGTCGAGGCCGGCGGTGTGTATCTTGTCGACAACGGACAGCAGTGCCTACTCTGGTTCCACGCACAAACATCTCCTAACCTCATCTCGGATCTCTTTGGCGCAGACAAGGACTCGCTCAAAAACCTAGACCCTTATACATCAGCACTACCCCTGCTGGACACTCACCTGAACGCTCAGGTCCGCAACATCATCGAGTTCCTCCGCACAATGCGTGGATCCAAGGGCCTGACGCTGCAACTCGCCCGCCAGGGTATTGACGGCGCTGAATTTGACTTTGCGAGAATGCTAGTGGAGGATCGGAACAACGAGGCGCAGAGTTACGTGGATTGGCTTGTGCATGTCCACAAGGGCGTCCAGTTGGAAGTAAGTCTAAGCCCTAGCCCAAGGGCTAACACTTCCTCGCTCATCCTGATCACACACTGACTATCTTATTTCTAGTTGAGCGGGCAGCGGAAGAAGGAGAGTGATGAGCACTCGGCGGCAGCGTTGACGAACTTTGCGGGTCTGAGACCGTCGTACTGGTAGGCGGCAGTGATGCCCGTCAATGCAACACAACAACAACACCTTGATACAATATGAGAAAATTCAGCAATAATCCGAAGGTGCGGAAGGGGGGAAAGAGTTGGGTAGTGGTAGTACGAAAAGACAACACCGACGAGATCGTCAAAGCCAACCCAACCGTTTCGCGAACAAAAAGATGTCCATTCCCTGCGATGCCTGCTCCCTGCCGTTATTCCTGTGTATCTGCGACAGTCTCCCGTGGTGTACAGAGATCATCTGGGAACTATTTTTCCAGCCCACAAGAGCCATCTCATCTCTCATTACTTCTTCATTTACGTAACCTCACCTGCGCCCTGAATTCCCTACCCTGGCCTCACCGTTCCTACCGGTCAGTTGCCCGATGCTCGCCTGCAAGTCGCCTGAACGCATGCCCAACCCCGAGACAGCAGTGGGATCGTGAGGGGTTTTTGGAGGAGTGGCGAACAAAAGGCGAGGACGACCTGTCATATTTGCTTTTTTTTATAGAGGGGTCCTTGTCTTGTTCGAAGGCTCGCACGGCAGCGCGGTGAGTTGCTTGGATGTCGTAGCACGGTGGTGCAATCGAGATTTGTGGAACGGAGAGACGAGAGGGTCACCGGGGTGCTATCGGATGACGATGGCGGTGGACGAGAGAACAGGGGCACAGCGTGGCTGGGTAGATGGCCGGCCGGAAGGGTTGTCTTGGTGGAAGTGTGGTCACGGTCGCAATATCTCGGACTGAAGCATCCTCGGGAACACGACGAATACACTTGCTCTCGTGGCCGGCGAACCCAGTGCGGAACGGCAACGGTACGGGTCGGCAACCGCTCTTATTACTGTTGGAGACCCATGATACGCGCGCTATTTCAGTGCCGGGTCCAGTCCAGCGGGCTCTCGCGCGCGCTGCGGCTGAACGAGGGGCCGCTTCGTTGGGCTTCGTTACACGCGAGGAGAAAGGGGACGGAGGGGGACACTACTGCGATCGAGGGTGCGTGTCTCGCGCCGGGGGGGTGCGTTATCTTGCATTGGTGTGGTGGAGGGAATGGGGATCGGGGAGGGACGGAGGAGGCTTCCTGTCATGGGCGTCCGATGCCGAAGTTGATGGGATGGCCCCCGAGGATGTTCGGCATATCACGAGGCTTCAAGTTATCACGTCGACGGTGGCGGCTGTCTCGGCGGCGGACTATGCGTGCCAATGCCAGTGTCCGTCGTCTCGACCTCGACCAAGATTCGGCAACACCTCACCTCCACACCAGCTATCACTGCCTCCCACCTTCGCCCCCTTGCCCTCGTCGTCAGCTCGCCACGACCGGTCGCGAGCAGCGTCGACGGCGGACGGCGGACGGCGGACGGCAACCTTTCTTCACAAGGCGGTCAGCGGCAGTGGAAATATGCCGGGCTGCATCGGTGGTGGGGAAGGGGGCCCAAGTTGCATACGCGCTTGCGTGCAGATGCGGTGGCGCGGGAGCGATTGGCAACGGGGATTGGAGATTGGGGATTGGGGACGGCCAAGGGACTGGGGATACCCGCATTTTTGCATGCTGTGACCGAGGCTGGGCGTCGTCCTTCTGGCCCTCTACGGACGCGTCGTATACGGCTTGCTTGCTTTGGGGGCCGACGAGATGGATCAATATCGTCCAAGTGGGTGGGCCGGCATGGATGGGCTGCCACCCTCTGGTGGATACTGCCTGTCAGTCTGCGACTCTGTGTGTCTGCTGTCACAGTCGACAATGGCATCGGCCGCGTGTTGGTTGTTGGGACGTGTTGTTGGACGCAGGCTGTTGGCTCTTGGCTGTTGGTCGGCGTTCCCTTCTACTATCACGGCACAACATACTCGCAGTCGTCAGCATGAAGAAAGGCCGTGTAAGAGCCCATGTTCATTCCTGGGTCATGGCAGTGGTTAGGGTCGTTCTCAGCCGAGTATCACCCCGTCGATCTGCACATCAGAACCCATGCCAAGATCCACATCCACACGACGTCCCCCCAAGGCGGGCGGACCGGGGGGTTACAACACGAGGTAACAGCAACATACTCGTTGGACACATGAGCTAAACAAGTACACCCAACACCCGCCCAACAATCCTTAGCCCTCGGCTCCCTTGGCCTTTGGGGAGGCACAGCCGCCTTTCGCCGGATCCCTTTGTCAATCAATCAACCAGTCAGATAGACGCCCCAGGTTTACTCCTTCCTCAACCAGAAGGACAGAAAAAGAAAAAGAAAAAGAAAAAGAAAAGAAGGAAAAGAAAACAGGCCCTCACTCTCGGCGAGTGAGCCAGCCAGCAGGACAGACAGACAGACAGACATGTCGCCCCGGGGCCAAACCCAGCACCTCTCGGAGATGCGCACGCAAGAAACCGAATAATAGCACGCCCACCTTCCCGAATTGCTCCTTGTCCTCGCGCCTTTGAAAAAGCCCTGCTGCCCGGTAGCTTGCGTCATGCGGTCCTCCCCTAAGCGCCTAACGTTGGTTGACCGCCCAAAAGCGGACAACTGCAGCGAAAACAAAAAAGAAACGTCACACAATATCCCGTCAGTCCGGTCGGCGTCTTCGCGGAAAGCCACCAAGATCCCCATGCCGTCCGTCGTGTGAAACCTAGATTGATCTCCCGGACCGCGTTCCCGGTCGGTCAGAGATTCGCCTCTGAGAGCCCTCAGATCATCCCATGCCCTCCTGTGCCTTGCTCTGCCACTCGGCACAAGCTGGTAAGTGTCCCACGAATCACGTCGTGATCATGCCGAGTCCGTACCGCGGGTCGGGCTGCCTCAGCACTCGATCAACTTCAGCGGGGTTAAAGACGTGCTCGAAGATGTGTCGGTCAGTCAGGGCGGAGCCATGGCTTCGGGAGGAGGATGACCCTGACGAGCTGGAGGAGCCTGCCCGGGATTTCCCCTTAGAGCCATGCTCCTTCTTGGCGATTTCGTCAAGGATATGGCGGGTCGTGCTCTGCAGAGGGTCTTCAAAGACGAAGACGACGTATGAGAACTGGCCGCGCAGGTCGGGGTCAAACAAGAAGACGTCGCGCCAGAGTTCGGCCAGCTCTTGGGGTGGGTTCCGGTAGCCGTTACCCAGGCCAAAGTCGCCAATGATGACTCGGTCGTATCCATTGTACAGGCAGATGCGGAGGGCACCACGGAGCTTATCTCGCGTCATCTCGCGCTCTTCGGCAAAGGAATACTTGAGACCGCTGTCCTTGAGCTTCGGCCAACGGGTTGGTGGCACTGACACGACCGGCAGATCAAACCAGCTGTCCAGCCTATCGTAGCGGTCGTGGGGCCCTCGACAGACGACGACCGAATCGGATAGGATCCCGCCCTGTGAAGGGATTGGGTAATTATTGGGTTCCGGGGAGTTTGGCCAAGGGCTGTTGAGGGTTGCCGAGAGGTTGCTTCGCCGACAGAGCTTCTCTTCGTATCCCACGCACCCGGTCTCCCAGTCTCCTCCGGGCCGTCTCTCGTTTGCGGCGCAGATGAAGGGAATCCGGACCCGGGCACCGCCGGCGGCCTCGCTGGTCTGAGTATCCATCGCCGCATAGGCCAGTGCTTTCATGACGGGGTCCCCCACCTCGATTAGAAAGGCAGGGGGGTGGGTGGTGGGCTTCTGGCGCTGGATGGCAAGCTGTAAGATGGGTTGTCGGTAAAGGTAGGAGTAGGGAGGGAACATGTCGCCGTAGTTCTTCTTGACGAGAGGGATGAAGTTTCTCTTGGTGTCGGCCGCAACTTCTGACGGTCGCACCCGGCTCGATCTAGACGGAGCCATGGCAGCGATTGCGCTGGTGGTGTGTTGCCGGGGTGTGGAGGTATGTCGTCACCAGAGGCAGAGCCGCAGTTATGGCCAGCGAGAAGATGATGGTGTAAGAGGATAAGAGTATAAGGCGGCAGGGATGTAGTGAGAAGAGAATGTGGGAAGCAGGGAGTGGGCAGCTTCAGCTTCAGCTTCGGGGAACGAACTCTCCAGATGGAAGTAGGGTGAGGATGGGAGGAGATGGCTGCATTGCTCCACGCCGAAGGCGGCGAGGTTCTTATATGCACATCGGCTGTGATTCTGCAAAAGCAACAATGTCAAGGCCTTTGTCACCGAAGGGCTTCCAGGGCCTCAGAGCCTCGCTCACATGGACAAGGACTGACTTGCTGCCCCCCGGGGCAAGCGAGAGGGGAAAGGATGTCGACTGGCTGTGCGACCCAATATGTCCAAGATCTGAACCACTTGTTTAGGACAGGCTCGGTCAGAGGCGAGAAGATAGGCCAAGCAACGGGGAGAGAGAAGAAAGCATGCCGGCTTTTATGGGTACGGCCAAGCCCATGTGCTTAGTTTGGGGTGTTGGGGAGGCAGTTTTGGGGGGGACGTGTCGCTTGTCGACGCAGCCCGACGCCCACATGGCGGCACACACCTGAAATGGGGGAGAGGAGAGGAGAGGAGAGGAGAGGAGAGGAGGAGGGCCAGGCGAGGCGAAGCGAGACAAGACAAGACAGGACAAGACAAAGGCAGGGTTGGAAATGGAGAGAGACGGAGGTGGAGCCTGGAGACGGCGAACAAGGGCTTTGTCTGGACTGCATCTTGTCCTGCGTCCCCGGAAAGACGCCAAAGCACGCTGGCACCTTGCGAGGCGCTCCGGTATCCAAGTTGACGGGACCGGGGTGGGCTACACTACACTGGGCGTCAAACTGTCGGGAACCGTGGAGCTGCTGCAAGATCTCATCTCACGGCGACACGGGCGGGCGCCGCCATCGAGGACAGAGCTAGCGGAACGATCGTGGTTGGGCGGGCTTGACGACGGTGAACAGGGGCAGGGGAGTCGCAGGACACGGTCCTGTTCGTCGGAGCCGTGAGACAATGCTGGCCGGGACATTGTTGCGAAATCTAGATCTGTACAACCCCGTCATCTCGCCTGGTCGAAGCTTGTGTCGAGTCGAGATCATGGGGATGGAGATGTGAGATGCGGCGGTCGAGTGTGTGTGGGCCCCAACGATGCGTCCCGCGGTATCGACTCGGGAACCAGTCAGGTCGGGAGGAACAGTGAGGTCACGCATACTGTGTTTTGCAATCAGCACCTAGCCGAGTATTTTTTCTTTCCTCTTTTCCCGAGCAGAGAGGCTCGATGCGGAGAGACGACGGCGAGGGCAGTCATCAAGTGGGCCACCTCACCTCAAGCCAAAAGGCTTGAGACAAGGGCTGGGGACCCAGTTAAGACGCTGTTTGCGAGACAAGGAGGGCAGCATTGCGATGCGGTGTGGCTTTCTTCCTTTTTCTTTTTCGCTGCCTCGCGGGACTTGTCGTGTCGGTGTGTTTTGGGATCTGCTGTGCGAGAGTGAGCCAGAGCTGCGCGTCTCGGGAGAAGCACGGTGATGAAGTCATGGTTGGATACGGTGACGATGACGATGATGGTGATGATGAAGCTGAATCTGAATCTAAATCTGATACTAATGGTGGGAAACCCCAAGTGAGTCCAGTCATCAATGTGCTAGCGTCGGGTTGGTGTTGACTTGTCCCTAATTCATTCTGATGCTTGTGAAGTTGAATGATACCCATTCATGCCAATGAGTTTCGTCGTTGAATCCAAACTCAGCTAGCCTGGATCTCGTCCATCGCTACTCTACTTCAAACAAAGCTACCTCTATTAAGCTTACGCACAGGCACCATGCACCCATGCCCTTATTAACCCATGAATGGCCGATCATCGAGGCCTAAATTAACCTGGAGCTTAGGCGCGCCCAACAACCGCCCACGCTTGCAGAGCCTAAGTTACAGAGGTCGTAGGCGCTGCTGAGGCCTGTCACTCCAGCGCTCCCAGCGACTCGGACCCCCCGCTGCAGTGCTCTCCATCGCATCGGTGCTGTGCGGCGTAACGGTTTTTCCAGCTTCCTGCACCTTAACTCAACCTACCTACCGCCTGCCAAACCCGCCAGAGCTCCGACTACGAATCCTGCCCCGCCAATCGCAGCTTCGGCATCGCGGCTCTGAACCAGAAAAATATCCTCATCTTCGTCCCTTGCAGTGAGGCTCCACGACCTCGCTGCTCACCGTTAAACTAGAGCCCGGCTTTTCTAGTTCTCGCACATCCACAGCACAGCTGGTTCTCCAATCGTACCCGGTCCCAGGAGCCGGAAGCTAGTCCCCCACTCGCCGCTCCCTCGCCGGCCTATCTCAACCGCCATCACATCCCATCACCACACGCCATGCGCCCCCTGTGCGCCGCCAGGCTTTCCAGGGCGGCCCGCGCCTGGAACCAGCGGAGGGCTTACTCCGTGCGAGTCCCTGGCGAGTTGCAGCCCAACATCAAGACAGTTGCCGACCTCAAAGCCTGGCGACCCGCGGCCCAAGTTCCTGATGTCGAGGTCTGCGGATGGGTGAGATCGGTGCGCAAGAGCTCAGGTGTGCGTTTCATCGACATCACCGATGGGTCCTCAATGAGGCCTGTTCAAGTCGTCGTCGACAAGAGTTTAGCTACAGAGTATGTGGATTTTATTTTCAACTTATCCTTCTATCCCAATGTTGAATCCCATATACTGACGGCCGAGTCAGTATGCGCCCAGGTGCGGCGGTTCGTCTAAGGGGAACTTGGGTAGATGAGAGCAAGAAGCAGCCTGGAGAAGCTGAAGCCAGCTCACAAGATGGATCTGCGGGTTCCAATGGGCCAGCAAGCAAGGCCAATGCTACGGAAGCCCCGGCTACCCCTGAAGACTCATCATCAACCACAAGCACGACCACCAATGCTTCAAAGGCGACTACCACCCCTGAACTTCAAGTCACTGAGGTCGAAATTCTAGGTCCATCCGATCCTCAGGTACGTCCATGACCGTCAATGGTTTATACCTCCAACACTTGCAATGCCTCTTCGTCTAACACCCAGCCTCCAGTCCTACCCTATCCAGAACAAATATCAAACTCCCGAAAGCTTACGCACAATCTCTCACCTCCGTCCACGCACTCCCCTTAACTCTACCCTCCTGCGATTTCGTTCCGACACCACCGCCCTACTCACCCAATTCTTCTTCCGTGAAAAGTTCCAGCAGACGCATCCACCCATCATCACCTCCTCCGACTGCGAAGGCGCCGGCGAGGCCTTTGCCGTCAAGGCCAATGGCCCCACCGAGTTCTTCCGCGATCCCAAGTACCTCACAGTCTCGTCCCAGCTTCACCTTGAGGCTCTCGCTCAGGCCCTTGGCAACGTCTGGACTCTGTCGCCGACGTTCCGTGCCGAGCAGAGCGATACCTCAAGGCATCTGAGCGAGTTTTACATGCTCGAGGCCGAGATGAGCTTCGCTGAGGACATGGATGAAGTTATGGATCTGGCGCAGCGCATGTTGAACTCGCTCACTCGCGGCCTCAAGGAGCTCAACGCCGCAACTGAGCTTGAAAAGAACCGTGTCGACTCCAAGGATCCGGCTGAGCGCCTAGCCTACGAGGACCTGGTCGACCAAACTCAACTGGACCGCCGGTGGCGAGGCATGCTCACCTCCAAGAAATGGCCCCGTCTTACTTACAGCGAGGCCATCGATATCCTCAAGCCCGTCGCGGACCGCTTTGAACACAAGCCCGCCTGGGGTTCCGGCCTCCAATCGGAGCACGAAAGATACCTAGCTGAGTTGGTCGGCTACGATCCAGAGGCCGACGCCTACGTCCCCGTCTTCATCACCCAATATCCACGCGAGATCAAGGCCTTTTACATGCGCCAGTCGGCCACCTCGCCCGTCGAAGGGCCAACGGTTGACTGCTTCGACCTCCTTGTGCCGAACCTCGGCGAGCTCGCGGGCGGTTCCATGCGCGAACATCGTCTCCCGCAGCTAGAGGAAAACATGCGCGCCCTCGGCCTCGAGGTACCCAGCAAACGCTCGGCCAAGGGCAAGGAGCTGGCCTGGTACCTTGATCTGCGCCGCTGGGGATGTCCTCCTCATGGCGGCTTTGGCCTGGGCTTTGATCGTCTCCTGAGCTACTTGACCGGAGTGCCCAACGTCCGCGACGTCGTGCCCTTTCCGCGCCACTACGAGCGGTGCGACTGCTAAACGCGATGAGGATACCCATCTCCATTCTTCCCCGTATTTTGACGTCACGAGATGGCTCTCTACCAGCCACCCAATCCCCTCTCCTCTTTCGCAACTCGTTCTCGTTAACGCCTGCCTACCTCGGACGTCGTATCAACCTCTCTCTCCTCCGTCCATCCGGCCATGGCCATGGCGAACCCACTTCGACGAGCGATCTCAGACCCATGTCTCTGCACGGTGGTACGTCACACACATCGAGCCAAGCGATGCCTGTGCATCCCGACGAACGCAGTCAGGAGGCCGTTTCCCCCCGAGTTTGCGGAACAGGCAGCGTGCAGGGTCGGCCATGCTGTGTTACATGACATAGAGCAAGGCCTTGAACACGGCTCTAGAAAGGGAGATGGTCTCTTCGTCG
Organism: Neonectria sp. DH2; assembly: GCA_003934905.1. Classification (NCBI taxonomy): domain Eukaryota; kingdom Fungi; phylum Ascomycota; class Sordariomycetes; order Hypocreales; family Nectriaceae; genus Neonectria; species Neonectria sp. DH2. The sequence continues at coordinate 972,393 of RQWH01000013.1, read as the reverse complement.
ATACGGCGAGAATGATTCTTCGGCTCGGCAGCGTGCTTGAGAGTTTGGGTGATTTCAGTTTCCCGATGCATGTTCACGGCAGAGAAACGCACCGGATCTTCCATTGGAGGACGAGACCTGCCCTAGGCTTGATGGGAACGCGATGTCCAGGAGGAGATCAGCTCGAATGTTCGTTTAATGTATACCACCAGCCAACCCGTTTCACGATGAGAACAATGTTGTACCACGATGACTGCTATGCAGTATTTATTCTGTATTATACATAGATGCCACCAAACCAATAGACTACGGGGATACTGTTGATCCAAGCCCTGAAGTTCTGAATACTTCTACTATACTGCATGGACTTATATCCTACAGCAATCACAGACTGTCCACTCTCAACACTAAGCACTTGACAACAATAGATAACACTGTAAGTGAGTGAGTACATCTAATCTGGTCACGAGCCTACCCTGGAGCAGCTGGGGGATCCATTCTCAGACAAAAGACGGAGGTGAAGCGGCAATACGGCAACGGGGCAAATAGGAACGGATACAGCGTGCCGTACGAGACGAACTAATACGTCGGTAACTGGTCCGTAACTGTAAGGACGGCAGGTGGGCACAGCCTTCCCGGAAGGGGCAGCTAAGTTAGGGTTAGGGAGTGAGATAGGGTCCGTCTATCCCTGGAGCATGGTAAGGAGATCTGGATAAATCGGCAAGGCGATGGCGTGGTGTGCCGGGCAGACGGCTACAAAGGGATGGTGATCATGTCCCAACGTCGCACAGGATTCGTCAGCTTTCTTCCCCCCGGCGAGCGAGAGAGGCCTTCATAATCAAGGCCCAAGATTGCTCGAGTAATCAACCCACGAGACGCCTGAATAATCAACTTCCTCAGTCAGTAATTCAAAGGGTGACTGGCCGGAAAGTGCGGTGTACTTGGACCTCCGACCAGGCCGTTTCAGCAGTTGGTGGGCGGGATAAGCATATCTGACCATCTGGCGGGCGATGCCATCATCTTGCGGCGTAATTGAGCGAAATGCTGGTGCCGACGCAGCCGTCCGGGGGGGGGAGGACGTATACCAAGGGGTGGGTTCCCATTAGGGGGGGTGTGCTGTATTCGTAATCTAGAAGCCGGAACTGAGCCTGGAACTGGAAACTTGAGACTGGAGACTGGAAACTGGAATCCTCAAACGGACATTTTATTTCCGGGCCTCTTGCTCCGTGTGTTCCCCAGGAGCCGGAGCTTCGAGAAGCCTTTGCCCGTGCCAAGGACCGGCTGGCGATGCCCATCTCCGGCCATACTAGATGCATCACAGTCCAATAGTTACAGCTTCGAACGCTGTTTTGTTTTTAAGACATGCAATGCACTTGGTTATTTTGTGTACTTTTGTTTGCTGCGAATTAACCAAACTCGCTCAGCCCTGGACTGGCTGACATCAGCCCCCCAAGGAGCTGGGGCGTCCAATTTGGGACTGTTGCTATTCCGACTTTGCCGGCACCAACGCGTCAGCTTGGCACCGGGGGGAGGGGGTGGGCGTTCTCGTGGCCACTGTTTTTCTTCTGCTCTTACTATGTAGGAGGCAACCCGCAACAGAAGAACTCGGTGACGACACCCCCCTCCCTTTCCCCCCTCCTGCGAATTAAGCTTAAGCCAGATGTCGGGATCAGGGCCCTCGCGACGATGTCCAGGTCACGAATAAGTCAGCAGGCTATCTGGGGAGGGAGGGACCGAGGAAGGGATACTCGGCACAGCAGCGGCCGCTCGGTGGGAAATTACTGCGCGCCTCGAGGACGGAACAGGCGATCGCGGATCCTTCGTCCCCCAAAGGCTTTTTAGGTATGTTGCTGCGAGGAGCATGGTACATGACATGTGCAAAAACAACCCAAAAGGCCAAGAAGGCCAAGGCATTCAATGACTTGTCCACGCCCGGTGCTTGGTGTCTATCTACCTTGGGTATCATCACAGGGCCCTTCGTAATGACAAGAGCCAAGGCGCCAAGCGTGGGAAAGTGACGGCTTGGCACCCGGCGTTAGATCTGCACCCAACTCGCGCATTCGCGTTCCAAACCCGCAAATGGTAAAAGAGGCGACAGACGTTCCCAGGCTTCCAAGGATTTGCGGTGCCGACTTATCCATGCGGGCCCCTCCCACCACGGCCACTCCACGCAAGTCCGCGGGAGGGGGCCCAGTCCGGGAAATGGGGCGCGCATTCCGTTAGATAATAGGGTCGAGCAACCCCCGGCTCCTTTATGAGAGCTGGGTCTCTTTGGATCGGCGGACCCTCTTATGTGCGGGTTTGCGGGTGCTGTCTTCTCGCTCAACCATGACAAATGGGCTCCAGAAGGGCTTCCTTGGCCCATCCATGTTGGCCCCATGGATTAAGCATGATCCATTCCTGACTATCCGAGTAGGTAAGCGTAAGCCACAAAAAAACGCCCTTGTTGTGGCCTGAGAGTCGAGTCGAGCCACCCATGCTGCTCCATTCGCTGCATTCAGCCTCAATTCAGTCAACCCTCGTCGGTGAGAGGAACAAGCAGCTAGAGCTGAGAGGGAAACGCCCCCAAGCTCGCCTACGCCACCCTCGCTTGGTGACATAAGCCTGTGGACGAACGCACAACACAACAAGCCTTTTTTCCTTGTTGTGAGTCGTATAACGCCGATAGCGCCGCAAACGCACACCTGACGAAAGGACCAGTCCAGACTGGACGAGCCAAGCCCTAGGCCAACTTGGCGTCGCAGGGATTGATTAGAGTTGCAGGCGCCTGGCCCTTTTGGTCGCATGCCATGAGCCGCTAATGCATGGAAGCGACACCACTGACCACCGCCTATTTTCCTCCCCTGCCCCGGGCGCCCTTTTCGTATCTTGGGTTCAATCTTTCGGTTGGAAAAAGCGAAAGCCCACCGACCTGCCATAGTAGGTTTCCTTATGTTGATGGGGCGTCGATGTCATCATACGAGGCCGAGACGGGGCGGGAACGAGGCGCCCGAGAGGTTCGTTCGTGTAGTGCCGGTGTCCCGTCGGTGGATGCTCTCGGTGACTCCTAGTCTTGGCGCCTCAGGAAGGGCCTCTGTAGGCAGACATATTCACACGAGGGTTATACGTCTTGGCTGGGCTGAATAACGTTGGCTTAGTTTGGCGTATATTGCGACCGTGATAACCTTGCCGTGAAGCATGAATTAGTGGCTGGGGTCCTGTCACTCGGTATGAGTTATTTGGGTTCAGAGGCCACACGGTTTTACATGTGTTTTGTTGGGGAAGCCACATGACCATGAAAGCCAAGCCGAAGCATGCCAAAGTCATCGAAGACCAAGCTACACAATTCATTATACCTTTCCGATGCATAAGGTCAAAAGAAAACACCAAAGTGTAAATGCTCGCTCCACAATACCTGTCATTTTGCATTATCTCTCGATAATGGCACAGCTCGTCGAGTTGTGTAGGGTAGTTTCAGTGCAAACGATGCCTTTGAACTTCCGTAAGTCGAACGTTTCAGGGCAGATTTACGTAAGCTAGTCCTAACCCGCTGATCTTCGCGAGCCACAGCTGTCAATTTTAAGCATCCAGCTTGGCGCTGCATCCACCACAACACAACCTAGGCGTCGATGACTCTCGATGATACCTTGGCAAAAAAAAAATTCGACATTCTTCCTGTGACTGCACACTACCAATCGCTGAGTCAACTTTTCAACAGCGGGCCCAGACCTGTGCGTTGCAACCTCTGGATGAAGATTGGTTAGACGCGCACGGGCCCCTTTTCTTTTGCTGTTTGTTGGTGTCGGGTAAGACCTTATGGCGGATAAGCATGCAGCCACCGAGTGCCAAGCTTTGCTCGGGCTGCACGGTAAAATGCGCAGAAAAGCTTCGCTCTGGGCCGTGGGCAATAAAGTTTGGCGCCAGCGTGGTCATGGCATTGGAAGACTACGGACAGATCGGCACGCAAAACACCCCGTCGAGGTTGGGCCGGGTGCTTGATCAGGAAGTACAGCAGTTAGTGTTAGTTACCGGTACAACGAGGAAGAAGGGTACGTCAGCAGGGTTCGAGGCGTGGCAGGCAAGGCAGGTTCGGCCTCACGATGGAAGCCAGATGCCGACATATCCAGCCGCTCTACCCACGGTACCTAGGGTCCCAGGCGGCCTGTGGGCTGGAGCTGGGGCTGACGACGACTTCCACATCATCGCTACCATCATCGATTCATCATCGCCTTGGGACGCATGCATGTCTCTTCCCTTTGGACGTAACGCACGCACGTCTCGCATTCTTGAATCCCCCCCCCCAGGGCGTCACGAGACCGCGCTCCCTGCGTTGCCCATCCAAGTCCCTCCCACCCCAAGAAACTCAAGTCTTGGCGCCTAGGCTCAAGAACTTCCCTCCTCGAAGCTCTGCCAGGACGCGGTTGGTGGGCTACGACACCTAAGCCAAGGCTGACCCACCCGGCACCGCGAACACCTTCGGGAATAACACATCCCCAGGATCAGCTTGAAACCTGCGACTCCACCTCCACCTCCACCCTTACCAAGCCCCCTGGCGGCCAAGTCGGCTGCGACGGCATCTCGAGGCCACACCAAGCCCACCACCATCCTGACGCCGGCATCATCCCTCAGAAGCCACACGCTCCAGTCAGTGCTGACAATGTGTCCTCTACTTCCTCCTTTGCCTCCTGCCCGGGCTTAGCATCCACCAGAGCCTAACATAACCTGTTCGAGACCCTCAGTATGCCCCGGCGGCCAAGGCATTCCAGGCATCCCGCCGCCGGGGCTTGATGCGCTCACGCCCCCGCGGAATGGCCCCCGTGCCAAGCATATGGCTGGCAACGCTTAAATTCATGCTTAATCCAGCGCGTGGTTGTGTCCTCGACCGTGTGCGTAGTCCCGTATCAGCTGCACCTGACTAGGTACCTTGCCGTCCTAACCATAGCTTACCAGTTACCACGGCAAAAGGCCCCAGATCACTCTCTGTGGCGTCGCATCTCGAGTTTCGCCAGTAACTCGTGATGACCAGTTCTGTGCTATCGGGCCCACCAATCTTGGTGCATCCGCGTACCGAACAAGTCGTTTCTCCAAGATGCACCGGTGCACGGCAGTGAGCGAAGGGATTCGCATTGCTGTCGCTTGGAAGAATGAGTTAGGATTCCGTGAGCCGAGATGAAGACCCATAAGCCGCATGCGCCGTGTCCACATGCTCGAGGTTCATGGAAGAGACGGGATCTTGGCGAGTGGAACAGGGACAGTCGGAGAAAGATAGCCCAGGGCATTTCGGACCTCTTTCCTGGGCTACTTTGCTGAGATGGGCTTACCGCCGCGTCGTTGCGGGTTGCAAGTCTCGATAGATTGCTGGGCTAGTGGGATCTCAGAGCCGGTTTGCCGAGCTCAACTCAACTTTCAGACGCCCTGCCCACCCCAAATGACAAGACAAGACGAAGACGACACCGCACCCCTGGCCATGGCCCATTGGACATCGTCATCCATACTCCATAGTGCGAACTAAGGAGTAAGGACGGTCGATGCGCAGTCGATCTTGATGCGACAGTGTCTGTCTGGCTGGTCGGCGGAGGCAACTCGGGAGGAAGATGTCGGCGCCTGGTGAAGCGCTCGCCGGGCGTTGGAGATTTGTGGGTTTATTACGAAAGCCAGGGGGGGGCCGTGTCCGTAACGACGACTCGGCAGCGCGGCACAGCGACGTCATGTCGTGGGTTTTGAGACGGGCGCGGGGAATGGACCAGGGCGACTAGAAACGCCGATTTTCCCGAGGCAGCTCGCCTGGTTGGTTGGGGCTTGTCCAGACCTTCGAAACAACGCTGAATCCTGTCGCACCCAACACGAAGAGGTTCAGAGGTGGCTCCATCTGCTGCGTACAAGAAACACGGCCTTCTGGAACCACCAGCATGCGCAATTGTTGGTCAACGAGACTCCTGCTGCGCACGATGGAACACCAAGTAATGCTGTGAGTGAATGGCCCCGCCACCGATCTCGTTATCACTCCGGGACGTCTGGAAGTAACACAGGGCATTTGACTCCTGCGACCCGTGACTCTCCCAGGCGGGTTGCATTGATTTCCGCAACGCCAACCAAACCACGCGTCGTGCTCTGTGGCCTCGTTGGCCGAAGCTCGCCCCAGAGAGAAACCGAGTCTCGGTGGTTTTGCGGCGAGAAGAGCGCCTTTCTCCCCTGTCTCCACGGAGAGATTTTTTCACTTGCCTGCAGAAACCAGTGTTGCATCAAGGTTACGTAGTAAGGTCTGCACGACGACAGATCAGCAGAGTTGCACGCAAAAGCCATGAGCTAGGCGGTCTGTTACTTTTGATCATGGCTGGTTCCGGTGCAGAAAAAGCCGAGCTAAAAAGAAAGAACTTTGCCTGGAGCTTCTCTGGCTTAAGCTTACCCTTGGACCTAAAAACTGGTGTCAGAGCCAACGTCGTGTACCTGGGGCGATCATCTTGGCAGCACTGGGTCGCTACGTATTCAATCTCTTCTGGCACGCGGAGGGTCCGATCATCACGGAGCACCTAGTGAACCTTGCCCAGTACGAAGTACACGTGCAGGGCAAGTGCTGATTTGACGAAATTCCGTCGTGATGTAAACAAAACCCCAATAATGATAATAATAACAATGAGTGGCGATGCTAATACCCGAAATAGCACCTGGTGTTGAGATTGATGACGGGCCCCAGTGGACCCGTTGGAGGATTTAAGTGCTGACCCTGTGACGTTTCGGAGCACTACTGTTGGGGGGAACATGCGGCTCTCGGGCTCATCGGATGAAGGATCGCCCTCGATCCAAGGCTGAAAGGGAGGCGATGATGAGGATTTGCAATGGCCGGTGTTGGCGGAATGCCTAAATATCTCCGGGCTTACTGTGTCTGCCCTCAGCGCAGCATGCCGCAGCAGTCAGGGCCCCTGTCCGCCGAGATGGAATTATGCCTGGCAGGGCTGCTTCGGCCCCCGAATGCGATAGCTGGCAACTCGATGACAATTCGGTTGTTCACATCGAGTTTCCTTTTTCTCGTTACGAGACACTGACGCACCTCGGTGGAGGCTTGCGGACGAGGATACATACGGCCCCCCCATGGTCGGGCCGCCGGCGATACGGCATCAGAAATGACGATTGCCGTCCACTCTGGCTCGGACTTTATTCGCGAAAGAGTGAAAAGGGTTCGTTTCCATTTGGGGAAAAGAGCGGCCGCTACGGGTGGGTTGGGATCGGGAGATATGCAAGAGAGCGTGTGTCGAGGAAGTGTCACAGGCCACAGCTCGCGGGTCACTGAAACGGCGATTGCACGACGACAAACATTCAAGGTTGTCTCGGTCTGTACTCGTAACCTAGGACTGGGCGAGCGAGAGCGAGGTACAGTATATACCAGCACACGGGGATGAAGCTGCCTAGCCAATTCATAGGGGCGGATATAAGAAATGCACGGGGTTAGATGATCAATAAGTAGTGGTGGTTTAGGGGTTGCTGTACGAGGTATAGTACCACGTCGCTGTTTCGATTGCTGATTGTTGGTCACGATGGTTGGTTGGTGGTGAGCGACCTCGTCGGTAGCCCCCTGGCCCTCGTACCGTTGAGAGAAGCTCGGGATTGGACTTGGCACTGGGGGGCGTGTCAGTCGATCGCTGCAAGCAGAGCCTCCAGGGGGACGGAGGCCAGAGAGAGAGAGAGAGAGAGAGAGAGAGAGAGTGGCGCAGGTCAGATGGAGAGCTTCCTTCAAATGATTCCAGCGGCATGGGGGAGATGAAGTTTGGGACTTTAGCCCAGTCACAGCATATAATCCGTATTCGTAGTTGCATCTTTTGCTGCCCTGCCATCAACGGATTCCATCCAGCTGGTGTGTCAGCCGTAGTCTATTCTGACCCGAGAGAGCCAAGCCTCCCCAAGCCCAGACGCACCGGCCAAGCAGTTGTACTTTAGTGCTAGCCACCACCCCCAGATTTCCTCCTTTGGCGCCGTGTTCCAGATGTCGCAGGCTTTCGGCAGACACGGCACTTGGTGCTGGACGGTGGCGGGCCTGGTGCCAAGCCATAATTGGGCCTAGACAGCCGCATCATCCGCGGCGTTGGCGATGACAGTGCGGTGCACCACCATTGTGCAGTGCGTGTCAGTGAGTGTGTGGTGAGAATGGCGGGACCGGAATCATCCATTTGATTTATCAACACCGACACCGCATTTTTGTAATAGTGATGATGAATGCCCGCCCTTCTGTCTCTCTCTGTGTGTGTGTGTGTGTGTGTGTGTCTGTGTGCGTGCGTGCGCGCCTCTCTCGCTCTCGCTCCCACCGCCCCAAGATTAAGCTATTGCAGGGTCCGGGTCCCTCCCCCCTCAATCATGGATCATATGGAACTTTCCATCGTCGCTCAACTGAAACCCAGGCCGAGCGTAACGTATCCATTCAGCGCCCGGGGATGCCTTTTGCAGGTGACGCTCGCCAATGCAGTGGGCGCGCCGACAAACCCGGGGTCCTTGTCGTCGAACGCCCCCTCTAGGGCTAGGCTGCCGGCCGAGAAAGAAAGCAAAAGACGGGCAATTCGCAGTGGTGCACACCAAAAAATTGAGGAGGTGCTAGCGCCTCCAACTTACATCAGTCCGCTACAATAAACATCCACAGAGAAGGATTGAGAGGCGTGGGATCTTGCATGGACCCACGCCCACGCCCACACCCCCGGTCTCAATGGAGAGTTCCTTGTTCCAAAGGCGAAGCTGGCCCTGGCCCTGTCTGCCTTGGATGAAGGAATGATATGAAAAATGCTCGTTTTGGTAGTTAAACCAGAGGCGTCGTCGGGCTGAGGACGAAGCTTCAGGAATTAAGCTCACTGATGACACTGGCACACTGACGCGCGTACCTACACCACAACCTGCGTCCAACTAGCGTAGAGGTGATGCTCTGGAGAGCGTCAGAAAAAGCCGAGGCGTTTTCTGCGCCTCTGGAGCTACTGTACGAATACATAACTCGCTGCAGTGAGCAGTCTGCACATGTAGCTCATGTTTCAATCTCGAGAACACCCGCGCCATCCGCCTTTTGTTGTTGATTTTTTTTTGGCACTTTGGTTCTTTTGTTTCGTGCGGGTTTATCTCTCTCAGTCTCCCCATGTCCCCATCTTTTCTCTCGCCCGTCCTGCCGCTTCTCCGCTCAGACGAGCTCACTTTCTGCCCTTTCCCCCCCGTCTCTCCCTTGCTCTGACTAAAAACAACCAGGTAACAGCAGAAAGCAGCGTAAAAAGGTTCTCGTCGTCGATGGGACTAGGTTAGCGTTTATGTTTGCGGCGGACGCTCAATAGTAGACGCTGTCGCCGTCGCATCACCAGTGACACGATCAGAGTGAGATGTTCAGATTAGAACGGGCGGCGATCGGATCATTGTTCCCGGTTGGAGAATAGTCTGGCCCAGGCTGGGTCCTGGCCTGACGGATCGAGTACGCTTGGATGGGCCTTGGACACACGACCTAGACTTGAGGATGTGAGGAGCAACTTCGCGTGCTCGCTACACTTACAGCAACGGCCCGTAGCAAACACAAAGAATGCCAGAAAGCTTTCGTGAAGATACCAAAGATACAAATGCAACGAACCCAAGCCTCAGCAAAGTAGCGGGTTCCTGAGGCAAAAGGGCCCAAAAGCAAAAAGAGGGTCGGAGAAAAGGCGCAAGTCTTACTTCTCACCTTAAACTGGACCCCTCCTCTCAAAGCCTGCTCACCAGGACGGGCGGACGGACCAGTTTGCCAGTGAATCAGTGGCCGACGACGCCTCCCTCGCGACTTACCTGGCCTAGAGATTCTGTACGCAGCACCACGTTCAGCCTCTCGAGGTTCCAGACTCACAAGCTCCCTGAGCTTCGCAACTCCATGTCGCCGGACTCGAGACTCGGGACACCAGTGGAAAGCTCCCCACGCCGCTTCTCCCGCTTTCGTCTTGTATACTTGTATACTTGTACGTAGTAGACCAGACCAATGCATCCACGGTCGAATCCACATTCCGCCGCCTATCCCTATCCCTATGGCTGTGGCCTCCATCCAAGCCCTGTCACGCCTCGCCTTGCAGCGTCATCTCGCAGTGCTCAACTCGCTCACTGCTTGGCCCCTTGATGGTGGGTCGGCTTCAAAAGCTTGTCCTGACCAACCCTCCCAAACCCTGCCGCTGCAGCCACGCCTCTGCTCCTCTGCGCCACACGCCTCTGGCCCTCTCACACGCCCTAGCAGCAGGCACTTCACACTCCTTCTTGGCTCTGCCGTGCTCCGTCCCTTCTCCACACTCCCGGCCATGTGTCGCCGAGTTATCCACCACCGCTTTACGCTCTGCGCCCTCTGAAGCTCTCAAGTCTCCAAGTCTCCAAGTCTCTCAGTCTCATTTTCCCTTTCCCGGCTTGCCTTTGCAACCTTATCTAGGTCTTGGCCCCCCGTCCGCTTCCACTTGTGTCCAAGGACACGTTCGAAGAGAGAGACACCCTGTTGACCCTCGTCCCCTCGCCGGCTTCATATCCTCGACCTCTACATCTCCCGACGCTGAACTTCTCGTCCTCTGTTGCGTCCCCACGCCCGTATTGATAGGTACGTAAGTCTTCGACTCACATCTCGTGTGTTTTCCTCGGCTCTTGGCACGCGGTGATCCCGGCTCGGTGCCCAGAGTGAGGCGGCTGAGTGCATGGGTCAGGTGAAGTGGACAAGCGTTCTGAATTCATCTCTTGGCCAAGGCGTCATACTGCCCTGCTGCAATCCTCCACCGATGCTTAGAGCCGCATCGTTATTCTCATGTTCTTATCCTTATCCTTTTGCTTCACTTGACCGTCGCCTACCGTGTCCTGTGCCGGTTTGGCGGCCGGGCATTCACAGCTTCGCTCAGTCGGTGCCTCCGGCGCCAAGACGGTGGCATTACCCCAGAGGCTCTTGGAACGTCGTCATGCACATCGCCAAGCGGCAAACACACTCAATCTCAGGGAAATTTTAGTCGAGTGGGTCTCCACTGGATCGGCTCCGACGGCACTCTTCCGCAAGGGAATCGAGGCTCCAACCCCTGTCTCTGGCAGTGCGTGTTACGGTGCTGCATGTACTTCGTACGGGCGTGCGCAAGTTGTATCAGCATTATATATGGCCTGGGCGCTGCTCTCGCACAGTCAGCCCTCCCACCCTTGCACGCTTTGCCCTTCTCTGTGCTCGCATCTCACCCTCCTCCTTGGCTACTCCTTGGCTTGGCAGCATTTCTTTCCCAAGTCATTTCTTCTCTGGTCACTCAACACCCGGCCTTCATACTGACTCGCCCAACCCTCAATTAGCTCCGGTTGCCACAAGAACCCACAGACAATCCGACGACACCCCGGCCGCTCTTCAATCGCCTCGCACCGTTTGGACTTTGACGGCACCTGGCTCGTCTAAACTCACTGCCTTGCCCCAACCCTCCCGGAAACGCCAAGAAACTTAAGCAGCCCGCTTCCCTTCCCTTGGTGGAGACGTGGACGCAATTCCGCGCAGCATTCGGCCGTTGTGGAGCCAGACTCAATAATACGTACATCCGCATCCAGTATCCAGTGTTGGCCCGATTAGATCTGGTGGGGCGCCGCGTGGAAGTGAACACTAGCTCTCACGGGCAATTCTTCTTATAAAGGCCTTTACGCCCTCCAGCTCCTGCGCTTACGCGAGGAGCACTTGCAACCGCCAGGCTGCGCCAACTACAGAATTCAGACCCAATCCTCTTGGACAAGATGGAAACCTACCACGGCTACGTACGGACGCCCGCCGACGCCATCCGCCTGTTCGAAGCTTGCAGGTTAGGCGTCTTACCTAGAGTGCAACGACGGCTCTCGGAGAAGGAGAGACAATCGATTCGATCTGGCTCGGTATTCGTGTGGGACGAGCGAGAAGCTGGCATGCGACGATGGACCGACGGCAAGTCATGGAGTGCGAGCCGGGTATCTGGCAGCTTCCTGACCTACCGTGAGATGGAGGGCAAGCGAGGAGGCGGCTTCTCTGGTAGACGAAACGCCGGCAAGACTCCCGATTCTGGGCGCGGTAGCGACGAAGACCAGGACGACGGCGAGCCGGAAGGATACCGATACAAGGCCGACGGGCTTATGAAGCAGTCATTCAGCATCACCACCTCCAACGGCCAACACCTTCACCTCATCTCATATTACTCGCGCCCGCAGCCAGGCCAGCCCGACCTCCCGCAGCCAACTTCAGATCCCTCACTGCGAGGCATCATTCCCGTCAAGGGCATGTATCCCGAATCCAGCATGGGAGAAACCAACCCTACTCCTGCCCTCACGCGAGCCCCGATGCAACAGCCTCCCTTCATGGTAGCGCCTCAACACCCCCATCAGCATCCGTATCCTCCCCAATACGGCCAACCTGGCTATGGTTGGCCGCCGTCACCGATGGCGACACCTCCTTACAGCCATTATGTGGCTCCCTACCCTTCAATCGGCCACCATCAACTCCCTCCCCACGTCTCCCAGGCTCAGCTGCCGCCTCCACAGTACGCCCAGGCACCGCATTACGACCAGCGAGCCACCCTCCCCCCTCCGCATTCGAAGCCTACGAATCTCGCTTCCTACTCTCAACACCCGTCACCGCACTACACACATGCACCGCTGCCTCCCCGACAGGGCTCGCCTCGGGAGCACCTTCAGGCTGCTGCTCGGAGCGCTATGGTCGATCCTCGCATGGATACACCCAATCGCGGCCACCAGGGACCGCTCCCTGCTCTCGGTGCCGTTACTAGCGGAGCTTCGAGCAACTCTCTTGCAGCAATCAGCACTCCCCCTAACCGCGCCTTGAGTGTCAGCCCACCCCGGAGCTCGCACTCAGCAGAGGCGCCTTCAACAACTGGGAACAAGGCAAGCCTGTCGGCACTTCTGCATCCGACCCCTGCCAGTAGCGATCCTGGCAGTGCCAATCCCGCTAGCAATGGCAGCGCGAGCAGCAGCCCAGGACCAACGGGATCTGCGGCCTGGAGAAGGGTGGTGTGAGCGAGGACGCGCGGGCACTGAGAATGCTGGATCGGAAGTTCTGCATCTAGGGCGATGAGACGAATGATTTGGTCGACGCTGCAAAACTCGCTCTTGAAAAGACTGAGAAACACGATGGGGATTAAGCTCCATCCAGTGGGGCTAGAGGTGGTCGATGGTTCTGGCAGAACCTCACGGGATGATTCAGCATTGCATTACACTTTTCTTGTCATGTTTTACTCATGCATTGTTATGGCGCCTGGATTTTTAGGGGGCGGCAGCCAGGGGGTTTGCCGCGGTTGCATTCAGCGGGATTCTATCACGACTGTCAATGGGGGATTTGGTGTTTATCTTGTCAAACCCAGTCTTGTATCGAAGATACGATGGGTTTTATTTCGCGGTGTTTAGGGTGACATCGTCGGTGACGATGAAGTGTCCTTTTGTGCGTGTATGTAGTCTACCTAGCAATACCAAGCGCTTGTGGGCAACAATATCTGAGCAGCCTATTTTCGTGACTGCATGTGTCGGGTGAGATTGATACTAAGTTGCAGATAAGCTTACGACGGCGTCCGGGTGTGTTGGTGATGTCCCCAATTCCCACACATCGCTGGTAACTGAACGCTGTCTCGCCCGGTTGACCCTGCAGCCGTTTTGCTGCATCACTTCTCCTTGAAATAGCTCTTTTCCATTCGCGCCCAGGCAGGCCAGGCTCCGGGCACTTGAACGCCGCGCGGATGGCCGCGTCATCGTGGCCCGGCGGCGGGGTAGTGAGGAACCCGGCTGGGAGGGACTGTAATTTAGCAAAGAGTATCCAGGCTGGCGGCTAGGGTTGAGCTGGCTAGAAGACGTCTTCGTCATGGAGGTGGTATCCTTCGGTCGACGATGTTTCATGGCAATGGGGGCAGCTTTGCTGGGGTGTGGGATTGGGTCTGCTGGGATTGTTTTAGCCGCCTGGTAATGTCGGGTGAAAGTCGATACATGTGTTGAGAATATGTGGGGTCCGGTTGAAGAACGTTGCGTTGAGAGTTGTGGGCTAGATGTGGCATGGGTGAGGATGCTTTACAGTACTGATATCATGAAGCTTGGTGTTGAAGCCGATATTGTAGCAGGAAACCTTACAGATTCGTACTACCTTGCATCTAATGGATTTGATAAAGCCTTAACCTTATGATGCCAAATCAAAGCCATTGCGTTTTCGGGTCGAAAGTAAGAGACATTGTTACTTTTCCCTTGTCAACGTTTGCGGTGCCCCTACATATGCAAGTGAGGAGGATGTCAAAAACGCCTGAAGAAGTGATGTCAAGCCAAAGTACACAGGGTAGCTTCATGGAACGGGGTCAGCCGCATAATAGTTCCGCCGACCCGACCCACTCGAGCCCATCAGCTCCCCTGCACTAGGCTGGATCTAAGCCAGGATTCGACGCAAAGGAAGCTTTCTACGCGACTCGGGAGATTCTTTGTTGCCCCCAAAACGTCATGACCACAGAGCCCTAGGCAAACTGGGACAGCCAACATTTCCATCTCGTCCGCGATCGAACATCTATTGCGACGATGCTGACGAGGTCCATCTGACACTCGCGCAGCGCCAATCATGTTCACCTTCTGCCCGCTCCAGGGCGCCCTCTCCGACTCGGACGCTTCGCAGTCTCTCCTCGAGCTCGATGGAGGGGTCAAAGTCCTCATCGACCTGGGCTGGGACGAGTCGTTTGACGTGGAGAAGCTCAAGGATATTGAGAAGTATGTGGCCGATGGATGCCGCTGGTGGTTGAACGCGACGATGCTAACTGGACTTTCGCAGACAAGTCACGACCCTCTCGCTGATCCTCGTCACCCACGCGACGGCTTCGCATCTCGCTGCCTACGCCCATTGCTGCAAGAATATTCCTCAGTTTACACGCATCCCCGTTTATGCGACGCGACCCGTCATTGATCTGGGCCGCACCCTTATTCAAGACCTTTACTCGTCGACCCCTGCGGCCGCGACCACGATCCCACAGAGCTGGCTCTCCGAGTCGGCATATTCATTCTCCCAGACCGTCACGGCCGCGCATAACCTACTACTGCAGTCCCCGACCCCCGAGGAGATCGCGCGATACTTCTCCCTCATCCAACCGCTTAAATACTCACAACCGCATCAACCTCTCCCGTCTCCCTTTTCGCCGCCCCTCAATGGGTTGACCATTACAGCCTACAACTCCGGACACACACTTGGTGGTACAATATGGCACATCCAACACGGCTTGGAGTCGATCGTGTATGCAGTGGATTGGAACCAAGCCCGTGAGAATGTCTTCGCTGGCGCTGCGTGGCTAGGAGGTGCCGGAGGTGGCGGCGCCGAGGTTATCGAGCAGCTGCGCAAGCCTACTGCTTTGATCTGCAGCAGTCGCGGTGCTGATAGGAATGCCCAGGCTGGAGGTCGTACCAAGCGCGACGAGCAGCTGATTGACACCATTAAGGCTTGTGTTACACGAGGAGGAACCGTGCTGATCCCGGTCGACTCGAGCGCCCGAGTGCTGGAGTTGTCATACCTCCTAGAGCATGCTTGGAGGACCGATGCTGCCTCCCCGGAGAGTGTGCTCAGGTCGGCGAAGCTGTACCTTGCCGGACGCAACATGTCCAGCACGATGCGGTACGCGCGAAGTATGCTCGAGTGGATGGACGACAGCATTGTCCAAGAGTTCGAAGCCTTTGCCGAGGATCAGCGAAGGGTCAATGGCTCGGGCGGCAAGAAGGAGGGTGGACCACTTGACTTCAAGTATCTACGGCTACTAGAGCGCAAGGCCCAGATCGAGCGGTTGTTGAGCCGCAGTGCCGAAAACGTCGCGACGGAGGGACGTGTTATCCTGGCGAGCGATACCAGTATTGAGTGGGGATTTTCAAAGGACTTGATCAAGGGACTGGCGAAGGACTCGAGGAACCTGGTTATCTTGACGGACAAACCTGGCCTGGCAAATGACGACAAGCCCTCGATCGCGAGGACACTGTGGGACTGGTGGAAGGAAAAGAAGGACAGTGTCCCCGTGGAGCAGAACAGCAGTGGAGATAATATCGAGCTCGTGTATGCTGGCGGCCGAGAGCTGGAAATTAGGGAGGCTCAGCGCCAAGCTCTCGAGGGCGAGGAGCTGTCGGTGTACCAGCAGTGGCTGGCCACACAGAGACAGCTTCAGGCGACGCAGCAAAGTGGTGGAGCGTCGGCTTTAGAAGCGTCAGCCGATGTTGTCGACGACGCCTCGTCCGAGTCCTCGTCCGATTCAGAAGACGACGACGGCGAGCAGCAAGGAAAGGCGCTGAATGTATCCACTACCCTCGGACAAGTTGGACGCAAGAACGTGGTGCTCAAGGACGAGGACCTCGGCATCAACGTGCTCATCAAGAAGAAGGGCGCGTACGACTTTGACTCGCGAGGAAAGAAGGGCAGAGAGAGGTCGTTCCCCATTGCGATCCGGAGGAAGCGCAACGACGACTTTGGAGAGCTGATCCGACCTGAGGACTATCTTCGAGCAGAAGAGAAGGAGGAGGACAACGCTGACGGAGCCAACTTGGCGGCCACCGACGACAAGCTGGGCAAGAAGCGCAAGTGGGACGACGTGGCCAAGAACGGTCCAGGCGCCAAGCGGAACCAAACGACTCGGGCTGGATCTGCGGACGACGCTGATGGCGGCGTTGCGGGCGCCGGCTTTGTGCCGGATGAGCTCGACGCCGTCGAGGATACCGAGCTTGAAGAGCCGACCGGTCCATGTAAGCTCGTGTACCAGACGGAGACGATCACGGCCAACCTGCGCATCGCCTTTGTCGATTTCAGCGGACTGCACGACAAGCGAAGTCTCAACATGCTCATCCCGCTGATCCAGCCTCGCAAACTTATCCTTGTGGGCGGCAGCCGGGAGGAGACGCTGCAGCTGGCGGATGACTGCCGCAGGACGCTTGGTACGAATGGCGACCGTGCCGTTGACGTGTATACACCCGAGGTGGGCGTGTCGGTGGATGCTAGTGTCGACACTAACGCCTGGATTGTCAAGTTGGCTGATCCTCTTGTCAAGAAGATCAAGTGGCAGAACGTCCGCGGGCTCGGCATCGTCACCATCACGGGCCAGCTTGTTGCCTCGCGCCTCTCGGAGGAGGCCGACGAAGACGCTGCCAATAAGCGCCAGAAGACGGAGCCGACCACCTCGACGGCCATCACCACGATCAACGGCACACCGTTCGCGATGCCCACGCTTGACGTCCTCCCCGCGAACCTGGTCTCGGCCGTGCGCTCGGCCGCCCAGCCCCTGCACGTCGGCGATCTGCGACTCGCGGACCTCCGCCGCGCCATGCAGGCCGCGGGCCACGGCGCCGAATTCCGTGGCGAGGGCACCCTCGTCGTGGACGGGACCGTCGCCGTCCGCAAGACGGCCGCGGGCCGCGTCGAAGTGGAGAGCGTGGGCCTGCCGACCGCCGGGCGCCGGACCACGTTCTACGAGGTGCGCAGGGTGATATACGATAACTTGGCGGTTGTGGCGGGTGCTTAGAACGGGGGAACAACATGACCGGGTTGTGAATTTTGCTTTGCCAACGGGATGGCAGGCTGCCATTTGGGATGGGACGGCGCATTTGTACGCTATATGTATGCATCTCTGGGTTTTTGGAACAGACAACAGAAGCGAAGACAGAAAACGGGAGCTCATGGATGGAGATGGAGATGGAGACGGAGATGGCGCGGGGGACGATCTCTGCAGAATCTGGAAAGGCATCCGTCAAGATAGAGGACGACATATGGCGTCGATAGACACAAAGTAGTTGGGTCTGAAGTATTTGCTCTGGTGTCTTTGCAGTGACACACATATTGAGCTTGGAGGTTTCGTTTGAATCGAAGTTGATTAGCGTTGAGAATGTCAACTTTACTATAAGATAATAACAACAGCCCGATTCCGAACTGGTCGACATGGTGTTCCTGGTACTAGGCTGGTAGTACAAAGGGGTTTACTCTTGAAACGCTTTAACCAAGCTATTGATAATGCCAGATCCGACAGCTAGATCCGTCTCTTCACAACGTAATAAACACATGTATTCTATTGCTAGCCTGGCTTGCCTTTCCCGAGCCCTCTAAATCCCCTGATATAATGTGACAGCCCAAGTGTGTTCGGGTAGGTGGGTAAAGATGGGCCAGCACAAGACAAAGACACAGCGCCCTAACGCCCCGGCAATGCACGCTATTCCAACGCGTGGGAAGTCCCTATATTTGTAACCCTTTTTGACAATGAAAACGAACCGGCGAAGACCTATTTCACCTCGTGGGCTGCATCTGAGCCATCTCGTACTCGCCGGCGCCGTCCCTGCCTCTGCCCCTGCCGCGGCCCCTGGAGAAGCCCATCTCCTCGTCGCCGCCGTCGTGCTGCTCGCCGGGATGCGGGCTCTCGCCGCCGCCGCCGCCTTCGGGGGCCGAGTTCGGGACAGCGCCGAGGATGCGGCGACCGCCGAAGAAGACGGGCTGCAGCTCGCGGTAGCGGCAACCCCAGACGCCGAGGCCGACGGCGAGGGCCGACGAGGCGGTCATGGTGGCCCACCACATGGCGTGGCGGGGGATGCGGCCGGTGTAGAGGGATGTGATGACGAGGTGGAGGAAGTGGATGGTGAGGCCGAAGTCGGGGACGAACTTGCTGCGAGAGATGAGGACGACGATGGCGACGGCCCTTGAGAAGCGTCAGTTAGCGACTGTCGATGCGCGCATGTAGGTTTGATTCCTCTGCTCGAAACGAGCCACACTTGCGCTCGCATCAAGCCCAAGGAATCCCCTCCGATCCTAAGGGAACCCGAGAACACGGTAAAACTCACATGCACAACCCTCCATCCAACAACCACACAAAGGCCATTAACCACCCGTGGGTCGTGTCGCCGCGCACCGCCTCCCACCCGAAAACCAGGCGGAAGCTGAAGCCGGAGCCGGAGACCAGCGCGGTAAACAGCGTGAGCACCAGGGCAGCGGCATAGTACAGCGCCTGCAGCGCCGCGATCTGCCCGGCGATCTTGAGCGGCGGCAGCTCCGTCAGGGCGCCGGCGCGCGGGGGTCTGCGGCGACGCGCCATTGGGTTTGCGATTGTGAGATGGCGCAGCGCGGATTCGGTTTGGCTAGGAAACGAGAGAGAGAGAGAGGTGTTTTATCAGCCGGGCATGTCTCTTCTGCCGTGTCTTCGTTTGCGTGTTTCTCGACGGGGTGTTGGAGGTGCGGCGGGAAGGCTAGTCGGCGTCGGTTGCCTTTACCGGGTGTTTTGGCCCGGGCTGCGAAACTGGTCCGTGACGAAGAAGAAGAAGCAAAAGAGAAAAAGAAACACAGTTCTGTGTGTGGTGAGGGAACGACGCGCAAGGAACGAAAACTGCGAGGTTGGAAGACGAAGATGGAGGCGGATGACGAGAGAGAGTACGAAGGATGGAGGACGAAGCATGCTAGGCACCCCGGCATAGGGAGGACACCTTGAAAGTTCACCAGCCACGTTTCCCCATGCGGCGTGTGGCTTGCAGCTCACACCCTCCTGTGGCGGCCACGCATCGGCTCACCGCCCATCGATTCTGCCGCCCAGTGCTTCTTTTCTCCTGCAACCGCATCATAGTTCTAGCTGCCATCCCAGAGCCGCAGCATCCGCCCCTCCACAGAGAAGCTCGACAAGGGGAACTCGTCCTCCCAATCCCTCGTCCCAGACCACTCCCGGTCGAACCAATTCGCTCCAGCCGACTCCAATTGCTACAACCCCCCCTCGGAAAACCACACCACCATGTGGCCCTTCTCCTCCGACACCCGCGGCGACGCCATCCGCTCCGGCACCGCCATCCCCAACCGCCAGGAGCGCACCGTGTGCTGGGCCGCCCGCGACTCCTACTTCGCCTGCCTGGACGCCAACAACATCGTCGACGCCAACAAGGACGCCTCCGCCGCAAAGAAGGCCTGCCCCGAGCCCTCGGCCGACTTCGAGCGTGACTGCGCTGCCGCCTGGGTCAAGTACTTCAAGCAGTGGCGCGTCGCCGACATCGCCAAGCGCAAGCGCCTCGACGAGCTGCGTGCCCAGGGCGCCCAGGAGATGTCCGTCAACACCAGCTTCGCTCCCGAGGGCGGCGCCACAGAGAAGGGCAAGAGTAAGGACGATATCCAGGACCTGCTGGAGAGGAAGAAGTTGAGGTGAAGACCTAAAAAGCGACGACGAACCATGAATCTGAGAGACAGGACTGGCGGAACCTTGTTGCAATCTTGAACAAGTGTATTTATATCACTGTGTACGAATACATCACCACACAAACACCATTATTAGCTTACGCAACTACCCCTCATGTACTTATACGACCGACTGCATGTCATGATTCACATCCATATGCCGTGAGCTGATGAGAAAAATGACAACTCTGTATCCTATCGCATCTATTCCCTAATACCTATCCCCCCCCAAAACCGAACTTCGCGTGACCCGAGAAGAGTAGAGACTAGAGCCAAGAACGAGTCAAAGAGAACGACATAAAAAGGTGACACAATCGAAGAGAAGCGCAGAGTAAGTGAAAAAGAAGTAGAGTAAAAAACAAACTGTAAGCGTGCCCGATGCAGCGGTGGTATCATCCATGTCTTCTTTTTAACCAAAACAACCATTATCTGCACATTCTCTCCCGTCCTCCTCTCCCCCGTCTCGCACACCGTGTGATGTACGCTCGCTCTTTTGCTCTCCTTCTCTCCCTCCTTAATAGACATAAGAAAAAAAAATGAGGCTGTTGTCGTAGACGTAGTATGTCAAAAATAAGTGGAAGGAGAATAACCGACGTCGGAAACGGAAAGAATCCACCCAAGAAAATAAAGAGGTTCCCCGTATGTCTCGCCCTTCTAATGCATTGTTTTTGGTCGCTGATGATTCCATATCTGTCGTGCAGCTTTTTGCGCTTGCTTGTTTTCCTTGTTCATCATGAATGGTCCCTTGACTTCTTCCTTGGTAGGCAACAACAGTGAGCAATTGCCGCGACCTACGCAACCATTCGAATTCCGCTACCGCCAGCCTGTTCCTTCTTGGGGAGCGGAGGTAGCTCCTTATTCAGGCTCTCGCGGCTCATCCTGGAACGCAGCATTGGGCCGTGGTCCATGACTCCATTGCTGTTATTGGTGCCGGCGTATCCGCTGTCCGAGCTCTCTGGCTTGAGGTGCTCTGGTTTGGGTGGTGTCGGTGGCGGCGCACGCGTCGGCGGGAGCGACTTGTTTAAGTCCTTGGGTGGCGTCTCAGGCCTCGTCTCACCAGCCTCTTCCACGACAGGGAGGATCGACTCGCGCTGCATCGAGTCACGAGTGTCCCTAGGAGCAGTCGTCAGGGTTCGATCGGGGATGTGCTTCTCCGACATTGGTTCCGACTCGGCCTCCCTCATTGCCCTATCAATGGTTTCTTGGGCCTCCGGCGACTGCACTCTGCCCGGGGGCACAGGCGGCAGGTGGGTCGGCATGGGTGGAATAGCCTGCGACGACCTGCGCCGAGAATTCCAGCTGGATACGCGCTGGTTTGTGCCTTGGGATTCAATCATCTCCTGGTCCCTTCGCTGGGCTTCTCGGTGTGCCTCCTCAGTCGACATGGTGACACCCTCGATGAAGTGGTAGAAGCGGTCTCCGTACTGCTCTGGGGGCAGAGCCGAGATCTGCGTCTTCTCGCTTGACAAGCCCTTCCAGAAATTCTCAATCTTCTTGATGATTCCGTACTGCACAGCAATTAGCTTCGGTTCCGCTTATGGGACTTTAATCTGAAAACTTACGTGAGTTAGGCAGTCGATGACACCAAGGTAGTAGATCTCATCCGCCGGGTTGTTGTCTTCGTGAGTGGCTCGGAAACCCCCATCGTCCTGATTGAAGACGAATCCGGGCCGGTTGTGACCTTCCTCTAGCTCGTCCGGCATCTTGTTCATCGACTGGCCGATGGGGACCGGCCGTTCCTGTCGGATCATCTGTCTTAACTCCCTCGCCTTCCTGATATTCTCCAGCTTTGAAGGCGTTCGGAGCAGGACGGACTGATGGTCATCGTCAGGTGCCTTCTCGCCGCCCGGGTTAAACACTTGGAGCGTCTTGTCGCGGAGATTCTCTTCGTTCCCCCGCGAGACGTCATGGATGCCAACCAAAAGTGAGTAGTCCATGATGTGTAGTTTCTTGAGGAGAACCACATCCCGCTTCAGTTGATCAAGGAAGAGCTGCTTCTTCTGGATACCAAGCTCCAGGTTCCGTTGCCGCCTCAGCCAATTCAGATCCTTCAGCGTGGCCCGAGGGTTCTTCTCGAGATCTTCTTCCCTGTAGTCTCGACCAATGGTTGAGCCCTTGAGATCGAATGTGGTGTGAATGTCGCGATGGGGTGGGAAGAGGTTGTTCATGACCACAAAATGGATCTTCTTGCCAAATGGCAACTTGACGCGGTGCAGGCCGTAGAACTGCGATAGGAGGGTATTGGGGTTATCCTTGACGTGCGAATAGTAGTCCTTGAGGATCTTGCGGAGGAACTTGTGCTCGGCATGGTGAATCGTCTTAATGATGTACTTGTAATCTCTGGAGAAGTAAAAGAAGCTGCCGCTCTTGCCGGGCGAGCCCAGCTCGGAGAGGATATACTTGCCCGTCAGGGACATGAGGTAATCGGCGGGATCAAGACGGAACAGGGTTCGTAGGCGACGGAAAACCCAAGGAGCATAATCCTTGAACTTGAAGTCGTACTTGGCCGAGGGCACCATTTCGTTACCGGCGCTATCAAGGTCAGTACCGCATTGCAGAAATAAATGTTGCCAAAACTTACATATCAAACGTAGACTTCTGCTTAGTCTCAAAGTCGGCGTCGGTCAATTCCCGGTCGAGCTTGGCGTTGGTCCTGGACACCGACACTCGGATACCCGTCAACATGTTGTAGGCCGTGACCCAGTTGGCGTGGCTCTCATCAACCATGGTGCCCACCAAGACTTGGTTGCCGTCCTCCTCTTCCTTGCGCTTACGCTTGCTGGCCCTCTTTTGTCGATACGCTTCCGCCCAGCGGATAGCATCCTCATCCGGTACGATCTCATCACGAGGTCCATCTGACTGCATCGACCTGGTAGGTCTCCTGGCGAGACTCAGAGACTGCCGTCGTGCTGTTGGGACGGATGTGGGCGAGAAGCGACCACTGGCCTGTGCCGTATCCAATCCATCCTTAGATGGCCGAGCTGGAGCTACTCTCGGTACTTCAAGGGTGTGTCTCTGCTTGAGTGGTGGTGGAACTGGCGACTGCAGGTGTCCCGAAGACGAGGCAGCCGTGTTGCCGGTGTACATGGGCGGGGAAGACAATCGGTGACCAGATGGGAGCGTGCGTGGGAAGGCTTGTGTAGAGTCTGGCGCGGTTGATGAGCTCAGCATAGCGCCATCAAAGCTCCTGCTGGGGGCTTTTTCTGCAACGTCTTCGGATGATTGAGGATCCAATGGGAGTGGTTTCGTGGAGAGGTCGTAGTTCTGGGACTGGGTGGAAGTCATGGCCGGATGAGGATAAGTGCCATTGGCATCGGTCGGGAGACGAGGAAGGCTACGGTCGACGAGGTTGGTGATGCCGTTGGGGAGCGGCTTTTGTCGATAGGCGTAGTCATCCTGGCGAGATGGCGCTGTGAGGGGAGCGGAGACGGACTTGCCGTTGGAGAGGGAGCTCATGCTCGTGGGCCGCGTGCCGTTGCCATTCATAGGCGTCGGGGTGGATTCGGAGACGTCCGAGGCGTGGGTAGAGGAGATGGAGCTCTCGTCGAAGCTCTCATTGATGGTGTCGGAGCGAGTGTGATGGATGGAGCCCGAGTTCACCCTCTCCTTGGCGTTTGCGAGGCCGAACTGATTGTTTGGGTCGAGGTCGAGGATGTCCGGGTTGTTGGAGAAGATGGCAGAGTTGTCTTCTTCGGCGAGGAACGAGGGCATCTCGAGGAGAGGGAATGGGAGAACTCGCTGGAGGCCGGGACCAGCGAGTGGCGAGGCGAGTCGAGTATATGCTACTAGGTGAAGCGATGCTTTTGGGGGTCGGTGGTCGAGTCGTCTTCGGTGAGGGTGAGCAGGGACAGGACGCTCTCTTCTCTTGTCTCTCGTGGTCGGTTCCGGCTGCCTCTCAGATCATCCCTCTGACGTGCAAGAATGAGCGAAGCAGAGAGGGAAATTGGGCGAGGGCCTTGCTCGGCTGGCGCACCAGGGATTCTTAGTGGGCCAACCAATGGGGCGTAGCTAGCAGGACGGGACGGTTCGCGTTGGAGGCTGGAGATGAGGAGAGAGGGGGCCGATGCCAAGGCTGGGAGGAGAAAGACGCGCTGCAGAAGGAGAGAAGCAGGAGAGGCGCGATGCGGTGGCAGAGGGCGGGTGGGCGACGGCGAGAAACAAGTGGTGGTGATTGATGAAGATGATGCTTGGTTGAATGGTGTACGGAAGCAGTAGAGTGAGGTGAGGTGAGGGAGGTGAGGCTGGGAGAAATCCGGGAAAAGTGACGGGGGCAACGCCTGGCAGAGCGAGCGCTTGGGTACGTACCTAGAAAATTGGGGACCGTCTTCGCTGCTGGAAATGAGGCGCTCGGGGGTGTGTGTGGGAGTGGGATGCCCAGACAGACGGAAGGACCACCGTCAGGGGAGACCGCCCGTAAGCTGGTGCAAGGTTCCATGGCTCGGGGGTGCCCAGGCGCTGTTTCTTCCAACGGCCTTCCAGGGCACTTCCAGGGGCCACGGGGGGGAACGACGGTACCTACAGGGGCGGGCGCGCAGACCGCCCACAGCGGACTACAGGGGACCCGGGCAGCGGAGGACGGATTCCCGGGTGTCCATTTGCGTGGCAGGTGGCAGGCACCACCCGCGCGACGAGCAGCGGTCTGGCTTGGCCCAGGCTTGGCCGCGGCCCTGGAGGACTCGCCGCTAAGCCGCTAAACACGCCTAAAGGGTGCGCTATCGACCACTGCGAGTCTACTACCACCTATGCTGGGGGGAGGTCGTAGTAACCTCGAGGGGTCGTGACAAAACGCCTCCAATGGTGTTGGGCCGGGTACGAGCAGAGCACCTGGCGCCAATCACGATTTATAGAGTAAGTAACGATGGCTTACGCAGTTGGCAACGCCAGGCCGACTGGTGCGCTCGTACCTGAGGTGGCCGCGGGCGGGAAGCCACTGCATCAATAGTTGCGAGCTGGCTGACGGCTGCCCGGCTAAGGTACCGACATCGCGGGAGGCGTCTGTCCTCAGGTACACCCGTCAAGCCCAAGTCCAAGTCCAAGTCCAAGTTCAAAAGCCCAAGAAACAGCAACAGCAAAGCGGGAGATGAATGACGATGGCTGCGGATACGGGCGCTGATGCTAATGAAGATGGATCGGATGGATCCCCGCCGACCGGGGTCTCAGTCTCCGTCCTATTCACGGACCACCATCCATCCGTTCTAGGACCATCGTTCCAGCACAGAGCAATGCCAACTTGTCAACTTGCCAAGCTCACAGAGCCTTTCGCCATTCGCCTGTCGCCCTTCCTACCGGGAACGGGATTCCGCTACCAACATGGAACGGACGAGGACCATCACTTGATACTTCACATGCAAATGGCAGCCTAGCCACCATCATCAACCCCTCAGCCATCACTCAACATCAAAGTAGCACACAGGCTATTACGAAGGAAGCACACACATTGCACACATTGCACGCATTAATACTACTAATATCGTCAGCATCGCCTCCATCCTCCTCCGTTCTGTCAATCCCGCTCCACATCGCCCATTTCCTGACATACCCAATCACCACCAAAGCCCCAGTCTTGCTCAGCCACGGGGGGACGGGGACGGGGACGGACCCGCCAGGGGCTCCAGCAGCTGACGGAACCGGGGTGCCTTTCGCAACCAAGACGACGCGTTCTGGGGGTTTTCCCCTGGAAGGAGTCTTGTTCCTGCCCGAGAAGCCATCATCCCTGGAGGCTTGCATAGTAGGCTCTGTCCTAGGCGACCGATGTGTGTGCTTCTTAAAGTAATTATTGAAGATTTTGGGGTTGTTGCTATTATTACACCTTGCGTGCCATCCATCGGGATGCATCCATGCCCGCCCATGAATCGATCCATCCATCCCAAACGAAGGGAGCGTTGGAGTAGGAAACCAGAAATCTCCAGATCGTCTGCTTTCCACCCCTGCTTGCTCTGCTTTTCCCTGTCCAGCTGGAGTGACGACGATGGAAATGATGCTGGAAACTAGATTTACCGCCCAGACATCCATCCATCCAAGACATTCAACTGCACCCACGGACTGCGCTCCGTAATACTATCCACACCACTCCTCTCGCTGGCAACTTGCAATGGATCAAGAATTGAAAACAGTCTATCAATTACTCCATGTAGCCAGCACACGCACATTGGTCGAATTTTCAGGGCTTCCTTCGCCGAGCCCTTCAGACTTCCATTGTCGCCTGTTACTGTCATCCACCATCTCTCTCATCTCTCGTCTCCCATCCAACGTGGAAATCCAGCCCCGGCCCCGGCCCCGGCCCCGTGACAGGACATGGCGTGGCATGTCCCTGTCCAAGCATCAACACGGCACCATCGAACAACCCTTGTATTTACGCTGCTGTCTTTTGTGCCTGCATTTCGCATGCAAAGTAGGTCCCGTCACTACTAACGCTCTCCCCTCCGCCAGTGTTAGTCTACATCATACAGTGAGTATAGCACGCACGCAGCTTATCCCATCCCATCCCCGCAAAGCATCCTCCCCTCTTCTTTCTTTTCCTTCCAAATTCCCCGTCTTCCACGGGAGTACGGTAACTAACGCCAATGCATGGTTGCTCCACCCCCTTTAGTTCTGCCATTTCCGATCCGCCATGGCACGGATGGCTCGGGGTCCGCGAGGAAAGCGCGTACACACTCGCCCAGGCTTGGCCCGGCTCCTCTGTTCCGTTACGAGCTCTCGTCCTCACCTCAGGTAGAGTCGCCATTGCGGATTACTCACCTCCCAAAAGCCACACGCTGGCCCCTTTGCCTTGCAGTGTTATCAGGGCATCGAAAGACTGGGCCTTGACCGTATCGAAACACCCTACCCCCTTGAGCGCTTGGATGAACAATGTCCCAAGCATGACGGAGTGCATATCGAATGGACACTCGCTATGTGATTAATTACATGCCATCCATCTATATACGGACAGCACACTGCATCCATCGCACCGCGCGCGCTTAGCACAGCCTCCCCGCCCAGAAAGGGTCCTTGATCACCCCTGCAGCCCCGCTGAGTCATGGTCACCATTATGTCTCCACCATATCCTGAACGCCATCCACGTGGAGGAATCCAACGACAGCTTCAGCGCATTCAAGTCGGTACCGAAGATCGACGAACCTCAGCCGCTGATCTACTCACAAACTACTCTATCAAAGTCCGCCGATGTAGAATGAATATCCTAAGGCAATAAGGCCTTCTATGCCATCTCACCCTCATCTCACATGGTGTTCCATGCTGGAAGTTGCAACATCCTCCTCCATGCCCTAAAATAGACATGTTGTGAGACTGTCTCAGTGGCCACAAAACCCTCAAGTTGCAAGCTCTCAGGTAAGAATCATCATGTTGTAGCCGTAGACGCTGTCAGCCAAAGGCAGCACAGCGTCAGCACGGCAGAGGAACTCGCATCATCACGTCACCATCGTCAAACAGCTTGAGAGAGAAAATAGGTTTCCCCATTGCTTTTGCTCAGACAAAACTATATATCTCACCGGCTCCAGCAAACCCCTCCTGCAAGACACGGCAATGCCGCCTCTTCCACAAGGACCTACGCCGAGCCAGTTCGCAAGGTATCCAGTTTCAATCCAGCGTTCTCTCCCCAAAGAGATTTTTTTCCTGTGTTTTTCTTGTTTCCTCGTTTCCTCCTCTGTTGCTACCCACCCCCAACAAATCTGCTCTGGCCTCGCCTTCAACTCCCCTCGCAGGGTGCGCTGGTCGAGGTGAGCTGACATCGAGTCCTTCAGCAAAGCCAAATAGGCCCGGGTGGTGTAGTGAGCGCCAATAGTAAGTGGCGCTGCTAAAAAAGGGCCTTCCAAACCCCCAGTACGTCTAGTAGAATCCACGTCCCATCTCATGAGATCCGTTCGTCTAAACGTAGCTTATCGTCAAGGTATGTATATCTCCATACGTTCTCCCCAAGGAACCATCAGACCCTGCAATCATCCAGAGATAATGCAAGCTCAAAAATGCACGCCGAGGGCAACGCCGTCCTGCGAGAAAGGCCTGGAACGCCTCAGTCCCCATCCGCCCTCCAACGCCCCCCTTCCAACACACACATGGCTATGCTCAGCCCGAAGCGGGTGTGTCTGCCGTGGTCGACGCCCAAGGACTCCTTCCTTGAAACTTCCGTTCCCGCTTTCTTTCGTCAATCCGTAGATGTCGTGTGAACCAGGTAGAAACAAAAAATCAGAGCCGACGGATATGAGTACAGACCAACCAATGGTTTGCGCAATTGCAATGAGAAGAGCCGTTGAGGCTGCGGTCTGACTTGTGGGAATGCCATCAAGTCCGTCGTGGTGTGTGTGTTGAGATCCTCTGCCAGGACCTCTGGAATGTGGTGTGTCGTCGTCGTCCATCAGCAATGAATTCCGGTTCGCCGTTCCGTCCATTCGCGTGAATGTGCGAATAATGTACAATCCAACAGAGAAAAAAACAACCCGGTACAAAAATCATGTCGAAAATCAACCTCCTTCCCCTCTCGCCACCAAACGCCATGCATGAGTGTTAGTTATTAGGTTTGGGGGTCGCGGGGCGGCCCGCGACCTCGAGTGGTTGTGCCTTGGCCACGACCGCGGTATCCACGCCCTCGGCCTCGGCCTCGTCCGCCGGAGAAGTTCGGGTTGCCGTTGTGCTGCCCATTCTGGCTCTGCCAGTTGCCCTGGGACATTTGGGGCTGGGCACTCTGCTGGGAGTAGAGCCCCTGGGGCTGCTGCGGGACCTGCCCAGCAGGCAGGTTGGTTCTTTGAAGGTTCGAAATGGGTCGGGGAATAGACTCGGGGTTTTCGTAAACGTAGAGGCTCTTGTCGATGCTGGCGGGGATGGGTTGGATTTCAGTGCCCAGGTCCCGCTCAATGTTGTAGAGGTTGAAGCGATCATCCCAGTTGATCAGGTTGATGGCCAGACCAAGGTGGCCGTACCGACCGGATCGACCAATACGATGCAGGTAGGTTTCGGCATTCTTGGGGAAGTCAAAGTTGATGACAACGTTCACCGCCTGGATATCAATACCACGGGTGAGAAGATCGGAGCAGACGAGGTTGCGGCAGACGCCGTTGCGGAAGTCGTGGAAGACACGGTTACGAGCTTGCTGCTGCATCTTGGCGTGACTGTAGAAGCAAGAGTAGCCGAGTTCGGTGATCTTTTTAGCAAGCAGCTCGACTCGGTTGGTCGAGTTGCAGAAAATGATGGACTGGTTGATTTGGAGCTTGGAAAAGAGGGTGTTTAAGCAGTGAACCTTCTGCTTCTCTTCCACGAAGGCGTAGTATTGGGTGATTCCCCTGAGGGTGAGCTCGTCCATCAGGTTGATCTCGTAGGGACTGGTCATGTTTTTGTCGGAGAAGTCCTTGACGGACAGAGGGAAGGTGGCGGAGAAGAGCATGACCTGGCGATCTTTGGGGTGGAACTGGAGAAGCTGTTCAATGACGGGGGTGAACTCAATGGAGAGGAGCTTGTCGGCCTCGTCCATGATGAACATGGGGCACTCGCTGAGATCGGCAACGTTCTTTCCAGCCAAGTCGAGAATTCTACCCGGGGTACCGACCACAATATGGACGGGATCCTGCAGACGGATAATGTCGTCTCGCAGGCCAGTGCCGCCAGTGGTGACCATGACATTGATGCCGAGGTGCTTGCCGAGGGTCTTGCAGACTTGCGAGGTCTGCATGGCAAGCTCACGTGTGGGGACGAGGATGAGACATTGGATCTTGGATACCTTGGGGTTGATGCGTTCCAAGGTAGGGATGACAAAGGCAGCCGTCTTGCCGGTGCCGTTCTTCGCTCGGGCGAGGATGTCTCGGCCGGTCAATGCGACGGGGATGGCCTCTTCTTGAATTGGTGAAGGCTTCTCGAAACCGGCTTCGAAAATGCCCATGAGCAGATCTCGCTTCAGGGCGAAGTCCTCAAACTCCAGGCCCTTTGTGTTTGTGACATCCTAGAACAAAGGCAAACGGTGAGCGAAACGCGGCGCAGGGCAGGCGAGGACACGCAAGGGATAGGCGTGGGAGACGAACCTCTGTTTGTTGTCGATTGTCTTTGGCAGGGAGGTTGAGAGTCTTCTTCCAGTCGTCACTTGAGGCGGGGGCGCCGTCACTGCTGGGGTTAGTCCTAGCTCTCACATAGGCCGCGAGGACGGCGCAGCGGACCTGAGTTGGGTGGATTTCAGCTTGTCTGCCAGCTGATCCGCCATTGTATGTTGTGGAATCCGTCCGCAGACCGGGGCGGCGAAGGTCGTAAGGGGGGAGGGCGAGCAAAACTGCGCGGAAAAAAGAGCCTCTCAAAGGGCGGGTGGCGGGTCGGGTGGGCAGCTGGAAGTGAGGAGCTGCGAGGGATTCGTGGGGTGGAGCAGGGAGGTGAACGGCGGCCGGGAGTCGAAGCGGCGGTTGCTACGAGGGGTGGGGTTGGGTGGTACGAAGAGGCGCGGTGCCTTTGTGGTCGCGTAGGGAGGTTTATGAGGTCGTGGTTTGCGGTGTTGGGTTGTCGAGCGGAGGGAGGAGTTAGAGCAGGCTCTAGTTTGTAGTTTGGAGGTGACGATGTGCGCCTTGTTGCGGAAGGCCCTGCATTTGAGGGGTCACGTGGTCCGCGGGGCTGCCCGTTTTTTCACCCAACCTCAGCTGAAATGGAGACGGACGAGTGGCTTCAGAAGGAAAGCTGGGGGTTCTGAGGTATGCACTTTGGCCACTTTGGGGCACGCGCTTCTTTGCGGGCGATTCGTGGGCCTGGTGGGAACTGCCGCCAATCGATGGCCCCAGGAAGGTACTTTGTAGTTGGTGCTGGTCATTGCTACTTCTAAGGTACCTTAGGTTTGACCTGTTTGTGCCGCGGTTGAAGCCTCATCCACCATCCCTGCATAGGCGTCTTCCATCCCCGCAGACGACTGTACGTACATCTAAGAAATCAAAAGGGACCCAAGATAAGTAGATGTGGGTTTCAAATAACAATTTTGTGACAATTCAATGGACATAAGGTGTACAGGTTCGCCTGTGCCAGCCTCCTGCAAGAATGAATATGAATTCTCCATCATCTCTCGCCTCTAAGACGTCAACGGCGGCGACCGCCAAAAGGCAAAACTCCAGAATCATCGTCCCACTTGGATGCTGTAATAATGTATAATGTTCATACACGGCCTCTCTCCTCCATTCCCTTGTCTTCTCTACAGCTTCATACCCAGTGCCTTGGCCACTTTCATGCTCTGCCGCATGCTGAGGTCCAGCATAATCTCCTCGCTGCCACCGGGGATGGCGTACGCTCGCACGTCACGGTACAGCCTCTCGACCTTGCCGCCCTGGCCGCCGCGCGAGTAGCTCAGGCCGCCGAAAATCTGGCTGGCCTCGCGGGCGCAGAACTCAAACGTCACCGTTGACTGGGCCTTGAGACTGGCGATGGGCCCGCCTAGCCGCAGCATGGCCTCGGTCTCGCCCATCTTCTCGCACTGGAAGACGAGGCTCTCGAGCCAGCTGTACGACGCCTCGATCTGGCGCGCCATGTGCGCGAGCTTCAGGCGGATCACGGGATGCTCCATGAGCTTCTTGCCAAAGGTGCGACGCTTGTTGGCGTACTTGACCGACTCCTCGAAGCAGACTCGTGAGAAGCGGAGGCACTGGATGATGATGCCCATGCGCTCGTGGTTGAAGTTGGTCATGATGACTAGGAAGGAATTTGTTAGTTTCAGAGCCTTTGCTAAGTGTGTGCTTTGGATGTATGCTGTCTTACCTCGGAAACCCTGGTTCTGCTTGCCGAGAAGGTTCTCGACGGGGACCTTGACGTCCTCAAAGGTGATGTAGGTTGTTCCGCTGGACCACACGCCCTGGCAGTCCATGCGACGGGTGCTCACGCCCTCACCCCTCTCAATGAGCAACAAGCTCACGCCGTTCATTCCGGGACCGCCGGTGCGCACCGCAGTGGTGAAGTAGTCGCTCCAGATGCCGTTGGTGATCCACTTCTTCTCGCCGTTGACGATAAAGTGCTTGCCATCCTCGCTCAGCTTAGCCTCGCAGGTCAGGTTGGCGACATCACTGCCGGCGTCGGGCTCAGTGATGGCGAGGCAGATGCGCTTGTCGCCGCTCAGGATGCCCGGCAGAATGCGGTCCTTGAGGGCGCTGCTGCCAAATTTGATGAGAGGCGGGCAACCGATACCGAAGCCGCCGATGACGTTCCAGACGAAGCCGCCTGAGCCGGTACGCGACAACTCGTCCGTCACCAGCACTTCGTGGAAGAGATCCCACTTCTCGGCGGGCACTGACTTGACGCTGTTGGTGACGTACTGGGTTGGGTAGTTGACGCCGAGCAGGCCGGCCAGGTAGCCGCGGCGGCCCATCTCCTTGTAGATCTCATCGGGCACGCTCTTGGCCTCATCCCACTCAGTGACGTAGGGTTCAATGTCAGCCTCTATCCACTCACGGATCTCAGCGCGAAGGGCAGCATGGGTCTCGTTGACGTAGGGAGAGTGATACTGCAAGGCGGCAATCGCATCAGCACTTGATATCTAACACAGGGGGGGGGCACACTTTGGACGGGGGCGCAACTAGACTCACGTTCTGGTACCAGCTGGGGTCGGCAAAGGGAATCTGGTCGCCAAACGCCTCAAGGGGCTCCGACTCTTCGCTGCTGGCAGCCTCCTTCTCGGCGACGGCGACGGCCTTGGACGAGGGCTCCTTGGCGGTGGGCGCGGGCTTGGCCTCAGGCTTGGGCTCGGGCTTGGGTTTGCTGTCGAGCGAACCGACCTGAAGCTTGGCCTGGTACTTCTTCAGGATGCCGTCGTTGTGGTACTTCCAGAACTGCTTGGAGGCGTCCTTTCCGGCGACACGCTGCAGGATCTTCTTGCCGCCTGGTGATGGGCCCCAATCGTTAGCAACAGGTTCTGCAATTTGTCTTGCGCCTTGCTCGGTCGCTAGCCGTAGTGGCGTCGTGCGGCGCTCACTCGGACTCGAGCAAAGAGAAAGGACAGGGCAGGGCAGGGCCAAGAGCCGACTTACCAGGATGGTCCTCCTGGAACTTGGTCACGTCGTAAACATCGCCGTCGACGATGATGAACAAGTCGCCGGGCTTGTTATGCAACGCAACGTCGCCAGAGGTAAAGACTTTGGCCATGGCGCTGGAGAGCCGCTTGTGTGCGTTGGAGTGGGCGTGGGGGAAAGGAACAAGGAGAATACAGTCGACAGGTCGGAATTCAGAGCTGTTTTAGGTGATGGGAGGGTAAATACAGTCTGTATACAATAGAATAACACCTCTAAGTAAGCGATGAATGATTCCAAAGTTTTCAAAATGGCGAGAAAAGGCGAGGTTTTGAAGTCCCCAGGGTCCTCGCGTGTCTTAAATTCCATCCGAGTCCCGTTCGGCAACAGCCAGCAATCACATGTTGGTGCCCCAGTTCCCCGTATGCATCGAGGCTCAAAGTCCGACCTCCCCACCAAAAAGCCCGTCAGCGACAAAAGACACCCCCGTAAACGTTCGGGCGGTCATCTTACAAGGGGCATTTATTACTGCTCCATCGAACTTGGCTGTGTGGGGAGCACCAGTCCCCAAGTCCGGGGGTTTCTGGGCATCTCGATGCGGTCATCCCATAGATCAGGTGCAGCTGACCTGTACGAGATGCGTCCCTCGCTTCTCCCTTTGGCTCGGCCGCAGACATGTGAAAGACAAAGGTTATCCAGCACACCCAAGAAGGCGTTTGCTCGTGGCTGGCGTTGATGTCATGGTACTACTTAGATGATGTGGAGAAGCCGAGGTCCGTTTCCGTCACCGCCCAATCGCGGCCGGAGCATTGCCAAACTGCCTTAGCCCCCGAGGTATAATCCCCAGACTCCGACCCAACACCCCAGATCGTCCCTCTATCCGAGATTGGAGATTCAAGACAAAGAAACTCATACGATGTGCGCGTGGTAGAAGCATTACCCTCGTCAAAAAGTTGGAGGTGGTCATCCATGTATTGTAGCTGCATCGGGTTACCTTGATCTCCTCTGCTTTCTAACGGCCTTGCTTGTCATCCCTCTGGATTGCTTCAAGCCGAAAACATGTGCAGCTCAGCTACTGTATCAACCCTCCATCCCTCCATACAGAGAAAGTAATTTCAAAAATCATCCGGCGAGATACCCGCACTCCCACGCTCCAAAACGCCGTTGCCGGCCCTAGGGCCGTCCCTTCCCTCCTCCGTTTTATAGCCGCTCACATCCGTCACGTCGTGTTGACCACTCTCATCACCCGGACCGAAACAGCCGCCTCAGTATCATCCATACTACACTGCGCCCCGAGGCTTGGATTTGGCTGCCGCTTTGTCCTTTTTCTCCTGCTTAACCTTCTTTCTCTTCTCCTCGTTCTTCTCCTCCAGCTTCCGTTTGTGCGCCGCCTTCTCGGCGTCCGTCTTGGGGACCGGCTTGAAGAATCCCTCCAGCCGGGCCTGCTGCGAGCTCTTCGAGTTCTTTTCTAGGCGCGCGCCTCCACTGCGCACGCGGTCTTCCGAGAAGCCCTTCTCTGTGACGAGGAATTGTACCAGCCCATCCATGTCTGGCTTCTCCCACTTGAAGTCGCATTCTGGGTCGTCCGCCTTTCGCACATCCGGCTCAAAGAAGAGGTCCCGGGCGTCCTTGTAAGGCCAGTCCTCGGGAATCACGTACTTCTTTTTCGGGTCATTCTCCATTGCCTCGACGATCTTCTCGAGCGAGCCGTGGTCCCGAATCATCTTCAAGGCGGTAGTGGGACCGACCTTGGGGATGGGGTCGAGGTAATCACAGCCGAGCAGGATGCACAGATCAACGAACTAGACACCGTTAGTTTCCCGGGCATATTAGAGGATATTGGTGTTAGACATACCTGTTTTCTCTCCATACCGAGGCCCTCGAGGACCCTGTCCAGATGGATCTCTTGGATAGGCTCCTTCCGCTGTTCGCTGAAAGTAAGGTGTCGTAGCAGGATGGGTGAATTGAAGCACAGAGTATCCATGTCCTCACTTGCTGCTGCATAAACCTTGCCAGCCTGAGCCAGCACTGCACACTGCGCCTCAGCCTCGGTCGGCGCGATGATGTATGGAACACCCATCAGCTTGAGTAGTCGCTGGCACTCAGCATTGTGCTCCCGGGTGACCCGGACAGTTCGGCGCGAAAACTTCTCAATATCCTCGGCCGTACCCGTCTCTTTAGCCTCCTCGAGGCCCTCACTGGCCTCCTGCTTCCTCTGGAAGCGTTTTGCCAGCTCGCCTGACTTCAGCTTGGGGGGTGCGCCATCGAAGACATAAAGGGGTTTGATGCCGTTATCGATCATGCGAAGGGTTCTGTAGAACATGCCCATCAAGTGGGAGGTGGTTTCGCCGCTGTCGTTCATGAGTTGCTGGCCATCGGATCGGACAGCAATGAGGAAACTGTAGATGCTCATCGAGGCGTCCTAGAGGGAGAGCGACATGGTCAGCACACAGCAACGTAAAAGGCAGCACGGATAGAGTGCGACTCACGATGGCGACTTTGCGGCCAAACTGGTTCTTGATCTCACCCTCCTTGATCGCATCTGGTGCCTCCTCCTTGATGATCGAAAAAAGCTGCTTGATACCCATCTTGGTCAATTGTGCCTCTGCGAGGGCTTGATGATGACTATTAGATCAGAAAGGAGAAATAATCGGGTCGCTGGGTTTTTGGTTGTTAATGGACCTGGCCTTGGGGAAACGTGAAGGAGAAATTATTGGCAGGAGCTAGAAGTGGGAGGTAGCTGCGAACTTGACGCGTGCGGGAAAGTCATGACGCGCCCTGTCGCGGTCAAAGGTAGCAGGGTTCTTAATTGACCCCACATCGCGCCTGCCTTGGGAGTTGCGCGGCAGCCTAAGAGCAAAACCCTCATCAGTGTTGCTCGCGATACAGTACTCCGTAGCCAACAGGGAAATATTACTGCCTTTATAAAGCGAGTAGGTAGTCAACAACGAAGTCCAAAACACAACGTGGCATTTCCATGATAGATAGGTATTATCACACTACGATAAATTTGGTTATTTGATCAAACGTGATATTCATGTTTAAACCCATCAGCCATTCGGCCATGCCCAGCACGTAGTAGATCTTCTGAATCTTCACATTTTTCTCTGTTTAACTTAGTTCTTCATTTCAATAGAATGTCTCGACGCTCACATCTCCCAGCCCAGTATCCCCGCATCCCCCACCGACCTCATGAAAACCTTCCTTCGTCATCCCAATCACCCGAAAAGGGTTCAGGGGACTCCGGAATGTCTTCGGCCTGCAGATGACAGGACACGGCTGCAAAAGCTAGGAGAGCAAATGGTCAATTCGCGAAAGAGAGGAGGAGTCTTTTAGAAAGAGTTCCAACCTCGTTTAGAAATGGCGTCGAGTGAATGATTGATATACCGCTCGGAATACAGAGCTGTCAAGGATTGGTCTCGCCTTGCGCTCCACCTTGCCGTGCGGATGGGGTGTGGCTCTGGTCCACGAAGGAAACCAGTGTCAGAAAAGAGTCATCAGGGGCGTCACAAAAGGAAATGTCGATTTCACATGATCGCGGACCGGAAACTCTGCTGTTGTATAGAGCCCTATATCCCGCGTGGTTGGGTATCGTACACCTCGTCTCCCAGCGTCTCTCTGTTCTCGTCCGTAAGTCCTGTATGTCAGCCCGCTCACAGCTAGTCAAACAACGCCCTCCTCCCGCCGCCCTGCATGGTGTCCAACGTCTTGTCAATCTCCATGATGTCGAGCATCTCAACCTCTACGTCTCGGGTTGTGAAGTCCTCACTCAGATCTGCCGCCGCGCTCAAGGTATTCGTAAAATCAAATCCCACCTGTGGCCGAGACGGACGCAGCAAGCTGTCCTGTGTCCTCGTCACATCCATAGTGCTGTCATCTTGCCCATATGGCGATGGCTTTTGTCGCAAAGTTCCCGGCTTGATGGTACTGAGGTTATAGGAGATGCGTGTGGACTTGTCCTGCTTCCCGTGGACGATGATAGCGTCCGACTTCTCTCCCTTGGAGAAGAGTCGTCGTTTTCGGGTGCTAACAACTCCACCGATCTTCCTGCCCGGTCCATCATCTCCCTCCCGAACCATGACGATCCTCGTTTCGCCGAGGATCAGCACATCTGCGGGGAGGCCTCCATCCTGGCTAGCGCTGCTTCCATGTTTCAAGGGGTCCACGGCGAGTCCAACACCACAGCAACGCTCGCCCAGGAGGCCGGTAGACAAATCCAGGAGTTTGATCATCCTGGTCGGCTGGGCACTGCTGAAAATGTCGCTTGCGCCGCCGCCTTTGCGGAGTTGCGACTCCCAGAAGCGTGAAACACCAGGGATGACGCAAACATGGTCTAAGCCGCCCACCCAGAGCACCAGGCTCTCCTCCTGAACGGCGTTGCCGCTGGTGGGTAGAGGTGTAACGTTGACTCCGCCCCGGATGGTAGCCAGGCGATCAAGGGTGATGGCCGAGCTGAGAGAGGCGGTAGCTTGGCGACGAGTGTGAGGAGTCATAGGTGCAAACTCCCCGTTGCTGTTCTCCTTGCTCTGGATCGCGACGCTCCGCAACGAGCTTGTGCCCTCGACAAAGCCGGACACGCTGAAGGCTGTCAATGCAGCCCCTCGAACGCCCGACTTGAGCTTGTTCGAAAGGGCAGCACCGGACGACGCGGGACTAACGCCGTCGATGTCCCAGATTCCCCAGGTGCCATCAGCCAGTAGCACAAACACAGCACGGCCATGAGCTACCCAAGCCGCATCGAGAATGGGTTTTCTCGTTGAGGACGGTCGAGCAAATGGCTGATAAAGGGTGAGAAGCCAAGAGCCTTGCACAGGAAAGGGACCGGTGGCATCTGGATCGGGGGGCAGTGAAGGCAGCGCGAAATCGTAGATCCGCACGCCTTGTAGCGAAGAAACCGTAAGAAGCTGCGTCGTATGCGTCGAGTTGAAAGAAATGCTGGTCAGGGGGTTGGGCAGATACTCGGTCTGAAAAGGCTCGACGGCCTTGACTGGCTTGTCTTTGGGATCCAGGGGAACATCCCATAATCGGAGAGCTCCTGAGGCCTCGCGCGAGTGAGAGGCAACGACAGCCCGTGATTGTGAGCCTGGTCGCTCCGACGCCTTTGGCATGACCAAGTTGATGGCGATGCCCTCGCTGTGCTTAACCTGACCGCCCAGTAGGATGAGCGACTCGCCCCAGGCACCAGATCCAGCCTTGCCAGCAAGGAGGTCATTCTCAAGGTCTGGC
Source organism: Neonectria sp. DH2 (assembly GCA_003934905.1). Lineage (NCBI taxonomy): Eukaryota > Fungi > Ascomycota > Sordariomycetes > Hypocreales > Nectriaceae > Neonectria > Neonectria sp. DH2. The sequence continues at coordinate 934,128 of RQWH01000013.1, read as the reverse complement.
CTATCCTTGCTGCCCGGCGAAGGAGGAGTCAAGGGCAGTGTAATGACATAGACGTCGTTGGTGACGCACGACACGGCAAAGACCATCTTCTCCGTCAGAATCTTAGCTCCTCCCCAGGCAGCATCCTCTGCAGATGTCGGAGTCATAGGCATAACCGCGACATTCAGCACCGCCGTACCGAGCGCCAGGTCCAGTGTCTGCACGATCTCGGGATATGGCCCCTCCTCAATCTCGTCCTCGAACTGGGGCTTGTCCTCAAATTTTGGGGAAGTCTTGGCCTTAGCCGCGGGCTCCTCGTCGTCGGAATCGATGATCATCACCGCATCCTCGGAGGATCCATTCTGCTTCTCCTTCGGGGGAGTCACCTTCACTGGCTTGAACCGTTTTCCTCCTCGCCAGACTAGTGTGACGCCGTTTTCGTGGCCGTATATTAAGATGGTCGCTCCCTGGGGGGACTGGACAGGGTAGGTCTGAACATCGTTTACGCGCCGTGAGAGGTTGTATCTGAGGTTGTTAGTATTCCCTAGTATCGACTGAGGACCACGGGCTGGCGGCTTACGTGAATTGTGTGTTCTGCGCCGTGCGCCGGATTCGGGGAGCTTTGAGAGAGCTCATTGCGAAGGTAGGCGCGGGTAGGCAGCCCTACACAGCGCGGCCTTCAAGGAATTCAGGTTCAATAATGAAACAGCTCAAGTTGCGATGAGGCTCGGGTTTTCAGTTAAGCAGGAATGTGGCGTTGGGGGGGAGCTCGTCGATGTGATGTTCGTTTCTTTGTCGTGGTTTGTTTGCCTGCAACTTTTCAGACGCGACAGCTCCACGATGAGCTTCCAATGTTTTAAATCACGTGACCTGCTAAACAGCGCCATCCCACGCTGTGTGGTACTAGACGCCCAATACTTCAAGCGCAATTTGAGTGCCCCTGTAGAGTTATTCTTCAATACCTTTATTCCTGCCTTGGAAACGAAACACAATGTTGTTTCATGAACTTCTCGTGCCCTTGATCAGACTGGCCCTAGTCATACAGGCGGTTGTGAAACAAATTCCATGGAGGATCCTAGAACCATGGCCACCAAAGGGTATCAATGCATGACGATAGAACCGTTGTATTCGGGGACGATTGAAACATTTGATGACGAGGCATGTCGGGCACCGAGTAACAAGTTCTGTAGAGGACCATTGTCCAGCCCACCATGAGCGGAAGCTAGGTGTCAGATTACGGGCAAACCTCAAGCCCTTGGGACCATCAGGAAAACGACTTCACCACGACGTAATCCTCCTCAAAACGTACGTAAGAATGATAGTTCGAGGCGGTAGAAAATAAAACTACTACGTACTAAGACAACTGGAGAACACTGGCTAAACGACTTGCACGGCATGGCCGTATTTCCCCAGAACCACTGCGTGACTCCTGTTTCATCCAACACCTGTCGCCAAGGGTATGAATTACATCACAAGGCTGAACGACTAGCACTGCGCGGTTGATAATGTTTGACATGACTGCGTCCCACGTCACCTGAGCGACCATAGATACACTCCTCACAAACCTAGACCCTCAGAAGGCCTCGTCCCGTCAAATTCCTCGGCACGTTACAAGCAGCACGCAGTGACACGCATAATCCAGTGTTCCAGTTTCAAGTATGGGTGCTCGATTACTATGCGCAATCCCTACATACAGTCGACACCTTGCCACCTGGGTGACCATGATCCGAAAGAGAAAAAAGAAGAGTCAAGTAAAGAGTAAATAAAGCGACCACAGGATATCCCACGCTCATTCCCAGCCAGCCCGCTCTCATCCACATTCAATCAATGGGCTGGCTCTCCTCCTGTCCTTTGGTAGTGTCTATGTGGCACTCGCTTGTTTTGCACCCTGCCCCATATTCCAAGAGGGCCTAAATCGCCCTCAACTTTAAACCCGTTTTCATGCCGTCCGCCCGGCGAGGGGTATTTGTACACAGGAGACCTGGGATTCCCAGTCGTTAAAACCAGACGGCCAGATACACGCAGGTGATGTGTGTTGATACCACACGTTGCCTCCGACCGGCTTCCGCAAGAAGGGGAGTGTCGTTTAAGACTAAGGACAATAGGCCGCAGTGGTCATGTCGCTCCAATCTTCTCCAGTCGCTAGGATCAAGGCGTGTTGTGATTGAAATGTGATAAGGTAATGAGTGGACGGCGTAGGGGTAGCCGACGTTTTGTGGAGTGCTGATCAAATCCAGTCGTTATTCCGCAGAGGCAAAAGAAAAATCTAACCCTACGCCCAATAATAAAAAGAGTTGAACGCCGCCAGGTCGTCGGTAGAGTCGATCGACTAACAGACATGAGCTGTCATCCCGAAAACGCCGTGAATGCCGATAGTTGAAAATTGTGGTTGTTACGAGGCAAAAGACTTGCGGGGAATGCTCATGCATTGGTGACCTGATGCGATTCAGTTAGCAGTGTCTTCAGGGGATAAGTAGTTAGTCACATACCCTGAGGATCCTTCGGGAGTAGTCTTGGTTATCTGCGATGCTGCCATCGCTGAGCCTTCGGTGGGCCATGACGGGGTCCAGACGAGAGTCGGTCATGGAAATGCTGCCGCTGCTGCCAGGAGGCTTGGAGCCGTTGATGAAGGCGTTGACAGCAGCGTTGCGGCGGTGTTCCTCCTCTATCTCAGCGTTCCGGCGCCGGCGGACGAAAAAGACCGCCACGCCAATCAAAGCAAGAACAGCGAGTACACCAACAACTGAACCTGCAGCGATGGCGGCAGTGTTGGGGCCGCTCTTTTTCTCGGAATCACCACCATCTGTAGTTGTCTCTGCAGGTGCGTCCGTCGCAGTGGTGGCAGTTCCGGTAGTGGTGGCAGCTTCGGTACCGGCAGTGGATTTAGAAGCTTTGGTTGAAGATTCTGCGGCAGATGTAGTTGTCTCTACTGGCTCCATGTCCTCCACAAGAACATCAATCCCCGTGTTCCAGATAGAGAATATGCCTGTGACAAGGCCGCCGCAGGATTCCTCGGGGAAGCCAGGGCAGCTATAGTTGCACTTCTTGTCGTCGGTCAGGTCGAGCTCCGGGGGATAGACCGTGCCACAGTAGCAGCTTGTGGCATGCAATCCCATGACGAGATAATCATTCGCCAAGCAGTACTTCCAGCAGCTGCCGGACGACACGAAGCTGCGCACTGCCTTGGCGACAGTCAAATTGCCCTGCGACTTATAGCAGCCATGAGATGTGAGTTGGTCGGCGATAGGAGCTGTCGATGGTCGTTGGGTTGGCACGACTGCGGTCGCCGTAGCGGCGTAGGCCCCAAAAATTTGAGTTGCAGCCACGAAAGCTAGTGAGAATACTGTTGCCGGCTTCATGGTGGCGTGTGGAAGTAGTGTGTAGTAGCGAGAGTGGGAAAAAGTTCGAAGCAAGTTCTCGAATCAGGTCAACTCGATTCAAGGCGCTGGTGGTTGAAGGGTTGATGGGATTGCTGTCCTGTAGCGTTCCAGGTCGGGTCCAGGAGCGGTGAATCGGGGCGGAACGAGGCCTGGATGAAGAGGCGCCCTTTCGAGGAGTGAATAAGCGGCCGACGTGAACGGATGGTCGTCGATGGGAAAGGGGTTCTTCCTTTTGGCGGAGGGCGACGAGGACTGATGATATGATGATGATGATAGATGACGGACGGGTCGAGGTAGGCAGGACCTGGTGGATCGGTCGGGGGCTCGAGGGGGAAATCGTTTCGAGTCGTGGAACCAGGCAAGGTGAGGGAGAACAAAGAAGTGGCTCGACAGAAGCGCGTGCCCTTGACGAGAATGAAAAAAGGGCTCAACGATAGAAAGGAGGCGAAAGCAGCATTGGTCACTCACTGCACACACTCAAAAGGTGAAGAACGCAGCAGGTGGGGGGAAAGTTGAAAGAGGGACTGGAACGAACGAGTGTCGGGAGGGAGTGGCTTGTTTTGTTGAAAGGGGAGTTGGCGAGAATGGACGAAGAGGAGCGAAGAGGAGGGAGGGAAGGAGGACGGACTGGGCGGGATGGACTGAGCGAGCAGCCGGGCCAGTAGACCAACCAGCCAGTAGACGAGGTACCTCAGTACCTCCCTCCAGTGTCAGTGCAGGGCAGTCAGTGCCTGGAGCCCTTGGGTCTTGGGTCTTGGGTGTTCAGGGTTAGGGAATGCGTCGAAGCCAGCCAGTCAGTGGACGGCCAGCGAGAGACCATCCACATCCAACCTAGAAGCGACGGGCCCTGGGCCGGGGGTGGGTACAAGGTACCTCGTAGGGGGGGTTTGCACCTCAGGGAGACACGGGGCACGCCCGGAGACTTGCACAAGGCACAGCACACGCTGCTCCACCTGCTGGAGCGAGCCAAGAACCCACTGGGACGCCCACTGAGACGGTACTAGCTGCTGATACCTTGTACTTTGTACTTCGTACTTGATGCCACTTCAAACCCGGCTTGACGATCTGCTAGTGGTGCGCACCGAAATGGGGGTTTGCTAGATGGATCCATTTGGTATTAGTCCTGCACAACGAGCGGCACGGCATAAGATCACGCCAACACAGCACAAAACTTCAACTTGCGAGCGCACAATTCATTTCAGGGATGCACAATAAGCACCGCACTCTCGGTCAGCGCCTCTCTTCCTCCCCACAACACGCCACGACATGCGACACACAGACACAGACACAGCATAGCACAACAATAAGGCAGTACAGCAGAGACTGCATAGGTACTTAAGCCAAGTACACGGTACGCGGTGCACACCGTCCCGCTTCTCGGAACGACTGCCAGCCTCCCAAAGAGACACCCACAATGAGGACGAAAATAACAAACCGAGATTGAAGAAAGCCGGGGTGGAAACATATTGCTTCACTGCTGCGGTCCTTGGTGCCCATCTCGAAGCCGTCTCCTCCAGGGATGAGATGCCGGAGACGCCCAGGTCTCAAGACGACTGGAGAAGGGGTGCTACTGTGCTCTCATTCATTGAATGCGAATGCCTCGTTCCTGAGACGGGCGGTTCGCCTCCCCCATTAGTTATCCCCTCGGAGCGAATTGGCCCCCTTGGGAGCGGCAAGCCATCCATGCCACCCACCCGAACGCCAATCCTCCTCACTCAAACTCTCCTACCACACCCGCACGCCGCACCCACCCCCTGGATTTCGACCCCTGGCACCGCTGCCGGGGTGCCGCTGAAGGCGCTCGAGCCGCTGCAAGCCACCTCAGCCAATGCTCTCATGAGTTCAGGAATGGGGCGCCCCATTGGGACTTGGGAACAGGGACACGCGGCCACGTCAGGCACGCCGCCGTTTTGGGTTGTCCCCCAAAAACCCTTCGTCTGTCGGCCGTTTGGGAGTTTGGGCCTTGGCGGGAGGGCAACAGAAGGAGGTTGGCGGACGAACAGACCTAATAAACTGGTCCGATTCTTGACGCAGTGGTGGTGGGACGGGCATGGCAAGGCATGGGACATGGGATCACTAAACGATGGATGGCCTCTAATGCTCTGCACAACTTCCATCACCCACCCAGTCGGTAGGCCAGTTCACGAACTGGGCAGAGACACTAGGCACAGTACGTACCGCGCGCACCTTCACAAGCGATACGAAGTATTTTGTCGCCCGTACTTGTACAGGTTCTCCGTCTCCGTGCTTCGTCAACAATGGCGGCTGTGGTTCGAAGAACCGTCTTACTTGCTGCAGATCACCGCCTGTGTAGGTCGTAGCGGAAGCCCCAACGGGCGGCTGGCACGACCCGTGAGACAGAACCAAAACGGCACTATCATCTCAATCATCTCAGCCCAGGCATACAAACCTCACGAGCGTCCGAGGGTAATCTCGCTGGGCCGTCTTCGCGGCAACGGCCTCCCATCGAAGCCCACGGACTTGCCGTTCGTTAAATTGATTGACGCGATGATCGTCAATCATTGAGGACTAGGTAGCATGAATGTCCAAGAGGAAAAACGCCAGAGGGAACAGAGAACGCCTAGTGCACGTCATGTTGATTGTTCTTTCAAGGTCTCGTTGACTGGCCTTTGTTTTGGAGGGTCGCATGAATATGGGAAAGCTCTCCACTGGGGGCATCCACACTTCAGTTCAAATGGATTCCCCATCAATGCACCTTGCGAAAATGAAGCACAGGTGATTTCATAAAAACTAGCTCCTACCCGTTTTGTGCAGGTGCCGTCCCCTTTTGGGCACCGCTTCTCCGCCCCTTGCAACGCCAGCAAGGACCGGGCCAAAGCCAATCGTGCGCTTGTGGCTGCTGGGAACCAGGGATGGCTCGAAAAGGCTCATGAGCCATCACCACACCTTCTGGTCCACGTGTAAGGTGCGTGGTACTATGTAGGCTTTTGCTGCGCATTATGGATTACGAGGGCATGCGGAAGAAGGGCGACAGAGTATTGGCCAATACATACCGTCCACGATGGTTCGGGTTTGTTCCAAGTTTAGTTCCGATGACGGGCACTCCTACGGATGCTGCTAGAAGAGAAACCAAAAAAAAAACGCAGGCAGGCTTGGAATGGCGAGAGACGGTACGGTGATGGTGGTGATGGTCTGTCTCTTCATCTCCACTCTTGGACTTGCTCGATCGAGATACGCCAAAGACTGATCGTATTCCCACACTGCAGGTCGGTCCAGTTCAGTGCATTCCACCTTTCGTATCCTCGTCCATTGTTCGTCCAAACTTGCTTTCATGGCTTTCCTCGGCGTTTGCCTCCCTGCTCCGTCGCTTGTTACGGCTCGGCGGTTCTTTTCGAACACCAGTCCAAAGCCTGAATCGGGCAAGACCATCAGCACCCTGTCAATCAAACGCTCATCTCATCCCAACAGTTAACACGGCCGGGCGAGCGCCCAAAAAGACGGACAACAGAGTTTCGGACAGTCAGACACATCCTGCTCTCACACGTCATCGCCGTCAATCTTGTTCCAAGCTCATTATCAACCAAGCCAAAGCGGCACTGACGGCCGCGGAGTTGAAACAACCTCTGGAAACGCCGGCCTGCGCGTCGCCATCTACTTCGTTTCCCTCACCTTATTCGATATCCCCTCAGAAACCAACCCAGCGTCGCACGTTTAGGGATTCGTCCTGCCATGGACTGTGAGTTTGTCACGCGGCCTGCTCGCAGATTTGGAGGCCGTAGCAGGAGTATCTCGCCGAATGAGCCGGCTGCGCAACACTTGCGGTGCTCCGTGTTTGCTGGCCGACAATGTGCCGCTGTTCCGAAAGAGGTGTGATAATTATCCGAAGCGTGCGAGTGGCCCTGCTAGCCCGTGCACAACACAAATGTGCATCAACCCCGAACTCGTGTCGCTTGCACAAACACTTTCATTTAAGGTCGGCCATAAGGTTAATCGATGTTCCAACTGCCCGCCCGAGAAGGGGTGATGGGCAGCAGGTACGGATGGCACGGCCTACGAAGGAGCGGTACCTACATTAGTGGCCCCCGTTGGTGGTGCTGCGGTTGAATGACACGCACTGTCGCAAGGCCCTCGATACGAGCGCCGACAAGCCCGGATGACGGAGCGATAGGGAGGGAACCGACGGGATGGAGCAGCAAACCAACAAGCAAGAAAACCCAGCCTCCAACGGAAATGAGGGTCACTGTCCGTATGTTCGTACTTGGCATATTCCTGCTACGTGTGCATGCAATATCAATGCAGGAAATGCAAGGGCCAACGAGGTATCTCTGCTCAGCTGCCGCCCTCTCTCTGTCCATTGAATCCCTCGAAATATTACGGATACAGCATCCTAGTCCCTAATCATCGGACATCCCCCTTCCCAGTCCCTAATCCCTATCCTGGACCCTCAAATCTCCATTCATTCGCCCCAATACAACCCTCCAACTCCTCCCAACAGACCAGCCCCACCCATTCCCCAAAATCCCAACTCTGCATTTCTTCCGGCATTCCCCCAAATCCCCATCTCCCTCACATGGAGTCAAGGACCACGCCCGTAATCCCATCCCGCCCTCCGTTCCCAGTCCTGGCTGGTGGCCTGACCCAGCGCCGCGGCGGCCCCAGCCATGGCTTGATTGGAGGCTCCATCGCACTGTATTCGTACATGCATGTGCTGTTGCTTTTGCTTCCTATTATACTCATGAACAACGGGCGCAGTTGGTCATGTCCGATGGAGGCGTGCACCACACACAGTATGCGCTGCTGACGGAACATGTTCCAAGGTCCCAGCGAAGCATGGACGTATACAGTGCTGTTACAGTGAGTGTGCTTAGCAGTCTAGTACTAAGAAGGTTCTGATCTCCTGTTTGCTTCTTCGCTTGCCTTTCCAATTCTGGTATTCGTACATCCTCAGATCAGATCCTCCATCGGTTGCCGAAACGACAATTATCCGCCCCATCAGTGAATATCAACAAACATGCTATCCTAGGTACGCAAATTCAGTTTACAACTAGGACGGCTACACAGGGTCTTTCATATTGACCCCTCTTACATGTTGATGAAGGACCATGTACGTCAAGCCTCAGCGTCTCCAATTCAAGGCTGTGCAGGCATCAGTGTCGCGTTTTTCCTTTTTCCCCTTTCCATCGGTCATCTAGGACTCGATGCCCAACATGCAGGTACAGCACAGTGCATCTCAGATCGCCTTGCCTTCCAGATTCGCCCGTCGGCCCGGCCGGTTGTCTCGACAGGACAGTCTCTTCCGTCATGACTTGGCTCTTGCACCGGATGTTACCACTTTCGCGAGCGGTCCGAGGAGCGACATGGTTCTTCGTAGCCATGGCTGATGTGTAATAGATGATGTGCAACATATAATTACTCTGCATTCGTAGATCCTTCATAACGTTCACAACCGTTCACAACCTCAACGGCTGGTGACTGTCGGAGGCTACACTGGTGGCTTGAGTCGCTGTTTTATGGCATCGTCCTGGCTCATCTTTCTCGTCCTCGTTCAGCCATGATCTTGCGGTTTGAGTCTTCCCTTTTTTTCATTTCGTTCTTCAGTCATCTAAACAAAGGTTTCAACTAATCCCCTCTGAATTATCAACTCTCGGCCTGTTACATCCAGCAACCACCACACAGATATCCAGCTTTGCATTCCACTCACTGCATCATGTTCCTCCTCCTTCCAAGACATCTCCCGTCAAGCTGCCCCTGTAATCATCCGTCACCAAACTCGCACCGCGGGTATCCCCATCAATCGAGATTACAATGGCTTGTGCCACGTTGGCGCGCCTCCACGCTTCCGTCCCATCTCCATCCACTCGCGCCCCTGCAAACCACAAACAGAGACTCAGACTCCCCGTCCAGGTGCCTCTTCTTTCCCAATCCCGAGCCCCGGCGTTAGTCAACCGTTCAGATTTCACCGGCACCGAGCTTGTCATCGCGCGGACCGCCGCTGAAAGTCTTAACACCAGCAGATGTTGGCCTAGGTATGGGGTAGTGATCGTCCGTTCTAATCAGACCTTGCCCGCACAGTCCACAGTACATGTTGAATCGGGCTATTTTTGGTCGTGACGGACCACTCGGATGAGCTGGTGGCTTTGATGCTCCGCTGCTGACCTGAAAAGTGGATGGAATACCGTCCCGTATTCCTCCAGCTATCTCTCTGCATAAGTAGGTCATTCTGTGATGTTGTGTACCTACATACTTGCGCACGTCTCCCCGGAGCAAGGCGCATCGATACGACGAGTCGCTTACAGAGCACACAATAATTATACCCCAGGACCTTGGTATCGAAGCTATCGATTCTCGATGATCCACCGAGCTTGGCATTTGCACTGAACTATCATCAGTGAAGCCCTTTTTTCAGATCTTTCCACGCGTTCTCAATCTCCCTAGACTCCCCCAATGGTGCTGTAAATAGCACACTCAGCATGCCAGTCATCCCTCCCACCGTTTCCCTCGTCACTGTCTCATTATTGTGGGGTGTTCCCCAGGGAATATCGGCTTTTCGATATCTCAAATCTTCGATCAAGGCCAGTATTGATTGATCAGGGACTTCCATATCCTGCAACTCTATTTGACACCTAATCACTGGAAGCTCACCTTGTGGCTCGTGGTGATACTTTCGCGTGATCGCGTTCGCACTTGCGTTGAGGGGGGCCAACAAGCTCGCGCCCATCAAGCACATTTCGCGCATACCCGTTTACCGCCTGTCCTGGTTCTCTCATCGATGTACTCAGACAATACTACGCGCTGTGCATTGTGAAGTTAACCATAGCTTCTTAGGCGAAGACCGTCGTCTTGGCCTCGATGATATCGGCCCCGATCCCTTTCAACTTCGGAATATCTTGTAAAGTTTGTACAGCTCAGATATCTCATGTGACCTGTTTCGGATACGGAAAGAACTCGTGGCATGAAATCGAACAGCAAGAGCCCAACCCGTTTGGATTCGGCATCTGCCACAATCCGTTGCCGTAAGGTCAAGTCCAGAATAATATCGCACGGGGCCTTCCTCGTAAATCATTAACCAGCAGCTTCCTGGAAGCCCAAGAGCTCTGAGAACATGTCGCAATGTCTCGGCAGAGAAGATATGTGTTGTTGACGTGGCCGAGATGGCAATTGTACAAATGTTGCTTCCGCCGTCCTTTACGTCAAGACATTTCGTGGTCACGGGATATCACTTAGGACTTGGACTGTGTAAATCGTACACAAAAACTCATCTCCGTTGCTGTTGCGCTCTCCAGTCCCCAGTACAGCAGTGAGGAAACATGGGCTTAGCTGACGGTGCCATAGAGTTGTCAGTATCAGGTGATGTGCGGTGCTCGGAATGAGCAGCCTGCACGAAGCATTTGACATTCTTGCAGCTTCCTACATTGCCAGTTCTCGTCCGAGTACGGGAAGAGAACCACAAGTTCGGGCGTGGAGATGTATAGAACATATACGAGGGCCAGCACTAAACAAGGTGTAGCACCATCGGGCGTTGTCACCTTGGCTCACTCATCCCGGTCTATTCTTTCGTCCTTCCTATTTTATCACTTGAGCAGCTCCCTAGTGTCGTTGGACATCGCTCATTCAGCCCCGATGAGATTCCCTGTGAACTATTGTTTCTGGACATTGGATTGTCTCATTGGATGTCAAGCTCGACAAGAACGACGGAGTCCTCATTGTCCACTGCTAGTGACTTTGGAGCTCAGAATGCAGTTGTGGGTGAAGAGGATACTTCCCATTCTCTACCAGGCGTATTGACGGCATTTGTAGCCAAGACCACTGAGCTAACGTACACTGGCAAGGTGATGTCGACCCTTCGTTCAGATGACGCTTGGTTGACTGCTGAATAGGGATCGTCTTCATCTAGCCAGCTTCGACTGAGCACCAACTAAAGCCTTGGTCAGTATCGCATGACTAGTACGGGCTCGTCAGGGCCGTGACTGGAAACTTCCCGGAAAAGGGGTCCTACAAACAATAACTAAAACGTGGATGGGTTTACGATGATTGAATAAACTAACATGCAGGGCATGTTCAGATACGGCGGTTGATTAAAGGAGAGCACAACGTAAAGACTCTCTGTTATCTGGACTTAGTGTTCAGCCCGGTAGTTTGTGTCATCATGTTGTGTGTGTTAAGATATCATACTGCTACCCGTTAGCATTCTAACTACCAGCCTGGCGAGGAGGAACAGAAATCGTACCGGACATTTTTTTCTTACGGGAGCGAACAACTATCTCCCGCTTTCAGTGCTTTCACCCGGCTTCATCCTCCACTTGAGAATGTTCCATACCAGTGGGAGCATCTACAAGAAGTATCCTGGGGCAGGGAGAACGATAAGTCAAGTCATACTATGTGCTATATGAGGAAAGTCCATGGTTCTTAAGTACAGCTTGGTGTATTTATAAATATTCTTCCCATAGCTCAGTCCTTGTTGGTAAAAACTTGTAAATGTCTCAGTCGGCAGGCTCGGTTGGTATGCGTGTTGATGCTGTGGTGATGGATGTGTCTTGCGCAACTGGACCTGGAGATTCAAAACACGGCGAATTGAAGTAGCGTGAGACTTGAATGGTTCCAGTAAAGTACGAGACTGATTGAACGGGTCAGCATAATTGAGATTCGAAACTAATGAGACCATGTAAAATTATTGTTGAGCAACAATCATGAACTATTGGTTTTGTGGTACAGGGTAGTTCAGGTGGAAGAAACTTGAACGCCTCGCAAAGCCATTACTCAACCATTTCGAGGGCTGCTTTACTTTTCATAGTGGGAGACATGTTTATTTCTATTTATTGGTTCTTATTTGAGGATGCTTCGTCAAACCTGATGGGTTTACTCCATGCTGGTGGAATTACTTGCGAGTATGTTACGGCGGATGATGCGTCCCCGCAGATTCACAACACCCTATGAAGAAAAACAGATATCATGTTCACGATGTACGTTCTACACCTGTTCAATCCAGACGCAACATTATGATAGTATTCTTACACAAAAAGCAGAGGGGTTCTTCCGCTGATTGTTGTTGGCCACGCGTCGCCTAAAGACTTCACGTGTCTCAAAGGTACCTAACCTGGAAGCAGGGATAAGTCAGACCGAGAGAGTCGGTGTAGAATCGGAATGAATTGTCATGGATTTGTTTGTGCATCCATGCTTAACTTGGTAGAATATCATTGTAGTGGAATGGCCGCCAGTAATAGGTGACGTTTTAATTACTCCCTCCGTATACTCAGTGAAAGCTGTGGACATAAACCGGGAGCTCTAGACTCTAGCCTCGATCACGTATTAGCATTGCTGCCGTGTCTCGCGCCAGTCACAGAACTGGTGGACGGACCTGCATAAATTACATGCAACTAGTGTGCACACAGACCGGGCGGTTGCCTAGAGCTTGTGAACAGCATTTATTACTACGGCGTAACTTACGTACTGTATGAATACAGAGTCTGGTTGGAGTATGATGATGTTGACAAGAAACAGGAAGTTAGTGTCTGCCATATAACTGATTGAAGGATCATGGCGCCGTGACAACCCAGCATACTAGTAATACAAGGCTTCTAATGACGCATTGACTGTTTGTGTTGTTGTTCCAAGTTGGATGCGCTGGGTCTCGGCCTTGGGGCTTGGCGAGATACCTCGGGCTAAATGGCATGCGAGTCCGGGTGACGAGAAGCAGAGCTCTTCAGATGCCTAAGGCGGCAAGGCGTGAGCCGTGATGGCCTGGTTGCTGGACCAGCGGCGAGAGTGGAGACTGGCAAGGCGAACATGGTGCGTCATTGCCTACGCTTGGTCACAAGGTGCCAGCCAAGAGCGAGTTGACAGGGGGCAGGAAGGATGGACCGGAGGCACCTGTGCCACCTAAGCACCGCCTGGGAAACCTGCGGATAAGCTGCGGAGTACCGATCAGGTCAGTCGTAGACTCAGAGCTTGGTTAGTCACCCACTCACAAGACGCAATCTGCTCCCCGGGCTTAGTTCCAGTGCTCCAGTTCCAGCGCTCCAACGCCAATAGAGTGGGTAATCTGCGCATTGCGTAGCACAGCGCATACCTGCTAGGTACAAGCCGCCAGCCGTTGCCGATACTACTACCTAGGAAGACGCCCGAAACAGACGCAGACGCAATAGCTCTAACCCAGCTCCGTCATTCCCTGCCCCAACCCCAACCTTACCTACTCGTACACTTCCCTCTTCCATCTTCCCCCATCTTATCTTCCCCATCAACCTTGCCCTTCCGACCTCATCCTCAGATCGGATCGTTTGGCATCGTCGTATCGCATCGCATCGCATCACCTTACAACGCGCAAGTCGACTCGCTGCGCACCGTCTTATTGATTCATCCCTCTTCTGTCAGAGCCGTCGCCCATCATGAAGAGCACTCTCCTCGCCGCAGCTGCGCTGCTTGGCTCCGCCCAGGCTGGCATCCACAAGATGAAGCTCCAGAAGGTCCCCCTTGCTGAGCAGTTGGTATGCCGATGCCCTCAGATAGACATGCTGATGTCCATCGATGCCCTGAACTGTGCAACCCGCTGACAATGACGACCAGGCCACCAACTCCATCGAAGCTCAAGTCCAGGGCCTCGGTCAGAAGTACATGGGCTCCGCTCGCCCCGACACCAAGGCCGACTACATGTTCAAGTCCAATGTTGCCCAGACTGATGGCCTTCACCCCGTCCCCGTCACCAACTTCATGAACGCCCAGTGTAAGCCTCGCTCTTCGTCTTGATGATTATTCCGATGCTGACCGTACCACCAGACTTCTCCGAGATCACCATCGGTACTCCTCCCCAGACCTTCAAGGTTGTCCTCGATACGGGCAGCTCCAACCTCTGGGTTCCCTCATCGGAGTGCGGCAGCATTGCTTGCTACCTCCACTCCAAGTACACCTCGTCTGAGTCGTCCACCTACAAGGGCAACGGCAGCGAGTTTGAGATCCACTACGGATCCGGCAGCCTGTCTGGCTTTGTCTCTAACGACGTTGTGACCATTGGGGACCTCAAGATTGAGAAGCAGGACTTTGCCGAGGCTACCAACGAGCCTGGTCTGGCTTTTGCCTTTGGCCGTTTCGATGGCATCCTCGGACTCGGCTATGACACCATTTCCGTCAACCACATAGTCCCTCCCTTCTACCAGATGATCAACCAGAAGCTTCTGGATGACCCCGTCTTTGCCTTCTACCTCGGTGACCAGGAGGGCGAGAGCGAGGCCACCTTTGGCGGTGTCGACAAGTCCCGCTACGAGGGCGACATCGAGTACATTCCTCTCCGCCGCAAGGCTTACTGGGAGGTCGATCTCGATGCCATCATCTTCGGCGACGAGGTTGCCGAGCAGGAGAACACCGGTGCCATCCTTGACACCGGTACCTCGCTGAACGTCCTGCCCAGTGCTCTGGCTGAGCTGCTGAACAAGGAGATGGGTGCCAAGAAGGGCTACAACGGCCAGTACACTGTTGAGTGTGACAAGCGCCAGACGCTCCCCGACATCACCTTCACCCTCTCCGGCTCCAACTACAGCCTCCCTGCCACTGACTACATCCTCGAGGTGTCCGGCAGCTGTATCTCCACGTTCCAGGGAATGGACTTCCCCGAGCCCACTGGTCCTCTTGTCATCCTTGGCGATGCCTTCCTCCGCCGATACTACTCGGTCTATGACCTCGGCAAGAACGCCGTTGGCCTGGCTCGCGCCAAGTAAGTTACGGGATATAATCGAGGGAAATAGCACACACAAGCAGCGACTACTGAATTGATACTGGTTGGTTTTGGGAATGGCAAGGATTGGCTTGATTGATACAACATATGGTGATGCTGGAGGACGGTGATTGCGCAGTTGTTTCATGTACAATGCTACCTAAGTAATAGGATAAGTGAATTGCCAGTCTGTCCCCAACCTTTTGATTTGATTCCATTTGTTGCATGCCGCCGAATGTTGCGCCGTAACACGACTTGTACGGGTGATTGTGGTGCCTCGGCGTTGATGTGACGAATGATGCAAGCATGTACCACTGCAAAGCTCCTGCAGATGATCAAGCCAACACTAACTAAGCTTGTACTCGGGCGTCCCTCGGAGGAGCTTGGATCGAAGCGATCCGCAAACACAAACAAGGCAGTCTAATGCCTTGAATGCGGGACTTGACTTGGACGATTATGAGTAAAAGGGTGGCGAGTCAGTCGGCATCTTGGGAGAACAATGGATGGAATGGACCGTGACGGGAAAATCGGTACGTACCTCGCAGAAACCGCTCCAACCTCAGGTCCCCACCACTGAGGAGCTGGTACGAGGCTTGTTGGGTGGAACGGCCGGTGGCCGGTGGCCAGGGGCCGGCGGAGGGTGAGGCGCCAGATCACGTGCACTGCTCATTAGCCTTCCCCCCAAAAGACGCTAGCGTGGGTCCTGGTCAGCGACAAGTACTTGGCGATCAAGACACATTCTTCCCTCGGCGCAGCCATTCTCCATTCCCTCCAGCAGTCGCAGTGACTTTAAAGACGATCGAGAGATCTTTCATCGAGGCCTGTTGTCGCGTGAGCCGCTAAGCCGTGGGTGCACCAGTCGATTGCACGGCGCCAGTTGGATGAGGAACGTCCATTCGCGCTGCCTCGACGAAGCCGTTTTTGGAGTTGCACCAGTCTGCCATCCACTACCGCGCGTCGCGACAAGGCGCGGTCCAGCTTCCCCCCGACGAGACGACCCGGCAACGAGAAACCGACCATGGCGCAGCCCGCGACCACGAAGCCCAACGGCATCCTGGAGCCCGCCAGCACCGAGAAGGCGCAGCCCGTCGTTCCAGGGAAGCGAAAACGCGAAAATGGCGACGACGGCGACGAGCTGGATGGCTTTGAGGACGAGAAACCCGTCATCACCAACGGCGGGCCCAAGGGCAACCAGAAGGAATTGATCAAGTCGTACCTCGAAGTCTTGAATAGGTAGGATGCGCTTTTTTCTCACTCGGTGGATTCCGCGACCTGGACTGTGTCGCGAGAACCACTGTCTGCCCATGCATGCTAACCATCTCCGCAGCATCGATATCAGTCCGTCCATCCTCAAGCGTCCCGTGCCTGTGCTCTCTTCTGATGATGAACCTGAGGCGAAGCGTCAAAAGTCAACTGAGCCTGATACTCCACCCACAATATCGGACAAGGTCGCCGCAGACGCCTACGACCGCCTCGAAGACATGGCCGTTGATATCGTGTCAGTGATCAAGGCATCGCTCGAGGACCTGAAGCCCCAATCATCAGCACCCGGAAAAACAGCGCCGACCGAGGAAGCCCTGGCCCAAATCAGCGAGTTCAAGCAGAAGGCGTTGCAGCTCCTCCGACAGGAGAAGGCGTACCCCAAGACCAGTACCGAACCACTCGCTGTAGAGGCTGACCTTCCTCCTTCTCCGCAAAAAGGCGAACTGGTGCTGTCTCTAATCGGATATGCGCCCAAGAGAGGCGTTTGTTCTCCAGTCTTCCGCTGTCCCATGATGATAAGCTGGCTCAAACCCCTCTACCCCAGGGCATGACCTTGACACATATCATGCCCACAGCAACCCATGAGCGGACTCAAACTCTGGGAGAGCTGTTTTCATCTGCCCGAGCACTGCCTCCGCTGCAACCACCCAAGCAGCCCAAAACTCAGGCCAAGGGCAATACCCTTGATTTCTATCACCCGGAGCTGACGGACACTTCCAAGTTCCAGAGCACCAGCTACTCTACTACGAAACTCTCGGCGGGATACTACCTGGACTACAGCAATGCTGCCCCTTCGTCACAAATGAAGACGAAGCAACGTGAACGCGCCCAGAGCCTGGCCGGAAAGAAACCTTCCACCACCGAAATGGAGATGTATGAAATGGAAGCCCTCTTCCGCGGAGCGTTCTCGAGCTTTGCTCCTTGTAAGGATGACTCGGCGGCTGTTGTGCCATCTAGCGTCGCTAGCCGACTCTGGTGGCAACGGGCTGGTCAGCGACACTTCCAGAACATGATTGAGGTGGAATACTATGAAGACGCGGATGAGGACGAGAACAGCCAGTCGCAGGCTGTGGAAATCGATGAAGATGCAGTCGAGGAAGCCATCAGCGGCTGGGATGAATCAGTCGTTGATCCCTCGTTGGACGACATCATGGGTACCAAGAGGGACGAGCAAGACAAGGAAGTTGACGAGATTCTCGAGGAAGTCAGCGACATGATCGAGACACTGTCTTCCTACCAGCGTATCCGCAACCTCACTCTCCCCAACTCGCAGAACCGCCAGTCGAGCGACCCGGTCACCGGCGATATGCTGGCCACCGCAGGTCCTCAGCCTTCTGAAGAGGAGCAGGCGACCTACCACGTTCTCAAGGCACAACTGGCGCTCATTATCAAGACCTTGCCCCCCTACGCCGTGGCCAAGCTGAACGGTGACCAACTGGAAGATCTCCTGATCAGCACGAAGGTGCAGGTTCAATCGGACCAGTACAAGGGTGTTATGGAGGAAGACGAAGCTGCCATGCAGGCTCGCCTGCGAGCGCAACAGGTGGCCCAGGCGACTGCCCGGCCCACTCCTCAGCGGACACCGAGCATATCGTCGGTCCCTTACGCGAACCACTTCCAGGCCGGAAACCAGTACGGAACACCCAACCGTACGCCGGCAATGCAGCAGCAGTACTACCGCCCAGGCGCTACTCCTAGTTTTCAACCCCAGCAGCGTCCAATGCCTACCGCCCAACCACGACCACCCCAGCCGAACCAATACACCCGACCGAATGGCTTCCCGAACCAGTATGCAACGCAGCTGGCTAAGGCCCAGACACCCTATGGGCACCAGAACATGCCCCAGTACGCAAGCCAACAACGACCCCAATACGGCCAGATACCAGCGCAGCAAGCGACACCCGCAGCTCGGTATCCGTTCCAGCCTGGCTATCCACCGCAGCACCAGCCCGGAACGCCTTCCCAGGGGAACTTCGGAGCATTCACAAATGGCCAAGCCATGGCCCAGCGCAATATGTCTCCCCAGGTGCAACAACACAGGCCTCCTTACAGCCCGTCCCCAAGTGTGCAGCAGCCCCCGCGGTACGGCACGCCCAGCCAGACAATGGGAAACCAGATGAATAGGTTTTCTAGCAACCCGGCGCAGGCTGGAACTCCATCCCAGAATCCAGGACTCACCGGATATCACACTGTGATCCCCGAGGCCCAGCAACAGCGGATTCTTGACCAGGCGAAGGCCCGAGTGGCGGCGCAGGAGCGTTCAGCCATGTTTGCGGACAAGATAGCTCAGCCAGGTGGCGTGGCCGGGCTTGGGGTATTGGAATGAGCGGTACTATGGATATCAACCGGCTGGCGGCCGCTCGAGCTAGCATTGCAGCCCAGCAGCAAAAGCCTCAGACTCCCACGCCCCAGCGGCTGGGCGTCAACGGCACACCGGGTCCACATATCCCGCACAAGGTGACACCAGTACCAGTACCAGTTATCCCTGGACTTCAGCAGCGGAAGCCTTCGTCATAGACGTGAGCAACACGAGGTTCTTGGAAAGTAAGGCATCTCATGGTCAGGGTAGAAGGAGGGAGCCTGATGGGGCTCGAGTGGATTCGTTGCGGTCTGGTTTGGGCGTTTAGAGGCAGATAATCGGATTTCTTGCGGAGTTGGTTTGTCACGACAAAGGGATTTCCGGTGGGGATACTTTGACACCATGGGTCGGACGGGAGAGTGTGGGTGTTCATGTCGAGTTCGACTTTGGACTCATCCCAGTGTAATTCAAATACCGGCAAGGGGATGACGCGCGGTTCTTTTTATGCAGCTGAAAATGCGATGGGCCTACGGAGCAGCCTGTGCCGCCGGAGAAAGGGGGTTTACTGATGTGGATGGTGAAGAAGTGTCGTCTTGACCGTCGTGTAGGATCGTGGAGTTGAAGCTCTGGAGGGCCATCGCGGACGGATCGAGCTTCTAGATGTTCGCTACTAGGCTTCATTGTTTGATATCATACTGTATGTACTACTACGAACTAAGCATCGCTTTTGAGGTATATTTTTAGGTTATGCGGAATAGGGACTCTTGGCTTGAATGAATGGGAGTGTATTTATTCTTCGTTACGGGGAAAGTTTGACATGCAGGGAACTCGTCCATCGTCACATCGTTTCTACAGAGCTGGGTATCTATTAGTAGGGCCAAACCATCTGACCCGATGGTACAACTATCGCACACGGAACACCTTATTTTCCAGATCCAGATTTTAATGTACAGGGCTGTTCCTTTCGGTACCTTTCAGGCGCTGTCAACAGCGTCACAGGGCGGGTTTTAGCTGCTCCTTTTCCAGCGCCTTCGACAGCTCGCGCTCCTGCATCATCTCGAGGATGATGCGTCGCACCTCGAAGACGACCTCGACAGCGATGAGGAGGATGATGATGAGCTCGAGGCGGGTGCCGTGCTGCTCGCTCGACAGCTCGCGCAGGACGCTGGCGATTTCGGCGGCGTAGTCCATCTTCTGGTTGAGGGCGCGGATGCGCACGTTGACGTCGAGCGCGCGGCCGACCTGGTCATAGTACGCCTCGAGGCCCAGCTCGGCGCGGCTGTCCCAGAAGATGTCCGGCAGCGAGTCCGTCAGCTCCGAGTAGTGGTTCAGGCGAGCGCGCAGGCTGAGCAGCTCACCCGTCTTCTGCAGGATGAACTTGCGGCCGAGCGGCACGCCCGCGCCCTGGGAGAGCAGGGCGGGGATGTTGCGGGTGCTCTCGAAGTACGAGGTCAGGGTGCTTTCGAGGACGGCGAGCTTGGTGCTGCGGGCGAGACCTGACGAGAAGGCGACCTTGGCCAGTGTGGTGTCCAGCATGTCGCCTTCTTTGTGTTCCTTGCGGGTGCCCAGGACGATGACGTCGCCCTTGAGCAAGCTCGTCTCCCGCGCGGTGTCAGTGGTGTACTCGAGATCCTCGAATTCTCGGCATTCGAGGGAGTGGGGGTCTTCAGAGGCTCGCATGATCTGCCTGGTGACCACGTCCGGAGGCAGCGACCACGTCACGATTGTCCCGGAAGGGAAGACGAAGATGTCGCCGCCGTTGACTCCCCTTGCGTGGAGGACTTCGTTGGCGTCAAACCCCGTGCCATCGGGGTCAATTGCGAAGCCATGCGAAGACAGGATCTCCAGGACCAAGGGCATGTTGAAGGCCTCGGCCACGCACGTAGCACTTGCCAGCGTGGACAAGACCTCGCCCGAGTCGCCCGAGCTCTCTCCCGCTGCCGGTACCGCCGCGGCCGCCTTCGTATCATCCGGTCCTCGCTTGGGCTGCTGCGCAATGATTGCGACGCGGCGCAGGGAATTCTTCGCCGTGGCGGCCCGGGTGGGCTTCCGTTTCGCGGCCGTGGGAGAGGGCACGGGTTCATTCTTGGAGAGCTCGGAGGCGGAGCGGGAGTTGTCGTTGGACTGGGAGAGGAAGGGGTTCGAGGTGAAGAAGCTGCGTTTCCGCGGTAGCCCGGCCGGAGCCGTCAGGTGGAAAGCTCGACACGGCCGCGGGCACGGCGTGTGAATCAGCCGGCCGGCATTGAGGGTGATCCGTTGCGGAGAGGTCCTCATGATTCTGGGGCGGCGAGGCCGTGTGATTTGAGGCGAGGGTCGGCGTGGACTAAAATCCAGAGAGTTGAAGCCTGGTTTTCTTTGCGATTGGCTGATTGGAATTCCCGAGCTCAAGATCATTTAGACCGTTGGACATGTTAGCGAACGGGCCGGGCGGGACAGCAGCGATACGCGATAAGAGATACGCGATAAGAGATACGCGATACGCGATACGCGATACGCGGAGAAAAAGTAAAACGTTGATGCTGCCAATCTCCACGTGCAATCTCACCTGATGCGTACTCCTCAACACGTGTGACGACTGACGAGGCCTACGGGTGGGGCTAGACCGCTTCGAGTAGCCATCTCGACCTACCCATGACGAAGTCCCACCACTTCGATCTCTAGGGGAACCAAGTGGCCAACGGTTAATTACGCTTCTTGAGCTGAGGACGCAGACCGATACGCCCCCTTACACCATCACCCTCGCCTTCCTCTTTACACTCCCTCCGCCTTCCGTGTTTTTATCTCTTTCAAGTCAGGTCCCGCTCGGAATCTTGTCTCTTTTCACTGTTTTGCACCCCTCACCTCTCACCTAAGCTACCCCACCATCAACCGTCGCCATGGATCTGAACCCCAAGTACGACGACTACTACTTCCCCGTCAAGGCGGCGACGGAGCAGACCGGCCATGCTGGCTACCTGACCGAGGGCCAGATCGCCCAGGTGCACCAGCTCCGCATGATGCTCGAGAGCGAGGGCTACACCGACCGATTGGACACGCTGACTCTGGTACGAACGCCACGGCGTGGCGGCGAGGCGGGCGCTTTGGATATTTTTCTGCGCAGACCAGAGAGCAGGCTAACACGACCGTGTGCAGTTGCGATTCCTACGTGCGCGAAAATGGGTTGTCGAGGATTCCAAGAAGATGTGAGTCCTGATCCCATCCTCGAACGATGTGCGCTGTTGAAGCCGACAGGGGTTGACCGCTACTAGGTTCGTCGACACTGAGATATGGCGAAAGGAGATCAACCTCGACGAGATCCTCCCTACCTGGGACTACCCCGAGAAGACTGAGGTTTCTCAGTACTACACCCAGTTCTACCACAAGACCGACAAGGTACGATCCCTCAAACTTTCCCGGACGGCGTGGTGTTGGTGCTCGTTGGAGAATCATGGCGAACTGACTCGATATTTTAGGATGGCCGCCCCATCTACATCGAGACCCTCGGTGGCATCGATCTGACTGCCATGTACAAAATCACCACCGCCGAGCGCATGCTTACCAACCTCGCTGTCGAGTACGAGCGTGTCGCCGACCCCCGCCTCCCCGCCTGCTCCCACAAGGCCGGCAGCCTCCAGGAGACTTGCTGCACCATCATGGACCTCAAGGGCGTTTCCCTAGGAAAGGCTCCTCAGGTGTACTCTTACGTCAAGCAGGCCTCGGTCATCTCGCAGAACTACTACCCCGAGCGCCTCGGAAAGCTGTACCTGATCAACGCCCCCTGGGCTTCTCCACTGTCTGGAGCATGATGAAGGGCTGGCTCGACCCCGTCACTGTCTCCAAGATCAACATTCTTGGCGGTGGCTACCAGAAAGCTCTGCTGGAGCAGATCCCCGCCGAGAACCTCCCCAAGAACTTCGGTGGTCAGTGTGTCTGCGAGGGCGGCTGCGAGAACAGCGATGCCGGCCCCTGGCACGACCCTGAGCATGCCCGAACCCCCAAGTGGCAGCTAAAGTATGAAGGCAAGACACTCGAGAACAAGGGCTCTGAGATTGAGACCCCTGCCGGCGAGAAGGCCGCCGAGGGAGCCACTGCCCCTGCTGCCACCGAGACGGAGGTGGCGCCTGCTCCCCAGCCCGCTGCCGCTTAGAGGACCCGACTGCCTAGTACGTATAGGTTGCGCATAGATGAGTGGTCTGTGTCTTTACTTCACCAGAGACGTTTCTTGGTTGATTTTTTCTACCGAATTGGGGGTGAAGGGGGTGCCAGAGCGGGAGACGACGATAAAACACGTTGGGAGGGAGAGGGCGGAGTGTGAAGTCGGCGGTAGGGTAGAAGGAGCTGGATCACCGGAACTACTTTCGAAGGGCTGCCTCAGCCGTGATCTTTTTCCTATAGACCCCCCCGATATCCTTATTTTCTTGGCCCTATGTCTTTCTCATCATGACTGTACTAGTTCTGAACAAATAGAAGCAGTACCCGACATTATGCCTTGCCTGTGTCTTTGGAACCCGTTCCGCCTTGTGTAGTTCCTCCCGTGATGTGACTCGACGCCTGAACTCCATGAGCGGCTTAACCCCGCTCTCAATGACAGTATCCTCCTGGGTATATCTTTCACCGCCCTTGCGTGACCACGTACTCGCCCGCAACCCGCGCGCGCTCCATCTTGGCAACCACCGCGGGCATATCCCTCTTCAGCCGTCCCAGCCCCTCCACCGCCTTGCGGAACCCATCCTCAACGCCTTCCTGCCTCTCTAGCGCCTTGACATCGAGCTGCACCCCAGCCGCGGCCTCGGCGGCCTGCGCCTTGCGCGCCTCGAGCAGCTCGTCGTCGCGCTTGAGCCCGTCGACCAGCCGCTCGGCCTGGGACGCGGCGGCGGTGGCGGGCACGGAGCGCTTCAGGGCCGCGACATCCTCGAGGAGCTTCTCCTCTTGGGTGATGAGGTCGGCGACGCGGCGGCGCTTGCGGGCGTCGAAGGGCTCGTACTCGGGCTCGGGGGTGGTGCTGCCCGCGGCGGGGTCGGCGAGGAAGGAGTCAGAGGCGACGGGGAGACCGTTGATGCTGAGGTTCGGGGAGGCGAAGGAGAAGGTCCTGTTGATGTACTGGGCGTCGTGTTAGCACGAGTCGCGAGGCGGGAACGAGGAAGAGCCAAGGCAATGGAGACGCACCTCATTCACGAGCTCTTCAATCTTGTTCCGCAATTCATCCTCGCCGTCATTGCCCTCAACATGGGGAAACGCCTCGTTAAGGCGCTCCGCGGCGGCACGGCGGACGTTTGCGATCAGGTAGGCCAGGTCCTCGTTGCTCTGCAGCTCGATCTTGCGCTGGACCTGCGAGACGATCGACTCGGAGTCCATGGCGCGCGGCGCAGTGGTGGGGGAACGCGATTTCCTCCTCGGAGAATGGAAGAAGAGAAACAGAGGCTCGCTGGGTCTGGGGCGTTTGTATGCTGCGGGTTGCGCTGCGGCTTTGCGAAACTGCCCCTCGCGGTTTCGCGGGACTGTTTACTTTGGCCGGCTCGGCCGAGTTGACGGGGCGCTGTTATCTTATCGTCCCGTGACCCGGCGACGGCGGACCCAGCTTTTGGATTCGCGATTCCGGGGCGTCTTTGATGTGTGTTTACTTTTTCGGAGAATATGCGAATGGGAGTCATTGCATTACTGCGGCCATTTGAATTGCATCGCAGCTCTTGTGGTATTTGTCTCTTTTTGGTGGGCGCTTGTGAGCGGGAGCGCAACTGCTCCGTGTCTCTGGTCACGACTTCATTCACAGTTTTACATGGTATTGAATGCTGAATTAAGGAAGATACCTGACAAAAGTCTAATAATCGATCTAGTCTAATTCTTTGGTTCAATTATTAGTACCCTCAAGTGGAATTCTGTGTCTCAAACCTTTCGTTACCTCGCTGCTTCCAAGTTTCAGCAATTACTCTCGCCTCGAACGCTTCTGCTGCGGTTCTTCAGGCTGTTGACGCTCCCACTGAACTCGACGCCGACTCGGACCTGCTTCGGGGTCCTCCAAGTCCTGTGTGTTCTGTTGCAGTCGTTCAAAGTCCTGCATACCGTGCTGCAACAGCTCAAAAGCCTCCAACGTCTCTTGATCCACCTCCTCTTCGTAATACTCCTCATCATAAGACTGGCTCGTGGCTAGCTGTAGATACCCCAGCTTCTCGTCGTAAGACTCCTCATCATAAGACTGGCTCGGGGCTGGCTGTAGATGCTCCAGCTCCTCGAGGTGCTCCCGCTCGCGCTCGAAGCCGATTTCATCGTCTTTGCGGCCATGATACTCGTGCAACAGCTGCCAGATCTCTTCCAGCTCATGGGCCGTGCAGAGACCAGCCTCGCGCAACCTATGCCCGAATTCAATGACGTAGCCTTGGCTGTTGAGATCCGGCCGCGCTACGGCCTGGAGCCTGAGAGCCATTATGTGCATGTCGCCCAAGTTGCAGACTCTGGTTTGCGTGAGAGGAAACATCGTGACGAAGCCGTCCCAGGCTCGGGGGTCAGCTTCCCAGTAGTTCCAAGTCTGCTTCTCCGTTGGGTCTGGGTCGTCCGTTTGGTCCTGCACGGCCTCGAACAGCTTCCATTGTCCGGTGTTCCCGTTCACCATGCCAAGCGACCACTGGTACCAGTGTCCGCGAGGAGGCTTGAAAATAAGAACGAATACGGTGGTGAGCTTGTCTTTGTACAGCAGTGAATGTAGTTCCTTGTTGTCGGAGTTCTCCTCTGGGGGGTCTCGAGCAGGTTGCTTTCCTTTCCCTTTCCCTTTGCCTCTCTTTCTGGAAAGATGACTCTCATTACCAGCGACCGGGGTATAGCCGTAAAGAAACGGGTTGTCATCATTGGGCGGCATCGGAATTCTCAAGGGGGTTTCGTTGTTGTTTAGTGTTGTTGGATTAGGTATATCTTGAATGAGATATCGATTCTGCGGGCTGTCGTGTTACTCTCTATATAGTTTTCGAGAAAGCCCCATCACTGTACGTGCAGTCTGATTATAACTATGTTCTAGGAAATCTGGGAACGAATCAAGGAAACGCATTGCTTCGTTACGAGGACTGAACAGATGTGATTTAGGACAGTGCACCTGTCACACAGCACAAAGGGTGAACAAACTCGACTTCTATACCCCAAACTGTTGCCCAAGTCCGATGCTGTGTGACGCAATCACCAGCCTTTTCACTGTGCCACTTTTCTTTGTTCACCCAACCCCTCGAAACATCGAGAAGTGAAAGAGATTCTCTTCGATCATGCCTAAGCGAAGTGTTCCTCTATACGATAGCATTCCCCGCCACATTCCCTTCTTTGTCCACTCGATTTACTTGGTTCAACACACCACATCCCACTTAACTCTCAATGCCTTATTATTGCTGCTTCTCAGGCTGAAACATACCAATGTCACTATTGGCCCCTTCCTACTGATTGTCCATAATGAAATGACTGAGCACGATCCCGGATCTCTGTCATGGGATGGAGGTCACTAGGTTGGGTAGACGTGTCTCAGCCGAGAACGCTGGGGTCCGGGTGCTTTGAATCACTCGAACAAAAGAACAACTAGACTGTCCTGGGGGCTGGCTCCTCTAGTTAATCGATGTATGGCCTGACTATTATGGACACTGCTGTATTCTAAGCAACGACTGACTACTGAAAAGAAATGTAAGCATTACACCCCTTCATACCGACCTTTAAAAGCCAAGAGACTTAAAAATTGCAGTCGTCTAAGACACTAGCAATGCGGAGTAGTACTACCCTTTCAGTGAGGAAATATCGACCAATCTCAGTAGATTGATAGAGGAAGTGGAGGTAATTGGAAAGAAGAATTGGCTGACGAGCGACAAGACAAAGTGTGCGCAAAAGAAGGAGGAAACACAATAAGGAAGACCTGCAGGGATAAATGGCAAAATAAACGGAAGAGAGACGCAAGACACTAGCTGCCGAACGGGTAAAAAGCCATGTAACATCGGCGCAGTTCCTCCAAAAATCTAGGCACATGGGTTGGACCGGCAATTGCTTTACCATGGCGGCGTTTTCCATGTCCAAGAGTAAATATGTAACTTGCACCGCTACCGACTTCTCGATGTTACCCAGCTTAAGCTATTCACCAAATAAATAACTAATCAGCCCATCACTGACTCTTGCAGGGGGGTAGCACTTATGTGCTGATTAACCCGGGCACTGAGTATTCTCTATTAGAAGTGAGGTTGGCTATTGAATATTGAGAGTTAGGATTGGGGAATTATACCATTCAAACTGACTTAACCTGGTGTTTGCGCGGAACATTGACATGTTTTGTTCATGATTATCACGACCCGAGGGAAAGCTAGGACTAGGCTTGGGGCGGACTGAACCTATGATGACAGCGTTGTCGTTTTCTTATTCCTAAAAGGTGTCGACCATCATTGGTTTCTATTTCCCGAGTGATTGGTTTGGGGACACTTAAGATAGCCGTCGTGAATGAAACCGAGCTGGAGTCTACAAATCTTCTTCTACAAAAAGGGCTCAAGGACTCGGCTATCCTCAGACCGAGAGAGGCCAACGGTATAACTCTGGGTATACTCGAATGGCACATCTGGGCAGATGACCTTGTAGACTGTAGTGAACATGCCCTCAGCTACGCGGGATGGATCTTGGGCCTGTAAGCTGGCAATGCTACCGCCTGGAGGGAAAGCAGAGGAGAGATGGTGCTATTTTGAGCGAAGTAGCTGATAAGGTTCCCTGAGGGTTCCTGATCGTTAGTAGCCATAATCGTGGGGGAAAACCATTTTGACTCACCAAAGAGGAAGCATTGAAGGGGCGTATTTACGCAGACGGCATATAATTAGGGTTAGGTGTGGCAGTATATGCGTATCTTCAACTGCTGATAGATGATTAAGTGCAGCAAAGAGAGATTCCCATTGACTCACTCCCCGAGAGTTCCCTGACGAGAAATAGAGAAGTCCCGCGGCCCCTCTGGAGGGAGAAATATGCCAATTTCTCCCTTGAAACTGAGATAAAGGACTAGATGAAGAACTCACAGAAGCGAGCAGGACAGGACAACTATATATTGTTTGCACGTTTGCTTTATCCTCAATTACGGGAAAGACAGAAAAATGCTTACATGCTCACAGCAGTGCACATTTAGCCTGCAACTTCGCAGCAGATACGAGGGGCGTCCAGATTGCTTTGTAGATATGCCAAGATAAGCCATGGTGGTTTCTGCATTAAACAATGAAATCGAGGAACCTCACCGAGGAACTGGGCGTATATCTGTACGGCTGGCTAGGGAACTGGTCATTGAACTAATAGGGAGGCTCCGGCAGCAGCATTTTGGCGCGGCTTGGGGGAAGAGGGAGCAGCGTCTCGATAGTCTTGAGCCTCCTAAGCGTCTTGGCGCTCTTGTCGGGAGTGATCTGGATATGAGTCAGAATCTTTGGTTCCGGATAGGATCTGTTCTGGAACCCACTGTGGTGGGTTAAGGCGGGCGATAGTCTTAGATCAATGGCGAACTAAACCCGGCTTGGCTATACCATATTTGACGGGCATTAACTGGTCGTCGCAACCATTGGGAGATAATTGGTGGAAGTGAAAGCAGAGACAGTCAGAAAAGAGTGCGTATAGGTAACGGGAACAGTATTTATTATTTATTCAATGTTCTACAACATAAAACCTGAGTTTCCTGTCATTGACTTCGTGAACGATAGTAAGCTTAGACGTCGACATCTCTTCAGCGATTTCCATCCGAAATGTCTCCAACTTAAGCCACAATCTCCTTCTTCTCCCCACTGTGGACTGGGCGAGGCTTGCCCTGCTCGGCAAACACCTTCTTCCAGCGCCCGGCGAAGAAGTCCTTCATCGTCTCCTTGACACCCGCCCAGTTCTCCCTGACAATGTCCATGGTGGGACGCGAGAAGACCTCGTCAATCTCCTCAAGGGTCATGTTCTTGGTCTCGGGCATGAAGAAGATCTGGTAGACCTCGCCGACTACGGCAATTCCACCGTAGAAGCCGAGAGTCAGTCCAGTCTTGGTCATAGCCTTCTGCATCGAGGAGAAGTTGTATGTGACAACGAAGGAGGCCAGGAAGAGGAGCGCGTCGGACGTCGTCATGCCGTAGCTTCGGAGGTATGTTGGGTACACCTCGGACGGAATAACCCAAGTCAGACAAGCGTAGCAACCGAAAAAGCCCATGTAAATAATGAGCCCGGTAAGGTAGAGACCCTCAACGAGAGGAAGTTGCGTCTCGAGATCGAACTGGTAGCTGATGCCGATGAGAAGAAGGCCAATGAAGAAGCCAGGCAACATCATAATGGCCCAGAAACGACGGCCGAACTTCTCCATGTAGAAGACGGCGGGGATGGTACCGAGGAGGAGCGAACCGCCGCCGACGAGCGACATGTAGTTGGACTTCTCGTCGTTAAAGCCGATCTGGCTCATAAGAACGGACATGTAGTACATGATTGCGTTTACTCCTGGTGATTGTTAATTACTCCGTTGCTTTCGTCTGAGGATGCAGATCGAGGGTGAACATACCTGTCAATTGTCCCAAGAGAATCATGATGTTTGCGTAAACAAGAGCTCGACGGGCGCGGGGAACAGTGAAAAAGTCCATCCAAGGGAAACGACGGTTCTGGGCTCCTTCGTTGACCTCGGTCTCCTCCTGGCTGACACCTGCGGCCATGTAGTAGAACTCCTCGCGGGACTCGGCGGTCTCGACTCCACGGATGCGCTTCCAGACCTTGAAGGCGTCCAGGGTCTTGCCCTTGTGCAAGAGGAAACGAGGGCTTTCGGGGAGGAAAAACACGCTGTCGCATTGTTAGTAAGGTGGCGCTGTCAAGATGGCTGTCGGCGGGAAAACTTACCCTCCAAGCATGATTGTGCTAAAGACAAGAGATGATCCCAGGATATAGCGCCAGTTTCCGGGCACTTTGAGGAAAATGGCAGCAACGACGTATCCAAAGACCTCGCCGAGGGCGATGTTCAACTGGTATAGAGAGACAAGGTTTCCACGGATTCTTCGCTCGACGGTCTCGGCGACATAGACGGGGACGGTACCGCCCTCAAGACCAACACCGACACCGAGGATGACTCGAGAGGATACAATCATACCTATGATATTGTTAGTTTTCTTCATTTGAAGGAGAGTTGACTGGGCTAATCTCACCGAAGTTCATGGACCCGGCTTCTAGAGCGGCGCCGATGGTGTAGAGGATAATAGAAATGATGATAGCCCACTTCCTGCCGAATAATTCGTTGGCAGGAGACAACAGAAGCGCACCACCGACAGCACCCAGGGGCATGCCGGAGTTGACCAGACTGTTCTGTCTGGTGGTGAGGTCAAGGTCCCTGGGGAGATAGAGGTTGGCACCAGAGATGAGACTCTGGTCCAGACCCGAGAGGAGACCACCCATGCTGGCAAAGACAACAAGGAACCAAGTAAAATGTTTGGGGTTCTTGAACGCGAGCTGGAAGAAGCCAGTCTTCAGGCCTCCCGCAGCCACGAGCTGACGCTCCATATCATTGATAAGGTCGTCGATCTCTTGGGTGCCAGCCCGGGCATCCTCGTGGTTCTCAACCCCGGCCTTTTCATGGTTGTCGGGGTGAGGAATGTCTTCCTTCTCGTCGACGGTTGAAGTCGAGTGGTGGCGTTCGGAGCGAGCCATGATGGGCTATCTTGGCATGCAACAGCAGCACAGCCGGTTTATGTGGTATTGTAAATTCGATAAGATAAAGATAAGATAAAGCTGAAAAGACCAGCCTCTCAAGTCCCCGCGAAATACGATATGAGTAATCCCGGGGTCCTGGGGAAGACATCAGCCCCGACCTTTATACTCCCGCATTTGTGGCCGTTAAGGTTTCCTGGGCTCTGGGGAGAAGTCCATCTCCTCGCATGCGTCCCATGATGATCAGGGGCCCCGAATGGAGTTCCCCCCGGTGAAGCATTATACGGGGCCCCAAACGGGGCCGTTGGGTGTTTTGACGCTTCGCGTGACGATTGCACCGAGGAAACCGCCGACGGAGTGGCTCCCGGGCCGGGCACATATCGGCCCTGCCTACGAGTCGCGACAGGGAGTTTGTTTCTCCGCTTTGGAGACATTTACAATCAGGTTTTTTACATTGCTGAGACGACGGGAGCAGGTAATTGGTTAAACTGGACTATCAGACACGCTGAGCTGATGAGACTCATCGACTCTCCCCGGAATGGAGGTTAAACATTTTACCTTAAACTGCTGCCTGGTAATGCTACTATAGCCTCCGTTTCTTATACGCCGAATCCACCCTAGTACGCTCCGTAGGTGCCGCAAATGCCGTTCTACCCGGCGCCGTTGGTCTGTGTCCCGACGGCACTTGGGGATCAAGGCCATACAATCACAGTCCCACTCAACCACGCATCATCCACACGACGAGTGAGGTGAGTTTGACTTTGTGAGACATTTATTTCCCGCCAAAGCTGGGGCACCTGACTTGAAACCGAAGAAAAAAACCAGACGCAGTGCAACACCGGTGCCGCTGATCTGCGGGGCCGGCGTAACCCGAACGCGTTCTTGTCGATTTGCTTGGGAACGGCATGCTAGTCATGTCCGCAGACCAATGGCGCTAATCAGTGAGCTGACGGGCAGCCGTGGGTTTGATTTCCGAAGCGGAGATACTCCATCCCATGGCCGTGCATTATTACGTGACCCGACCTTCTGACGCGATGTTGTCGGTCCGGGAGGCTCGAGTGCGCGTGCGATCCTTGAGGCGATGTTTGACCATTGTGAAAAAAAAGTGCCGAGACGTGGGCTCATAGCCTTATGGGTTCATGGATCGTGTGGTCTAATTAAGTCGCCAAGCGGCGCCAAGTGATGCGGCTCAACCGCGCCCAGCCTCCTTGGATTAATTACACTTCAGCCCACCACGTGGGGTGGCCGCTGTAATAGTTAGTAGCTATACTCCGTACGTAAGACTTAATTTCTTTGTGGCGTTGGTTAGTACATGCTCAATTCGCGTGTTACGGCATTCGCGAATTGCCGATCCTGAATCATGTTACCAGAATCATGGGTTCTTGCAAAATTGTGTACATAGTCAACCGGGACATCGGCAGACAGAAGACATCCCATTCCCACAATGGATCCTTTCAACATTATCGGGACATCCACTTTAAACCTGTCAGACGATGAAGAAAACAGGCATTGACGTGTTCCGGACTCCGGCCCTATACAATCCCTGCAGTATGGCTCGGGGCCGACCTAAACAGTCGAGCTTGCTGTCCCACTTGAGCTGGAGCCCCCGCACGTTGGTTGGAAGATCCCCAGAGCTAACATTCAGGATTGAATCATGCAACTACATGGAGTGTCTCCTGGGCGGAACTCTCCTTGGCTCAATCTCCGTTCAGCGGTGCACCAGGCTCCCCCCTCAGCCCGGCTGAGTCCTCACAGCTTTCTGCTCACCCTCTCCCCGTCCTCTACTCATCACACAGTACGTATATCAACACCTGTTGCAACGGCCTCTGGCTCATCCATCATGTTCTCCATCGACTCATCCCAGCCCTCTCGCTGATCCTTTGGCACCCTCACGAATGCACAATCCAAAAGTAAGCCCACAAATGCAATGGCTGCTCCGAAGTACAAAGCAGCTCTATATCCCAGCACATCCTCATGGCCATCTTTGGTCAGCTCTGTTTCAATAGTACCAGCAAAGCCAAGCCCCAAGCTGTTTCCGTACAGGTTGAGCGTTCCGATGAGACTGCTTGCCACTCCTTGTTGTCGACGTGTCACACTGTTGCTGGCAATGATTTGAGCGGCCACGTAGAC
The DNA here is from genome assembly GCA_003934905.1 of Neonectria sp. DH2. Taxonomy (NCBI): domain Eukaryota; kingdom Fungi; phylum Ascomycota; class Sordariomycetes; order Hypocreales; family Nectriaceae; genus Neonectria; species Neonectria sp. DH2. The sequence goes on along the minus strand of RQWH01000013.1, from coordinate 901,805 downwards.
GAGATCAGGGCAAAAGCCACCGAGAACCATCGCGGGGAAAATTTGCGCCCAGTATGTTTGCTCCACGGGCATTGTGGCAAGCACGAGATTGGCACCGAGAACCACCGTAACACCGGCAGCCATGATCCACTGTGCTGCGACCCTGGGGATAAGCCAAGCAGCGAGATAGACGGCTACCAGAGAGCTGATTCCGAATGGAATGAAGTTGATTCCGGTTTCGAGTACAGATAGGTTGCGCAATGCTTGCTGCCACGAGATGGCGTACCAAAGCGCAATTCCAATCGCCATGTAGCTGAGCAGAACTACAAAGAATAGCGCTGCGAATGTTGGGGTCCGGAAGATCGAAAGTGGCATCACGGGTTCTGTTGCCCAAAACTTTTCCCACGCGAGGAACGCGAGGAACAATGCAACGGAGACGATCAGGCAAGCTATTTGGTACAGTGTTTGCCAGCCTTGGGATGGTGCTTGGCTGTAACGCACGCATTAATAGAGGACCTCGGACGTGGTTGCGTAACACTTACTTCCACACAACATTAAAAAGTAACAAGCTGCTGAGTCCCAGGACAGCGCCGACGTAGTCAATTTTCCCTCCCTTGTCCACAGGCGTTTCTTTGGGCATCAGGAAGGCAAGTCCAGCAAGTATGAGGCCTTGCGAGATCGCTCTGTCGTGTATTAGTATTACCATCAGAGAGTACCTGTGGGACACTCACAGAACTATAAAAAGCCACTTCCAGCTAATAGACTGCGTGAACACGCCGGCCAACAAAGCACCAATGACGCCACCGATTGGCGGGGAAGCTGCGAAGAACCCCAAGAGAAGATTGCGAGATCTTCCAGGGGGCACCGTAATGGTGATTGAAGATACTGCATTGGGCATAAAAAAGCCACCGCCAATGCCGGTCAGGGCACGAGCGGCAATAAATGATTCATAAGTGGTGCAGAAGGCGTTGACAAGGGAGAAAATGGCAAAGATGGCACACCCTAATAGAGTGAGCTGCTTATGACCATAGACAGCCCCGAGACGGCCCGTTATGAGAACAAATGCGCCCTGGGTCAGCCTGGTATGGGGCGTTAATTGACGTAGCCAGGACACCATTGACAGAGATACTCACGGGTAGGCTGCGGCCATCCAGTTGGACTGACCTGGACCAGATCCATGACCCAAGTCGGCACTGAAGGAAAGGCCACCAGCAAAAGTAACAAAGTTGGAGGCAAACTATGGCCGAGTATCAGCATTGGGGGGGCATTGAACTGTCTAGTGGAGTTCTGTACCTGCACAAGATTGGCACAAACAAGGAGAGTTGTAATTAGCACTCTCGCAGTCGGACTCAGACTTTGTGAGGGCACCGCTTGGAAAACGCGGGACCTGGATGAATGCGGGGACGATTGTGACAGAGCGTCGACGGGAAAATCGATGCTCAGCTGCCTGGGTGTTGCAAGGTGGATCGCTTCGAGTGGGGCTTCTTGAAGCTCGATAACTGTCGTTTGCGCCATTGTTGAAGCTAATTCATAGTCCACTGGGGATCATGCTTATGGAAGGAATTCCGAGTCCGCTTCTTGCATCGACCGAGAGAGAAGAGGGCGGGGAAGAGCTTACAAATCTCCGTTGAGTAATCAGACAGCATGTCAAGGTGGGGAAGTCTGCGGCCGCAGGAAAAGATCCCTGTTGCCTTCCAGCAGTTATCGTCAGAGAGTTGCGAGAATGATTTAAGATACCCGATTCAATGGATGAAGCGCATCTCCGACCGGCGCCTGGGGCCCTCGGCGCCTGCAATGACTCGCTACGCTTCATGGTCGCGACACATTGCGGCTTGATAAGCGCAGTGGAAAGTACCACTCAGAATAAACACGTCTAATTAGGAACGATTGCAGCGAACACCAGGCTGTGATTGCTTAGCTACCATGCCCCCCTGCGATGGTTTGGTCCCTGCGATGGTTTGGTCCCTGCGATGGTTTGGTCCCTGCGATGGTCTGGTCCCTGCGATGGCCTGGTGCCGACTAAATGCCAGAGCCCATGACCAGCAATACGAGGTTTAGGGAAACGCCACCAGAAAGATGCTGGTGAGGAGTTTGCTGCCTCGTCTTGGTAAGCCACCCCGCTTCCATGAGGCAGTGGCACAAAAGTTAATCAGAGAGCGACACGCTGAAGACTCCAGCAACCCCAACAAACCAGAATCTTTGCACAAACCAGCAACTCTTCACCCTAATTCATCATGGAATCCAGATACGAGGTCTTGAAAATCGACCAGTCCAGTCAAGATCATCACGGACTTGCTGCGAAATACCGCCACCTCCGCCTTGACGCTTTGAAGCAGTCTCCAGACTCGTTCTCCTCATCGTTCGAAGAAGAGTCCAAATTCCCCCTCTCCACTTGGGTCTCCCGTCTTTTCCACCCGGAGAAAAAGATATACATCTGTGTTGAGAAGAACTCGTCGCCGTCCAATCCCTCGCCCGAGGAAGGGAAATGGGTGGCGCAAGTCACTCTCCTCGGCCCCGTCCGCGCCGAGACGTACCGCCTTCCCGCTGAATCTGGACAACCGCCGGTTCTGGATGACGATACAGAGGAGAAATGGCAGGTGCTCGGGCTTTATACCCTGCCCAGCCATAGGGGAAAGGGCTTGGGTAAATTGATATGCCGGGCAGCTTTCACGGATCTCAAATCACCTGGACCCGGGCCTAAGAACGTACGGGTGCGGCTCATGGTCAAACCTCAGAATACTGTTACGGTGAAATTGTACGGTTCGATGGGGTTTGCTGATGCAGGGCGGTGCACCTTGGAAGAGGCGCTCAAGGCAAACTGGGAGGCAGATCAAATTCCTGAGGAACCTCTACCAGAAAAGTACAAAACTAGGCATGGCATTATTATGGACATGTGCCTAGAACGTCAATAAACTCAAACTTCAATGTCGCAAAGCAAGCGACAGAGCTTTTTGTTAGAATTAACACCTGGGTTCTCGCTCATGAGGCGCGACTTGCGCCAATGAGGGTTACACCGCCATTTCAATAAGAAGGCCGTGTACGAAAAACTCCGTAATTGTTCACTATTGCTGGACCTCGCTCGCAACCATGTGCTTCAGTACCTTAGCCTTTGCTTCCTTAACCATACTCTATGAATATTTCACTCTGCTCCGGACAATTGATACGTGACAGTAGCTTGGGCGCGGCGCGGCATGGCTTTAGTCTTCATCTCGTCCGGCTGCTCTATATTTACGAGGGCATCTAGTTGAATATGCATGCGAGCTTTGGGGCTGTATTGGAGTAATTCATTTTTTCAAGTTGGACTTGATGCTTGGCTGTTCGCTGCAGGGAACCTCAGCTCGTTCTGCCAGAAGCAAGTGCACCGAGACAGCTGGTACACCCACAGCGAGTCACAGGCGTCAATCACCAATTAAGAATCTGATCATAAGTGGTTAATTGGGGCATGTTGATGTCGTGTAACACGAGTTGGGATCCGAAGTAATGCCCGACCCCAAAATGCCCAGTGACAGAAGACCAAAAAGCAAAAGACCATCTGCACTTTCATTGCCCAGAAGTGCCCCAAGCCTCTGATTGGAGAAGTCGCTGCACTGCTCGCCTCACTTTATCTCAAGGCAACAAGGCTGTGCGAGACTACACGCGTATGAGCAGAAGTCCCGTGCATAGTGGCTGCTGACAGGCAAATAAGGCAACCCATTTCGTTTTGGACCAAAATTCAACAAGAATCGTAGACTTCCCCCTTTACATAAAGTGTGTCGGATACCTTGAATGGTGTCTTGACTATTGCTGGAAAACCAACCTCCCAGCATGTGCAACCCCGGACTCTCGCCTGAAGTCACAGTCAAGCACAGAAGAACTACAACAATCTTCAAGCTGAGCATTGACTGCCCCCCCTTCTCTATCTTTTTTCATGCTTTACCATGCCGCTTGATTGGGCATTATGCGAGCAGGATGTGATCGATGAGTACGTGAACGGGACCAAAACCGCCGAGGAGACTCTCGCACATCTTCGTCAGACGCATGGTATCAATGCTACGTAAGTGTATATTCGGAAGGAATTATCCTTCAAACTTTGAGCTGACATCCTTCTAGTCTTAGGCAGTTCAAGGGGAAGTATGGAGGGAGAAAGAATCTTCGCGCCGATGAATGGAAGGCAATAATTTCTAAAATTCGGGAACGGGAAGCAGAGGGCAAGGCATCCGTTGTCTATCTCCATGGCCGACGACTGCCACCTGAGCGGGTCGCCATAGCGACGCGACGGTATTCGAAGAATTGCAAAGTCAAGAACCCAGACGAAATAGGTCAGAACCGTTCAACTTTAGCTTATTACTGTTCTAGAACTCACTAACCCTTGATTAGACCTGGGCGTCGACACCATCGACGAACATCGTTTAGAAATCCGCAACCCCGCTACCCCATTCCCAGAGCGTACTGTGCACCAGGGCTCTGATATACCTCGAGGACTTATTGGGCATATGGAGACCCAGAGAGTTCAAGAGATGGAGCACCTGATGAGCACGGTAGACCAGGGGGTTGATTTTGAGACTCAAATGGAGCTGGGGGACCTTGATCTCAGAACTCCTCGACTAGAAGATCAACTTGGATTTCAAATTATGTATCCTCAGTCTCACCACAGCCTCGGTATGCTGGACCTCCAACCAAATCGACGGTCGCCTACGCCTTGTCAGGTAGTCATGACGCCGGGTGCCATGACCAAAGCTGGGAGTTGTTCCCCACCACAAGCTCGATTCCTTTCCCCTTCTGGAGGATCTGCGGTTCAAGCCTTTCCAGCAATATCGACCGCTGTTGCAGGCTGGACCAAGCCCCCATTTACCCCATTCTGGGACAGTAAAGGTATCCGATACCCATTCGGAGGATGGTCATTCTGTAACCTTGCTAATTATGGCATAGAATTCACTTCCCTGATACCAGCCATTGGTAGGCCAAGCATGCTCTCCGCCGAGAACAAACTTTGTGGTGTGAATTGGAGCGAGCTACATCCACGAATCCCAGCAGGGAAACCTGGGCATGTACTCTCACACTTGATAAGTGTGGACCCGAAGCTGGAAATCTTGGAACCAGCAACAAGATTTATCGAGCAACTTATGTCGATTGAGAAGTCTTGTCGTTTAAGACGTATGAAACTGTCGGAAATTGAGCTACCAGATCCTGACGATACAAGCCAGCGATCGCTTACGCAGATTTTCTCAGTTATGGTATACCTCATTTCCAACAATTCCCTTCAAGGTGGTCAAATTCAGACTATCGTTCAGTGGACGATGGATAAGGGATTGACCGGGAAGCTCACTATGTTTTTACAAACAAAAGTAGAGTATACACGTTCTTGCGCAGTTGAACTACTTCAGCAGCAGGGCTTTGAGCGCGGAAAGGTGACCTCGCCATCCTTCGAGAATCTTTTCGACTTGGCAAGTTCATTCTCGGTTATAAAACGCCGTGGCTGGCCAGAAAAGCTCTCACGGAACCTGTTTAGGCAGGTCATCGACTCCGATAACTTGGATAATGCTAGGATCTTGGTGTCCAGTGGTGCCAACGTCAACTGTTATCACCGCACTTTCAGAGCTTATATTGTTTCCCCCTTGAACCTATTGAATATAGAGGAATGTTGCAATATGCCATTGATATACTCTGTCAGGTTCGGTTCAGAGGATATGACAAGCTACCTAATCAGCGCTGGGGCTGAGGGCTCGGAATTTGCCCTTCTTTTGGCGATACAACTCAAGCGAGTTGAGATCGTCGATGTCCTACTCCAGAAGACGCCTGGGATTCACCTCAGTTCAGAGACAGTCGTCTATGAAATTCTCGAGGGCGTAAGAGAAGAATCGCCAAATGTGTACAATCTTTTCCGAGAAAAGCTATCAAACCACCCAGGATTTCGAGCCTTTGAACTGATCAAGGCGGCAAGCCAGGGGAATATTTTACTCTCGAGACTGATTCTTGAGTACAACCTCGCTCAGGGAGACCTCGAGTATTGTTTGTGCGCGGCTATCCGATGGGCGAATACGGCAGCTGTGATGACACTTCTCGAGCGAGGAGTAGACGCGAATGCTCGACGATATCGGCTTGCGGATAAAAAGGGAGGAAAACCTGACGAAACTGATAGGAGCCACCCTATTGGGCTAGCGCTTTACGCCGTGAGACCTGGACCTGTGAGCCTGGACATTGTCTATCTTCTCATAAAGGCTGGCGCAGAGATCAATGACGAGCTTCTCATGCACATCGGATATGTTGCAAGTGCGTTGGATCGTCCCGAACTCATCCTCTTTCTGGCCGGAAAAGGATACAACGCCGCCTTGTTTGGGTCGACCATGTTGGTGCAAGCCGCAAAGAAAGGTTCCATCTGCCGGTGCGCCGTTCTACTGGATGCGGGGGTACCAATCGATGCATATAGTTATCGGCATGAACAAATGAGCGCTTTGCAAATGGCGGCAGGCGATGGGCATCTGGCACTCGTGCGTTATCTTGTTGGGCGAGGCGGAAATATCAACCTACCCGCGCATGACAACGAGGGGCGAACAGCCCTTCAAGCCGCAGCCGCAGGAGGTCATTTCGACGTGGTAGATTGGTTGGTCGAAGCGGGAGCCGACGTCAAAGCGCCTCCTGCAATTCACCGTGGAATGACAGTTCTGGAAGCTGCAGCCCTTGGAAAAGAAGGAGGTAATGATGAGCATATGTTCAAGTATCTACTTGCGCTAGGGGCGCCCATCAATCGCCCGGATGGTGCGAGCAGCACTGTTCTACATGATCTCATCAGGTCGCGAAATGCGTGTCTCAGGTTGGCACTTGAAGCTGGCGCACGGCTGGAGCATCGAGAGGATGACCTAGGATTGACGCCGCTTCAGCTTGCCGCAAGCGAGGGCAATATGGAGGCTATTATGCTTCTTCTCAGCCACGACTCCGATATCAACGCCTGTGCTGCTGATGAACCTGAGGGCTGCACAGCCCTGCAAGTAGCCGCCGGAGCTTCCAACGTTGAAGTGGTTGAGCTTCTCTTACAGAACGGTGCGCATGTCAATGCTCCCGCTGCTGCTAGATATGGTCACACTGCTTTGCAAGCAGCCACGTCTTCGGGTCACCGTGACCCACGAATTGTTGCGCTCCTTATCAGTTCTGGGGCAGATGTCAACGCAGAGCCTTCTGGAGAGGGCGGAGTTACTGCTCTGCAGGGCGCTGCCATACAAGGAGACTTACAGATCGTACGGCTTTTACTTCATCATGGAGCCGACGTCAATGCCAATGGATCCCCCGAGGAAGGTCGTACCGCCGTGGAGGGTGCCGCCGAACACGGGAGGCTTGAGATGGTGCGATTGCTGCTCAGCGCTGGTGCGATGCCGGATCCAGTCGACGGGTTTTCGAGCGCAATCGAGTTGGCTGATGAGAATGATCACTACGTTATTGGGGATTTGCTGGAAAAGTTTGTGGAGTCGGGTCAGTTCCTGTTCACCGGCTCGAGTGACTGGTTGGATGAGAACATCTGGTCATCTTTGTCGGAGCAGGGGATGGTGATGGCTGGTGAAGAAGTTGACTGGCTCGTATAATGCCGGACGGAGGGATTGTTGCATCCTGCTAATGTGTTTGTCTTTTGAAGTTGCGAGTTGTTCAAGGTTCCAGTTGGCAATAGACTCTGTTTCATACGAGAACGTACCTGGGCTCCTAAGTGATTAATGGTGACTGGGTAAATTTGGAGTTTATAACCATGTGTTTAACGGAGTCCCCAGCTTTACCTTCAGCAGGATGTGTTGCTCACTCTGGCCAAAGGCATCCTTGACGGCTTGAACAAGTAAAGTATGACCAGACAAGAATGTGGACCTGGCGCAACCTGGTCTTTTAGTGCCAGCGTTGTCATAAAAGCAGAGGATGACCCGACGTTTGGCTGAGCAGACAAATACGGACTGGCGCATCTCATCTCAAGAACCAAAATAGGCAATAATACCCTAGTGCCGTAATTGCGGGGGTGCTTGCATCGAGGAGCCGAAGTTTCGCGCCCTGAACAACCGCACTAGCCAAGTGTCATCGGGTTGGGCTTCCCGATAGCGGACTTCCATGTCCGATGACCTGTCAAATACCTATCACCGGATCATGATCGGACTTGACATCGACGGCACTTGCAGGGCGCTTTTTGTCAAGTATGGCTCAAATACTGGGACATCGCACATCAGAACGGCGTGCTGGGCGTTGCTGGCATACTAAAGTTATTTCAATAAGCTGGGTTGCTGCCGTCTTAGTCGTATCTCTGAGAACCTCCTGATAGCACCCTCCGCTGCATGTGTGGGTCTTATCTCGTCTTCCGAGGAAGAGCACCCAACTGTTCCTCGCACGACAACGCAACATTTCCATGAGTCACAGACGGTAGAGCCTGTTGCATATTCACCTTGCTGTTGCCGGCACGTTTTCATCACTACGGAGAACATCTACGTTGATTTCGATCATACACGCCCCCACACCCACTGCCAACATGGGTTCTCTGTCATACACGATCCGCATTGCCATGCTGAATGCGGACACGCCCGTCCCAAACGTCCGGGCCAGGTCAAAATCCTACGGAACCATCTTTCACAACCTTCTGAGCGACGCCGCATCCCGAATCTCCCCTCATGTCAAGATTGAATCCACCGACTTCGACGTGGTGCTGGGTGAGTATCCAGAATCAACCTCAGGCTTCGATGCCATAATTGTCACCGGCTCGGCATCATCCGCATACGACGATCAACCCTGGATCAACAAGCTTGACGCATACTTGGCGACAGTATATGATACCTCGCCGCGACTGAAAATCTTCGGCAGCTGTTTTGGGCATCAGGTCCTCTGCCAGAGCTTGCTTGGAGCGTTCGGATGTAAGGTCGAAAAGGACCCGAAGGGATGGGAACTCGGCGTGCATGGAATCCGCCTGACGGACGACTTCCGCAGGGCTTTTCCCTCGGCAGGGAAGGCTCTTACTCATTCAACCTCGACCTCACGGCCTCACGATGACACAATGCGTCTCCAATTTGTCCACGTCGATCATGTCAAGCTCCCGGCCGAGGGACTACCGAAACCCTGGATGTTGGTTGGTGCAACTGAGCATTGCGCCGTCCAGGGTGTCTACGAACCCGGTCGGGTGCTCACGTTTCAAGGTCATTTCGAGTTTGACCGTTTCGTTAACAGCGAGACAATCAAGGTGTTTGGCGCGAAATGGGAATCGAAGCAGTATCAGAAGGCAATGGATTTGATCGACGCAGATGATGACGCCCAAGCAGCTGCAGAAATTGTACTGAAGTTCCTGCTATAGGAATAATGGTACAAATGAATCGCGGAGCGGCAATGGCCGAGGTCGTGGAAGTCTGGGTTGTTAATGGCGTGGTTGTCAACCAACATGTGCCCTCAGGTTATCTCAGTTATAAATGTATCTCGACTTTTATCTACTGCTTGAAAAGACTACCACTAGAGAAATCTCGATTGCCACTTCTACATGCTGATTTTAGATCTCTAAAAAGTAGTCAATACCACCGCAATCATTCGATGAACTCCCAGGAAAAAATGGCAATCTGCCTGGAAAGCTTTTTATCCAATTTCAAACTGTGGAAGACGAAATCGTAGAGGTGACTCCTTAGAACAGGCGTTTCAGACGAAGTTGGCTTTCCCAGATGTTGGGAAAGCTTCTCAACGAATTGACTCACCGTTTCATGACGGAGAACGGCCCCTTTCCCATCCAGGTTCATTGCCTCGAAGGCCAGAGTGCTTGTATTTGCTCTTCAACAGGAATACTTGCGTATTGGATCTGTCTTCTCAAGCGTCACGTTCCTCCACAGGGGCGTTATCATCAAGGTTAACGACCTCGATTTGTACTCAACATTGAATTGCAACAATACCCACCAAAGATCTTTGTCATGTTATGCAAAGCTAGGCCTGCCTCTTCAGGTGCCCAGAGAAGTCCGTAGTCAGGAAAGCCCACAAATACGCTCGAATAACAGCAGGGCACATAGCTGGAGATCTCAATAAGCCTCAGCAGCGCCTTCGAGAAGCTTAAGGCGTCTGCTGAACTCTTTCACCAAGCCTTGGGAGATCCTTGGATCCTTGTTGATCTCAAAGTGTTTTACGGTAACATTGCGAATTTCGTTCCGGAGTTGTAGAACTTTTGGACCATTTGGTCGTCGGTTAATTGGTTGGGGCCCTTGTTTCAACACCCGCATCTCGACGTTCATCGTCATGATTTCCCGCGACTCACACCGGCTCTCCCTCTCCCTCGCCCTCTGCCTCTCCAGGTCCCGTTCCGTATCGCCCGCATCCTCTCATCACTCTCCCTCCAAGAATCCCTCTTTTCCTCACGAAGCTCTCGTGGTGTTTTCCCCACCGCGTTCGGCTCATCCATCAGCCCACCTCCCTCAGCTTTCTCCAGTCTCAACATCATGTCGTCCTGAGCTTTGATCCTGCCATCCGTTGCATTTTCTGCTCCCTGTGACCAAAGCATCCCCCACGCAGCTTCGTGGAGCGGTGTGTTTTGTTTTTTGTTTTTTGCAGTGACGTCGGCGCCATGTGCCAGCAAAAACTCTGCTGCCTCGAGATTGTGCAAGTTGCAAGCCGCAAGGTGTAGCGGTGTATTCCCGGTATCGTCGGCATCAGTCGTCTTCGCGCCGTGCTCTAGTAGAATAGCTATAGCAGCCGCGTCGATAGGCATGCCGTTAGCCACGCGATGATACAAGCTGTGCAGCGGCGTTTGTCTTTTGTTATTCCGCAAATTGGCATTTGCCCCTTTGTCGCACAGGACCTTGAAGATCTCGGTGTGCTGTTTGCCCAGCTGGCCGTAGTGTTGGGTGGCGTAATGCAAGGGCGTGTTTCCATCGTTGTCTTGGATGTTGATTGTTTTGGGATTACTTTCCAAGAGAAGTTCAATAGTGCTGATGATTTGTTGCGCCATTTCCTTGAACTTCGATGTAGGGGTGAGCCTGATGTCGTTGTATAATGGATTTCGAGCAGCCCAATGAAGAGGTAAATCCCCTCGACTGTCACGCCAGGATACCATGTCTGCGATATCGACACCAGCGCCTCGGCGATCAAGAAGGACCTTGATCGCATCAACATTTGCATGCAAGCTGCCGTTAAATAGCGCAGTAACGCCCAAAATGCCATTATCGATGTGGCTATCAAAAAAGAAGTCCCCGTCTAGCCTCGTCTTCGCATGGACATCAGCACCTCCATCGATGAGTCGCTGGATCAACTCAGAACTTGCCCATCGAGCGGCCAAGGTGAGAACGGTATCACATGGCACTCTGAATGCTTCATCCGTATGTACCCAGTGTCGGGGAAGGAAGACGACGTCAGAAGCACGGGCGCCCTGGTCGAGAAGCAGGTTCATGGTATCATCGCTTTTATCAAGGGATTCGCGTTGCCAAGGGGAACAATCATTTTGCCCGCATTCATTGAGACTTGCAGCCGATCCTATCGCAGTGTAGCCACAAGGGTCCCGAGCGTGAATGTCGGCGTATGCTGGTTGATTATCGAGCAAAAAACGAACCACGTCGGGTTTGGCGGAGCCGGCCGCTACATTCAATAGCAAGAAGCCGCGTTCTTCGAGGGACTTGGCTTGCGTAGAGCCGGTAACTGTGGGAAAGTGCTCAAGAAGAGTTCGAAGCACGTCGACACTCCCGCTCTGAGCTGCAATGTAAAAAACGTCTCCGTAGCGCGGATGTCCATCCTTCGGACCTATGGCCATAGGTACTTTGGCCAAATATTGCTTTAGGGCGACCACATCATTTTGACGAATGATTTGATATAGAAGATCGAGATTTTCGGTTTCAAAGAGAGTAGTCCCGTCTTGGTCAACCATCGTCATGGGGATGAAAGGTAGGCTTTCATCGTCGCCGCCACAGTCTGGGCATTCACGGAATGCTCGATAGTGCGAGTCAGTTCCTGGGTAAGACTGTGAAGCCATGGTATGAGGGGGGCTGTGGTAAGGAAAGATGAAATTGTTAGGGCGCCTGGATAAATAGGGCTGACGGGTGCTTATTGTAGGTAATTATCAGCTTGTTGTGTTCGTATTGAATGCTATTCCGAGTTCCTACGGCGGACTAGCAAGAGTCATCGGCATCGCGGCACCACATCCCGCGACTAATTAAACAAAGGGGAGTCTGCTGCCTGAAAGTGGAGGTTCGCGTTAGTTCGGAGTACAGGGACTGCTTTTAAGCGAAAGCAAGGACAAGAGCTGGTCTGTCAAAATATCCAAGCTAACCGCAATGCGTTCTTTTGCATAGTGCAGAGGCTTGTGCATGTCAGAGACAGACAGAGACTAGTCTACGGTGGCACCTTAGCTTGACTCCGCCAAAAGGGCAATAACTAAAATCCAGAAATCTAAAATAGGAGAGGGGAGGGGAGGGTTCTATAAGGCTCTATAAATCAGGGAGCTTAAGCAGATACTTAGAGGGGCTCCATAATGCCCTATAAATTAGGGAGATATAGGGGATAAGTTGGGTTTAACTTGCAATTTTTGTCATTTCTAGATTTCCGGATTTGATTGTTGCACTTTTGGCGGAGTTAAGCTAAGGTGCGACCGTACTAGTCCCTACAGCGATATCTGAACAGTCGAAGATGTTCGGGTTGATGTCGTACATTGTGGCTGCAGATACCCCCTGCACCAGTGCGATTGAGTTACAAGGACAAGGTTGGAGAGATCTAGGACCATTCTGCAGACTAGCCACAGCTTGCCGACACATTATTGTGCACTTGGGCATTAGACGTTTCGCATACTGGACTAGACTATATATCAAGGAAGTCAAAGTCGAATTTCCGAAGCTGTCAATACACTCATCCGTCATTAGTGGCGAGGTCTCATCGTCACAGTTGACTTTCTGGTACAGGGAAGTCTCACAAGCCCTCGAGGCAAGTCTACCAGAATAAACACGTCGGATAAAATGATCCACTAGGCCTTGAATGTACAAGGATTCAAGCAACTCAGTCGTCCGGACTCATCTCTGCTTCCGGCCTGTCCGCATACTCCGTGCCTAGGCCATTCTACTAAACCATCGACGGAGGCTTGGGGGATGATGCAACCCGGCATACCCTACGAGCAGCCATTCAGCCTCGTTTTGGTCCTGGCCGAAGTGATTAGGACGGGAACGGGCTATTCCTCTCGCGGAGACATCGTCAAGTCAAGTAAGTGCCCCCTCGTCTATGAAACATGACGAGGGAGTGCGATCAACAATAGGCGCAAGAAATGCCTCCAGTCATTTGGTAGAGACAGCATGCTTGGGCTGGATGAAGAGGTATTCCGGCATCTTCGAGCTGACCGGGAGGTGGGAGGAAAGGAAATGGGCAGAAGAATGAATCAAGCTTATTCACTTAGGAGACCGGACTAGGGGCTACGGGTCAGGGTATTGGCATAGGGAAAGTTGTTTGCAAGAGGATTGATATATCCAACATCGGACAATAGAACAAGGAACTAGGCATACTTACAAAACAGTATCAGGGAGGATAGATATTTGATGGCTTCTCTAGTTGTAGTTTCAGGGGGGCATTTAATAGTTGAACTTTTATGGTTGTAAGCTTATTATGCATTGAGCCCAGCTGAAAGTATCTTTTAGCTGGTAATACTAGTGAATATAGCGATTTAGCTAGTAGGCAATATATCCAATAGCAAGATTAACCAGATTATTAATAATAATAACCTTATATTATATTTTATAAGAATACTATGATGAAGAGTATTATTAAAATGATAATCAATGTGTTGGTGAAGGTGACCCAGGACAGCCAGCAGGAAAAGAGACACCCAACCGCCTTGGTCTTGGTTGCTGCTGGGGAAAAGACGTAGGATGTCTTTTGGCTTCTTGGTAGGTAAGGCAAAGTCAGTCAAATCAAGCGCAATTTTAAAGCAGAAAAGACCATCAGATTAAAGTTGGTACGATCGAAAGGAACACTCAAAGACTGACTAGAAAACGGGCATCTTTGGCTCTCAAATTCACTTCCTAAGCTGATGTCCCTTCTAACTTCCTTGACGAACTTTGTCAGTCCCTATCTCTCTTTTAATCTTAGCTGAAATTGGGCCAATTGTTGAAAGAGGCTCTTAGCCAATAAAAACACTGTAACGCCTGCACCTTGTCCGGACCTCAATGTCTGCTGGCCCCGGCACAATGGTAAAATATATCTATCTAACTACTTAGGCTTTGTTATAGCATCTTGAGATGGCTGAGGCGGTTGTAAGTTATGTAAGAAAGGCAGAATTCCACTCCTCAACAAGCTTGAGCGAGGTATCCCACAGTTTCTTGGCGCTCTCTTCATCAAACGCCCAAGGAGCATACCCTTGGTCCGACATATCCCAGGGTGAGGCATCGGGCTTTGCGGGGCCCTGTTCGGCGCAGTCGGCAAGATAGCAAGCTCCACGCCCCTCCCACTCTCGGCCCACAGCTGCAAGGACAGAAGTAGCGGCGCCTTGTCCAGCGTCTTTCATCAGGCTGAAGCTCTCCTTGTTCTCCGCCATTCCCTTCATAACGCCTGGGTCAAGATGCTGGCCCAAGTTTGTCGCGATAATTCCTGGGTGTGCAGCAAGACCATGGAGGCCTTCGGCTCCATATCGTCTTTCAATTTCGTTGGCCATTAGGATGTTGGCAGTTTTTGCTTGGCCGTAAGAAACCATAGGTTCATAGGAACCCTCTTCATCGAAGTTGAGGTCGTGAAACCGGATTCCATTGAATCGATGTCCCAATGATGAGAGCAACACAACGCGTGAATTGAACGCAGGTGTGCTGCTAGCCAAGAGAGTAGATTGGAGCAGCTGGAAAAAGAGAAAGTGGCCGACATGGTTGATGCCAAATTGAGTCTCGAATCCATCCTTGGTGCGGCCCTCAGGTGTGGCCATGACACCGGCATTGAGTAAAAGGATATTGAGCTGGGAGCTTTGGGCTAGGAACGCCTTTGCACCGGCTCGAACCGAATCGAGGGAGTCGAGAGACATCTCAATGAGGTGTAGTGACTTGGGGTCCGGCTTGCTTGCGGTTGACAGGATGTCATCAATCGCCTTTTGGCCCTTCTTAAGATCTCTTACTCCCATGTAGATTGTCGCTCCGGTTTCATATATGGCGCGTACACTCTCAAGGCCGAGCCCTTGGTTGGCACCTGTAACGAAGACAACCTTGCCCGTCAATTTCCCCTCAAGGTCTTCGTCTTTGATGATTTGCAGCGCGGTCGGTCGGCTGTCTCCAGGCCCGGAGGGGTTTGCGTGCTGAGCTTGGTATCTCGACATGATGGATAGAATAGGTAAACAATGAGTCTGAAGAACAGTGATCCTGGAAAGAACTTGATGATGATAGCGTTGGGCTACTGTTCTTAACTAAACGTGATGTTCTCGCAGTCTTTATACTTTGCTCGACACCTATTCAAATCCCGCCGGGTTACTGGAACGTCCCGCTCTGCGGAGTTCTGGAGGTTCTGGAGATTCTGGAGATAGCGGTAGTTCGGACTTAACAAGATCCTGACGACCTGAGCCTCTGGCAATATCTACTCACAACCCCAGACATGCACAGTCTCGTACTCATGATGATTTGATTGGACAGAGACCAAGCTTAGGAACACAAGAGCTTGAGCAGCGGATTGGTGCGGTGGCAGATAAGCTTAAACAGAGGGTCCTCCATACCACTAGCGCAAAGTTAAATCTCGTTTTGGACTTTGTTAATACGGAGTTTTATAACGTTAAACCGCAACTCCGCCGCTAGGAGATCAAACAGGTAGGCTCCGTGCAAAGATTGAAAACAGGATACTGGATGGACTTAGGATTGGTAATGCATGGTTCGATCTCCTGCTTTTTTTGCATGACTTGCGACCGCTCCAGCCGTCTCGAGATGCCACGACAAAGTCTAAGTGGCCAGCTGGACATATCTTGTCGTTTTCACAAGTCAATGTCCACTGACACATTGACCAAGGCTTCGTGGACTCCATGGTTTCACAGCAAGCAGACTGATATCCTGATCTACAGCCCTCTGAAGTGGTGCTTACCTCGGCCTCTCCATCATTGCAGCCACCTTTTTGCATTTGTTGCTGTTGTGGAAGCCTCACCATTGACACGTTGGCACGTCAGACGACTTGGGACAGCACAAATTCTGAGTCTGTCCTTTGGCTGGCGAACACTCAGTCGAGTCCCGCATGGGCTGCGATTTCTTGTCGCCGCGAGTAATCTCAGTGAAGCCATTCGCACATGTTGCTCCGTAGTTGATGAAGTGGCAGTATTGGTCCTGCATGTTCCGGTTGTCGCTCTTCAACTTCTCAGTGACGGAAATGGTCAGGCCGGTGGTGAGGTCCACGTTCAAGTCGTTGCTGAGTGCAGATACTAGATCGATGGAGAATGTATGGTTCCCGTCGTCGTTGTCGCTGATGATCTGGTTAATCTCGCTGTTGAATACGATGTTAGATGAATCAATGCATCCACGGGCATCGCCAGCTGAGATATACTCAGTAGCCATAAAGCTCGGGTCCGTCTTCTTAACGTCTATGGCCCATGAGCACCAAAGGGATAGCCTTCAGTGGAGAGGCTCCCTGTATCTAACTCGCTGGTCATCGCTAGCTTCAGTCGACGTAGAATCTGGGTTTGGCTACGTTGCACCTACAGTTGGATCGCTGGGATTCAGCGCGACGGGAGCTGGAAAATGGGGTGGTTGGCAAAGTATTCTAAGTTATGCCTCAAGGCAGTAGGTCGCACGTGGAACCGGGCGCTAATGGGCGGGCCGGAGAGGGGTGTACTACTAGTATGTAATCTAGGTACTGTAAGCACCCTTCCCTTCCCTTACACTGCCTCGACGCCACCTCGTCCACCTCCTTTACGCACATCAGGCTGAGGCTGTACCACATCCGATGTGTTTAAAAGGACGATGCCGCCTCTGCCTTGGCCCGTCAGCTCTACCTAGTTAGTCCATGCTACTCCCCCGCTACCGCTTCATATGAGTAAGTCCCCTACGTTTCCCCTGATAGAGGGCAGCCGGCCACCAGAAAAGGGGGGCTAACCTGTCCACAGCAACCCAATACAACGAGTATCAGGCGAGGCTGTCCCGTCACTCGGAGCGTGGGGGGAAGCACCACCTTTACCCCGGCAACGACTACGTCTCCCTAGTCGAGTTCTTCAAAGAGCTCGGCGCGCGCGTGGTCGACTCATCGGAGCCTTTTGTCGTCGTACACGACATCGACGTCGACGCGAAGACGACGCGCTCCGAGTTCGCGTGCGACGCCGAGGGCCTCGCCCGCTTCGAGCAGTCGCATCTCACCGCGCAGGCCAAGGCGAAGCTGGTCTTCCTCCGTGGCTACCCCAGCCTGCAGTGGCTCCTGGCTGTCGGCGCCGCCTACAACGTCGACCCGGCCGTCTATCAACGGCACCTGCGTTTTCGCACACTCGATGACGCCGGGGGAGGCAGCTACGACACGGAGTCAACGCTTCCGTCCGCGTCCACTGAAGTCTTCCAGCTCACCATCACGACCATCTGCTCCAACGAGGCGCCGACGCCATTGGGGCAGCCAGCTGACCTCGACCAGCTGCGACGGCAGTGCTCCGAGGACCTTAGGAAGTACCACCTTAGCCTGCGCACCAAGGCTCGGCCGGGGGACTCACTGGTCAGGCAGTGCTCAGTCCTTAGCCGGCGGTATAGCGTCATCGACCAGGTCGTCACGGTTGGTGTGAACCGTCTTGGAGACTCGTGGAATGGTGCGTCATCTACTTCCACCGTTACGCTTATTGGCGAGGAAGGCTAACATGCGACACAGCCGTGGTATGGATGGACAGCGGGCGAGATCTGAGCGAGAGCCTCACGGGGCCGTGGTGTCCTTCCGACCGACACCGTGCCTGGACTACCTACATGTCTCCCGTCATTCAGCATCGGGACCGGCTCGCCCTGCTAGACGACGCAGCCGACGCTCCTGGCGCGCCCCGACCGGGACAACGGCAGTGGGAGGCGAACCAGAACGCCTGCCTGCTGCCCTTCCAGTACGCACGTTTCCTCCTCCCGGAAATCGCGAAACAGGACGCCATGTACGCGCTGAGCGACGTGTTCCAAATCTCGGCCGCGGCGGAGCAGCAGTTTCTGAATCTCATGCAGTCGTTGCTGGACCGCGAGATGGAGACGACCCTGCGCGAGCCGTTCGACCACGACCCCATGCTCGATCTTCGCTACTACAAAAAAGTCGTCGGCGAGCACGCGACACGCATCGCTTAGACTTTGCTACTGCTGCGCAGCCGCGATGAACTCAACTGGCTGCGAGGCGGCGCGTTTCACCGCTATGCTCTGCCGAGACATTGCCTACCTGCACCAGCGAGCTGAGAGCCTGTCCGAGAGCCTGCAAAACAGCATGCAGTCGCTAGCCAACAACGCTACCTTCCAGGAGTCAGTCAAGGCCGTGGCCAATGCCGCGCGTGTCGAGCGCCTGACGCTGCTGGCCACCATCTTCCTGCCCCTGACATTCACGTGCTCGGCCTTTGGCATGAACTTTTCTATATTTGGACAGGGCGACCTTAGTCTCTGGATCTACGCGCCTACCGCCGCTGTCGTTATCGTCCTTTCTTTTCTACTATGGCATCTCGGTGGGCCGCGTTACCGCCTTCGAGAACTCCTGCGTTGACGAATAGCAACGAGAAGGGAGAAACGGATGGCATCTGAATTGCACTTCACTTGAAATGACGATAAGAGAGGAGGACTAGATCATAAGATGGAACGTCCCGTGTTGAGACGGATCGGCTTCCCACCCTTTTCGAGAGTCCGGTGGATGAGATCAATGAGAGCCAGATCGGTACCTGCCCATGATAGAAGAGCCAATCGTTAGCCTGGATTCGCACGACGTAAACCCGAGAAATCTTCAACTCACCGGGTGGCGCTGCCACGCTGACACTAATTGGGAATGGTTCCTTGCGGTGCGTAATCTCGGAGTCGTACAAGATCTCGCCGACTAATTATACATTCCGTCAGTATGACGTTGCATGAGTCGAACAAAAACCACTCACTCGGTGCCGTTATTTCAGGGGTTCCGGCGATTGGGGATATGTAAAGAGAGGAGTATCCGCTGAGGAGACCGAACGGACTGGTAAGAAAGGGGAAGTTAGCATGAACAGCCAAGAACTGTACTCGTCGTGGTGACCTGACTCACGGGGGAGGTGCGTCGCGGTAGTTCGGTCTGCCCTCGTCGATGGGGAGAACAAGGATGGACCCCTGGGTGAAGATGTTGTCCAGAAGCCACTTTCTGTACGTGTAAATCCGTTCCCAGCCCTCGTCTCGCTCCTCTGAAGTCACTTTGTCCGCGGTTTCCCTTTAACATAAAACCATTAGTCTCGCGATGTACACAGCATTGGTCTACATTCTTACCATCGCCAGCGCAGGGCGCGATGCACGAATGGAGTCTTTCCGAACTTTTCCGTGTAGCCATCGTAGAATTCCTTTACCATCCCGATGGCATCCTTGTAGTAGGGCAGGGTTCCAGCCTGGTTGGGGAACATCAGCGGGAACCTTCCGGCAAAGTGAACAGGCAGATAACTTACCGTCTTGAGGTACTCTGAGATGTCTTTCTCGGTCACGGACGCCGGAGAGGATTCCCGCCACAGCTCCGCCAACGAGATGGTTGATCGCTTCGTACCGAGCACGGTTTCTAGATCTTCGACAAACGAGTCAATGAGCTTCATCTGGGCTTCATTTGACGTTGGCAGGTAGTCGAAAGGATATAAGATTCTGGTTCTGCTCTTTTGGACCAAGGGTGTTAGCTATGCTCCGCGAATGGTTGGGGGTAGGGTGCAGCTACATACCGACCCAAACTTGTAGTTCTTGATAAGTTTGTCCGAGTCGCCGTACCACAGGTCGGCGAATTGATGGAAGCGTGATATGTCACGCCCGAAGAAGGAAGGGACGTCGAAGTAACTGGTAAACTCGTTAGTTCATCAGGCAAGAAGGGAGTCGGATTGGGTGGTGAATGCAAGTACGGGTAGAAGGACGCTACGCCCTGAGTGTCGAGAACGCCGTGTGTCGGTCGGATAGCAAAGCACCCATTCCAATAAGCAGGCTTTCTACAGCTGCCGTTGGCTGGAGGTTGCCCTCAAGGTCAGTTAAGTATGGGGGTCAGGGTTTGACGGGCACTCACTGTCTGAACCAATGGCAAAGTCGACCCAGGGGTAAGCTCCAAGAGCTGCGCAGCTTCCACTGCTACTCCCGGACGAAGTCTGGTAGCCATCTCCACGAGGATTGTACGGCGCGAGCCATTCAACGCATTCCATAGTCTCCTCCCGAACAACCATGGCGTTGAGCCGAGTTTTGCCCACGATCCATGCCCCTAGGTCCTGGAGACGCTTGACCGAGGGCGCGGTTTTCGTCTTGGGTGACTGATAGTCCGCCCAGGCGCGATTGCAGAGCGTCGTCTTGCTCCCTTCGATGTCAAATATGTCTTTGACGGCGATCGTGACCCCCTTCAGTGGCTTGTCTGGAGTGGCCGTAGAGCGCGAGTAGGACTGCGGTGGCACAACGATACGGAGGGAGCTGGCCTCGGTGAGGGTGCTGTCTAGCTCGATTGGCCGTCTTGACAATGTCACATGTCAGCCTCGGAAGCTTTAGGACACATGGTCAGGCGGAGCTCACCCTTTGTGAAGTTGGTAAGTTACCGTCATGGTCAGGTTCTCATCGTGGTAGATCCTCCAAGGTTGGAAGATACGCCCCTGGTAGCCGACATAAAGGCCATCATCAGAGACTAATGCGTTGGGGAACTTCGCGAATTCCTAATCCGCCTTCCAAGTTTCCTTGAGCAATTGGACAGCGGAAGGTTGAAAATCCACCCTTGATTCTTCGGCACCGTAGAAGACGATCAGTCGCAGGAAATCGGTCTGGAAAGCAATGTCCGGCTCCAGAACGCGGGAACGGAAGTCCTTGAGTTGGGCTTCGGAGATGGTAGCGCCCTCACTTATGTTATAGAGGATAAAGGGAGTGGCGTCGCGTCTAGTGATCAGGGCTCCGGAGTAGCCATCGATGGTGTCGCCCTGTGTCAATGGATGTTAGCTTGGAAGCAGTAAGAGAGCCGACGGCGTGAGATGCGCACAGAGTCGACCAGTTGATAGGAGACATCGTTGACCACAAGAACTAGGTCTGTATGAACGCTTGACGGCCCCTCCATGTCGGAAGCCTGGGAAAAGTGCACGTCGTGTCGTTTTCGAAGTGCTGCCGTTTCCGACAAGTCTGAGAAGGACGACGATGCCAACAATGACGGCGAGCGGGGTGACCGAGGACAACCGAGAGAGGGACCCATGCGCAAGGCAGTCAAGCTCTGCGGTACTGACCTCTTTCTCGTTGGCAGAAGGCAGAGGCCGCGAATGTGGAGGGCAGAAAGCCTATGGCGTTCAGCAACACAAGTCTTTGCATGGACCACACGCATTCGGCACTGATTCACTGAACAAGCTCGACATGACGCGGAGCCTCAAAGTGAATGTGGACAGAAGAGGAAACGAGGAAGCCAACTGCCACAGGGTGAAGAGAATGGTGCCAACTGCTTTGGGGACCGGTCAGGGAAGGTGAAGTGCAGTACATACTTAGCAAGACACTGTTCCTTCCCCGCCAATCGGTGGAAACGTGAGCCGCATTATCTGACGATCCGCCTTCCGCCTCGCCGTGTAACCCCAACGAAATTGAAATGCCTCACTTTTGCGGCAGCTCATACGTCAAGTTAACACCCAAGCAATCTAGACTGTGATATATTCTAGGGCAGAGCCTGCACTTCTCTCGCGAGAAGATCCAAGCAGGCTGTTAAATAGCCCGTGTGGGAGTACGGAAGCTGCGGAAGGGGGGGTTGTCAACGTGCCTGGCATGGTCAAACTAGAAGCTATCATGATGGCTCTCCGGCTTCAGGCTCGGGGTATTTAACAAAAAGCGTTCGAAGGGCTCGCGAGATACCTGAGGTCAGCTTCCCCATCCACGTCGCGTCGCTTCAGCTCTCAGCCTACTACGAATACGCGCCTCCTGCTCCTTCACTCGCAAGAGCCCAGCTCAAACCACAAACATGTCTTCGCCCTCGCAGAACCAGCCTTGGAAGTCTGAGTGGCCCCCGTCCAACGTGGCCAGCAAAGGCAACACGCACGGCTGCCCTGCCGGCACGGTCCTCTACGGGGACGGCGACACTGTGAGCAAACCCCGAGACGACGAGCCCATCCAGGCTCCTAAGCCCACCAAGAAGGACGAAGCCCTGCCTTCCACGAGAGACGACGAGACGCCCTCGGGCTAGAGTAGCTGGGCCAGTCTTGCTCGCCAACGGCAGCCACATAATTTTCAGGCCTGCCTTCTGTCTCGCATGGATGGGAGGAGGCCATGCGTGTCACTCTCTTCTCCTTTTGCATCTGAGAAGCTCTAGGATGGGCAGTGCTCGGTATTATAGACGATGATGCCTCCAGATATCACGCCCAACATCAGTCTTCGTCTAACAAACAAACATACCTTCACAACAACGCCAGGTTTGACTGTTGAGTGAGCTAGTCTTCTTGAGACCCATTGCGTCCTCGGAGTGTTCATCGACTAACACTAGCCATTTTCGCGCAGCATCATCGTGATTCCAGCTCCAGGTTCAGCACCTGTGGCCGAGTGGGGCATCGCGGGGGTCCTAGCAGCACTCAAGAGCAATCACGGTACAGTTTCAAGTGCCTGTACTTACTACTACGACTACTCGAAGAAGCCGGATGATACCCAAACGTGGGAGTCGTTCCTAGACCTTGGAAACAGCCTCTTGGATGCTTTGCTAGCGCGAAAGGAATCAGAGTCTCCAGACGTGGGCATTCCGGGCCAAACTTCTCAGCGTAGGACCATTCGCTAAACATCCTCATAGAATCGCACCATCTTCGTATGCCATAGCCTGGGTGGTCTAATTCTCAAGAAGGTGAGCTCGAAACCCTTCTTCGGCCACGCTGCCGTGCTTCGCTGCTCACTACATATGATGTCGCCAGAGCCTCAACGCCGCTCGGCTTCGCAGGGAGCACTTAGCACCTACTCTCAACCGGCTGTTGGGTATTGTATTCCTGGGGACCCCTCACAGCGGTAGAGACGACCAAGAGACGTGGGAGAAACATCTTCTGATTGCTCAAGCTTTGCGCAAAAAGGGCTGGGCTACAATCAACTCTTCACAGAATAACGCAAGGGACAGCTTCAGCATAAACGACCTCGGAGTTCAGTTCGAAAAGCTGGCTCTATCGTTCCCTGTGCTCTCGGTATCCGATGGGAAGCCAACAAGGTTTGGTGGACTATTCAAAAGAATCAAAACTGCCAAGGTAAGTTTGCACTTGTTCATTTTGGTACCTACGGTTACATGCTGGGGGGCGGGCGAGGACTGGATTGGCGTGCGGTACATCAAACAGGTGATGTTGGGTCCAGACAAGGTCGGGCGAAATCTGCCTGTCAGATGTCAGGCGGAACTGTCACCCCAGATTCAAACCCGGGACTCCCCATCCCCCACCGATCTCCCGGCCTGACATGACTACTTCTCCTCTTCTCCGCCGCACAACCTTGGCTAATATAGGTGACGTAGGAGCTCGTTGACGAAAACCTCGCTCGGACGGGCCTGACAGGCGAGACTCTGATACGCGCCGACGCCGAACATCTGGACCTCTGCAAGCTCGCCATGGTTTCAGGGATGGTCTCCCATGTGTCCGACTTCTTCCGCAAGCTGTTCGGACGTGCGAAACGTAAGTCCAAGGCCTTCGCCTCGATTCGCCAAAGCGGTGAAATCAAGCTCTAACAAAGGGATCGTATCTGCGTAGACGAGAGCACGCCAGCATCTAGCGTCTCTAGTTCGCGTGCTCCGACCCTCGAAAACAGCGTGGGCCTGCTAAATCTGCCCACTCCTCGCCGTGGCTACTAGTCTTCGACAACGCAGACAACGTCGACTCGCTGTCAGACTACTGGCCCAGCGGGTCAACTGGGTCTATCCTTGTCAGTAGCCGTGACCCCTTTGCCAAATCCTATCATTCCTTTAGCATGCCCGGTCTAAATCTGGAGCCCTTCCCGGAGAATCAGGCCGCCGAATTTGCTAGACGGGTCACGGCTTGTGAGAACACGGACAAGGAGAATCAAGCCAGCCGTGCAATGGCCGTCCAGCTGGGCTGCCTTCCCCTTGCCATCATCCACATGGCGGGTGTGATATGTCGTCGTCAGTGGCCAATTCACGAGTTCGTCGTCAAATTTAAACAAGACAGTCGGTATAAAGGCCTTAGAAACACGGGGAACAACCCACAGCTCAACCGTTACGGAAACACACTGGCTACCGCATGGAACTTTGACGACTTGAGCCCTAGCACGCTTTACATCCTGCGCTTAATATCAATGCTCAGTCCAGGCCGCATTCAAGAGCATCTTCTCTTGAGAGCCATGCACAATGCCGGCTCGGAAGTTGCCGGAGACGCCGAGGACGCGTTTGACGATGCGAAGGAAGCCCTCCTATCGTCATCAATCATCAAGCGAAACAAGACCAGTAGGGAATTGTCGATCCACCGCATCATTGCGCAGGAAGTACGGGCCTGCATGACCTCGGACGCTTTCTACGATAACCTCTATGCCTGCGTAAATATGATTGCCGAAGTCTGGCCGTTCAACGATGCTCTCGAAAAGAGGCATGCAACCAGCCGATGGAGCCAGTGTGAAGACCTCATCCCTCACCTCGAGCACCTCCACAAGCTCTACCAGGGTTACAAGCACGAGTGGTCTAAGAAAGAGCATGATGTTGTGCTCATAAGAATCTTTCAAGAAGGCGGAGCGTGAGTGACGATTCCCAGGCGTACATATTTATGCACTCTAAATGGGAGGGCTAATCGAGAACGGGCAGATATCTCCATGAGCGCGGCTTCTCTTTCCGCGGGAAGCCCTACCTTGAGGACGCCCTCGAGTTGAACAACACCATGGAAGACAAGCTAGGGAACAGCATGCATCTCCTAAGTGACATCTACTATACGCTAGGGGCCATTGCCAATGAAATCAACGATGGACCGGGTTGCTTACATTTCAACCTCATCCTGCTAGAAATGCGCAAGACGGTCGCTGAGAAGGCAAATAAGCCCGACGTACGCTTGGCAGCGGCGCACAGCCAAATCGGCATCGCCGATATGATGACGGGAAAACTGGCACTGGCGACCGAATACTTCAAGCAGAGCGTTGCGCTATTCAGGAGCCTCAAGGACTTCCAAGTTGACTTGCTCGGGTTCCCTATGGCGAATCTCGGTCTGGCATACTGGATCCAGGGCCAACTCGACGAGGCAGACGCGACCTTTGCCGAAGCGCTGTCCGACAGGGAGAAGGCATTTGGGAAGATGGACAAGGTCTCTTACAAGTACGTCGGAACGCTGTAGTTGGCTTTGGCGACAAGTCACTAACTACTACAGGACGGGGCGTATTCTTCACGGCTATGGCAATGTCAAGGCCACACAAGCCGAAGCCGCGAAGGCGACGGGCGATGACGTGGCTTATAAGAAGCTTACAGAGGAAAGTCGCATGCTCCACGAAGCGTCGTTGGCTCAGCTCGAATCTACCCTCGGGAAATACCACCATAGAGTAGCGGATCTTTGCCACAAAATGGCCGGGCACTGCATTCTGCGTGGTGACCACAGCACGGCACAGTAAGTTCTCCTCGGGACTCGGTACGCACTAAATATCTGATTATCACAATCACAGGGAGTACCTGGATCGGGCTTTGAGAATCTGGGGCAACAAGGATTGGTATAGAAACCAAGTAGCACGAACGCCGTTCCTAAAGGGGAAGCATTTGGTAAGCCTCGGGGGCAAGGAGGCGGATGAGGGTCGGCAGTGGCTCATACAAGCCGCTTTCCTGAGAAGGGAGATCCTTCAGATAGACCCGCTTGGAGAGCCCACGGAGCAGGATTATGATGAGCTCGTGGTGTTTTGGTCGATATAGCTGGGCCCCCTTTTTCTTTGACCCCTATAGGCGCTATGAGGTCCTCTTACTTGAATAAGACAATGCTGCTTTTACTTTCGCTTTTATGGAAATCATATTCTATGTTAATTATATAATAAGATGAGTGATGTTAGCTTGTGACGGTCGGGTCGATCCCAGGGGTATAGGGCAGGTCCAAGGCGTCGTTGAAGGCGTTCACCTAAGATGACACGTGCCGATCGCGACATCAGACATCTAACAGGCAAGCATCCGACGTCACAACAGCTATGCCAACGCATTCATGGAAATGAATAGAAAGTAAGAGAATAGTATCACTGTGTAAACAAGAGACGATTCCCCCCGTAGCTAGCTTGGTTCATCACCTGATCTTTGGTTGCCTCAAACCAGCGGCGCATACCACACCCAGTCACCCCAACCAAGAATTTAGATCATTGTTGTTAGGGTTGTCCTAACCACAAAGGAAGTCCCCTCTTGGAGAGAGATTTCGTGACTGTGCCAAGGCCGCATATCACTGGTTAGTTAAAATTGGTCAGCGCGCCAGCTGTTTTCTCTCGCTTTGTCGATGCTCTTGCTTGTCACAATGAGGCTTCAGTTTTGCACCTAGCCATAGGGTTCATTTACGGCTTTCTGAATCACCATGGAGCAGAACATGGCTGACCGAACCGCGGATAGGTCCTCCGTCTTCAGGACGGGACTTGACACGAATTAGACGACGGACGGCCATAGCAGCCAGGCTCTGGAGGCCGACCTCGCAAGCGAGCCAAGTTTCATTGAACCCGAACCCAATGACCCAGAAATACAGATTGAGGCATATCGGAGGTCCGTGAACTTTCAGATGAGTCAGTACCGGCGTTATCATCGCAGTTTGCGAACTTTAGGTATCGAACCAAGGATCTTCTCTGCGGCTTAGGTAATTTCGTTCCCCGTCTTGACAGATCCATTCGTCTCCATCGCTCTGCTTCAACCACGGGGAGATTTGTCATAGAGATTGCAGAGAGCGGCCCAAACACCCATCCACTGGACTTTTGGTGCCTGATCACCGTCAGAGACCGGTATCCTCAGCATCCCTGCAATTTTATACAGTCTAAACAAGGCTGTCCGCATTTTCGCCGCCTGGTATTGTGAGCGCGGCTTGGAAGTTGTGCAGCAAGCCACCCCTGGGAGCTAGATGACGAGGACAGGAGCGAGATCGGAGGGTTGAGGTTCGGGATAGCATCATAGGGGCCCTTGATTAGCTAAATTCTCTGAACTTTTCACATAACCTTAATCCTTGGTTTGTGTTATGTCTGTATTGGTATTTTACCTCACTTCTCCCACCCAGTGACTCTCAATTAGGAAACCCTGAAGCCTATCACCAGAAGCGGCTTTGAGTAGTATGTGGAAGTTAACAAGAGGAATGAAGGGTTAAGATGGAGGCAGGCCAAATATCCTTCGCGTCCGATCTCCGCACTGTGAAGAATGAATGGTCTCCTGTAGCTGATGTTGCCGCGTACGATAGCGGGCTTGATCTCATTCTGCACGAAAGCGAGCTTAATGGTCCGCACGACTAGTGCAAAAATTCGAGATCGACAATTGTTGCGATCATTGAAGTCGGATGGGTTGGAGGACACCCTACGTCTCTGGTCGTTGTTGTCGAAGCCCTCTTGATCAGAGCATTTCTGGTCGGAGTACCTCGCGTCGGGGCCCTCCCTGGCCTCTCGTCCTTGGCGTCGCTGGTTCGAAACGTCTTTGTAGTTGGGTCGGCTAATATGTCCAAGGTATGCCTTGCCTGTCCTGTCTTACTTGCGTTTCCTCCTGAACTTAGATGTGTTTCACTGCACAGTGAGACATGATGGAAGCAGCTAGGATCCATGTAGCCAATGCCCCGATGGGTGCTACTTACTGCACAAAAGCTTGAACTGCCGAGATCGACAATGCGTTTCGCCGTCTGCAAGCCACAAAGATGTTACAGGTTAGTAGGCTCTTGGCACCGCCCATGGACCACGGATACACGTGGCTGACGTTGTTACCGACCTAAAGTGATAATTACCGAGACATGGGGGGGAAGCGTGAGACCCTGGGTCATGGGAACCGGACAACGCTCCTACTCAGCGTCGTTTGTTTTCACATGGTCGCTTAGGGTTTTGCACGCAATTGTCTCAGCTGCCACTGCTACCCTGCTACGCTCTAGGCATGTGCTACTGCACAATACTACGTGGTACGTTCCGATTTATGCGGCCATTTCTCGGGCGACGGGACTTGTCAAAGACCGTGGCTGTCATTCAACTCGCCCTCTCCATTTATGACTAATTAGAGGCCCGAAAGAGTGGCCCGGAACCACAATGACATTTCCGAAATTTGACTTAGCCATTGCACCTGGATCTTACTAACCGTAGCCAATTCCGCATAACAATGCCTGATGCGGTCGACGAGCTCAAAGAAAATGGGGGCGCAATGTTTGTCAGTGCTTTGTTAATTATCACGGTTCAGTCTGCGAGTGTTGCCCATGTCTTCGTCGCTACTCTTAATAGTGCATATGGTCTCTACCGGAGTTTGCACCGAGGACTCAGGTTTTTCTGTATCTGCCGTCGATTTTCCCAGCAGGGGGATAATAGTCCACGATAACACAGTACAGGGACTGCGCGAGGTATCAACCTCATCGCCTTATTTGGAAATATCTTCTTCGTCCATGAGGAACTACAGGGTAAAAGAAAATTCGTAGACCTTCTCGCCAATGGTGGAACCGTTTGAGCGGGGCAGCTTAAACACTACTCAATACGGTTGAGTCTGTCTGACTCAGACTCACTCAGAAAGAGCCAAATCCGACGTTTGGGGGGTTAATTAGGACAGTCATGGCGCTGCATAGACCACTAGAGGTAGTTACAAAGACTGGCGCGGAGCCAACAAAGACAGCGACAAAGCACCGAAACTCTGAGAGAAATGCCTCTCGCGAGGCAACTCAGCCATTCAGGAGCTCGCAACCTCATCCAGCCACCATGCAAACCCCTGCGAATGCTAGGGGCAAAATGAATGAGGCGAAGACACTACTTCTCAGGATTGGACATGTCGAGCAGCACACCAGAGTTGGAAGAGCTCAAGATTGAGTCAGAAAAGCCCGAACAGAAACATATGGCCCATGCGCCAAGCCACATCAAGCAGGTGACGAATCCGTGCCCGAACTACACTACACAGGACACTGAGCAGGTTCATGCTTGTTGCAGGGGACGCATTCGGTGGGTGATACCAGGAAAGGCCTGTGTAACTAAGTCACAAGAAATGGAATGTGACCATGCAATGGTCATTAGATGAATTAGTAGAGAGATTGCCGGTAAAGAAAAGACCCGAACCCAACAGCCGAGAGCGCTCGCCACCCGCAACCCGAGTCAGAGCCTCCCACGATGTTACGAGAGACACGACACCGGGGACATTGTTGAGATCAATCCATTCACAAGAGCCCGGTTTATCCCCTCGAACATGCATAAAAAACCTAAAGTCGCTACGTGGTATTGACTAACAACCCACGCTAAGCGGGGACACCCCCGACCTCGCCTACCAAACTAGGAACCGATTTTCTTACCTGGGCGAAGAACGCTAATATGGTACGAATGGAGCGACGTTGCAATACAGGGGCAGTAGTGGGCGCCTTCATTGGCCATATAGAGCCCGAGGGGCAATGAGCTAGCGGGCTCTGTTCTGCTCCTTCGTACACCACGGATAGAAAGTGGGATCGTCGCTGTCCGTCCCAGTCATTCCCTGTAAGCCGGACGGCTAGGATCACTTCGTTGGCTACGGAGTTTCCACCGCTATTTTGAGTCGCCAGTCAAACTGCCGGGAACCATGGATCTCATCATTGCCATCTCTGGTAGGTCTCATCCGGATCTCGAAACCCTAGAAGCCAGGGTACCTCACATGGGTCTGTCTTCGAACACTCCGGAAGATGGAGCCGCGTTGCACGGCACAGGGTGTCGTGATGATCCTTTGCCCCGCAAACGTTACGGAGCCGCTGTACTAGAGGGTTCGCTGAGCCATGGAAGAAAAAGTGATAATCTCTGGTCGTCATGCTTTGAACTGGATCTTGGGATAGGAAGCTGGATATATTCCGACCCATCTCCATCATCGCCTTCCCAACGAGACCAACGCCGTAGCACGACATCTCGATTTTCACGATGGGAGGCTTTCTCGTTCCAGATACCTACGTGGTAGTCGCACCCACCCTCAACGATTTATTAATTGCCAGCATCATCTGGGGCTTTACCCTCGCGGCGGGACTCTTTTCAGGGAACAAGGCCTTCAAGCAGTCGTGGGCGCAATGGCGACGGTCGCGCCGAATACATGCATATGTGATCATGATCTGGACCGAATGGCTCGTGTCTATGGTCATTGGCGTCCTTTCTTGGGTCTTTATTCGCGGGTTCATCCAGCCTAGGTACGCATCACATGGGAGTGGCGGGTTTCCGCATCGCTAACGATTGATACAGCTTTTGGATATACTTTACTTTCCTGTGTCTCTGGGTCATACAGATCCAAACCATGTGCGGCATCATCATCAACCGTATTGGCCTGTTGATGGTCGACAAGCGCAGCGTGATCAAGATCAGGTGGTGTACCGCGGGAATTCTGGGCCTCATCAACGTCAGCGTGTTCGTCATTTGGATTCCCGCGCGCCTGCAAATCTCGCCGACATGGGTCCATGTCAACGAAATCTACGATCGAATCGAAAAAGGCCTCTTCTTGATTGTAGATGCCTGCCTACACATGTACTTTATCTACTTGATTCGAACCAAGTTGATCTCGAACGGCCTCGACAAGTACGTGCCGCTTTTCAGATTCAACCTCGCAATGGTTGCGATATCGATGAGTCTAGACGTAAGTTACGCCCCCGTGGGAGTGAATGATGGCAGCGAGACTGACGCGTTGATTGTAGATCATTCTCATTGGCAGTATGTCGATTGGCAACGGATTTATGTACGTCCCCTAAGATTTCCTGTCTTTGGACGCTCTCCATACTGACTATCGTTCTTCCAGCTACGTCCAATTCCACCCGTTGGTGTACATGCTCAAGCTGCAAATCGAGATGAACATTTCCTCCTTGATCGTCAAGGTTGTCCGTGCAACTGGCGACAACAGCTCCTACGCACGTGGCACTGAGTTGCAATCGAAGCCTTTAGACGGAACGGGCGGGGCAAGGGGAGCCTCGGAGAATAGAACCGGAGCAGCCAAACTCTCGAATAACATCTTCTCCGGCAACCGGACGTACATCGAAGCCGACCCAATGGACGCGGAGATGCCAGGAAAGGGCCCCAACCCCCAGAAGGGTATCACGAAGATTGTACAGACGGAGGTGACGATGACACCTCGGGGACGGGACGACGAAGACGGGGATACCAACTCCCAGTCATCAACGCGTCACCTAAAGCAACATTCTCACTCCTATCACGATCAGTTCTGAATGAGCGCATTCAGTAGAAGAGCCGAAATGGATTATTGGACATTGCACTTTTTTTTTGTTGGTCTTAGAGAAAGCATAGAGCATCAACCGCTGTATCTAGAAGGAGAAACTATAGATGGGGGCCGCAATTGGCCCATCGTTCGTGATATGGGTATCACGGCCGGACTTAGAGAACTAGCGGGTGCTAAGGCAACCTTGCAGTATATTCTTGGCTGTTTTTCAGATATTAGCAGCTTCTGTATAAATTAATTTCTACTTTGCGGCATCACGCAAGAATACGAATGCACTGCAGCCGATGTCAATCGCGGATGATGTAACTAAACGGATTGGGACGCTGTCCTATCGCACTGTCGTCATCCGCTAACATGCGCGACAACAGGCCTGAAACAAAAATTACGTATTCGGCCTGTCACTCCGATCCAGAAGCGTCAAAGGGGTCGAGGAGGCGCAGGTTCATCCTGTTCCTTGGGCCTTTGACTTAGCGACCTGGATATACCCAAGGGATTTGTGCTTCAAGGGCTGACTGCACTAGCGGTAAGGAGTTAGGCACGAGGAGCACAATCGGCAACTGCCCGGTGCGGGACATTTATCTGCGAATAAGTTACGTAGCGTAACACTCGCCACCTAAGGGGAAGATTCGGCCTGACTTGAGCTAGTCGGGGGACGCTGCCAAGGGCTGCGGTGTCGCTACAGTCTTATCGACGTGCGCAACGACCAACGGATCCAGCGGCATTTACCAGATCTAGAGCAGACCCTCTTCTTCAATCTAAGAAGGCTAGATTAAGGTGCAATTATCTGTGAGATGGCCCCTAATGGGGGGCTCGATCTCTGTCTTCAGCCCTTCTAACCGTCTTCGTACGTACTATCGGCAATCAGATCACTTTCTGTACGGATACATACCGACAGGGCATCCTTGCCCCTGCCAGATGTTGGTTCAAGTCTCCGTAGACATCCCCGGATGCGACCAAAGAGTCCAAGCGGTGGAAGGAGGCGGTCCATGCCGCCGCGGAGACGGATGAGGCCAGGTAGCCGCGGAGCCGTAACGAAGCGAAACGGCCACGGTGGATAACCGTTACAGCATGCGGGGGCCGCGGGGGCTGCTACTGCGACGTTATTCCAGAGTCGGCGTTAGAGTTGCCCTTGTCGCCAGCGGGACACAAACAAACTTGGAAGTGATCAGCGCCACGTTGGGCCTGGGTTCCCATAACCCGTAATACCCTAGAACCCTAGAACCCTGGAACCCTGGCGACTGGACGCTAGAGACACCTAGACTCCAGGCCTAGACTCCAGGCCACGACTACGCTGCACGACGGGTCTCCCAGACACATGCTCCTTTTCATCAAACGGAGCTTCCCTACCAAGCCGAGCAAGGGGACTGACGCGTTGGCGTAGGGATCTCAAGAGCGGTAAGGCGTAGCTGAGGGGTCACGAGGACCTATAAGAGGGCATAATGAACCGGTACTGGTGGTAGATAGAGCTTCATTGTGTGTGCGATCCTTTCATAGAACAACTACTTACTCACATATACTTTGCCACTTCAACCGGATTCACAATGGGCTTGTACACTAAGCTTGCCGATGACATCAATGAGGTGGATGTGATCATTGCCGGAGGTAAGGCTGCACTTATTCTCAGCTGGAGGAAGCGCCATGGCTAATTCATCCTAGGTGGTACTGCAGCATGTGTTGTGGCTGGGCGATTGGCGGAGGCTGATCCCAAGTTGTCCATTCTGCTCATCGAGGGAGGGCAAAACAACTACGATGTACCAAACATCGTCCACCCTGTGTTCTTCCTGGACCACCTTCACCCCTCTGCCAAGACCACCATCTTCTACAAGGGTAACAAGGCCAAGCAGCTCGCCGACCGTGAGGTCATCGTTCCCTCTGGAGGCACCCTGGGTGGTGGATCATCGATTAACTTCATGATGTACACCCGTGCCCAGCGATCCGACTTTGATTCATGGAAGGCGCGTGGCTGGTCTGCGGACGAGGTGCTACCGTACCTCCGCAAGGTATGTTCGAACTATCCCTGTGTCTGACGCGCGTGGCCTGGTGTTGATCAAGAACCTCAATAGATGGAGACGTACCACGGCAAGGGATCAAAGGAGCTTCACGGCCAAGACGGCCCCCTCCATATCTCCGACAGCACATTCCGCGCACGTGGGTCCCAGGATGACTTCATCGACGCTGCAGGCAAGGTCGGCTGGCCCGAGATCCATGACCTGCAGGATCTGGACGCAAACAACGGCGTCGAGCGCTGGCAGCGTTACATCTCCACTGACGGCAAGAGGCAAGACACCGCGCACACGTACCTGCACGAGAAGCTCCGTGGCGGTGCCTACCCCAACCTGCACGTACTGGTCGAGTCACAGGTCGTGCGTGTTCTGTTGGACGACGAGAAGCGAGCTGTTGGCGTCGAGTATACCCCTAACCCGGACTTCCAACCGTCCCTCAACACTTCACAGCACCCCAAGGTGACGGTAAAGGCACGAAAGCAGGTCATCGTGTCTTGCGGTGCCCTCGGCACGCCGCCGGTGCTGGAGAGATCCGGCTTGGGTGACCCGGAGCTGTTGAAGAAGGTTGGCGTCGAGGTCGTCGTCGATCTTCCTGGCGTTGGACGCGATTATCAAGATCACAACTTGTGCCTCTACCCATACAGGACAAGCCTCAAGCCTCGCGAAACAATTGATTCAGTTCTGAGGAATCCAGGCAACCGCCAAGCGCTTATCGACAGCAAGGATGAGATCCTAGGCTGGAACTCTATCGATATCTCGTCCAAGCTCCGACCTACTGAAGAGGATGTGGCTGCCCTGGGTCCCGAGTTTAAGGAAGCTTGGGACCGGGATTTCAAGAACTCCCCCGACCGACCTCTGATGCTCATGGGCGTCGTTTCATGGTAAGTCCTTGGGATTCCTCATACCAAGCGCTTTCCAAGACAGTAATACTGACAGACAGACAGCTTCCTAGGAGACCCCTCAGCTGTCCCCGAGGGCCAGTACCTCACAGTAGGCAACTACACCGCATACCCTTATTCTCGCGGACACATGCACATCACTGGGCCTGAGCTGAGCGATCCCCTGGACTTCGATGTCGGCTACTTCACGGATAAGCATGATATCGACTTGAAGAAGCAGATCTGGGCTTACAAGAAGAACCGTGAGATCATGCGCCGCACGGCCATGTACCGTGGCGAGATTGCCGCCGGCCACCCTGCCTTCCCCGCTGGATCTGCGGCCGTGTGTGTCGAGACGGATGCTCCCCTCAGTGACATCAGCGATATTAAGTACACCACAGAGGATGACAAGGCAATTGAGGAGTGGCTGCGCGGGAACATCGGCACGACCTGGCATTCGCTGGGTACCGCCAAGATGGCACCCCGTGAGGAGTATGGTGTTGTAGACGAGTCGCTGAACGTTTGGGGCACCAAGGGGCTTAAGATCATCGATATGAGCATCCCCCTGAGAATGTGGGCGCAAACACCAACAACACAGCTATCTTGGTGGGCGAGAAGGGAGCTGACATCCTGATCGAGGAGCTGGGTCTTAAGGTCAAGGAGCTAAGTTCTAAGATCGAGGAGCTGGCTCTTAAGAAGTAATTAGATGAGACGGCCTGACTTGCATCTGAAGATAGACAAATGAAGATGTTTTACCGATGTTCAACATTGTAAAAAGCCGGTAGTCACAGTTACGCTCTGGTAAAATCACATGATTGCTTTGCGTCCCAGTCACTTTCTTGATGAGATTTTGTGCTGTGAATAAATTGGTTTCCCACCTGGCTTTAATAGTCCTCCTGTGCACTCTGTAATTCTAGGACGAAACTCGCACGACCTGTTAATCAGATCAAGACCAGATGCACTTCTAATTGTTCTAATGCGCCTTGTTTTAAATATTACCATGGACATTCTACGTGCTTGGTATCCATTAGTAAACACTATGTTAGATTAACACTCGGCTTAGATTACATTCCCACAGTTTTTTGAAAGTAACCCTTAAAGATTAGCTGGGCCTTGTCTATGTAGTCAAGATAGAGGTACGGCGACTGCACACAATCAAATCACTTCGTGAAGATGCTGATTTCGCATTGAAATCACCAAAAGATCTGTCATTTTTGCACCGTCCTTAAGCTTAATCACTGAAGATCCTGTTCTGCAAGCTGTCAGGGGCCTGGAGAGGATCGACGTCGATGGGGCCGTTGTCCTTATTTAATGATCTTTAAGAAGCCACCACACCTGGGTATCAATACCCTCATGTTACTATAGTAAATGGTTTAATTAATTGGTCTCCACCGTGGAATGCCTTAGGGATTGTGGATGCCTTCACTGAGATTGTAAAGATGCGGAGGCTGACAAAGGCTGGAGTGACCAGGCGGGCTTAGTTACACAATCTGCCGCTCCTTGACCGACACGTAGGTTAGTAATCAACGTGCTTTATTGGGAGGTTTGCGTGGCGAACTTATGCTTCGTTTTCCCCACCGCTTTTCATGCGTCGTCAGGCCACTTTGTTGCAAATCACGAGGTGTCGCGTTTGGCTCGCGCCCGAGATAAGGCCTAGCGGGCGTGCAGCCCTTGGTTGAACGCGTAAAAAACGTGTTCTGGAGATTGTATGACTCTCTTAAGGATGGTGGAGCGGTTAGTCGTGCCATGACCCCTAGTCCTGACGACAATATGGTGAGACCTCGGACGGTTTAACTCCGCGCGGCGAACGTGAACTTGGAACGCGTCGTATTATCAACAAAACGTGCTAATAAATAGCATCTAAAGTTCCGAGAGGATTTCCAGAACTTGAAATTTGTAGACCTTGAAAACAATCAAGGCGAAGCTTTGCTGTCAATTACTTTCCCGCAATTCACACAACGCTATTCGTGACTTCTACCATGTCAATGGCAGAACTACAGATTTCAAATGTGCGTCTGGTCGACGAGTACCTATCGAAAACAACATGGAAGGGCTCTGAGAATGCCAACTCGACCTACTCTCACCAGGGACTCATGCAGTACGTCTCCCAGCATGTCATTTCCGAATACTGGCTCCAGAAGATCTACACCGAGGAGATTCACAAGTTCAACAACGAGAACCGTTTTCACATCCATGATCTCGGTTTCTTGAGCGCGTACTGTTCGGGGTGGAGCCTTGAAGACATCTTGCTCCAAGGCTTTGGTGGTGTCGAGAACAAGATCCAGTGCCGACCGCCCAAGCACCTCAACACTGCCCTCAACCAGACGGTCAACTTCCTGTTCACCCTCCAAGGAGAGCTTGCTGGAGCCCAGGCACTATCGAACTTCGACACGTATCTCGCTCCTTTCATCCGAAACGATGATCTCTCATACTCTGATGTCTTCAAGTATGTGCAGAGCTTCGTCTATTCGCTCAACGTGCCCACACGGAGTGGCTTTCAGGCGCCTTTCACCAATGTTGCCTTGGACTTGATCTGTCCCAAAAACCTTCAATTCCAGCCTGTTATCATAGGTGGTGAGCCACACCCGACATGGATGTACCGCGACTTCCAGGAGGAGATGGACCTGATCAACAGAGCCTTCGCCGAGGTCATGATTCAGGGCGACGGCAACGGCAACATCTTTTCTTTCCCCATCCCGACCTACAACCTCTATGAAGGCATTGACTGGGAGTCACCTCGCTGGGAATCCATTTGGGAGATGACGGCTAAATATGGCGTGCCCTACTTCGCCAACTTCATCAACAGCGACTTGGACCCCGAAGATTTTCGGTCGATGTGCTGTCGGCTCCGACTTGATCTCAGCAAGCTGCACTGTAGAGTCGGTGGTCAATACGGCGCGAGCCCGCTAACTGGCTCCATTGGAGTCGTCACACTCAACTTACCGAACCTTGCCTTCCGCGCCGACGGCAACAAGGAGTTGTTCTTCGCAGAGCTTTCCGAAACGTTGCGAGTTGCTAAGGACTCACTCGAGATCAAGCGAAAAGTGGTGAATGAGAATTCTGCCTTGTATCCCTATGCGGCTCATTATCTCTCGGCCACCAAGCACCGCACAGGTTCCCACTGGACCAACCACTTCAGCACCATTGGCATCAACGGCATGAACGAAGCTCTCGTCGCCCTTTTCGGCGAAGGCATCGTCGAGCACAAGGATTTCGCTCTCCAGACGCTGGAGTTTATCAAGGAGCGACTTCAAGAATTCCAGACCGAAACTGGTAACCTCTATAACCTCGAGGCCAGTCCAGCAGAGAGCGCTTGCTACAAGCTTGCTCGGCGAGACAAGGAGCTTTTTCCCGATCGTAAGATCCCAACCTTCTACACCAACTCGACCATGCTCCCCGTAGACACGACTGAGGACCTCTTTGAAGCGCTTGGCCACCAAGAAGAGTTACAATGCTCTTACACAGGCGGCACTGTTTTCCACGCCTTTTTGGGTGAACGTTTATCGAACTGGAGGATGGCACGAGACCTGGTGAAGATGTTGACAGCACGTTACCGCGTCCCTTACATTACCCTCACGCCGACTTTCAGTATCTGCAAAACACACGGCTACCGTGCGGGGGAAGAACCACAGTGCACGTTGTGCGCTGAGGAATGCCTCGTCTATTCACGCATCGTTGGCTACTTCCGTCCCACGCGAGACTGGAACAAGGGTAAAACAGCAGAGTTTTCTCAGCGAAAGACCTACCTTAATCCAATGGACTCTCCTACCAGCGACGGAAAGAAGAAGGACAGCAAACAACTGGACCTGGAGCGCCAAGTCGCCGAGATCGCTGATCTGCCTGTGGCCGGGTACACGAAGCTGACCCTCAGCGACTGGCCCGGGAAGATGCAAGCCTCTATCATGTTTACATCTCGCTGCAACTTATCCTGCCCATGGTGTCATAATGGGCCGCTCGTTCTTGGCGAGCGTGACGAATACACAGTCCTGGACGTCTTTCGTCACATAACGTCAACACCGCATAAATCACTCGTCATCTCGGGCGGCGAGCCGACCATCCACAAAGGCTTGATCCCTTTCATGCAGCTTCTCAGACAGGCGGGTGTGAGTATAAAGCTCGACAGCAACGGCACATCGCCCGCTATCTTGCGCCGCGTATTTGCCGAGAAGCTTGTTGACTTCGTGGCAATGGACATCAAGTGCGCGCTGGAGAACTACAAGAAGGTGACAGGCAAAAAGGTATCACCGAAGGTGCTGGAGTCTAGCATTGCCCTTATCAAAGAGAGCGGGGTTCCTCACGAGTTCCGCACCACAGTTGTGCCGGAGCTGGTGGATGTTGAGGATCTGTTTGAGGCGAAACGTTTGGCTGGTGGGAAGCTGACGATGCAACGCTTCCGCAAGGGTGACAGCAATTTGCACGAAAAGTTTCGTGAGTGCCAAGAGCACACTGAACAGGAATTCAAGGCGATGGTTACTCAAGTAGCATAGAGAGAACAGAGTAGCGTTCAGAGGATGGAATTGGAATATTTGGTTTTCTGCTTGCTTGGTTCTGCCAACTTGCAGTAGTGGCTGGCTGGCCCATGGGTATGTTGTATTAGGACGTCTTTGTAAGTAGGTGTAAAGTCGATGCTTTAAATTGGCTGCCACCCACCGCCGCCTTCTAGAGAAGTGCTTAAGAGCAGTGACTATATACTGTAGTGGTTTGTATAGACTCACCGTAGTGAGGGGAACTTTAGAGACACGGCCACTGTCTGCTTAGTTCTGAGTGGAACTTCAAGTTGTGGCAGAAGCTGGCGGCGTCTTACGGGACAGTAAAAGTGAAGCTTTGCTCTGCGGGGCAGGTACATCAAGAGGGAAATAGTAGACTTAAAGTATGCAAAACAGACCAGAAGCTAGTTGTTCATGTATGTTGCTTCGTCTAAACATGCTATATAGCAGCCCGGAGTTAAAGCTATATAAGAATAAAAAGCACAAGGTGTCTGTTGTAACGGTTGTGCTAGACCGTTGTACCATGAGGCAAAAGACTAGTCAATAATTGCTATTGCGGCAATTATTGGTCACACTAGCTGTCTTTTAAGACCATCGTCATTCCGGAGGACCAGGCCGCAACATCTGTTTGGATACGCCTGCACCAGATCAAACACCTAGCACATAACGCTCTCCACAAGATGAGCTCACTGTCATCCGACTTCCCTCAACTCAATCTAAGCGCAGAGCGTTGTCTGCAGGTTAACAGGCTGCGGGCAACCGAATACCTTCTTGTGAGCGGGAGTGCTGTAGCAGTCAGCCTTGCCAGCAGGACAGTCGAAGATTTCACAGCCTTCGCCGGGAGTCAAGATGTTGTGAGACTTGGCAAAGGGGTTGCCCCATTCACTGTAGGATGTTAGTAAATAAGCACCAACAGATGCTGACTCGAACTTACGTGCTGAGCTCATCTAAGAAATATCGTGTCAGCTTAGTTTCCCCGTATTTCGGATTAGATCAGATGCACTCACAATAAGCATAGTCAGGTTTCGAGGAGAATGAGTATCCGAGAAAGAGCGGGGTGCTGAGGGTCTTGGTAGTCGCGATCTTAATGGTCTGCATATGCTGTTAGCTTGCTTTATCTTATGGCGCCGAGTCAAGTCGAGATGGGACGTACGGAGCCGGACTTGCGGAAGTTCTCGGAGAAAGACTTTCCGGTCGTGAGCGTCGTCAGGGGGCCTTTGGCGCTGCCGTCGTAAGGAAACGACTGGACATAGACAGTAGCCTTGCAGTTGTTCTTGACGACAGCCTTCTGGGCGGAGACGCCGCTGGCAATGAGGGCGATGCCCATAATAGCGGTGAAAAACTGCATCTTAAGTAGGAGGGGGAGATAAAGATCTGAGTATGAAGCGTTGGTCAGAGGTGATTGACAGTAAGGATACAGGGATGAGCTGGAGAGGACTGAGAGCGAGCCGGCAGTCGACTCCTTATATAGTCTTATATAGCTAGCTTCAGCTCAAGTAGGGAGGACCAAAATAGCTTGTACATAGTACATAGCAGTCATGTGCTGGCAGAGTCTTGACGGCATCGTAGCACATGATGTCATTGGGGAGAGCGTTGCATCGGCAAGAGCGTGGCCCTCATGTCATCTTACCCTAGCCCAAAAGCAATACGAGACTCAACAATTCGTATCGGGGCACAAATGCGGGGGTCCGGCATCTCGGTTCCAATCGGAATCGTCTTGGCCCCGTATCCAGAATACAGTAGTCTAACCGTACCGTAACTACGAGATGCCTGGTACGAAAGAGAGTAAAGTTGGCGAATCACAACGACGGCTTCAATGTAAGGTCTCCGCTGATAGCCCTCTCAGCCGACCAGCCCGGTCCCCATTACATGAACAACTCACCGCAACATACCAAAGACATTGATTTAGCCGGATCTGGGCTAATTCAAGGGAAGCAAGTGCCTTCTCCCTTGCATTTGGTCATGAGACAATGTTGTTTAGGAGCAACCACCATTATACTGGCCAATGTACGCTGTCCAGAACACAGGTGCTAACACTCTAAACTTATCAAAACTTGGCTTTGAGAGTGTTCTTGGTCTCAATGATCGCTTGATATCATCCGACAGCTGTATCTTCTTGGGGAAAGGGGCTGAATGACCTGAAATGTATTACTACATGGTTGTGAAGATGAGGCACATCTGGAGTC
Source organism: Neonectria sp. DH2 (assembly GCA_003934905.1). Taxonomy (NCBI): domain Eukaryota; kingdom Fungi; phylum Ascomycota; class Sordariomycetes; order Hypocreales; family Nectriaceae; genus Neonectria; species Neonectria sp. DH2. The sequence continues at coordinate 860,964 of RQWH01000013.1, read as the reverse complement.
AATCATGCCCTTGTCCTCAGACTCGCTACCGTATTTGAGGCCGAGTACAATTGCCACACCCACGAGGGAGACTCTGGTCCTAGAACCAGAGCCAGATATCCATATATTTTTATCGTTTCGTTGCCTCGGGTAGTCAAGCGCGACGGCACTGTCGGAGACCCAGAATGGGCCGGAGGACAAGGTGCACCAACCATGGCAAGCTATTCAGGTCCAGACCGCTTGTTGTCATATTTGCCAGCAGAATAAACGGTGTAGTTGACAGCGCTGACAACGAATGCTTTGAATCGTCGTGCGGTACCAAAGACGCCTGTCGGGAGACAGCCCGGGTCGTGACGTTGGACAGGGTTTCTCGTCAAGGAACTACGAATAGAGAAGAAGACATTTAGGAATGCTGACATAAAAGGCCCGTCCGATCTTGAAGAAGCTAATAATTATGGCATTCCCGTACTTCAGTCGGATCTACGGCTCCGAAGGAGTACTCTAGAGATCATAATACCCTACAGGTTTCTGAAGATATATCTGGCAGGTAACGAAGGCGTGGTCACAATTTACTAACAAGGGGGCGGGGTCAGCGCCTCGGTACCGCCGGGAAAATGGCCGCCAAAAGCGGCGCTATAAGCATCCGCGAAATGCATGCTCAACTACCAGAAATAAAGTTCAATTGCCCGGCAACCTGTATTTCTGGTGTAAATGGCCCTAATAATCCCTAGCGCTTTGGAAGAGCTTAATCGACGAACTAGTGCTCAGTCTTCTAAGTCTTGTGGTTTTTGCATCATAGGAAAGCCATGATTTGATCCAATTAATAACGCTCATTATTATATTCTAACATGAAATGACTTCAAGACCAGCAATTTAGAGTCGTGCCGAAAAGTTCCTGGGTCAGACGTTATTTGAGTTTGAAGGAGGGAATCTTAAAAAGCACGCTGTATTCTCAACGCATTCCTTTCAACTTGGCGGAGAAAGCGAACGTACAAGTTCACTGTAGCCTGTTGGTCTCTGGTGGCCCAGACGGAGAATTTGATTAACTCGAAGAATTGTTTCGCAACTGAATTGGATACATCTGCTTAGGGAATCCCTCTGCAGGTATTTCTGCGGGGTACAAAGTGGGCGAGATGCCGTGGGTGTCGCATTGCATCATCGGCTGCCACAAGGTTCCCCCACATGACAAACTTCCTGGGCCCGCTAGCCTTTAGAGGTCGATCAATTTGACCTCCCTCAACGAACCTTGATGCCCTCAATAACGTAGTCACCCTAGATGACACGTTTCCTATCCCTTCCTACGGACTAAATCATGTATTTAACGTCCTTCCTTTCCCGCTAGGATAGATATAAATCAAGAGATATCCTATTGATCCCTGCCATTAGATGTGATAGTGAGGCCTGGTAAAGAGAGGCTCGTTTAGAAGACGAGTGAAGTTCGAGATATCGATGTCTTTGAGTGACCATAACCCCCTTAGTGCTGAAGGTCGAGGACGTCCCTAGAGCCACTGCTGATATATTCCCTTGGTCGGCGACGTCAACAAAGAAAGGGCCTTGTCCAAATGACTGGCCAGCGATGCTGTGGCATGGAACCCATTGAAAGGGAAGAGAACCTTCCCGTGAAGGGTTAGTGAAAATGCAGCAACAATTTTACAAGAGACGTACCTCATTACCTGGTTCGAGACCCCAGACATATCAAAACGTACTCGGGGCGTCAGATCCGGGGTAGTGGAGCAATGCAAGCCGTTCTAGATTTCCTAAAACAACTTTGAACTCGCTTTCGAACTCAGCGAAGACTCCATCGTTGTCATAAATTGATATAGAAGTCCCAAGTCGTTCGATCACGCCAGCTCGTACATCAGCTGTGTTCAGTGGCCAAACAAACGCTTCGCTGGTGGTTGCAGAGCCTGGCTTGTTAAACACCGCGCTCTTTCGGTCATTGACGACTACTGGCCTGCCAATCGAATGGTGATTGCATTGATTGTTGGATTTGTTGAATGTTGTACATCCCCAATAAAGGGCACCCATTCTTTGAGTTGATAAATTCGGCTATGGCTTCGGCGGCGGCGTTGCAGTCTTCTCGTGACGCTGAGCAGTACGTCGGAAAGAAAGTTGAGATCCGTCCTTCAGTGGGATGTGGTATCAGTGAAACTTTGAAGTGGGTAGCTAGCATACCAACTCCTCGCTTTACAGTTGAGCAGGTCTGAGTTCATATACCTGAAACCATCTCACTTAAGTTTCAGGAAATGGATCAATCGGTAAAAAGGCGATGACACTCTTCGGGTTTAAGTCATTTGCTAGGCTGATTGGGCTTCGTAAGGTTTGCTAGATTACTGTGGCATACTCTTTTGTCTTACAATCATTGTGACCGTATGATTCAAGATGCGCTGGCAAAAATGATTGTGTTGGACTTTCTCATGAACCACAAAGGAAGAAAGTACAGGACATCACGGCCTTTGTTGTCAACGGTACCACCCATAATCCCTGCAAGTTAGGCATGCTGTAGTTGGGGCGCACTGTATGAGAAGTTTTTGCTCCTGATTTCCTGGTCACAGGGAAAACGAGAGATAAAGACATAGATTCTCGTTCGCCTTTAGAACTCCTGCCTCCGCTCAATATCCTTCTACTAAGTATCTCAGACATAAATCGTTAAGAATGTAGTGGTAGATACTGAAATACCTAACACATATAAGGTCTAACAGAACCTAATTCCTAAGCCCCAGACTCCAGCATATCACGTATCCATTTACTCCTAGATCTTTCTAGAATGTATTTCCTAAAACGACTCATTCAGGGGTTATTTTGTTAGAGAGTACGTAGGCGGTGCGACTGTGTTGATAACATTTGGAAAGATGAAGGCCATGTGATTTCAGTGCCATGTGACTTTAGGGCCATGTGAAAATTGTGAAGAAGTATACTTGATATATGCAGGTACCCGTGTAACGAACCTTGTTGGTGTGAAAAGTTGGATGATGAGTAGAAAACTCTGATGTACCAACCCGGAAGGTGACACCGCATAAAGTTCTTCACCCACGGACGGGGCTTCAACTTTCCATCCCTTCTCCTTGAAAACATTGGCAGATCTCTTGCATCGCCCGGTAGTCTACAGCACCAAGACTCTCCAGGCTTTAATCTTGGCATCAGGCTCATTTATTGCACAATAAATCTCACGATCCATCCAACAGAGATGGATTTCCTCAGCATGACTCGTGATGCCTTCCAGGCTCACATCGATTCCACGAGCTCTTCACCCATAGATAAACTCACAGTCGGCGCGGCCATCTTAAGAAAAGATGCCACCCAACAGCAGCAAATCCTGCTCCTCAAAAGAAATGAAGACGAGCCATACTATCCAAACGTCTTTGAGATTCCAGGCGGAAAGGTCGACGAGACCGACAATTCCATCCGAGAAGCGATCGCTCGAGAGGTTATCGAGGAAACACAGCTGACGGTATCGGATATCATATTATCCCTCCCGCAAATAAAATACACCACGGAGAAGACAGTCCTCGACTCAGGAAGAGAAACTGTCGTTCAACGGCATGCTATCCAACTAAGCTATGTAGTTGTCGTCGAGGGTGATGGTATGGTGTTTACTGTCAATAAGAAGGAGCATTCAATGGGCGTTTGGGCTGGTGCTCAAGATTTGGCTTCTATCCCTATGACAGAGGAGATGCGAGGACTCGCCCAAGAGGCTCTAGCTATGATGGAGAAATAAGGATGAGTGATTTTCATGTAGGATACATCAAACCTAGAAATGATTCTTGAAACAATCAGGGATGTTTCCTCTCAATTACTGTAGATTGTTTGTGAATGGTACGTTCGAGTGACCTCAGCAAATGAAGGTGGTCATCAGCTTAGGAACTAATACTAATATTTATCCTAACTGAGACGAAAACTCTTAGTACTGAAATAAGTAATACTATTTAGTGGAAATGGCGCGGTCTGGGCAAGAATTATTCGAAGGAGAGGAATAGGGGAGCAAGGCAACAACAGCACGTAGCAATCGCGCTACAACCAACAGACACAAAAGGACCAAGAAATTGGGCCAATAAATTTCGTAAATATAGTCTCAATGCACGAAATGGCGTGGTAGTATTTAGCGATGCAGAAGAACAACCGTTTAGAAGATTCGAAGGTGCTGACAATGATCACTCGAGGACAGACGTCCACTGTGAAAAGGGTTGATACCCACCTGTATACACAGTAAAGCTGCAAGAAAATGACTGTATCTAGGCACTGAATTTCTTATTGAAAGCTTCAATGATAGTATTTTCTTGGAAGTCAGTAGTTTGTGAGTTCCTCAAGTCGTTCAACAACTGAGAAGCCTCTTGGCGTCTTGCCGCCATGATTGACGCCCGAGTTTTAGTTTTCACGGCAGTGCGGATGCTCTTATAGATACCAAGACTGGGATATGCCACGATCCCGAAGGCGGCTAGAATCCTGGAAGTTAGAGATATTTCCTCTACCATCGGGGTTTGAATTAGTTAAGAGTTAGATGCTTACCTGATGACACCTTTGTAGAGAAGCCCACAAAGCCCTTTGCCACTCCCAAAACACCCCCTACTACACCGTCCTCGATGATACCTTGAACTGGTTTGACTGCCAGATCGGCAAAGCCCTCACCAACACCTAGCAAGCTCTTGCCAGACACTTTGAGGCCAGACTTCCAGTCCGTTATCTGACCGTAATCTCGCACCTTTTCGCCGTAAAGCTTCGGAATAGCTCGTGACCCTTCTGCAAAGGCCAGTGGCATATCGACGAGGACGCCTTTGGAATAATGCTTGAAGAAATCTCCGACACCAGAAGCAGATGCAAGGGTCATTGAAGACACTAATTTGAAATCCTCGGAAGCCTTTTTGCTGCGTGTCGAACCGTTGAGTGACATGCTTCCCGTGGTGCGAGGCGTGAGATTGTTTGTGGACGATGCTGTGCGTAGCGTCCTCACGGTAGTTGGTGATGAATCCACGACGGAAAGTGTCTGGAAAGACGAGTCATGTGTTGATGTCGTCGATACAGCGTCGCTTGCTGCTTGCGAAGTGGCCTTGGCCTCAACTGCTGCGCGATGGACTTCGATAGGTCTCGAAACAATACTAGCGATGGAAGAAAACATGCCATAATAGGTACCCACTGCAGCAGACGCCGTTCCCGTGAATGGATCCCATCGTTTGTTTTCGATGACAATCCCCAAAGTGTCATGCCTAAATTAACATCAATTGTTGTTAGCCCAGTTGGTCATTAGTGTGAGTCTATAGCATGACAAAAGCTCGTGCCGATTTGGACGGAGGAGTCTACACTCACAGTTTGAGATGTTTCTTGTCGATTTTCAAATGGTCGAAAAGAACTTCAGCGGCAAGGCCGGATAGCTTTATAACTTTGCCTTTCCGGTGAAACGTCCAGGCGGCTGGTCGATCCTTGAGAATGTCGCAAGGCAGGCCAACCATTGGCAGGTTTGCATGGAACGACTGTGCTGCTCTTTTCACGCCCGATTCGTTTTCCATCTTCAAAGCAATTGTTCGAGCGGACGCAACCACGTCCTCCTTGAGACAAAATTGAATAGCTTCAGCTAGATTTTCAGAATTTAGGGCTTTGTAGGGAATCGGCTTTGGTCCCGCATTCGCCGCTGCGGCCATATCACCCCAGAACTGTTGGCTGCACTTAAGTCAGTACTCCTGATGGACTGTGTTTGAGAGGGGTTGACGAACTCGCCGAAGAATGGAACAATGATCGTTGGCCGCCCGAACTTCAGACCACAAGCAGTAGTACCTGCTCCGCCATGATGCACAACAGCTGCTACATGCTGGAACAACCACTCATGCGGGCAGTCATCACTGTAGTAAATGTTTTCGTCTGAGTTCTCTGCCTCCCCGAGTTTGCACCAGCCTCTTGATATGATGGCGCGCACCCCTGTCGACTTGATGGCAGACAACAAGATGGTTGTGACCTTTTCTGGATCATCAATCACCACGCTGCCGAAACCGATGTAAATCGGCGGGGGACCCCGATCTAGGAAGGCAGCTAAGTCGGCAGGCGGGTTGTATGAGGGAGGTTCCCTGAAGAAGAACCCACAAACATCTATTGCAAGTTAGCTTCTAGGCAAGGATACTGGTATCGTCTCGTTACCTATGTGGCTGTCCCAGTCAGCAGGTTTTGGTATCAGTGCTGGCGACCAACAGTATGTGAAAGGAATCTGTAGGGTTTCTAGGAGACCTGGACCCTCTGATAGTGGCACAGGTTCCAAGTCCAGCGTCTTTCTCCAATCGTTGATGACATCTCCGAGTCTAGCCCAATTGTCAGCCAGATGAGACAACATGGGAAATGTCGCCTACCCTTGCCATGTCATCCATTCGACCATAGAATATGAGACAAAGTTAGATGTCCCTTCGCTCACAGAAGTCGTCTTTGACTTTTTCAGGTTTGCTAGAGGATGTGGGAATGACTTTGTGCTTGACCAAGGCATCGTGAACATCAAGTGCACAGGGATGCCAAGGGCCTGCGAACAGTGAACGTGTGCGAAGCTGGGTGGATTCGCGATGATGGCATCTGCAACGAATGGTTTATTAGACCTTGGGTCAGGGTCAAGACACGAACGCCAGCAGCCATTCAGCATCTCTGCAACCATCTTCCGCTTCTTCTTGATCTCTTTCACCTTGAGTGACTTCATGTTCGGAATCAACCCAGGGTTCTTCACCATGTAGGCCATGAGCTCGGATGGGTCCCCACCGATGGGAAAAAATTCCAAGCCATGTTCAGTTACAAACTGCTCAAAGACGTTGTGTGTTGCTAAGCGGACTCTGTGACCGCATTTCTGTAATTCGTTGCCCAGTGCGATGAAAGGTTGTACATCTCCCCGACTACCAACGATTTGGATGACAATGTTAAGGCGAATGACCCAGTGCTTCGGCTCAATCTTTGGAGGCTCTGGTCGGTTCTCCCAGTATTCGGGTGGGTGGCTCGATTGTGACGAACCAAATTGCTCGGGGGCGGAGGTGCGTGCAACTGGAACAAACCGTGAGAGGGTTCGGAAAAACCTGGAATCGGGGTCCACGATGACGCGGCCGTCATCTTAATTATATCAGAATCACTATACTGTAGAAACCCCGTCGTGTTGTCTGCCGGGATAGTCATACCTGCCACCCTTGTGTCCCCTTGGTGAAAGGTTGATTCGAGGGCGTGTTCGTAAGAAGGTAGCTGCTCCACCACCTCCAGTCCCCCGAAGTCACGAAGGGCCTCCTGTTCTTTAGTTTCCATTGCGTTGGTTGGATAGTAGAGTGCTGATGCCTGTATGGGAAAGTCTAATAAATTATGTGGCAAAGGGCAAGGCGGATGGTTCGGCTTGGACTTCGGAAAGGCAGTAGTCGCAAGAATATGGAAGAATGAATGCCAAGAAGGGCTCACAGAAGATAATACGGACGTATGTACTATTACTTATCAATTGGGTGCCATTGTGGTCCATGTCATGGCTCGGTCTCGCAAACGCCCCTGCCTCGCTCTAGCATTCGGACTCGGTTTATGTTTTGGTTGGCCCATCGATGGCATGGTTTCATCGCTCTAGTGTGCTGGGAGCCATGCCTGTCCCACCTTTCATTCATGTGTAACCAATGGGGGGTACCAAAGGCCGACGTGTAGGTTTTACCATTTGTCCTACCGCAAACCTTGCAGCTATCCGTGAGCGAGTACGCGTATAGCTTCTAATTTGGTAAAGCGCAATTTCAACAAGTCTTTAGTGTCAGCTTATCAGAGTGCATGTGGGCGGGTGGATAAGCCCACAAAGGCATTGCCGTGAAATCCCCTATTGCTGCTCGATGACGTCAACTGAACTGGCTCTTCGGAGCCTCATATCTGAAAGAGGTATACATTCTACTTGTAGATCACTTGTAACCTACATGTCTACATGCAATCGTACTGTTTGTGGTTGTACACAGCTGTGTCATTCTAACAGAACGTGGGGGAGACGTATGTGCGGTTGGTCAGTTGTTGCGACGGTGTTGCGCTCACAGAAAGGCCTGGTGCCAATGTAGTTCTGGGACAGGGAAAGTTGCTCCCAACTAACTACCTGTCTGTCGCAAATACGCACGAGAGAAACGTGCTGCTAGTGGAGTTGCGGTCACTGGACAAGTATGTCAACCTAGGCAACGGAGGACAGAAGTCGTGGCATTCCTGGACAAGAAGTAAGCACACCACAGCGACATGACCTTGGCTTTGAACATTAAATTGTATTTGCTCTCCGAAGTTATTCACGCCGCCAACCCAATACCATCGTTAATAGCTAAGGATTTGCATTTAGATGTAGCCAGTAATCTATCTTCACTGTCGGAGTGACAACCTCCGCTAGAAGATATGGATGTATGTTGACTTGCTTTTTTTTTGTGAGAGGTAAAAGATTCATGATGTTTAGGGGCTGTGTTCTGAACAGAAATAACCACCATTGTGGTTGAAGACCGAGAAGATATCCGCTGGCGAAGTCTCGGTAAGCTCGAGGCGATGATGGCGAGACAAATCTCAAACTGGCTGCAGTATGCAATCCACGATGCGATGAATGTCAGGTCGGCAGATTTTGAGTAAAGGACGGCGAAAGCTGCCCTGAGAACAGAGCATGAGGCTGCAAGAAAGCCGATGGAAGCAAGTAGGATAGCAGTAACCTTCTTACGCTTTGGAACCTGCAGCCTCAGAACCAAGAGTATGGGGACTGCTAGAATGGCGAAATCGACAAGAATGTGGACGCTTGCGACGATTAAGTAGACAGGGACATAGCCCTTGCACTTGGTCTCGGAATCGAATCGCATACTGAGGTTGTAGTTGGATTGTATAGGAAGACACTGGGTGAGGAACACTGACAGTGTTGTTGGCAGCCAAATGACCCAGTGCCAGAAGCCCAGGCGTACGAGCCAGAGCAACCAAGGAAAAGAAGTGTGATTGACAATACGATATGCGCAAGCGAGAATAGATAATTGAGTAAAGAATGTTGATAGGATGTAAGTCGGCATGTGGGCGTATATTACCTAAGTAGCTGTTAGCCCTGGTGTTCCTGAACCTAGGTTCTGCGAGCAAACTGACTGGCAACACTCGAACAGCTTCTTCATATGTCAATTGCCAGATGTGCTTTCCAAGACCTGCTGTGGAAATACCCACGGCTGTGTTTGCTGTAAGGCAACACAGGAATATGGCCGCAGGCGCCATCAGCCAATCCTCTAGGATGAGGCGGCCATGGTACCGCCAGCTGACCCACCACCGTAGCATCAGCACCACTAATGCTACCATGGTGAAAGAGACAACAACAATTAACATGCCGAGGCTGTGGGGGTAGACCTTGTCGTAGTTGTCAAGCCGTTTGTGAATGTCTTCGGGGCTCAAAGCACGGATGCCCTCAGCTTTGCCGTTGGCGATTGCCACGAGCGCGGCGAAGCCCATGGGAGCCGGTGTCTGGTTATCCAAAGGCATAACGGCACCTGAAGAATAATTCGATGAAATATGAAGAGCCAGAAGCTTCTCACAGAGATGCAACCGTTTCAGGTACAGTGGGTCATCACCTATACTTATCGTCATAAAAGATTATACGCTCTTTGACCTCCTGGACATTGCATCCATACTGCACTTGCCTCGGAAACACTCTGTGAGACTAAGTTGGAGGCTGATCCATAATTTTGCATGTGAGATCGATGTTGGCTGACTGGTAGGGAATGAATCTCTGTAGCATAAGCAAGAGGGTGTCGTCCTAGCCAAACGTGGGCAAGTGAGGTGATCAACGTGCAGCCCCGACGCCCCGTGAGGAGGCGGGGAACCCTCCCCAGAATTACCTCCGAGGTCTAATTACACACAAGCCCCATTATCAGTAACTCACTCGGGCGAATATTGCTTTCGCCAGAGCTCGTGTCACTGCTTTGACAGAAATCTTCCAGATCCTACTACTAGACGCGCTCAGTGAATGGAGGCCATGTTGGTTATTAATAAAGGGTTGTAGTAATTATAGAAATAGCTGACATCGAATCCTGTTCCCTTTGCAATACATTGCGTAGCTAGAAGGATCACATGTGATGCATAAAATCCTCTTCGTCCTCCCAGGCACATGGAATACCTGCCGAGCTTACTTTAATGAGAATTGTCGACTTCGCCACATGTATCCTGTCTCCCGTCGACCGATAGGCGGACATCGTACTGCAGCTGCCCACAAATCATGGGTGAATAAGTGACACTAGTCTAGGAAACGCATCCGCCCAAGGAGAACCTAAATCCCAGTTCCGAAGATCAAACACAGCAGCCTCAAACTCTGGGCTGACGGAGACTTGTCCTCCATTGTCAACAGCCAGCAGCGGGCAACCGGCTTGCCATCGGAAACGAAGCGACTCCAAGTACATTTTAGCTGAATGACGGGATTTCATCTTGGGGTGCGCACATAGAAAGTCGCGCAGATCAGGCCACGGGATGTAATCGATGCTCACTGGATGCGGATAGGTGTGTTGCACCTCAGTTGGAAGTAGCCAAGAAGGGACGTCCTGAAGCGTGACGGGATCTGGGTTCAAGCGCCACTGCACCAAATGAATCAAGTCAGCAAGGAGATGAGCCCATGTTTCAGGGGAGGGAACGACATACCCGCATGAGCCGGTATGCGAAGAAATAGACACCAAACAACGTTTCAACGCTGGTCATTGTAAACCCTTTGAGAAACGACGTGAGGAAGCATGTAACCACATTGTCACCGTAAGAGTGGAGTGTCAGATTCGGCAGGGTAGGGTTCAGCGGGAGGGAGCGCGCCTGGTGCGGATCCTGGGGAAAAGCAGCATGGGTCTCGTAGAGGATTGTGAAGCTGCAGTATTCGAGACAGTTGGATTGGGAGAAGTGTTGAACACCACACCAACAGTTGACGGGCGGCGCTGTGGGTAACATGGCCGGGATCAAGTTCGCTCCCGGCGTTGGTAGGGATTCTCCAACCAGACCTGGACAGAAAGTCGCAGGACCAACTGCTCCGCCTAGAGATCCTAGCGACCATGCCGTCGGGAAGGCTGGGTTCGAGACTAGGGAATCGACGTCATGTGCCTCGCCGGGGGCGGATGATGCCACGGGACACATATTGACAGTCAACCGTTGTAACCATCTTTGCTGCGATGCGACCAGATCGGCTCCGAGCTGAGGCAAGGCACGCAGCTGTGCATGAATGCCCTCCAGGTCTTTGCAGATGTGCGCAATGTCCGCTTCCATGCGCTCCATCCGTAGCTTGTGTTCTTGGCGGTTCTCCTTGTGCTTAAGCTGGTCGGCTCGTCTCTTCCGGTCCAGTTGCGCTTCGGTTCGGACCCGTCGGTTGGCAGATGCCGGTGTTGGAGACTTGGGCATGGTGTACGGCTAGACGCGCGATGCCAGCGCTCAGAGGCTGTTGTCCGTTGGCAGGCGAATGCATGAATAGTTGAGGTAATTAAGCTCAGATGGCGACTGAAATGGGTCGACGTCGACCAGCTAGTTAAATAGCCCGGGCCGTATCCGCGTTGAGCAGCGGCCGCATGCTTACGAGCCTACACGCTTTGGCAGATGCGTACATCCTCATGTATGCCAAGACCTTGGCACCGTCGGCAACGAACCTAGGATAGCCTGAACACGGGAGAGAAAAGGCGGGGTAAGTGTGACAAAGGGAAAGATGGACATGAATCTATTCCCAGATGGTCTTAGCAAAACGGTGATGGAGAGCCAAGCATGGGGGAACCTTGTCTGTTAGGAATCCTACAAGACCCGAAAAGAGCAATAAAAAGTCGCGACTGGTCGAATAGTATCGGAAATGAAAGGCACAAGGACGAACTAACGCGGCTAAAATTACGATCGATTCATAGTTGATGATGTGTTGAAATCATTGTCTGAGCTCCGGCCAACGCGGGTAATGCCACATAGCCTTGAAATTCCGTCCGATGTGAGAACCACCATTTCACTAATAGTTCACATATAATACGATTTCAATCAATACTTGAAACCACCAGTCCTTGTCCTGAGAATCCCTTCGGGGTCTGCCTGGAGCTGGAGAGACTTGAGCTTAGCGTAGTCACGGTAGCTGCCCGTGACGTTTTGATCTGCCATAGCATCGTTCATGAACAATGGAAGATAAGCCTCTTTCGAGTACCCCTGCTCTTTAAGCCAAACAGGGATTCTGCGCTCAACCCAGGCCGTCAGATCCCTTGAAAACTGGCGCATGATCTCGTCGTCTTTCTTATCAGACCATGAGCACTGAATTTCGAGGATAACCCGATCGGGGTCTGTCCCGGTCAAGCCCATGGCATTTCCACCACGGGCCTCCGTATGTTTCCCTACAACGGAGGATAGTGGCTGGAAATCGACTGAACACTGTGAGCTCAGGTGCAGAGGGGATTTCAAGTAATCCTTCGTAATATTTTGCATTTTATTCGAGATTTCGGCGTAGATGGTAGGCATGCTTGAAATGTACGGAATTGTAACAGTCTACCACAGGTTAGTCGGGTGCCGCAAGCACATGGATGCGCGCGGAGACTTGGAGTTCAAGACTCACCCTGAAAGAGACTCTGGCGTTCAACAAAGACGCACCAGCGCCATTGGACTTGAGCTAATCCATTCAATTAGCATTTAAAAGCTTGTTTTGTTTTCGTAAGCGACTTACCAGCTCGGAGTAAGTCTGCGTTTTGGTGATATCAATCAAGGAGTCAATTTCAAGAAAGTCTGCGAAGGGCCCCGATGTCGGTGGCTTCTCCCCGTCGTAAAAGTAGAATATGATGAAGGCCCTTGTGTTTCCAATAGCGAAGATGTTAGTAATAATGATGGCAGCTTTTTGGTCCTTGTTGTTGCTCGGGACGAATTCGTGGAGTGTTTTGAAGATCTCGTCAGTTTTCGAATCGTCGTAGATGCGAAGACCACCCCAAACCTTGCCAATTGGATGGGCTTCAATGATGAACTGCGTTACAATTCCTTCGAAGTGTCAGCTATTATTTCGCCTCACGTTTTTGAGAAGGTGACGAACCGAATTGACTGCCGCTTCCTCGCAAAGCGACGGCAAGTTCAGGTTGATCGCGAGCATCGACATGGACGATGGTGCCGTTCGCTGTCACTAGTTCCCAGCCAACAATGCTCTGGTGTTTGTGATCAGCTCAAGCTCTTTTGCGATCTAGAGCCAGACTCACATCGGCAGCCAGTCCGTATTGCGAGCTCAAGAAGGATATTCCTCCCTGAAGAAGGTATCCACCAATCCCAACAATGCCTATTGTTCGTCAGCACTAGGAAGAATGAGAATACTTGGGAATTATCTTCGGGCTTACCTAGTCGACCTCCAACCACAGTCACACCTTCTTTGTCCAGAGTGGAAATAACATCGTTCCATTCTCCGCCGGGCTTGACATACGCGAGGTTATTGCTCCTGTCATATGCAGTTCCGGAGATTTCACTCAGTGAAATAAGTACGCCGTCGCGAACAGTTGCATGGCCAGGGTTTGGGTCGTGTCCTCCACTCTTCGCAGTGAATTCGACGTCTGGATATTTGTTCAAGACTTTCACGGCTGTTGCGACTTCCAAGGCGGACACCGGAAGAACCACACATGCTGGCTTGATGTCTTTCAACACGGTAGACCAGTATTCGGAAACTTCCTGGTAGTAGTCTATGCTCAAGGGAAGGGAAACTCGACCTGGCAGAACTTTAGACAATTCTTTGCAAGCTTTCAGAGTGGAGGCTCCCGGTGCCGCAAAGGTGGGTTGGCCCAAAAGGCACACAGACAACAACAACAACACCGAACTGGAGAGATGCATGATGTTCGAGTAGATACTGGAAATGGATGTCTCAAATTATTTTGAAGTTATCATATCAACAGATCCGAGTTTGATCTTGATTTAAATACCCTGAGATTCAACAACTTTCGGCGACACATGTTTGAACTCCAACACCCGTCCATTGATACCCGTCGATCACTCAAAGCGCGAAGAAACAAGGCTAAATTCTCTTCCATGACCATGTCATTGAAACTATCAATCGTGGGAATAAAAACCGCATGTGCAGATGCGGAACGCCGAGGTTTCTACCATGAAGGTGATTTTCATTCCTAATGAACCTAAGCCCTTCAATATTAACCATGAACGTGAGAAACTAGCTTCAATAACTTGCATATGAGAACCAAGCACTATTCAAATTGGGTCTGATGCTAGTCGTGACCAATTCGGATATGCCTTACCAAGCATTTTGATAATCCCCGCGCTGGTCGACGTCGACCAGACTGCCCCGCAAGCTGCTGATGGATGCATCTGATAACCCTGGCACCCTAGACGAACTCCAAAGCTGCAGTTGAAATACCAATCACAGTGGACAGCCCCGCAAGGCCATTCGAGGCCCGCGACTTTAGCTCAATTAAGGTCTTCATGACCCGCCTCATATCCGGATTGCATGTTGACATGCGGGGTAGCTCGGCATACCTTTCATGAACTAACCTGAGTTGAAGCAATATCGAATGACTTTTCTCCGCTTGGAACCAAGGCAGTCCTAGATGAGTACTGCTTCTCCCCTGCATTGCCGGAGGACAGCTCCCCGCCCGGTTTCCCCGTGGGGAATGAGTGGGGTATTTTCGTTGAGTTGAAGCGATCGCCGCAGTACTACCTACTAGGGAGCTAAGTCACGGGTGCAATTGCAGTTGAAGACTACTCTCACATGTCTTCGAATGTTGTGGACCGAGGGAGATGTCTGTTTGGAGTCTAGTCTATTCATTGGAAATGATATATGATTCAGGAAAGCCTTGCGTTGATCATGAATAGTCAGGCCTCGCTTTCTACATCCTGGACTGATTCGAAGTATCTACCTTCGCGCAATCTCTGAGCCATTCGTCATGCTCCCACGCCTTTCAGGACTTTTGTTTCTCTTCGGGGCTTCTCTGGCTCTCTCCGAGCCAACGGAACCCCTTGAAGAGCGTGCTGCTGGGACCGCTACCGTGATTCTTCCCTCTGCCACTATCCTAGGCAACGTGAAGAACAAGGTGGAGTCCTTTGGCGGTATTCCCTATGCTGAAGCGCCTGAAGGAAAACTGCGACTGAGACCACCCAAGCGCTTGGAAAGATCCCTCGGCGTGTTCGATGGCACTGGCCCTGCTGGAGCCTGCCCACAAATGGTGTCAAGCACAGAGAGCGCAGACGTGTTGTTTGATCTTCTCGGCACCATCGGCAACCTCCCGTTCGTGCAAAAAGCGACTGGACAGAGCGAGGATTGTCTCACCATTACGGTGGCTAGACCCGAGGGAACTAAGGCTGGTGCAAAGCTTCCAGTGCTCTATTGGATTTTTGGTGGCGGCTTCCAGGTATATCAAGCTTCAATCCCGATTGACTCCTAAATGAGTTTACTAATACGTTTGCTGCTACAGCTTGGATGGTCATCGATGTACGATGGAACCGGCCTTGTCAATTACGGCGTCGATATCAATCAGCCCTTCATCTTCGTCGCTGTCAATTACAGAGTGGCTGGGTTCGGTTTCATGCCTGGAAAAGAGATCCTGGAGGATGGGGCAGGCAACATTGGCCTTCTTGATCAGCGCATGGGCCTTGAATGGGTTGCAGACAACATTGCAACATTCGGCGGCGATCCCAGCAAGGTCACAATCTGGGGTGAATCAGCCGGCGCCATTTCAGTCTTCAACCAACTGGCCCTCTTCGACGGCGACCATACCTACAAAGGCAAACCGCTATTCCGTGGAGGGATTATGAACTCTGGAGGCGTCGTTCCATCTGACCCGTTGGATTCGAAGAAGGGTCAGGCGGTCTACGATAAGGTTGTCGAGACTGCGGGATGCACTGGTACTGATTCCCTGAATTGCCTGCGCGAGCTCGACTACAGCGATTTCCTCGACGCAGTTACTTCAGTTCCTGGGATTCTATCCTACAGCTCCTTGGCGCTTTCCTATCTACCGCGACCGGACGGCCGGACTCTCACGGCCTCTCCCGACTCATTGGTCCTTAGCGGAAAGTACGCGGCCGTCCCAATGATTATTGGAAACCAGGAAGACGAAGGTGCCCTTTTCAGTCTCTTTCAGGCAAATCTCACGTCAAACGACAAATTGGCAGACTACCTGCAGAAATTCTATTTCAACTCAGCAACCAAGGTCCAATTGAAAGAGTTGATCGGTACGTACGGAGACGGCCTCAGCGCTGTTACCGAAGGAAGCCCCTTCCGCTCCGGAATCTGGAGCGAAATCTTTCCCGGCTTCAAGAAACGTGCCGCCCTGCTTGGAGATCTTGTCTTTACCCTGAGCCGTCGGCTGTTTCTTCAGGTGGCTACTGGGGTCAACGGAGACGTCCCTTCATGGGCTTACATGGCTTCCTACAATCAGGGAACACCAATCCTTGGAACGTTCCACGGGTCCGATCTCATTCAGGTCTTCTTTGGAATCAAGGACAACTACGCCGCGCGCAGCATTCGCTCCTACTATCTCAATTTTGTCACCTCGCTTGATCCTAACATTGGGGCTAGCGGCAAGTATCCGAACTGGCCGCAATGGAAGAATGGACACAAGCTGATCCAGTTCTTTGCGGACAAGGCGACCATCATCAACGATGACTTCAGAACAGATTCTTATGAATGGATTGCTAAGAACATCGGCTCTCTTAAATTTTAACTGGACGAGAAGATAGTCTGTTGACCTAGCTTGGATCTTGTCTCACAAAATAGCCAATTACTCATACACTCCAAAAGTTTAAATTCGTTGCTCGAAGATGAGATGCTGTTCTTGCTTTGTTCTTCCATGTGACCCAAACTCTAACTTTGAGGAAATTGTTGCAAAAGGAGCTTGGTCGGCAGTTGACCACGGGACAATATCCAGTCAAAGTAGTTCATAAAGCTTCTCCCTTTCCCTGCATACTATTGTACAAAAGTATGGCCAGCTTCCAACTCATCCTGCTCAGCAAGGATAATGGCATGCGAATTCTCGGCTCTAATTTTCACTTATTAGCACCATTCTTCATGAAAGTGTTGCAAAGAGAGCCTGAAGGGGAAGAAGGGGGGTCAAAACTTACTACAGAAGCAGAAGGGCAGCCTCCTGGACCTTCTGCGGGCCAGTTATCACCAACGAGGTTACAGAGAGCGGCACCCTCGGTATCCAAAGTTGTCCAGGCAGTGTCACCATAGGAAAATTGGATGTAGTCGTTGACGTGTTCGCCGGTGACCACAAGCTCCTGGGCCATACCGGCCTCTTTGATGTGCCATGCCGCCTGGTCGTTGATAGGCACACCGGGCGAGGTGGTAGACCGGGGGGTCTCGTACAGCACGTCGCCAGAGGGGTTCGTAATCCTGATGTTTCCGTACAGGTTTTTGTCCACGTCGTCGCAAGTCCAGACTTCTGTGATATCGAAATTGCATGTGCCCGGAATGCCGTCCTGTACAGAGTTGATGCTGTCGATGATGGCGTCGCGGTAGGCAACCATACCTGGGCTTCGGGGGTGGAAGGTCTTGATCTGCCGGGTCGGAACCCAGGCACTGATTTCTTCGACGCTTACATCACCCCGGGCCAAGGCATCGTTAGCGACCTTGAGTGACTCGGCAAGAGGACCATTCGGAATATCACGAATGGTCTCAGCAGCACGACACATCCAGTGGTCCCAAGGGTCAGGGTCAGATCCAAGGTTGCCGTTACAAGATGCCGCATCTGGGAGCTGAACTCCGCCGCTTTCAATCAGGACTTGTCGTTCCTCTTCTTCCTTGGCAGCTTCAATAGCACTGCAGGATGGGCTGAGACCATTGCCCGTGCCGCAAGTACCACTGATATCCTCAATGGAAACATCGGGCCATGCACTGAGGAAGAACCAGGTGTCCTGGCGACTGGGATCGGGCTCGTGGAAGTTACCTGCCTCGCACCAGCGATGGTAATCATATCGCGGGTTGACATCGACGAAGTGAACACGGTTTTGGCCGGTGTCACTGTTGGTCTCCTCAACAGCAGCATTGATGACTGAGTTGAGGTGGCTGACAAGCTCGTTGAGCTCTCCGCGCAGTTCCTTCTTAAGTAGCACTATACGCCTTGTTGGCCAATCCAATGGAGGGTCGTACCCGGCCCACTCATAATGGAAGGTAGTCTTGTCGCAATCAGGGTCCTCTTGGTTGAAGAACCACACGTAGCTTGTGGCGTAGATATGGAAGTCCTATGAAGAGGTCAACACTCCGTTTTAACAGTTGCACAATGGTGTTGTTGCATGCTCACATTCCTGCCGGATTTGTCAAGGATCCTCTTGTAAGCACTCTTGAACTTGGCCTTCAAGCCGTTGTCTCCGTGGTCGTCGAGAAATTGTCTTGCCTTGGCCTGAGTCTCAACACAGAGCTTTCGGTTGGTGGAGCCCCATCTGACGATGTTTGGCGTAATGACACAGTACCAAACCAAGTCGCTGAAGAATACGTCATTGCCGCCAACAGAGACAGTAGCGAGGTCGGCCTTGCTAGGGTTGCTCCACTCGTCGATCTGCCGGTTCAAACCGACAGTGGTATCGCCAGAGCAGACCTTACGCTGAAAATCAACGTTGGGATCGTCGGTCCAGCGATTGATTAGGTCGCCGAAGTTATTGGAGCCGACACGGCACTTGTCAGTGCTGGTAGTCCCAGTTCCCATGCCGGCACCATAGGAGTCTCCAAAGGCAACGTAGCCGCTCTTGATCGGCCATCCATCGGGGGCTCGCTTCAACAAACTGCGATGGGAGCCATGGGAGGATAAGACGTTTCGAGCCGCAGTCACGGGGGTGACTTGGCTAAGGGCAAACGAGGCCAGCAGAAAAGAAAGAGAAGCCATGGTGAGCTGCCTTGAGTGCCTGTTTCGAAGCTGAATGCTGTGAGCTTGGAATATAAAAGTCTTTGAAAAGCCCAGGAGTGGTTTTTATATCATATTTCAATGTCCAATATACAGCCAGGTTGGGATACTTGAGTTCCACACATATGAAAGGCACAAGGACCGGTAAGGCTAGCCTGAATTGCTTCAGCTTCTCGGACTCGTTCTTCACCCAGCTCACCGGACTCGTTGTGTACTGCAACGGTATGTGCTCAGTCGAAGGAGTTTGCAAAACCCCTGCAGCCCGGCCGATATGTCTCCATCAAAGTCTATATCGGTCTCTTTGTCTCCTGTAGATATAGTGATTTCAAGCCTTGGGGGCAGGGCATTTGCTGGATACATGCGGGCACTTAATCCTAGTCCGTTTGATCATCCGATTACTGAGTGCTGTTGCACCTGAATTGGAAAGTTAGCATGGCGTAGGGGCAGCATAAGGACGGCTCCTTTGTAGACTTGATTTACTGGCTGGAAATATACAATTATTAATCTTGACAAGTAACCGGAGATCCAAAGATCAGAAGTAGCTTGCGCCAGAACCAGTCATATTCTGTGGCTAAGTGTAACTGGTCTTAAGGCCCCCTAATTGTGATGCTCTTAATTTGCAAAAGGAAACAGGTCTCTGGAAGAAGGACGTAAGTTTCTACCCTGCGATGGTGAGGAAAACAATAGCCATGCTACTGCAGCATGAGAATAAGACTGGAGATAAAAGCTGCATTGCAGTGGATCAGACATAGTGGTCTTGTGGATCTTACGTTGCAGTGACAATGCGGGTAGTTCGTATTCCTCAGTTTACGTCTAATTATTATTGTCCATAGTAGGATTTTCCAGCTACGCCTGGATGTTGATCCCATGGAAATATCCTGTAGGTACGGAAGTGGCGCCGAATCATTGACGCCTCGGATTCGGAGACGCTTCTCTTTCGCACGTTAATGCGGGCGTATACGGGTAAGCTCGCCGTAGTCTCTCAACATTGGGGGCCGTACAGTAGACCTACTTCATCTGAAACAACAGGCAGGGAATGTCTCGCTGGACTGAGTTAGCGGCATGGTAGGATCCAACAGGGACGATCTGCTTATTCTTTCTCCACCTTGCGGCGTCGATGCGGCGATCTTCCCGTAATCCTTCGATGCGCTACTTTGAACGTCGCACTCGCACTCGGAGCCACACGAACGAAGCTCACGCCATGCGAGACCCAGCCGAATTTCCGAGGCTTAGGCGGCCGGCTTGATTTGTTTCCTCGCAGCCCTGAGGTCCCTAACTTTAGACAGGTTCGGTTGCAACAATCCCGATTTTTCAGCCGCACGGCTTTCTCGGATTCCATCTCAGTTACTTGTTGCAAAGCGAGGTGCAGCCAAGCTCGAGCCTGCATTACGTATGCTCCAACAGGCGGCTGCCGCAGCTTTGGACAACTACATCTGAACCGTTCCGCCCGCGAAAGTCCCTCTATCTTGTCAGGCCAAACGGATCATTCTTCAATTCAAAGCGATTATTCAGCAATCGTTTCTGCGTTGGATTTCTTCCCGTTGCTTATCATCGATTCTACCATCCTCACTTCTCCATCAACATCAGCCTCCACAGCACGAGATGGGCGCCCCAAACGCGATCAGGGTGTACGTTCCGCTCCGAGAATACGATCTGTCCCTCAACGATTACCGAGTACTAATCGTCGCTTTCAGCATTTTGTTCCTCCTTAGCGCAGCTTCTTTCGTTCCACAGTACAGTCGGGTTCTTTCACGGGGAGACTGCGAGGGCCTCGCTCCCAAGTACATACTCTTCAACCTCATTGTCGCAACGCAGCAGTTCTCCCTTGGGCTCTATTACATCGTCGCCAATGACGAGGTTGACTTGGTAGTGCACTCGCCTCCGACGGCTGGTGACTGGCTCAACTTAGCCCAGTTCGCCGTCGTCTGGATCGGCCACCTGATCCTGTCAGTCAAGTCTAATCCTCGTCCACAATACCCATTCCGGCATCGTCTTCGTCTCATTTTTTGGGTCAATGGCTAATTTCGGGTGCTTTCTACAATAGCTTCGGTGCATATTTATTCTACCCTCCTTCACGCCCAGGCCAGAAGGCCGCCATTGTCTCCATCTACGCCGCCTTCCTCCTCATCTCCGTCGTACCCGTTATTATTATCGCCAGCCTCCCACCCACCGGTACCGACACCTATAACGATCGGCGATGGATCAGCGCCATCTTCGCCAACACATCCAGCCTGCTGACGAATCCCATCGTCACAATCCTCGCCATCGCCGCCTACTTCCCACAGGCCCGCGAGCTGCGGTCACGCTCGGACGTTGGTGCGCTCAGCACTCTTGGGCTTGCTCTTCAAGCCGGCATCTTCCTTGTTGTGGCCCTGTTCTGGCCGTTGCGTATGGAACTACCTCGCGGCTTGAGCTTTTTCACGTGGTACCAGTTTGCTGGGTGGGCTACGGTGGATAATTTGATATTCGCCTTCGTTCAAGCGGTGCTCTGGTGGGCCGCACGGCGGTTTAACGGCGCGGGCTCGGAACCGACTGGTGAGACTACTCCCCTAATTGGACCGTAAAGGACGGTGGACACATCAGAGCTTGGAGACGATTTTATTCTTGTGGAACAGAGGCTTATAGAAATAGGGCAAAGCCAAGATCAGCCTCAACAGTTCCGCAAGGCGAGTCGAACTGTGCATATTCTCGGTCCTTCTGCAAGAACGGAGTGGAACCCCTGGGGTTTATCTCTAGGAAGTCAATTGTGTTCATTTTACAGGTATAGTGCCGTTCACGAGGTTTCGCCGTCGGAAATTGTGTAGGCATGTCTTTCATAACGGAGTTGGAATCATATTTGCGCCTTGTGCGTCAGGTGTGCCTGGTAGCAGGAGCCTTGATGATCCAATGTATACCAACTACTAGTATACAAGACCTCATAGACGCTCCTTAGCTATCAATAACACTTGCCGTGAAAGTGCCTTACAGGTATAACTAAGTATCTAATCCTTGCCTCTCTCATAAAGTTTAAGAGCATCAAGAGGCAACTACTTCTATGTTCTTAAACTGCTTTTATAGCGTTGTTACCTTGCACCCCTTGCCATTAACCAAACCCCCCTGTGACCGAGGCAAGAAAGCACTGATAGTTAGTGTATCATTCATCATCAGCCTATTAGTCACATTGCAGTGCAAACATCATTATCTCCAAGATTGAACGTGGTGTTCAGCCCCAAGGGCGCTACCGAGTCGACTAGGGGGGATGTTCCTCATTGCCTCACTAGGGTCGCACCACAGCAACTTTTTTGCACAGCGTAGTTCTAGGAATTTATCGTTCTTTAAAAAAGTAACAGAGATAACCCCCTCTAGTGTATTTCCTCTGATGAGCTCCAGATCATCCGAAAATACGACTGAGTAAGGCCCGATGCGCGCGTGGCCTCAGTTCGTGTGCTTCACATAGTCAACGAATAATGAGAGGCCCCAGTTTGCCCATAATAGCCAAGCCCGGTGAAGCATACCGGCGTGCCATGTACGATAAGATTTACGGCGACATCTCCGTCGGGGACCGCGTTGGCTGAAGCAACGTTGCTGAAGGTGATCTCGTTGGTACCAGGGACGTCGGGGCCGCAATTGTATCGTGAAGGAGCACGCTGAGGGCAGATATTAACTCTTGAACTTAGCGCGTTGCCATATTTACGCATTTAACAAGAGCGGGCATCCTATTATTCAATGCCTAAGCTCGCTTGGTAAGACTCACCGAGTGTATATTAACATTGCCGAACACACTGGTTTCGGGAGAGTCAATGATAGTCTCATAGACTATAATTAGCCGTGAAACATTCATCCCGTAGAAGCTGGCCCCGATTCCCTTCCAGTCCCCTGTCAAGCTTTCTTGTACTCGGTGCTTACTGCTCCAAGAGTTGCAGGCACCTGGTAAGAAAAGATCGAGCCATTCTTCAACCTCCGGATATCTCAACAGTCGGGGGACCATCAAAGCATCCTCAGGAGAAGCCTTCAGAGCCAGCATTGTAGAAAGAGATATTGACGGATTTGTTTCTCGAGGAGGTCGAGACAACATCAAAGGTCCATCTTTAGAATGAATTAGGGCTAAAAAGTGTCGACTGTGTAGAAGAAAATTTCCAATTTGTAACTCTCAACGTGGCTAATGAACACGCATTTGTGTTCGTCTCTTCAGTAGACCCGGACACGGATAGCAATAGTTTTCCGAATGAAAGGCCATAAACCACGTGGATATCCCGTCCTGTCTCGGATGGCATAGTTAACATCCCATCAACTCACTGCACATCCTAGATATAACACACACGCTTTTGGAGTACATCAGGCCTCCATTTTATCATCATAGAGAACTGGCTGCTATTTAACCACTTATACATCGCTCTTAGCAATGCTTAGCCCAAACCCATTCGAAAGTTGGGTTATCAGAGGCAGCCGGCTTGAGAATTTGTCGCCCCTAGCATGACGCAACACCTCAACAAATTCGTCGAAAAATGGCTTTGTCTTGGGTTTTTCTGGAAACTTGAAACAGCCTGAACCTATCATGGAAAGCAGTTGGTTAAGAGCTGTTTCTCCAGCGGAATACATCGTGTCCTTTTCATAGTTGATCTGAAATCTCCCCGCGTCATGGTGCTCAAGGTCCTAGAATATATCAACTCATTAGTATTCGGAGATTAATCTGTGTTTTGAGGAGATGCTAAGATCAATGTGAGTACTTACGGTCATTTTATCTCTTATCTTGTTCGGACTCTTCCCCTGCATCTCTGTTGGGGATTCGATCTCAGCCTCCCTTGCGAATTGGCGTTGTTGCAGATGAACCATCAACCCGAGCTTGATCTCCCGATAATCCTTTTGCATCCAATCTTGCATCTTGTCGTTTAATTTGTCGAGCTCAACTTTTTCTTCAACGTCCCAGAATTTGTCTTCTCTGTCACCAATCTCACCGGTGCGACAACACGTATGTTCGAACCCAGCCTCCTCGAAATACGTGCGACGGAAGACCGACAGAGAAAAGTCCTTAGCTTCCGCTAGAAGATATCGCTCTTCTAGCATTTGAAGCCATTCAAAGACCCAGAAAGCGTTATGAATTCTCGTACCAAAAAAAGCCTTAAGTTCGAGTGGGTCTCTCGAACCGGGCAGACAACCATCTAATGAACAGTTGCAGGAACAGTGGTCTGCGGTGGTGGCGTCAGCTCCGCTATCAAGGAGAAGATCCAAGATTGCAAGCAAATCTTCTTTGCTCTCGTTCCACCCTGAGATGTATAGACGATCGATCAGCTCGTGAAGGATTGTATGACCCTCGTTGTTCTGTAGGTTGACGTCGCCCCCCTTTTCGATGAATAGTCGAAACAACGATGGGTCAAGGAACCGAGTAATCGAAAACATCGAGTGCTCCCCCAGATGGTTCCTCTGGTTGAATTTGATGAAGTCTAACTGGACAAGGACTCGTGCCATGGCAGGGTTGTCGATAACGTGCATCAGCGTTCCTCCATCCTCAAAACAGACATTTATGTCCGTTACCTTGGAGAAGACTTTCAGACCATATTCCTCCCAGCCCCTTTTACTATCATTTGGGTCATGCGCAAAGACACACCAGGGCCCTGCGTTAGCAAAAATGCTGGGAAATATTCGAGGGAGAAGACTAGAGTCCCTCGACTCAATCAAGTCAACAGCACCCCATACCAAAGACCAATGATCCCTGACTGCGGCGTACATGATAAAGTCGTAGTCTTCCAATTTGTCACGCAAGAATAGGTCTGCGTCATGATCGATGAGGATTGTGACCGCCTCCGGTAGGTTCATGGCCGCAGCGTACATCAAGGGAGTGATCCCGTTTTTATCACGCACGCAGACATTGTGGCCAGCAGCTAGGAGGAAGCTTAGGCGTGACGGATAGCGAACGGCCAGGTGAAGGGGTGATTGCCCAAGGAAGTTGACATGTCTCTCGAGAGGCCGGGACTCCTGGACAAGCATCTCAAAATATCCTTGAGATCCATGGATTATCGCGTTGTGAAGGGGCGGGCTATCCCCAAAGTCTAGCAAAATCTAAGTTAGAGGGCTGAACGTCATACTAGCAGTGAAATAAGTAGTCTCACCAGGGTTGGCTTGAAAGATGATCCCGAGATATTCCATATAAAACGGGTCTTCCGGTATATTGCGGTGGTATATTGTGTCCCCTAGGTCGTGTATGCATGGTTCCGGCCATGAGTCGAAAGTCGGAGAAGCAGTGTTGCTGAAATCCAAGCCCAGAGCAACGAAGGTGTCAATGACGTCGAGGTGACGATTTTCAGAGCTCAAAGAGGCACAACCGTACATCAAACTAAAGAAGGACTTTTAACAATT
Source organism: Neonectria sp. DH2 (assembly GCA_003934905.1). Classification (NCBI taxonomy): domain Eukaryota; kingdom Fungi; phylum Ascomycota; class Sordariomycetes; order Hypocreales; family Nectriaceae; genus Neonectria; species Neonectria sp. DH2. The sequence continues at coordinate 835,891 of RQWH01000013.1, read as the reverse complement.
GTCGACGGGGGGGAGGCGAGGGATGAGCATAAATGTGGACGCACCCCGAACTATCAACTCCCTTGGTCAAATGAAATTCTTCGACAAAGAGCCGGAACAATTGCTTTAGGTTCTCGATATTCACTCCAGCGAAGCCCCAAGCTCCGCCAGATAAAGCTTTCTTAAACATGTCTTGATTAGCAATGACTGCCGCAAGACGTCGAATGGGATACCAACCTCCAGAAAGCCGCATCCCTGTGGATCCACGTGATTAACAAATGCTGGGTCTGATTTGTAAAGCTCTCTGAACTGGAGCTCTGCATCTGGCCACTGCAAGGCGTCTTTGGATAGCTTCCTCAAAATAACGAAGCCAGGTGCCGTGTAGTTTACAATGCTTTCTACCTGTAAGATCGGCTGAAGCCAATATTTTCCAGGTTCAACAGTCAAGTCAAGTCCGAAAACGACTGCCCATGATACGCCAAGACGAGAAAGCGCAACTCGCATGTCGAGTCGGTAGCGTTGCGCCGTACACATTGCGTTGTCGCAAGCCTTGAACATATCAGCGAATGGGGTATATTGTAGGCGCCAAAATCTGCCACCCATGACATGCGTTTTGTGGCATGAGCAATGGCAATTTCGAACAATGCAGTGGGTAATTCGGAGGCGACGAAAGTTTGGAATCGTTGGCGGTGTGTCGTTACTTGGATCACAGGTTGGTGAGACGAGGTTTTGTGCACTCTCTATTACAGTGCTCACGGGATTCTTCGTCCGTGACTCGTGCCTGGTGAGGTTTTGATATGTAACACAAAGCCTGCATAAATTAGCACTGTAGACCTAAGAAGCATATTATGTAGTCTATGAGCTGAGGCGGGAAGACTGTACAAAATAATGTCTCGCATGAGACCTGTGACTGCGCTCTTCAGCTCTTCAAGCTCGGTCTTCCACCTTTTGGATTGAAGAATAGCTTGAAACATGTGTCTCTTTGACAATCTGGCTGGGATGGATGCTGTAAGATGGTCCAGTCGATCCGCTACGCTCGTGGAAGATGTGTGGCAATTCGCCAACAAAATCGGCCCCATCTGTTGTTGTAGAATACCCTGGGCTCCAGCTTCGAGGTCTTGTATTAACATTTTCATCAATTCAAGATTCTCAACCAAAGCTGTGATGTCGGGGTGGATCCTCGCTGCATCCTCGTAACGTTGTCGGAGCTTCTGAGCCTCCTTGGTCAGCTGCAGCGCCAGGGACACAACGCCCGCGACACTGGCGACGACGCCTAAGACTTCTGCCATACGCGGCGCCAAATTTCTGAAGACACGCGAGTGCGATCGGTAGACGATGTAAAGTAGAAGTTCGGCTGCATTGATGGGGGGTACCAGTGGCATTTTATGGAGAGTGGTAAGGCTCTCACGTCATTACGCGAGGCTCTCCCCATGCGGGCACCTATGGGAGCTGCAGATAAGTCAGACCGCAGTCGATTTCGTTTGAAGGCAGAACAGGCACAGAGCGGTCAGGCTTGGAAATGTGCGTTGACTGTATGGCTATTGCCTGATTTACTCCTTTACGTGTATATCTCGCCTGTTTGCCGACTAAACCTAGCCAGCGTCTTATCTATAAGTTAACACCGAAATATGTCATATCAACGACCTTCGCCTTGAATTCCAAAGCCACGTCCAGGTCGCCAGTTCCCTGAAAGCCTTCCCTCAAGCATGGAATCACTGCCGCAGCGTAGTTACAGCCTGTTTCTCACGGCAACTCTTCCTCGGCCATCTGTATTAGCTCTCCAACCAGGTTCCCGTGACAAGTAGTTCACCACGGATGCTCTGAGAAAATAGCCGAGGCATGGTGCGCCAGAGGCAGATCTCGCGGAGCACGACTCCGAGGGCGTAAGTGTCATGTCACCAAACGAAAGTCCGCGTCGGGGTGCCTTGTCGATGTGGGTGCCGGTATAGATTTGCTTCGGCGTCGTAAGCAGCGGCAAGGCCCGACATTTCAAGTGCCCGGCGTGCATAGCCCCAATTACAGAGAAATGCTAGAAGTTGAGGCTTTTCGTCTTTGACCTCTAAATTATCCCCCAATTGACGAATGCCGGCTTCGTGTTTCTCGGAAAGAAGAATACCGCGGCTCCAGACTTTCTGCGTACCCATTGCGAGGCGTGAATACTCGGCACTGTCAGTGCTAGAGAGTGTGCAATGCTAAAGTGGTCTGCCAGTAGTGGCGTGAGCAACTTCTCGGCTCCCAAGGCATTGGAATTCGTGGTCAGGCCGTGAAGAGTCACGAGGCGTGGCTGAGTGTCGAGGCCTTGTCGAGGCAAACATGGAGGTGGCAGAAGCTTGGAGATAAAGACCACGCGCATCTTGGCGACATGGTCTTGATATCTAAGATACTATAACGAGTATATTGTTGGTTTCTCGCCCATATTTCTATCGCCGATGTCATCTGGAATCCCGAGTTTCGAAGCATCTATGAGAGGTTGCGGACAGGCAACGTATAATTTTTCACTTCTTTCTGTATCAAATAGTCCCCAATGAAGCCTTGTTGTAATATTTCCGCCCGCTTTTATGGTACTCACAACAAGGATACAGGCGTCCTCAAGAACCCAGCGTCCAATCTGAAAGTCGTTCAAACGTAGTCAATCTTCAATGATCTCACCCTTGATCTCTTCAAAGTCAGGGTGCTTTGAGAAAATCCAATTTCTGTCTCTTTACGACAGGCTCTTGTCCAGTCCCTTGTAATCTACCTTTACGAGTCTATAGACTGCTTCCTGGGAATGATGCTGTATCACCTCTCGGGTGCTACTGGCGTAAGTTTTACACTCGTCCAAGACGTCGAGGAGCTTCTTCTCGACGAAGATGGCCTAGTCATAGCCCTCGTTTTGCGGGCTTTGAATTTTGTAACCGTGCGGTCCAAGAAGGACTACTTTCCTACATTCCCCTCGAGAATCTTATTCACAGCTGCCCGTTCATCTAGCATGTCGTATTTTCCCAGATGTCTCATAGTCGGACACCACATGATTCAAATCGCAACATGACCATAAAAGAAGATGCCAATTTAAGCTATCCCGCTAGTAACAATATGAATGCATTGCTGATGCCGATTTCAGATTATCCATCGCTTCACTGCACGATGAAAACCCCCTCGGCTATAATTTAGACCTTAAAACAACTGGACGTTCATGATAAACAGTGGTGCCCATGATCTTCCGCTGGTAACGACAGCCGTAGAAGATGCGCCATATTGCAAAAGAAAAATGAGGATGTCGGTGTGTAGTGCTTTAGTCAAAACGAAGTCCTAGTGTCTCAATCGGAGCCTTGCTTTATCACTCAAATTGGCTGTTGACTCGAGTATTCGGCTGCCTCTTTTGGAGAGAATAAACCGACCTGGTATCGTATCCATCGTCAAGAGCTGAAAAGTCTCTTGGTTTTCCGTGTTTGTGAGCGTTCCGAATGTCCATGAATGAGATTATCGTCGCGCACAAGGATAGGCCACTATTTCGGTCGGGTGTCAGTTAGTGTAGAATGTCAACGTGAGCAAGAGGAACGTACCTTAGGAGGACCGCGAGCGAAACTACAACCCAGCTGAGAGTACAGGTTATGCCCTCGCACTGGGCTGAGTTTGACTGGATCGTCATGTATGCTACAGCGGCCCAGAATACAATCTCCAGAAAGTTGAGAATTAGATTTGCCTTGAAGCTTTGGAACCGTCGTAGTCGTCGAACATGCTCGGTGAGAACTTGGTAGGAAAGAATGAGAAGAGATTTGGCGCCCTTGATAGATTTCACTGTCAGTCTTGTTCTGGTCGTCGGAGTAAACTGTGATTATGCTATTACCATTCCCAGTGACATTGTGACCGACCTGGCCATCGGCCCGTCGCTCAAGAACATGCGCGCACACGAAAGTCCAATGATGGATACCGCCACAATGGCCTGCAAGATGTGTATGACCATTTTGGACTTGTCATTGAATATCGACGACATGGTGATTGAAGTTCGCTTGGATTTGCTGATGTTATCTGGCACCTTGGGTTGTAGGTCTGTTCTGATGGGCGGATCGAATTGTCAATGAGTGTAGGGATCGCGAATGGCATGTTTAATAGCGGCTACATTCTCTTTATATATTAGCTTAAACTTTCTGTGGGAGCTGTAAATAGACGTATACGCCTCCTTACTGGAGTCCTTAACTTCTCCGCGTATAGTCAAGTTTCTACTGAGCCCTTTCCTGCCAAGCTGTGCATAACACGAACGACGTATCAGATTCGTCTCAGCTCTTTCTCACTATCGTTACTTTATGAACCAAGTAATGCAAAACGACCAAGCTCAGCGCCTTACTCAACAGAGGTAGTCTTGGCAAAGAGTCGAGCGCGGAGGACGGCTGTGTCTCCCACCCTGTAAATCTATTTTCGAAAGGGCACCTCCATCATAATCGCGTCTAATTTTAAGCTTACACAGTTCCAAGCGTATCAAACGTTGTGCAGCTTGCAAGGGAGAGATTCGGAAGGCCGGAAATTACCATATCCCTGTTGATCTCGATAACCCATGGCAGCTGGCGGGGTTCAAGCTCATGGATTAATTGACTATACGCGTATAATTCCATCACTGTAATCTTAAAGCTTTGTACGCAGGTACGCAGCGATCTTTCCGCAAGTTTGCCGGCTACCTAGGTGAAGGTCCCTTCATGCATCGCCCAACACGATTCACTTCGTGGCGTGGCCTATTCAGCTCAATCCCCACTTTGCGAACATGATTAAGGAAGGAACTGCGCCATGCGAATGAGTCAGACCGGGCACAATCAATAGCAGACGGAGAAACACTAGTCCGAAATGCTGGAGCCTATTAATAAGACATCTCATTCATCATAATCTCGATTCTCGGATGTGTGCTCATATCCCAGCTACACCATTACGTTTAGTCGACAAGAAAAGAATTCGCTATTCCACTACTTTAGCATCAATGGCTACACCCGAGACCGAGGGTCCCAAAGAGGACGATGCGATTGAAGACTCTTCGGATTCAGATGAATATAGCATGGCCGAAAAATGGCATGGCGTGGTTAGCGCAATCGAGACAACTACTCGTGAAGCCTTCCCAAACAGCCCGCCATTCGATTCATCGCCTGTTGCCTTCAAGTCATATTGGCATGGGATCTTCACCAGCCTCCATGATTCTGTCATGTCAAACCCAAAGATTCCCGAGTTCTTGACAACCCCTCCTGTTAAGAAGTTCACAATGACGCTGTTCGACGAGCGCGGTGCCGAGGGTTGCCCTTGCTGTCTACCAGATGTCGATCCCAACATTTCTCTAGAAATTAACACCGGCGTCACTAAGGGAGATCTTATAAGGGGCTTCAATGAGTACATGTATGGAGAGTTGCCACCAAAGATCCATGAAGCGGATGACACAACGACAGCACAAAGCGCAGGAGGCGCGTTGGTGTACGCAGCTGATTGGATGAGCGCTGGATTTGATGAAGAGAGCGGGGATAGAGGTGTATTCCACAAGGAGGAACCCAACATTGTCATGTATTGTTGTAGGCCAGAACTATTTAAGAAGAAGGACGAAGCCGAAGAACAAAAACGCCAACTCGAAGGAAATACCTGAGCAATTTTATGGCCTGTAGGACGAGTGCTTTTTGGCAATACTTGGGCTTTAAAGTTACAGATAGCTACTTGAGACAATTAAGATTAAACCCATACTTGTCCTAGGTTCTGGAACAGATGAAACGCTTCTAACAGCCGAAATACCGTCATTTACGGCGAACATCACCTTGAGAAGAGATATGAAACATAAAACAAAAGTGGTTTACGGAAGAGATAGGATACACAGTACGTAGCGTCCCCAAATGAGGCAAACTGATACATTTTCTCTCCTTCCCCAGCTCCAAAACCATGTATTGTTGCTGCAATAAGTGATTGCGGGCTGACAGTAGTATTTCAGGTCAGGACAAGAACTATCATTTCAGATGCATTTGTATTAAGTAAAGTGACTATTTACGACCTTTGAGTATTTAACCTTGAGCTAGCGCGTTGCAATACTTTCCTCGTCGTGCTTGAACTTTTGGGTCTGGGTTGGAGTTGTGCATGCACTTGACGTCTTCATTCGTAAGTGGAAATTGTTAGGCATAGTGAAACCGAATAAGCAGCTTTTTATCCATATCTATGATTCAGGGATTCCTTGACGTAAATTCTGCGCTCTGGAACTATTAAGAGATGTCCCTCCTTCCCCTCCAACAGCAGTCTCTCCTCCCAATATCCATTCAGAACCAGTCAGAGCGGCGGCGAGAAGAATGTCACCTCACGTGGCGCACAGCCAAAATACCAGATCCCCGGCTCCTTAGGGTCCCTATTGTGAATCAATTCAATAGCCGACCGCCGGCCGTAGTTCCGTGTAAACCAGTAGTCGTACAGACCATACTGCCCAAAGACGCGTGCACGGAAGGCATCCTCAGGCTTGGGTTTTGCCTCAACCATCTTGACCCAGTATGTCGATCTAAACCCACTCTTTCCGGGCGGAGGAAAGTCATCCGGCACCGTAGCAAGTTGAGCCAGCGTTTCAGTGTCGAGAAGGATACATGTCGCGAAGCGCATGTCGCCAGCAACTGAGGTGCCGTGCTTGGTCGCGATCCAGTTGGTGAAATACTCGCGTACTGTGGCCACCGAGGCGCCCTCTAACTGCGCCGCGTCTTCCAGCACGTCGTTCTCATACCGGCGCACAATCTCCTCGCCGGGCCGTAAATCAACCTCTATGGGAATGTCGGCGAGCTCAATAGGGTTATTCTTCTTCTTCCACTCAAAGCTAGTCCTGGTGCCGGCGGCCTCAGCATCGGTGTACACCTGTGCTACGCGGCAGATTGAAGCGAGGGCGTGTTGGAACTGCTCATCTGAACCGGGGCCGTAAGCAGTGCGCACAATAGCGAAACCCCATCGCTTTGGTCGGTGGCCATATTTAAGTAACAACACTTGGCGCAGTTGTGAGAGAACTTCACGATTGCATCGAGGATCTCGAACGAAACGCGACCGCAGAAAAGCGTCCTCGTTGATCCATGAAGTGTCATCACTGATATCTGCAGTGGACTGAGCCATCATGAGAAAACCTGGCCTTTTGGAGTTAGAGGATGGATGAAAGAAGGGAAATTAATTTACGGTGTGAGGGTAATGTCCTGCAGGGTTAAGTAGTGGGCTGAGTGCTCGGCAGTTGACTAAGCAGGCTTCTGAGGTCGTCTCCCCTAGGGTTACCCGGAAGCAGAGAAGCATGTACGCACAATGTTGGTTTGTCGGTGGCTGAACCGAGACGAAACCAACCCATATATCGTTGTCTATCTGAGAGGATACTGGCTGAAGCTATAACCGTAAACCAGAAACAGACACCAGTACTACCTGGTGGTAAAAGCAGGGAAATATTGCTTCATAGCATGATCCAGCACTTTGATGCTGACAGGCTTCACAAAGTAATCATTGGCGCCCGCACTATCCGCAGCTGTCCTATCCGCCGCACTGTCTTGGCCTGTCACAATAAACAAGGAGCTCTCTCCCCACTGCTTTTGTTTCTCCAGTAGCCGTATTTGCCGGGTAGCTTCAATGCCATCGCAAACTGGCATTTGCAAGTCCATAAGGATCAGCTGGATCGGAGATCCCTCGCCAGTGAAAGTCAATGACTGATGTTTCGAGAACATTTCAACGGCTTGCATGCCATCAACCGCGGAACAGTATGGCAATCCTCGTTTGCGACAGTACATTTGTAGGATGCGCAAGTTGACAATATTATCGTCAACCAACAGTGCTGTGGGTGTAGGTGTACTTGCGAGAGCAGAGAATATTGGAATAACTACTCTTGATTCTACAGGAGCTGCTGGCTCAGGTTGAGATATCGATAGTGGCAGAACGGTGTCTAAGTTGGGATCGGCTGGGGGGTTTGCGGGTAGCTGAGCTGCCCGGCCCGTTGAATGAGATGAATCAGCTACAGTTTCGGCACTGTTGTCAATGCTCGGGCTTTCGGGTTTGTTCAGGGCTGTAGGTAAGTCTTCATCAAGTTTAGTTGCACACGTCCGGGAGGCTTTGATGACTGAGAGACGCCTGTCTGCTTCGTCGAGCGCCGAGCTCATTCTCGAGGCCGAAAACACTCCACTCAGGTAAACCACGTTATTGGCAGTCTGATCAGAGAAAGTCCCCCCTTCTGATGCTGGAACCAGACATATTGCAACCTGGTCTGATGGAATCTGTGATGTAGATGTGCGACGCTGTTCCAAGTCGGGCACATAATCGAGAAGGATGAAGCTGTCTTCCGTACTGTCCGAAGAAGTAAAGCCATGTGAGCTTAGAAATCTAGCAAAGTAATCGCATAATGATACGCCACCCGAGGCAGATGCCATATTGTAGAATTTCGAAGGCATATTCTTGAACTTCAGAGTCAATGCCTGTGAAGGAAGAAGTGAATGTGCACATTCAACTTCCCGGAACGTCGCTCTGAAATGCGAACCACGGTCCATTCCTGAGGATATTAAGTCGACTGATCCGTGGAGAAGCGTTGCAAATTTGGAGGCGAGAGTGAGGCCCAACCCAGCACCCGTCGAGTGTTCACCAACCTTTTCGTATGGCTCAAAGATGCGTTGGTGGTAATCGGAGTGTATACCACGGCCAGTATCCTCAATGTCGACGATAAGCTCCTTGGATTCAGAACGTAATGATGTGGTTACGATTATGATTCCTTCCGTCGTGTGCTGGATTGCGTTGATGACAAGCGGCAGCAAGCTATCCCGAAGTAGATTGAGATCTGTTCGAAACTGATCACAATCCGGCGGCAGGTTATTGTTGAAGAAGATAGAGGCTTTGTAGCGGGTGTCTCCCGCCAACACCTTGGTTATCTCGTTTGCCAACTCCGCCTCGAGCTCGTCAATTGTATGCATTATGTGGCACCGATCTGTCATGGCAACGTCAGCCCATCTGTCCAACGTTATCATGCTATTGACGATCGAAATGAGATCTCGCCCCGATCTCTGAATGGTGTCCAGGTAAATGTTCGGGCCGCCAGAATTGACCGCGTTGGCTACGTCCAATAGCGCTGATACCGACGAGTAGGAGCTTTCGCGGAAGTTGGGCGACTTCAACTCTTCGGCCAGTAATTCCGCGGAACCAAGAATTCCATGAATAGGGGTTCGGAGCTGGTGAGAAATTCCACGTAGAAACTTCTCCTTTGCTCTCATTACTTCTGCTAGAAGCTGCCTTTGCCACATCTGAGAGAGCATGGTCGCACAAGTCTGGACAAACCAGGAATCAATGTCATCAAACACTAGTCGAAAGTCCCTGGATGCAACGGCAAGCAGAGAGGGTCCCGATATGCCCTCACATTGAGCAGAAATGACGCGCACTACCCTGGTGTTTGGAAGGACCTGATGGTTCGAATTGGTGATGAAGTCGTCAATGTAGTCAGTGTCCTCCCACAAGCCGTCTTCGAGGTCAGACAACAACATTGGACTTCGCCCTTCAATGTCGAGATGGTCTGCTTTGGACGATGTCAGGCTGACGACTGCGTCTGGATACGTAGTTCTCAGTATTCGGAGGACCGGCTCCTCAGAGTCAGCATTGCCAGTTTCCGCTTGCGCCACAGCGATGAGCTCAGACATTCGATGCCGATCTCGCTGGCGCCTTGCTCTAGCGCATTGAACCATATCGGAGACGACCCAGTCGGCCAGATGGGCAAGCGTGTGCTGCTGGGTTTTGGTCAAAGGTTCTTGGCTTGTGCTTGAGGCCACGCAAAGCGATCCAAGCCCAACGCATTCACCGGATGCGTCTTGCAAGCGAAGTGGTGCACCAGCATAAGCCCGGAGCCCGCCAGACTCAACGTATGGTGACTCTTGAAATCTCCAATCCTCCATCATGTTTGGCAACATAAACACACTCTAGTACGAAGGGTTAGCGAGGCCCTTCAAGGTGTTAAGGACGCTCAACATACACCCGGTGGTTGAGTAACAGTGTGCGCGCATATAGTTTCACCACGCGGAAGAATGCCTAGGGGAAGTCCTATTGTGGCGAGGCGGATATAGAAATTGACATCCTGAATGCCGATGATGACAAACTCCCATTCTGCCGAGTCCTTGGCAAGTCGTACTTTCTCCTGAAGTCCAGAGAGAAACTCGGTTTCTTTGAAGATGTCGCGGGTATAGTACCAAAGCATGGACAGCCTAAGTCTTTCGTTCTTGGCTAGGGAGGCACGCAGATACCGATCACTGAGACACGAGAGCTTTTTTGGAATTGACGAGGGCGCATAGGGCTCCCTCTTCGGCGGGTAGACGGACTCTTCTACGTCCAGGTTCCATGGCTCAAGCGGTTTATCGACATTATCAGGATCGTAGATGGGCCCAACGGTCTGAGGATAAGACTTCGGAGATGCCTGCTTTGGGCACAGGACAGCGGCGTCTGCTTTCGGGAAGAACGTCATCCGCCGTCTGCCAACTGAGGCCGTCGCCATGGCTTTGGCGTGAAACTGTCGGGATTCTGAAGCAGGAGGGGAGGCATATTCCGCTGAGGATTGCATCGAGATTCATAACTTGCACGAGACCCTCCCCCCTACCCTTGCCCCATTTAAATTCCGAGAGAATCAGGTTTGTAGTTAGGCCGTAGACCAAAATCAGGTGATTATGACGGCATCGTGGTCCGCGCCTACGTGTGATTCCTACAGGGGTACACGACTAGATCGATATCTAGTGTGCTAGTCTAATATAGTTAACAGGTAATAGACTACAGAGTAAGGTGAATTTCAGTGGTACACTAAATGTTAGAGGCAGCAATCTGAAAGAAAAAAAACACCGCACATCAAATCAGCCCACACCCTTTTCGGCGTCCACAACCACTCTATTTATTTTACAGCCAATTTACTAGCAATTAAGCCAGATTGAAGAATACCACCCGCCGGTCATTTTGCCACCTAAAGACGGAATACCTCCAGCTGCTTAGAGATGTCATGGACAAGAAGCTTTCCGGGTCCGACTCTTTCAACTATGCGGTGAATATTGTCCTTCATGGAGCACCGAGTAGGTCGCTAACAACTTAATCGCGATGGTGAAACCGGAAATCCTAGAGCTTGAAGAAATGCGATTACCCCAGAACGTCTTATGTCACGGCCCGGGTTGAGACCAGGCGGTCACAACCGGCAGAACCATGACGTACCCATTTTTTCCTCCCTATCACAGGTGGAGCGCGCCGCTGAGGATCGTACCCACGATCTCACACGCCTCACGATCCAGCACGACACGCAGAGTATATATACAATCATTTAGCACATTAGACAAGAGCTTTAAGCTCCTTAGCTATCAACATCACAACTTGGTTTAACTTACCTTTGCACATTACCATCGTGACCTACATTGCTTACTATGACATCCTGATCCACTCGATCATCAAACCACACGCCTTGGACCTACCCTAGACCCCTAGGTTAGACCCGACCGCCACATCTTAGCCAAATTCAGTTACGCCAAACTGGACGCTGGCCTCTCTCTGTTTGTTGGATACATGAACGCTGTCACAGACGACCGCTGTACCGAATATCTTCGCCTGTATGTTGGCGAGTCGAAGAAGCTCTCTTGTGGTTTACTTCGAGGACATATCCGGCAGGTTCCACTTAACAGTTACGCGACGCTACATTACTTTGTCCTCTGGCTTGGAAATGGCCATAGGGATGCAAACTTCCTGATTCTCTGGTCTGCATCGCCCCGATGCTATATGAGATGACTCGTGAAGCGTCCGTTTCAACCCAGGCAGAAGAGCGCAAGCAGCCACCGAAGAGAATGTCTGTCGTTGTCTCAGTTTCCGAATCATCGACAGGAAACTATGAGGACTCCCCGAAGATTTCTTTACCTTTGAAAGTAATGTCCAATTGAACTTTAAAGATTCACGGGTAAGATTCATAGGTAAGATAGGTAAGATTCATAGGTGGCAGGTTATAAGAGTTAGTGCAGTGTGACTAACCTTGCAATAGACCAATTCAGTTGTTAGGCTAAAAAGATCAGCCAATCCTAGTAAGCTGCGTTACTGAATCGCATTATACAATAGGTTATAAGGAGTTAGATCTTACGGCGACTGTACAATGAGCCTGCAGCACGCCCTTGCTAAACCCGCGGCTAGCTCCTTACACAGGTATACTTCAAATGTTCATAAGCAAAAAAGGGAAGATTCTAAGGATCTGATCTAGTTATGTTCACTGTACACGAGAAGAAATCAAAATGCACTGCAATGACAAGATAATTGCATTGAATATCAGGTTTCAACCAGCTATAATAAACCTTAGAACTTTCAAAAGATGTTGTAAAACCAGCTAGAACAAATCATACGCAAGGGATTGGGTTTCCAGTCGTTTAAGGTTCTACAGTTGAAAGTTTTATGCGGGCGGAGGCCCTGATCGGGATTTTGTCCTTAGACTGGGACCTGGACTGGGACTGCAATTTTCTCTTCGAAGTATACGCCTCTATGCCCGTGTAATGTATAGGCTCCTATACTAAAGAAAGGTTTATCAAATGGCCAGATGGCCGAGTGGTTAAGGCGGTAGACTCAAGCTGTAACTAGCTTGCTTACTAAAAGTAATAATTATTCTACTGGAGCAATCCGCGTGGGTTCGAGTCCCACTCTGGTCAGAATCGTGTCAGATTTCTTTTTTTGCACGATAAAACCTCTTCGCATATCGGCAACACAGACACTGCGTTCATCGTGGTCGATACAAATGCCTTCATCAAGGACAAGGTGGCCGAGGGTTCTAAGGCGTAATGTTCGAGAAAATTGAATTCTTTATATTACGGAATGAGAACCATTATATCGAAAGATGCCAGGGTTCGAGTCCCTGTCTTGTCAACATTTTTACTGTCTTCTGCTCCGTTTGTTGAAGCGATCTATGTATGGATGGGCAAAACAGAGAAAGCCAAGCGAGAGTGTCTTGTCATGCGCGGCACCCTGGCCCGCCACTAACGTCCTGTCCGCCTAGGGTGGCAGCGAGCGTTGCACCGATCTAGTACATGGAAGCGTTTGCATAATATACCCAGTACTTCCAAAACTTAGCAACGCACTCTATGGTCAGAAAACGCCACCCAACAAGCCAAACAGACGAAGAAAAAGGCAGTGTGTTGGAAATGATGGTGAAACCCAAAGGCATACAAGCACTGTCCCCAGCTGTTAAGGAGCAGGCACGAATATCGTCATTGGTAAGGTCTAGCCAAAAATCGAGTTTGCCGTGGGCAGTCCAGTGGGCTGGTTCAAGTACAGGAACTCGGATGATTAGTCCTATGTTGATACGGCAAACATACTGAGAGCCTTGAAGTTCCTGGCAGTGGCCACTCGTTTCCTAGCATCGTGACTGATCCAAGCTCTCGATTTTCTCAAGGATTTCATTAGCCTTATTGCTGCTCTACACCCATTCTTGATTCAGTCACCCTGGGTGCCATCTGATCGTCTGTGGGTGGGCAGCAGTCTCGAGAAGTTAGCTCTAAGAAAGTGCAGCAAAGACAGCTTAGCGGCGAGCTCAACATGGATCATAAGTCCCTTGCGTTGTTCTACGCCGAGTGACTTGATAATGACATCCTGCAAGTCATTGAGCTCTAGCAGGTCAATTGTCTTATCGACCGAAGCTGGCTTCCTGACGTGGCTGATCAGTGTCAAGTAGCAGAGGCTTCTTGATGGAGCAAAACAGAAAGCTCGATGACCTCGTGGATGGTTCGAATATTGCCGTAAAGGTCACATTGGAGGCAGAGCCCAGTTGGAGCTTTCCTTCAACCTATCGGGTGGTTAACGGGAGTTGATTATATAGATACGCTGGGGATGCACCTACCGCATGTATCTATACGGTTACGAAGGTGAACGGCGATGGCCTAGGAAGACCGCGACTGCCCGTGCGTGACGACTCGTTGGTGAGAGTTGCCGAGACATCATGTAGCTGGATTTCTTCCTCGTCGAATCTCCGAGGTTGAAGAGTCTGCATAGATGAACCTCCGGGGATGCTGGGGAAAGATGGCCGAGAAGCGGTATGACTAGATTCGTCCACAGCATGCAGACAATTGCATTCATGATGTTGGACGAGCAACAGCAGTTTGTTGAGAGCGATGAATTCCATCTTGAGTTTAATACTGTAGACCACTGGCTTGTATGTCGTTTGGATCTGGAAATGGCTGAGGTACTGGGTGGCGAGAAGGCTGATGTCGAGGAGGATGACCAGGATATTGACGATGATGAGATGTCTGATGAGATTGCGCCCCATGGGCCCCTTGACTGCGAATATTGGTTTGAGATCGCGAGCCGTTTCCCAGATGTAAAGACCTGAAATGATGGACTCTTGTACGAAGAAGCCGGCAAGTTGTATACGCTCATAGATGTTGAATGCGGGAAGATAGCGTTGGGAATCTCGCGTGTTGCTGCCGAGAAACAGGACGGTAACCGGAATGTGAAGGATGCAGAAATTCGTTATGATCATGATTAGGACCCAGCGGGTCTTTGCCCTATCCATGATGATAAGATGCAGGCGAGAGTAGAGGACGACAGACTGGCCGGTAACCATGCCATACCAGCCGATGCATGTCAAGACGCAGAGCAAGAAATTCGGCCCCAGACTGTAATAGCGCAGTAAAACTACGACCGAGTGAAGCACGATGCCCAATGTCGCCGTCAGCATGCTCCAGAAATACAAGCCATCGTGCCTCTTGAAGCGATTGAGAAGCGAGATGAGGATTTCGACGCAGTTGTAACAAGCAACGGCGAAAAGGCCGGCAATGGTCATGTCTATCGGCAATGAGGCTGAGATTGGGCCCGTTTCTCCACTCATGTTGGGTGCCGACGGACCGGAAAGTCTAGGCGGATCATGACAAGATGGGGAAGTGAAAGGTGGGAGAATGTTAAAACAGAAATTTACTTCGGACGTGCGACGGTGCAGACAACCCCCTTAAAATTGGCGATCGTGCCGCAAGGGCTGCATGAGGCAGGGATTCTTGTATTTAGTCTCAATATGCAGTGCGCTCTGTCGAGGAAATCATTGGCCCAGTAAAGTTCGTCTTGTGTCACAGCTTTGCTTTTGAAGTCAGAAGGGGCCTAGTCCTGGTGAATGTCGGCCGGACGGAGGGTTGGCGCGACTCATGGCAGATGTCGCAAGGATACAGAGTTTGGTTGTGCATTCGCCAAAGCGCGCTAAAGGACAAGATGCTGGACGATTGAAGAGGTCCGTGTCATGGCTCTAATTAAAAGTGACGAGCCAGTTGTATAATTGTACATTTAATGTAAACAAATTGGAGTCGTAGCTTAGTTCTGGAAACTTGGTAGAAAATAACCACTGCGCGGTTCGTTGTTGAATAAAATGGGTTGAGTCTATTAAACATTGTTGCGCTCATCTTTCAGCTGGCTAGGAGTGAGTAGGCGTCCTCGAAATTAAATTACTATGCTTTTACAACCACATGGACTAATATGAGCTACGATACTCAATTTACTAAGCCAACCACGTTGTAAAATTCAAGCTTGTGGGGAAGTATAGGGGGCCATACGATGTCTGATGCGTATCTCGAATTTCCCGATTCGACAGGAACTGAATTGGGTGGTGCTGTAATAGCGCAAAGCAGGTTAGGTTCCTGCATCATAATGGAAAGCCACTCTTTGTTAGGTAGTAGCACTCATTGAATGGCCCTGATATTAACGATCCACTGCACCGCATGTTAACACAATGAGATATCGCTGGAATGGCTCCGTACTTACTAGCCGTTGCCAAATCTGCTACCTATGGCGGCGGTGGGGGAACAACGCTTGCGACCGCCGTCTCGGTGGCAACGAGAGTAGACACGTCAGTCTGCGTGATAGTGACCGCAGTAGTTTGAGTAATTGCCTCTGCTGTTACAGTATTGCTGACCACAGACACAGGGATGCTGAGACAGCTGCAAGCAGATGACACCCGGTTCTCTAGGTATGATTGAGGCAGCCATTCTGGATAAGGGAGGGATTCGTCGCGTTTGGCTGGTGGCGCCGAAACATGGATAACAGTGATAGTGTTGACCTGTGTAGTCACAGCGGTGATGTGATCTGTCTCAGTAATCGTTGCAAAGCTGCCGCATCGAGACACTGTCAGCATATCAATCATTCCGAATGTGACGGGAAAGAAAGGGAAGGTGCGGTCGCGACATACACCGTAGGGGTGACGGTAGCTTCTTCAGTTGAAGCAGCGAGGCCAATATAGGCGCTGCAAAAGGAAACAGCCTCGGGCAAATTGTCCTCTGACGAGAGCAGTCGAACCAGCTCGTCGTCGCTGCTGCAAGATCCACTGCACCTGCCCCGGCTCGGTACAGTCAAGCAAAGGCCGCCCGTGATGAGCGACGCTCCTTGCAGCAAGAAAATGCCGCTGATCTTGGTCGAAAACATTGCAGGTAGGATTCAGAAACACCAAAAGCATGAATTGAGTGAGTGAAAGAAAGGTGTTACGGAAGGCAAGAGTATTGATCGTGCTGCTTGGCATGCTTATGTACGAAGTTAACATCCTCGTCTTTAGGAAGACTATTGCCTTGGTCATGCCGCTAATTTTGTTCAGAGCGGTATGTGGAAATGAGGTAGCGTTGGGCAAGGTAGGTGGGCAGCACCGTTATCGCCAACGGAGGCGGTGCATGGCCAATATGAAATAACGCCTGCTGCTACTTGTGAAAGGGCTTGACGAAGTAGTCTAGACCCGCGGGCTACTTGTAAATCTCATGTTTCCCCACATTAGCGCTGATAGTGCCAAGGCTGAGCGGGTAGTAGTGACCTAATTACCCCTGATTCTTTTCACATCCCTTTGAGTGACAGCGATAAATATCATTAAAATTTCTGGAGCAAGATTGGCCTGGAGACGAAAAGCTAGGTTGTTTTGAGAACAAACATAGAAATATTCCGAGGATAATGGGTAACCCCTATTCGCGGGCCGTGCATGGCCTGCGTTAGCACAAAGGCCCGACCCGACCCAACGGATGCAGGAGACGCCCTACAGCTCAAGTTGATGGGCAGGTAACAGTTGTTACACGGGCAAGCTAAAACGCCTCTACTGCGGTCGAGCTACGGAGATATCAATAGTCTGAACTTGGAAAGGGAGACATAATAATGATGACGTGCATCCGGGGTTCAAGTATTTTAACGATAAGACGCAGTTTATATGTACACTTAGCAAGAGACCAAACGTTTGCCAGTAGCACTGTGTGATAACAAGTTTATCATGATTTGCCATTAGGGTCAGACCTGGTGCCCTTGATCTGGGGAATGGATGTGGTGAATACAATGCTTTGACCAACTGTTTACTTTGTCCCACTAATCTATATACAACGATATTATTACAGCGAAAACATAGTTCGAAACTTCATGATGTCTGATGAACAATGAAAACTGCAACGATTGAATGGAAACACTGAGAGTTCTGCAGGATTGCTTGCGCTTGTCAATGAGCTGGATTAAAGGGGCGCTGCCAGCTGACTGCACTAAGCTAAAATTAGGATAATTGGCGTTATTGCCGTCACCAAAGAAGCAAGGTAGATTTGCAGGTGCGCTAGGAAGACCATGGACAAAACTATTGGAAGATTAACGATTCAGCTCAGCCAACGATCACGCATCCGAGCTACGGGTACTCCAAGAAGACGCATTAAGCTTAATTCTACGCCTTCTCCGCCCTAGCCTCCCCCTTTGAGAGTAAGGCATCACCCCATGGCGTTTCGTTCTGATGCCTAATTTAGTGGAAGTTGCAGGTTCATGAAGATCAACGTCTGCTAGTTTGAAGCAAATGGTTGGTTTGGTAATTAAGTGATGCATTTGTTGCTGTGCCTGACACTAGGTTTGCGTCAAAGGATTCGGTATGGGGATTTGGCCTGCTAACAGAAACTTGTCACCTAGGTATCAGAAAAGTAGGGAGAGAGTGTCACTTGACGTTGACGGTTTGTCGCTCTGATGATCGTCACACGCCTCACTCAAGACAACCATCCTCCAATCTCAATTTGGTTGGTGAAGATGGTGTTCAGAAATTCGATCGTACATGTTACCAATGTACAATGCAAACCATACGCCTGAAGTACAATTACTATTGACATGTTGGTGGGCGTCTATCTGACGTGATCACGAGCGTGGGAGTGTCACCATCATAATATCATATTTACGCCCCGCGTTTGATGACTACCTTCTCATTCCAATGACTTATCCTACCACGCATTCGGTGAGTCTTTGAGACTAAATTATTACAGTTACGACACCCTGAAACCAATGATATTGCAAAGTAAGTTAAAGAGGATATTGGAGTGTTTAATTAAGTACCCCAATCTACCAACACAAGCACCTGCCGACAATGTGATGAGATACGCGTGCACGCTATGAAGAGTGAATGACAAAGTAACTATTGCGAAGTTATTACAAAGAAAATGGATTTGTTAATCGAACGCTTGATCCTCGAAACATCTCAACGCCTATTAACTGCTTTATCTTGGAGTCTCCGTCCACCTGGACCATGACTATTCCACACTTAGTAAAGAGCTCTGACTCATCGCGCCCCTTCGGCTGAATCAGCTTCTCGACTGAAGCGGAATGATTCCATCCTTCCAACCACGAAGCTGGCCTGGAGCTGGGTACCGAACAAAGAAGATAATCATGACGGTGAACATCAAAACTGCATCGAAAACGTAGAGCGGCCATTCGTTGAGGAGTAAGTATCCATCGTGGCCCATGATGAACTCGATGACTCGAAACGTTGACCGCACCATGATGAGAGCACTGACGGCGTGGAGCATGTAGATGCTCGACTCCCAAGAGAAAGTAGGATCCTCGGTCTTGGGTGTTGGGGCTTTTCGCATTCGCATCTGGAAGATGACGGTGGTGACCATGAAAAATCCGAAGATAATGATCTGTATGAAAAGACCTCCGATGATGATGTTCTGCCCCAGCTCGGCCTTGTCACCGGTTGCCATCAGGCCTGCCGCACCTCCCTGGACCATGAAGGAGAACAGATCTCCGAGGACGAAAATCTTGGTCAACCATTTGACGGGGATAATCGAGTGGGCTTCGCCATGAACTTGCATAATGACTCGGCGGAGGACCATGTAGATAGATGCGGCGAAGAGGACAGGCGCAAGGAGGATGAACGAGTTCTGGATGACGAATGGCATGAGTTTGTCCGTTTTATCGTATGCGTTGGCCCGACCGGCATATCCTATAACTTCGACTGCAGTGATTGCTGTTAGACTTTGAAGTGGCAAGGAGTAAAGTAGGGAAGACTTACACATGCCACCGGCGACAAAGACGGAGCAGTACCATGTCCGGGTCTTGTACATGCGCCACGCGACAGCAGCTGTGGCGATGAGGAACAGGATAAGAAATATGATGGCAGCGGCTCTGCTGGGGAGATAGTTCCAGAGGTAGTATCCTCCTCGGTACGGTTTGAGTTCGGCCATGGTGGTTTAGGTTCGGGGTCGGGTTTCGCTTCGACGGGAGGTTGTGGGGCTGCGAGCGCGAGTTGTCCAAACTTTGGGGGAGGATGTTCGAAGCGCAGAGTGAACTGAGGATGACTTGGGAATATTTGAATCATGATGGAAGTGTACTCTATATATTCTTCAGACACGGAGGTGGCTCCGTTGATCTGGCGATGGCCGATGCATCTCATGGTCCCACTGAAGCATGTTCCCCGTATCTGTGATCCCTGCCCCACGGACTCATCGCATCCCGATTGGTCGCGGGACTGGGAGGATGAGTTCCACCTCAGTCCGCGGGTTCAGAGGCTTGTAATAGGTTGAAAACAGAAAGGTGGAGACTGAAATACGATGCGAACGATTCGTCTCAGTACTTGACTCAAGGCGGCACAGTTCGCCTGTGTCCCTTTTGACTCCGCCATGCACCGGTGACGACGACGCCCTAGATGCTAATTTTGAACTTTTCCCCTGGAACTCGGGCCTCCTTTCCCAGAACGTTTGATCGAGAAGAGACCGAACCAGCTGGTTCGCCGTCGAATTTAAGGTCCAACTAGAATACTAGAGTGCGCGGACACGCGGATTGCTGCTTACCCTCGCCTCCCACTCTGGCCTTGCCTTGTCTGCCTCCACCACCCAAGATGATCGCTCGACGCACCCACCGCAAGTCTCGTCTCGGGTGCACCGAGTGCAAGAAACGTCACATTAAGGTACGTGTCCACTTGCGCCCAATCCATCCCTCTAGTTCCCTGCAGTCCTGGCCCTTGTCATTCCTGAAGAGTCTGGAGTCTGGAGTCTGGAGTATTCCTCCCCCTGACTTGCTGTCTTGCATAGTGCGACGAGTCCCGCCCGGTCTGTCTGAACTGTTCCAGGACCGATAGGCAATGCTCTTTTGTGCATCTGACCGCCAGCGTCCCTGTGCAGTCTCCAACGCCGTCCAGCCCTGCATCCCAGATTCGCTCCGAGGCAACGTCTGACTACACCGATGCCCCGGCCGCCAACATGGTCCAGATGGAGCTGCTGTTTCATTTCACCTCGTGCCACTCTATTGGCTTTACCGAGATCCTACCGAAAATTGATCTCGTATCATCTAGTAAATTGATGGAAGAGGCCCTCGGTTGTGACTATCTCATGAACGAAGTCTTGGCCTTTTCCGCCCGCCATCTTGCCACAACCCGACCAGAGAAGGGCCCCTTCTATCTTTATCACGCCAGCAACCTACAGACACATGCCCTATCGCTTTTCACAAGTGCACACGTCGAGCCAACGAAGGATAACTGCATGCACGTCATCTTCTTCAGCTGGTTACTTGGCATTCACTTGTTGTGCGATGTGCCGACCGGGAGCCACGATGACATCCTAGAACGGTTCTTGCATTACTTCGAGCTGTTTCGAGGTATTCGAGTCGTTACAATGGGCGCCTGGAAGTTCCTGCTGGAGTCTGAATACCAAGAAATCTTCAAGGAGGGTGCAGCAGCCGCCAACAACGTCGGCGCTGGTTCGCACACGTCGTCGCTCACGGCTTTGGTGCGCGACAGTCTCGGAATGGACGAAATCCAAAAGAAAGGATGCGAAGAGGCAATAGCGAGGCTCCAATGGGTGTTCGATATCCAGGAGCAGAAAGGTCTCGAGGACTCCATCCAGCATTGTGGCCAAATCGCATTCTCCTGGCCCTTGATCGTTACCCCAGAATTCCTGCAGTGCTTGCAGGCGAGACGGCCAGAAGCCCTGCTCGTGTTGGCTCACTTTGCTGTCATTTTGTCCTGGTGTAGGTCATCTTGGATTTTCGGTTCAGTTGGCAGCCAGCTCCTGGAGAGCATCATATCTGCCTTGGGGCCGGGATGGGAGAGATGGTTACAGTGGCCAAAAGAGGCGGTTCAGATGTGATGGAATACGCTTTGGGTCTTCATTAAATTACACACTAACTCAGATCATCTGACGGTCGGATGGAGTCAACTCCGCCAAGCCTCTAGAGTCACAGTCGCCCTCCTCTATCTCTTCTGCGACAGTCGAGCTACCTTCACTCACAACCGACACGAAAAGCTGCTCGCCTTTGTGGGATCGCCGCGTTCAAAGCGAGCCTTCTGCGGGAATGGACACAACGGCCGAGAAAATTCCTGGCCACTGGCATCACGGAAGCTGACTGGCACGGTTTCCGGCTTGGTGCCATTCTCGACCCATGCACGCATCATATCAAAACTCGTCATCGGCGTCGCGTTGTTGCCACCAAAGCAATGCCCGAGTCCGGGGATCTCAAAGTGGCGGTAGAAGTCGTCAACATCCGGTAATCGGGCTGCTACCGAGCGATAGTAGCGTTCGGTCCCTTTGGGCGGTATGATCTGGTCCTCCTGGACTGTTGTTAGCGAATAGCGGACATGATGGTTGGATTCGCAGCGCCAGCGACATCCAGTTCACTTACCAGGCCATGAAATGTGAGCAGCTTGCCCCCAGCGTTTCGGAAAGCCGAAAGATCTGGGTCGTTGGTACCAAGCATGGAGTTGTACTCGGAGATAGCGACGTGGTAGATGCGGTCGAGGTCCTCGTGGGTGATTGTCTCTAGGTCAAAGGACTCATTCTTCTCAACAAATAGTTGAATCCACTGCGTCGTTAGCGGTGAGGGCACACCAGAGCAAGTGCCATTATCACATTCTGTCAATGCGATTCCAGCTTTGTATTGTCCGCCCGTGAAATCAACGCCGTATCCCAGGCCGTACCAGAGGAAACGCCCGTCTGAAGCACGAGGGCCTGACCAAGTAGCGTTCGCAATGATCGCTGCTCCTCTGGAAAGAGAAATTTCCTCTCCCTCGGAGCATTGAACTGTGTTTCCGACAACTGTAAAGGGATCGAAATGGCAAGCATCCGTGTCCGAGATGACTCCGTCGGCCACACCGTCGAGAAGATCACAAGCTTCAGTCGCAGCTTGGGTCAGGTACGTGAACTCGCAGGGATGGGGGTAATGGCCGAGCTGGTTCATGAGGAATTGGGGCCAGTAGGCGCTGGCAATGACCTCAGCCCAGTTGATTGCCGGCGCCGATGCCACAATTCCGTCGTAGGCATTGGGATAGCGCTGGGCGAGCATGAGGCCCTGGCGACCGCCCTGGGAACATCCACTCCAGTATGAGTATTTAGCGGGTTGACCGTAGAAGGTTTTGATGAGTGACTTGGCAATAATCGCCTGCATTTCTCGTTAGCTTCGGTTAGTGCTGCACGCCTCTCTGGTGACTTGCCTCATCGTTGAGCGACACTGATGCTAGGTTCTGGAGGGCATAGAGATTGACATTTCCAGGGCTTAGCAGGGCCCAGTCAATGGGCTCGTCCGAATCCCCCAGCCCTGCGTCTGTGGTGACCGTGGCATAGCCTTCGCTGAGCGCGGCCGTCATCGCCATCTCCGACAATGGGAATCTGCCGGCAACCCATCCACCGCCGCCAACCGCCTGCAGACGCTCGTTCCAATTTCCAACAGGAAGCCAGGTCTCCACGTGGATTAGATCGCCCTGGCCTGGGTGGGTGTAGCTGACGGTGACATTGCAGAACGAGGCATTGTCGACAGACAGAGTGGGGTGGTGGAAAGTGAAGGCGTGGGGGACGCTTCGAGTGTAGTTGGAGACGGTTTCGGCAGTGAGTGAGAGTATTTCGGCGCCAAAGAGGTCGAGGCTTGTAAATGTCGAAGGAGAGCAAGCCGCCGATGGGCCCGTGAAGGGGTATTGCAGGGCCATGGTTGATGATATTTTGTTTGTCACAGAACTAGAACTTCCCTTTGCAGGCGACAAGATGGAAGGGGAGCTGGCTTTTATGG
Source organism: Neonectria sp. DH2 (assembly GCA_003934905.1). Taxonomy (NCBI): domain Eukaryota; kingdom Fungi; phylum Ascomycota; class Sordariomycetes; order Hypocreales; family Nectriaceae; genus Neonectria; species Neonectria sp. DH2. The sequence continues at coordinate 812,710 of RQWH01000013.1, read as the reverse complement.
CCAGGAACATTTGGGATTGAGCCTTTGACTACGTCCCAGCTCCCGAGTGGAATTACACCGGCATTAATCACACTACGCTGTTCAAGTACCTTGTAAGTGGCGCCGCTGCCTTACTCTCTAAGTTACATGGTTTTTGGTGATGGGTTGACGGATGCGCGTACGGAAACTGGATTCATTGGGTGAAGAATAGTGGATTGTGGGACATAAATATCAGCGTTTCCGCGCACTTGGACTAAGCTCATTGGCTCACATCTGTGCACATTAGCGCCCGCGTCGGCTTCGCTGCTTCAGTTTCGCAGCTACGCAGGCACCCATCATAAGCCCCCTCAATTGACTATGCAAAGTGAGTGAGAGTGTGTGCATTGAGGCTATTTACAACTAGACCAAAGATGGCGGGTTATGGGCTGTCGATGTGAGGGCGCCTAGAGTCAAACCGGTTGTGCCGGGAAGCGACAAATGGACGTGATGGCATGTGACGGAGTGGCATGGAAAAGAGTTCAGAATCTCGTGGAAACAAACATGGCTACCGAAACATGGTATCTTCTTAACAAACTATTTCCACCAGCTTTCAAATCAATGAATCTTCTTCATCCACCTCAGACATTTTGCATCCGCGTATTTATCCCTAAGAAAGTGCTAAATATTACGAACACATATAAATAACTGAACCGCATTGTAAGAGGCTATTAAAAGATAAAATCTTCATATGATAGATATGCTCAGATAAAATAATGATAAGTAGTACAGGTTAAAGCATTGCTAAAGGGCAAGCCACAAGTGTATACTATACAAGAATGGTAAGGTACAGCATCCATACTGCAGAATCAGCCTAGAGATTGTTTCGCCAAGGGGACTTAGGCGTTAATTTCCCTTTGCTGGTCTTTCTAAACCTTCCGCTTCTCAATCCCGCACTTTTTGAGACACTCATCGATCTTGACTGAAACACCCTGGGGAAGCATATCGCGAACAGCATCAATATCCTTCCCCGAAATGCTCTGGCCAAAGGTATTGGCGATGACGTCGTTGCTGAGAAGAGACGCCTGGCTGGCAATGAGGCTGGCGCCGATGTCCTCGGATGCAAAACCCGCCACGAGGACGGCTGGCTCACAGTCCGGGTTTATCTGGGTGTGGAACGATCCCTGGTAGAACACCGTCATCATGCCGGGACCGAGTTCGGTCCGGATGACACGAGGCTTGCCTTCACTGTCGACAACGCCGGACTCAGGGACCATCTCCGTGAGGATGCGGCCGGAAACAACGGCCTGGAGTTCAGCGGCTCGGGGGTGGAGGTGGACGGTGCTCATGGAGCAGGCTGTCGAGGTCAGCGGGGCTTGTAACAGATGGCAAAATCGTGGACTCTCTCTTACCGTCAAGCTTCACGACGCTCAGGCTTGCCCCAGTGCCTACAAGGGCGGGAAAGGTCTTAGAGTTAGCAACAGCAGCTCCTACGTCAGTCGAGTTGAAGTCGTAGACGAAATCTTTGTTGTCGGGAAGTAGCTTGAAACGGTCAATGACACTAAGTTGATATATTAGAGGTTATGATTAGAATCAAAGTTTGCTGAGCACTCACGTGTCTGCCAGTCGCAGTTGAGCTGTTAAGCTGAGCTCGGCGGAGGCACGCGGAGCGATATTATGAGGAGACCCCATGGCAAGGCATGGCAGGGCAATGATGCTGGCTGCAGCACTGAGAATGGTGTTGGATAACATCTTGGAGGCTGGATGTAGGGTGGTTTGCTTAGTTGGAAAGATGGCAGTGATGGTGAGGATGTTGGGATAATGCTGGTGATCTGGATTCCATTGATGGCGGTACCAACCATTAAGTATTCAGAATCTTCTTCTCTGTTCGGAGTTCTGATTCCAGATATTACAAATAGGTAGGCTATGATGCAGACATTCCAAATACAACGTACCCTTTCTCATGACATGGTTTTGTCGTCAGTGCAGAATGATTCGTTGACTTCGTGTTGCACTGCCACTTGGCGTAAGCGCAGCCTGCGAGCCTTCTTACCCTGGTGGATCCGCTGGCGTATGAAGGCGTATTCTGGTTCTTGGCGTACTAGGGACACTAGCGTATAAGCGTATTCGCTTGTGTTAGTCCTGCATGTCAGACCCGCGATCGGGTAATCCTGCTGGTACGCCTTGGAAAATCCCCTGAGCTCTTTGAATGAACGACGAATGAACGGTGGCCGTGCCTGATGTACGTTTACATCGCCTGTACGCCATCGTAATCACCGGCGTTACTGACCGTAACTACTCCAGTTAGGACCAATACTACAGTCTTAATGTGAAGCGGGCCCACCGTGAAGGAGGTGTAACTGAGTCGGTCAGCTTTCAGCAGCGCCACTACCAGATGATCTAGATTGTATGGTATCTTCACATCGGGTTTATTATATGCATCGCTCTTCAAATCTTGTTGAGTCCGATGCACAAAATGACCTGTTCCAAGTCCTCTTCCGTTCCACAACCTAAAGAGGCAGATCTATGGCGTTGGTTCTCCATTACATCAACAACCATCTAAACGTTGATGAGCAGCTACGCAGAGCCGTAGACATAGAGGCCAAACTCGAAATCACCGCCTTATTCTGCATCAAGGTGGCCTTCAATGCCTGCACGTCATAATTCATCAAGAGGAGGGTTATTGTAATCCATGGACATTATATTTGCTGTCTTGAATTCCATCACGCCCATGATCTCTCGTATTGCAACATTGGGCGGCTCAGTATAAGCACTAATTGAGATGCCTTTTCCCAGTCGAGGCTAAAGTGGCCCGCATGTCAGCGGCGAGATCGGAAGCTCTCTACGAGGCTCTGCGTTGATAGTAAACGCAGGATTCTCGGCAGATTGGTGGACTCAGAGACCGAGGTTCGGAACTTACGCGACCTCGGAATTTATTAATGCAGGCGACTCACCAATCGCTCAGAATCAGACCCGTCAACCCTGCTCTTTATACAAGATGTCTCGAAGTAGTCACTTACTTTTGGCAATATAAGTTCTATTGGGTGTTGCGGATATGAGGGCAAGGGAGAGTAATGAGGAAGTAGTGTAGCAGCTGCTTGACTATGGAACAGTCAGTTAATGCCAGTAACAGCTACTATAGCATCTAGAACAGATTTGAGACAGTAGAATTTATAAGGGACGAATTCAAATAGGACTAAGTAGACCTAGATAGAAAAATCTATTGATGTTCAATCTTGAGCTCTCACACCTGTCTCAGCCCTTGATGCACGCTGTTTCCAAAGAGGCTCATTTGAAACAGGTTTAATCTAATAAGGTAGACTAGAGGATGGGAATGAAGCCAGGAAACCAGCGGTGGCAAATCCGAATTGTCTGCCTATCGACATGGGCAATGTTGTACTTTGTTCTTGGCGTGCAGGAGCCGACAACCAAGAGAAGCCCCAGCCTTAGCTTTGAAAATGCAAGATTAAAATTGATCGGCGTGCTGTTTATGACTGGCTCGGTCGCCTAGTTGCTTCTCTGATCTGTGTGCCGATATTTTTGAACGAGTCCGGTGCGTAGTCGGCAAACGGCGAAGTAACGACCTCGCCGACAGTCACAATCCCGCTGAACAGTGAAAGTGGCTTTTCATACTAAAGAAGACGTCAGGCTACGCGCATCGATCCGATTAATCTACTTACTGTATCTACCGCGATGGTCTGGACAACTCTAACAGGCGTGAGAATAATATCAAGCCAGCCCATTTTGGTGTTGGTGTGGATGAAAGGGAGTCACGGCGTGCAGAGTATTGGGGGGGAAAGTAGACTGAAGTTGAGGTACGTTGAAATCCGGAGATTTAAAAAATGTCAGGTCGCTTGAGCTGTCTTCTATATTAATAGTTGCTGCTCTGTTTTCTAGATGGCACTCTGACGGAATGTGAGGGGTAATCTATTGAGATCTAGAAGCGGCCTGGCGCTTAATGCAGAGCTGAGGCACCAGAAGAGAGCCAATCATCCAAGAGGAGCCGCCTTTGCATCACGCTAACATCTGATTTATTGAACTAAAAATGCGATTATCGATTTGAATAGAGCTGAACATCGATGAAGATAGTGCTATAGGCCAAATATGTCGTCTTACTCTAGCACAACCTGTAAGAATGGAGCTCATCTAGAGGCAAGAGTGGCGCGAGGCCTACCTGCAGGATGATGATGCAACCCTCTTATCAGGAATAGACGATCGAGGCTACATTTTCAATTAGTCGAATTCATGGAGCAAAATAGGACTTGCCCGATGACTGACGCTCGGCGGCGTGTACAACGCGGAATGTAGATACTGGTTGATTTAATTGCCCCGACAGTCTAATTGTATTGCCGCGTCTTCACAGAATCCCCGTGGCCCCCCTAAAAGGATCGTTCTACCCCATCTTTTGACGACCCAGTGCTGATTCCTGCCAACCAATCATCTCTATATTCAACTTCGTTTCGATATTGCAAACAATTCTGTCTCGCCTTGCCCCTAATAGTGTGCTGTCGTCATCAACTCCACAGCGGACACCATCAAGCTCAATGCCGAGAGAGTGGATAATCAGATGTGCCAATGCCATGTATGGCCGGGATAACCGCAGCTGTGCTGATACAAGCTGTCAACTACCGAGCAAAGGAATTTGCAGCATGACCTCCGCCTCAAGACCTGGCCTACCATCCAGGCAGCACGTAGTAGGGGATGGGAAATAGAGGAGCTGGGCGACGCTTTACGGGAGCATTGCGAGGACTGGTATGGGAGTGCTCCTAACACCATTCTGGACATCTCGCTACATCCTGGCATGCATCCTTGAATTGCGATAGCGAGGAATGGCAGAGTCCATCTTGGATGGTCTTCTGGAAGATGTACTCCAAGCTTCTTGATACACTTCTTCAACGTGTGGTTAACCAACAACCACGCATGAAGGTTCCGGTGACCTGATGGTAGCGGCTCCTCAATGTAAAAGTGCAGATTGAGTACCTATCTAATTGGAGTGAGCAGAACGTACATGTTCAATATGAGAGAAGAACTGCCGATACTGATAGGCACGAGGTTGATATATGGAAATAGATCAAGGGAAGGGAAGGGTAGGCGAGGGTGTGGGGCATGAGCTATCCCATGGCGGTGCCTCGTTTAGGATATCACTAGATGAATTAGTCGGCAACTGTACTCAAACCAATGTATGCCGGCTCGATAAGGATGATTGCGGTCTCCCCAAAGCCGAAACCGCTCAAAAGCAGGAATTACTGGTTGTGGAAGAGTCAGGACGCAGAGTGTTGTCAGTCGCACATGTGAAAGCACATCCTCCGTGTTCTATTCGTGTTTGAACCTCAGAAACCCATCAGAAATATCATAGAAGTCAATCAAAGGTTCAAACTTTTGCTGAAAGGGTGATAGTTAAACATGAATCGTTGAGATGAGGTGGCGAGGGTCACAATGCAAAGCGTTTGCTCTCCACCACTCGAGTGATTACAGCGCACGAATAGGTGCATCTTGTCGTATGCGTGCTATGTGGCGTTGGATACGCTGGTCACCGCCGCGAACGATATCGCTAGGATCTCGCAGCCGAGGCAGATTTCTCACAGGATAGGGTCACATTTTTGCACATTGGGGGCTCTGAATATACGGGCTGACTGGTGCTATTATTAGGCTTCGGCCTTGATAATCCTCCCCACTCTCTTCTGGCTCTCCTGTCTTGTTCACTCTTCTGACCAATTTCACGATTAACAACAACCAAGATGCAACAATCATTTGAGTATGACTCCGGTCCTCCTGCTCGGAAATTGACGAGACTTTTGATCGTCAAGACTTGACCGAAGAGCAACTGATTCCGGATGAAGCGAGCGACAACACTGGGAAAGACTCCCTCCACAAAAGGTCACCTAGTATTTCAACGACGGCGAAGGACGATTTAAGCGACCCACCTCCTCATGGGGAACCTGTCTTTCCACTTGCGATCTCACAGCTACTTCTGGATCTTCTCCTTACTTTGCCGGCCATTGCCTTTACCGTCTATGCAATCTTAGTGAGCAGCAATGACGGCAAACCCATCGACGCAGAACCAGTCGTGTTACTACGGACCGCTTCCGGTTATGGACCTAGTATCTTCCCAATCGTCTTCGCCGCCGTTGCCGCCAACTTACTGAGATCTATCGCGGCATGGAAATTGGAGCGAGGCATTTCCGTACTCAATCTCGAGTTACTCCTGCGTAGCCGGACAGTCTTCAGCTCCATAGCTTCGCCTATTTCACTGCGAGCATTCAATGGCCTAACACTACTCATCGTCGCACTCTGGGCGCTCTCTCCTCTTGGTGGACAAGCAGCCTTGCGGGTGGTCGATGCGGGGCCTTCATCCCAGGATTGGCCGTTCTGGTATCTCAATATCCATAACGATTTACCATACCTCGGATCTCAGGCCGTCCTTCCATCAGCAGAGCTTGGTCTAGCCGTGGCAGCGTTTTCAGCAGCGCTTGCCAGCCCATTGCATACCAAAACAGCACAGCAAGACGTGTTTGGTCATGTAAAGATACCAATGATTGAGCCGTTTCTAGTTTCAAATAGCACTGACGAGAACGGCTGGTATGAAGTAGGGAAAGTAGGCAACGCAACTGAGATTGTTTATTTGTCTCTTGCTGGACTTCCCACAACTCCCGACAGCGGCTTTGAATCGCAGTCCAATTACACCTTCCAGTTGAAAACGTCGTATATGAACACGAAATGTAACATTTCAAAGAAAACCCAGATACAGCCTCCTGACTGGGAAGAATATGTTGCAAGACGTTTCAATACGCGACACATCCGTAACTCAACATATAGCAACAACAGAACCCTGCTCATCGAGGATCCACCAAGGGAACTCATTTACAAAAACCCCCGAGAGTTGACATTCACATCCTACACACCCGGCACGATAACAAACGCGACATGTCAGTTAAGGACAACATTCATTGAACTAGAGATAGCGTGCCATCGAGCAGCCTGTAGTGCCACGCACATACGACCATGGAAACATCCCGACAGCGATACTGTGCTAACAGTCCTGGATGGACGAGACACGTCCAATTTGTCTACACTACAATCGCAAGCTCCTGCTTTTCTGAGTACCCTCGTTAATGCATCCCTTGCGTACTGGGATCCTAGTCCAATTGAGCTCTATTTTCTCAAACCCGACTCCCCATTCTACTACTCCTATGAGAATCCGCCAATATGGAATGTGGGAGACGAGGTTTTCTCACAGCGTTTTTCACAATTGCTCAATACGTTCTGGATTGTCAGTGTCGCTCCATTCGATGCACTCAACAATCTCACATTGCAGGAAAGACGAATGAGCAACATCGACTTATCGCAGCTGTCCCCAGACTATCTCAAAGGGAACGGCACGAGGACCACCGACATTCTAGTCTTGAATGTTGATGGAGTCTGGCTCGGAATACACGTCATCACCTCCCTCTCAATGCTTCTTGCGGCTTTGGCTGCGGCGATTCTCAATGCTCTACGACGCGGCCCGGATATTCTAGGTCATTTGACATATCTTATTAGAGATTCACCGTACTTAAATGGGACCGAAACGCACACGTCAATGGAGGACGGCATCGATTACACAAGAAGGTTAAAGAATGTCAGGATCTGCTTGGGCGATGTAAAGGCCGATCAGGAAAGGGGATATATCGCTATTGGAACAATGGATAAGGCGGTGCCATTAAAGAGGCAAAAGGGTGATAGGCTCTACGAATAGCAGTATTTAAAAGAAGGTTAGGCTCGGGTACGCTATCTGTCAAAGAACGAATTTCTTGATAGTAACAGTTTTCTTTTGGCGGGCCCAAAAACACCTAGCATAAGATCGAATCTCAATCACGAGTGATCGTGTTGCCTAGTGGCGATAGCATGATTAATTATCTAGTGCCTATAGATTGACAAGTAGTGACTCAGATCAAAATGACTTTCTGAGTGGGTATTTTAGCAACGAAGTTTTGCTCATCCGTAAGACAAGCAAGAGACATATGAGCAGCCACGCCGATTCTTTCATACGTGCTTTCGTCGTCTTGCCCCGTTTCATGTTTTCGAACTATCAAGCCGGCCTGCCAGCCGATAGAATTTGCCGTGGCTGTTATGATTTCCAAATAGTATGAGATTCTCTCGCAAGAACGACCTTGCTGGTTAACACCGCCCCTCTCGCCTTCGTCCTCAAGCTGAATATCTGGGTAGAACGGCAAGGTTTGCCCGCCTGGCTCTTCAACGTTCCACTCTGTTCGAAAAGGTGATGCCTCATCATCCGGAGTAGTTGCCTTGTTAATTTTAATTTTCACAATCCGCGCTGTCAGATGGATCCGACCACTGTTTGTTGGAAGGTATTGCCGGCTTGGCCGGACTGCACCAACATACACACACTCGACGCCCTCGAGACCGCCCTCGAAGTAGGTTTCGGCGGAGATGGACAACGTTTCTGGATCCTTTGCAATTGGCCAGTTGATGCCACAATCGATTGAAACCCACGACCACGATGGCTTCCGACTTTTCTGATTCCTCAGCATAGTCGATTGGTCGCAGCGCCAGAGGAGGTCGTATGATAGCGCGTCCTTCCACAGCCCGGACACGTACAAGTCGGCGCAGTCTGGTCCGCGTAGCAGCTCGGCCACGCCGGTGACGGCAAACCCTCTGTCGTCTAGCATGGTGAGTGACCGGCGGGAGAAGGTCTTGACGCATTCTCGCCACATCGGTCGGACGCGGTTCGGAGACGGATTGTCAACACAAAGCCAAAACGCGGCGTTCATGCTATTTATTTTCCCACCGCGAACACTGAAGCTTGCGATCTCTCCACACTGGCACCAAGTATTACCCTGGCATTCCCAGACGAGCTCGGCGGGAGTAAAATGGACAATACGGCGGGCTAGGAGATGCTCTTGGAAGCCCCATCCACGACATAACAGCGGCAGGTCCTTCTGTATGAATTCCTCCCACTGCTTACGGGGCATTGTTCTGCAAGCCCGCATCACGGAATGAAACATGTCGTCAGTCAGTGAGGCGTCGTTTACCATGGAATAAAGACCCTCTTCCGTGCCTCTCGAAGCCATAGCAGCGATGACAAGAGTGGCATTGGAGTAAACGGCGCCCATCTTCCTAGCTTCTCGTTGCCAGTCAATCTCGTCATCCTGGATAATGCACAGCGCATCAACCCAGAGATAGTGGAATCTAAGAGCTTTGACGACCTCAAAGGCTTGTTTCACCGTGAGAGGCAGTGCGCCAAAGGGGATATGCTCCTCCATTTGGGACAATGTTGCCTTCAGTGTTTTGAGGTTTCCCGTCAAGCCCCAGCAGTAGCTGAGGGCCACAAACTGCGGAACTTGATCTAATGATCGCACACTGACGAGGCGGGCTCCTTCAGTCTCGGCATTGATCTCGATGAGACGCTCGGGGAATGTGTCCAACCGGTGCGTGTTGCATCCTGATGTGCCGTGTAGAGAAATGCACATGGCCATCCAGGACTTGATCGCGTCAATTTCGGCTTTCCTATGCGCGAGATGCGTGTCTGAAGTTTTGTGGTTGGCCATGGTTTTGATGATACCCGTTTGATTGAAAGCTTTCTACGTTGAACCGTCGCGGATGGGAATCAGATGTTGGTTGGGGTTTAGTGCACTACGATCCAAGTTGGGTGATGGAAAAGAACGCGCAAGGCATCTCGCCGTTGCGAAGTGGCGGAGTAGCTGTCTCGTCCCAATCAGTGGGGGGAGTGACAGGTGCGGCTGCCTAACCAAGGCAGAATAGCGAGGCAGAAACCCTTAATTTATTGATGCGCAGTACCCTTCAGCTACAGTTCTCAGGTACTTTGCTATTGGACTATCGGACGGCTGATAGTCATCAGCTTTTCGACTGCTCTTATTTCACTCCAGGGTCAAACACTCAAACAGGGGCTAAGAGAGTTGTTCCAAGCCTGACTATCGGCAATAATGAATAATGTAGAATTTCTACTCTAGCTAGAGGTAGTAGTCTTTATGTATGTCCTGCATGTAGAAATATATACGGTTGAAATAGCTGCAACCTTCCCTCATGATTATGCCTAATCAGAACTCATCAGGTGTCGAATGTACACGACTCATCGACTTCTATAGAGAGCGACGAGAGCGGCGCTTGTTACGCGAGCGCTTGCATGAAGACTTCTGCGTAGCAGTTGCCACTGCCGCCGATGTGGACGAGGACTGGATAGCAGAGGTCGCCACGGGGGCGGAAGTCGATACGGCATCCGAAGTCGCCTGCGCAGAGGAAGTCTCAATAGCAACAGAAGTCTCAATAGCAACGGAGGTCTCAATAGCAACGGAGGTCTCAATAGCAACGGAAGTCTTCACAGCAGCGGAGGTCTTCACAGCAGCGGAGGTCGCCTGCGCTGTGGAAACCGTCTGAGATGCCAGGGTGGTGCTACCAGCCAGCGTAGGGGTCGCGACAGGCTTCGTTGAAGTCTTGACCGCAGCTGTAGCTGAAGTGCCCGAAGATCCGGCGCTTGCGGAGGCTGAGGAGTCAGTGTTGCCTTTATCTCAGGTTAGTCTGTGCCTTCTCCTCGCCTCAGCATGAGAATTGCTACTTACCAGAAGACTTGCCGCCGGGGAACGAGGTGCTGAGCTCGCCGTCCTCGATGTAGACGCCGGAGAAGTAAAAGTCCTCGGTCTCGTCCGCATCGCCGTTGGCCAGCTCCAGGACACCGACGTGCCAGTCAGCGCCGTTGCTGCTCGTGCTGGCGGTGACGGGCTTCACAACCTGCTTCAAGGCGTCGGCACCGGTTGAGTGCCAAAGACCAACCGTTTTGGCATCGAAGTCGATCTCGTAGGCCACGTTGTGCCACACGTCAGCCGCCCACTCGACCTCCCACTTGGAGGCGCCTCCAACGAACCACTGGAGGTTTTCGCCGCTGAGGCCGCTCTTCAGCTCAGTGAAGTGCGACTCAAAGAAGGCGATCTGGTGCTCGCGAGCTACGGACGGAGCATTCTCATCCGCGCGCTTGATGCTGAAGTGGTAGTAGACCTTGCCGGCGGCGATGGCGGCTTTGGTCTGGGGGATCAGCTCGGTGCGGCGCATGTTCTGGCCGTTCCAGTAGGCTGTGTCGGTCAAGGTGATCTTGGCGCCTTGCGATGAGCCGGCATCGGCGGGGTTGGCGAAGTCGGCCGCGAGGTTGACGTACTCGGTGACTTCGCCGTCGCCGTGGATGTAGTACTGGTAAGGGCCGACCTGGTTGGACCAGCTCCAGTCAGCGAGATCCGCGGCGGACTCGAGATCGTTGAAGCGGCCATCCCAGAGGATTTCAGCGGCAGCCAGGCCGACAAGGGAAGCGAAAGCAGCAAAAGTCTTCATTGTGAGTGGAAGGCGAAAGAAAATAAGTGGTTCAAGGATGTCTGCGAGTTCAGACCAGCTGCGTAGGGACCAAGAATAGAAAGGAATGGATCAGGCCATAAGAACGGCGTCTGGTGGTTCTTTATATGAGCACGCATCGTTGCCCTTGTTACTCGATGCGGCGCGGGAAACAACGGACTCCGTGAGACCGTTTCATCCATCCTTCTTGTGGAGAGCCTCTTCCGAACGAAAACACATTGGCTCACCAGTCGGAAAATTCGGCCCGGGTTGTGGGCCAGGGTCGACGTTGAATTGACAATGGGCGGTTAGAAATTGACGGATTTAATTTGCGAAACGGGTGCTGAATGGGCGGAGAAACACGGTTCCATGCACGGAGGGGAGTGAAGCTGAAACAGCGTTACAGCTGGGTGGGCCTGTGGTTCGCTTGATGGGGATGTCGAGCCGATCAACCAATAGCAGCTAGATCGTCTTTACTCCTATAATAATTAGTCTTAACTTCTATAATAATTCCACCTTTATTCAACGAACTCAATACGGATCATTGCAACGTCTTAAGCGAAGCTCTACCCCCTCGCCAACCTCTTGCGGGAGAACAGTCCTCGGCCGGCACCACTCTGTCTGGTCCTCGTGCTCATGCTCTTTCCAATCAAAATCTTCCTGGGAATTGACCCGCAGTCACACCTTCGCATCGCTCCCCGAGATTCCGGTAGAGTTGCACAAGCTTAGCATGAGCCCATACAGCACAACCGTGTCCAACCGGAGAGCCTCGAGAACTGGATCTTTGAGGTCTACCCGAACCGCGTAGGTCGTACCCACGTGCCGCTCTACGGCAATGAATGCGATTCCGGAGACCACAGAACATGATATGAGAACGAGCCAGCCAGTGAATGGCACCTGTAGAATGCGCATGATAATCGGCTGCTCGGAAAAGTATGGTGTTGATGCTTGGGACTCAATCTTTAGTAATATGCTTAGACAACGGAAAGCAACGACTTTCCAAAGACAGCTAATCAATTACGGCTGATAGTTAAGACTAAGCTGTGTCTGCAAATGACCAATTATGGCCAACCCCACCGTTTATCCAACGGCAAGGATTCGCGTGTGAGAAATATGCTGTTGGAGAAACAATTGGGAAGCCGCCTTGATCTTAGCGAGCTAATTAAGTTTGGGGTATTTAATCCACCGCCCATCCAATCAAACCACAGCACTACGCGGTTTAGAGTTTAATGATCGTATACCACTGCAATTGCGGAAGAGCATTCCATGCTGGCATGAGCTCAGAATGCAGCGGTTACTTGTATTGTGCTATTTGTGGCCTTTCAATCTCGCTATTGAATCAGCGAGCATGGGAACTAATCACGAGTACTGAGATCAACGTTCATGATATCGTCGTCTGCCTTGTCCCATAATCTCTGTTTCAGGAAATGAAGGAATTTCTTGCTAGCCGGCTCTTTCGGTAGCACATTTTGACGGCACGCTCCGCCCCAATTGTTACCAGGAACTGTGCAGGGGCTGAGGGGACGACTCGGAGCATGGGAATGTCCCTACAGCAGGGATGGCAAAGTCCCAAGGCCCATCGATTTGATCTAGACCAGTGAACTCATGCATGCCGGGAACCAATTAGGGTGCTTGAAAACACGTACAGCCAGCCCACAATCCGTGAATGATGTTGAGTGGGGTCGAAATGTGCCAAGAGTCCAACTTTTGGTCTCAAGATGGTGGCTGCTTGTGTAGGCTGTAGGCTTTAGTAACATCATCAGTAACATCATCACCAGTAACATCAGACAGGCTTCTATACTCAACGTACGAACTATTGAAGAAAACATGATATCTTGTGTTCAGATCGGCTTGTGTTGCATAAGTTCACAGCTTCTAGACTGAATAGAGATACAAGATGACCCTTGCGTAAAGATAAGAGTGTCGGACAAAGTGTCCGCGACCCTTCCCCAACTTGCCACCCCAGATGAGGCACCGGCTAGAACGGCCCATTAGATAGGTACTAAGCTATTTTTGAACAAAGATGAGCTTTCCTGTCGGCAGTAAGCTAAGAAGGACGCGGGGTCTCGGATAACCCCGAAGTGCGTCGATACAGAACGCCTATTTGAGTATCATTATTCTTGGCCTTCCCTTCCATCAGTCTTGCCGCCAAGAATATTCACCTCATTGGAAACAAGCCATGATGGAGTCCCCTCAAACCCAACAGAGTCTACGCCCCCAAGGGATGGCGAACGACTTGCAAACCCAATCCAATGGGTCAACAACGCACATGCCTCGCATCTTCTCTTTGACCTCCACCCTTGCGATGGCTTTCTCCATTACGAACACCTGGATTGGATACTCTGCAACATTCGTGACACCACTTTTGGCCGGAGGTGGCCCTGCCGTTGTTTTCTGCTTGATATTCGCATGTGTTGCTTGCACCATCATTGCCTTGGGCTTGGCGGAGCTGGCATCTGCATTTCCCTCCAGCGGTGGTCAATACCAGTAAGTCACAACTTCTACTTCTTCACATAAGCCTATCTGACTGAGATATATAGTTTTGCATCCATGGTTTCGACGGAGAGATATCGTGCTCCCGTAGCCTTCACTGTGGGCTGGATTAGTGTCCTAGGTACGTTGACAAAGGCCCATCACTATGCATCCAATATAACTTACACTACCACAGGCTGGCTCTTTACAACCGCCAGCACTACCATCTTTTGTTCCCAAACGTCACTGATGCTCGCTTCGCTTTACCATCCGACCTATGTTTGGACGGCATGGCAAGTTTGGCTGATTTACACTCTGATAACTGCCTTCTCATGCCTCTTCATCGTCTTGCTTCCCCGATGGATCCCCACAGCGGAGAAAGTCTTTCTCTTCTCTTCTCTGCTTGGACTGGTTGTCGCCTTTGTCACGGTACTGGCTACGAGCCAAGAGAAACAACCCGCAAAAGTGATATTTGCTGAATGGGTGAATGTCACTGGGTGGCCCGATGGACTGGCATTTATTTTGGCAACCGGTCAGGCGATGTATGGATTTCTAGGCATGGATGGCGCAACGCACATTGCTGAAGAGCTCCCCAACCCTGAGCGGACTGTGCCCAAAGTCATAATCATGATAATGGCAATCGGTACCGCAACGAGCATCCCCTGGACCATCGCCATGATATTCAGCACCAATGATCTCGATCGAGTTGCCGGATCCTCGCTTCCTATTTTTGAGGTTTTTCTCCAAGCCATCAATTCTCAAGCTGCAGCGACCTTCTTCACCGTCTGGATCTGTTTCATTTACTACGGCGCACTTGTCAGTTGCTTCGTCACATCCGGCCGGCTGATCTGGGCGTTTTCGCGCGACGGTGGTCTTCCGTACTCGCAGGTCTTCGCAAAGATCCATCCAACCCTTCTCGCACCAGTCAACGCCACGTTACTAGCTGGCGTGTTTATGGTAGTATTCGGTCTTTTATACATTGCATCAACCACGGCATACAACAGCATTGTGGGCTTGGCAATTCTGGCAACAAACCTCACCTGCGCCATTCCACAAACCATTGTCTTGATCCGTGGACGTCGCGTTCTCCCGAAGCGATACCTCAATCTTGGAGTGGTCGGTGGTACATTCTGCAACGTCTTCTCAACATTATACGCGGCGTTGTACACAGTCTTGTTTTGCTTCCCGCTTATGCTTCCAGTGAAAGCAGAGTCTATGAACTACCTAGCTGTAGTTCTCGTGGGTGCACTCGTCTTTGTTACTATTCTGTGGTGGACCGGGAAGCGTCACACTTTCCATGGTCCAAGTCTTGAAAGCGAAGGGGTTGTGATTGAAAACCAGAACACTGAGAACGGAGTGAAGAAGTCTGTATCTGAGTAAACAAGGAAGGGATTGAAACATTACAACTACCTAACTTGCGAGACTCTTCAGTAAATACGATGTAAACAATCTAGCTCAATTACTTCAAAGTAGACATTACATCAACCAATGCTTCCAAGAAGACATTTTGTGAAAGAGCTTGCATCTCTGAGAGGACCCTGCGCTTAGCTTGATGTTGGGAAGCTGTTCATCGATCATAATATTTTGCCCGCTTCCATCTACTAAGTTGATGTCAAACTTTTTCCGGAGAGGTGCGTCTTCTGCTCGTCAAATCTAATGATAATGAGAATGACTCCCTGACTTCGGTCAAAGAGGCCGTTATCAAACAGTGGCTCCATTTTGTCGGACAACCACACCGCAGCTTTGCCCCTATATTCTAATGTCCGCAATAATTTGTCTTACCCCATGGACTCAGGTAGTCATGCTTACGCTACACCGCAAGTAGAGCGCGCTCTAGATTTAATAGCTAGGATGATGCCGGAACCCGGATAAGGGTTCATTTTAGCGTCTTTCCTGTAATTGTTTCTCCAAGATTACAATCTTTACTGTAACAGGAAGGTGTATAAACTTAGCTTTTGGCAACCTCCCTCACTCATAATAAAGAGACATATTGTTACGCCAAAACTTACGAATAGCTCTCCAGGGTGCCGTTCAACCACAAAACCTATATGTTCAAAACTAAGGGCAAGAATCTGACGACAATGAAGAACTCTTTAGTGGTCCTTATCGGCCTTGTTGGGTTTCACTTGCCTACCACATTTGCCGCCGATACAGTTGCGATCCCATACATCGACCCGGCTCAAATTGGGACCTTCAATCTTTCCAGTCTAAACATCACTGATCCACCAAATACTGCCTTTGTTACTCGCCATGAGGATGAGTTGTTGCCAAACCGAACAACGCAAGTTCGTCACGGACTGAACCTGCGGTGCCTTACCGAAGGCAAAGAAATCAGTTTCTCTACCAAGGCCAATGGCAGCTGGCACAGCATCGATTCTTTCATGTATCACTTTGGCTTGGCAGGTTTCATGATTGTCAAGGATGGTGCTGTTCGACTGGAGAGATACCAGTATGGAAACGAGCCTTCATTTCGGAACCAGGTCCAGTCGGTAACCAAATCCTTTGTGTCTACTGCGCTTGGTATCGCAATCAAGCAGAAGAAGATTCGGTTGAGTGACCGTGTATCGAAATATGTCCCGGAGCTTTCCCGAACGGCCTACGGATCAGTTCCGCTTCAGAATCTTGTGGACATGACCTCAGGGGTTACCGAACAAAATTCCACCCACAATCCAGACTTGTTCAACGACATTTACCCGCGGACTGACCCTGAGGCTGTTCTTAACTGGTTCAAGACATTCGAGAAGGTGGCTGAGCCGGGCGAAGTGTACAACTATTACAACCCGAACTACTACGTTCTCTCACTGTCTCTCACCCGCGCCATTGGGGAACCGCTAGAAGACTGGATCACCAAGCACGTCTGGGAGCCTGCTGGCATGAAGTATGATGGCTACATGCGAACAACTGGGGCCCGCCAAGTCGATGGTCACGGTGGACTAGCCTTGACTCTGCAAGACATGGCCCGTTTTGGGTTATTCATTCTGGACTCATTTAATGAGAGGGGTGGACCTCGCGTCCCAGCCGGCTGGTTCGACAACATTTCTGCGGCAAGTACCAGCACTGGAATTCGTGCTCCGGGCAATATCGACGCGGTTCCGCATGCGGGGTATCAGACCGGATGGTGGACGATGCCTCGGGGTGGTAAGAAATACCAGCTTGGTGATGATGGAGGGTTTGCGGCGTTGGGAACATATGACCAGGCCATCTACATCATTCCCGACATGAACACGACAATTGTGATGCAGTCCAGTTATCCTATTCATTTTCCTGAACTCTTCTACTACGGCCAGCAGTTTGCCACAGCTGCTAGCTTAGCTTTGAAGAAGTGATGGAATGTTAATGGGGTTTAGTGAAATATACTGTCATTAAATCTGCCATTGGAACCCTGCGTCCATGCGTTATTTTGATCCTTGTGACTACTCAACCGGTTACTCTTTGCTGTCAACGGCAAGACTTGAATGTGAGTACTTAGGTTGTATCTCATTCAGCTACTTCGGCAACTGAATAAATGGCGTATTGCCTGGTTATATGAGTGTTCGATGATGTAGCTGTTCACTATTAAGGCCGTTTTATCTTGTTTTCTTGACACATTTTAGGTTCAGCGACTCTATTAAAAGTTCCTTAAACTGACTTCGGTCGATGGTCAATATTCGTTGAGGAAGTCTTGCCAAACCACAATTCTTCTCATTATGTTTGTAGAAGGTGTCATTATTAAAGCATGATTAAACTTGTTCGTAGGATTCGTTGCTCAACAGTTCATTCAGGTCACTTGAGCTTATACAGTAGGTTTCCGAGAGGATTTGACAGTTAATGTGTTCACAACCACCAACTGCCTAGTATAGGTTTGATGCTCAACTAGTAAACATACCTAAACCCTCTCTTCTCGTAGTCCGTCTTATCTTCAACCATCTCACCAAGGGAGAGGTCAACAGTAGTTCCTTCCTTCTTGTCCCGGCTTTTGTTTTCCATCTTGCAGCCTACGGCATAAATTCCCAACAGGCAGATGGCCGCGATCTCGAACCCCATGAGACACTTGTATCCAGTTGGATAATTCGGGGCCTCCTTCGTAAGGAAGACCTGAGGACCAATTATCATGGCGCAGCAGTAGGCGATAAATATGCTGGCAGTAATGGTGAGCTTCTTGGTATGGCCAGAAACATTCGCCATCGGTAGTGACAGAACTGCATCCTGAGGTTAGCTTTGTATCCGCAAAGTGGGATTTCGACCTGTTACCTGTCGCATACGGTCCCCAGAAGAAGTAGAAGAAGTAATAACATAAGAGCCTACCAGTCTTGTTCTCTGCTGGAAGTTCTATGCAAGTGAATATCAGTATCAAATGAAATCACCGCATTCCACTGACTCACCTTTAATTAGGATGGAGCAAGCCAAGGGAATCAAGCAACAAATGGCACTGGACAGGCATCGTTTGTTTGTGAGCCATCGCTGCGGTATGGCAACGGTCAAGCTAGCCAAAGTCTGGAATGGCGATGCTGGCATCGTAAGAAGCATAGTCTCTAGCTTTGAGTTGCCAATGCCTGAGATAATTTGTGCTGCGAACGCCGAAAGCCCTCCGGTAGGCACGTTCATGCACAAATAGAAGAGAAACAGGACATAGGTCTTGTAATCCGTAAAAGCTTCCTTAACTTGATACAACTTGAACTCCTGTCACGGTGTTAACAATCAACATCACCACAACCTCATAATGACCTACTCGGTTTTCGATTCCTGTCATGTTTGACATGACTCGATCAAGGGCAATGTACTTATCCTTGCCCTTCATGAAGTTTTCCTGGAGAGGGGAATCCGGAATGGTGAAGAATAGCACAACTCCCCAAAGCATGGTCATTGCCCCAAGGGTTATGAACAACAGCCTCCACGGAGCAATGGCAATATTAGCGTTACCGATACCATAGGAAATTGTGCCAGAGAATAGCTAGTCGACAGTTAGCCACCAGACATCCCTTTAGGACGACTGCTCAACTCACCGTCGAAAATGAGGTGAAGGTGAGTGCACTTCGCAGTGGCTGCTCCTTTTTGGTATACCACATGCTAACCAGGATGGTCATGCATGGAAAGACGAAACTCTCTGTAGTTCCCATGACAAATCGTAGGAACATGAGAACTGCAAAGTTTGGTGATGCTGCAATGAGCGCAACGGAGCCTCCCCAAGCAATACAGGCCAGTGTGAGGCATCGCCCGACCGGAAATTTCTGTAGGGCTGCGTTGGCGGGATAAGCAGCAAGCATATAGCCAAAGTAAAATATCGAGACCGCTACAAATGGGTTTTAGCTAGTTGAACTTTGGATTAGATGCTTCTTTCTTAATTACCCCAGCTGTACTGCTGACCCCTCAAGTTGAGGTCTGTGGTCATGCCGTAGACTGCAGCATTCGATACAATGATTTTCTAGTCTATGTTAGATTGGAGGCGTCTTGGAGGGATATGATTACTCGCGTCAACACCGGCGAAGGTCAGTGTAACCATAAGCAACGGCATGAGCCTCCAATCGATTCGACGAAGAACCCGTTTCGCGTCCTGCTCAGTGTAGTCCCCCCATTCATGCCGATGCGTACGGAGAAACTCCTCGGCGTCTTCGATAATGATGGGTCGACCTTTCTCGTCAATGTTCTGAATGTCTCCGACACCTGTTGTGGTTGACGGCTCGATATCGGGCATCATGCCTGACTCTTTCTTGTTGCTCATGTTGATAATGATGATATAGAGGGGCAAGATGAAATAAGGATTGACAATGATGAGTTTGTAATAGCGACTCCTGGTTACCATTTATATCTAAACAGTTTGATAACTCGGAGCCAAGATATGTACCTGCCCTGGCATAGACTTCTGGGGCTCTACAACAAACAAGACTGAGATGACAAGGTCTAGATTCCCCTTATCATTATGGATTCCTTGGGAATTCCGGGGTACCCTCCAGGGTTCTTGGCGATAAGACAAGGGGCTCCACCAGACACTGAACTCCACATCGCGTGGAGAAGAAAACGTGAGATTGCCATTGGATGGGCCTCAAAGTCCGCTTCTGCAATTATCAGCTAGACTACCTTGACTAGGTACGTGGTCGGTATGTCACATGCTCTATCTCTAGGATGACTCGAGAAGAAACATGACCAGATCCAGAAGCAGGGTCAATATTGTGACTACCCACTATCCATCCCACTGTGGGGATGTGAGCCAAGCCCTGCGACCGAAGTCGAAGTCTCAGTGTTATCCGATTAACCCTTGACCGTGCGTATCATTTAACAGACTAGTCCTTCCCCGCGTATCGCGTCGGCCCAGTTTATCACACCATGTCCACGAGTCTAAGTTATCTGGTGGGGCTTGTCGGACTTTGACACCTCTCGGAATGCCAATGTTGTAGCCTCGAAATGCGGAGCACCTGTGATGAGACAATCTCCCGAAATAGTAGAAAGACGTTGATGTCCTGTCTGCTTCTACGAGTACATCCATTTTTTCTTTGACATCCAACTTGTTTCTTCGACCCCCATTTTGTGGTTTCTTTTTCGTCCACAAACACATCATGATTTCAAGACAGCCATCCCTGAGAGTCGCGATCCTCCGCAACTATGACACCCCAGCCCAATGGGGTAAGGACATGGTAGAGTCATGGAAGACTAGTATACAATCTATCCGACCAGGCTCCGAGATCGAGGTCTTCCATCCCATCACTGACGGGGTGTTCCCCAGTGCTGAGGAGTTTGACCTCATCATTCTTACTGGTGGAGTCTTCAACCTCATTTTACCTGATTTGGATATCTGGGTGGAAAACACTCTCGAATTTGTCAGGGACACGGTAAGGCTTGAATCCGGCCCCAAGCTGGCTGGGATTTGCTGGGGCCACCAGGCAATTTGCCGGGCTATGGGTGGCAAGATTGGCTGGAATCATCAAGGAGATGTGGTATGTACAGTCCATTCATTCCGATCGGTCAGTTTGGTGTCTCATAACAGATGGCAACTAGCTTGGTGTCCAGGAGTTCCGTTGTACTGAGGCGGGAGTTAAATTCTTCGGCCTTGACAAAGGAACAGCCAGGTCAGACGGGTTGGTACGTGACTGCCCCTGAACTTATCCTCAATTCTCATTAACGAGTTTTCTATTGTCCAGGCGCTGCATAAATTTCACAAAAGATCCATTGCGACGCCCCCTACTGGTTTTACTGCGTTGGCCGAGGACCATGAAGTTCTCCTGTCGTTGGATAATAAGATTATCACGTTTCAGGGTCACCCTGAAATGACGAACCTAGTGGCTAAGGGTATTCTTGACGCCGATGATGGAGCATACACGGGGAACGCGACAGAAACACAAGTCAAGGAAATGTATGCAAGGTTTGAGTTATCACACGATGGGGTTCAAGTTCTTCGAAGGATTATCAAGTGGCTAGATGAGTAAACGTTTTAGGATTTATGATCTAATGTTACTACTATCATAGCCCCCCATCCCCGTTCAACAATCTATAGGATGTCTTTGTATGAATCGGCCCATTTGCTACTACCTTGAGTATTAATAGATTGCCTTAGGTCCTGTAACCTCAAGCACTCTTGAACCTATAAACCACGGGCCTTAGACTTAGCTTAGATACTAAGAGATCGGGAAAGCTCTGTTCTGAGTGTCGAAGTAACTATACCGAATTCTCCCCGTAATCAACAAAGTTCGTCCCAGTCAGTTTTTGTTTTCTTATAAAACGCTTCCAAGTAAGTATCAGCCCAGTACGGCATGATATAGTTGTCAATTCTGGTCCAGTAATCGGCGTGGTATAGGTTTAAACTCCTTCTATTCTGCAATCTTGCACGAATTTGTAGTAGCCGACTCGGGGAGTCAGGAACAGAATCTCACTAGGGTCTAAAAAGAGCGACGTTTGTTGGTGGTACGAATGATGCAGAAGCCAGTCGTGTACTTCATTCAGTGCCCAGAATCCCCGAGCCTTGCAAATGGAAGTTGTCAGGGAGGTAAGTGTCGGACTTTGCAAGTCCGCCCGGCCGCCGCGTGGACCAAAACCCCGACTCAGGTCACCAGGTGCATATATTCACATACTCCCGCCCAACTATCAGTATAAGTAAACCAGCGATACTCCTTACTCGTCGTATCTCTCACTTGCACCACCTCCACAATTACTGTTGTTCTTGCTCAATCTGCGACCCCATCATGGCTGTCCTCAATTACGAATACGATCCTTCACTGGTGTCAAACCCAGTGAGAGAGCTTCTCAACAGCCTTTTCAAGAACGCCGACATCCGGGATTCAAAGGCTGAGTGGTTGCAATGTTTTACCGATGACGCCAAGATTTGGAGAAATGGGAAGTCCTCAAACGGCGCAGCAGGTAACACACGCATATTTCCATTATTTTCTCATAGAGTTTGATGTTCAACTGGTTGAGAAGAAATAAAACAGATGATTGATGACTCCTGGATCAACGTCGCTTCACGAAGCCACCGACCAGCCAAGGTCTACTCCTTCGATGCTGCATCATCTGAGCTCATGGTCGACGGCACCACGGTGTATAATTGGGAAGACGGGACGACGAAGACTGGAGTATGGGCATGCAGAATCCAGTTTAAGACGATCAAGGGCCAACCTAAGATCTATGATTATCATGTCGTATTTGTAGGTCTCCTTCTATCAGTTAATCCCAGTGGCTTCTTGAAGGCTAACAAAACCATAGGTCTAGGGGCTACATGACAGGACACGCAATCAATTATACTTGGTTGTAGCTACAATAAAACACCCAATGCATTGTATGATGGCTTTCAGTGTTCGCCTTCGAGTTGTGGGCGTCATGCGCGGCACAACATCCCTACATAAATGCCAATGCTTCTTAAGACGAACAGTCATTCACGGCCATTTCGATGCTCACTCTATCATGGAAGATCTGAACACGATTCGAGAAACCAGTGAAACAACACTTCTTGAAAGACCGTGATTCTGAAGCTCTCCCATCATTTCATGTACCTCGTTGGCTATATGCTCAGGGAACGTGAATGTCGAGTTGTCAGGGAATGACAGCGGCGTTTGAGACAACAGAAGCTGAAATATCCTGTGGTAGAGCTTAGCTGCCTCCCAACGTTGAGAGAAACGCAAAAGCGTGAATTCGCAGTCTTCGAGTGCCTGGAGTGTATCAGGGGAGTCAAAGACTATGGTGCGGGAGAGGTAAGGTGTCTCCCAGAAACATGCCAACAGTGTCACACCAACTCGAAACTGCTCCATAATCTGAAACCGAGCACAAGTCAGAATTTTCTTGGTACTGGCACTACAAGTTACTCACCCCAGTCCAGGTATAGTAGACCATAGGTCGGTGTGTCTGGATTCGACGAAAGCACCGGCAGTTTTCACTGGCCGCAGACAGCAGCACCAAGCAATTCTCATCGGTTGGGAAGTGATCGCCTTGCTGGTAAAGATTGCAGACGCTGTAGTCATAAAGTTTCAACATAGACAACGGATGATAGTTGGTTGAGCTTTCGATGTTGCTTGACGTGAAAGGGATCAGGGCTCGCCAACGATCCAAGTCCGCCTTTATGTTTGTTCTCTGATGGTCTCGTTCTTCGAGATTAAGGTCCTCGTTCTCCTTCCAAAACTTTCGGATTTTAGTTTGGATCCGCCGAATTGAGAATTGATGTTCAAAAACGACATCTTGCGGGGTTCCATCGAATGTACTCCAAGATGTCTGGTCCCACACCTAATAAATGGTCAGCTCTGACACTCGCAGGTAGGAAAATAACCACAACCATAGGCTCAACTACATTTTCATCCAAGGCTTCCATGAACTCTTCGTATGGGCGATCCCAGGCGAGCGCCATCAACTCATATGCAGAGTAAGAGTAGATCAAGACTGTCTTGAGGTGCTTCCCCTCCTGGTCATCTGCTTGCAATAACCAATGATGACCTTCGAGGTTTCGTGAGTCGTGCACTGTATGTTCTACGCGACGTCCCAAGGCTGAAAGAATCTCGGCCAGCTTTGAAAGAGCTTCATTTGTGCTGTCGTGAAATAGGTGCCAGGCCGGGCTATGGATCGCGTAAATGATGATCAGAAGACAGGCTTGCAGCTGACGGGTTGTTGACTGCTGAGATACATCTTTTGAATACCGTTCCACCACATGACAGTGTAGTCTCTGGGAGCGAGCCATGGTTGATTGACTCGGGGTGGGAGGGCTGGAGTAGAAGCAGCCTATGGCGCAAGCCAGCTGCGCGAAGTAAAGCTGATAGCTATCCTGGGGAGTCTCCTTTTCAACGAACTCGAGGACCCCACGTTTGAGCATATCCTCTTCCAAGAAGGACCAGATCGGGTGCACATACTTAAGATAACCATCAAGATTAGGTATCGTAACGAGATCAGCACCTGATTCGTCTGCAGATGGTTCAGGATTCGGATGGATGTTTGGATCTCGGTTCCCCGAATGAACCGTGCTGTCATATTGAGAGCCTGGTGATATTGAGTTGTGGTCAACCGGGCCATCTCCTAGGTCAGGTCGACGTTCAGAAGCCGCAATTTGAGATATTGTACTCCATTCTCCTTCGTAGCCGCGCATGGAATGGTCCGAATCTTGTAATATCACTTCATCGTCTGCACCCAGCGATGAACTTTGTATGTTATTCGAGCCAATAGATCCCTCGCTCGAGCACGGTTTTTGTGTCAGTCTCTGTGATCCTTTGAGCTCTGCAACGCATTCGGCCAGAGTCCGCTCCATCTGTTCGATCCGGGTTTCCAGACGATGAACATACTCCCACGGCACCGACGCCGCAGCTCTGGGCTTCCTTTCTGCAAACCGGACACAGGCGGCACCTGACCTCGTGCACTGCCCACAGCTAGGGAAAATTTGGTCACATTTCTTCTTCCTGTGCCGACACCGGGTGCAAGCGATGGAGGGAACTGTGTTGTCGTTTGGTGACATGGTTCGAAGTTAGACCTCAGCAGCAACCAGAGAGCTTGTAAGGGGGAACGTGAAGAAAAGAGGCTGATTTCCCCCGCACGATTGTCATGATAGAAAGACGCGAGAGCTGGGGTATTATCTATCGGTGGAGAAGGTTCGGGACTTTGACCCGAAAATGTCGCTAGAAGATAAGAGTGACTTGCGTGGAATCCTGGGATAATGGCCCAACTAGCCTTCTCTTGATTGCAATACTAATGATGACGTCGTTAGATCAGCTAATTTTGATCAACCAATATTACTTTATCGATGTGGAACGAATCTCCTGGACTTTACAAATAGAGATACGAACTCAGATTTCGATTTTGGTTGGGCCTTCTAGAAGTGGGGCTTGAGAGATGGGACTCGAGAAAAGAGGTAGATAGGAACCACAGGTTGAAGCAGGTACTAAATTGAAGCGGATATAAATTTATGGCTTTTCCATGCCCATCAACTCTCAGAGTGAGAGTCATAGTGGCCTTTCAAGATTATTCCTCCTATATTCTCAAAAAGGAATGCATCCACCCCGGTCCAGCTCCTTTCGACACTTGAAATCTCTTAAGACTGGTACGTATGGAACACCTTGGCAACAATTCGCCACTTTCCGTCGAGCTTGATCATGGTGTGGAAGTCGGTGTAATCACATCCCGCAGCGTCGTTCTCCATGTCCACCTTCACCACCGCTGTCGTGGGGGTGATACCGACAACGTCCAAGCGAGTCTTGATCTTGGGCGCAGCGCCGTGCTGATCCATAAAGTCGTATAAGTTCTTGACGGGACCGCCGAGAAGAGCTCCCTCCAGAGTGAGTCCGTACATGGTGGCGTCCTGGTGGAAAGACTTGGCGACGGTTGTAGTGCTGCCTACACGGAGGCCATCGACATAGTACTCCTGTACGACCCGAATGACCTCGTCATATTCGGAGGTAGGAATGGTCTTGATGTTCTTCGACATTGTAATGACTTGGTTGTGTTGTTTTGATGTTTGAAGATACGACCTAATCAGAGTGTTTGCTGTGAGAGATGAGAAAAGAGTTTACCTGAATCCCAGCTAGACTTAAATATCGTCTCAGAGTCAGTCTCAGATGAGTGTTTTCAAGATTGACAAGTAACGATGCTCCCTCTCCTGGTAACCATGACCAACAAGAGTTGATGTGGGGCTTTCCTTGCGGTCTCTTACTCCGATGGCCTGTTTGCAATCGTCTCCACAACTTGCTTATCAACAGCGGCAATTTCTTCTCCAAGGGCTGGGTGTTGTAATCACCCACTCCACTGTGACGACCATCATGAGCGACTCATCTGCAAACTTGTGATACCCCGCAGCTGCTTAACAAATCGGCAGCAAGCCTTTCGATTAGACTTTGCACTCGGCTTTGGAGCCGACAAACCCTTGCATGATTGCCATCATCCCGAATGTTCCAGGCCCACAGGTGTACACCCTGGCTGGCTGGGAGCTATCCGATGTGGCTGGGAAAGGGAGCTGGGGATTCTTTTTTACCCCAACTATGATATAGAACCCCGGTTCCCTAAGCACGGAGGTTGCTCGGGATAAACACCGTTCAATCACTCCAAAAGCTGGCAACTTTTCAACCGAGATTGTGTCAAGACGGATGCAAATTAAGAGAGGGTGAAGCACAAATTCTTGGCTACAATGCAGCAATCCACTTCGGTCCCGAAAACAATGAAGGCGTTGAGGTTGGTGAAGGTACGTTAGATGATTGTCTACCACTCTTAGCAGTGGGCTTTCTCCATATTCCAGCCTAATACATCAATAGTTCAATGAAAATTATCAGTTTCAGAGTGACGTCCCAGTTCCTACTCCAGGCTCAGGAGAGTTGCTCGTCCGCGTAGCTGCGGCGGGGTTCTGCCACACCGACTACCAAGTTTATGAAGGCGCCTACGGAACTGAACTTCCCTTCACGGGCTCCCATGAGCCAGCGGGAACAGTTGCAGCCCTCGGCCCAGAGGTCCCCGGAGACTGGAAGGTTGGCGATCGCGTGGGGGTTCTCAATTTCAGAAAGCCTTGTGGTAGTTGCAGCGGATGCAAGTGGCGATCTGTCACCGTGGGCTCCTTGGATGCTCGCTACTGCGCGAACAAAACCATGAATGGAATTTCCAAGTCCGACGGCGGCTTTGCGGAGTACATGATTGCGTCCCATTATGCCCTTGTTCACTTGCCGGATAATCTTTCATTTGAACAAGCCGCTCCGCTGATGTGCGCCGGTGTAGGTTCACCCTGCCTGTCACGAGCTGGAAACCGGATAGCTGACTTTTATTACGACAGGCAACTGTGTGGAATGCAATCAAACAGACCAACCTAGAGAAAGGGAAGACGATAGCAATCGTGGGAATTGGCGGCCTTGGGGTGTTGGGCATCCAGTTTGCCAAAGCACTGGGCTATCGAGTCGCTGCCATCGACAAATTCGACTCCGGTCTCAAGCTAGCCATGGAGGTTCCAACAGCTCTGAGGCCTGACATTGTAGTCAGCTTCGACGATCCAGAGGCATCCGAGAAGATTTCGGATTTCACAGACGGGATTGGCCTCGCTGCTGCCGTCGTCTGCACAGATGATGTGCCAGCCAGCGATTGGACATTGCACCGTTTGCAACCAAGAGGAACATGCGTGGTTCTTGGCCTCCCACAGCAGGGTTTCACGTTCGATGCATTCAATCTTGTCTTTAGGGAAATCGTCGTCAAGGGATCATTACATTCTGGCATTGATGAAGTCGTCAAGATGCTTGATGCGGTTGCCCGGCATAACATTGTCAGCCATGTTACTCTCCTGCCTCTAGAGCAAGGTGAGACCATTCCAGAAAAGGCCGCTGCCAGAGCATTCAAGGGGAAGCTCGTTGTTACGATATAAGCGTACATTTACGAAAAATATAGAATGTGCAATGAAGAGCATCATAAACCTCATATCAGGGATCGATTGACTAATGGGAACTCACTGGGTCGAGTGCGTAGAAGGTTCTCTATCACGTTCCCTCTCGTGTTGCACTTGTGACTTGTCGAAATCCCGGCTCGCTCATCAAGGTGATAACTCAACATCGTCCCTTTGACTAACTCCAAATGCTCAGTCACCAGTATTTTTGTACTCGCAATAACAGGAGTATACTAGTCCCCACTGAGAGAAATACAGATTAATACTCGCACCCGTGCCACTTTACTTAGGCAGTAAGCAAGTAGGAGATATGAGGTCCCATCCCAAGCACCTAAAATTGGCAACATGGCACCCACGAAGAACTTACCAGGTTCTGCATCTTCTCTCTTACCTAAGCCCAATATGGGCTTAGCTGACTTGTCAGAGTTGAGCGTCTTGGTGTGATGACCTAGACGCGTGTCATCAAGGAACCCGATGTAGCTGATTTTCAGCTTTGCGGAGGCCGAGCTCTCGGCGAATAGAAAGGACTGTTTTACTTCAAAGGGTTGCAAACACGGTGTACATTGCATTTTATGGGCGATGATTTGTTGCCGTAGGTTCTTTCTCCCGTACGATGCGAACCACCAGCAAGACGAGGCAACCTCGTCCGCCTCACTTGACCGGCTGCTGCAATGCTGCATCGTCCCCGCAACCACGTCGAATAGCACAGCAAGAATGCTCGCACACCCTTGACTACAGCTCTCAACGGGTTACCATTTGTGTAGCAGTGGCGGACATCTGTCACCGCTTGATTGGAGTGTTGGGGGCGACAACGCGTGATGCATGCACACTAAATCATCCTAGGATGACATTGCAGCCAGCCTAATTATGGCGAATTTGCAGAAGGGATGGATGCCACAGGTTATAAATCTGAAGTCTCGGTCCTTAGAGCGGCCTGGGGGGTCTCATCCCATGCTCTTCTGTTTTCGTCTGCCCGTCACAAGTTCCCAGCCCGCTCAAGATGACCACTCAACGTACGCAGATCAATTGCGCGGGAATCATCGCCGTCCTGGAGGGCAAGAATCATCTCAGCCTCCCGGAAGGTCTCGTCTCGAGCAGCTCGTTGGCTGAGCTCAACACGCGTGTCAGACGTCTCGAATCTCACTATGGCATCACGCTGCCACCTCCCAGCCTGGGCCCGACGTGGGATTCCCTGGCATTGCGAATCTGCCGCATCCAGCAGAAGTCTCACGCCAGTAACCCCAAGATGAAAACCACCGACACCAGCTTCGCCTTCATGGTCCCTGATAGCCTGGACGTCTCCATAGAGACCCTGCAGACCCTCTGCTTCGATCTCGGCAGGCGTCGCTCTGTACCCTTTCCCGCAGCAGCAGCGATGCCGTGGCCCAAGTGCGCGAACGATGAGGAGATGCTGGATGTCATTCGGCAGAGGATGTGCCACTCCGCAGGGGCGCACAGGATACTGGTGACACCCATCCCCATCACGCGCATTGAGATATATGCCCAACTCGTTGGACTGACGCTCAAACTCGAAGAGCCAGAGCGTCAGGCTCCTCCCGGTATGGCTGGTATGCCGAGACCTGGGGGTCATCCAGGTGTGATGAAGAAGGCATGCTGCGGCTGTTGCCTCTGCTACTGCCACAACAACGTCCAAGCGGGACGTCCGGTGTTACCTCCAGACACTAGAAGGGGGTTCTCGAACGTTATCAACGTAAAGCCGCCGAGACGCAAGAAGACTTTTGGCTTTGGGTGGCTGAAGAAGCTGGCGTTCTGGCGACGATCCAAGGATGATGATGACTGGTCATCCACCACAAGCAGGACGTCGAGCACAATTGTGGACCTCTAGAGGCAGTTCTGTATGCTCATAGGCTTATGTGTATTCTTTTGGGAAGCTTTGCGCGGGATGTGGTATTACTACAGAGATGGCGTCAGGATACGGACCTTCCTTTTAGCTTTAATCCCTTAGGTATCTTCTCCAAAATGGACTTGAACTTCTCTCATAAACACAGGTCACTTCATCTACATCGTGGAAATGTCGAATTTCATCTCGAAAAATCTTTCAGTTGAAAGAATGAGTGGTCTGTCTAGGCGACTTGCAAAAACATATCGTGATTGACAAGGATATCCATTTTCCCGTCCATTTTGGTGGACAGCTCGAGTGCCTAGCCGCGCGGTGGCCAATGAGGATCTCAATCGTTGACCAGGATCTAGCTTCGGAAATGCCAACCTTGTTAATTGTTGGTTGAGCATTAACGCAATCTCCCTGAATCTTTTCGTCCTTCAAGCCTTTAGTAAAATCCTTCCAACTGTCCCTGAGGACCCCGAATACGCCACCCACCTCCTGGTTCTCTGCACCCGTGTCAAGTTCAGCCACAGGCCCTGCCCGAGGTTCAATCTCAGTCGCGATGCTGGGCTGTCTGCGGCCCGTATGGAGCCTGCTGAAGGCCCTCTTCCTCATCTCCTTGCCCGTCACCTTCTTCCCCTTCTTGAACGGCCTCATAGAAGGCGCTTTCGCGGCAAAGTACCTGAAGCAAAGCGAGTTTGATGCCGCCCGCTACTTCCGAGAGGACATTGTGGCCAAGCAGTTCTCTGAGTACATTTCCGGCCCCGGCGTTCCCAACATCCTTGACACAGCAGTTCTTCCGCCGTTCCACGTTGTGAGACTGCAAGACCCCACGAATTGGTGGGAGAAGCTTGGCCTGGAAAGGCCCGAATTTGACAAGGAGGCATACCCTCCCTACGGCACAGATGACCCGTACAAGCTTCCAAGCTTAAATGGCTTGTACAGACGGGCCAGCATGTCCGAAGAGAGTGGGCCGTGGCATCATTGGGTGTATGCTTCTGCGCAGTCCTGGCATTTTGAAGGGCGCATGATAGACGAGTGGGATAAGGCGTTCGAAGATCTGATTCAGTATCATTACGCCAACCACTCAGTTTCATCTGCTGGCTTCCATTACATATCTTGTCCCCACAGCTTTCTATGCGCTTCTTGGAGAGTCAACGGCCCAGCTCTTCTGCATTTCACGACGGAGGATCCTGACGCGGACAAGGTCAGCTTGACCACAGCGGAGAAATTGAATCCCGGCTACGATGCAGTTACGGTCCGCATCATCGAATTTCCCATCAGGGAACCAGGGAACCTTGGGTTGCCCGGCGTCTTCCCCAGTTACTTTAACCAACTGCGAGCTGTCACAGCAACTTCTTCCGTCTGGTCAATACATCCGCCGTACAACGACCTAGAGCAGTTTATCCGCCGTGTCGTCGACATCTGCGACGAGTCAGCAATTGCTTATACTTGGACATATGGCCTGCTGGTCAAGTGGGAGAATGCTGTGATGTCGACACTGGACTTCGAGGACGCAGTCACACCACTGCTTGCGCGGCTCGTGGCAATATTCCTATCGGGTGGAGCTCGAGTCGCTGGTTATAAAATCTTGCATGAGGCCGCTAGGTTGCTGGGTTACGAAGAAATCGAAAGCTCCGAGTCCGAGGGAGATGTTGACCACGAGGCTCTTGCGCAGCAAGCTCTTGACAGTCTTGCAGATGAAAATGGCGGCGAGTCTATCTTGAAAGGGACCGACACTTGGGGTGTGGTGTTAGATGCGGTGAGGGCACAGGCAGCGCAAAAAGCGAAAGAAGAGGAAGACGAGGGTACGCCAGATCCATCATAGCATTGACACAGGAGTCCTCAGTAGCTCTTCTAGCATGTTTCTATAGTCTCAGCTCTTACAAATTCATCCGAACGATGCGAATGTAAGCACGAGTCGTACCGAACCTGGTCTTGAATTTGGTTGAATATTGAAGTCTGCTTCCCAGCACTGCTTGCTCCCTGGCATGGTTTGCTTCCTTACAGCTGTTCTACAACTTGGGGGAAGCTGTTCTGGAAACATTAATATGCTGTGGTTCTCAAAATTATCACGGCCCATAGGCTCAGGCTGGCTCTTAGGTCAAGTTGGATCTTATTGCTCGTCTTTTTGTGAGGCTTGCACAACGACATACGCCACGTCTCACAGCCTCAACCTGGATGACCGTCCCGCCAGGATCCGATGAACAAATGCTCAACAAGGATGATCTCATCACCCTTCTCATGTGTTTGGTCTTGCGGCAACCAGCCAAAGCTATCCTTGGGCAGAACCAGCACATCGCCAATCAACCTGGGCTCTTCGAGGTTATCTAACTCATTGCCAGTGTGCTCCACATCCGTCATGTTCTTGAAGTAATCCATCATGACTTTGGTGAAGGCAAAAGGCCCGGTAGTGGTCATGACCTCTTCGAATGTTATTCCATCTCCTGGCTGCTTGGACTCGATCAGGTGCTGCAGGTCTCTGGTCACTCGGTCGACGAGGGTCTTGATGGCTGGATGCCCCGGCTTAGCCAGGACGGTGTACTGGCATAGTTGAACAGAATATGGTGAGCCGGGCCAGATGGGCTCTTTATGGTGGTCATTCTCGATGCCAATGACCAGATTGACTGAGTCTTGGTACTGTTCAGGGATCCATTGGGAAATGGGTTGGTGCGGGTAGACGTCGATGTCGGCCCACACGCCCCCTTCCTCAAGCAAAATGAGGTATCTCAAAAAGTCGGCCTTCAAAATAGGATCCTGCAAGCTGATAAAGACCTTCCAGATTGTTGGATCGAAGCGGGCTCGAACGTAGGCATCATTGTTGGCATCTGTAATACGCTCGTATCGCCATTCGGGATTGACCGCCCGCCATTGGTGGGGGAAGCCGACTGTTCGACCTGTTGGGTCTTCTGCGTCGTCCTTCCAGCTCTGCCAGATCTTGGAGGGGAAAGGCTGCGCAGAGAGGAGGGGTTGCGACGCCGGCTCCAGCTCCGGCTCCAGCTCCGGCTCTGGCTCTGGCTTTGAAACTTGCGTATTTGAAGGCGTTGGTGGTGGCGGCGGCGGTGGTTGTTGCAAGGCGTTTGCTACGGGGGATGCATGTTAGCTTTCAATGCTCCGCCAAGGACAGCGTAAGGCGGGGAAGGGTTCGGTCATTTCCAACGCACAATCGGCTAGAGTAGGGTACGTGTAGTGGCCGAACAAGAGGACCGTCAGCGCAATGCCTGCCAGCAGCGCATACACGTATTTCTTGGGTATCGTCGACAGCAACATGGTGGTCCTGCGCGGAGTGCTGAATTGATGAAATTGGACAAGAGTCTGAGGCTGAGAATCGCGACCGCGACCGCGCGCGCGCTTACGACACCCGGATGCGACATGATAAGAGACCTCGTTATGGATATGTGCATGCAAGATTGCAAACGTTAAATCCGCTAGCTCTTACATCATGCAAAGCAACCTCACCTTTTCAAGGAGGAATACAGGTCAATGCTACCAATGAGAACAGCTTATCCGTAGGATTCAATCCTTCCACTCCTAGAGTAGAGGCTTTTAGATCAGCCGTTTCAAGCTAGTCTTAGGGGGTCCTCCAAGCAATCGTAAACCATGCAACGTTGGACAGGAGAGGAACAAGTAGTTGGCAATTCGCCAGTGTGCTCCCCTGTAAGCGGTACATTCCGATAATATGCTCTGAGAAAGATTCTAGGGCAGATTCGTCAAGTCGCCAACCAAGGGAGTTCAGGACTGAGTCTCTGAGGCACTGGCGGGTAACTTACAGCTCAACTGTACTCCGTACTGGGTGTGGAGCCAACGGTCGAGGTCGAAGTCTCGGCAATTGCCAGTGATAGAAGCCGTGCAACTTTCGGAATAGTGGCCTTGACGAAGACACCAAAAGTTGACAGGAAGAAAGATTTACTGGTCAGTTTGTTTTGTCTTCTTGTAATTTTGAGACGCGATTCCTTCCCGCCAGTTCTTTTTCGGCGTAAAAGACGACTGTTGTGGTAGGGTAGCCAGCCTGCGAAGCAAGCAGCTTGCTTTGATTTCAGTTTTGGAAGCATTAGAATATGAATTACTCTCAGATCCCAAAATGTTTATCTGATGTAGCAGCCAATGCGCCTTTTTGTCAATTCTCTCCTAACACTGATATTATATATACATGCTTGGACCCTCAGCTAAACGGCCTAATTAACTTCGGAATCCAACAGTCTCAATATTCATCAAACCAAGCTCCGGGCACCCGACTGTGAAATTTCAGTCTCTTCACGTACCCTGCCTTGTATACCTTCTTCGCCTGCTTGCGCTCGAATCGACTCTCCATGAGGTCGCACGCACGATCCAACCCAATCCACTGCCCCTGCTTAAACGCATGCCATTCACTGAATGGTCCTGTTCCAAGTTGATGCACATCTCCTCGGTCAAGCGGCGGGTAGAAAGGGTAGCTTGGTACTTCGCACATCTGCCAGGGACCGGAGAAACATGTTCTCCAAACGGGGTCCTTCCAGGCTCGGTGCTTCTCTGTGGTATTATGCCCCGGATATCTAGCGCCAAATGAACTACGCTGCTTCAAATGGGGGAACTCGGCAAAGAGCTCGCGCACGGGGCATGATTCGGCGATTGTCTCGATCCAGCAAGGCAGCCGTTTACCTCTTGACTCTTGAACAACGAACTCCCTCGAGTATAATGTCTCATTTTCCATCCACTGAGAACAATGTTCCTTGTCCCATTTTGAAGCACAGTGCTCGATCTCTACCTCCAGGTAATGCTGGATTTCAACACCAGCTTGCTCCAAGAGTTTCAACCAGAGTTGGACATCTTCTAGGGCTTTGTTCGTAGTATCAGCTGTGTCTAAGATGACGTATAGAGCGCTGAACCCGTCGCTCATGTCCAATATCTGAGGCCAATCTGTGGTGTGTATATACAACCCGCTTGAGATGGCCTGTACAATGACGAGTGCCCATCTTTCGATATCATAGGCTTTGAATGGCGGAGTGTCTCTTGCCAGAAAGGCCTCAACAACTTGGCCCCATATGCACAGGTTGAATGGCGCCCAGACGCTAGAGAGAAAAGGCCTACAGGCATATATGCATGCGCTGATATAGTCTGGCTCATAGATACCGACTATGAGATTCTCAAACTCGAAAGGCGCAAGCAAATTCCTTCGCAGATTAATGTAGGCGCACGCACAGCGCGGATCTGTTGATAGTACCGTAAACCTATTTTTCCCACTATTAGGAGACATGTGGGGTCTAATGGTTTCAACTTGTCAGTTTCATTTGTCAAATAAAACAAAGCATCGTTCCGTGAGATTCTTCAGACCTTTGGGAGATGTCAGGAATTTGGTGCAACAAGAATTGATAGATATCATACGCCTTGTACACTGCGGCCATCTATCACTAATCATCAACGGTGAATATTCAGACAGATATGACATGCTGTCACTAACTCCAAGTAACGAGTTCTCCGAGTTCGCGGACCATTCCGTTGCCACTTTTGTGGAGGGTGTGATCAGACCTTCGCTAAAAAGGGCTTGGAGATTCTCTAGGTTCGGGGACGTCATGGCATACATGAACCTAGTACTGAGCTCATTTGATCCATCAGTAACGTCCAACACGTGTGGAAATTGAAGAGAAATG
The DNA here is from genome assembly GCA_003934905.1 of Neonectria sp. DH2. NCBI lineage: Eukaryota > Fungi > Ascomycota > Sordariomycetes > Hypocreales > Nectriaceae > Neonectria > Neonectria sp. DH2. The sequence continues at coordinate 777,696 of RQWH01000013.1, read as the reverse complement.
GATAAAGGGCTAAGAGAGCCTCGTTGCACAGATATCTTCACGAAAAGGCCGAATAAGGGCGAGCCAGCAAGGAATGACAAGTCTTCCTGGAAGTCTGGAAGGTCTGAACGGTTCATGGTAGTCCATCTTTTTCGTATCTTGGTCTGCTCAAGGTAGAGCACAGAATGCCATCTTTGTTTCCAATTCTCAACCCGAATGTCGAGGTAGCCACTAGCCTGTTGAAGCTTGACTTGCTGTGTGCCGAGCATTTTGCCATTTGTGTCCTGGCTATCACAACTCACAGGAGTAAGAGTAATAGTTTCCCGAGGTTGTACAGGCGGCCTCAGATTCATGACGCTGTGTATGTTAAGATTGGGCTTATGCCAGGTAGCTACGGAGTATAGACTTACAGTAGCTTTGTGGTCATATGCAATTGAAGCGACTTGATTGACTGGTCCAGATCGTCATTGCACTGTCTTATTGTGCTTCTATGCTGTAGGAATAATGTTCCCATAGTGTTGAAGGGGCGACGTTTCCTGGTCAGACCGGCTGTGATGCTGTTGATGACGTTGTGAAACTGCAAGACCTTGTCCCGGCAGTCGGTCATAGTTCTGTGCAATTTTTTGAGCAATGTTGCATCCCATGGTTTAGGAGCTTGCTCGTAGCAGTCAAGTGCAACCTCAAGAGAGTAGCAGATAGCTTCTATGTCGTCAAGCTTGTCCGAGAGATTGGAGAGCTCCTTGGCAGCTGACTTGTAAGTGGCGATCAACTTTTGGATGGCTGCTGTAGTTTGCACCAGTTGCATCGCCAGGGAGACGACACCAAATGCAAGAGATGCGGGATCCATGGTGAATGAAGACGATACGGAAGCAAATGGCTGCCGAGGATGAAAGGGTGAAGTTGATGGGAAACATCAGGCTGCGCGCGGGGTTCCAAGCCACGTCTCACCCATTACCACCGATCAAGTCAGCCCAATGCTCATTTTCAAGCAAAGCGCAGCCAGTCTTCTCTTTTATTGGACGGTTTCCCATCAGGCTCCCTAGTAGGCTGTATCATGTTCCCTACGCTGATGCATGGGTGACGTATGTAGTAAAATCGCCTTGTTTCAACTGCTTGGAGGCTGCCAAGCCCGTAACCAGGCTGTAGAGCCGAGGTCTTTTTACTACCAGCATTTGTGACCATCCTAAAATTGGCGTTCATTTCCAAATCCATTTTAACGGCTCACAGTCTATGTAACCGATATTGGTTGATATGCAAAGTTCTATTGCCGCTACTATTGGTGTCTATAAAAGAAAAGCGTAGGAGTATCTTTGGACGGAGGACGGCACTAGTATTTAATAGATGTCAAATTCCTCGTGCGTCGGCTCGGTCTTCAGAAACTCGCCATCCATGATTCCATCCACATACGCGTCCCCCATGAAGTCGAAGGCGTTGCTGCTCTTCTCACCCTCTCGGGGTCGCAGGATTACAGGGGCATGCACACCCCATAACAGGGTAACCACATCCCCAGCTCGGATTACCCTATGGCCGAAGCCAAGCATGCCTTTTGCCGTCTTGAAAAGGGTCTTTCCAGGAAGGATTACACCCTCTAGCAAGCCTTGCTCAAATGACACTATCTGGTCACTCATCGTAGAATGTTTCATCCCTATCCAACCGCAGCTTTCAGGCCAGTCACGGATAAATTCGGCCTGGTCTCTGGTCAAAGGATTGAGTTCCATGAGTTCCCGGCGCAGGACCTTGCGAAAAAGCTGAGCGACATCCTCTGAATGGATGTATGGGTGATAGCGGCCCTTGAGAACTGTTCGCCAGATATAGTCCTCCGCGGGGCCAGTTGAAGGACCTAGCCCAGTAAACCCAAAAACGGAAGCAAGCCAGGCATCAGGATCTCTCGTCGCAGAATGTGACAATTGCAAAACTTCGGTGATGATATCGACCCTGCACCCGGGGCGATGGAGAACCAAGGGGTTTCTGAAATCGTCGTTCCACCCGGCGTGCGATGGCGGCGGCACGCCAGCGCAACAGCTTCGCTTCCTGCTACCGACTGATAGCCGAAGCCCAGTGTGACCGACCTGTCGCCAGTCAGGAACCCATCTTGGTAGGCCGTCCTGGTTGTCCATCCTCGGCACGCAGCGATCAAGGTGATACACCTCAGATCCTGCATCCCCCTCGCGGATAAAAGCCTTTGTCACGGCAGAGAAGACAGCAACGAATGACTTGGTATAATCTGCTCTTAAACCGATCTTGTCCCCGTCGGTGATGACACCTAGCAACGCAAAGACGATATCGCGAGGATCAGTAGCAGTGAAAAACGGCCCTGTGTGAAGGACGTGATTAACCAGGATGTCGGCCAAAAGGATTGGCTGCTGGCGCTGGCGTCTATGGCGCGTCTCGATGGCTCTGGTCTTTATCCAAAGTGCCCCATTGAGATTCCATCCAAAAAGCCGATACTCCGAATGAGAGTTGCAATACCCTGCACTGGAGCAATGACTCACAGCCGTCAAGGCCGAGTCGAATATATCCAGAGAGGCCGTTTTCTCTCCGCACATGACAAGCGCATCTTTGGCCACGGTTACTTCTTGAATCACCCAAACCCGGCGCCAATATTCCCTCTGCAGGAGGTCTAGAATGCCTGGCTCCAGATGACCACTCTGGGAAGCTGTGGACTTGAGACCGTCTTCTTGCAGTAGATCAAAGAGGAACCGGGCGAGTTCAGAACCCTCGACGTGGCCGTGTACATCTGAATGCTGAGAGGGTGGCCGAGCAGCAATGTAACGCTCCACCTCTTTCACAGGTCTCCAATAATGCTCTATCTGCAAGACTCCCAAGCCCAGCGCTCGGGTTCCCACGCGTGTGACAAAGTCCATGGCCCTATCGCTTTCTGCGCTTCCTGGGCCTAACCACATATGAACGACGTCGGCCTGAGCAAATACAGAACGCATTTGGTCGACTTGCCAGTTCTTCTCCTCGAGGTCTGATTGATGGATACTGATGAAGTCGACCCAAAGCCATGAAGTGACTCTGTTGCGTCGAAGCTGATCGAGCGCGGCATAAAGATTGTGACCTATCTGGAATAGCTCGCTGTTGATTCGAATCTGGAGCATATCCGTGACCTCGCCCCAGACATAGGATAACGCTGCATAGTGCGGAGCACTATTGACGAGGGACGCATGACACAGCTCGAATGCGATGTCCTGTGCGTGGTTGGATTCGTCCGCAAACCGAATGAGTCTGATTTCAGCGGTTTCGCGGTTAAGAGCCTTATGAGAGAACATGGTGGCAGTGCTCAACAATGAGAGATGGAGTATAAACGTATGTGGACAGCAAAAAAAATGGCATATTAAGTATTTACTTATTCAGCTACGCACTCTATGAGTGGGTCTCGTGAATGCCTCCTTACGCTCTTTTAGTCCAATCGCACACATCCGTGGCTCTCGCTGCGCGCATACAACAAGATCAGATACATTTCGCAAGTGTCATGCCTTGGGGCGGATACTCGTGGTCAGTCATTCGCTAATGCGAGGGTGGGTCGTAAGCCGTCTCACTTGTAATTGGTCTCTTCAAAAGTCGCACGTTGACTGTTGGTGATTGCACAAGTGACGTGTTGCTCCCATCCCCAATGTTTCAAAGGGCAGGTGAAGGTTTCCCCCGAAAACTTCGGCTCAGACTGCGGTTTGAACCTAACCCTTCTTATAAGACCTAACCCTTCCTCTAACGCCATGCTTCAGCCCTAGCTTCAACAATACTCTAACACGGAACTACGGGAGGGCATCTGTTGCCAATAGTGTCGAGTTAAAAATAACAGATTCTGAGCTAATCCCAACTACATGTTCAGCTGCCGCCGCCAGGTCCATCAGGCAACAAAGCCACCGCCACCACGAGCTAATCAGTAACAGAGCCACCGCCACGGCGGTTTTCTTCTGGACTTTATTTATAATAGACGTCTGCCGCAGGCCATCTTGGCAATTGCCATTGTCCTTATTCCTGCGTGCTCCTTGATGACATCGTCGCCTCTACCTATCGTATCTTTCGAGCCATGGATGATGGCACTCCCACCAACGTGGATGCGAACTTCCTCCACGAGTACGTCTACGAAGGCGTCTGGAAGGACTTCCACGAGTCGCCGTGGAAACGACAGAAGTGGACTGTGACAAACGTGAAAGCCATACTCATCTTTGCCATCTTTACAACCATATTGAGCATAACACAAGGGCAGTCTTGGGTCATCCTAAGAACTCTGATCCGAAAGTTGAGGCCTGGGGTATCCAAGGCCAACAACGAACGGCTCTCGCAGAACGAAGCTATATTGGACCTCGTTGGATTGTTAAGAGATCTCTGGGAATGGGCAAGGCTCAAGGAACGTCCGCCTTGGGACTCTCCGAGGACGACCCCTCTGTTCGGCGTGGCCGTCGGTATCAACGCTTTGGTTTTCATAACCATGGGCCTGGCTATTCCATATCTCATCAGCGAGGGGGCGCTGGGCGCTCCCATCGTGCGCTCTCGGGAGACCTCAAAGTGTCTCAATTCGACCAGGGACGATAGTCTACGAGACATATTCCACAGCCATCCTGTAGTTGATGGCATATTCCAGCAGTGTCTCGACTCATCCAACACCGGATGCGACGACCAGTACTTTCTCTCTGAGCCATCCATCCACAACCAACGCATTCTCGAGTGCCCGTTTGATGCGTCGCTTTGCCTCAAGGGCTATCCGCCAATACAGCTCACGCACAGCAACATGACAGCCTTCGAGATGGGTGTGAACTCCAAGCACGGGCTTTCTGTCAGTCGTCGGTTGACCTGTTCACCTGTGGACCTCAATCCATTCATCGTCCACGGCCAGGACCTGAGCCGGGTCACCCTCAGCGACGTTGACGTGAGCAATGCCACCTTAATGTGGAACAACCTCAGCACGTCACTAAACACCCGCAACGGACCGAACGCAAGATATTCAAATGAAAACTCAGGGCTAGAGGTTCAGAAGGCAAAAGGGCGAAAAGACATAAACGTCTTGCCGCATTACTTTGCTGACTTGGATGCCCTTCAACACCAAGAGCTGATTCGCCCAACCTTCAGAAGATATGACGGTCGAGCCTTTCTGATCGTGTTCCGAGCTGGGCACGCGATCTACAAGCACCCAGTAGACGATCCTCTCTTCTCTGCGCACCAGAACTACACCAGTGGTGCCAATGACGGATACGCACCGGATGCCGAAGCCACTGGCCTTGGCTGTGTCGAGCAATTCAGCTATTGTTCCTCAGAGCTGCAGTATTGCACAGGCTGGGGCGCAAGCTCTAGCAAGAAATTCGAGATGTCCCCTTTCTTTTTGAATCAGGAGCCTTTCGATAATTCTCAATTCTGCGAGCTCGCTTACTTGTTTTCGCGACTGACAGGTTGGTTTTCTGCCTACGACTATCTCGCATCCCGGACTGAGATATTCGGCATGTTGCCGTTGAGAACGCAGCTTACTCTCGGCGATCTTACAATTCTCAAAAGTACTCGAGATCTATGGGCTATGGAGGTTGAGACGTGGTTCAAAAAGTCAATCCTTGGGGGCATACTTGATACACGGCTTGGAGCCCGATTCAATCATTTGGGCTTTGACGAAGACGGGGACTTCGGAATGAGATGCAAGGCCACGAACAACCTATGCGGCAAGATTCTCTTCCGAGACTCGAACTATACCAATATTGACTGGATTGGACTGTGGGTAACTTTTGCTGGACTCCTGTTCATTTGGGCATTGAGCGTGTGTATTACCCGAGCCCACACTATCCTGATGCCTCTTCGCTTCGCAGGAGGAGAAATCGGGCGACTTGGGATAAGGGCTTGGGAGATGGTGCGATGGGTGAGAGAAGCTGCAACAGCAACTCGGGGAGGACTTGTTGGCAATGGATTCGCGATTGGGCTTGACCTGGACCGCTTTCAAGAACATGCGGAAGGGGCCGCTCAATGCTAACTAACACTGAAGTTGCAAACATATGAATATACATATAACATCACATGCTTTGTGTTTGTCTATAAGCTTATCTCACCCTTGGCCAAGGTCTCTGCACTGCCGCCTCAATGATGGTCTGCACGTTCGCTGGCAGCTCGCCAGCTTGCTCCGTCCAGTTCTCCCCGTCCTCGCCCTCCCGTACCTCAACGATGCTGCGCTTCACGTCCCACGTCAGCGCCCAGCCCGTCCGCGCGTCAGCTGGCGCTCCTCGCGAGGCGCCGCGGAGGAGGACAAAGGAGGGGAGACTTCTAGGCTCATGAGCGCGTTGTTAATTCGTTTCGGGCGAAGATATTCCTGAAGCTCCCAGTTAAGACCAGCGGGATCTTCTTTGCCAGCAGCCCAATCGCAACCCGGATAGATGCTATCAGTGTCGAAATTGTCGGCGTCGCAGAAGTCGATCTCGCCACTGATGCTCTCGGGGGAGTGGGATAGAATGCCCCACCATAAACTCGGCAAATTCCTCACGTACACTCTAATTCGGCCAAAAGAAATCACTTCCTTAACATAGCAGGATATATACTAAGGCCAATCCTATCCCTAACCCGGACTTTAGATATAACCAAAATACTATACTCTAACCTACCCTGATTACTAACCCTATTTTCCTAGGATTAGTCTCCGCATAATTTCGTTGGCGGCCTTGAAAGCTGCCTCGGCAGGCTCGGCCCGCTCGATCAGCGATTCCATCTACTGTAGGCCATAAACCCAAAAGACGTTCTCGGTAACAAAGTAAGAACCCTCGTGCGCCAGGAGACGGGGAGGACCAAGCGAGGAGAAGTCGACGCGGTCGGGGACGCGTAATCTATGCGACCGGATCCGGTGGTCCTCAAGCAATTGTAACGTGAACAAAGTTGAACATGCCATTAACTAATTCTTAGCCTACCAATCCCTTGATAACCGGAAGACCTTTACGACGCATCTTGATGGGTCTTCTGGCAAGGGGCTAGTTGGATGTTTATTTGAGGGATGGATGCAGTACTTTTGTGAGATGTCCCACGAGACTAATACGACAATGTTCAAGTTCTTATAAGGCAAGGTGGACTAGCTGGCAAGGTGCTAGCGACGAAGGTAACCAACCATGCGAGGCTCATGCAGTGTTGGCAGTGGCCTTTGTGACTGAGCGGCTTGTGTGTGGGTCGCAGTCAGCTTAAGTGTAGATCTCACCAGAAACGTCGTAGTTTAGGCGGGCCAGGTGCCAGTGTTCAGCAACCAGGTTAAATTGAGGAGAGTTAACATACAACCATTCGAACCAACAACGCCGCTACCCAGCGATAGACTCAAGCACCGACTAACAAATTCGAAACAAAAAACACAAACGCAATCTGAAGGGTCAGAAACTCCAAAGGGGCCAGCCAAGCCAGGCTGCGCACCCTGCTCCCAATCCCAATCTGCTGGGTCCTGTTGGCCGCATTTACGTCATGAATGCTCCACCATGTTTGTTGTACTCCGCCCAAGTCCCAAGGTGAGGCTCTCAAGTCAACTGAACTTGATGCCCCATCCCAAATTACTCCGTCAAAGTGCTGCCATGCTACCAGGCGGCAGCGGAACTCCATATCCGGTCGAAAAGAATAAAAATGGCGGGAACCGAGCGCCATGAGGGGTGTAGAAGAATATGAGGAATATGAAGTCGAGAATCTCGCGAGAAGAAAATGTCTAAGTCGCAGGTCCGATCCGGGTATATGTGGAGAAGCAGGTTGAATGCATTTATTGCGGCAGCAGGTTCTTGGACTCCTCATCGCTGAGGAGGATCTCGTGGACAGGGTCTCGGCGGTTCTCCAAGGGAACGTAATCGCAATCGACGTACGAGGGCAGGAAGATTTCTAGAAAAGAACATGATTAGCCGAGGTGGGATGCAGGTCTGAGACATGGCAAACATACCCGGATTCCAAGCGAAGCCCTGGCTGGAGGAAAGGTACGAGATCTGTATTTGCGTCAGTTTGTGTTGATTGGATGTGTCAAACCCAGCGGGTGGTGGTCCCATGGGCCCATGACGGCGGAGTGGGAGCACGTACCAGGCGAGGAGGCCCGTCCGGATCGCCGATGTTAATGACAGTGCATTCTTGCTTGGAGATGTTGGAGCCTAGGAGGGGAGTCAGCGAGGGTTGCAATATGGGTAACCTCAGTTGCGCCATCTGAGACAGTCATGTCATCACAGGCGAGGTCATGTCAGGTGAGGGGGCTTTGGGGATGCAGGCGTCGACATACTCAGGAGGCTCTGGCGGCGGGCGTGCATCGCCTTGCTCTTGCGGGCCGAGGGTGGGGAGGACGACGGCGAGCTGGAGTAGGGGCTGTTGGCGGAAGAGCCGTTGCCCTTGGGGGACTGGTGATACGAGGGCGTGGCCGAGGGGCCAGCGGGAATGGCGATGGAAGACGACATGGTGTGAGGCGTGAGGGAGTTGAGTTGGCACTTGGTAGACGGACGACCTGACGATACGGCCGGACCGGGAACGAGGGGTATGTGGATGGCAGCAGTAGGCCGGTGGCAGACGCGGAGGCCGGACGGAGATGACGAGCGGTCTCTAACAGAATGACGCAAGAGGAGACGAGACGACACGAGGCGGAAATATGGCAGCGTATTGTTGAAGGTGAGAAGGAAAGAGAAAGCAGAGAGCGGAGGCAAAGAGGAAAGGTGGAAGGTTGAGAATGACAGCCGACTCGGGAGGTTTCAAGATGCAAGTGACTGGTGACTTGTCGACTCCCGGCTGCCGACGGGCCCAAGTGCAGTGGCCAGTGATTCACTGCCGCATCATCCCGTGAGCGGGCAAGTGACTTTGACCGCAGGCAGATAAGCCACACCCCGACCTCCCTCCCACGACACCGACACCGACACCGTATTGTACTGTACGCCTGCACGGTACTTCATCTTGACCTGACGCAAGGCATAAACGGTACTTAACGCATGACGGGGCATGGATCATGGCTGCTCCCCAGCTCTCAAGGTTTGACAGAGGCAGACCGTTCATCTCCCCCACGGCACGCACTTGGCACCGCACTCCGAGGTACACAGTGCCGCACAAGGATACCTCGTTCGTCTTAGACGCCCTCACCGAGAATCGCGGGGGAACCTTATCAGCACCAGGTATCGGGCGAATGACAGCATCCATCACACAGTCGTTAGTTACCTCCAGGACCCTCCTTGCCTCACAGCGACTCCGGACAGGGATCCAGCGCAGGGCGAGCCGCTCTAGCCTCCATGACCCCGTCCAAGGTCCGCTAACGCACTCCACGGCGCTCCGCTTCGCACCCAAGTGCAGAGCGACTGCGCAGTGCAGTGCAAGAGTCGAAGACCCCAAGGTTTCATGGCCCGTGGAAGAGTCCAAGTGCAATGTACCCATACCATTCCGCCCGTCGTAGCTGATATGTACATGCACCAAGCGTCCCCACACTGGCCTACATAGTACGCTGCGGTGGGGGTTTCTGTGGAGGCCACCCACCGACAACCGGCCAATCCTGCGCTGTGGCTGACCCTCAACTGGAGCCTCAGTGCACCCTTTGGGGCCTGAGAGCCTTGGAGCCTTGGAGCCTTGCAGTGTTGAAAGCCACCCTTCGCTCCGGTCTCCACCGAGCGTCATAGACCAATCACAGCTCTCCCACCATGGCCTCAGTTGTCTCCTCCTTTCGTTGCTGGTGTGGTATCACGTGACTTGATTTTACGCAACCGTCAGGCTGGCCAGAGATGACTAAGCCCGGCTGAAGGCGGGAAGGTGACCATAGCTCTGTGTCGTCGTCGTCGTTGCTGGCGCCTGGTTGACTGGCATCAAACCAAAGAAGCTTCATCATCTGAAAACAACACCACCAGCCCAGCTTCCTTCTCAACCGACACCACCTCTGCCCGATTCCGACCCCGGTTCGCGATACCACACACCTCACAGCCGATCATCTTCCCCCTCCCCAAGCGCAAAAATGGGCGACGTCGCTGTCGAGAACCCGGCAAACCACCTGCCACCTCACAAGAAGGCCGCGCCCTCAGCCATCCCGACCATTGACAGCTTCGAGGGTGTGACGACCGAAGGTGGCGATGACTATGCGAACCTCAAGAAGCTCCAACGGCAACTAGAGTAGGACGCCCCCGGATCGATGGCTGGCCCTCGACACGACGGTAACTAACGGAGTGGCGCGTAGATACATTCAGCTGCAAGAGGAGTACATCAAGGATGAGCAAAGGTTTGTTGTCATGAGGAACACTACCACCAGATGCTCTGCACAGGTGCTAACTGTCCCCAGGAGTTTGAAGCGCGAGCTGGTGCGAGCTCAAGAAGAGATCAAGCGGATTCAAAGCGTACCTCTGGTCATCGGGCAGTTTATGGAGGCTATTGACCAAAAGTATGTCTCTCCCTTGTCAATCCCACCCCCCTCGCAGCGCGGCTAACCATTCTGTCTCCTACAGTACCGGCATTGTCCAGTCCAGCACCGGATCCAACTACGTCGTCCGAATTCTCTCCACCCTCGACCGCGAGAAGCTCAAGGCCTCCTCCTCTGTCGCCCTCCACCGACACTCCAATGCCCTCGTCGACATCCTCCCCCCAGAGGCCGACTCCTCCATCGCCATGCTCGGCGCTGACGAGAAGCCCGATGTGACATACGCCGATGTCGGTGGTCTCGACATGCAGAAGCAGGAGATCCGCGAGGCCGTCGAGCTGCCCTTGACACACTTCGACCTCTACAAGCAGATTGGTATCGACCCGCCCCGCGGCGTTCTGCTTTACGGCCCCCCTGGTACCGGCAAGACCATGCTGGTCAAGGCCGTCGCCAACTCCACCACCGCCAACTTCATCCGCGTTGTTGGCTCCGAGTTCGTCCAGAAGTATCTCGGTGAGGGTCCCCGCATGGTCCGAGACGTCTTCCGCATGGCCCGCGAGAACTCACCCGCCATCATCTTCATTGATGAGATCGACGCCATCGCCACGAAGCGATTTGACGCCCAGACTGGTGCCGATCGTGAGGTGCAGCGTATCCTGCTCGAGCTCCTCAACCAGATGGACGGCTTCGACCAGACATCCAACGTCAAGGTCATCATGGCCACCAACCGTGCCGACACCCTCGACCCTGCCCTGCTGCGACCCGGCCGTCTCGATCGTAAGATCGAGTTCCCCTCCCTGCGCGACCGCCGCGAGCGTCGCCTCATCTTCGGCACTATCGCCAGCACCATGAGCCTCGCTCCCGAAGTCGACCTCGACTCTCTCATCGTCCGCAACGACCCCCTCTCCGGCGCCGTCATCGCCGCCATCATGCAGGAGGCCGGCCTGCGCGCCGTCCGCAAGAACCGCTATAACATCATCCAGAGCGATCTCGAGGACGCCTACTCGAGCCAGGTCAAGGGCACCAGCGAAGACAACAAGTTTGACTTTTACAAATAATCTCGTTGCGCCAACCCTTGCGTCGTCACCAGAATCTGCTGCTGCGCAATGTGTGTATTCTCCGCTGTACAACCTAATCTGGGGGATAATCCGGACCGCGAAAAATCTACACGAGCAACAACCGCACCTTTGGCTTTGGGATGGGAGGGGGAATGGCAGGGGTGGACTAGATGGTTCTTTGTAATAGGCATGGAGAGGTGGGCGGGCATGAGTGAACGGAGGAAATACGCTTCACTTTGCCATCCCTAGAATAGAATCGATGGGCGTTCTAGGCTTTCCATGGGAGTGTGTCAATTTTGCCTCGACTCTCCCCAGTCTTCAATCTTCTCTCGTGGGCTCTACGATGTTCAAACTTGTAAACAAAATATCTGGCTTGTCGTTGAATCACACCGCATCAAGTAACCAACAGTCTACGCGTCGTTCGAACCGAGCCCCGTCAATCACTGCAGTCATTTAGTTTGAATCCTTGAAAAGCCTTTGATTTCCTCCGTCTATATAGGTCTTTGACCTTTTCCATTCCGTGTCTCCAGTCCCTCGCAAAAGGACGCAAACTCCTTCTCTTCCAGCATTGGTCTGTCCTGCCAATTGTATCATGGTACTGCTCATGACGTTACATTTGGGTAAAGCAAAGCGAAAACATTTCCTTTCCTTTCCGAAACTCCGGTGCCTCGTCTTCCCACTTTTGTTTTCCACGTTGGATCCTCCTGTCTATTTTGATATTGCCTCCCGGTCATGCTTGCCAGTAAAATCACAAAAAGAAAATGGAAAAGCGTGCTTAGCTAAAGAAGGGAGTAGCCTCCTCGAATCGAATCTTCGCGAATAAAACTAGAAATACACGCTCGGGCGAAGTCTTGGTCCTAGCTGAGCGCTGGGTATCTCGTCCCGATTTAGCCGGGGTAGTGTTGTAGCGAACCCAGTCCAGGAACTTTACCGAGGGTAGCGGTTGTGAAGAGAAAGGTTTCGGCCGATTTAATGTTCAGCGGTTTCGAACGGTGTCGTTGTCGAGCCATCATTACCCATTACGCCATCTTCAAAGATGGGAATTGTCTGCACTATCCAATACCTCCTGCTCAGAATGCCCAAGAAAGTAGCGAGTGAGAGGATGCCGGATGGGGGCCGGGCTAGTCGAAGCCGGTTTGTGAGACACACGAGTAACAATAAGGCTGAACAATCAGCTCCGTTGAAAGCCGTAGTTGATCCCTGTGAGACAGAGACACACACGCCCTGAAGTCCCCTCAACGGGGGACTAAGCCAGGCGCGCAAAAACGTATAATGCATGCAGATAGGCATGTGCGGCTCTTTACGAGCCCAAGGTAACGCCGACCTCGAAAAGGAGGTGGACGAATCGGCGGTGCAACTCGATGAAGATGTCTGGTTGCCCGACAATCTCCGCCAGGCCACGGGCCTTGGGAGCCGAGGCACCACCCCCGCCACCCATCCTTCGGGTGAATCCGCTTCCTCCCGTCAGGAAACTGCTTCCCCCACGGTCCGGGGCGGCTGAAGGCTCGGCAGCCGGTTGTTTAGGCGCTGGGCCGCCGCCATAGATGTTGCTGCCGATGGGCGACGCATCCGCCGCGCGCTCGGCCTCAGCTTCAGCGAGCTGCTGGATCCAGCCGGCGAAGTCGCGAAAGGCGGCTGAAACAACGGCGAACGTCTTCATTGCCAGCCGCTCCCTATGCGTGCTAAGGGCCATGAAGGCGTACACGCGCTTGTGGCCACGTGCATGGACATCCGGGATGCGAAAGATGTAAGCAGTGGTGTAGCCTGCAAGAGCGTCCCCAAAGAAGATGGGGCCGCCGGACACTGCCGAGCCGGCACTTTGCGTCGTGACAAACGCGGGGGAGCTTGAAGATAGGGGCGACGTGGGGGTGGCGGTGGCTGGGGCTCGTGGAAGCGTCTCGAAGGAGAGAGTGCGGAGGCAAGAGGCGCGGATGAGTGAGAAGGAGTCGGGGAGCACGGGATCGTGGGTTGAAGTGTAGTTGACGTAGTGAACGTGGAAGGGAGTGCGGTCTGCAGCGGTTGAAGTGCTGGAGCGGGACGTGTCTCGGGAGCAGGTGGAAGGTGTGGTGCGCGTGCGCGCCCTGTGACCATCATCCCGCTCTCCGTCGGTATCACTCGAGGTTTGGGAGCTGGGAGGCGAAGCCTGACCGCCAGCGCCAAAGACCCGTTCTGCAGGAGCGCGTGTTCGTAACGTCGGTCCCCTCGTGTTGGCAGTGAGCTGGATGTTTCCGGAGCCTCCATGTTGTCGCGGCGGGAGCGTCATGGCACAGTTGTCGCAAGGCCCTTGCTTCTTGGTAACCGTCTCATCATAGGTGCGTCGGAAGCTCGAATCGCGACGGGGCTGCTGGGGCTGGGCTGGGCGCGGGCTGTCGGGGGGGGTGTCGATGCCAGAAGGAGAGGCAACGCCGTGGGAATTGGGGGATCGCAAGAGGGCAGCTTGTTGCGCCTGGGCATCTTGCTCGGAGACGGGAGCGGAGGAGCTGCGACCAAGATTGAGACTCTTCAAAGCTTCGTTGAGCACAGCCGAGGTTTGGGTATTCGTGCCGGTGGGTTGGGCGCTAGATCGAGGTCGGTTGTCGGTGGAGCTGGGAGCGACACCATCCTCAAAGCAGACAGTGCATGAGGCCGGCAGACCCTCGGTGACCATGAGGGGGGTCGGCCCATGGAGGTCGCAATAATGAGCGAGACATAGCTGGAGAGGGGACATTAGCTGTTGTGCCTTGCCCATGTGTGACAAGCAGCCAGCGGCGCAGGTCGAGCAGGAGGAGTTGCAGTGAGAAGTGAGAGAGAAAAAGTAAGTGAAAGGAGGAGATGAATAAGAGCAGCAGCAGCAGCAGCAGTAGCAGCAGGAGGCGACGAGGTTGATTGGGCAGTATCAAATCATGTAGCCCATGACGCTATAGTCTTGTTTTGGCAGTTGCGTTGCAAGGATGGCTTGTGGGATGGCTTGTGGGTGCAAGGATAGAAGACTGAAGGGGATAACCAGCGGGACAAGCCATGGCGTCAGGAGAAGGAGCGAGGCAGTGATATAGACTATCCATCAGCGTGCCAAGGGGAAGCATCTCCCGCCGGGGACGGGCCGCACTCGAGGTCATGGGTTTGGGGGAGGGATGTGACACTCGGTGAGCTAGGAAGCTGGGGGCTCGATTGTCCAAAGGACAGCAACGGGACGGAACCGGTTCGAGGGCAGCAAACAATCGAGCGATGAGGCGGTGTGGATGAATGACCTGTGGACGGAGGGCCGACGGGGTGTGTGTGTCTCTCTATCTCTCTCGGCCTCGAAGGTCCGGGGTGTGTGGTGTTTATTGTGTGCGAGCGAGTGGGAGTAGCAAAGTGGTGGGAGTGAGAGGGAGTGAGAGGGAGTGAGAGATAGTGAGATAGTGAACCAGCGCATGTCATGGAATGTCAGACAAGCGGCGGCTCCTGGGCCACTGACAGGGTACGGCAGACGGGCTGTCCATAGGGCACTCACCGGGTAAAGCAGGGAGGGAGGGATTGGGAGTCTGGAAGAGGGTAGATGATACGGGACAGGGCCAGTACAGGGGGTGGGAAGCTTGGGAGACAAGGGAAGGGACCGAAGAGGAAAGGAAGAAGCAACGTCGATGAGCGAAAAGGGTGGATGGGACAGGGGATGGAGTGACAGGGCGGGACATGGAACGAACGGGAGATTCGCATGTATCATGGGAGAGTGCGTGAGTGAGTGAGTGGTGGGTGGTGAGTGGTGAATGGTGAGGTGTGCATGTGAAGAAGAGTGTGTGGTGGCGTGTGCTTGGCTTGCTTGCATGGCTTCTTTGATGCTTGCGTGTTGTGTGTGTTGTGTTGTGTCGTGCTGTGCTGTGCTTCCCTATTGATTGCTTGCTTGTGCTTGCTTGCACCCGCTTGAGAGGAGAGGAGACGAGAGGAGAGGAGAGGAAGGAAACCTGAGACATGGGGAAAGGCTGTGGAACGTGGGACATGACATGCGGTAGAGAAGCATGGAGCCCATAGCGTGGAGTGTTGGACATGAGGTGGCATTGGGCATTGGGCTGAAGGTGTGGGTAGTTACTTACAATGTATGTCATGACGTATCGCGTCGAGCCGACTGGCGGGCAAAGGTGTGGTTTTTTTTTTTTGGCTCTATCGATTGGAGGGGTACTTGTTATCCAGTAGGCGGGCTACCGGCTGGTGGGCTGACAAGTAGTAGAGACGGCCGGTGAAGGCGCCGCGGCGGAAGGGCGTGAGAGGCGGGTCGGGTTCACTTCGTTTTCTGGGAGTTTGTCCTCTTGGTCTTGGAGTTCGCACGTCGAACTGTCGAGAGAGTGGCACAGCGCGCGCACGAGAGACAGTAGCGCTGCTTTTGTTCTGCTCTGCCGCAGTTGTTGGTTTGCGCTGCTTTACTGTAGTCTTGTCTCGTTGGTGGGGGGAAAGAGAGAGAACGAGAGCAAGCCGGATGCGCGGGGCGCACGGTAGTGAGGGGACGGCGACGTGAACGAGCGGCGATTGTGGAGAGGGAAAACGAAGGAGGACGAGGAGGACGCCGGAGGCGGAAGTCGAGGATGCGAGATGGGGAAAGGGCAATTAAAAAGAGAGAGGGAAATAGGAGCGGAGAAGGAGAGGCGAGCAAAGACAGGACGAGAAACGGCGACGCCGTTTGTTGGAAGTTGGGATGGATCGACGGAAACGACGGCGGACAAAGTTTTGGGACCTCTATTCGTACTAAGTCGGAAAGGTAGGTGGGAAGTGGGTGCAGGTGTCGCGGTAGAGTCAAGGCGTAGGCGAGGGCGAGAATGGACGGGCGGGCTTCTAGCTTCTGGCTTCTAGCCTCTGGCTTCTAGCCTCTCTAGCTTTCCAGTTTTCTAGCTTCTAGCTTCTGGGGTTCTTGGAGGGTACTGACGTGTTGGCGTGTTGGGGGCGTTTTTTTCGGCAAGTAGATTGTTGGAGACTTCTCGTTGGAGGTCCTTTGCTTTGGAGTGGAGGGTTGGAGAGAGTTCCAGTTGGAGGTGTGCAAAGTAACCCTCAGAGTTCCAGTTCGGTTTTCCTCTTTCTCACCGGCTGAAGGTTTCTTGGTTCGGACTTCGGAGTGTGTCGGGGAGTTTTGGTGTCAGACTGCAACTGCAACTGCAGGGCAACTACAACTTCGAAATTGTGAATGCGACTTGGACTTTGCTGTCTTGTCTTTGTCTTGTCTTGTCTTGTCTTGGGATTGTCTGCGTCTCACACGCTCGCTCGCGCCTCGTGGCTGGCTCCCGGGCTGGTGGCTGCTTTGTGTGGGCGTGCGGCCGGCCGGCAACAACTGGCGGCAAACAAATATGAAATCCAGCCCGAGACTAGGACGGAAGCGAACTTGCAACGGCGAGGTGACCGGCTGCGTGCTGCTGCAACGCCAACACAACGTAACGCACTGCAGATGATGATGGCAGCGAAAAGAGGCAGAGCTCGCTCCCGTAGGTAGGCAGCTTATGGAAGACGTGGACGACGATGGACGGGGGATCCACGGGGATGGCGGGGTTTTCGCTTTATTAAAGGGAGCAGACAAAAGCTTGACAGCTAGCTGAGCAAACCAAAAAACACCTCCACGAACTAACTCCGTAAGCATGTGGGCGTGGAATCATAAGCTGTCAGTCTACGACAAGAACCCATGACAGACAACCCTCTTTTTTCTCCCATCGTCCAGGCGGCCCCATCCCGACAGGGGAGGCCGGGCAAGGGAGCAGGATCACAATGGTGCCAGTGCGGAGGGCACCGGCGTCACGGGCGGGAAACGAGGAGGGAGGGAGGGGAGGTCCAAGTAGGCTGAGAAAGAAGGGAAACCCCCGTGTGTGGACCTGTCGCGATGCCACTATGTACAAAGTTACAAGACACGAACAATCCTCGTTTTCCCGCGAGGCAGGACGCTCTGGAATACCAATTCCCTTGTAATAGGAGTCCTCCGGTTGGGCCCCGACGTGCGGCGGGTGGGTTTCTCGTCACTTGGTCGCTGCTCCGACCGTCGGTCCAGGGGACTGGGGACTAGTAGCTTCCCAACCAAGACAGGCCACCGGCGCAAAGAAACCAAAAGACGGGGGGAGGAGGCACCACACACACACGCCGGGGGGAAAGGAGACAAGAAGACCAGCGACCAGCACAACAAATGGGCGTAGAGTCGCGGGCGGGTTTCGACTTTCGGGGGAGCCTTTTTAGTCTCTTGCCAAGGCCCTATGCCGGGGCCACGGCGCACCCAGAGAAGAGTCTAGCGTTCTTGAACTGGGGAGCTAGAATATGTAAGGGAAAAACAAGAAGCTGGGCCCTACTGGATCCTCTGTGTCAGCATGAAGGATACGTAACATGGCAAATGGGTACCTACTAGTACGCAAGGCAGGTAGTTTAGAGTACGAAAGAAGGAAGAGGGAACGAGGTGTCCTCGATGAGCCGCGATGAGCGGGTGAGTCAAGAGTGAACGGTGGAGATGGCGAGGGGAGGGGAACTGGGAACTGGGACCAGGACAGCAACAGTACATGCCGCGACGCCCATGCGGACACGCAGAGGAAAGGTACCGATGGGGGAACACACACGGTCGGGACTCGGGACCGAGTGAGAAAAGGGGGATCCACTCGTCGCGTGCGCCGGTTGCCAGAACAAGGATCAGTTGGCTGGGGGGGAGGGTGGGAGCCGTTGGTGATGGGTGATTTGACCAGGGCCGATGAGGACCGAGGTGGAGCAGAAAGGGCAGAGGGGAACGCACAATCGCCCAGGACGAGGCAAGACAGCGATGCGAGGATGCGGATGTGGAAGTGGGATGTGGGATGTGGGACCGAGGACGTGGGATCGTGAATGGGGCTGGGGCCGTGGAAGGGCGAGTATTCAGACGAAGATGGACCTTCAATGCCGAGATGTTGACATGTAGAAGGACCGTCCAAAAAAGTAATGTCAATGCCGATTCACGTCCCTCGGCATTGGCCAAAGACAGCTGCTTCTGCATCCAGAACAGCAGGAGAAGCAGGTCGAAGCGCTGACATTCCTAGGTAGACAGTCCCTCCATGCATATTGTACGTACAAACAGCACACATTCACTCCCTTGCCTCGAGCAAGCTCTATTCGTACATCCCTCGTTACCCACTTCGTACCATCAACTCCATCAAACCTCGACTCACCTCCTCGGCCGACCAAAGAAGAAGAAAGATCCCCCAAACCCCGGTGGATCCGGCAGCCAGAAGAGCCTCAACACACGACGATAATGCCTCTCCACACGCGTCCAGACCATTTCCCGCTTCGCATCGGATCTGACAAACCTGGGGCTCTTGAACTGCGAGCAGACCACCAGGCAAAAGTGGGCTGAGGCCAGGGCCCCACCGCTCCCCCAGAACATGTTGATTCTCCCTTCTCGGCTGTTCCTGTTATCAAGAACAAGGGAAACTTCAGCTTGCTCTCCAGGACGTTTTCGTGATGCCATTCGCACAGGACCAATTGTCCGGGGTTGGGCGCAGAATGCCGTTCTGGCCAGTGGTTGCAGGGATCGTCGCGCGGGCGCATGGGGCGGTCCTGTTCCCTGTGGTGGCATTTGGAACCTTCTCTCCGTTTTCTGCGACTTTTCTTCCAGAAGGCTTCCTAGAAACCCGGAAAGCGGGTCGTCGGCCATGGGGAGAGGAGGGGAGGATGAGACGGACGAGCGAGCGCCCTGTGCTTTTCTGTTTTTCGCGCTGCGGGTTTCAACCGGCCCATCTCCACCAACCAGCACAAGTTCCCGGGGGGGCGGGCGTGAAGAAGTGTGCGCGCGCGGTGAGTTGAGTGCGAGCTTTGATGACATCAAGATGATGGCCAATGTGTGTGTGTCTGTGTGTGACGAGTGTGTCTGTGTGTTGTGTGCTGTGCGTGCGGGTGTGGTTAGTTCGTCGCGGCTCGTGTTCTTTGGGCGCATTCTGAATCGCAGTTACAGTGCCATGACTGCCTCCTTCGGATCCTGTGATCTCCCGCCATCTCTCTCTGAGAGGTTCCTTTTGAAATCGGACAATCTGCATCCTTGCATTGGAGTGCGACGGACGGGTGATGCCCGAGGTGCGCATCTCTTCGCTTGTGCCAGCCAGACGAAAGACTGGGGGATCGGTCAACCACGCTGCGAGGTAGCATTCCCGACCTTGCGAGGCCGGGTAATTACAGTGCATCACGTTCTGACGGGACACGGACTTGCCTAGGACGGGCATCCCTCCGGTCGCCATTGGTTTGATGAGAGCTGAGATACTGCGAATAAGCCGGCGAACGGACGTCGAGGTGAGCCCATGCCCCGCGGCCCATGTCGTCGTCGTCGACATGGAATCCTCGACCTGCAACGACCAGGGCGAGGAAACATGGAGTTTGATAATACCCCAAGCCACCTCAGGTTCGAAGTAGCCAGGCGCCGCCCAAGAAAATTCCCCAACTTCCAGGGCACGCAGCTTAGTCTGCTATCTACGTACTTCAACAGGTTCACCGGAGGAGAGCTCCAGCTGCACGCGCATCCGTGCAGCGTGCATTGCAGGAAAAGCAAGGCCGTGAGAAAGCCACCACACCCTCTCAGCCCGTGGCATGGCATTCGGAATCGTACGTCTTTTTTGGGCTGGGGCCCCGACCAGATAGGTTTGGTATTGTCGAGGGAAGGGAAGGGGGCGCTGTCAACTAACACGGAATTAACCCCGTTCTGTCTCCCCGGATAGCTCCGATTTGTGACCGCGCGGCATTCCGTCGTCCCATCCGTTCCTGGGCATCTCGATGGTTCTGCAGCGGACATGGCCCTGACGGTATGGTATATCTCTGGGCTGAACCAAGCTTCTTCGGAAATCTCCAGCCTCTCTCTCATCATCGTCTCGTATCGAAACCCAGGCACGTGCCTGCCTCTCAACCAGGTCCGCAAAAGACATGTCAACCCGACCGACCGACCACCGACCGACCCTTGATTGCCGAACAGTAACACGGTTCGGCTCGTGCGGTCCCACTTCACGCCCCCTTCCACGATGCTTCCAAGCATCTTCCATGGCAGCACGCCCCCCAGAACGTCAACTCTCCGCATCTCTGCGTCCTCCCTCTGCTTGAAACCGACTTCATTTAGCCACTCCGGACCCTTCCCTCACCGCCCCTCCCCTCTCTCCGCGGTACCTCTTCCCTCCCGTCGTCATCATCGTCGGCGTTCTGCATCGTGTCGTTTCTTTTCAGCCCTTCCAGCATGCCGTCTGCGGTCTCCGGGCAGGCAATCAGATGACCCTGGGTAGCAACGTCCTTGATTCGCTTTCCGCGCGAAGGAAAAAGCAAATCCAGCCGCCATTCTTTGCCCACCCCGCCACATCCCACGCCTGTGTAAGGGCGATCACATGTCTCACTGTTTCAAGCGAATCCAGAAGTCGGGGTTCAATACGGGGGAGCAAACGGCTCCGGCATTGGTATTGGCGTTGGACCCTTGGCCGCGATCCGAAGATTGGGAGTTGGCTCCAAGATGCCCAAGAGAGAGCCCACCAAGACGGCGCCCAAGATGACGAGTCGTATTTCGCCCTCGATGGTGGATCGGCGGCACTGAAACCAGGCCTGTTTTTACGAAGGCCGGTCTCTCATTAGGCGTCCTTTTCTCTTCCCTCCCGTCGATCAGACACCGCGAACCTAGCTTTTGATGAGATGAGATGAGATGAGGTGCAGGCGCAGGCGCAGGCGCAGTCGTCGCGATCGGACCCATACCTGATCATCACATGGGCTTTTCCTGCTCCCTGCCAACCTGCGACTTTCTGACTTGTCGTCGTCGCAGTGGTGAGCTCGGACATTCAGGCGTTGCAGATGTGAGTTGTGACTGCAATGTTTCTCCAGCTTGGACGTGTTATTTCATCCTCACGGCTTCGGGTGCCCAAGCAAGCCAACGCCACACCACTCCGCTTCAACTTCCCGGTCAATCTTGTTTCAACGCCCGTTCCATTCCAGCATGCCCGTCCGCCTGAAGCGGAAATTTGCCTGGAGTGTCTTGCATGCACATGTATGACACCGGGAGAGACGCAGCCCAAGGGCCGCCCTTTACACCACTCCCTAGTAACATATCGCAGCTAGTACAACTCCCAACAATAGGTCTCACTCCCCGTCGGGTCGGGTACTGAACCAATGCACAGGGATGCGCCCATGGCTGGGTCTTTGCTTTTTTTTCTTTCTCCTTGGGCGCGTCAAAAGCCTGACTTGTCATTCTCGCCGACTCACATCGAGGCCGCGGTGGCAGCGGAGCCGCCAACTCACGGGTCCGCACTGAGGTCTCGGCCAGGCGATCTGAGTCTTTCCACGTAGGCGGTGATGAAGTCTCATGACCAACTCGCTTAACCGACGAGTCCCTAAAAACGACATCGAATGATTCACAAGCAAGTCGGAAGTAGAGTCTCTAGTTGCACGGTCCGTTGTGTCAGCTTTGACCATCTCCGATTATTTGAGACTCTAGTTGTCAGTCCACGCCCACCTAACACCAAGACATCAAGGTCCCCAAGATCAAGGGCCAAGGCCATCGGATGTGATGACAGGTTGCGGTTTGTCTTGTATCCTCCGAGAAGGTTCCTAGTTGGCCAAAGTGTTGCCAAAGTGGCGGGAGTCTCTATGATTGGCTTCTCCTGGCCGCCCTCATGTCTTGTTGAGCACTTCCTTTGTCAGATGACCAAGTCTTCCTCCGGTCCACAATTAGTGAACGAGTTTTCTCCTTCTGAGACCATACCTTAACCACAAAGTATGGAAGTGAGGAAAGATAGCTAGTGTTGTTTTCTCTGTTTCACAACTATCCCATGAATCAACGAAAGAGAACATTACAGGGATGCACGTCTCCAAACCTGCTTCCCCAGGAGCCTTCCCTTGGAAGAGTCTGCTTGGCGAAAGGTGTTTTTGTCTTATAGATTCGGTAAGAGTTGTGCCACCTTTTTCACGTGACGATGAACGAAACTCATGTCAGAGTTAGTCGTGTCTGTCGGGAGCGAAAGAACAATGCTCATGGCGTCTTGTAAGAGGGTTCCATCAAACTCAACTTCAAGTATGGTCTGCTTATTGGGCTTCTGAGAGGAGTGATATTGTATCGTGCTTCCTTGTCAATCAACCAGCAATCAGTGGTCCGGCCTTTTGCCCTTATTTGCCTCGTAGGGCCATAATTTCATGTCTCGGTACCCTAAGGCGTTGGCTGTTCGTGACGGGAAGTTCCTGAAATTGGTCGTTTCTCAATTGGTCGGCTGCTAGAGCGTACCCAGTCCAAGTCCTTGACGAGCTGTATCGGATGGCGACGGGGCGGGTCGTGTGAGAGTGGGAAATGGTCAGGAGTAACCATCATTCTTTTACAAAGACTTCTTAAAGACTATATAGCAACTCATCATATGTCTAGACCTTCTCTGTTGGTTACTCTATTGAGAATTCTAGAGCCCTTCAAATTGAAAGCTGTGAAGAACAGTCCTTTAGGGTATTAGACATGTGCCTTCTTATATAAACTTGGGGTATTTATTACTCATACCTGCCTTACAGAATGTATGAAAACAGTATACTTTCTTTGCATCTCGTAGTAGGCCGAACGACCCTAGGGTAATAGGTAGGTACCCCATAACCATCCACCAGCTTTCATCTCACTAGGTTCAAACCATAGTCATCTCCATCCCGCAAACTTTCTCAAGGTACAGTATAAAAATGGGAGTAGAAATTAAGGCAAGGGCAAGACTACTGTTTGTACAGCCTATCTTCCGGTTCTTTAACATCCCTCGCCACTCCCTCGCCCTTCGTTGCAACGCCGTCCTTATTCTCTCACCATGGCACCAGTCTCCCAGCCATTAGGTTAACCGCGGGGGATAAGTTCGTTACCGATCTTTTTGATCAATTAAGTTCATCGGACTATGTCCAAAAGATTCGGCAAACAATGATGAGCTGTTAGGGACATTAAGTATATGACATCTCCGCGACGGGGTGCTGCTTCGCAGACGTGCTCGTCCCTCAGCCCATCAAAACTAACATTGTCTATGGGGGGACGACTCACCAGCCAATGACACAATTAACGGCATTGTTCCTTGCCGAAAGGAACTATTCCTTCTGCCCGTCGCTCAATGGGTAAAAGCCGCTGGTCCTCCCCCCGGGTCGGCCTCGAGTCGGAGTCTCTGCTCGAGGGTATCTACGCGCAAGGAAATTATGTTTCGTAGCGCAAGTTCCCTGCGAAACTATCTGAAGTTAGCTGTCCTCTTTCGCGTTTTGAACGACCGGTAATACCAAGACTGGTAAACTTGGAAGGATATTGACTCGAATACGTCCTCTTCCAATAACCCTTTTTAACCGTTCGAGAGAACCGCCCCTTGTACAATGAATAGATGGCAAGGCTTAGACCCGATATCATGAAGGCGACGACGAACGTTGACGTGAAGGTGTGGAAGTACACGTTCGACTCATCCCCGTCTGGACATTGCGATTCTGCATACGTTTGAGTTGCCACCCTTGAAGATCGGTGTTTTGTACTTTACTCCCAAATCAAGTCGCTTGAATCCGTAAAATGCACTTCTAAAACAGCTATTAATAGATGTGGTCCCGTTTGTAACGAATGAGATAAGTGTAGACCACTGGCGATCGAGGAAGAAACTCATGCAACTTTACGAGAGGCACGGCGTCCTACTTCTTACGAGTAGAGGCAACAGCCGCGTGGAGCAGAAAATACAATATCTTCGTCCTCCAAAGCGCTCGCCTTATAAATGGGGGCATATATGTGCGAACCGAGCCTTCTGGAAGCATGGAAAGGCAGGGCACCGACTGCGTAGGGCGGGAAGACATGAAGTGTGGTGCCTTGATCTACCCAAAACTGCACTGAACGAGGTCGAATTATCCACATAGTACAGATGTTACAAGCTGTTGCTTCATTCCGCCGGGGTGGAACCATTCCACAACTAGGAGGGAGGGGACAAAATTTCATGTTAATTTCAGCTTGGGATGGATGGCGGTATCATGAACTGTCTGTTTAGTCGATCTCACCTTGACCTTTAGATAGAAGTGTATCGAAGATTCTCCTTAGAAAGGCTGAAAGCTGAATGCGGGACGTGCAGCTTGGTCTCCAGTGCGGTCCCGTTCGCAGGCATCCATCCCCAGAATCCACAACGGCGCGAAACCTGCCTAACTCGCACTCCACAACCTGCGATAAAGCGCCGTCATTCCTAATGTGTCACCACCAAAGTCCTTAGCGAACACCCAGGAACCCTGATCAACAGGAATCCGATCAACAGGAACCCGATCACAAACCACTCGACCTGGCTCCCGATGGCCCTTGAGCCGTGCAGCCCGCCACCGCCTTCTCGCGGTTGCACTGCGCCGAGGTGAATCTGCAGGCCGCTTTTGCTGGGGTTGACATGGACCGGGCGGCCTCTGGTGTCATGCGGCCACAGATTCGTATCTTACACCTCTAGACACACAAGCCTGGGGTATCTTGTTCCTCCTTCTGCACGCGACAAGGCAGACCAGAGGACTCACTCGTGGATGTCGGCGGCTGGAGAGGCGGTTGCAAGTTGCAAGTGGCAACTTTACCAGGATGAACAGACCCTGAGAAGCGAAAAGTGCACCTACCCTCGCGAACCGGCAGATGCGACGCCAATGCCGATCGATCCTGGGACGTTGGTTCCGTGTCGCTGGTGCCAACTATGAATACGACCTCGCTTTGAGGCCGCTCAATCGCCAATACAAGACAAACACACTACGTATCAGTCAAGGACCGCTCCAGATCACAGACGCACAGACGCACAGGTTCCTCCTCCGCGTCGCACAGGACAGACGGTTGCTCAATGCTCATCCCCCGTGGCAGAGTGGTAGCCAGCCATCCATGCTTCGATGGTGCCGCCAGCGCCGCCTCACTTTGACCCCCTGGTCCATACCGGGTCGCTCACTAGAAACAGTCGGGGTCACTTGGACGCACCGCGCCGCAACCACCGGCGCCTCAACAAAGTGGTCCCCCCGGTGGCCGGTGGTGGGTTGCTTTGCTTTTTGCTTTCTTTTGCTTGCCTCACCTCACCCTGTTCCCCACAGGCCTATGGACCGTTGTGAGCGAGGAGGGACCATTCATACAAGTGAGGCAGGGGATAACTAGACTACATACTTGGCTCCAAGGCTCCTGGAAAGTCAGGGTCAACGAGTACGGGAAGATGTACCGGTGGTGTGATGGACGTTACGCTTGGGTATTCGGAGCTGCGAAGGTTTTCTCAGTTCAACGTTCAATACTCTGGTTCGTACTCCGTACTCGATCATCCGTGTCGTCGTCAACGGCGTCAATGTCGACAGCCCGGATTCAATGGCGCCCGGGCGGAAAGGCCCACCGGACGGGGGGGACAGGCAAGGCGAACCAACCCCCCCACTGTACCGCTGCCGCTCAGTGGAACTCTCTAGTGGACGCTACCTAGCGGGCCTCCCCCAGCGGAATCCCCGTCTGGCTCTGCGGGATGCATCGCGCCCAGCCTCCCGGTGAGGAACGATTGGCGGCGGAGTGGTTGTTGCGGCTCAGCCTTGTTGGCGGATTAAATGGATGGATGGAT
The DNA here is from genome assembly GCA_003934905.1 of Neonectria sp. DH2. Classification (NCBI taxonomy): domain Eukaryota; kingdom Fungi; phylum Ascomycota; class Sordariomycetes; order Hypocreales; family Nectriaceae; genus Neonectria; species Neonectria sp. DH2. Next base: position 751,897 of record RQWH01000013.1, on the reverse strand, counting down.
GGATGGAAGGCAGTGTTGGTGGTTGTGACGGGATGGCTCCAGTGCCATACATGAGGTACGGAGGCTGTTCCATGATGCAAATGCTGGTCCGGATGGTATGTAATTGGTACGAAGTAGATTATCGTTGATGAGACTCCTGTTGAGAGGAGCCTCGGATTGCCCATTTGTCCGTCCGAGAGTTTAGCATGGCCGGCCAGGAACAAGAAAGGTAATAAGCGACTTTCTCCGCGTCCAACATCCAGCATCCAGCATCCAGCATCTGGACAACTAAGCATCGAGGATTCCGTCGTCCGTTGTTCGTCGTCCATTTGTCCATCGTTGCATGGCATCGTCCTCTCTCCCGACAAGGCGTCCATCTCACGCAAGCCCGGAGCAGGCAACAGCCAACCACAGCCCGCCATCTCCCACAGAGGCGCCCCGAAACCCCCAATGCGCCATGGTCCCGTGGCAGTGCATGAGGCAACCGGCCTTGGAGCGGTACCTTTGGCTTTGCAGTATTCGTGCTTCGTAGTGTTAGCAGTCTGTCTGATTCCGTTCTGCTAGGCAAGTCGAGCAGAAGTGATTGATGCCGTATGACTCTTCGCAGGGTCTCCTTGAGTCTGTTCTGTCTTGGTGGATCTGCGGCTGTCAGGGTAGGTACTAGCCTAGCTCGCAAGGTGACGTATCGCGGTACAAGCGGCGGCTGTTGCTGATCCAGCTCCCATCCACCACGCCTCAGCCAAAACCATGGCGCTTTGGCTCAGCTTGATGTCAGTCAACAAGGTCGGCTTGAGTCTCGGCCAGGTACCTCCAGACAGGTACGATGTACCTCGACCTCAACCCTGTCCTGGCCCCTCCCTTCCATCGCTCTGCCTTACCTGCGTCCCGGCTGCGTAGTGCGTACCGACTTATGCTGTACCGTGCTTCCGTGCCTTCCCATCCCTTCCCTCCCCTCCAGCCCACGCTTCAGATGTGGTGGCAGAGACAGGCCAGGCAGGACCGGCCGGCCTAAATCAATCCGGGGTCATTGGCTGCCTGGAGAGCCAACTTCACACATCAAAAGTCGGCTGCATATGCCTGAGGACTCTCCTTCTTCCTCCCTTTCTCTTCCTCCTCCATCGTCACGTTTGTCTTTCATACTACATCACTTGGTCTCTTGGTGTCTCTTGGTCTCTTGGTCCCTCGCCGTCCCGCTCCGCCCGCCCCCTCCGCCTCGGCACCATCGTCGTCACTCTCTTGCCGTCCGTCACGACTTCGGAGCTGCCTGCAACCGCCGTTACGTCCCCTCCCCGCTCTCGGCTTCCGTGTCCCACCTCAATCGCCTTATCTCGACTCTACTCCAGTCCCCCGTGCCTTGCTACTACTTCGTCGTTCCGCTCTGCTTCGGGTTTGTCTCGCCTACTAGCCAGCTAGCTCGCTCGCTCGGTCAGGCTTGCATTCGTACCTTTGGATCTTGACATTTGAGCAGCCTGGCCAAATCATGGAGTTCCAGTCAACGAACCCCAGCTTCTGCGTCAGCTGGCTGCTAGGTCTCCAGCCTTATCAGCATATACCCACATCCCCGCCCTGGGCCAAACAGTACGAAACAGACGACCCCAACTTCTCCGTCAGCTGCATTCTAGGCATCGTTCCCAGTAAAAAGTCCCGAAAATCCAGGAAGAAGCGTAGGACGCGCCGCGCCGTACGACAGTCGGCCAAGAAATCCGAGGAGCAGGATGACGCTAGCATCGACCCTCTCGGTTTGCGGAGGTTGTTCGATGAGCTCTCCGACGAAGAAATCGAGGCCGAAGAGGCGGAGAACAGTCCCCCTTCCAGCGATGACGAGCCCGAGGTCTTGGCAGAGTCAGGCTTCCTGGATCTTTGCTCGAAAATGGAAAACTTGCTCGATGAGATTGAGTATGTTGTTGCCGCTTTCGCATTCCACCCATCACACTGGGTTGCTAATTGGTGCACCACAGGGCGTCCCAACAAGAAGACGACGATTCGGACAACGACTCTATCGATGGCCTAGACCCAGAAGACTGCGACGACGAATCTCCAACCAGAATCGAATGGATGCGGCAAAAGACGGTGGAGAAGGCTGAGAACAAGTATCTCGACAGAATCATGTCTCTGCCAGGTCTTGAGGATTCCAAGGCCTTCTTCCTGCATGCAAAGGCCAAGATCCAGGCCGCGACGCGACGTGAAACGGACATGAAGAAGGAGAACTTCGACGCCATCTTCATGGGCAGTCAAGGAACCGGCAAGACGATGCTTGCTAACCTATATGCCAAGTACCTGGCCTCTATGGGTGTAGTCAAGGCTGTGGGCAGCATCAGCGGAATTAATAAGTTCTCGGCATATAACATGTCCAAGACGTCGACGCTCAGCACCATTCACAGTACTTGCATCACATGCGGTGGTTGTGTGAGTTGAAGCCCTGCCCAACATTGAAGACCACAGTGTGCTAACTAATTTCAGATTGCCATTATCGACCACGCTCACCTACTCGATCACGATGATTGTAACCTCTGGAACTTTTACGTCCGTTCCCTCGACATCCCTGGCAAGATTGTCATCATTCTAGCCGGCAACGGGGATTGGGGCCTGTCCGATCAGATTGGGTACAGTGCTCAAGTCTCAAATCACTTTCCAGTGATGAAGCTACCCAACTATACCAAGGAGCAGCTGCAGACAGTGTTTCAAGGTCTGATGCGACGGTGGTTTAACAAGAAGATGGAGGTTGAGGGTGGTTACGACGGCCACATCATGAAGATTCTAATGCGACGAGTCACTCAGGGTATCAACGAGAAGACATTTGGCAACATCTGGCCGGTCCGGAAGGCCTTCCTCGAAGCCTGCAGGCGACAGGTTGAGAGATTCCGCCTGGCGCGAAAGGACGGCAACTATCTAGAGGATTTCAAGATGACCAAGGAGGATTTACTTGGCAACAAACCCTCACTCGGACCCGACAAAAGCCCCGCATGGAAGGAGCTGCAGGAACTGGTGGGATTGGACAGCGTCAAAGAGTCCATCCTTTCTGTTGTGAACCAAGTCAACCAGAACTACATCAGAGAGATGCGAGGGGACGAACCCTTGAACGTTAGCCCAAACCGAGTATTCCTGGGAGCGCCCGGCACTGGAAAGACTACGGTTGCTCGCCTCTATGGTCGAATCCTGGCCGACTTTGGCATTCTGTCGAAGGGAGAGGTTATTGTCAAAACTCCTACTGATCTTCTCGACCGGTATATTGGAGGGTCTGAGAACAACACCAAGGAGGCTTTGCGGGAAGCCAAGGGCAGCGTTCTGATCATCGACGATGCCCACATGCTCGACCCGGGACGAACTACAAGTGGCATAAACCGGAATGGAGACTTCCGCGGTGGCATCATTGATACCATTGTTGCTGAAGTTGCCGGTACACCCGGTGAGGACCGGTGCGTCATCCTCTGTGGTTATCCGGACCAGATGAAGGAGATGTACGCCAATTGCAACCCTGGCTTGGCCCGAAGGTTCCCTCTCGATTCAGCATTTGTGTTTGAGAACTTTGACGAGGAAACCCTGGGGAAGATTCTGGATCTCAAGCTCGAGAAGGAGAAACTGGTCGCGACAGACAAGGCGCGGGAGGTCGCGATGGAGGTCTTGAAGCGCTCCTCCGTGCGACCCAACTTTGGCAATGGAGGTGAGGTCGATAATCTCATTTCCAAGGCCATCCTTGCCCGATTGCGTCGCGTTTCCAAGGAGATGAAGTCAGATGACGATGATCTCGATGTCTTCCCGATCGAGCCCCAAGATTTCGATGCCGACTTCGACCGCCTCACTCGAGCCGTCACCAACACGCGCGCCCTCTTCGATGGCTTCGTCGGCTACGAGGATATTATTTCAAAGTTCGAGTCCTACCAGTATATGGTTCAGGGCATGCGCTTGCGCAACGTTGACCCTCGACCATACGTCCCCTTCACGTATGTCTTCAAGGGCCTTCCCGGCACCGGCAAGACGACGACGGCTCGCAAGCTTGGCCAGATCTTTTACGACATGGGCTTCCTATCTGCACCTGAAGTGATCGAAGTCTCCGCCTCGCAACTCATCGGCGAGTACTGTGGTCAGACAGGCCCCAAAACCAAGCGCCTGCTGGAGTCGGCACTCGGCAAGGTTCTCTTCATCGACGAGGCCTATCGACTGGCAGGACATGCGGGCTCGTTTGCCGAGGAGGCTGTGAGCGAGCTTGTGGACGCGGTGACGAAGCCGGAGTTTTCTCGCAAGCTTATCATCGTGCTGGCAGGGTACGAGGATGATATGGACCGTCTTTTGCGCAGTAACCAGGGTATGCGGAGTCGATTTGCCACCGAGTTCACATTCCGACCTCTGCGTGCCGAGCAGTGTGTCGAGCAACTACGGAGCGTTGTCAACCGCGTCGGCATCACAATTCAGTCTACGCGCGAGATGGACAGCATGACTCGCACATCTCTTATGACCCTTCTGACGCGGCTCATCAACGAGAAGGGGTGGGCGAGCGGTCGCAGCGTTGAAACTCTGGGCGAGAGGCTCATTGGGCACATCTTCAAGGAGTGCGCCATGAAGGGCTACACGGGTAAGGACCTGAGCGTCACCGGCAAGGAGCTGGTGACGATTCTGGGCCAGGCATCTGGCCATGCCGGCGCGGGTGCTAAGAAATGGGGCGGCCAAGGCCCCATGGGTGCGAGACAGGTGATGACTCTCCGGGATCTAGAGGGGTACGAGTAAAAGAGGACATACAACAGGAAGCGAAATTGTTTTTGCTGCTGCTTAGCTACATGCTTGCGCATCTAGTTGGTAGCCGAGATTTGTTTGGGTTTCCATGAATCATGAGCATGAGAGGTTGGATCTGGGCGGAGTTTAGGTGTTAAGTGCGTACTCCTATCAATGTTTAACAGTGTAGCCAATCTGGTTTAATGAGACGATGATTTCGTTGATAATGTTTGGACCATGAATTTACTATGAACAGTATATCCCAGGAACGTCGCTTGCGGGAGGTCTTTTTATCAAAATCACATCCGAGCAGCATGGATTAAGGATTCATCTTAAGAATGCAAATGTGCGAATAGACGAGCTTGAGGTTGCTTATCTCTGCTGTGCGTGAGTGTTGGCAATGGTCTTCTGATGTAGTAGGGGTATTTGATTGTCTTGATTAATTATATAATTTTGCAGCTCCCAATTCTCCAACGTGGTATCTATTCCCAAAGCCAACCGAGTCTATGTCACCGCGATTCTCGAAAACCAAGTCAAGTTTAAGTTAACGCCATCAATCATCGTCCAGCACAATCACCGTCTGTCCCAGCGGACTCGGCTCGACAAGGCCACCATTTAATGCTGAGAGCCTTGAACCCGGCGAGTCGCTGCACCAGCTCCTGGGCGCTTTGGGCGCGTGGATCTCGATGGACAAGGAGCTGGAGCGGGATCGCTTGGCAGATCTCGACGACGGGCGGTGCGGCGGCGGAGGGGTTAGGTCGGGCGTCATGCTGGCGGTGGGGGCTTGGCCAGGCGAGGTTCGCAGGCGGGAGAGCTCCGGGCCCGTGTCGAGGCTGGAGTCGGAGGACGGGTCATCGATGACGATGTCGGCGTCTGAGAAAGTCGGGAGAGGGGCAGTTATGGCGACGGCGACGGCGACGGAGACAGGGTTGGTGACAACGGCTGAAGCAGCACGTCGCTCATCGGCCAGACTGCGCGCCCACGCCTCGCGGAACACAACGCCGAGAGCAACGGCAACCTGGCGAGCGACGCTGTTGCCAACGATGCGATACTGCTCGGGCGGCGATCCCAGCAGGACCTCGTCATCGCGGAAGCCCTGGGCGCGGCGGGCCTCCATGATGGTGATGACGCGGGGCTCCTTCCAGTGCAAAGTACGGCCGTTCTTGGCGTCGCTGGGGCTCTGGGTCGTGACGATGGTCTGGATGAGGCGGTTGGGGAACTGACGGCCGTAGGCGTTGGAGTTCGGCCGCGTACGGCTAATCGACGTGCGCGTGTCGACGGGGAAGATGAGCCGCTCGGCCGGCGTGATGACGCCCGAGCCCGCCAGCTTGCGGTCGGGGCCGAACCAGGCCTGCGCGAAGTTCATGCCCCAGGGTTGCGTGGGGATGAGGTTGACTTTCAACCGGAGTTGCTTGGTAAAGCCCAAGGAGATGCGATGATCGGGAAAAGGGACGCAGATATCCGGCTTGGCGTCGTATACGGGGGAAGGTCGGCGGTGGCGGCGCAGGCGGAGACGAAGTCGAAGGGGGTAGAGTCGGGCATGGCACGCTCGGCCATGGGCTCGCCGGTGGGTAAGTTGCCGAGAGTGAGCGACTTGGTGTGAAGAGGATGCGCATGCGTCTGGTCTGGACGGCGAGGAAGATGGAGACCAGGGGCAGCAAAGGCGAGGAAGACGCGCGACCGGAGCTGCGGAGAGCCGCAGGAGGAGGCGTCGAGGAAGAAGAAATGGGTCTGGTAGCCCAGGCCGACGACAGCGCAGATGAGCTGGCTAAACACGTCTTGATCCCGGTTGGCCTTCTTCTGCACGATACCTGGGACATTCTCGAGCAGGCCGTACCGCGGACGGTACAGGTCGATGAAGGACCCAAAGGCGGCAACAAGAGACTGGTTCTTGCGCTGCGCGAGCGTCGTCTTGTCGTTGGTTAGATTCGAGAAGCCAGGGCAGGGGCTGCCTCCAGAGATGAAGTCAACGTCTCCGATACGCGGCACGTTGCGGCTGAAGCGGCCCTTGATCGCAAGTCGCTGGAGGTCGTCGATGGACCCCAGGAAGGGCGAGACGGCCTCGGGCGATGAGACGTTAGCCATGTATGTATGCATCGCCTTAGTGTCGTAGTCGTTGGCCCAGCACATCTCAATGCCGCCGCCGTCCTCGAGTCCACGTCCAAAGTTGCCGCCGCCGCAGAAGAGATCCAGGCCGCGGAGCCGAGTGATCTCCTCTGCCGGGTCGTAGCCCTGTCGGAGAGAAGCGGGGAAGGTTTCGAGGGGAGGATAAGAAGGGCCGTCGGCGTGTTCGGTGTAAACCTCGTGGTGGGTGATGTAGAAGAAGCCACCGACTCCATCTCGGTCGTATGGGGTTGGGATCGATTCCCCGATCCTGAAGAAACGCACGAAGCACGGTTGCCGAATACGCGTCTTCTTTACTTCGACGAGCTGCTGGCTATACACAAGCTCGTTTAACGGAGCAGTCTTTCCCTTGGGGTCGACTTGCTTGCGCCGCAGCAGGCGCCGGAACCGAAATATCTCGTTGCTCCCTTCCCTATAAGAGGTCACAAACTCGCAGGGCTCGGAGCGGCCCGTTGACTTGTCCAGAATGACGAGGAGTGATTCGCCGGACTGGTATTTCGGTGTGCGGCCAGCCTTTTTGGTGTGCACACAGCGCATGTGGTCCTTGTCGAGCGTGATCCATTTGCGCTCCGCGTGGATGTATGTCTGGCGGCAGAACAGCTCGGCGCTCGTGGCGGAAGTGCCACCAAACTCGACTTTGTGGACGCCCAGAACTTCGTCCTCGGTGATCTTGGAATCCTCACCGCACGAGCAGTGGTCCGATAGAAACAGCTCGTTGTTCCAAGGGTACTTCATGAGACCGCACAGGGTGTCGACGGCGCGGTAGTACCAGATGACGTCGAAGGAGCGGCGGCCGCGGCGGTCGACGTGGATGTCTTGCACGAGGGCGAACCATCGATCGACGTCGTTGAAGCCGTGCGAGACGTCGCGTCGCCATCGCGTGCCGGAATCGGCGCCGTCGCGTTGGGTGGAGATGGTGTCGCCGGGCTTGATGTCTCGGATCTCCTGCGTCGCCGCCATGGAAAGGGACTTGGCCGTGTCGTGAATAGGGGATGGCAGTTCGAGATTGCGCTGCTGGATGAGTTTGTTGCGCAGAGTCTGCGTCTCCTTGCTCAGTGGGACAACCTCGAGACGGTCGCCAAAGGGGAGGTGCGCGAAGCAGTCGTGGATGTACTTCGTGACAACTGTAGGGGGGTTCTCCGTCTTGTTCTCAAAGCGCTCATAGTACCGGTAGTCCAGATCTCGGACCAGAGCGGGTGGGAATACGTCTTATCGTAGCCGAGCACGCCGACGGCCTCTTTGTGCAGGAAACCGAGGTTGGCGACGATGGATGCGCGGAAGTCGTCGCGGGGGAACTGTTTGCGCCAGGCGACGAACTCGGGGGCCGTCTTGTGCATCTTCTTCATCCAGGTGCTGAAGGTAGTGCGGAACTGGAAGATACTCACTTTGCGCCGGGACTCGCTCATGAATTTGAGGAAGTCGACAAAGTGCTTGGCCAGGTCTGCAACCCACAAGAAGGGGTTGAAGAAACGCCGGTATTCCAAGGCGGGCGTGCGTAGGCGGTAGTAAACATCGCGGTCGCTGTTGAGGTCGGACCTCAGCCAGATCTTGTCGCGAACAGTATGCTTGGACAGGCTTCCGTAGTTGTCTATGGGCAGCGCCGCAATGGGGACGCGCTTGACAAAGAAGGCCAATTCGCCAACGCTGAGCTGGCCGTCAAAGAAGAAATCTCTGTGGCCCGTCTTGGTGTCGAGCTGGTGGAGAGGCCGCATCTCTTCTGGGAAGTGGGCCTTGTCGCAGTAGACGGCAAAGTTGTCGAGCTGGAACTCGACCGAGTCGCCGACGTCCTGGCCGGCCTTCGAAGCGACCCAGGAGAGGCGGCGGACAGCCTCAGACTCTGATATCACTGGGACGCCAGGTTCGAACGGCTCATAGCGTGAGCGCGGGATGAGCATGGTGCTCTCGGGGAGGTGAACACTCAGTGCTTCGCTCAAGGGGGCATTGGGGATGTCGTCCTTGGGGGTTGCCAGTCCATCGAGACCCGGTTCGGGTGTCTCACTTTCGAGGTCTTGAGAAAGGGCCTTCTCAGGGAAACCAAGGCTGGGATTTGGACTGAGCGATGGAGCCGCTGTAAGAAGGCCGCCATGATGGGCAAGGACAGCGTCAGCGTGGGCATCGTTTCTCATGAATCCAATGGGCAAGGGCCCGATATCAAAGAGGTCCTCAAACTCAGTGTCAAGGTCGCGCACAAACCCATCCTCCGGGTGAAGAAGGTCGTCATCTATGATCGGCCAGTCCATTGTCTTTGATGAGGTCAGTTCCGAGTGTGGCGATGCAGACAGGGTGGATGTTCGTTCACTTACCGGGATGTATTATGAGTGAGGAGACTCATGCTATCGCAACTGCATGTTCAATAAAAGGATCCGCCGTCCAGTTTGAGGTGAAGTGAGGTGAGTTGAGAATGATATTAATAACCCAGAACAAACGCGCCCGCGACAAAACGAAGCCAACAAAAGGGGTGCGTTGTGTGTTGCCACCAAGAAATCCCAAAGCGTCCCTCCTCTTGAACAATGCAAACCCAGAAACGAGAATAAAGATAGAAGCCGAAAAGAATGAAAGAGCCTCGGTCGGGAAGAAAAAAGACTCGTCTTTGAGACGCCGTCGAGGTTGAATTAGCTCCGCTCCGTACGAAGACGAAGACACGCGCCTACTTCACTTCACGGGCCGCAACCCAAGGTTCAAGAACTAAAGAACAGGGCGAGGAAGGAAAGAGGCTGGGCAATGCAATGTCCCATTCGGGTAAGCACCAGAAAAATCAACAACAATGCGCACACCCACCCACACTGGACACTCTCTTGTAACAAAGACAGCTGCCTTCTTTGACCAACGGGATCGAAACGAGGTTGATTCGACGAGATAAATCCCCCGCGTGACTCTTTCTTTGTTGATTGGATGCGATGCGACTAGATATGCGGTGCGACCAGGTGCAATGCAACGCGACGCCCTCGAAGCAGCCGGGTCCAGTGGAATGAGAGCGAGCAAGTGGGAATTTGGGCTCGCTCTGTCTCACAGACAGGCCGGTCGAATATGTATCACTAAAGTACCACCCAACGCTAAACCGTTTAGGGAAACTTAGCAAATCACTATAAGTCGTCACTTCAGCGCCATAACCTACTCTCTCTCTCTCTATTCGTACTAAGCACAAACATACGTCGTCTTTCGAGTCGTCTTTATACAGCAAAATTCTATGTGTAGACGAATCTCATTAACAGCTGATTTATACTCATAACCCTCTATCGGTATATATCCCAGCTTCTCCAAATAACGCCGCTCCATGCACCTTGTCATAAGCCGTAGCCCAACCACCATGGATGGGTCTTCCTACTCTCACTCTCTTCACCGTCGCCGACGGAATTTGCTACCATACCCTGGTCCGCCCTTGGCTCCGTTGTTTCTCAACTTGAGCCGCTGGAAGTTTGCATGAGCTAGCTCGTTGACCTTCCTTGCCGCCTTCTTCACTGTTCCTTCTGGTTTGGTCGCTGGTTTCTTCGTCTTCTTAGCCTTCTTGGGCTTTAGATCCTCAAAGTCCACATCATCTGCCTCTCCCTGGGTCTCGGGGATCGTGTTCTCCTTCTCGATATCGCTTCCAAGCGTGTCACCCATATTTTCCGGAGCCATGTTCTCTGGGCGTTTTGTGAATATGGGCTTCATGTTCGACCGCCTCGTTGTCCGCTTTTGTCCCTTCTTCTTGAACAACCTCAACGGGTTTCCATCTCGGCCCCGAGTCTGCTCCCCTTCACTGTCGTACATGCCCTCATCGTCAAACCCACCGAGTGGGAGCTGTCTGACTTGGCTATCCTCCACCAACACATCGTCCTTAGGCTGTGAAGGAGCCGCCGGCTGCGATCTCGGCTCGCCCATTTCCTCGCCCTCCAGTTCCCGTAGGGCGTCCAAGTCGTCATCCAGAACATCATCTTCGACCTTTCGTAGACTGGCAACAATCTCACTCAGTCCTCTCACCATCGGCTTGCGGGGCAATCTCAACGGAGCTGGTGCATCAAACTCGCCATTCTCGTCTAAAGCTGGAAGAGAATGACGTTTAAGAAACGCGGGCGTGTCGAACTGAAGCTTGGAGACCGATGTGGGTGTGAAGACTTCGGCGTCTTTGTCTCGGTTCTTCAGCGGCGTCATGAAGCTGTTTAGCATTTGTCGCTTGCTTGCCGACATGGGTGTCCGGTTTAGCCTCGCCGTGGTCTCGTCGTCCATGGTGATAGATCTCTTGCTAGGCGTCGCGTCGATTCTGCGCTGAGGTCCCTTCTTTCTCGGAGATTCGTTTTTCGATGGCGTGCCCAACTCCTTTTCCACCAGCAAGTCGAAGAGTCCCAAAACACGTCCGTCACGCTGGGGAGTGGGGCCAAGAGACGTCACGGAAGCTGGGCTAAACAGCTTCCTTGAGGTTGCCGGAGAATTCATCAATTCTACGCCATGGTCGGTAGTGCGGTCCTTGGAAGGAGTCTCGAAATGTTTGGTGCGTTTTGTGGGTGTCTGGGCCAGGAGGATATCGGAACTGCGCTTCTTGGGCTTGGGGTCCTCTTTCGCGGGTGGCGACACCTTGCCGGATATGATATCGCGGACCTTGTTGTATTGCTTGTACTTTTGGGCTGTTGAAGGTCTAGTCAGCAATCTGGAATTGAGGAATCGAGTGTGTTGAACGGGGTCTTCGGGGCATGTTGCATACCGATTTCAGGGTTGGCCTTGATATCGTCCCTTCCAGGCTTCTTGCCCTTGTGCACCCTAGCCCAGTCGCTCTCCCATGCCTTCAAGTCGACGCGTAGCAGTTGTGATTGGGACTCGAACTCGGCTTTGGTAGCTTCGTCCATTGCGAGTTTCGTTGAAGAAGCAAGCGATGGAGATATTGTAGACGAAGCAAAATGTTGGAATCCAACGTCAACAGAGGAGTAAGTTGCAGTGACGAGATTGTAGGAGTGACATGGGATATGAGAGAGGAGTCGAGTGGAGTGAGTCGCGGTTCCAACGCGTGGAGGCAGCGACAGCGGGACGCGAAGTTTAAACGCGTTAAGTGCAGGGTGCCCGTGCAGGGAAAGTGCCACTGGAGCGGCATCGTCATGGCGCTTTGCAGGGTTAAAGAAGGCGCGGGACCGGCGCCACTACAAGTACGTACCCTTTTTCCCCACGTCAGTCAGCCACTAATCCAAATCATCGCCACAACCAAATCCAAGGTCGCACCTCTTCAACTTCGTTCCTTTATTTCCTGTTGCAGCCCTCGACTCAACGCACGCTGTGCTCGCTGGTCACAGGCACAGCTGGCTGCATCGTGACCATGGACCCCGACCAATCCACCGACGACCTCCAGCGCCGAGTCCTCCAGAGCACCCTCGACGAAATCAACCAAGACTCGGCCGACTGCTGTGTCATCTGTCTCGAGTCCGTTAGTGAAGCTTGCGAAGCTCTTCCGTGCCATCACCGCCACTTCGACTACCTCTGCCTCCTCAGCTGGCTCGAGCAGTCGCCCAAATGCCCCTTGTGCAAGGCCACTGTCGCTCAGGTTCGCCATGCCCTCGACCAACCAGTTACAAAAGTCTACGACGTTCCTCAGCCCCCGCCAGCACCCCCGCCTCAAGATTCGAGAGCATACTCCTCTTTCTCAAGAGGCAATCGTCATAGACCTCAATGGCGACGCCCTTATCGGGACCGACTTCACGACAACGTACCCAGCGATCGCATCTCGAGCGCAGTTACCCAGCGTCGCGACGTGTATCACCATAACCGCTACTCCAAACACGTGGGCTCGAATCGACTCTCCCGATACCGAGAACTAACTCCCGCTCTCTTCTGCACAGACGAGGAGCTGGTGTCACGCGCCCGAATGTGGATACGCCGGGAACTGCAGGTCTTCTCGTTCCTTGCCCTCGACGAAGCAGACTCCTCAACGGCCCACCCTGAGACGAACTCAAGAAATGCCCTGGTTCGGAGGAGGGCCAACAGTGCAGAGTTTCTCCTCGAGTACATTATCGCTGTCTTGAAGTCTGTCGACCTCATGGGCAGTGGGGGGCAGGCTGAGAACATGCTGGCGGATTTCCTGGGGAGAGACAGCACACGACTGTTTCTGCATGAGCTAAGAGCCTGGCTGCGAAGTCCTTACACCAAACTTGAGGACTGGGACCGAGCAGTACAGTACGATGATCCTGGGATGACGAGCACTAGCAGGCTTGCTATAGAAAGGGATACGATCACCGGGGCGGAGCCTGGGGAGAATAGGCATCAGGATACACACACCAGGGACCACTACGGAAGGAGGGGGGATTTTTATCGGCCAAGTAAGAGTAGGTTTGAGAACCACAGGCAGTCGTCAAGATATGAGCCGTATGGTCGAAGAGGTGGGAAAGTAGGGCGGGACAGACATGATTAACGGCACTAAAGGAGTTGGATAACCATTGGCTTGGATTTTTATAGAACATGATACCCCAGAGAGCAATCTCCATAGATGGAGAGTAAGGGCGAATACTACAGCTATTGATATATTACCCACTGGCTTTGTTAGCGAGGCTAGTGTCACCAACGCCGATTGCCAGTCAACCATCACCAACTCCCACCCATACCCTCGAAACCACGCCCAGGCACCACTCTCCATACCTATTCGTCGACTCCGGGGTTTTGAGTTCATCCGAGTCCGCACTATGCCGCCTACGGAGCGGAACATGGAACCTCAACCCGGGCGCGGGACGGAGCTCATGTCTCAGCACCAGGCGGAATTCCGCCAACAACGGCGGGAATCGCTGGCTTCGGCGTTAAGGGGCTGCTTGTTATTTGGGTTTAAATGAAGATATTTCCTGTCTGTTCCATCTTCTGAATCAACTGGATCTTCAAGAAAAAAGAAAAAGTTGCATATTTTGTCACTCAGCATCTCGGGGACTTACACCACAACCACCATAACCACCACAACCCCATCATCACCAAACACACCACACCCTTCTCCAATGGCATCCCTCTCCATAACCGTCATCTCAGACCCCGTCTGCCCCTTCTGCTATCTCGGCCTGCTACGCCTCAACCGCGCCCTGGCCCTGTACCGCAAAACCGTCCCGGGAGCCTCAGCCGCCCCCATCGCCATCACCTGGCACGCCTACCTGCTCGACGCCGCGGCCCCACGCCGCGTCTCCCAGCCGCTTCTGTCCAAGATGGCGGAGAAGCGCGGCGCGGAGCGCGTGCCCGAGCTCAAGGCCCGGCTGCGCGACACGGGCCTGCGCGAGGGCGTGGTGTTCGACTTCGGCGCGCGCATCGGCAGCACGGTTGAGGCGCACCGGCTCGTGGTGCTCGCGCGGCGCTCGGGGAGGGAGCATGCGGTTATGCAGGAGACGATGCAGATGTACTTTGAGGGCGGCGGCGATATCACAAGTACGGATGACCTCGTGCGGGCGGCGGAGCGCGCTGGCATCGATGCCGCCGAGGCGAGGGCGTGGCTGGAGGGCGACGAGGGGCTCGAGCAGGTCCAGCTGGAGGTTGACGAGGCAGTCAAGATGGGCGTTCAGGGAGTGCCGCGGTTTATCATCAACGATAAGTTTGTTATCGATGGGGCGGACGACATAAATGTGTTTCTGGAGCAGCTTGTTTTGGCCAGGGAGGAGGCCTTGGGGGGTGATCAGAAGGATGAGTTGTTGGTGTAGGTAGATGAGTTGGCACAGTTAGTTATGGTAGATATGGTAGATATTAGATGGGCAGTGGTTTGCTTCGCTTTTTGTAATTAAATGGCAATTTCGTTCGAACATCTCACTCCTGTCCGTCCTACGTCTCATCTTCATTCAGGGTATATCATCACATTCATCCACTCTTCTCAACCGCTCACATGTTCATCAGTCCCCCAGGTCTTTCTCCATAGCCCTCAGCATCGTCTGCAGCTCCCTCTTCTTGACTTCCATCTCCTTCGCCTCCTCCTCCTCCCTCCTCAGGTCCGCCTCGGTCCACACCTCGCCGCCGTCATGATCCTCCTCCTCCTCCTCGTCTTCGTCATCCATCCAGTCCCGGTTCAGGCTTGCCAACTGCTCCGCTTGCTCCGCCACCCGCGCCTCGTAGTAGGCCATGGTGTTATTCCCGTGTGCCTGCTTGTTCCGCAAGGCGGCGATGCGCTCCCGCGCCCCCGGGAGCTCGTAGACCCCGCAGAGCGTCTCAGCGCCGCGCAGCAGCACACTCACGTCCACGTCGCCCTTGCGGTCCTGCTCGCCGCGGCGGAGCTGCTCGTGCATCTGGCCCCCCAGGACTGCGGAGACGGCCGTGTGGCGGCGGGGATTGTGCGGGGCGCCGGCGCGGGTGGGGGGGCCGGTTGTCACCTCGCCCGAGGCGACGTTGAAAACGGTTTGGCGCCGGTTGGACGACTTCTTCTTCTCAGGCTCTGTAGGCTTGAGGTTTGCAGACGGCGGTGGGGGAGGAGGCACAGAGAAGAGGGCGCGCTCGTGGGGTTCGGTGTCGCGGATGAGGGAGGTGATGTCGTGGTTGGAGAGGAGGGCGTTTGTAAAGATTTTCGGTTGGGGGAAGCTGTTGCAGGCAGTCAGTAGGCCGAGCGTCCATCGTTCTCAGTGGTCTCATTTAGTACATACGGGAGAGAGTCAATCCCCTGGCATGAGTAGCCGATTTGCTCGAGGTGTGCTGAGATGAGAGACATGGTGGAAATTGGGGTTGGCGGGGTTGCTCAGCGCGTCCTGGCTCAGATGCAGGCTTGGACTTGGTGGGTGAGGTCGTCTAGGTAACGGAAGCAGGTGAAGGCTCTGTTATACAGCTCCAAATGGTCCTTTGATTGAGTCCGCAGCGCAATCACTGAAGATCAATTGTCGCAATCTTGAGCAGCGGTGATGGCGATGGTGATGGTAGGTGTTTGGTTGTCCAACAAGGCGCGTGGTGGATGTTGATCTATTCCTTATCGATAAGCCTCACAGCACGGCGGGGTTCGAGACCACAGTCCCACTAAGATAACGAGCTCTTATCGCTCGTCCGCTACTAAGCTTGCCTAGTACGTACTTAGTTAGTCAAGTACCCGAGTACTTCGTACTACTTTGTACATCATTTCGCGGATATTCGCATCACGTCATGTCATGCCTCCTCACACCTGTGACCTGAGCATATCATCAGCGCTAATTAGTCTAACCTCTCATCCATGGGTATCCATGGTTCCTCCACGAGCCCTCCTCCAATCTCGAACCGAACAACAGCTGAGAATCTCGGAACCTCCCCTTTGTCCTAGCTCGCGCACAAACCACTTTCCCCTCTCCTTCTCTGTCGTTGTAACCTCATGTCCATTCCTTAAGCAGAAGGTGCTGCCGAAGCATGATGACATGCCCTATCCAAGGCATATACTTATGCAACTATCACCACCCAAACCCCGCCCCCTTGGAAGCCCAGGCTCACTACTACTAGTAGCCTCCCCTTCACTAACACTCAAGCCACGCAACGTGGTCCTCTCCGGATCCTTTCCCCGTCCTCTCTAATGCTAATGACGCACATCCACCTCATGCATGTCTGTCATTTCCTGGGCCATGCCACCCACGCCATCGCGCACCCCCGTCCAGTCCACCGGTGTCACCGCCTCACTTTTTAGCAAACCACTGGACAATCGCCTGTGGGCCAAAGACCCGAGTGGGTTCGATCATGCAACATTTTGCCGATCCAGGTACATCGTTGGAATCTCCTAGACTCAATTCCAGTTAAGGCTCGTCCATGTTCAGCTGGGCTGGACACGAGACCCCAAGTCTATCCTAGTCTAAGCTTCAAATCGAAAGAGCATTCAATAAACCACGTCAAATCCAACAGGCAATGTCCTCCCAAGCATACTCTTCCCCCACGCATCTGCTTGTGCGTCCTCCGCCGATGCCGTCGCTCGTAAAAGCATCCAACTGACATGTAAAGAAACGGTCTATAAGGTATCGAACGGAAATGCAGGGTCGGCCGTGATCCAACTGTTGCCTGTGCCCCTGATGCTGTGCCCTCCGTCTATGCAAATGCCAAACATCAATCTCCCAAATCAAATGCTCATTCTCATCCGGCTGGCCGGCCAAAAACCTCGTCAGGGGCGAGGGTCAATGCCTGGGCCAGACCCGCAATGCCACGGATTGTCGTCCAACAGATCCCTTGAAGCGTGGTTGACCAGTCGAGTTGCCCGGTAAAGGCAGAGTCGGGTTCGTAGGTTTTTAAAGGTGAAACGTTATCATCATCAGAGGGACCCCTGGTCTCCTCTCATCCTCGTAACTTCGTCATTATTCATGTCTGTCGTCGTGGCTCGCGGACAGCATATCTGATTCGTCTAGCGTGGTGACCGACCCTGACATCGCTTCGGCTTCAGCTTGAGCTCGAGTCCATTTCCATGATTTCCATATCCCAGTAAGGCAGTTCACGCGCCAGGTGCTGTCCAGCGGCGTACTCGTCCTCGCTCGAGTCAGGCTCGTCGAGCTCCTCGATTCGGGCGGGCGGCGGGTCATGGAACAGGAGACTGGTGCGCTGCAGCTTCCTGCGCAGGCGGCGGGCGCTAGACCCAACGTCATTGACATCCAATGCCTCGTCGTCGTTGTCGGAATCGCTCAGTTCACTGTGGGTGCGTTTGCCAAAGCTGCTTCCCATGCTCATACGGCGGAACTTCCTGATCTGCTCCCGGCGCTTGAGGAAGGCCTCTTCATCAAAGTCCAAATCGTTGTCACCTGCAGCCTCGTTGTCAGCCTCGTTATCGGAGGTCTCATTACTGCAGTTGAGGTTCTTGAGGTTGTGCATCATGTCCTTGTCCAGGTCCTTGTGGGGCACAGTCTTGTGTCTTGATCTGGACCGGCTGCGATTCGACTCGATTTCGGTAGGCTGTAGAATATCGAGTCCGTCGCAGTCGCTGTCCATTGGATCAACGTCTTCCAGGGTGAAGTTGCAGACAACCGTGGTCGTAGTTGCAGTCAAATGTGAGGTCTCGGCCTCATCAGAGGCGTCAGAGGCGTCAGATTCGTCCGAGGAGTCGTCCGAATCTTCGGAGTTTTCCAAGTCGTCCATCATCTCGTCTTCGGAATCTGCATTGTCCAGTGCAAGTGCAAGGCCTGGGGCTGCGGGTTCGGGAACGCTGCCAATGCTTGCGCTATCCGAGGAGTCGTCATCTGAGTCGTCAAGATTCGAGGACGAGGAGGACGAGGAACGAGGGCTCAATTGCTCCGGGCCGAGGGTGGGCTGGTAGCTGAACTGATGGCCGTTTCCGACGGGCTTAATGTTGGGGTCCTCGTTGAGCGGCTTGAAGATGTCTCGAAAGTCGGGCTGACGACGGGGTTTGAGGCTATGCTTGCGAGAAGCGGGCGGCGAGGGTGTGGGGGTCTCGGGTGGTGAGGTTGGGTCGGCGGTGAGATGCTGATCCTGAATCAGGGCGGATTTTAGGTCTGGCGTCGACGGGCGCCGCCGGAGGTTCCTACTCCTTGGCATGGCGAGGTAATCCTTTGTCGTCCTTTTTATATTTTACCCTTAATAGCCTTGGGAGAGGAAAAAAACGTATATATCGTGGGGTGGTTCCCAGCTGTAGTGGATGTGGTTCCGGGGAAGTGTCGAAATCAAAGGTCAATCAACAGTGGGCGGCTTAGACAAGACCAAGCCAAGCGGGAACGGAACCGTTAACGGGATCTTATCAATCGAGCCCCTGTGGTTGGAGTGGATGTGGGGTAATGGAACGGAGGGAGGATAAGCCAGTTGCTAGCTGCCAGACCGTAGGTACAGAAGACCAAGAGTGAGTACAGTCGGTGGGCGGATTGCGAGGTACTGTGCAGTACAGCACCACGAGGTGAAGAAATGGGAAAGAGGAGAGGGAGACACAAAAAGCCGATCGAAAAAAAAAATCGGTGCAGCCGTTAGGTTGCTGCTGGCTACTGGTGGTTCTGCTAGGATACTGCGCGGGGCTGCCAGCAGAGCATCGCAGGATGCAACGCACCCAAGTGGGAGGGGAGGGTGATTGGGTCTTGGGGGAACCCGGTCGTTTGCTGAGCCCTGTGCTGGGTCCTCTGCTGGGTCGTCTTCTGGAGCCAGAGACGGGGACTTTGTGGCCGGATTTTGGGGGTCAGGGCTCGCTGGACTGGGCTAACAGGATGGCTGCTGCGGTTTGGGCCTGGGCTTAGGCTTGGGCTGGGCTGAACGGGCGGAGGACCGAGGAGGGGGGGCGCGGAAAAGAAACGGGGGACGGGACCCAGAAAAAAAGAGTGGAGGGAGGGATGGAGGATGGAGGGGATAGAGGGAGGCTTTTTGGAGAACCGTCAGCTTCTTTCAGCTGTTGACGGCGACAGCGACCCTAGGCCGAGAAGGACGGTGAGGCGACAAGTTGCAGCAGCAGTATGAGCGTCAGTCGTGGTGGTGGTGGAGGAGGCGATAGGGTGGGTGGCGGGAATAGTGGTGGTGGTGGTTGTTATCGTTGTCGTTGCAGTGTTGCAATGCAGTGGTGTTTGTCTGTGTGGGTGTCACTGTAGTGGCAGTGGTGATAGTCAGGGAGCCAAGCCCCAGAGAAGGAATCTCCAGCACGGAGAGGATGATATGCGACTGGTGTTTGGGATCATGATAATGTGTCTGGTGGCTGAGGGAGGTTGTTGCTTGCGAGGGCACTTGGCGTTGAACCAGGGAGCCCGTCGACAAAGAGACGAAAAAGGGTTGATGAGAGAGTGCTTTTTTTCAGGGTTGCGCTTCGGCTTTCCGTCACTGACTGGCTGCTGCTGCTGATGTTGCCGCAGCTATTACCGTTGCCGTTGCTCGGTGGTTGGCGGGAATTCCCCTTCTAGAGCCCAACGGGGACGCAGGATCTCGTCGTCGTCGGGGAGGTGAGGACGGGGAGTTGGAGGTTGGGTTTCTTAACGTTGTCGTCGTTCACTTGAAAGGGGATCAAGTGATGATGACAAGAGAAGGAGGAGAAGAAAACGAAGAGAGGGCGAGAAAGAAGAGGGAACGGAGGAAGGGACGAAGGGAGGAGGCGATATGCAGGCGAAGAAGGTAGGTAGGTACCTAGAGGAGGGAGGAGGGATGGTGGCTGATAGGTGCAGCAGTAGTAGGCCCGCACAACACAACAGGCAGGAAGGACTGGTACGGCACGGTACGATTAGAGGGCTTTGTACGAAGGGGAGCCTAGGAGCCTAGGAGGTGGGCACCTCGGGCAAGGTGAGGTGAGGTAAGGTCAAGGATGCGATGCGATGCGATGTGATGCGGTGCGATGGTGCCGTCTTAGGCTCTTAGCGCGGCTTTCTGGGGATGACGACAGGGCAAAAGACGCCTAACAAGGCAAAGGGAAGGGAAAGGCGACAGGCGGCAAAATGGTAGTCTAACGGCCGGGGCGCACTAGGCGGATAGCTTCTGCCACTGCCACTGCCACTGCCACTATCTCGGTCGAGACGGGGGAGCCGAGTCTCACTTCTCTAGCGATCCGGTCCTGGCTGGTCCTGGGACAGCGCACTTGACTGCTATGCACTGCGCTGCTCTCTGCACGCACTTGGAACGCGACCGCTGCAAGGAGAAAGCAAGAAGCAAGGAGAAGCCCTGTTTCCGGCGGTTTTCTAGACGACTAGAACCAGTCTGTCGCTGCGGAGGAGAGCGCCGGGGCCGGGGCCGGCTTCGGGTCCAGCAGGGGGACGGGACGAGGGGAGAGACGCCGCTGGGTGGAGAACTGGGTTGGGTGGTTTTCGGGCGGGTTTGTTTCAGCGCAAAAGCAAACAAAATAAACAAAAATGCTATTTCTGAGACAAAAATGCCCACAGAAAGAGAGAGACAGCAACTGAGATGAGAGACGCGGGGTTTTCTTTAGGCTGCGGCTTATCGGAGACTGAGACAAGACGGACAGTTGATCGGGAGAAGTCGACGGTCGGCCCCCACGGCTTGGTACTGCTACAGTACTTCCGAAGTCTCAGATCGGTCAATTTTGGTGGGCGGGTGAGAGCAGGGGGAGGCTCAACTTGGGATTTTGAGGGTGACGGGGATGGGCTGTCTAATAAGAGTAGCTATAGTGGTATGCGCGTGTGTATGGGTGTGTGCAATCGGACTTGTGAGGGTGTTGCGATCTCATCGGGAACAGGGTGAGATAACTCTGGCGTCGATCTGCGAATCTAGGATGGAGACAGCGGCAAAAGCAATGGCTCGGTCAATATAAGGGCAAGTCTGCGCAACCCTTAGAAACCTGTTAGTTTGATTCTCCGCAAACTAGATGAGTGCCTACGAAGAGAAGAATTCTCCGCAATGGGCGGCAATGGTTCCATCATTTATAGTCGACACCACATCCCGATTTACGTCACGAAGTATTCCTACTGACCTCCTGGCTCTCTTTCCGTCCAAGTCTGACCACGTTCGACTTGGAATGCAAATCTAATTATGGACCGGCCCGCTCCCTCCCCCCGACCGACGTGTCGGCTCGCGACTGTCCACGTCGGTGTCTTTCTGTCTGGCTGTCTCACCTGGAATCCAACCAGCCCTGTTGGCTCAACACGAGCCCATGCACAACGACACTGCAGTGGGTGGATGAAAAAATCAAACCAGCTCCAGTCGGTCCCAGCACAACGGACCACCGCCACCGCCAGGGTAAATTTATAAAACTAGAAATTTGCGATTGTTGTTGTCAGCACATCACAAGCAAAGCACGTCGACGCTGGTAAGCTAAGGCCAAAGTTAAAGGATATAAGTTGTAGCTCAGGTTTGAGGGTCTTAGCACCTAAGACAACTCGAGCCATTCAATGCTCGAGCACGTATGCATCTCGGGCTGTGTTCATAGCAACACCCCCCCAAAAACATCAACACAACCGAGTAGAAAAGAAGTGCCAAAAAAGCCCTCCAAGCGCCGGCCGGCCTCGTAGGGGGGGATCCATCCGGTGCCAGACCGGGGAGGGGCATCACCGGGTCACCGAGCTCTCCCCTCTTGCGGGCTTTGGGCAGCAATGCCTCCTCGCTTGCTGGTATTTTACCCTTCCGCATCCCGCACAACGTAGTCTAGCACAGCAGGAACGAGAAAGGGAAGAAGAAAAAATCGAAACAATGATAGCGCCCGGTGCTAGACAAGGAGCGGGATTGGAGATCGGCTGGGGCCCATCCTGGCTTATCACAGCCAGTCCCTGCGGCTTATGACTCTTTTTCCGCGTGGGGACTGCAGCGGTGCTGTGCGTTGGGCTCGGCGCTCTGCGGTAGTTGGCTGAACAAGCCCTTCGTACATGCCGGCCTACATGATCCAACAACATCCACGCTGTTGAGTGGCTGCTCTAGCCCCGTTGTACTGTAGCACTCGAGGCGAGATGTCGGTATGCTCTGGCATGTGTGACTCTTCTGGGGCAGAATTTGCCAGATGGCCAAGTCTGAGTTGGCAAAAGAGACCCAAGAAATCAAAACAGTCAACCCGAATGATCGGTGTGTAATGCCGGAGTGCATCAGTCGAGGGCCAGCCAGTGAAGAACTCTCGTCCGGTCTCCTCTGACCACCCTCACCTGGATATCAACGGCCGGGGCAGACTTTACTGGATGGAGGTTGAAAATATTCACCTTACCCAAGAGGCTAAACAAAGTACTCAAGGGTACCAGTACCCAGTGTGTGGTAGCGAGGCGTAGTCTAACGGTCAGTCATCGTCATCTCGCGTCTGGTGTGTGGTGCTGCAGGGTAGCTGACGTGGATATTTCACATGGGATCTGTGCCATCATTGCGTGTAATACAGGGTTGGACCGAGAACACTAGGGCTTTCTTCCGAGAGGGATTCCTACGAAAATTCGTAAAAGGTGAAAATCATGAGCATGAAATCTTCAATTGCGAGAATGATGATGATGGCTAGCTAGTTGTGCTCAAGAAAACACGACTAGTGGCGATATGTTGACGTGGAAATCATCGTATTTCACACATTACTAAGCCATGAACACAACATGGAGAGATCAATTACTCTTCATAGTCACCGTACAGCAATTAAAGGAATACACGTATACTAACATGGATATGCCTCATCACGGGCGTTAGATGGGACATCTGATCTGAAGCAATCGAAGTTGACTTTCACGTGCAAGTACAAAATACATAGTCGCTGTAAGATACTTAGCGACGACATGATTGACCACTTTCGCCCGTTACAAAACTCAATATGGAACCCTTACCTCGGGTATCACATGGAGCAAGTTCATTGAACAAATGTCTCCTATTAAAAGTAGTAGCATGAGAGTCAACCGATGATAATTCATGCGGCTGACAGTCTGCAAATGATCGGATAACCACATTGCTACATTGGAAGGGTACTGCGCTGTAGATCCCGGTACATCGCTGCAGGCAGTCTCAAAAATCATGCGAGAGTCCCAGTCGGATCGTCCGTTGCATTCCGGGACGTGATTTCGTGCGCAAGCCTGGAATTGTGTGATGGGACAATGTGGGGGAGGCGCTGGTGTGCGATCCGGGGATGCGCATGGTCTTGTAATGCGACAGGGGAGATATCAAGAATTTGAGTAATCATTAGAAACCGAGAGTATCCAAGTGCACGGGAATTGGTTTAATCGGGAGCAGATGCGCATAGGATGGACCAATTCATCGAGTACTGATGACGGTCCGGAGACGGAGGCCCACGCGACGGACGGGAGGAGGGGTGAAGCGGGATGCCCCGCCATCCACTTTCGGGCGGTTAGATAGGGAGTGCCACAGTGGCTTGGCGTCCACTTTAGAGCCCATCCACTCCACAGCCACAGCCACGCATCTAACAACACCATCAACACCAACATCAACGCTCCGATATTGCCATCCCCACGCCTGGCGCGTCCCTACACATACAATGGTAAGAAACTAGCACTAAATTATTGATCAATTTCAAATGGTTAACCCTTCGTCTTCAGGCGCCAGACCCAGAACCCCTCAAGCGCAGACGCGGCCGGCCTGCAAACGCGTCCAAGGCCGTCGGCGCGTCGCGCAGCCGCCCGGACGACTACGAAGCCGATGTCGACGAAGTGCGCCCAAGGAAGCGAGGCCGGCCCAAGGCAACCCTCGACGAACCCGAACCCGAACCCGCGCCGCGGAAGCGTGGCAGAGTAGCCAGCGCAAAGCCAGCAAACGAACCGGAAGAACCTGCGCCGCCCAAACGAAAACGCGGTCGCCCCTCACTAGAGGAGCGGCGCAAGGCAGCTGAAAAGGCCGGCGAAGAGAGACTGGCGGAGGACGCGCAGCGACAAGTGCAGGACGAGGAGCAGCCACAAGAGACCCGGCGATCACGCAGAAAAGCTCCCAAGCCCGCACAGGCAGAGCAACAACAACCAGAGGACCAGCCCGAACCCGCAGAGGCTGCGCCCCGAAGAAAGCGAGGACGGGCGGCTCAACCAGGGCAGAAACCGCAGCAGGAGGACGGTGTCGAGGAAGAGGAGGGCGGGGAGGAAGCAGCGCAGCCCCCCGAAAAAGGGGTCGTCCATCATTAGGCACTCTACCCAACGAAGACGCCAATAATAAGGGCGTCAAGGCGACGAGACCGAAGAAGAAGGGGCAGAGGCCATCTGACGCAAACACAGAAGACGCAGAGAACCAAGACGAGAACCAGCCGAAGAAACGCGGCCGACGTCCAGGAGCGAGGACCTCGACAGACTCAAAAACCAAGAAAGCCGGATCTCGGCCATCCAGAGACGAGGAGCGAGACCAGGAACCACAACAAGAACAACAAGAACCCGCCCCAAAACGCCGAGGCCGTCGTAGCCACACCGCGCCCCTCTCAGACGCCGACGACGACGCGCCGCCTCCCCCCCCAAACCCTACCTCCACGTCGCACCGCAAACCCGCCGCATCCGCGCCTCTACTATCGCCGCCAAATGGTCACCGCTTTCGGGCGCTTCCCTCCCCGCCGCGTCGGCCCTCCTCGCCCTCGCCCACCAGCCCATCCTGCAGCGCACCGCCGCCACGCGCCAGCGTCGACAGCACGCCGAGGCCGCCCTCAACCTCGTCGCTCGCCGCGTCGCCCGCAAGCTCGCCCGCGGTCTGCCCTTCCCCCCGGCCACCGGCGGCAAGCCTGCCGGGCGGCCCTTCGCCGACGCTGACGGGGGTCGTGCCGCGCAGCTGGACTTTGAGAGCGTGCTGGACGGCCGCGGCGCCTTGGAGAGACAGCTGGGGCCTGCGGTGCACGCCGTCGAGCTGTTGAGGGGCGAGCAGCAGAGGATGGAGCGGGAGCTGGAGAGGGATTACGAGACGTTGCGGAAACTCGAGGCCAGCGCCAGGGCGCAAACGAGGGAGCGCAAGGAGCAGTTGAAGAAGGCCCACGTTCTCGCGCCGACAACACGACCGGCGTTGCAGAACACCCAAGACCGATCCATCATCACCTCCAGCAGCTCCTCCGCCAATGTCTTCAAGGTAACCAAGCTCCTTCACTATCCAATCACGATGGTACTAACCGCCTCACACAGGACATGGCCGATCCAGAACTCCAGTCTCTGGGGCTGCAACTCGCCGGACACGTCGAGAGCATCCGCGGGAACCTTCAGCAGGGAGACGGTATCACGCCGCAGCTGTCGCGGACGCGGGCGGCCTTGCAATCTGTGCTGATGCGGTACCTGGACCAGGAGGCGTATGAGCAGGTGGTTCTTGGATAGGGGCTATATGAGAAATGGCTATGAGTGTACTTGATGTGAGGACGAACATGGGTAGAGGGAACTGGGTTACGAACGGGATAGGACTGGATGAGATGAATATTAGGCGTAATACGGTAATGGCACAGCACAAGTCCATCATATGGGATCAGGACCTGAATTAAATCACGAGGCAAATTCTAGCTCAAAAACACTGCAATAGTACAGTCTACAACATGTATCACAAGAGACGTCACTAAGCAAGGGACAAGTAAATCACCCCAAACCGACCATCCCCATTTGTCAAAGGTATGTACAGCGAAAGAAGATTTATATCGATGATCAAATATAGACCCAAACCAATGATCTGGAAGCACCCTGCGTGCAACGCTACCATACGAATCAAATAACCCCAAGTCTATCCATCAGAAGGCGCTTTCCCTTCACGCCGACACACAGGCCCATTGCAACAAAAGGAAACATGAGAAGAGGCGCAAGTAGTGTAAAGTATTGGCAAGACAGAACAAGATCATGATTCTCATTGAATTGAATTGAAAGAAGCGGCAAAAACGGGTTGTCATACATCTAGGAGAGCAGTGTCTCCTCAAATCCGAGGATCCTCCTCCTCCACTAGATTGCCCAACTTAGCACTGACGTGGCCGAGCGTTGTACAACGACGAGAAGGCATATACATGCGCCTCAAATTAGGCGTTTATCGGACCAGACGGGCGAAGCCAGTGGGAGCGGCGTAGCCACCAGTGAAGGTGCTGTTGACGGGGTAGGGGACAACAGTGACGGTGGCCTCGAGGGTAGTGGTGACATCGTCATCATCGCAGTAGTCCTCATCGTTCTCATCATCCTCATCGTCATCGTTCTCATCGTCGTCGTTGCTGTCAGAGCCAGTCTCGGTGGAGCCAGACGAGCCAGTCTTGGTACCCTCAGCGCCGACGGTGCCGGTGTGGTCGCTGCCGACGGTGACGTAGACAGTGGAGGCAGGGGCAGTGACAGTGACGGTGGCAGTGGCATCAGCGCAGGCGCCGTCAGAAGAGCCCTCAGCACCGGAAGACTCATCGGGGGAGCCGTTGCCGTTGCCGCTGTTCTCGCCAGCAGTCTGGGTCTCGGTGCTATCAGCCTTGGAGATGGTCAGGGTGAGGGTGGAGGTCTTGGTGCCAGTGGTGGTGGTGGTGGGCTCGTCAGCGGAGCCGTTGCCGTTGCTGCTGCCATCATCAGTGGCCTCGGCACCCTCGGAGACCTCGGAGCAGGGGACAGTGACGGTGGTCTGGACAGTGGAGTGGACGGTGGTGGTGACAACGCTGGCGTCGGTGCCAGTGCCGATGGTCAGGGTCAGGGTCTTGTCGGTGACGTAGTCAGAGACGATGGTGGTCAACTCAGGGGACTCGCCATCGGTGGTAGCCTCGGGAGATGACTCGCCGGTGCTGATGGGGCCGAGCGAGGTGGTGAGGGGGGCAGTCAGGGTGTAGCCAGTGATGCCGCCGGTCTGGGCCTTCTCGATGACCTCGGAAGAGATGGAGGAAGCATCAGCGACGGGGCAGACGGTCTCGGTGAGAACGACGGTGTTGGTGACAACAACGACGGTCTTGTCAGTCTCGGGGAGCTGATCGATGGCGGTCTGGTCCCGGGCAGGGCAGTTGGTGACGGTGGGGGCGCAGCTGGTGATGGTCTGGACCTGGGTGGTGATGACGGTCAGGGTGGTCATGCCAGTGTCGGTGCCGTTCTCTCGTCGGTAGTGCATGTGTCGGGGGTAGGAGTAAGCGTTGGCGGCGGCGGCGAAGACGCCGAGGGCAGCAACGGTGGACTTCATTTTGAAGGTGTTTTGGGTGGGAGTGGTTGGGGAGTCTGTTGGGAGTTTCGTCTATACGATGAGTTTCGGGTAAAAAGGTGTAGAAGTCGATTCCACACACAAGTAGCGAGCAAGACACAGTTTTGCTTCACAAAAGAAGGGAATAAGTTGGAGTGTGAAAAAACGCTGGTTGCCGTTGGCTAGAATGCTCGAAGGACTGTAATGGCGATGCCGTGAAAGAATGGAATGAGTCGGAAAGACTGAAGAGAGCGTGGGAGTTGATAGACAAGACTGCAGAGGAGAGAGCAAGATGGAGCCAAGGGACGAGGCAGGAAGCGTTAGATATTAAGAGGAAACGGAGAAGGGGGTGGAACGAGGCCGGAGCAGGCAGGCTTTTTTAGTCAGTTGGGCTTCACCTTGTCCAAGGAACAGGATTCGAAGCGTAAACACCGGACTGTGCCTTGGTGCGTAGGGAGCTAGGATACGATGGCCCACCAAACCCACCGTGCAGCCCCCTTGGATTTCTGCAAGGACGACATCCTGGCAGCCCTTAATCAAGCGGATGGCCGAGGACTCCACTGGGATGTCCGGGGGGTGTGGGAGCTTGGGAGCCTGGGAGCCCTGGAGGAGAGGAAGCGTGCGGACGCCTGCGTGCGTAATAGAGCCAGTACCAGACTAGGCCGGAGCAGAGAGTTGCTGTTTCTGCAACCCCATCGTATCGTCCGTCATGGATGGATGCTGGCTGACGATGGGATTTCGGTGCGAGGGGCTCGTAGTCGGGGGCGGCTTGTCAGCTCGAAAGCGGGCGTGGTGCGGTGGGGCAGGTTAGCACGCGGGAGGGGGCCAATCTAGGGCCCGGGCGGACGCCGACATGGATGGTGAGACCATTCTTTTCTTGTCGCGGGTCCTTGGCTACAGCGGAGGGAGTGGATGTTGTTGTTGGTGTTGGACGGACCGTTGGCCGTTGGAAGAAGGGGTTGGAGGCTTGGTTGGAGTCGGCAAGTTGGGCGGCTTAGGTGAGGGGCCCCTGACGCTATGCCAAGATTGGCTTGGCTCAGGGGCCCGCGGCTAGGGTTGCGACGGGGGTCCTTGGCGGGGGGCTGTGATGGCAGGGGCTTTCCATTGGAACCCCCATCGGACAATGGAAGTCCCTGAGGATCTTCTGTGAGTCCTGTCTGACCAGCTGCTTAGCGGTTTCTAAGCCCATCCAGGTACCGTGCCCAACGCTCGCAAGGCCTCCAGCCCTCACGAAAGGCCCTGTAATCACACCAAGGTGCGCAGTTCCACGGGTATCTCTCACGGAACGACATGCCGCCACCATTACGAGTGAATGGATGCTGGCGGCTGCCAAGCACCATGTACCACGTCTAGATACGGAGAGAATTTCCCATCCTTGCCCGACAAGCCTCTAGGACCACCGCCATGTACTGTACCTGCATCTACACGAAATGGCGGCGAACGAGGGAATTGCAGCGCATCCATTCTGTTTGGGCTTCGTGCTGTACCACGTCGCTGTCACGATGATAGGGCATCCCATGCCGCCTGAGGACCACCAATCGCCACGGACACGCTCCAGCGAGCAACCCCCATTGGCCGAGGCGCTTTTACACGATTGATCGCCAGACACAAAACCCGAAATCAAGGGTGCAAGGGGAGCCCCCTTAGCGCCACCACGTCGCCTTTTATGCAGGTACGGCACAAAACCTGAGACGCCACCATGGCCAATCGTTGGACAACCCCCAAAGCCCCTTGCACTTCCCGACACACGCTGTTGTGCTGCAAGCCCGCAGCCACGCTTGTTTGATGGCTTGAAATACAGTGACATGCCCCGACAGCGACAGGTCGCAGAATTGTGTGATTGACCGCCGGCTGCACCAGCGCCCGAGTTTGAGGAGGAAACAAGAGGTGTTGCTGCCTGCATGGCGCGTTGACATGTGTCATCTGTCTTGCCGAGCATGCTGTGCTGTATGATACACGACACTATTTTCTTACAGCTGCCGTATCCTGCCGCTTCAATGCAAACGCCGTGGTATTCTTAGCCCCGTCCTGTGTTCCCTGAGTGAATACTAAAAACAACTGTCGAAAATAATTACTCTGCCAAGCTTAGGGCTCTCTCCGTCTACCGGTGCAACGCTGACTGCAGGAACAGAAGCGATAATGCCAGTGGAGCGAATCCATTCGGACTTTGCCATATTAACTATCCGAGCCTGGACCCGGCAGTGTACTATGTACAACCCTACGGCCATCCTCCCGGGCCAAGCCATTGCCATTTTACGGTGAAGCCATGGTAGAGAACTCCGTTGAGGCGTCGATTGAGGTGAGGCCGCCATCGTTGCGGTATGAACAAGCTCGGTGTCTCAGGGGCCGGCGGGTGACCATGGCGCTCGGTATTCGAATGAGCACAGCCGCCCTTGGTTCAGCGCCATGATGATGTCCCGGTTGCAGGTATTTCGGTACTCGGGTGTCTCATCGCCGCCACGGCGCCGTGAGACGGGTCTCAGAACTGCCGTCTCCAGTGCTGAAGCGGTCCGAGACGTCGGGAGTCTGACGGACGAGTTTCGATCTTCAAGCCGTAGTTTCAGTCTCCACCGTTAAGAGTTTTTGATGTCTTTCCGGAGTCAGACTCACGATGATGTGCGGCTGGGAATACTAGTACGTGATTTTTAGTTACACATTCGCAATGCTTGCCTGATTAGCGACGCGATTACTATGTACAGCCAAGCAAGACATGTCCCTATTCATCGACCCAACAATCTCAACGTTTAATAAATGCTTATGCGCTGCACTGCGCGCTCATTGCTCGTGCTCATGCTCGTTATCTCGATCAAGGACACAACCGCCCCGTTTAGCGCCGGCCCTAAACCAAAGTCCTGTGTGATGGGTCTCCCAATTGCAACTCAACTTGCAAGAAGGATTCTGCCAGGGACCGGCGAACCCACCACCCCGATCTGAGATGAGTCAGATCCCACTCAACATCCACTCCGTCTTCAAACTGCAAAACCAAAGGGAATGAATCCTCGTGGAGTCCGAGCCTGCTGGGGAAAATGCCTCTTGTCTTCGCTGGCTCAGCCTCCACAGGCAAATAGTGGCGCGGGCTATAAGAAAAAACCGACCCGGCGCGAGCGAAGCTGACACGAGATGCCCATGCCAGACCAATGGCATTTGGCATTCGTGGTCTTTCGCGCTTTTCGTCCGCCATCCAACAGCCTAGCGCACTAATCGTCTTATCATCCTAGTATGGACTATGGACACCAACGAGCTCTGATATCAACAACCATCCCGGCATATTGAGGCTGCTCTGCTCATTCCTCTCGACAGCGTGCTTCCAGGTGGTTGCTGTTTGGGGAAATCACCTTGCAGGGTTGTCAAAGTCCAACCCTTGGCTCCTGCTAGATGGCAGCCGCGGAAGTACTCGTTCTTCGCTCTACTTCGTACGGTGTACCTTAGCTCAACCTCTTTCCCCTTTCACTCATCTCGCTCCCACCCGCCAGACCCAACCCGTCACAAGATTCTCAGTAACAAAAGCCAGATCAACAAAGCGAGACGGCCGCCAACTCACGCATCATCCCATCTGTCGGCGTCCGGCAAGGCCGATTCCCCCTTCAATCCCATCTCCCACCGGCTGGCCCTGCCCTCGTCGTTTCAGCGCGAATCCTTGTATCGCCGTCTGTGCCTGTCGCAGAATAACAACATCACTTTCCTGTGCTCCACTCGTCATCTACGCCCACTCACACCAGCTTCGAACGGATCCCGCGGCCGCCACGCTAGCTGGCATCACGACAAGGCTCGTTGCCAATCCCAATGATCTTCCTTACCGCCCTGGTCTTTGGTCTTGGTCTTGGCTGTGATCCTCGCTGCTCCGCTTCAAGGGCCCTCTGATGAGCAGGTTTGCCAAGCCCCAGTTCATACACATTCGCGCGTCCACTCGCTAAATCATATGAATCCTCGTCACTAAGTACGGATACGTGTACGTATTCTACTAATTACAGTGCACATCCACGTAGTTCCAGACCATGCCCTTGAACGACGGGATCCGAGGCCTTGGACTTTGACCATCTAGTCTATTAGATTACTTAGCCATGAACTAACAAATGCCTATCTCCCGCTACCGTTATACGTACCTATGCGAAAGCCACGAGATAACGAGGCCTCTGTCTACAGCGCCATTGGTCCCACCTCTTCCCGATACGCTACGTACGTGTTCTTGCTGTCACTAACTTGGCCGTTATTGAATCCGTCCCGCCATTTCATTTCGCAGTGCCCGCCAGCCAAGGGTTAAATGGACTTCGGTCCTGGTCCGCCAAGGAAGCCGCCTGAGCCGCCTTTTCTCAACTGACAAGCCGTCAATACGGCGTCATCTGAGCCACGACGGTGGTGATGTTGGTGTCCATAACGGCAGAAGTTGCGTAATCATACGAGGCTTCTCCAACCTTCTCCCGTAAACCCCACCTGGACTTGCTTCCACGATTCCACGGCGACTCGGTCGTGCCACTACTCGAATCAAGCTTTCCGGTCACCGCTGGCAAATCCTGGTTGGAATTTCATCTCATCTGCAGTCCCCGGCTCGCGTTGGTTACAGATTGATTCTG
Organism: Neonectria sp. DH2; assembly: GCA_003934905.1. Taxonomy (NCBI): domain Eukaryota; kingdom Fungi; phylum Ascomycota; class Sordariomycetes; order Hypocreales; family Nectriaceae; genus Neonectria; species Neonectria sp. DH2. Next base: position 720,218 of record RQWH01000013.1, on the reverse strand, counting down.
CTAACGAACAAGCCGAGTTGTCGGTTCGTATCTAATCCCGGATGCCATCGCGGCCACACTCACCCAGCTGCATGGACAAGGGACACCGACATTTAGACTCATCGCCCATCCCTGGCCATGATGTCCGATCGAGTAGCTAACGAGATTGCCAATTGTCTGAAATAGAGTGGTGGCGCGGATGTCCCTCGATCTGAACCCATCTCTCATTCGACCTCCTCAATCCTTGGCCGTGGCCGCCCAGCCGCGTCTACCAAGGTCCCGCCGGGGTTGACGTGGAGGCCGGCGAGACTCGTCAACTCCGGGCCGCTCGGCAGGTTCTGGCTCGGCATCATGCTGGCCATCTGCCAGGTCTCCAGGGTCTCAACCACGTCGTTGGCATGCTGCTGAACCAGACCATCGTTGTCGGTGCTCGCCACGTAACGCAGCGTTCTTAAAATGTCCTCTCGGCTGTCATCTGTGAGCCCGAACCCTAGATTCTTCCCAGATTCCTTGGCCACGTCAAGTGCCCTGACGAAGCTGAGAACGTTCAAGATGGCCGCCCGTCGAACAATCGCCGTCTCCATCTCTCGCTCCATGGAAAGCACATTGACACAGAGGTCAACGCTGGTAGAGACCAATGTCGGCCCAATTCCGCCAATGTTGGTCTCGATCGCAGTCCCAAAGATGGAGAGCGCCGACGCTCTCATCCGGACGTCCTCGCTGCCTCGCTTGCTCTCCCATCCTTGGAGGATTTGTGCTAAGATGTCATTCCTTGCCTTTTCCTCCTCTGTAACCTCCTCGTCCTCGTCAAGCAGGTCCTCATCCCCTGCATCATCGGTTTGCTTTCCTTTCATCTTCTGTAGCTTTTCCTCACGGGCTTGTTTGGCCATAGTCTTGGGCCGGTAGCCACGTCGCCCGGCAATTGAGAGCAAAGTCTCGCTGACCTGCTGAGCAACATCACCTGCAAAGGTGCTCCCGAGTCGCTGGATCACTTGCAGTAGAGCTTCGCCGAATCGAAGTCGAACATCGGTCGACGATTTCTCTTGAGCATCGAGATAGTTTTCAAGTAGCTCTTGGACGGCTGCTTTCGGATGTTTATTGGCCAACTGGGTGAAGACCTTGATTACTCGTAGGTTGATATAGTCGTCGTTGTCCGCGAGCAGATTCGACATCAACACAGTAACTGCTGGGATATCTAGAATAGGACTCTCGGTTATAATGAGACCGGACAAGAGGTTGAGGCCTTCCGACACGACCGGTGGTGGATTGTCAGCCCCCCCTGTGATGTAGTTCATCGCCAAACTGTAAGTCTTTCGATCCTCAATTTGGCGACTACTTGGTGTTGTAATCGGCTCGTCAGGGTCATCTACCTGATCCCGATACTTCAGGAGCAATGCAAGGTTCCGCGCAGTTGGTGATACTTGCGCTCGATCTGCCTTACTCAGCCTGTCTAGAGAAACCTCAACCGTCTGTAGTTCCTCCGGTTTGATATGTGCTTTTTGGAAGGTCGGCGCGGTGATGACCAGATTGAGCAGACTGAGGACCACGGCCAAGAGGTCGTCTCCCAACGGTGACTGGGCATCGGCCTTGAAAACTTGGCAAACTAGTTCGACGAGCTGGTCGAAATGGCTGACAAGTTTCTCTGGCGCTTTGTCCATTAGCTTCTGGAGAACCGTGACTTCTACCAGATCCTGTATAGGTGACTCTGGTATCTGTTCTTGATCTTGAAGACGGATGCCAAATTTCGTATCTGCTTCCTGCTTGCCTGCTGTTTGGATCCATTGTCTAAGTAGACCTAGGAAAACCGAAGAGATTTCTTCAGCTGAGCAGGCGGAGGTAACAAGACTGACCAGAGCTGTTGACTTGTCCTCGAGCTCATTCCAGTTTAGTTCTATGCCGGTTACATCAAGGGCGCGAGGCTCCACAACGTCAATGTCGCCCTTTCCTGTGAGACGATATTGCCAAGGCCGTTCTGCGGTTTCGGGTGAGCCTTTGTTAAGGAGGTTTCGAATAAGAGGCATGATATTGTCCGCATTCCCAAAAAGCCTCAAATAAGCCTGCAGCAATGTTCGAGCGGGGCTTACAAAGTCTTGCTCTGTCAGTGGCAAGGGGCTGGGCCAGGAAGCTAACGCCCAGAGTTGAAGCAACACTGGCCTGAGGACTCGCTTGCATAGTCCCGGAGATGGGTTTGAGAGCAGCAGGATACTTAGACGTTGAAGAGATATCTTGAGGGGCCCAGACTTGACGAGAACTTTGTTCTGGCTGAGGTCAACAATTTCGTCTTCCTCCTCCTTAATCATGACTGAATCCTCATCCTCCTTGAGGGAAGGGTTAAGGTTCTCCAACAACGGCTGGACAAAGGCGTTCCACCCAGCAGTCCCTAAGCCTTGATTAACTCTGGTCTGAGGATGGTAGGGGTGTCTGGGTTGCTCACCTGGTGCACCAAACTGTTTTCGGCCCAAAATCCCATACCCGACGACCTGTGCCGCAGTTTTCGCAAGATCCAAACCACCCTCTCCATCCATAAGTCGGAGAAGCTGATCAGATATGCCATCAAACCACGCCTGGGGCGTCATGCTTGTAGGCACAGACGACAGCAGCCTGGTTGCAACGGCGACGGCCTCGTGGGTGATGCTGGCGCCTTGCTTTTGCGGCGCACTGGCGTCAGTGGCCTTGCCGACGTTGCTCGGGTGAACTGAGAATACAAACTCCATGGTTCCGCGAACGCCATCCTGCCGCAGTGGGAGGCGGGTGAGCGTCTGGAGTAACGGGTCGCGGAGCCATGACGGGAGCACATTGGGCTTGATGAGAGTATTGAGTGCAGGGAGAAGCGCCCAAATATCGGTGCTTTATGAACCAATGCATTAGTAACTTTGAGAGTTGGCAGATTTTGTCCGCGGCCTCTAGGCGTACCTCTCGATGAGTTGATTGTACTCTTCAACTCCGGAAGCCCGGGCATTGGCATCACCATTGGGTTCAAAAGCCTTCTTGCCGGCTTCCACTATGGTTTCGATTACTTTTGGGCCGGAGGCCTGAGAAGATGATGAGCTCGCCATAGTCCCGGAGCAGCTTCCTTGAGTCTGGAGGTTTGGTCTGGGGGAGGTTTGTCAGGCGCCTTTCTCTGTGATTCTGTCTGCGTCTTCATGTGTTAGCAGCACTGTACAATACACTGTGGGTATGTAAAGCCATGTCACGTGCTAGCGCGCGTGGTGAATGCCGGGGGAAAAGTGGAGACCGCGTTCTGGCACGTCTTCTTCGCGTTGGCCTTCTCTTGTGTCAACTTCCACAAACAACCACGCAGCCCTGTTCAACCCTTCGCTTTTGTTGCTGGAGATGTGATTTCCACCAGAAGAGTCATCGGTTTTACACGCATCAGCTCTTGGATATTCCTGATACGGTCAAGCATCAGCTCCTTCATCCCCTCTCAACACGCGCGACGCCTCCCCCACAGTCCTCCGACTCTCGTTTTCCGCAAGGAATGTCTATCGCAGACCCCCCTTCCAGGCTGGTTACCCACAACATGCCGCTCTCGAGCCTGTATCAGGACCTCGTTGACTGCCGCAGGGGATCTGTTGTGGGCTTCACGCCGTTCGTCTAGGGACGGTCCAGCCTAGCCGGGGGAATGAGTTTCGGAACTTAACCCTAAGAAGATATCTGGTTCAGTCTTGCGCTCTGTCGTTCGAAGCGCCTTCTAAGTTAGCTAAGCACCAAGGGCCATGACGCACCCGCTGAAAAGTGGGACGATTGGCTTGCGGTGCTGTGCAGACGGACGGGCGTGGAGAGCATTCCAGTCACCCTCGCGGTGCGTGAGAGGATCGGTGCCATGAGTCGTTACGGTAAGAGCCTCTGGTCTGAGGACGCTCGTCGGCTCTTTCCACTGGAACCAGCACAATGGTCAAGAGTAGACCGTCTTGGAGATGCGGTCAGCCTCGTGGAGTTCGGTCGGTGCAGTTGAAACAAACTTGACCTCCTGGTCAGACGGCTCGATCTTATCACGGCAGGGAAGAAGTGAGGCCCCGGAACGGCTTCAAACAGTCAGTTGGCTTACGATTTCTTTTCAACTATTCCTGAGCAATCACCTGTCGGAAACACCTGCTGGGTAGTTCCAGCGGGTGCAATGGGGAGCTCATGGACACATACAGAAAAGAAATTTGTCAACTGATTACCCTTGCCTCCCGGTAGAGCCTCCGGTCCTTTAGAACTGCAACATGGTAACACAGATCAACGCCGTGGCATCTACCTTCTCCTTTGGCTTCATCGCTCCCACGACCACACCTTGGCACCCTCCAGCTGTGTGTGACGCTTCGGCGTCTGGTCTGACCAAGCGCATCAACCTCTCGCCGTTGGTCTCAATCCTTCGGTCAATGAGGACGCCAGCCCACCGTCGGGTACCAAATGGTCCTGATAGTTCCCTCAGCCATCTTGAATAGTATGGTCTGAGATGATAGGGCGGTTTTTACGGATGTATTTTGTCCGCCCGGAATGCCCTCCTTAGCTGCTCTAGTGGCCCGATGGAGAGGAAACAAAAACCAATTCTTGTTGGCAGCGCGGATCAAACAGAAGGGGCTTGCTTGGCCAAGTCTCGAAATTATCTGAGATGCAATGTGTTGTGTCGACTTTTGGTGGTGCCATGTCGGCGAAGGTAACATGCTATGCTGGGGCTGACAGCTCGCGAACGGCTTTTCCCTTGACATTATCTCATTTTCCGAAGCGAGGCTCGTGGTTGACGTCCAAAACAGCACCGGGACCCATCTCGAGTTGGAGTCAAAGTTTCGTGCTTGTCTGGTGCTGTCGAAGGCCCAGTCATGGGCCGAGTCCAGGTTCTTGAGAGTCAAGGTCGGAGTCGGGTTGTCCATCTTTTTGGATACCTTGGACAGGCCGCTGTGGACAAGGCAGTCCTGGTTGTCCTCTCGCCAGAAATGGTGCAGAGGACAACCCCCCGCAGGCAGGGGATAAGTCTACCTACTTCCATGTTGCTTTGACGCGGGTGCTAACATACTCGCAGGACAGAGGAGAAGCAATATTTAATTCCTACAGCAAGCAACCCGATACGACTTGTGCTGACGCCACCGCGTAGGTGCAGATAAGACGAATTGCCGCTAAACGCGATACTGTTCAGACCAAGTTTCGGATCTGACGGCATCGTTAGTCTGATCCCAATGATGTCATATGAGAATTCAAAACCCTTTCAGTCGGCCTAGACCTTCAATATTGTTGCAACATAGGACAGTAGCCCAAACCAAGGGAGAGCATTTGAACCAACCGGGAAATTGCCATAAAATTAAGGAATCAGATTCACGATCATGTGGTACTGGATGATTGAAGACGGACAAGGGCGAAACTTGCTATGTGCGAAGTGTGACTGAGGTGGCCAATGACAGACGAGTAATGACAGGACAGCTCGGAGATGATGTCACGACTAAATGCAGGAACCTACTAGGCCGCACACCAACAACAACAACACAGCTGGGGTTATAAGCGGCGCGCCTTTCCTTGCTTTTTAGGTGGGAGGCTTTTTTGTCTCTTGATGGCCATCTGAATCCCTCGTAGAGCCTCGTCCTGCGTCCTGCCTCCAGCGACCTGCTTTATATTGCCGTAAGGTGTGATCTTGCGTAACACATCACAGCCCATCTTCATCATGCTTAAAGCAGTGTTTTTCGGCCTTGTGCCCATCGTTGCGGCTCTGCCCGCTCCAGTCGCCGAGCCAACTGTCTTCGAGGGGTTGGTTGTGAGAGTGCCTGAGCCCACAGCCGCACCGGATCTCATCCAGCGGAACATTGTCGACGACGTTGAGACGTATGTTGACGGCCTTGTCAGCGACGTCCAGAGCAAGATCGAATCGCTGGTCGACTCGGGAATCCTCGACTTCCATGGCTTGCCGACGGGGACAGCCGTCGAGAAGTCGCTTGATATCTCGAGCACCGACTTGGACGCGGAGCCTACCCAGGTCCTGAACATTCCGTAAGTCGCGCTGAATGATACTATTGGCTTGGAGGACGATACTGACTGTGGCTTTCAGTCCGTATGCCAATTGGACAGACAAGGGATGGAATGTGCGAGTCCACGGAAACGTCTACAAAATACCTGATGTCAGCCAGGAAAAGATCGACGACCTTGCCGACGTCTTCCTCATTGATACGAGCGTCGACGAGCTCTCCGACTCAGGGAAGGCCCAGGCCCGTAACCTTACGCGATCCATCTTCGTGGTGCAGCAGGATGATGAGAGTGTGACGGTCGACTTTGTCAGCAACTTCCAGGACATCAATGGAAGCGGTATAATCAGCGCGGTAGGTGAATGTGACGTTTTTCTCACAGGCGAGTGTGGCTGATGCTTGGGTTTCAGAAAGGAGGATCGCAGAAGATCAAACTGCCGTACAACACCACCGAAGAAGGTGACTTTGACACGTTCGTAACGCTGCGCAACACGACCGGCTCGGATGGTGGATATTTGATCCCGGGCAACGAGACGTCGCGGGTCCAGGCCATTAACGTATATGCGGAAGGGAAGAACAACAGCGGTAACGCGACGGCGTATCTTGTTCCGACCAAGGGCTTGACCATCATCTCAGACATAGACGATATCCTCCGGGTGACCAAGATCTACCAACCCAAGGAGGGTCTGCTCAACTCGTTTGCGCGCCCTTTCAGATCATGGATGAACATGCCCAGCATCTACGCCAACTGGTCAACGTCGCTGCCAGAGACGCACTTCCACTACCTCACGACGCTACCGGAGCAGGCGACGCGCAACTACATGGACTACATCTACAAGACATACCCGATGGGCTCGTTCGACACGCGACCGCTCAACTTCTCAGACGTGTCGGCGACTCTGGCCATCCGGCGGTTCCTCCTCGACAAGATCTTCCAGACGTTCCCCGAGCGGCGCTTCGTGCTCGTCGCCGACACCAGCAACTCGGACGTGATGAAGGCGTACCCGGCGATGTACAAGGACTACCCCAACCAGGTGCAGTGCATCTTCCTGCGGAATACGAGCGCGACGGACTCGGGGGACAAGTTCCCGTACAACACGGAGGGATTCAAGGACATCCCGCAGGACCGGTACATGTTCTTCAAGGTGCCGGACGACCTGACGAACCTGGACATTGCGAACGGCCACTGTTACAACAGCTCGATCCCGCAGAACGTCACGTTCGACTACCAGGGGCTGCCGTTTGGACTGTCGGACGATGACAGTTCGGCCGCGGGCGTGGCACCAAGGTTTGGGACGATTGCTGGCGCGGTGGTTGTTGGTCTGTTGGCGGTGCTGCTGTAAAAAGCCCTCATTTCGTTTAAGCACCTAGAAAGGGTGTGTGTTGTTGGGAAGAAGACTATCCGTATTACTGCCTACGATGATGAATAAAACCCTGTAGTGCTTGTTACAGATATGTTGATTTGGTGACGGTTGGTTGGGTATATCACGCACTCCGAGATGCCGAGATGCAGCGCTGTGCTACGGGAGCGGGGAAAAGGCTATGGCAATACGGACCTGAGACTAATTCTCATGCGCTGCAGGAGTCTCGTAGTGCTACTACGTTACTGCGTCTTATGAACAACCCTCCCCACTCACTCAGTGATGAATCTGCGATCCACCAGGCATCTATCCGCATGCTGTAGATGCCCTAGATATCTGTCACATTCTCTAGTGGTGCAGCCTCTCTCCACTTACAATACCTCGACGCGGTACCACGTAGAGAGCTGGCAGAACCACCAGGGCCAAGCGGGCCCCTCGGAAAAGGGAGAATTGAGTTGCTTGCTAACCGCTCACCGGCCGCCCACAATGGTTCGGTTTAGGGGACCTGTTCCCGGCCGGGGGGAGGGGCATGCGCCGGGTGGCTGGTGCCGCGTCGATACCCGACAGCGACATCGCAAGCGGGCTACTGGAAAATCGTTCCATCCTTGTTCTGGAAAAAAAGCTTCTAGTAGGCGGGAAGAAAGTAAAAAGCAAAAAAGAAAAGCAAAAACGAATGAGAAAGGGACGGACATGGGGTATGGGGCCATGCCCACGCGCACTTGCGCTTCTCCAGGACGGGCCCATGGGGAATGGGCTGATGCAGGTGCTCTGGGCGCAGGGCAGAGGGCGACGGGGCCACAAGGACAGGACAGGGCAGGGTTTCTGGGCAGATTGGCAATGGACTTGGCCGGATGGGCACGAGCAGCATTGTGGGCTAAGTTACAGCATACGGGCCATGCGAAAATGGATGATGGATGATGGATGATGGATGATGGATGATGGATAATAAATGGAGATATGGATGGAGATGTGGATTGATGGGAATGGGGAAGGATTTGATTTCCCGCTGGAACAGGCAACGAAGTCCCTCCTGGCTATGGGCATCTGTCTACCGTCCGTCCTGGTATCCGTAGTTGCCGTAGTCTGTCGATCTTCTGTTACCGAGGCATGCCCTTCACTACTTAGTACGTGTACACTATCGTTTTGAGTAGTTCAGCTCAGTTCAGTCCATTTAGTCGGTTCCGGTTCAGCTGGGTCCGGCAACGGCGGAGACCGATGATACGCCTGCGCAAGTCGAACGAAAACGTGGAACATCGAACGTGCAAGCGGTAGTAGCGCCCACCTAACTGAGCTCCAAACTAAGGTATCAGATCAGGTACCTGCTAAGAAAGCGCGGGCACTAATTAGTGGGCACTACGGGACTAGTACATGGTAAAAGTTGAGCATGTTTTTTTGTGTGCCCGAGCCAAATGGTTTTGGAGGGTCTTCGTTGCCTGCCAGTTGATGGAAGCCTTCAGAATTCACGGCAGAACCATGTGCAATTCGTACTAGTCTATCCGTAGTTATCCGTAGGTACTTTAGTATCCATCCGTGGATAGAAATGGATACGGACGCACTTAGTAATTAGTGTCGCGCTGCGGCTTGCATCTTGCTTGGCCGTGCCGCTTTCCTCAGTTTACACCGAACAGAGAGAGGACTTCACCCCGTGCCGAGTTCCTTCCCATTGTCGGCTTGGCCTATTAGGCAGTGGAGGTAGTCAGTCAGTCAGTCAGTCAGCTCTTAATTACTTAGGTAGAACAGTCCGTGCTCCACCGCGGATTGATTGGGTGGCATGTTCTCTCAGACCTTCCACCGTCTGTGATTGAGACTCCCATCTTATTCACAAACCTGCCAATGCCAGGGCAACGTCCATTTCTACTTCCATACAATCACCCCCATGCCATGCCATGCCCTCTAACCGACTGCCTTCATTATGTCATCATCGTCATCGCCTTCATCCTCTTCGCAACTAGTCCACCAGCATGATACGAGCAAACACCACTCCCCATGCAATTGATCTTCCCTTCCCTTCACCGGTGACGGCTGCTCCAGGGCGGAACCTTTTCGGTTTTCTGCAAGCACGCAGCTTCACCTCGATCAGGCAAGCTCTCCAAGGCCAGTTCTTCTCCATGGCCGCCAGCATCAGCATCAGGATTATCCATCTCCTCCACCACTGGCTCGGTTCCGATGGGGGCCCGCCCGTCAGATGTTTGGCACCACACCAGCAGACGCGTGGCGCAGGGTGGAAACCGTTGCGCTGGTCCGCTTCCAGCAAAGCCGGCCGTTTGACGAGCGCCTTCGCGACGACCGACGAACGGGGGCGCAACTGCAAGTCTGCACTCTGCTCTGCGCTCTGCGCTCTGCATTCTGCCAAACGGCTCGTCCGGCCCCGGTCTTTGGGTCATGCCGTGGCGGACGGGCTTCCCTGGAGGTTCCCTGAAGGTTCCCTCAAGGTTCCCTGATGTGGCTCCCTCGTGGTTCTTTGGTGCCGGTGGTGATCCGCGTGTGGCTCCCTGGAGCGGCCCCATCCTCATCCTATCCATCCGTTCATCGCGCGAGCAGCCGTCCGTCTTCTCTGGATGCATCGAATCGCGCTCAACGCCTCGGCCAGCCCATCTTGCCATCCATCCACCGGGTGGGTCCGACAGTCCCAGGTACCGAGACGCCCACACCCACGACGACGACTGATAAGTAGACAGGCAGGGATCATCAGGCGAGCTGCCGCTGTGTGGCACGCCACATCTCGCGACCTGGAACCCTGCCTGGCACCTTGATCTGATGCCTCGACCTGATCTTGTGCGCCCTGGACCGATCACTGACTCGCTAAACCCGTCGCAACAACGGTCCCACGAGGGCCCACGAGCCTCACATCACATGTCATTGCCACAACAGCCCTGCCATTGCACTACGATGCACTACTACGTGCAATGCAGACAAGTCCACGATGCACAACAATGCACTGCCCTACGCTCACCTGCAAGTGGCACCTACAAAGAAAAAGCAAAAAAAAAAAACGAAGAAGAAGAAAAGTGTCTCGATGATGATTGATCAATCCAAGTGAGAGGTCAAGAAATCAATTTCCCGGCTCCGAACAGCCAAATAGCAAGAATATCCCCATGCCAGTAACAAAATAATATGCACTTCCGCGCCCAAAAACAATAAATGGCCAGCCCAAAGGTTCCAAATACAACAAAAATAAACAGTTCGGAATGGAGTCCCCCGTCCTCCAGAGCCGCCAACTCAAAAGCGCATGGGTATCTCCTGGGGTTGTTGTTTGCTCGTGGTCGTCCCAGCCACCAATCTCCCGGTCCATCCAATACATAGCGTCGCAATCGCAACCGTCCATGTCTGCTGCGGTTTTCCCGTCAGAAATCCCCGAGTTTGTACACAGAGTTGTACACTGTACACGCCCAAGCTGGCGCGTCCATCCGGTCGGCGGTTGAGGGAACTTGCAATTTGCTGGTTTCCCCCGCTGTCATTGTCGTTCATCCATCTCCACATCCATCCCTTGTTCCCTGGTTCCTTGTTTCCTCGCCCAGTCCCTAATAATCCGCACCTCAGTCCTTGCGTGGTCGATAATTATTCCCAAGCTCTCGTCGAATGGCGAAGCTCCAAGGGTTCCCCTTCATGTGTGTGACTGTGTATGCTCGCAAGGACTTCGCTGGACTCGCTGGCGGGTTCTCAAAACCGATGATGTGACATTATCCCCGGTATGCCTGGCATGGCACTGGTCACGGGGATTGAAGGTGGTGGTCGGTGATTGGCCTTATCCCTGAGCGTCCAGTCGTCGCCTGGCTCTGAAGGAGCGACGAGCTCCATTAGGGTGTACTGCAGGATGCCATCCAGGACGCGGGGCACGACGATGTCTCGCGGTAGACCCCAGAATGGTAGAGAGGGCTCTTCGTTATCCCGCCCATCGGCCTTTTTTCATTCAACCGTCAGCAAACACATTTCGCGGGGGTTGCGTGGTCGAGGTGGGCTCAAAAACTTACAAGACATGAAGCGCAAGGCGCGTTATTTACCCAAACCCAGTTAGGGCAGTTGTGAGTATAGAAGTACTTGCATCGGTACTTGTAAAAGCCGCCCGCGCCGCTCATTGTGTTTGAGTTTGAAGAATTGGGGGAAGAGGATGAGGTTGAGGTTGAGAGCAGGTGGGTGGGTATGTGGGTATGCGAGTATGGAAGTATGAGAGTATGAGAGTATGAGAGGGGGAGTTATGATGATATGAGGAGAGGGCGAGAGGATGAGAGGATGAGGATGAGAGTATGAGGAGGAGGAGAAGAGTTCGTTTTGATTGATACAGGTGAGGATTGGAAGATGCGAGGCAATGGGCGAAGTGGATTGTCAGAAACGAGGAGAGGCTCTTATATGAACTACCCGCTGGCAGCAAGCGATCTGAATTGGATGACTAGGACGAAGAGAGACCTAGGCTGGGGAAAGGGTCGAACGATGTTCTTGTAGTACCGCTGATGAAAGGGAAAGGCCGACGGCCAACAGGTCAAGGATCCCCAGGCTGAGCGGAGCTCCAGGGCGGGAACGGGCTGGCATGATCAAGGTGCGTGCCGTCGCCTTTACATAGACTCGGACACTGCTGACGTCTCGGGACAGCTAATCCAGATGGCGAATGGCCGTCGACGTCGCAATGCCATTTTTCATGGGATTGACTGATGGGCCCCCGGCAAGCAAGCTTGAGCCATAACGATGCAGTGGGGGGAAGCAGTGCTACTCAGTACGTACAGTAAGTAGTACATGGAGGAGACGGAGGGGATGCAGTACGTAGTAGTCTAGTACGCACCAGTGAGTGACAGACAGGGAGCCCCTGCGAGCCTCCGGAAGAGGGCCGGTGGACAACCCACGAGGCACGAGCCCATGCGGTTGATGGAAGTGGATGTGGATGGGGATGGAGGTCGAGACGGCCGGCTGGCTCTGGCTCAGGCTCAGGCTCTAACTAAGGCAGTTTGCACTTTCTGGCGCCTCTGGGGCGTTAGTTGGAGGCTGCGACGTCAAGACATGCAAGCCGCCTTTGCTAGAGGCGGCTGTGGATGAGGTGCAGTGGGCAACGAACAAGCCTCTCTCTCTCTCTCTCTCTGCTCTGCAACTCTGGCTACGACGGAGTGTGAAGGTAGTGGTAGGTAGGTATGGATGGGGACTCAACACAATCACAAGCACACGCACAAGCACGGCTGCACGAGAAACGAGCACAAGCACGAGCACGAGCACAAGCGGCCACCCAAGAGGCCACCTCCAGCGGGAGGGACGGACGGGGACGACGAGGAAGACAGGGCGCGCTAGTTACACGTCCCGCCGGAGACGTGTGTCTGTCTTGGTTGTCGACTCTCTCTCTGTGGCGGCTGGTGTCGATAGTCCAAGGTCAACTGTCGAGGGCAAACAAGCGATCGGATGGGCTGCCGCGAAGCCACTCCAGCAACGCTATGGACTTGTGGTTCGTCTGTTCGATCGTGGGGCCATGGGCCGAGAGCTCAAACGGGCGTAGCGGCCGGCGGAATGGCGTGAGGTAGGGGGCGAGCGATGGATCAGGATCATGGATGGGTCATGACAGGGCGTGGTGGTTGTGGTGGTTGTGGTGGTGGTGGTAGTGGTGGTGGTCTCTGGGGAAGCATTCTTTGGCCTGTTTCTCACCCCCTCCCTCCCCTGGTACGATGGACGAGGAGACGATGCCGGGCGCTTTGCTTTTTCCCGTTGCACGGCGTCGGCGTTGTAGCGTTGGCGTTGGCGTTGGCGTTGTTGAGCCCGGCAATCACAATCACAATCACAGTCGACAACCACCAGCAGAACATGCCAATGCCAATGTCAATTCCGTGGGGCGTTGACATTGCACTGTTTGATGGTCGGAGGACAGCGGACGGCAGTGAAGCCACTTAGCGGCCAGTGGGCAACCCGCCAATGGCCCGTCTGCCGTGGTCGTGCCATGTGTCGTGCCATGGCTGCGAGAAGGCACCACTTCTCATATTGGGCCTTGTGGAGAATGGAGAATGCGATGGCGGTTGAGGCTGAAAGGCCTTCTCCAGCGATTCCAGTCCGAGTCCCAGTCCCAGTCCCAGCCCCAGGCCCCGTCCCGCCAGCAGCCGAAAGGGAAAAAGCAAACAAAACTCGAACAGAAGGGAAGGGAGATCCACAGGCGCGTGGCGTGGTGGCAGAAGTGGGTATTGCTGTACTCCGTGCTGCAACGTTTATAATTGCCGGCTCACGCAGAGCAAGTCGGAGTGTCAAGTTCAAAGCAACACCTTGGATCGTCATGGATGATGGGAGATGCCCGCCCTGGACCTGCCTTAGCCCGGGGCACAGAGACGACGAGGGCCCGGTCGTGGCTTTCGCTCTCGACGATGGGGAATTTCCTGGTGGTTTTCCCATGCTGGTAGGGGGAGTGAGTGACACACACCACACACCCCCCACCGAAAGAGACTCCGGTATATCATCACGGCCCTCGTTTTGCGTGTCCCGATGGCTTCGGCAGTGTCGGGGGGGGATCGCCATTTGGGGCTGGCCACTTCAAAGTTCGGCTAGCTTCCTTGCTGAAGCAGAAGCAAAAGCAGAAGCAAAAGCAGAAGCAGAGACGCCAGCGGGCAAAGCTACGAGGGGGAACTGGCAACTGGCAACTGGCACGACAAAAGCCGCGAGGTCGCAGTTACATACATACACACGCACACGCATACATACGTGCATACGTACATGCAAGCGGCTGCGCATTGCAGCCCGTTGCTTGCGTTTGAAACAGACGTCGACTCGCTCCATCGACGCAAGAAGCGCCCAAAGCTCAGCGCCCAAAGCTCAGCCAGTGTACAGTACAGTACAGACTCACTTACATTACTACCTCGTGACGAAAACGCCGTTGAGCATCCATCATCCGCCACAAATAGAGCTTCCGAGCAGGGGAAACCTGCCAGGAGCTATGACCGGCGCTGGCCATGTCCCGGGAAGAGCCCTGCACAGCGGCTTCGCCTTGGCGGGACGGTATGGCTATGAAGGATTCGGTTCCCCTTCTTCTGCTTCTTTTTCTTCTGCCTCGCAACGGGACCGGCGTCTGAGCAATGCTCGTGTGCGTGGGACCATGCCATGCTTGTTACAGCCCTTCCCGTGCGTTGGACCGGGCGTTTTTCTGCTGTATGATGGAATGTGTGCGTAGATAGTACGTGAGAGAGGGAGAGTGTGTGGGTGCACGAAAGAAGCTCCTTGTCTTGTCCAGGCTGTCTTGTCTGATAGACGCTTGCTTGTGGTTTTGCCACGCCTGAGCTGGTGGTTTCCTCGAGCCTCCCAACCGGGCAATTCTTTCGTCGCCTCGCCTCGCCTCCACTTCCCGCTTCCCGCATCCCGCTTGCCGCATACCGACTGCACCGTCACTCTACACGCCATCTTCACCGTCGCTCTCGTCACCCTCACACTGCTGCTGCTGCTGCTGCTCTTCTTGTTGCTACGCCTACTGCTATGTCTACGCGTACACTATATCGGCTGTATGTGCCAGATCATGTGCGGTGACGAGTCGGAAATACTAGTTGTCTCTTTCGATGGGCTTATATAATCCAACAGACGGGGGCAAACAACATGGACCTAGACTATCCTGTCTAGACCATCTATCTCTCTTGTCAAGTATCCGTGGCAAATCCCGACTACACGCCGAATCCTACCCGGACCTCATCTCCTCCCTTGGTCCCATGGCCCCAATCCACTGCCTGTCAGTTGAGCAGAGTCTGGCGACTGGGGAAGACAGCTCCGGGTTCCACGACATAAATCACGTTGTTTTTGCCCTCCAGGCATCCCGCCTTTTCGGACCTCACCCTTGGCAGGCATGCTCTCGCTCACCGCGTGGGGTCATCTTGATACCGGGCTGCAGGCTGCGCGCGAAGGGAGAGAGGCAGCGAGGCCGTTCGTTGGGGCAACCTCGGTTCTGGACGTGGCTTTCTTGTTCCCGCCGGACTGTCTATGGTCGCTGACCGAGTTTCTTTGTACCGGGTCAACTGATTCCGTGTTTGGAGGCTTGTGTTCCCGGTACCATGTAAGTAGCGGACGAGCTCCAGGGCTTGACTTACACCCCGGGTTTGTCCTCTCGCGTCGCCTCGAACCCCAAGAACAGGGTAAGACACCGGAGCTCCACCGCGGTGCCCCAAGCTCACAGACTGATTCCCTCCTCCGGCTTCGTCTCCTCTCTCCCGGGCCGCGTCCTCTCCCGCCCTCCGAAACGATGAGGCCTGACGTATGTTGTGGTGGTGGCTCTCAAGCATGTACTTCCAGACCTCACCTCACCTCACCTCAACTCACCGCACCTCACCGCACCCCACACAGCATATATATACACATACAAACATACACACATATCCCGCGGGGGAGGGTTTGGATGAAGAAGCAAAACCCGTACCCAGGTGCCCGGGAGTTGGGTATCTCGCCCGCGCAGGCGAATTGCTTTTTCGATCTGCCCGTCTCTCCACAGTTTAGTTTAGTTCGGTTTGGCCTGGCTCCCCCCGTCTCTCGGCTAACACCAACAACAAACCACACGCCCCCCCTTCCTCTCCCCGTGGCGAAACGGATGTGATGGAGTTGCGCCCCGCGGCTGCAGCCCGCGAACAACGAGAGGGAAAAAAAGAAGCAAGGATGTCTCGAACCCTGGCTTTGCCGTTCATTGACTGACGTCTTGGCCCACGGCACCTGTTGAGTGCTGGCCTTCAATTGAACATATCCCCAAGGCTGATCATGACCTCCACCCGCCCCCTACTACCCTCTTGATACTGTCCGAGGGAGGGGAACAACACAAACGGCGCACTACATAGATAGGCGTACTCGCCCTACCAGACCGTGGTGGGCCTCGATGACGGCCCGCGTCCCCTATCCCGCGAGGCGACAGGGCGGGAGGGCTTGGAACGGTAGGGCGGCCGGGGGCCTAGCCTTGCCTCGCCATGCAACGCAATCGCCGATGCGACGTCGTCGACGAACAAGAGTTCTGACAGGAGACCGGTCTTGTAAGTGGTGGTGGTGTGCGGCCGCCGTCATGGTCCAGCCGAGTTCGGGGGTCACGCATGCCGTACGTATCTCTTTCTTTAATCGGCCATCGTGTTTCCTCTAACCAGTAGCAATGATATGATATGAGCCTCCTTCCGCCGCTGCCTTGTCTTGCCTTGTCTCGTCTCGTCTCGTCTCGTCTTTTCCCGCCTTCTCCCTTCTCTCTCTGCTGCATACACGTGCGCGAGTAAAACAGACCGACCACACCCTTTCCACATCCATCTCCACCTCCGCTTCACGTCTCCCGCCTCCTGTTTAGCAGCCCGTGGTCCGCAGCCCGCAACCTGTTGTACCACCGCCGCCCCCGGAATCAAAAACCGGGGCTCACATCAAATCAACCGTCGAGAAGCAAAGGCGGGGGAGATGAGAGAATTCAACAGAGAATGGCTGCCGCATGAAACGCCCCGTAACTCAACCAGTCAGCAACTGTGCATTCGCAGTTGGGCTGGGAGGTGCTTTTTTCCCTTCCCCTCGAGAACCCCGGTTGATCCATGCAGAACATGCATGTAGAAACCAGGGCTCCTGCAGAAATAAATAAAAAGAGGCAATGTACAACGAGACTGAGGCGACGTTTTCTTTCTATCGGGGTGCTCTCTTTTGGGGGCCTCACTCGCCGATTGCATAGCGTGGGGGGCCTCTCATCGTCCCGTCTTCATCGCCTCCTTGCGACGCTTCTTCTCGGCAGCCCGGGTTAGAGATCGTTTGATATCGCCCTGCTCGAAACTGTCCAGGTCGTAGTAGGTCGGTGCAATTTCCTGCGTAACGGTGTTAGTAAGACCCATTTCAGGCTTCTAAGTTGTTTGACTAAAGGGAGACGAGGGCCGTGGAAGAGGAAGAGAAAGAAGTAAAGGGCCACATACCATTAACCACTCGGGGCGGATACCCGTGCAAGTTCGGATATATTGCTTCGACGTCAGGACGAATTCATTGTAGAGAACCCAATCGAACTCAGTGCGAAGCACAGTCGAAGGGTGGATGAGAACGGCCTGGTCATCCTTGACAGTGCGGTACAGCTTGCCAGAACTTTCCTTCATGGCGACCTGCATGAAGAAACCAGAGAGCAGGGCGCGGCGAATGTTATTGTAGTAGTTCTTATCCTCAAAGGGCGTTGACATAAGCTCGAGGCCATGTGTGTCCATGATGCGCTTGAGCTGGTTCCGGACGTTGTCGGCGCTGGACAGGTGGCGGAACGACAGGAAGTGCTCGTGACACCAGTTCTTGGCAGAGTTGGGATCGTTCGTTTCCTGGCCCTTGAAGGCGTGGTAGGCGTTGAGGAGTGTCAAGTGATCACCATCTGGGTGGCTGAACTGCGCCTTCATCTCATCGGCGCGCTTGCGATTCGCCGCGGGGCGGACAAAGATCTGAGGCACTGAGAGGAGCGATGTGATGGACAGGATCTCGTTGGAGCAGTAAAACTCGGGCGACGAGATGAGCATGACAGCGAGAGACGGGTCCAGGGGGAACGCGGAAGCCAAGCTGCCCAGTGTCGTGAGCTCGCCATCGTCGTCGAGGCAGGCGAGATAGTTGAGCTCCTCGAGGGCACGCATCATGGTCTCCGGGGCAGGGGGGTCCATGAGATCGAAGTGGACGAGGTCCTCGACGCCGAGCTTCTTCAGCTCCAGTACCGTGTTTGAGAGGTTGGAACGGAGAATCTCGGGGTACGTCGCCTCGATCAGCTCCTTCTTGAAGGCCTTCTCTGTGTACAGGCGGAAGCACTTTCCAGGCTTCGTACGACCGGCACGACCAGCACGCTGCTGGGCCGAGGCCTTGGAGATGGGGGAGACGAGAAGAGACTCGACACGAATTCGGGGGTTGTAAATCTTCTGCTTGCTGAAGCCCGGGTCCACCACATAAACGATGCCGTCAATGGTCAAACTAGTCTCGGCGATGTTGGTTGACACGATGACCTTTCTGCCGGGACGACCTCCTGCGCGAAGGGGCCCGGGAGCCTTGTCGAAGATGCGTTGCTGCTGGTGAGGGGGCAGAGTACCGTACAAGGGATAGACAGCGAGAGGGCCGGCATTGACTTCGCGTATTAGCTCGTCGCCCTCGAGGCTGATTTTCCTGCAGGCATCTTCAATCTCGTCTTCTCCAGTCAGGAAGAGCAAAACGTCGCCTTCGGGCTCGGACGCGTGAATCTGAAGGACAGTTCGGATGGCGGCCTCGACGTAGTCACGCTCCGGCTCGGGGGTGTAGAAGATCTCGACGGGATGGGTTCGTCCTGGAACAGCCAGCAGCGGCGCGTCGTTGAAGTACTTTTGGAACTTTTGAGCATCGAGGGTGGCGGACATGATGATGATCTTGAGGTCTGAGCGGCGCGTGCAAATCTGCTTGAGCAGGGCCATGAGGATATCGGTAGAGAGGGTTCTCTCGTGAGCCTCGTCGAGAATGATACAGCTATAGCGCGACATTTCGTGGTCGTGCATGGCCTCGCGCAGCAGCATACCGTCGGTCATGTACTTGAGTATGGTCCTGGGACCCGTCATGTCCTCGAAACGGATGCTGTAGCCGACCTCCTCGCCGAGGGTAACGTCCATCTCGTCGGCAACACGCTGGGCCACGGACATGGCGGCGACTCGACGGGGCTGGGTACAGGCGATGATTTTTCCGGTGACCTGGGGGATTTCATCGTAGACGACGTACTGCGGGATCTGGGTCGTCTTGCCTGAACCCGTCTCTCCGACGAAGACAAGGATCTGGCTCTCGTGGTACTTGTTGAGGAACTCTTGCCTGGAGTTTCGAGATTAGCAAGAACTTCTTCAGCGGATTGAGCCGTTCGCCCGCGCGGAGACGCGCGGACACGGGAGACTAGACAAACCTTTCCTTGTGGACGGGGAGATCCCGACGGGTCTGGAGGATCTGGAAGTACTTCTGGGAGTGCGGCCGGCCTGTGAAGGGGTTCGAATCCGAGTTCTCGGCCTTGGAAGCCTCCTTGGCCGTGGTCTTATGGCGTCTCATACCGGCGAGAGGCGAGTCGGACGAAACCTCCTCGTCATAGCCGCCGTTGCGATTGCCGTGCATGTGGGCGAGGTACGGGTTGTACTTGGCGTCGGCGCCGTCCTCCTTCCTTGACTTCTTGCGCGAGGAGTCGTCGGCGTCGGCACTGGAGCGCTTCCCGCCCTTGGTATCGGACATTGTTCGTTGTTGGAGAGAGAAGGGGGTAGGGAGGTCCAACTAGGGGGAGAGGAAGAGAAGAAATGCGCGGGCGAGGCTGAGGTTTTGTGTTGATATCCCCGTCTGCCTGCCAGAAAATTTTGGCGGGACAAAGATGGCCGCTTCTTATCGATAAGGAGGACCCTTGTCCATGTCACAGTGCGAGGAACCGAGAGGCTTCGAGGATCTTGGACTGTATGAACTGGGTCATGAAAGAAGGCAATAAGTCGTCACGAGGTTTTCTGGTGTTGCGCATCGTGGTACCATTTCCGTTTCTCTTCTTCCCACAACTGGCTATTCACTCTAATTTCTGGTTCCTCTCGACTGCGCAGAATGGACCAACAAAGTGTTTAGACCTGGCGCACACTGTGCTTGGTTTTCAGGGTCTCCCACCTTCTCTCAAACTCACCGCGAAAATCGTCCTCTTGTGCGAATTGAGCTCACGGCAACTTCAAGATTTAGGTTAGGCTCGTCTACATACAAGGCGACTATCCAGGTTGTGATTCAGTATATTTCTCCAAGAGACGCCCCCCTGTCATTTATCTCGGAACTATCGCAGGGCGATATCTTCCGACATCTCCCTCTTGTCCATCACACAATTGTTTTGTTTGGCGGGGTGATTTACTCCACCATCGGAAATCTCAGCCTCCGTTAGTAGGCTCACCAGAACAGCCTCACAATTCACCAACATTCACCGCGATACCTGCAATGGCATCTGACGGGTCTGGATTCGGCATGTCCGACGGCTTCGGCTCTCAGCAGCCTGCCTTCCACATAGGCCAACATGACTCGACCCGAGAGGCGCCCCTCACTGACTTACAGTATGGCCATCTGCTCAACCACGGTGTAAGTCGTCAGCCAACATGCCCGTCGCTGACGCCCGAGGGCAATGCCATTGACTGCGGATAGCTGGCCTTTGTGACGACCCCCATCACCAACAATCATTTCCGCGACCGCGTCTTCGCCCTCGTCGAGCAGCACCTCGCCACGCTCGCTGGCGAAGGCAACACGCCCACCACCAGAGCCACAGCCGCGCGTGAGGATCCCATCCTGCCGCCTCTGACCCCCAAGGACACTGGCCTGTTCCCCAGCGCTGCCGTCAACACGTACACGGCGTACATCAGCCCCTGGATTGACCTGTGCTCCACCAACCCCGTCGTCTCTAGCATCTCCCGCCAGGTGCTCAACCTCGAGGTCAACTACGCCAACTTTTGCGGCGTCCGGAGCGTCATCATCACTGGGCCCCAGCGGGACGCCTCCAGAGATGGCGGTAACCAGGGCCTCGCTCAGTACTCTCGTGCCGTTGAGGAGGCTCTCACTATCGGTGGCCGCGTGACTTTCCTAGTCCACATGCCCATGTACCGTGAGCCCGGCGAGGAGTCCAAGGTCAAGACCCTCACATCTCTACAGTCTGAGCAGCCTCCCAAGGTCGATGGGAAGGACATTGATCTTTTCACGGCCTGGGATTCATGGCATCATGTCCGAACCGTCTGTAATTACAACACGCGGCTCTTTGTTGGTGTGTTCCCATCCTCCCTCGACGCTTTTGCACTTACTGACTGGTGATTTTAAGCGCTGCAATTACCCCGGATCATGCCTGAGAGGGATCTCCAAGACCGCTGGTTCGCGGAGCCTCTGCATTACCTGACTCTGAGTCCCTCCATCTTCCAGACTAACAAGAGTGGCTTCCCGTCTTTGTCCAAGCATCACCAGAACCTCATCTTCTCTTACGTTCGTCTGAAGAACTTGCCGTGGATCATGCTCTGCGATGCTGGTCCGGACGTATCTCACATCAAGGGTGATGCCCAGTCTTTGCAGAACCTGGACTCCCAAGCCGACTTTCCCACCATAGGCGAGGCCCAGAACCAGATCTTATCAAAGGCGCAGGGGTCCCAGAACGACACGAATTCTTACATCTCCTACCTCCGGTGGCTCGAGTCCCAGCAGCCTCCTCTGTCGGTTCTTGAGGGCCCAACCCTGACCAGTTTCCAGGACTGGCTCCAGTCGCCCCTTCAACCTCTATCGGACAACCTCGAGTCTGCCACCTACGAGGTCTTCGAGGGCGACCCTGTCAAGTACAACCAGTACGAGGCAGCCTGCTACGAGGCCTTGAAGGAGTGGAAGGAGCTCAAGAAGCCTACCTCCAAGGAGGGCGCCGTCGTCGTCGCTGTTGCCGGCTCGGGCCGTGGCCCTCTCGTCACCCGCGCGCTGAAGGCCGCCGAGGATGCCGGTGTTGCCATTGACATGTGGGCTGTGGAAAAGAACCCCAACGCGTATGTGTACTTGCTGCGTCAAAACGAGATGGTCTGGAACGGCAAGGTCAAAGTTGTCAAGACGGATATGCGTGCTTGGAAGGGCCCCATCGTCTCCGAGTCGCCCGAAGGACCCGTCTATGGCAAGGTCGACATCCTCATCTCGGAGCTGCTAGGTTCCTTTGGCGACAACGAGCTGTCTCCCGAATGTCTTGACGGCATCCAGCACGTCATGGCCAAGTCCCACGGCATCTCCATCCCTAGCTCCTACACCGCACACTTCAGCCCCATCTCCACCCCCAAGATCCACGCCGACCTGCTTACACGCGTGCCCACCGAGCCCAACGCCTTCGAAACCCCCTGGGTCGTCCGGCTCTACGCCCTCGACTTTGTTTCTCATAAGGTGCCGGGCCACCCGCGCTTCCAGGAGGCCTGGGAGTTCTCCCACCCTATCCCCGACACAACGCTTGCAGCCGTCGAGGCTCGACGGTCGGGAGGTGTTGTGGGTGGTGGTGGTGGAAGCATGTCCGGCGCGGCGGGCGCCAACGACCACAACTCGCGATACTGCCATCTCACCTTTGTGTGCCGGACAAGGGGCGTCACACATGGACTGGCGGGCTATTTCGAGTCAACTCTCTACCAATCGCAGCTCGAGGGCAACCAAGACAACAAGGTGGAGATCAGCACGCACCCGGAGCGCATCGACCAGAAGAGCAAGGACATGATTTCATGGTTCCCCATCTTCTTCCCTCTCAAGGTAAGCTTGAAGCCCATTCTATTTTCCCCGCACTGGAAAACGGGGTTTCCTACGCAACGTTTCGTGCAGGGACTAACACCAACATTCACAGAAACCACTTTACTTCCCTGCCGACACGGAGCTGGAGATTAGCATGTGGCGGCAGACGGACGACACGCGAGTGTGGTATGAATGGCTGGTCGAGGCCTGGACGTGGGTCGGACAGTCGCAGCGTATCAAGGTGGCCTCGTCGGAGCTGTGCAGCAGCCGCGAGGTGGCGTGTTTGATGTAGATCTTCTGAGGTGACGAGCGGAGACGAGCAGATGGATTCATATAAGGCTCGCGGTTTGGATCTGAAATGTGTGATTTTTCTGCCGTCGGGCGAAGAGAAAAGTTTTTGTTTGGAGACGGGAAGTCGTTTGTGCCCGTGACTGTCTTGTCTCCCTGTATGTGATGTTGGATACCATGACAGACCAGCGCACGGCATGGGGCCTCTTTTCTCGGTCGATGATGAACCCTACCAACAGCCATAAACGCCGGCTCCGAAACCAATCTCAGTCTCTAGATCAATGACTCCAAAGACCTCCCGGAACCAAAGCCATGCTGGCTATCCGCCTCCTCCTGTCGTTGATTTTAGCCCCTTCGCTCGCGTGGTCTAGTTTGTCGTTCGCGCGTGAGTCGTTTGTTTTCAGCCTTCCATCTTAACGTCGCCGCTCTCGCCCTGGTCGGCGCCTCGGATCCAGAGAACGTTGTTACACCTGCATCACGAATCGTCAGTTTCGAAGCCTCATTTCCTTCTCCCTTCCACTCCCTCAAACAAAGAGCACAGCTAGTTGCGAGGGCAGCTTGGCTTGAGAGATGTGATGTTGGGTGGTATTTACCGGATGAGGACCTGACCAAGGGTACCGGTCATCTTCTGGTCGATGTACTCCTCAGTGTCGCGCAGCTGGATGTTCATGTAGCTGTCGATGCTGACCAGTCTGCCCTTGTACTCGGTCTCGCCCCACTTCAAGCGAACGACGATGTTCTTATCGACACTGCGCACCGGGGAAGCGTTAGCATGGTCTCTCATGTGGAAGCGGCTCCGAGGTCGCGGGGGAGGGCGGTGGGACGTACAGGTCCTGAAGCATAGGACGGGGGTTTACGGGAACGAACTGTTGTAGCCTGTGTCAGTCATATTTCCGTGGGCAGGAGGAGAGAGGGGAGTATGGCAAAGCGTACACTCATGTTGAAGGCGGGGCGTTGGTGGCTTGTCAGGCTGCGATTGGGAGCCTTGTGGTGGAGGTTCGCGACGAGACGAGGCTGGCAGCTTGGTAGTGGTGGTGAATTTTTGGTGTTGCAGGGACGGGATCGGAAGAACTATTCGGGGAGGAGCAGTAGGGAGTGAGCGGTACGTACCCAAGTACCTTCCATCCATTCTACTAGACTCTCGTGAATCTTACTCAGCCCTGCAAGCTGCAGGTGGGGAACCCGATCCCATGGTAAATATTCGTATTAATTACTCGCGAGACGAGGTCTGCTGACATTGCCGATGCTGCAGGCATCGAAAGCTTAATTCATTGGAAGGAGCATGGAATTGCTAGGAATTATCCATTTTAGATGAGATGTGAATTTGAAAGGAACCAAACAGTCTACGTTCACTATCTGATGGATGGTTTAGGAATCAACAGTATGACATGGAGTTACCGACACGATATCATCAGCATTGATATATTGATGATACTGTTAAGGAAAAGAATTTAGCGGTGACGTAGAAAGGCAAACGAATTAGGCATCATGACTCGTGACTCACTATCGAGAGGTGACGAAATCTCGCATCTCAGCTTAACATGCCGTGACCCACGATGTCGGGATGAGCATTTCCATTTTTAGCACCGGCCATCTCTATCGCCTGGAACTACTGGTATACTTGACAATAAAACGGAAACTATCAAAATGGTCCCCGACGAGGAGGCCTTGTAGTAGCAGTATCTCCGTGTCAGTTAGGAACCGGTCTTTGATGGCCGCGTGACCGCTCCTGGTCCCCGAGCGGTCAGTGAGCGTTCCTGATTCTCCCGGATGAAACACTTCGTTGGACGAATTTCTCTCGGAACGCCCACCTGGAGGCTCATGGCTTACGGCTGAGCGTCGCTGTTTGCAACGAGGGAGCTTTGCAGCGAGGCGTTTTTTTTCTTCATATTTTACTAGCTTTCTTGTCTCTCTGTAGTCCGTATCTAGTTGTGAGGTAGCTTTTGTGAACCCTATATAAGGTGAGAAGGTGTTCGCCCGTTTCATCCATCCAAATACTACGACCACATTTCTTTTACCATCACCACTACCATTATCGTCACTCATGTCCAACTTTCACCTCAGTTACCAGTGGCTCCACTTCACCAGGCCGTCGGGACCGCCCTCACCCATTCCCAATGGTCTCGAGCGCCACTGGGTCGACACACCACAGGGCACTCTCGAGATTCTCTCTGCGAAGCCCGTAACGGCCACAATTGGCCCGCCTGTCTTCTTCTGCCATGGTGGTATGGGGGGCGCCTGGGTCTGGACTGAGTACATGCAGTATCTCGCCGCCCGTGGTGTCCCCTGCTACGCCATCTCCCTGCGTGGCCACGGCGACTCGTGGCATCCGTCCTCCCTGCGCATGGTGTTTGCGACGTCGCGCCGCGCGCTGGGCGATGATCTTGTCGCCGGCATTGAGTGGGTGCAGGCCCGGGAGAACAGCGAGGTCGTGCTCGTTGGGCATTCGAGCGGCGGTGGGCTCAGCCAGGGCATCTTGTCGGAGGGAAGAATCAATGTCAAGGGATTGGCACTGCTGGGTGCAGTGCCGGCCTATGGATCGTAAGTACCAACTGCAAATGGAATACGTGATGAACACCGCCGAGCTTGTATGCTGACAAGGACTGCTGTAGAATGGGCATCTACATGAACTGGGCCAAGCTGGACCCTTGGTTCACCATCCGCCTCATCTTCCACGGCTGGCACTCCAATTCGCCACTGTCGCACCCGGTCCTCACGCGCCGAGCCTTCTTCGGCGACAGCTTCCCGCTCTCGGCCGTGATCCCCTTCCAGCGCCGCCTGAACCGATACGAAAGCTACGGGTGGCCGTTCAGTATGATGAGAGCGTTCGCGTCGGCGGGCTCGATCCTGCGGCACATCCACAACGGCGGGGCTAGCGGAACCAAACTCCTGGTGATGGCGGGCTCGCAGGACAAGCTTATGACGGCGCAGGTGACGCAGGAAACGGCGGCGTTTTATCGGGCAGCGGTGGACCCGGAGGGTGAGGGGGTGCGGATGGAGGTTGTGGAGGGCGCGGGGCATCATTTGCAGAACGATGTGCAGTGGGAGGATGGCGCGGGGAAGCTACTGGATTTCTACAAGGGGATTGCGTAGTGGAGAGAAGGAAAAGCTGGAGCTGGGTTAGATTTTGATTGAAAGATTTGGGGCTCGGGACGAGCTGACGATTCCTCCGGGCGGAGCTCCTCTGGCCATGTCTTGGTGTTTAGGGTATTCGGCGCTGCGAGGAGGTTGTGAGCTACTGTATACTTAGATGCTGTGTTTAAGTGATATCCCTTCTCAGGTCAAGAGGCAAGAACTTCCGGTTGTTTTGGGTTGTTTTGCCAAGCTGTGGTTAATACACAGCTCAACTCATCAATTCTCACTTCGGTGCCAGAGGTCATCTGGTTGATGACCATCATACGTAGGTTCACTGGTGTTCGGGCCAAGATGCCGACGAACCTCCGAATCGCTTTCCTCTCCATGGCGGGGTTCTTTCAGCGAGTGTCTCCCCCGCCGGAACCGGCCCCTGGCCGACGCTGTAGCAACGAGTACCGGGGATGCTTGCCCATTACAGTCTGCACTCTGTAGTCTAGAAGGGACGGGGTTGGAGACTACTAGGATCGCAGCAGTCCCAGCCCTTACCTCTGCCCCAGGAAATCCGGAGCAGTAGCACCTCATTACGAATCCACCTGGTCTGGTCTGGTCTGCTACTCCTACCCTTTCTCCCGACCGCGTAGGTGAGGTACATATTTTCCCCCTCTCTACTCTCTTCTTACCACCCACCCTCGGGCTCTTTCCGAGTCTCCGTTCAGACCTGCACCGACGCCCGGCATCCCGGAGTCGGAAGACGTCCGTAGCATCCCTTTCGGAACTCCTGGCACTCGGCGTCACTGCCCGTCCGTACATCCCGCGTCCGCCCAGAAGGTAGGGTTGGTTGTTCAAGCTGGCTTTCGTGCAGCGGCTTGCGTTTTCGGGGGTCGGAGTGGGAGCGGGAACTGCAGCAGCAGCAGCAGGCGTAGCAGCAAGTGGTGTGGTCGGCGCAGCCGTCAGGGCCACAGTTCGCAGCGGCAGGCAGGTACGACACCACCACCACCACCACCACCACTACAGCACCTCGTCGCTCCTGCTTAGATCGGCAATGGAGCCCCGCAGGCCGGACCTGTCCGCCGACAGCCCCTCCTCCGCCTCCTCTTCAGCTTCGGCCGCCGCATCGGCCGGGAGGATCTCCCTTGTGTCGAGACACTTGATACAGTCTTCATCTCCTTCATCCTCCTCCTCTTCTTCTTCTTCAACCCAAACTTCTTCCTTCCCTCAGCAACAGCGCCGATACTCTTCATCCTCCACCATGTCGTCCCAACCCCCGCATGCCACTCTGCTCATCCCTGGGCCCATCGAGTTTGACGATGCCGTCCTTCAGTCTATGAGCCACTACAGGTAACTCCTCCTCCTCTACTATATGTCGATCATCACGATATAGTCCAATTGCTGACGTTTGTCTTCTTCCATAGTGAGAGCCATGTCGGTCCTGCCTTTGTCAACACCTTCGGCGAGACCCTTTCCATGGTTCGCAAGCTCTTCCAATCGACCGATTCCGCCGCCCAACCCTACGTCATCTCCGGTTCCGGCACCCTGGGCTGGGACATTGTCGCCGCCAACCTCCTTGAGGCCGGCGAGGATGCCCTTGTCCTCAGCACTGGCTACTTCGGCGACGCCTTCGCCGACTGCCTGCGAACCTACGGCGCGAACGTGACCAAGCTCGATGGCGAGGTCGGAGGCCGACCCCAGCTCCCCGATATCGAGAAGGCCCTCTCAGAGAAGAAGTACAAGGTCATCACCGTCACTCACGTCGACACGTCGACCGGCGTTCTCAGCGAGCTCAAGGACCTAACTGCGCTTGTTCGCCGAGTGTCCCCCGAGACTCTCGTCATTGTTGATGGCGTTTGCAGTGTCGCGTGCGAGGAGATTGCCTTTGATGCGTGGGGTCTTGATGGTGTCGTGACGGCTAGCCAGAAGGCCATCGGCTGCCCCGCTGGCCTCTCCATCTCCTTCTTCAGTGGCCGCGCGATGGATGCCTTCAAGAACCGCAAGACTCCCCCCACCTCGTACTTCGCCTCCATGAAGAACTGGACCCCTAGTGAGCCTCGCCCCTTGGAGACGCAGCGTAGCTTGCCACCATTGCTGACCCATGACCAGTTATGCAAAACTACGAGAACAAGAAGCCTTCATACTTTGCCACTCCCTCTCCCCAGCTCATCCACGCCCTGCACACGGCACTCACTCAGATCCTAGCGAAGCCCCTGGCCGAACAGTTCCAGAAGCACATTGAGGTGTCCGACAAGGTCAAGAAGGCTGTGACGGACCTGGGTCTTAAGGTGGTTGCCACCAAGACGGAGGACCAGGCACACGCCATGACGGCTATCTATCTGCCCGAGACCATCCAGATCGCCGACGTCTTGCCCAAGCTAGCTACCAAGGGTGTGGTGTTTGCGGGTGGCATTCACAAGGCGATTGCGACGCGGTACATTCGATTCGGACACATGGGTGTCAGCGCGGTAAGTTCTTTCCGGGGTTCGAAAAAGAAGAAAAAAGGCAGTCGCTAACGTGTTATGCAAACAGTTGGACCCCAACCGAAAGCATATTGACAAGGCTCTGGATGCCCTGCGGGATTCTTTGTCTGAGGCTGGATATAAGGCATAGACGAAAGGTGTTTGAAATATACGAGCTTAGAAATCACTGCGCGCGTGTCATCAAGACAGCGGGCAGGGAGGGAAATACAATACAAGAAAAAAAATTGGATAGACCTGGTTGATGTGTCTTGAGGAATGCGGATGTGCGCCTTGGTGTATGTATGTTTCAAGATTGACGATTGCCGCGATGGGACGGATATTTCGGGTGGCTGGAGTTGTTGGATAGTCGGATCGTCGGATAGACTATCTTATCTGTCACAATAGTACTCCGTACTCCTTGCCGACATCAAAATGTTCAAACGGCGCTTCACGAATGTTCAGGGATCTACTTGTTGGTGTCAAGAAGCCGGATTACTCCATCAGCTCATGAGTCCGGATATACAGGGACAGAAGGCTCTGCAGAAGCAAAGGTGGTTCGGGCCACTCCGTATGGACTTAAAGATGAGCTCTGCGATCGATCGAGGTGGGGTGGAAACCAGGTTGCCTTTCGGACAACGCAGAAGGCTGGGAGCAATGGTGGGATTTCTCATCACATGTACCCGGTACTTGGGCTACAGCGTCATGGTTGCTGGGCCGCGCCGCTGGTTACCTGGGCCGCTGGTGGAATTAGCGGTGTCGGGTTGCCGGGTTAAAAGTCGCCGGTTCACTGGCGGCGCGGATTCACGTTGGGTAGTGGAGGTCTTAGGTACTTGTGACGAAAAAATGCCCCTCCCCCCCGCTGACAAAATCAATCGCATCCCCTCTCCTCTCCCCGCAGCCGGGCGGTGGTTGTTCCAGCTGTTGGGTTTTGGTGTCGTCGTTCACTGTGACGACCACTGTGAAGGCCACTGTGAAGGCCACTGTGAAGGCCACTGTGAGCGGTGTTGTTACCTGGCGATGCCTCTAGGCGGAGGCGGCGTCCCCTCCACTAAATCCGACCAGCTAAAGTGCACTGGGTCTTCCTTACCATTGGATATCTTCCCATCTCTCTTCGAACCTCTCTTCTCACTCACCTCACCACACCGACGTCGTCCGCTTTCCCATCCACCCTCTTTCTCCCTCTTCCCTCTCTCGCCGCCTGGCTCGTATCCTTTTTCGGATTCTTCACGACCACCACTGCAACCGCAACCGCGTCCTCTCTTCTCTTCCCGCCTCTCCCCCTCTATTTCCACTTGGTTAGACCGTGCGCTGCTGCTGCTGTCGTCCAGTCCCTCGGCTGTCTCTTCTTCCCTGCCAGGCTGGGGCTCTTCTCTCTTGCTACAACTCCTCCCTCCCCCGCCTTGCCCGCCACCTCAAACCGCCCAACTTCTTCACAACGCTCCCCCGTGAGCCCGCCGTCCAGCATGGCTATCTCCATTGACGAGCTGGACGTTTTCGTCCGCTCCTTCTACGAGGGTCGCGGCGAGCAGGTATGTCCTCAGTTGCCCGCCTGGTCCTCTCGTTTTTTCAGCCTGGCCCCGCGCGCCAGGCTATGCACAAGATGCCCAGAACTGACCCGTCGCTGTTGTAGCAAAAAACCGCCCAAGCTGCACTCAACCAGGTACGAAGAACCCCACACGAACCCGGGTGCCCAAAGGACGACACCAACTGACTTTTTCTGCAGTTCAAGGAAGACCCGGATGCCTGGCTCATGGTCGACAAGATCCTCTCCGACGCGCAATACCCCCAGACCAAGTGTGCGTCTCTCCCCGCCTCCTCCTTGGCCCGCCCACCCACCGGACCAAACACACGATAAAAT
Source organism: Neonectria sp. DH2 (assembly GCA_003934905.1). Classification (NCBI taxonomy): domain Eukaryota; kingdom Fungi; phylum Ascomycota; class Sordariomycetes; order Hypocreales; family Nectriaceae; genus Neonectria; species Neonectria sp. DH2. Next base: position 690,145 of record RQWH01000013.1, on the reverse strand, counting down.
AATGGCGTAGCTAACAATGTTCGACAGACTTGGGTCTGCAGGTTCTTGATAATGTCATCCTGACGAGGTGGAAGGTTCTCCCCCGGGAGCAGTGCCAGGGTTCGTTTCCCCCACCACCCCGAGGCCTTTGACTGATGCTGATTGTGTCGCCCCCAGGAATCCGAAACTTCATTGTCCAGTTTATCATTCAGTGCTCGAGCACCGAGGAATCGTTGCGCCAACAAAAGACACTGCTCAACAAGCTCAACCTCGTCCTCATTTCCGTCCTCAAGCAGGAGTGGCCACACAACTGGCCAACCTTCATCAACGAGATCATCTCCTCCTGCCACTCAAACCTATCCATCTGCGAGAACAACATGATCATTCTGCGCTTGCTCTCCGAGGAGGTCTTTGACTACTCCGCCGAGCAAATGACTTCCACCAAGACCCGCAACCTCAAGCAGACCATGTGCGCCGAGTTCTCCCAGATCTTCAACCTCTGCCAGGAGGTCCTCAACACCGCCGACCAGCCCAGCCTCGTCAAGGCCACCCTCGAGACACTCCTTCGCTTCTGCAACTGGATCCCTCTGGGTTATATTTTCGAGACCCCACTCATAGAGACTCTGCGAACCCGCTTCCTCCCCACCCCCGAGTTCCGGAACATCACTATGCAATGTCTCACTGAAATCGGCGGCCTACAGACTGGTGGCCCTGGCCAGCCTAACTCGTATGACGAGCAGCTCGTCAAGATGTTCACCGAGGTTCTCAGCACCATTGCTAACATCATTCCGGTCACCCTGGACCTGAAGTCGACATACCCCAGCAGCAACTCGAGGGATCAGGAGTTTATCCAGAATTTGGCACTCTTCCTCTGCAACTTCTTTGGGATGCACCTGAATGTATGTCTTGCCTGTCTTTAAGCTGTATGACTTACAGAGCACTAACTGGAGTGACAGCTCATCGAGAACCTCCCCAATCGCGACTATCTCATCCACGGACACTACTACCTCATCAGGATATCGCAGATCGACGACCGCGAAATCTTCAAGATTTGCCTAGACTACTGGCTCAAGCTGGTTCAGGAGCTCTACGAGGAGATGCAGCAGCTTCCCATAACCGACGTCAACCCCCTCATGGCCGTCAGTGGAGGTGTGTCGGGCAGCGGTGCCCCCAACCCGTCCCTTCTCATGAGCTACCCTTTACGAAAGCACAAGTACAATGAGGTCCTGTCCAACTTGCGGGTAGTCATGATCGAGAAGATGGTTCGTCCCGAGGAGGTCTTGATTGTTGAGAACGACGAGGGTGAAATTGTGCGAGAATTCGTCAAAGAGAGCGACACCGTGCAGCTTTACAAGACGATTCGAGAGTGCCTGGTTTACCTAACTCACTTGGATGTGGTCGATACCGAGAACATCATGACTGAGAAGCTGGCTCGACAGGTCGACGGAACTGAGTGGTCTTGGCACAACTGCAACGTCCTTTGCTGGGCCATCGGCTCTATTTCCCTGGCCATGAACGAGGAGACTGAGAAGAGGTTCCTTGTCACTGTCATTAAGGACCTCCTTGGACTGACAGAGATGAAGCGCGGAAAGGACAACAAAGCTGTCGTCGCCAGTAACATCATGTACATTGTTGGCCAGTACCCCCGCTTCCTCAAGGCCCACTGGAAGTTCCTCAAGACGGTCGTCAACAAGCTGTTCGAGTTCATGCACGAATCTCATGAAGGTGTGCAGGACATGGCCTGCGACACGTTCATTAAGATTGCCCGACAGTGCAGAAGGCATTTCGTTGCCCTCCAGCCTAGTGAGCAGGAGCCCTTCATTGAGGAGATTGTCAGAAACATGGGTAAGATTACATGTGACTTGACTCCTCAACAGGTCCACACTTTCTATGAGGCTTGCGGTTACATGGTCGCGGCCCAGGGCAATAAGCACCAGCAGGAGAGGCTACTTTCTGACCTCATGGCAATCCCGAACGCCGCTTGGGATGAGATTATCAAGCAGGCCACGATGAACCCTTCCATCCTGCAGGACTCGGAGACAATCAAGGTCATTGGCAACATCATGAAGACTAACGTGTCGGCTTGTTCGTCGGTGGGACCTTACTTCTACCCTCAAATTGGCCGCATTTACCACGACATGCTCCAGATGTACAATGCCACGAGCACTTTAATTTCCGACGCTGTTGCCCGGGACGGAGAGCTGGCCACTAAGATGCCCAAGGTCCGAGGTCTACGAACCATCAAGAAGGAGATTCTGAAGCTCATCGAGGTCTACGTCGACAAGGCGGAGGACCTTCAGGCTGTTCGCGCTCAGATGGTTCCTCCTCTTCTGGACTCGGTCCTCGTTGACTATAACCGCAACGTGCCCGGAGCTCGAGATGCCGAGGTCCTCAAGGCTTGCTCTACCATCATTACCAAGCTCTCTGTAAGAATCTCTCAAATTCTAGAAGCCTCGAGCACTCAGAAACATCTTGCTAACTGTCAGCTAGGCTTTGATGGAGGATCAAGTCCCTACCATTATGCAGAACGTGTTTGAGTGCACTCTGGAGATGATCAACAAGGACTTTTCCGAGTTCCCCGAACACCGAGTCGAGTTCTTCAACCTCCTGAGGGCTATCAACTTGCACTGCTTCCCTGGTAAGTTAAAGTGGCAGCTTCATTGTATGCAGAGATGCTAACCAAATGCAACAGCTCTTCTCAAGTTGGACAACAACCAGTTCAAGTTTGTCATTGACTCATGTTCATGGGCTTTCAAGCACGATAACCGAGACGTTGAGGCCGCCGGCTTGAACATGTGCTTGGAGTTGGTCAACAACATCGCCGAAAAGACTGACGTGCAGACGGCCAACGCCTTCTTCCAGCGATTCTTCATCACCATTTTGCAAGATGTCTTCTTCGTCGTGACCGACAACGATCACAAAGCCGGTTTCAAGACCCAGTCCATGCTTTTGATGAAGCTTTTCTACTTCATCAACCCTGCTGATGGCTCCCAACCCAAGATCCAAGGTCCCATCTACACCCCCGAGCAAGCACAGGCTGGAACTAACAACCGGGAATTCCTGGCTAATTTTGTGGCTAATCTCCTACAAAACGCCTTCCCCAACCTGCAAGCGTACGTGATAATGAAGCATCCGAACCCGGAGGACGAGTGCTAACAAGCGAAATTTAGGTCTCAAATCACCATTTTTGTGGAGGGCCTTTTCACGCTCAACACTCAGTACGACAAGTTCCGCCTCAACATGCGTGACTTCCTCGTCTCTCTCAAGGAGTTCGCTGGCGACAACGCGGAGCTTTTCATTGTTGAGAAGGAGCAGCAAGAGCGGGATGCTAAGAATGCAGACATGGAGCGACGACAGAAGGTCGGCGGTCTTCTGAAGCCTTCAGAGCTCGACGATGAGGAGCTCTGACTGAACGAAGAATTTCGGGACGAATTCGCGCCTCGACGGGATATTGAGAGCCTGTCAGCTGCTGTCACAACTCCTGGGGATACCGACTTCACCAGTGATGGCTGGGGGTTTTACGATTTGTGAGCGTTGTTCTCCCACGAAGCTATCCAGGCAGGCCGCATCCCCAATCGTTGGACAGCTCCGTCCCCGGATCCTTCTTCCTCGATCGATTTCCTTCCTGTAATGATACCAAACCCCATAGAAGAGTTCTCGCCGCTCATCCCGGGGGTACGTCTCCTTTCCCCCTTTTTTACGGCCGTTCTTCCCAGCGCGAACTCCGCCCGGCCTCTTCTTCTGCCTCGTTCTATCTCTTTCGACATTTGATTGTTGAGCTGGCCGGGCCAGCCCAGCCGGCCCCTTGGAAGAGGTGAGTGGGACCAGGTCGATTTGATTGATGGATCCAGTTTTATGAATAAACCAAGAAAGAGAAGAGTACGATACATATGTTTTACACCACCAAAAAAACGGCGAGGAACAACGGAGATGGACTGGACCGGGGCCAGGAGGGATCGATGTATGACGGGATGGAAAGTGGATGGCCAGCTAGCTGGACGAATGGATGACGGACGGATGAGTGAAATGAGGAGGTAGAGGGTTTAATCTAGGCGTCTCCAGATAACAAGAGACATGAGTCAAGAGCAGCGAAGAATCCACATAGTAAGATTGAACAGGTCCATCAGGTCTACTTTGGTTTTTGAGAAAGGTGCATGTGAGATTGTCAAGTCGTCGTTTCATAGACGCTGCGTAATGGCCAAGATTTGAAACAAGGAGTGGCATATGCTGTAAAAAGATTGCTTACCCGCAACTTCGTTCGTCCGATGGCGATAGCTTACAAAGGACAGGACCATGCGAAGCTGTCGTACAGAGCCTGTTGGGCTCACTACGCAGTCGGTCTTCTTAAATGGCCATCTAAGTAGATACACTGCCAGTCATGGGCCATTTTCCTGACCGCAATCTCCTTTCATCCTCTCGGTGTTCCTCGGCGCTCTCTGGAATCCCTGGCCTTCTCATGGTTGCTTTTCCGTGCCTTTGGAGCAGCTTGGACATTGCTTCTTCACGTGCTCCGGCGTCCGTGAAGAACAGGGTCTCTCAGACAACTGCTTTTAACCGCTCGGCACGTTGAGCTGCCGCAACAACACTCCTGGATTGGTTGGCACCGGACTCTCCAGGGCTTCACGGGCGGTCAGGCACCGGTGTGGTGTGCAGGTCGAGTCTGCGAAGTGGTGGCTCCAGTCGGATCTAATGCTGCGGCTTCACTGCGTGTTCTGTGTGATGGCGTGGCTTGAGTTCAGAGGAGCAGGTTTCGTGCACGGTCTGGGCGGCCATCTGCCGTATGCGGCGGTCCAGTCGTGTGGACAGTGTTTGTCAGGGTGGAGATTCTTGTCAATAGTCTGGGGCGTTAATTTCTCTTCATCCCTGCTCAGTGTTTAGGACCTCCATGGGCCACCGCAATGGCTCTGACCAGAAACTCCCTAAGTAGTCGGCGATGAGGTGAATCACAGCCGCGCCAGCATCGCCGACGATCCACGAATTGCGACATCGATGGAGCAAAACACCATAATAGGCCAGAACAAGCAGAGCTTCGGGCCGGTGTTTGCGCAGTGCGTCCACATACTCGGTCGTGAGCAGGACTGGTAGCGCAGTGACGGCGTGGATGTTGTCCTCAGGGGGCAGGCTGGCGTGGACGTTGAAGGCCCACTGAACAGACTGACAGGCGCTCTTGCATGCGGCAACAGTGGCGGGTGCAAGATCCGAGCAATCGATGAGCCGCTCGAGCTCGGCGCACTCGATACCAAGATGGTCGGACTCTGAAGCGAGCCGGACGCTGACAATAAAGGGGCGGAGGCCAGACTCGAGGATAAGGTGGTAGGAATCGCTAATGACGGTGCGGACGCCGCGGTGTAGATGGGTGGACTCGATGAAGCGGTCGATGAAGGCGTGGTAGCTGCCGCGGTAGTAGGCCAACGTCTCGTAAAGCATGTTAATGCTAAGGAGCGAGGCGAAGAGGAAGCGTGGGATGACGAGCCTGTCGTTGTCTTGGTTGGCGGGGTCCTGGGTGTCACGATTGAACCACATCAAGGCGCGAGTCTGGAGCTCCGTGGCGTCGCGGCGATGGGCGTTGGAGTTTTCCGGCGAGTGCAGGGCCAGGTGGTCGGCAGCGAGGGCGAGGAGCTGGTCCATGGCGTAGGGGGCCTCTTGAGCCCACTCGACGGCGATGTTGATAGCGGCAGGCATGTAGTTGGTGGTGAGAAACATGGTGGTCTGCGCATGGTGGAAGAGGACGAGATGCTTTGCGGTGAAGCCGGGCTGGGGCGGCGAGTCTGGCATGGACGACGAGGGAGAGCCAGCAAAGAACTCGTTGAAGGAGGGCAGCGTGGGAGGAGTGACATCGTCCACGACGGGGAATCCACGTGGGCCATACGAGGAGGACGGGAGGAGGTATTGAGGCGGATAGAGGGCTCCGGGGCTGGAAGTACTGTCGGCAGGGCTCCGGGACGGGCTGTTGATGCTCGTGGCAGCCGGAGTGGTAGCTGAAGCTTGGTTTGGGGTCGGAGTCGAGGCCGGAGTCGGAGCGGAGGCGGAGATGGAGGTGGAGGTGGAGTGTGGGAACGAACAATCGCGGTCACTGACCGAACAATTGCTACACTTGGGACGGGTCTCATCACATTTAATGTGACGGCGTTTACATTCCCAGCAGCCATTGCGAGACTTGCGATGCGCGCGACGCAACTTGGCGGCATTGGTGGCACTGGAGCCAGGACGGGAGCCGGGATGGGATCCGGAGCCGGGACCGGGGCCGGGGCCGTCGAGTCTGGTCTCGGGGCCCGAGGGACGCGGGGACATGGCAGGGGTTTTCCGTCTCAGGCTCAGGGGAGGAATGAGCGGGCTGCGCCTTCTGCTTTGGGCCGACTTTGCGTGGCGGCCTGGGGGACTCCGCAGTGCGCACGACAGCAAGCCCGCGGAAAGGTTGTGGTCAAGGAGGAGAGCAACGAGAAAGGCGGGCGGTCATGATCCTGGAAGGCGTCCGAGGCGACGGGCTCCTCTTACGCCGGCGATGACGGGATACGTCTCCGGGTTGCTTGTGGGAGCAGGAGTAAGTAGGAAATGGAAAAAGGAACAAGAGCAGGCGCGAGCAGCGGTGAACAGCAGGGTTGGTTGGTTTGAATTGTTGGATGATGTGGCCAAGTTGAGGTTGGGATTCGGGGGGAAGGGGAAGAAAAAGGCAATTGAGGGTTAGTCAGATGGGCCAACCTTGGGGACGGAAGGAGAGGCACTGGCTGGTACTTACCAACTTGTTCCCAGAACCCAGAACCCAGAACGGGTGCCTGGTGCGCAGTGCGCAGTGCGCGGTGCCCGTAGTCGGTTCGTGTTGGAATCATACAGGTAATTAACTTGGCAGGGAATGAACCGCGGCGTGGAGAATGGGATCAATGCGCCTCCAAATTCCCACTCCTTTCCCACAGTAAGCCGCTAGCTGATTGGCCGCGCCGTATGTGGCTCGGCAAGACGCCGGGCAGGGTGCCATTGTGGGCTCTCAAGCCCCGTAGTGGGGCTCCCGCTTAGTAGTAGGTAGCTGCTGAAGCTCCTGTCTGCAGCCCGCTGCCCTCTGCCCTATCCAGAATTAGCAACTCATCCTGGCCCTGGCTGGTACTGGATCCATGTCTTGAATCTCGTCTCCACCTCCATCTCGAGAGCTATTCACAGACAGACAGACAGACAGACAGACAACCCACTAAGCTACCAGTACCGATATTCGTACCGATATTCGTATCTTTCCCTCCGTAACTCTCCTCGTCCCCTTTCTCGGAATTGACTTTCACGCCATCCTATCCCGACTATGCACCCGCCAACACGCTCTTGGCGTCGTACGTCACCCACCCCCTGGGCGGCCGAGCCTCCATCGCCTCGCACCATCTGCCCTTCACACGCACGTTCGGGTTGTTTCCTCCACCAAAGTCAGATCTCAGTAATCAACCTTATTCACCCCTCGGGACTAGTCTGTACTGTTCCTGCACGAATAGCGCACCTCCCCGCTCCTCCATCTCCCATCCCAAACTTCCCGGATGTCGACATCTGCAACGGCGGCCGCGCGTCCCGTCGAAGCACCATCCACGTGTGCTTCGACGCATGTCCCCTGCGCTGCAACCCACCAGTATTGATAAACATCACTGATCGTCCTCCACAGTCCGGGCGGCCGGTCTCGTGTTCAAACATAGAACACCTTCGCCGTGGCTGCTACTGGCCAGATGCCAACGGGCGTCAGCCTTTGCACCGCCCGCTCGAATCTATCGCCATATTTCTGCAGCCTCCGAAGCCACTATCCCGCCACTACTATTAAAATAGCACGAGGCCAGTCCACCGCCATGGCATAGAGCGTTTACATCGAAGTGACGCGTCAGCTGTCTCAGGAGTGGGTAAGAACATTGCTGATCGAAATTCTAGATCATTCACGGCGCCAAGCCATGAGCCAGCTCATGAGTTACTAAGACAAGGCAGATCTACATCTGACTGGTTGAATAGCACATATTAGTAAGGAACTCGTGAGTTGGTATCAGGTGCTGAAGACTTACACTCATAGTCTGTCCACAACAAGTGGGACCCGATCCTGGGCAGGGGACCTACTCACAGTAAGAATAGCACTAGTAAGAATGAGGAAAAGAATTGAACAAAGAAGAGATCAAAAACTGTCACCAAAATATAATTCAAAGAGCATCAGAAAGCAAGTCGCCGGCGTTCTATCTGGCTTGTCTCCCAAGATGACCAGTACCCCTTCGACTGCATGTTCACTTCTACTCCAGATCTGTCCAGTTAGCAGAACCGGTATTGATGTTTCAATTCAGATCCGACTATGAACTTGATCTTTAGGAATCTTCAGTAGCTTTAAATACTATTCTATTTCACCTTCCAGAAAAACTCCCGGCATCTGCCCACGCATCTGACCAAGAAATGCCAAGACAAACCACTCTCCAAGCGATCCCCGTCGTGGGTTGGGTGGTTCGGAACCGGCCGAGTACGCGTTTATCGGACTACATCGGAATTTTCTGTCTTTTTCGGAGCCGCTCTATACGCGTATACAAGACGGTCTCATCCCCAAACCTGGTTCATATTTACAGTGGACGGACGCACTTTTGCAACATGCAACCAAGGAGATTGCGTTTGTGATTGTGTCTGCATTTTCGCCTGTTTCGGTGGGGATGTGCACAACGATCCTTCCATTTGGACCAGCAAAGAATCCTGCGACGAGTCGCAGAGCGAATCATCTGTATTATAACAAATCGCGCGAAATTCGCCAACGTCGAACCCCGCGATATAAACATGCAAGACGTTCCCTAACATGACAACCAACTCAACGGGGGTATATTCCTGTCTAATCGTCGAATCCTTCAAACTCGTCGTCCTTCCTTTTCTTCGCCGCCTCCTTAGCCTCCTTGGCCGCCACCTTAGCTGCCTCCACAGCCTTTATCTTGTTTTGCTTTCTCACTTCCAGAATCAAGTCGTTGAGCTCCACATGCTCCGTCTTCTCGTTGTCCGTCATGGTCGACACTCTCTCTGCCTCACGCTTCTTGCGTCGCTTCTCCCGACGCTCAACCCTGTCGTCCTCTCTACCATGCTTGACGCTCCACGCCTCGTTGTTCTTCCGCTTGCGCTTGGAATCGTCCACTTTTTCGACCTTCTCTCCTGATTTTTCAGCCTCTAGGGCGACCTTCCTGGCCTGTTCTCGGGCTTTCTCCTTGTAAGCAAAGGTTTCCCAGTCTATCTCCTGGCCTAGCATCTTGTCGCCAGTCCAGAGCTTCAACTCGGGCATTCGAGGCATACGCAAGAGACCCCAGGCGTTTCCGAGATCAGTCCAATCGAGATCAGCGCCTCGGAAGATGGACGTCGCTTGGTGCGCGCCGTAACTGCGAGCCCAACTCACAAAGGCCTTCTGAGCTTTGTCATAGAGACCCCGGTCGTTGCGAACCAAGTCCCGGATCTTTTGGGTTGCCATAGTTGCCTCTTCTTCCGACACGGTAATCTCTGGCCTAATCAGGGGCGCGATTGGCGTTTTCCGGATTTCCAAAAATTTCACGTAGTCCTCCTCTCGTCCAGGATGTAGCATCACCACAGCCAGGCCTTTTCGACCAGCACGGCCAGCTCTGCCGCTTCGGTGGATGAAGACTTTAGGGTCTGAAGGGCAATCAATCTGCACAACGAGGTCGACTTGAGGAATATCTAGACCTCGCGCAGCTAAATCTGTAGTCAAGAGGACTGTCGGGGAGACAGAGGTGAGGAACCGGCTGAAGTTCTTTTCGCGTACTTTGGCAGGGTGCTTGCCATGCAGGGGAACAAGGGCGTAACCTTCCGGCAAAAGCTGTGGGAGAACATGTTGGAAATAGTCCACGGCAGCACAAGTGGAGAGAAAGATGATGCTCTTCTGGGGCTTCACAGGAAGATTCTCGAGGAGTTGCGCGAGGGCGGGGAGTTTTTGGCTTGCGGGCTTGACCAGATATGACATCTGCAGACTCGCGGGAGTTTTCCTGTCCTCGAGGATACCGCCATCCTTCATCTTGACTTTGACCTCAATCTTGACGGGATTCCTTAGACCGACCCGGATAATCTCGCCGACCGCTTCGCTGACACTGGCGCTGAACAGTCCAGTTCGTCGCTGTTTGGGAAGATGTGATAGAATTTTCTGTAGATCCGGCTTGAAGCCCAGATCCAGGAGACGATCGGCTTCGTCGAGAATAAGAACCTCGAATGAGGACTGTGGACAGTGGACATGCGGCGAGGACAGGAGCTCCACAAGCCGACCTGGAGACGAGATTATGACGTTGGGGCTGTGTCGCAGGAAGAAACTGAGGTCCTGGGCTGTCGTTGTGGTACCGCCGACCAGGAGCTGGGGAATAACGACCGCAGCGGTAGTGGCTGGGCGCCTCTCGTCACCCTTGAGGTGTGGTAGGATCTCGGCGGACGGTGCGTGGAATTGTAGGAGCGAGAGCAGAACAGTGTGGATCTGAGCGGCGAGCTCTCGGGTGGGAGAGACGATGATGGCGGCGACGTGGTTTTTCTTGGTGGGCTCGCTGAGGCGCAAGAGTCTTTGGACGAGAGGGATGAGGAAGGTGAGGGTCTTTCCGCTACCGGTGACGGCCTGAATACATTATATGGTTAGTTCCAGCTTTGCGGGTTGAGGGCAATTGGGCATACCTCGACAACAACGTCCTTGTTGGCCATGAAGTGCGGTATCGTTGCAGCTTGGACGGGCGTCATCTGGGCGAAGCCCATTGTCGAGACAGCGTCGAGAATCCATTCGGCGAGGGGAGGAGTAAGCGCATCCCAGGCGCGAGCACTGCGCTTCTTTTCGACCTTGGTCGAAGCCATTGCAAAAGAAGCTGCAGAAGAAAGAGAAAAGGAGTTAACAGTCGCTTGTCTCTACACTTTCTACCAAATTCTCTTGGAGGGGCGCTGTCTTGGAGTCGGTTGCGCGAAACATTTCTCAAAATTTTGATCTTATCGGCACGTGAAGAGTGGATTATCTGTGGCTTGAGCTGCTAATCTGGGTGGGTGGGTGGATACAGTGGAGTCCGCTGTCCATCCATCGGGCGATGGCCATGAGCAGAGTGACGTCCACCACAGCCGCTGCAACACGACAACGATGGTCCTGCCCGGTATTAACCGCCTGTTCTTCTCATGGCTTTACCTTCTTGTAAAAAATGGTCCAGCGGCGTGCTTCGATTTTCTGCGTGTTCGTTTTGTTGCATAAAACCAAGGAGTTTACTTGAAGACTGGGACAATTCGTCCGTGCGTGTCTTTGTCTCGGTTTTTAGCATGGTTTCGCGGCAGATCAGCTTATAGACATCAAACAAGACTGGGCTTCAAGAGGATCACATTATTGTTAACCATAAGTGATATAATTGTTAAGTAGGTCCGACTACGTCTTCAGTTGCTTGCCATTGAAAGGGGAAGAGGTTGTGAAGAAGTGATGAATATTAGTGCTGCAACTTCATGCTTGTGGACAGACGTGAAGACAAGGAGATGTGATGGTCTACATTTCCGCACCGCCAAGTCGTCGGCACATGATTGAACACCGCTCATGTTAATGTTTGAGAGAGGGACGATTGCGAGAGCCGTCTTTGGAAGATGCGAGGAAAGGGATGAAAAGAGATTCCCGTTGCAATTATATGGAACCTGTGAATCGCTTCTTATGCACTTCCACATGGCTGTGCTTATGTTCGCGCTGAATCCCGTTGGCAAGCCTGCATGTTGACAATGAAGTAATGCTAGAAACCCGACTGGTGAACTTTGATGTGAAGAGGTTCTGGCTCGCAGAAGTTGGAAACGCTTGGAGACTCCGCCCTGTAAAGGCACGCTGAAGAACCTTGGTTCCTCGACCAGAATTAAAGGAGGCATGTGATATCATTTGCTGTCGTATGAGATTAGGCTTAAATAGCAAGGGGGGCAATCGGTCATGGCTGAATAAGGTGGACGAGACCGGAGATGGAAAGGATGCGAGAGTCTTCCAGAAGGTAGAATATCTACCATGTGACCGACCAGTCAGTGAATCGCCGTCAATAAACCAGGTTGACGGTCGAAGGCCGTCTTGTTTACACACGATTTAGATGGCGTCTGCGTACAAGTTAAACGGGTGTAAACAAGGCAATATTGCAGCATTTTTCTTCGAAACAATAAAGTAGTCTCGATCTTTCTTCGCTCCTACCCCACCATCCCTCCTTCGTTCCCACTTCAGTCTCGTCCTAGTTGGGTGTCAATGGCCAACTTGTGGCTACTTCTTCAATGCAACACTGGTTCTTTTGAACGTTAACGGTGACCCAATCCCCGTTTCCCATTCTCAAAACCCCAAAGGAGACCTACTAGGACATGGAAGTTAGCTCGACAATGCCTCTGCCGACGCAGTCACTAAGGTTTCGAAAAAGAAAAAGAATGCCGGGTCATCTTTACAAAATGCATATTCCGAGAAGTCCGGTCTGGTCTAATGACGCCCAACAACATATATCCTGCATTCTGAGAGTATCCCTATACAATAGAGGAGGTTCTGCCGACCTGGGAACTACTGCAGTTTGGCTTCCCTGCCCGACAATGTCATCGAAACGCTGCCATCTCGAGTAGTCGAGGCCCTCGTAAGGATCAAATCCCTCCGGGGTTCAGCTCACAACCTCGAACTGATCACGATGAACAAGTCGACGAACTCACTCGGTCACTGCCACCAACCTTCAAATGGGAATTGCTCCACATACCGAGAATCAACGACCCGTCCAGACTTCGCTTATCTGGCCCTCCTACCCACCCTTCAAACTCTCTGATCCCTAACCATGCGATGTGATGTGATGTAGTGACATGGGGAGCGAGGGATCATACCATCTAATACAAAGAAAGAGACTCCAAAGCCCAGCGCCGCGAGTTATCACTAAATACTCTCTCCATTTACTGGGCTTTATCGTTATACACATAAACCAAAATAGACACATTTATACCTACCTCGTATACACTATAGGATTGGCCTTTATTGACATATATTTTAGGTGGTTGTGTATGTTGGGCGTAAGGGCGTATACTACGGTATTCTCGGTTTGCTCCAACGCGTGGGATAAGGGTTCGTTGGAGACACAAGGACAAATACAAATACACAACAGTCATCGACGCAAAGGGGCGAACATCCGTCCATGTAATGGAGTGAAAATCGAGGAGAGCGTTTCGCCATTTTCTACCGACCGACCGACCCTAACCCGTCTACACACCAATGTCCCATACCGTAGCCATCCCAACCGTCTCTATCCAAGCTCCAAACAAGGAGTCGCCCACCCTTCCCGACGTGATACTGCATGTAGCATGTTCGAGGCAAGATACCCAAAGGATTTCCATCAGCCACGAATGTGACGCCCGTTTCCGTGTGTCTTCCTAGTCCCATCCCGTCCCGTCCCGTCCCGTCCCATCCATGTCGCACGAGGTAAGTTATGTAAGTACATAAGAAACACAGGAGGCTGAAAGATGCTAGAATGTAGGGTCTTTTTCACCGTGGCCCAATCTCATCTTTTTCCGATCCCATTCCGGTGTGAATGCAATAGACAAGGTGGAAGAATGAGCAAGAAGAAAATGAATTGAATAGAAGACAAAAAGAAGCAAAGGACCAATCAATTATGCGCAATGCCATACCAGTAATTCATAGGTGTGAGATATTACTCCAGCATCGATTATACCATGGGATTCGGTTCTCTTCATCCCATGTGAGATCACTTTTCTCATTCAGCTCGAGGGTATTCGCATCCCTTCCAATCTAGGAGAAGATCTTGAGGAAACCCCAAATGCCAACGCCACTGAGAACAGGAATCGTCAGGTTATCGTCCCAGCCAAAGATATCCACCACCTCGCTAGCCGAGGCCACGAAGCCTGACCACACGCTCATGATTCCTAGGGCCAAGGCTCCAGTGATGGTAGCCTGTCCCTCCGACAGACCAACCGCTTCGGTAATGGCCTTGGGCAGCGAGAGTGCGCCCTTGAACATGAAGGCGTCGTCTCCGGGGAAAGGACCGATGGTCGGGACGAGCCAGCCGTAGAAGAAGTACGAGGTTCCCACACCGACGAGGAAGGCTGCCGTGGAACCGGCGAGAGACTTGCCCCGGCGCAGGCGCGGGGTATATCGACCCCAAAGGCGGCCAAAGGTGCTGGCGGCGGTATCGCACCAGCTGAGGAGCAGGACGCTCATGATGCCGATATCTTTGGGGAAGCCAAAGAGGACGATCCAGGCGCCCAAAAGGTACCAGATGACACCGTTCCAGCCCGAGTACTCACTCTCGCGCATCAAGGCACCGAGCCACTTGACGTAAAAGCGGTTGAAGGACGCATAGCGGTGTCGCAGCCAGTCGACGGTTGTAATGGGGATCAAACCCGACATGAGCCAGGGCGTCACGGCGCTCGTTTGGGTGCCGGTGACGTAGAGCCAGATGACGAAGAAGCCGATGGATACGTGGAGCATCTTGCGCGGAACCTCGTGCTTGTGAACAAAGGTCCTCCATTGCCGGTGGATGGGGATGAGGCCAAGCGGGCTAGGACTTCGGCTGAAGTCGCGCCATGTCCAACCCAGTGGTGTTGCCGGCTGTGGCGGCGCGAGGTGGCCGTTGGTAGCTGGGGTCTTGCCGTTGGCGACGACGGGCTCCTCCGTGATGACCGACTTGGTCATCTTGCCGACTTTGGTGGCGTTGCTCGTGCGCCTCGTCAGGCGCGACACGGTCCGCGGATCTATAGGAGACCGACTACGGGTTCGTGCCCTCCGAAGGTCGGGGCTTTCTGGCTCATCTTCGTCCGATCGCTCCTCGAGTGGTTGCGGCGTCGGTGTCCTCCTCCGGGCGGCGGAGCGGGTGATGGGGCCGGAATACTCGCGGGCATCTTGCTCAGAGGGTGTGGGACTCGGGGAGATGACTCGGGGCGTCGAGGGGACGTTGTTGGAGCGGAGAGACATGGCGAAGGAGAAGGGCGGAAGGGCCGGGCAGCGAACGGCGCCGACAACGATGCGCCGTAGGGATTCGAAGCCTGAGGGCCAGAAGAAGTTTATTGGTGAGTGGAGATGTTTGTCACGGCGCGAGGAGCGCACCGTTGCGGGCTTTGGGTTTAGGAAAGGGGAGGAGTGGCGGCGGCGGCGATGGGGCTGTGGTGGATGTTGATCTTGGAGCTCGTCGTGGTCGTGGTCGTTGTCGTCGTTGGTGTCGTTGTCGTCGTCGGATTCGTGGTGACGGCGGTGGCTTTGGGTATGGTGGCGCAGACCCGACGAGTCGTGGCTATGCTCTGGAGTTTGGCGGGCGGTGGTGCCCAGGGTGTGGTGCTGTTGATGAAGGAGATTAGGATCCTGGCGCGTGCTCGTGCTCGTGCTCGTGCCCGTGGCCGCGGTCGTGGTGGGAGACGGGCTACGTGGTTCCGGAGGGCTCGGAGGGCTCGGAGGGCTGCGACGGCCGAAGGCGTCTATCGGATCCAGATTGAGGTTTGACAAGGATGCAACGGAGGTCGAGTCCCCCGCCGCATGATGGGAAAGGTTGGTCGCCGGGAGATGAATGGTGGCAGTTGCAGGGGCAGGCGCAGGCACTCGCAGTCAAGCGGGCACACGACAGCAACATACGGTATCGGTTATGGGCGTGGGCTTATGGCGCGGCCTTGTGACGGGCGGACTGACTTCAACTCGAGGTGAAGTGACTTTTGAGGTGGTAGGTGGTTAGGTGGTAGGGGATGTAAAATTAGGTATGCCCGGATGGGTGAAGCTTATAGGGCGGATACGGCGGGAGAACGGGGCTTGGGGCCGGAGAAAGAGGACGGAGAGCTGAACTGACGAGAAAACTGGTCCAAGAAAGAGTCGTGTGACACTCCAGGCCGCTTCGTTTTTTTTTTCTCTCTTTCTGCTCGGCTTCTGAGCGGGACTGTCTTCCATTGCGTCCAGTCTTTCTCGGCGGAACCTGCTAGCTGATTTTTCTCCCTGTTAGCCTGGGGTCCGGGGAGAACCCGGCCAGCGCCGCAGCGGATGGATATCTGTGGCGCCGACTTTGTTAGTGAAGTGCATCCACTGAAGCCACTGGAAGACCGCTGGTGGGTCACCGCTATTTTTCTCCAGCATGTGACGCTCCCTCATGTCCTCAGGCGTCCGAGTCCGAGTCCGTACAAAAGTACTTTCCCTGTTCTCCTCCATTCCTTCCATGGGAGGCAGCCGAGGCATCTTCTTGACAGGTACGGGTCCCAAGCTTGTGTGCTGACGTGGGATGTTTCTCTACGGGCCTGTAACAACGACACAGCGGTCAAATAAACAAAACATACGTATCCAGATGAAGCTTGAAACAAAACATGTTGCCTCCTTCGGCAGTCGATCCCAATACCTCGTCTCTCCTGTCCCAAGCCCTAGCTTTCTGCACTCATGGCGTGTCACCTCCTCCAAATGCCGAAGTGTCACCCCATCACGTCACCTCCTAGTCAAACCGCCATTTCCAGGGACCTTTCCCCAACCATCTGCCAATCTCATGACACGCCGTTTAAGTCGCGGCCGCCAAAATATCCTCCTGACTAAACTACTTTCGACTTTCCAGTCCACCATCACCCCCTAGTCCTCCACGTCATTCCCTTAGCACGTGCCTATTTCTCATGTCCTCAGGTGTCCGAGGCCATAGGAAGAAGTCCAAGACAAAAGATGGCTATAGAGTCTGGGAGCGAAGGACCGAATTGTGCGGAGACACTGGGCACCTTTGCCTCGTCCACGACACGCCCAAGCTGATAGGGCGCGTGAGATGGACTTCCCAGTGATAAAACTAACGTGCTCTTGTTCAAGAACAGGCCATTGCATCGAGGGGAGGCACAATAAATGCGACATTTTACTGTCGCATTTGTTGTGCCAACTAGCAGGTAACAAAAGGTTGATTATGCGGTAAAGGGCGTTATCCCCCCATTAACAAATTGCCGAGCCAATGTACTTCTTGGTAGATACTAAGACTTTAGGCACTCTCAGATATATATTCAGGATACCTATAAATTTCAGCATATATTGTGACAACGCCATTGCTCAGCAAGAAATAGGGGCAGGGAAACATTGTTCGTGATATTTGTCCCGCTCCCAAGTCTTAACAACTTCCTCAAATACTTTGCTGGCACGTTTCTCAGCTTCGGGGCTCGCTGTGCTGACCGCATCAATAAGTTGACAGAGTTTATCTGGGATAAGTTTTAGACGCGCTAGGGGTGAGAAGGAGGAGGGGCAGAAGATGAAGGTGAGCTTTCTGTCGTTCAGGGTGTTCTGTTGAATCCTGATACACCTTCCTTCATTCTACATGGAGCCTCATCGAAAGGAATCCTTGGGGGGGGGGGGGGGGGGGGGGGGGTTTATCTGCCCCTCTAATAGCCGTTCTATCTACCCATCCTCGTCGATATCTCACAGCGACACAGTAAGTGATCTACGTGACAATCTGCCTCTCACTCCCTAGGCTTGGAGTTCACCACTCTTGTCTTAGGTAATCTAATATATGTATAATCTCTGGCTTACGGAACTTCCATATGCTGATCACTGGCAGCACGGATCGCCATGAATGATGAAGTATATAACGATTATGTTGAGAGCGTCTTGGTAGGTCGACTTTTGCTTATGTATGGTCGGGGCTGGCTCTGTTTGATAGTTCAAGATCCGAGCGGAAGGGATTCAGAAGTCGTTCGCGAGGAACGATGTATTCCACTTGTAACGGCTGCCTTTGAGAACCCAGCACCCCCTTGTTTGCTTTGCTACACCTGGCCAATTGGTCATCTTCGAGGTCGATTTCTCGTCGATACAAGCCAATTCACAAACAGCATTGTTCGAGAGACTGCGCCTTTGGCTCCAAACACCCGCTTAGCCTCCAGAGCAGGGGCATCAAGCTATTTAGAGGGATTCTGCTCCCGCATACCGCACGACGAAGCTAGACGCGATACCAAGGTGCCAGACGGTATCAACGGCGCATTGCCGTTGGACACAAAGCTTGGCCCTGCGCTACTCCCAAACTTAAAGAGGCCATGTGTGCCCCAGCATCGGCTTCTGTGGGGATGCAATGGGCCAATGGGCCGGATTCTGGTGCTTTTCTAAGGATATCCTGATATAAACTAATTACTTAAGGGGTAATTTAGTCAGCGGCTAGGTTAGGATACGATTAACCTTCATACATGTTTCGTAAATAGAGTTGTGACTTATTCTTTAGGTTGGACCAGAACAACCATCCTCATTTGAGTTAATCCATCTAAGTCATATGTCCAATGCTTCTTGGATTTTTCGAATTGATCGTTGTTGAGATCCAAGATCGAGGTTTCACTTTGGCTGTCTTCAGTATTCGTCATAGAGAACTCCAATTCATTCTGAGTTGTTTCCTCAAAATACACAGAGCTGAAGATATAAAGCCGACCTGGTCTTCATCCATATTATCTTCAAATACGGTCAATAAGACGGGGTGGGCAGCCGGCCATTGTGCCCGGTTAATGAGGGCGAACATTCTCCAAGCATACTCCGGCGCCGGGAGTCATCCGAAGCAAGTTTCGTTCCCCAGATTAGGCTCCGACCTTTCAGGACTAGAGTCGCCACCTCGAGTACAGTCATGTGTTTCATTTCTCAGGTCGACTGCAGATTTCCCTATGGCCAACACTGCAATATTTTACGTGGTCAACGCCCAGGACTGGCTCACACAATTTGGTGGGCTGCTGAGCTTCCGTTTGCTTGTTGGGATTGTTGCGGCTACTGAAATGAGCAGACATTGCAGCCTTGTTGCCGAGTATGATGGGGTCTCTCTCGCGGAGGACGGATTGGCTTCTTGAATCAAATATCAACAGGGCCTCGCGATGTATTCCGAAATTCAGGTTTGACTCAGCCGCTTGAGATGCTCTTTTACCCGTTCGTACTCTTCGGAATACTTGTCGTATGCAAACTCTTCCACGTGAATCTTAACAGGGAGAAAATCATGTGCTAGGAAGATTGTGTCCCCGTTGGGAAGGGCAACCTTGGTGCACATGGTTCTCTTGATCTGTATCATGACTAGGATGTAGTGAATGGCTTTTGTACTGAGGTCTGGGTTGATCATCTAGAAGCGATGTCTGGGTTTGGTGTCATAAACCGCCTTCATGACCAGTAGTCCAGGGTTGCGGCTACCTCCTCCTAGCAATGAGGCAAATGAAGGACATCAAGAGCTTTCAAGACCACATGGTCGCCATCTTCAACGATGATTTGCAATATATCGAAACATCTATATATAAAGACAAAATTTCCATTATCATCGAGATATGGAGAACTCCGATTGTAATCTCTAGATGCTGGTTCCTCACTCAAAACAGAGAGTGAATGCGACAACCAATCCACCCGAGGGAGGCTCTAACACAAGACCTGCGGTCCAAACCATTACCACCGACATGGCATTTAAAAATATGAATTTCAGCCCAGGTTCGCTTACCAGACGATTGACTAATTCACCACGTTCGGATATCTAGTCCGTCGACTTGATGGATCTGTTGAACTCCGTCATCGTAAACCCATCGTCGATTAACCTGCACGAAGGCTTCCGGGTCATCGTTTACGAGACTTTCTGACAACCAAATAAAAATAGAAGTTACTAGTCGCATACACCGGGTACCACATCAAGAATAATGTTATGTCTTTGCGGCGGTGGCGGAGATAGACAACGTCGACGTCTTGCTGCGAGGCATTTGTCAAAGCAACGCAGGAATCCTCACAGTCGGTCGACTCAAACTAATCCCAACTCTAACCTGAACTCGAGCCCTGAGCTGAATACATACTTACCCTAACTAACCCTCATCACTAACTCTAAGTACTAATCTTATCTTCTTTTGACATTTTCTTTCTAAAACGATGAGGTTTAAGGTAAGGACACTCTTAGTCCAAGAATTTAAGTTCGGCCAGTTATAGAGGCTTTAAGAAACGACCGGTAGAGTGGATATACTTCTTAATTTCACTACATTAACTACAGCGAATTTTATATAGATAACAAAATGTTGGGATATTCATGTACTTGTGCCTGTGGCTCCAACGACCCCAACGGCCCCTTTTTCCGCGTGTCGGAGACAAAACGACGAAGCCTAGCAAGGGGGCTTTGTAACAACCCGTGACTCTGGGCCTTTAGGGTGTCTTTGAGGTTCGTATTAGATGCTGGAATGTCTCTTTCCTCGTATCATCACATTGCATCACATCGTACGGTACTGGGATGAGGTGGGGTTGAAGGGCGGGTCGGATAAGCGAAGTCTGGACGGATCGTAATTGCCAGCGTCTCTTGCATTTCGGAGTAACAAAGTGTCACGTTACAGGGGATGGTACGGTGAGAACAGGAATTCTCCGACTACAGAGAACGATAACATGGCATGGAAAGGGGGAGCTTCGTGAGCTCACCATCGACGTTCGCGGAGCTTGAGAGTGCCGTTAGAAGGCAATGTTGTACAAGGGCCCCAGCCCGGCTACTTGCTTGACATGTCGGGTGTAAGAGTCTCGGCTAGCCGTGTCAACCTGAACACATTTTCCCGTCAGCTGTCTGCTCTGCTCTGTGCCGTCGGGCATGCCGACTTACACGACAGCAGCAGGGAGTGACGATGACACTGCCGGCCCAAAGGCCCGGGGGCTTATTAACCCAGGCAAGGTACTCACGTAGGGATTGAGCATGCAGCGAGGGGGAAAGTAAGAAAAGGGACTTCAAGCGTGGAGGAGGCCGTTGTGTGGACGTTCAGGTGTGACGGGCGATGACTAGCTGGCGGTCGAGGGCGTTTTGTTGCACGGCGTTGTTGGCGGGAGTAGGTGTAAGGGTAAAAGTAGGAGTAGGAGTGAGAGGGCCGGCGGCAAACGGCATTAGCAAGGAACGAACAACGGTGAAGCAGGGGAGAAGCATTTGTCGACATGTGAAGAAAGATGAAGTGTATGAGGGGGGGGACACTGAGGAGAAAGAAGGCGAAGAGAGAGATAGACTCTAAAACAAGCTCTCCGCGGTGGCGATATGGCAGAGACTACGTCACGGTTAACGGGAACGGTAGAACTGACTCCTACGCGGTTATTATGTACTGTAGCTGCGTAGGTAGTATGTAATTGTAATTGCGTGTGATAGTCCCCGCTCACCCATCGGGCATTTGCCTTGTCTGGCTACACCTACATACACAGATTCATGAGGTCGAACATGACTGATGAAACGAAGATCCATTCCATGACTTGGCAACTCGGTTCGCATAAGGTACGTATCTCGCGATGCAAGTTCTAGTTCTAGTTCTAGTTCCAGTTCCAGTCCTGTCCTCCCCAGCCCATATACGTGGTTGGCAAACACAGGGCTATCCGCCCACACCATGCAACATCCCCCACCACACACAAAACGCCTTGCACGCACCAAAAAACCGCCTCACGCACGTCACAACGCACAACCCTCCACTATTCCTCCCCGAACCATCCAACGACAGCTCGTCCTTTCCTGCAGAGAAAGCGTTTGCATCTTCCTTCCCCTTTTCCGCCGCCTAGGGAAAAGAACAACCCAGAAAGCTACCCTATGAGACGCTGCCCCATCATCAAGTGTGTGCCTGCGCTGGGGGAGAGGGGCAAGGCAAACGGGCAAACGCACCGCCGCTGAGTTGTCCGTGCGTTGTGGAGGAGGCGTGTACGTTCGATATCCCGGGTGGGAGGGTAGCAGCGGTAATGGAGGCTCGAGGTGGAACATCCATTGCAGCTCTCTGTCTGCTTGTCTCCAGGTATCCCAGGCGAGCACAGTAAGGGTGCACGTACGAACAAGTGAGGGCGATTGAACGACGTATGTTCACATCCCATCAAGTGCAAGAAACTCTCAAAAGGTTTGGTTTGGAGCTAGCTACCTCAACCTACCTTACATGGGGGCGTGTGTTGTGCGCTGTGCGTTGTGTGTCGTGTGTTGTGAGCGTTGGCGGGCGGGTGATGCGATGCGATGCGATGCGATGCAATGCGGATGCGATGCCCCATGTACTATCTACTGCCAAGCTGCTGCGCTGCGCTGCACCGCGCTGCGACACGGGCTGAAAAGTCAGTGAGAGAGGCAGAAGCATTCTTTCGCGAAGCACGCAAGGGGCAAACGAGTAAGCCTCCCCGCGTCGAGATGATCCCATGAGGCTGGCGATAGGCTCGGCTCCAGCAACAAACCCGAGGCGAATCTGACAATCTCGCGTCCAGTAGGCCGTTGAGGCAGGCCAAATCTAGTCGTTCGTTTCGTTTCGTTTCGTGTCGTTGCTTTTTTGCCTTGCCCTTTTACCCTGGCACTGGCTTATTGGTAACTTCAAGTTCGAGGCACAGCATCAGCGCAGCCGTTGCAAGTCATGCCACCCTGGAAGTCCTTCCCAGTCTCAACTCCTGTACCCGCCAGCCCTCCGCTGTGTAATCTGTACGGATGAAAACATTGGAGTGCAGTTTACGGAGTGCATCCATGGCATGCGTCGGTCCCCGGCCCATGAAGAAGACTCCGCCCATCGATCGCCGCCGACGACAGGCTGTCGAGATGATCGCGAGAAAATGGGTCACGGCCGACTGGGATGATCCCGTCTCGACCAGGAGCCCTGGCCAGCGTCTGCCACTCTCCAGGTCCCGACTCCCAGCTAACGGTGTACAGAGCGAGTACACGTACAGATCGCGAGATTTTCTGGGGAATCACGGTGAGGCAGAGGCTCTTGCTCGCCCTGCAAATAGCCGTATCGTATGTGCATTCCATTCCCTGGGTGACGGGCGATAGCTGCTGGCCATCGACCCTATCAGGTGTCACCTAGGGTGAAGAAAATAGTAAGGAGAGCCAATGTCGGGCGGCAGCCCGCAGGAGGGCGCGTTTGAATAGGTAGAAGAAAAAGAAACCGGCAAAGGCATCACAGTGGGTTCGCGGAGTAGGAAGGTGCACTACAGCCAGTGCAGAGGGTCCAGACTGGACAGATCACAGACTAAAGACGGAAATTTGACCCTGAAGATTGGAGGCTGTGAAAAGTCAACGCGAAGACTACTAGTAGAGACTGAGAGCTGAGGTAGTGACGAGAGACGTGGCCGTGGCCGTGGGCATGTACATAGGCGCACATGGACTCCACGGGGCACCAAGGGGTGATGCAGATTGCCCATGCAGCACGCCGCCCATCCGTCGCCGCAATCTGCACGGCAACGGGGAACTGCCAGCGGGCACATCGACTATTTTTTTTTTAATCTGCAAAAGCCAGAGGCCGGCCCGGTCGGCCATCAGCGTTGTCAGCAGTTCCCAGGGGACGGATGATGGATGATGAGAAAGCAAGGGTACGGAATACAGCATTCACAATACGGGATGTCTCCGTGACCCTCTCACCTCTTACGCTTTGTTCCCTTGCTTGCTCACCTTCCTTGTCTCGTAGCGAAAGGGTTGGCTACCTCGGGGATACAGGCACGAATCAGCGAGGGACAACGGAGGCCTGGCTTTTCCAACTGTGCTCTTCGACTACTTTTTCTTGGAGAAGTCGGTCTGACGTCGACTTTTGCACCTCGGGGGAATCACGAACCGGGGTTTGCGCATCGGATTGGAGAGAAACAGAGAGCAGCGATGACGAAGGTGGTGGTACGTTGTATCCGAGATGATGCTAAAAAATCCAAATCGACTTACCCTTTTGTCTTTAATGTGCTTCTAGCCCCGAGACTAGCATGTCTCGTTATTCGTTGACCAGTAGCCATGTTGAAAAAAAGGCTTTGGTAACTTGTTGTTGGAGGTGGAGATGGAGGTGGAGTTGGGTTGGTGGATGAGCCACGATGGGATGTACTGTATCTCAGCGCTCTCGCCTCACGTCTCCCTTGTTCCTTGCTCCTTGCTTCTTAGTCCTGACCTTGTCCGACTTCAACCCAGACGCCAACACCACCCAGCCCTGGACCCTGCCTCTGAGGGTCTCTCAAGGGTTGGTACCGTACAGTAGTGAAGGTGGTGGGAGTGGTGGATGGTGGATCTGAGGTGGACGTGGTGACTAGCCATTCCATACCAGTTGGCAGGGCGGGGGAGGGGCAATGTTGGAAAAAGAGGCAGGGGACAGACTCCAGCGAATGGATGCATCACGAAATGACCGACTTTTGCCCAATCAGATTGCCAATAAGTTGCGTACGCCAGATCCTCTTCGCTATCACGACCAATGGCAGCCGGCTCCAAGGAGGGGGGAAGTTTGGGGCGGACGTGAATGGGTGGATGGAAGAAAGGCCAAGCAGCAAGGAGATTTTTCGGTGCTGTCGTGTGTGTGTGTCTGTGTCTGTGTGCGTGTGCGTAGTGTGTCTGTGTGCGTGAGTGTGTCAGTGAGTGTGAGTGCTTATGTGTGTGGGTGGATATCCATCTCTCCGCCGTGTGTCTGGGCGTGGCTCGTTCGTTCTCATACCTACTGACGGGAGATGCGGATGGGATGAGATAATGGTGGATGGCCAGAAACGGGGTGGATGGGTGGATTATCTAACTGCTAAAGTGAATAGCAGTGTACACTACCGTCGCTACGTGGATGAATGACCTGATGAGCGCGAGCCAGCTGCCAGTGCTAAGAAGATAGTCGGCGAACCTACTGTGTAGTCGGGCGTGAGGCCGCTTGGTATGGGAACCCCGAAGCTCCGACCAGGAATCTATAGATCCAAGTACGCACGTCCCCAATTGACTCCCGAGTGGAGGTCGAGGATATACACGTCCGAAAGCGGAAACCATGTCAACAGAGATGCCGAACAGCAAACAAATCAGAAATAGAACTTGGAGTCATCTCGGCAAGACAGGTACCCAGGGTACAGGCCACTGTACTTCAACAGAACCAACTGAGGTGACGGGGAACGGCCTGGAAGGAACACGACAACTTCCCCAACGACGCAAGATCGGTCAGATTGGCATCAACGATACGTTGCCTACGGGACCCCTCTTTCCATCTTGCTTCCCTTCCCCCCCACCATCCATCCAACGTCCAACAGTAGCGACAGCAGCGACAGCAAGAATCCCACACGCCCCCCTTCCCCTGCCCGCTCACTCAGTCGCCCAAATTTACGAATGTATTCGTACTTGCCCCCAGGTTGATCGGTGCTTGGCCCGTCCTGGGTTGCTACAGTACTCTCGCGCCTGCCAAACCCGCGGCCCTCCTTCCTTGCCTCGTGCCCCGACCACCCTCAGTTCTGCCCTGTCTGCCGTCCAACCATTGCGGCTGGTGTTGCCCTTTCTGCTGCGAGCCTGCTGCAACCTCCATGTGTTGGCAGCTCCGGGCCTGTCTACTACTGTGCCCGTGCCTGCCTACCTCACCTACCTTACGCAACTACGTAACGCCCGCCCTTGGCGCCTTCAAGTTCACGCCCTCCCGGGCCAAACGCCGTTCCGCACGCACCTCTCGAGTCGCAGCTCGCAACGCACGCCCTGCCCCTCGCTCCGGGACAAGCAGCTGCGTTGGAGGCTCCGAGGGCGCGCGCCTGCCCTTTGCCTCCTTTGGGCTGGATGTTCCCCGGAACATCCATTTCCCTTCCCCCCATCTCCAATTTCTCTGGCAGATATCTTGACAACGCATCACCACATCACAGACCGAGCAGGCAAGAGAGAGAAAAATTGCCCGACTTGCTGCAGCTCTGCCTGATCCGCTGCCCTGCTTTCGTTCCACCCACAGCCCGGGCGGACAAGAACCAATAACCGCGTGCTCCTGCTCAATGTCTATCTCGGTCTCTTATTGCGAGAAAGTCATCGAAAAAAAAACCCAACAAGGATGTTAGTCGCAAACCAAGCAGAAGGGGGGGCGTGTGGTTTTTTTTGCAGCCAAGGAAAATCCAGTGCTGCTTTTTGCTTCTTTTTCTTACTTACCCTTCGATGGCTCCGTCGTCACCTCTAGTCTGTGGCCATTCTTCATCCGTTTGGCTTTCGTTAGCGTCAGCGCGCTTGTTGCAAGTTCTAACTTCCGGCCGTCTGGATCCTCCAAGGTGCAGACGAGATGCAGATGGCGGCGGATCATGGGCAACAAAGGTCAAAGATCCATTGCCCCAATTTCCGCTTCGCGCTCCTTCTTCCGCCCTTGTCCCTGTCTTTTGCATTTTGTCTTTTGGCGTCTTTAGCGCCGAGACTCTTGGGGAAGAGAACATCTCCGCCATTGACACTTTGATGCCCTGGTTGCGACAAGGTATGCTTCGTACACGACGCTCTCCTCCAACGGCATCGGAACACGGCCGACGTTGAGCTGTGTGTGTGCGTGGGTGCGTGGGTGCGTGGGTGCGAATGGGTGTGGGCGTGGTGGTTTCTGGATCCATCTAACCCCAACCCGCCAGCCAGTCACGGCTCGCCGGTTGGTTCGTTTGATTCGATTCCTTTGGTCGATTCACATTCCATCCTTCTATCGTCGAAAGGACAGCAACCTTGCTACTCGCCCAGCCCAGTGCGCTCCGGCATTATCCCTCACGTCACCACCCCGTCTAAGCTAAACTCGAGCCTAGTCTGGCATCTCGCCTCTCGCCTCTTTTCCGCTGCCCTACGACGTACGAATGAATACGTCTGCTAGTACTGCTACTGCGACTACTATTACTACTGCTACTACCTCCGCCTGCAGCCTCCAGCCCGGTCCAGGCAAGCGGTAATGCCGTGGGCAAACGCCCTCTTTTCGCCCCCTTCTGCACGTTTCTGCCATGCCGCGGGCCCTTTCATTCTACAACGCAGGTCGCAGGGTGTTTTTTTGGTAGCCCTGGCCCCAACAGCTAGTGCAGCCACCCTGTGTCTGTCGATGGGCCCGGATATGCATGGCATCTCACCAGCATCTCTCTCTGCACTCTGCACTCTGGGCACGCAAAGCCGGGGTTTCGGTCTGCCTGTCCTCTCTCTGTCCACTGTCATCCGTCCCTGTTGCTCCGCTCCCGGGGGCTCTGCTGCCTGGTGTTCCAGATTTACTTCTCTTCTCCGGGTCCTGGCTACCGGCCCTGATCCTGACCACACACACAGCTCCCTTGCCGCTTCAAGTCTCGGGGGTTCTCTTTCTGTGTTCCCCCCATCTCACTTTTAACTTCCACCCAATAGCCCATAACCCATGCAACATATGCCCTTGTCCCTGAGCTTCGTACGTACCAACCAAGTTACCACCCAAACCAAACCCCAACCGTGGACCGTCCGCCGTGTGCCGTAGCCGTGGCCCGTGGTCCGTGGTCCGTGACCCGGGCTCTCGCTCCTCTCGGCATATGCAGATGCCCTTGCTAAACCTGCGAGGCTTGTCCATCTCTCTGACACCCACAAGCCAAACAAAGTCTTGACAACCAGAGATCAGAGTCTGCTTGCGGCCACGTTCTCCGGTTCCATGTCCACTTGGTTCAAACGGTTTTTCTTTACCTTCACCCTCCCCCTTTTTGCCTCTTAGCCCCATCCGAGACTCCATCCTAGACTACGTCCCCGTTCTACGTCGACGTCCCCATGTATCCCATGTCCCCAATTCCTCTCTTTCGTTGGTCCGGGTCTCAACCGCCGTCACTCTCGACTATGTACTCTTCGATTCGTACTTTTATTTTATCCCAAAGACTCTGTTTGCTGTCCTGCCTGGTGCCGCTCCTAGCCTCCCGAGCCCTCCTAACCCTCGTTGCCCTCCATGTCGTCCACGATGGCCCACACCTTTGCATCCCGCCATGATCGTCTTCGTCTAGCCGCTGCTTCTCCTCCGCCATGTCATCATCTTGTCCTATCCTATCCCCATTCCCACACTCCCGTGAGCGGGGTCGCTCTCCGTCGGTCTAGCGAATGGTGTCGAGATGTGTTATCCTCCGTCTCATCCAGGTTGACCGGGGAGGGAGTCTGGAAAACTATAAAAGGCCGGATCTTGATCTGTTTGAATCAATTCTTTTCTTCTTCCTTTCTCATCACTCTTCAGCAGCTTTCTGACTTGAACTCTGACTTCTCCGGCCTTCATACAAAGTCTTTCTGACCCGGTGTCACTTCCCCAACTTGCCTCCTTGACTCAACTCGAGTCAACCCACAACACCTTCAACACCTCCACAGCCTTTGCCAAACACCTCCCAGACCTTCTCCCTCACTTCCTCACTCAATATACCCACTGTCCCCCCTCAATTGGTCATCATGCCTGCCCACTACTCAAACGTTGCTTACTCCATGCCCATGCCGGTTCCGACCAAGGGCTCCCACTACCCCACCTACAGCCAATATTCCGTCTCTCCCCCGGAATGCGAAGACACTGTGAGCTCCGCCTCTGGCATTCCATCCTACAGCAACGGCGGATACTCGGCCACTTCCAATGGCTACGCCGCCGGCTATGCCGACTACGATAGCACCGCCTCCACAAGCGGTGTCGATTTCCAGGAATACATGCAGGACCGCTTCGCCAACTCCTTCGACCCAATTCCCCTCGATCGCAGCATGGCCATGCAAGCCCAGACGTGAGTCCTTGCCCCGAACTGCCTTTCCCCTCTCCTCCCTTCAAAAAGCACCCTTGCAATCGCAGGGATCGGCTGCAATCCCTCTGTCTTGCGCAGTTGTTTGTGTTTGCCGGTCCCCGTTTTTTGCAGGGTGCCACCCGCTCTGCCCTCTTCCCCATGTCCGATTGGCGGCATCTTGCTAATGCGCGGGCAGATCCGGAAAGCTCAACGCCAAGCACCGCGAACTGCTGGAGCTGCAGAAGAAGGCGCAGGCTCGCCTGGCCAAGACGCGAGAGCGCTTCCAGGAGGGCATGCGCGACGCTCACGAGGTCCGAAGTGACCTCGAGTGGACGCAAAAGAAAGTTGGGTGAGTTTTTCGGAGTTCCTACACGCATTCCCGCTTCTGGGCATATGCATACTACCGCAACTACGACTCTCGCGACTGGCTGTTTTTCTTCGCCAATTGGCGGGGAGGCAACACCACAGTGGCAGAAATCCAATTACCAGAATTATGCATTCAAAACTCTACGAATCTGGAGCTGACAATACGGCTATTTACAGATCGATGAAGAGCAAGGCCTCGCGCAAGCATACCAAGGAATACAGCAAGGCTCGTGCGCGTTACCCGTCTCCCGAGAACTAGGGACAGTGCGTCACTGCGTCCGGGGTTCCATTTTGAGCCGCATCGCATCTTTTGACGACACAAACTCACTTCTAGCGCGCGTTTCTATTTTCCCCTACCCACCAAAAATCGCACATACCCACGTGGTTCCGCTGCAGGAACCAAGAGATGATCGAATACCAGGATTTGTGAAGGGGGTCTTGTTTTTAGGCTCCCTATTTTTGTATTTCAGCTGTTTTCACGCCCCCTCCCTCAGCAAGCGTGCATGAACGAGGACGTTCATGCGGGAGAGGGCGACGGGCACTAGGCGCGGCAAGGCTGCGGGCCGCCGGGGCAAGATCTCTTGCTGCTTTATCAAAATTCAGACGGCGGGCGTGTGGGCGGCTCTCGCTCTGACACGCCAGAGATGGCGGCCGCTGACGAACGGGTGTGTGGAGAGATGGACAGAAGGGGGGGAGGAAAAAGGGGCGCCTGTTTCACGACGTTATGGCTTATGATTGGATGAATTGGATGATCTAGGGCAGATGTTAAAAGTACACCACCTCCCTGGCGTCTGCGGGGGACCGGGGGACGGCATGGCGGGCATCATGGCTTGCCTGGGTGTGTCGTACCGACAACTGCAGGGGACGCTCCTATGGGAGAAGGTGTGAGGCCGGGAGCAGCCGAGAGGGCTTGCCAGTTCGTCTCGGTCGTGGAGCCAGGGGGGAGGGGTGTGCGGGGATGGAGGAGAGAGGACCTTGGGAACCACTGGACCAAGGAGGAGACGAGAATGGAAAAACACGAGAGCGTACTGGAGGAGACATGTATTTGGAGGCGCTTGTCCTATTTGGGGGAGGTATCCAGGATGATATTGCTCCTTTAGGTTAACGGGCATGGCGAGACGGGAGGTACACTGCTCTCTTTGGTAGGATTGCTTGTCTTTGGGATGATCGGAGGCTTTGACCTGGCCCAGGAGTTGGTGGTTTCGTAACAATCGAGTCTCGTTTTCCCTCCGTTGATGACTTGACTGAGACGCCCCGTAGACAGCCTGGGCGATGTGATAACCCCCAATGCCGTGGTCGTAGTGGTTCCCACCCCCCTCCAGGCCATGCGGAGGTCAGTGTAGACGTGTGCCATCATGTGATCCGGCGTAGGGTTGTTGTAGCCGGGGCCATGTCCGGCGGTGGTTTCCAGGACGTTGGTTAACCCCTGATCGTGTGTCACGTGACTCCACACGTGAGAGACAGACCACCAAACGATGATCCCATGGCCGATTCCGTCGGGTGATTGATGGAGCCCAGACCCAGGAAACGTGCTGCGTTCCATAACGCGGGTCCTCGTGTGGACATAGTATGGCGAGACAATCTGGGTCGCGTGTCTCCTGTCAAACACCCGCCTCAATGCCTTCATGCCGGGGTGGCGGTCGTGGATGGGCGGACAGCACCGCCACGGGGAATCCATGGGCCGGCGGATGAGAGACCGCGGGTCTTCTCAAGGCGATCCCAGGGGTTCTCGTTGGACATCGGGTCATAGTAGCCCTCATACCACGGGCCACGTGAAGGGTCCTGGGAACGATGAGGAGTGGACTGGAAGTGGGTTTGGTCGCGAGACGCAGATCCTCCAGTGGGCGCGGCGGGACGCTGGGGCAAGCTCGCCGGGCGCACTTGCGCCGGGGCTGGGGCATCGTCACCGCCACCGTCGCCGTCGCCGTCGCCGTCTTCGTCGAGAGCGATCTCATCGGCGTTGGAGCGGGTAGTCGGCGCGGGGCCGAGGGCAGTAGAGTTAGCGCCCGTGGCGGAGGGCCGTTGCCCGGCGATGAGAGTAGCGTCGGCGCGAGGGTTGTAGCGGCGCTTCTTGTTGGGATGGCCCTGGGCGCCGAACGAGGCGAAGCCGAGGGCCTGGGCCATGAGGGCCTGGTCGTCGTCGGAGTAGATGTCGGAGTCGACGTCGACATGCGCGTCGTCCGTGGCAATGGAGTCGGGATCCATGGTAGATGACTGCAGGCTTGGGGAGCCTAAGCAGGATGGGAAAGCCGGAAGGAGGATGCGATTGTATGCGCGAATAACGACGCGGGAAGACGAGGGTCGAGTAGCCGAGGATGCGGGTTGGGTGAAAGGGATGCGACGATGCAAGATGGATGAGAGGAGAATGCGCGTTCGTGAAAATCCGGGGTTGGAATGAGGCTTGGTGGGGCCGGAGGATTTGTGGCGCTGCACGGCAGTTGGGCAGCTAGACTAGAGCCTTACAACCTTTGGGAATGTGTATGAGCGTGGCGTTTTCTGTGGTGGCTTCCATGGAGGGGTGAGCAATTTCAGGCTGTGGTGATGGCTTGCAGGAGTACTCGTAAACGGTTGAGGAAAAGGGGCTTTTGGCTTTTGACATGTGATTGGCGGTGGCTGGGTGAGAGTTGCCATGAGGCGCGAAGGTGTAGATGGCTCGGCTGTGAGGCTTGCATGGGAATTGTAGCCCGAGAGCAACTGCTCAGGGGTAACTGATAGCTGAAGGATTAATTCAAAGTCAAGATTGAGGCATTATGCGCAAGCGGCACCTCTCAATATTCAGGCTGCCTCGCGGGGAACAAAGCAAACAATATTTCAGCTGCGAGTATAGGGTGGGTTCAGGTCAACGTGCAAGGCAAGTACTACGCTACGTACGTCCATAATTATGGCGGTTTTGCTTTGGGTCATTCGTGCTACCCTGGGATATTTACTCTAGCTAACACAAGCAATCTAAAACTCATTATGGATACACCCTGGGCTGTCGAACTTTTATCATTTGCCCTTTTAAAGTAAAGATCCACGATTAGCGCCACAGAGTCGCAACTTCACTTATTACTCCCCGTCTCATCATTGCTCATTTTCAAAGCAGGCCACACCACCGCGGCATCTTCCACTTTCTTTCATCTACCATCCTCAACAAGAAAACATTCGCAATTGCAAAAGAAAAACACAACACAATGGCCACGACCCCTCCTGCCGTCGCCCTTAGACTTCCCTCCAAATATGCCTCCAGCCCCGAGGAGGCTTCTTCTGCGCCCTCGCTGGACTGGCTGCTCGCGACATGGACCGTCACGCACTCAACGCTCTCCATGTGGCGCACAGCGCGCAACGTCCGCATCACATACAACCGGCTGCCCATGAACAGCAGCGGGCGCGCGCGGCTGGACGACCTGGTCGAGTACGAGCCCTCCAGCAAGCAGGGCGTGCTCAAGTCGGTGACGGGCATCGACACGGCGCACGGCGACAGCGCGGCCAGCTGGGACTGGCGCGGAAAGGGCATGCTGCTGATGATCACCAGCCACTGGGAGGTGCTGGGCTGGGGCGAGACGACGACGGCCGAGGGCGTGCGCGAGCGCTGGGCCGTGACGTGGTTTGCGCCGACGCTCTTCACCAACGAGGGCCTGGATGTGTACTGCGATCGCAAGGAAGGTCTGAGTGCCGAGACGTATGCGGCGGTGCGGGCGGCGTTGGGTGCGTTGGCGGCGCCGAAGCTGGTGGCAATGACGGAGAAGGATATGAAGCCTGTTGAGATTCGGCTGCCGTGGGTGGAGGGTTGATCATGCGCTGTGTCGATATCCAATAGTGTGTTGTTTTGTTCAGTTTCCAATTCCGTGTCGCATCGTTCTTATTATGGACCAGGTGTTTCATTTGGGTATCTAATAACTATTCATGGCTGCTACGTCTGGGCTGGTGTCTCCGATGCCTATCTCTGCCGTTTCGCGCAGGTCACCGGGTATGCCGTTCGCGGTGCCGCTTGTCATCTTCTCTTGCCATCTCTCTCCTCCCATCCTTGGATTCATTCCGGTCGTAATCATGCTCAACTCTCCTTCGTATGCGATCTCTTGAGCCATCTCTATCATGTCTCCCACTCCGATGACTGGACTCTTCCCGGTCCTTATCGCGATGCCTTGAGGGTCGTCTGTGGTCCGAGTGCCGAGAAGATCCATGCTTTTCCCTCTCCCTCTCCTTTTCTCTTTCATCGTGTCCCCGTCGACGCTTCTCACGATGGCGCTGGTCCCGCCGCAGGTCTTTCAACTGCCCCGCCTGCTCCTCTTGGATTTGCTTGCGCTCCTTCTTTAGCTCCCGGATCTTAGATGCGCCTTGCTTCATCATGGCAAGAGGGTCACTGGCGACAATACGCTGCGCGTCTCGGTCTTTGCGTTTTGGGTCATCCCTCCCCCAGACGTTCTTCAGTGGTGCATCCTGTGCGCTCGGTTCGGATTGCGAGTACCACGGTCTAGAGATGCCGTCCTTTCCAGCCGCGTTGGAGAAGCGCATCGTATATTGGTCTTCGAAGCTCTGTTTCTTCTTCTTGGCGTCCTTTTCTGCCTCTTCGTTCTTCTCGGCGTGCGCCCTGGCCTTTGCATCTCCGAATAGGTCGATGTGTCCAGCATGGTCCACAATCGGCGCCGAGCTGGTTGCTTTGCGCTCGGGCTCAAGACTCGTCGCAGCTACCTCATTGTTCTCTTTGGCAATTCGCAACTCAAATTCGGTATCGTCCTCGCCGGTCCGCTTCCGCTTCCGTCGGACGCTACCCGAGTGTGCTGCCCCTGGATGGCTGCTAGTAGGCGGCTCTAGGGCGTTGGTCGGTTCGGCATCTTCGATGGGTGGAGGAGCTTCGCCTCGCAGTATGGCTAGCCGGCGCTGTGCATCGACTTCCTGCATGCGCTGCTCCTCTGCCTCTTCGGCAGCCTTGGCGGCAGCTTCATCGCGACGAACGCGCGCGATGTTGTCGGCATTGTAAACGTTCCAGGACTTTTTGCCTAGCAAATGACTGTGACGTGATGGGTCAGTAAGCCGAGGAGAGAATCGAAGGCTGAGTAATTTGCTTACAGTGGCATCCTGCGCTGGCTTGTGATGTGTCAGGAACAGACTTGAAGTTGCAAGCAGAGGAAGTCTTGATGTGTCATGAACTCCGAATCATGACGGATCGTCGGTGTTGTACCGTTTCCGTCTGTCTTGCCTGGCGGAATGCGGGGCCGATCCCTCGAAGAATAGATGGAGCGATGACATAACCGCTAAGCCTAAATAGGAACTACGGTTACGAAACCGAACTGACACCGTGGGGCTGTGGCCTTGGACCGCCCCTCGCCTGGCGTCAGCATATGGAAGCTCCAGCATGGCGACTTTCACCCACGTCAACCTGGACTTGTCAACCAACAAAGCTACAAACATTCAATCCGCCCCAGACTCTTGATTCAGCTACTCGACAAACGACAACCTTTTGCGCTCCTCGCAGTTTCTTCTTCCCGCACCGACCCTCACTCACCGCCACAATGTCGAGGTCCCCCTTCAGCGGGTTTGGCATGCCCGGATCAAACCCTCGACCGCCAGCAGGTGGCCAACAGCAGCCGCAGCAAGGATACGGTGCACCTCGTTACAACGACCCTCGAGCACAGCAAGGCGCACCACAGGGCGGACAGGGCGGCGGTTACGCCGAACAGCCTCGGTCGCCGCGCATGTCGAGACAGAACGAGAAGCCTCCCGGAGGAGGCCCCAGCAGCGGCAGACAGGTTCCCCTGCGAGTTGAAAAGACCACGGACAAGTCGCTCCAGTCGAGACTCATCTACGGTAACCTGTGAGTATCACATCCCGCCATGACGCCATTGAGACGACAACTAACATCAAACCTCAACCAGATGCGCCGTTTCCCCCGACGACTTCCCTCCCAACCGCGACGGCTCCGATCTGTACATTGTCCTTCGAGGCGGCCAGCCTGCCGGCGAATATGTCGTTACCGCCAAACCAGTCCAGGGGTTCCCCTCGGGCTGCATCAGTCTGTCTGATCCTCAACGATCATGGGCTGGCATCACCATGAGGGACACTTTCATGGGACAGGTCTACGACCCCTTCGCGACAGGAGGCAAGGCCTACCTTGGCTCGGTCGATCTCGAGATTGGCTTCGCATCGCCCAACAAGAAGACGCAGACTCCCTACGACGAAGACGAGTTGTCCAAGATCTTCATCGACACATACCAGAACCAAGTCCTGGCCCCCGGACAGCGCATATTGATGGATGTCCGCAACGTTCCCCTTCTCATTGTCGTTAAGACTGTCGGCCTTGTTGACCTGGCCATGTCCTCGGATGACTCCAGCAAGCAGACGTACAGAGAACCCAACGCTCGAGGTATCCTTACGAACCAGACTCGGGTCCTCTTCCACCGTGATGGAAAGGGCGACTTCAACCTCAAGCCTTCCATGAACAAGCCCAACTCCAACGCCATTCTGGCCCCCGACTTCAAGTTTGAGGATATGGGCATCGGCGGTCTGGGTGACGAGTTTGCCACCATCTTCCGCCGAGCCTTTGCGTCTCGTGTCTTCCCCCCAGGCCTGGTGGCTAAGATTGGTATTCCCCACGTCAAGGGAATGCTGCTCTACGGTCCCCCGGGAACCGGAAAGACGCTCATTGCCCGTCAGATCGGCAAGATGCTTAACGCCCGTCCTCCCAAGGTCATCAACGGCCCCGAAGTGCTCAACAAGTACGTTGGTGCGTCGGAAGAGAACATTCGAAAGCTCTTCGCGGATGCCGAGAAGGAGTACAAGGAGAAGGGGGATGAGAGCAGCTTGCACATCATCATCTTCGACGAGCTGGACGCTGTGTGCAAGCAGCGAGGCTCGGGCGCTGGGGGCGGCACTGGAGTCGGCGACAGCGTGGTGAACCAGCTTCTGTCCAAACTTGATGGTGTAGACCAGCTCAACAATATTCTTTTGATCGGAATGACCAACCGAAAGGACATGATCGACGATGCGCTGCTACGACCCGGCCGTCTCGAGGTTCACCTTGAGATTTCGCTCCCCGATGAGCAAGGCCGTCTCGAGATTCTCAAGATCCACACGGCCAAGATGCGTGAGAACGGTCTTCTGCACCCCGACGTTGACGTGGCGGAGCTCGCCGGACTTACCAAGAACTTCTCGGGAGCTGAAATTAACGGTCTGGTCAAGGCCGCAGCGTCGTTTGCTTTCTCCCGTCACACCGAGGTTGGCCAGCTGGCTGCTGTCAAGCAGGATGTGGCCAGCATGAGGATCAACCGCGAAGATTTCATGAACGCCTTGACTGAGGTTCGCCCTGCCTACGGTGTCTCCGAGGCGGAGCTCGAGGATGCTGTCCGCCTAGGCATCATCCGTTACGGACCTCACATCGACCCGACCATCCAGGAGATGATGCGCGTCGTTGGAATGATCAAGGACGATCCCAACAAGTTCGCCACGTCTGTTCTATTCCACGGACCCAGGGCATCGGGAAAGACCGCGATGGCAGCGCAAATTGCCATGCAATCCGGGTTCCCGTTCGTCAAGATGGTTACCCCAGCGGACCTGGTGGGATATCGCGACGACTTTGCTAAGAAGGACTATGTGCACAAGGCATTTGCGGATGCCTACAAGTCTCCTACCAGTATCCTGATCCTTGATGACTTCGAGCGCTTGATTGGATGGAACCCTATCGGACCGCGTTTCTCGAACACCATGCTCGAGGCCCTGACGACTCTGCTGGTGTCGAAGCCACCCAAGGTAAGTTACGCCCTTTGTCACACACTACCAGTAACAGAACTGACAATATTATCCAGGGCCACCGTCTGTTGATTTTCGTCACCACCTCCAAACTCTCTGTGCTAAAGATGCTTGAGATCGATATGGACTTCGCCAAGAAGGTAGCGGTGCCCGCTGTATCCAACGTGCGGGAGCTTGCAGTAGTGCTGCAGGAGTCACATGTGTTCAACTCGGCCGACGTGGGCCAAGCGATCAGCATCATCCAGGGCCGCACGGGATCGGATGCCGTGGGCGTGGGCATCAAACGGTACTGGACTGCATCTTCGAGGCGCGGGCTGGGGATAACCAGGATGTGCTGGAGACGTTTACGGATCTGCTCGTAGAGAAGATTCAGGAGATGAGATGATCGGTTAGAGTCGCTAAATGCGCAGACGATGACTGGGCGAGTGTGGATGGGTATATAGACGTGAATCGGTCTATGGTTGGTGGCTGAGCGCTGCAAAGACGACTTAGACGCAACATCCTGATAGAAGATGGACGTTTTAATGAATTGGTTTTGGACAATGATGCATCACGTTAATTTTCGAGTGATTGTTGCAGTTCCCTTAGATGTGGAGAGTCTTTACCGTGATATGTAAATGTTTATGATTTCTGCCAACAGGTTTGGGGCGAATGGCAGACTACACGTACGATCTGATAGTCCAGTCGATCTCAATACATCAATCACGGCCAGACTAAACATAGAGTCATTAGCATCGACATCGGTCGTATAAGCCCCATATCTAGAGAGGAATGGACGTTTGTGGCTGGGGCCACGCGAGATATCAAACCTGGAACTGACTGGAGAAGACTAAGATACGCACAGAGCCATGACACGAGAATAGGACAGCGGCGTGCATGAGCACGAGGGGCAAGGCGCTATCGCCATGTCCCTCCATCGTCACCGCCTTTAAGGCACAACAGAACTACCGCATCGAGGTGGGGGAACTCGAGTCGCGGTGAGTGGTCGTGTACGCGCGCAGGGCGAGAAATCAGTCACTGGGCCCAAGAATGACTCGTGGTGGTGCATGAACCGGCCTCGGGGGCATTGCCGAGAGGGCATTGCGGAGCGATCGGTGGTAGTGCCATGCAGGAATACAGATGGTTTGTCCAAGTTGGCGATGGCGTCACGGGCGGATGCGCTTTGTCCTGGACGTTGGAAGCGGAGTGGAAGTGGAAGCGAAAGTCGGGCGGCGTTGAGAGCGGGTGGACGGGCGGACGGACGGGAGGGAAGAGCGGGATGGGGTGCCATGTGCCATGTGCCGCCATGTGGGAGGGTTCCATGGATGGCGAGGTACTTGGTGTTCTCGCGTGTTTCTAGGGTCTGTCCGGGCTGTACCTCTGCATTTTAGTCGTGATGGTGCTGAGTTCGGCGGAGTGCTACCCTGGAACCGCGATGAGGAGGTGATTCGCTGGGGCGGGAGGGAGTGGGTGGTGTACCGGGCTGTTGGTGTTGGTTTTATGGATGAAATATCTACGGATACATAGTACGTGGGCTACGAAATTCGTATTCGGGCATGGTTCATTCGTGGTGTTTTGTTCGGTCTTGGTAAGACATGACATGCATGCAAGTGTTGACGAGCGCTGTACCTACATCCACAGCATGTGAGGTGCTGCCATCTGCAAGGGCAGCGGTCGCCGATCCATGGCATTGGGAATATAAAAGTGTTGGATACGCATGGCTATCTTTCGTACCTCGTACTTTGTACATGCTTTTAAGACAGCCTTGACTCTAAATAAGCCCTGGGATGGGGGAGATTGTCAATGCGCAAGCGATGGTGATGTGACGTGTGGGTGACACTGGGGACGAGAGCGAGGCGAGAGAGTTCACCAGCGACAAGGCTTGCGAGGGGAGCATTCGTGAAAAGTGACGGAGCGGGATGGAAAAGAGGAGGGGCGGGATTTAGATTCGAGGTTCGTGGTTGGGTAGAGCCGAGTTGGTCGTGCGTGGGGTGGCTGCATGGTTGGTTGCATGGATGTAGCATAAAGGGCTGGCTTGGCTCGCTATTATTCCCCATGCGCATGCTCATGCATCATGCACGAACGACGTACAGTAAGAGAGACGACAGACACAGACACAGACACAGACGGAAGAGAGTCGACCGTCATCACCGGGCATTTTCATGACACGGGGCGACTCAAGAGGCAGGCAGAAAGATGAAATAACGATACCTTGTCGTCTCAGGTCTGGAACTAGCCTGGCCTGGTTCATTCTCAAATCGATCGATTGATGCCCAGCCATCGTAAAGCGAGCTCTGATGAACCAGCCTTGGAGACGCTGCCGAGACGGATCCGTACAGTGCCGCACCGTGCAAGCCGAGGCGCCATGTGCGTCCCGTTCGATGGCTTGGCTGATACAGTCGTGATTCCAACGCCAGCACTGTACAGAGCAACGATTGAGTCTCCGTGACTGGGCGAACATGGGCAATCCCTGGCTGGCTTCGCGTCCGGGCGTTTGGGTCCCAGCCAACGCCATCATCTACGCCGCCCAAGACCCATCCTGTTGTCTTCAACAGAGTCTGCATGCTCTCTCCTTTGTGGTACATAGTATCCGTACAGCAGCATGACATGACTTGACCCGACACTTGCCCTTCTGCTTTTCCCTCTTCCTTTTTCCTTTTTCTTTCTTTTCACACTTTTCTCCATCACCGCGCACCCGACCTCTCCCGGCTGGGCTAGGCCCGCGATTGGTGCCCTCCACACCAACCAGCGGCCTCAGAATGGCTCAGAATGGGCGCCCAGTCACTCACTCAATCACTCTCCCTCCCCCCCAGCACGGGAGAGCAACCTGGACTAACCACGCCAGGGTGGCAGGGTGCTGTGTGGCTGGTTTCCGTCGAGCGACTCACGCAAAGGTAAGTATCTTGTACCGACAGCGGTCGCGTGGCGACCACTCGCACGGAAGGACCCTCCGGGCGTACCGGTTCCTAGCACTCTCCCTGGCCCTCCTAGCACTGCTAGCATCGCCGCCATCGCCATCAGCGTCCAAGCCGGTGGGTGCACCTGGCCGTTAGCTCCAGGTAATCGGTACCTCTAGGCCCTAGCCAGGTGCTCGGGGCTTGGGGCCTCTCTGGCTTCTCCGAGTCTCTGTCGCCCCACTGTCCACTTTGACTCGCGCGCTCATCCCATCCATCCCATCCCATCCTGTTCCCCAGTACGGAGTACTACGTAAAGTGTGTGCCTGTGTGTGTGTGTGTGTGTCTGTGTGGTTTGTGTCGGCCGTCTGTGTGTCCGGTCTCCTTCGCCTGGCCTCGTCTTTTCCCCATTGAAACTGCGCTCGCCTTTTCTCGATCTTCTCTGTCCTGTGATTCCACTCTTGTCAGTTCTTGTATCCGTATCTGGCTCCAAGCCGTCGCCCGTGGTTTTTTTGTGTTGGTTCTGCTGCAAAGCGTAGCGTTGCCTTGAGCTTGCTGCTCTGTCTTGCCGTTTGGCTCCTCGCTCCTCGGCCTCTCCCTACCTATTTCCACCTCTCTCCCAGCGCCAACCACTACAACCACAACCAACAACACCACGCCCACGACACACAACCCACAACAACCAACACACGATACTCACACGCGATTGCGCAGCGGCACTCCATGTCGACTTCTCCCCTGTGATACTCAGACAACAGCATCGCCCTCGCTGGCCGCTTTATGGCGTCGTCACGTCTTGTACGTCCTGGTCCTCCTGCCTTCTCGTCCCCCTCCCTCGCTCGTATCCCCATTTCCCACAGAGGACCCGCTCTTCAACTGGGTCTTTGCTGGGGACCTCGTTGCAAGCCAAACCGGGACCTGCTGAAGCCTGAAGGGCAATTAAACGCGGCCAACGACACTCGTTATTGGTCTCGGCTTCGCCGCCTAATATCCCTTTGCCGTCATTTCATTATCTTCTCCTCCACTTTCTCCTCCGCAACTGCCTCGACGACATGCGCCTCGACGGCTGCCGCCGCTGCTGCTCCTTTTGCTAACTCAATGCCTTCGCCTCCAGCTCCCGTCGCCTTGAGCATCGCCCGCTCTGCCTTCTCCTGACCACGAGTCCACGACGACATTCGCGCGGCCGTGCCCATGGCGACCCTCCTGGAGCCTTCAGGCACGCTGCCGCCAGCGTCTGGCCTCAGCGCTCCGCCCGTCCCCATCTCCTCGCACCCCCCGATCAAGGATCCGACGTCCACCACCACCGCGACGCCCAGGTCCGGGGCCGTCGCCGCCGCAGCCTCTACAGCCCCCTTCAGCACTACCACCTCAAGAGACGCCTCACCCAAGGGAGCACCGACGCCCAAAAGGCCCCTCAGATCGACCACCACGCGCATGCCACCAACCACCGCAAGACCCTTGGTTCCTCTGACCGAGAGACGATCCCATCAGCAAAGGCCCTCCACCACCAGAGGCCACAGGGAAGCCCTCACTACTGCGTCTGACGCCGACCTTCCCAACAGCCAGTCCAAACACGAAATCACCCCAGACGGTGGATCCGCTGGCCGCGAGGGTCGTCAATTCGCCGTTTCCAACGTTGGTAACAACGGTCGTATATATCTAAGGTACGTCAGTCTGCCCGCTGGTCTGGAACGCTTTGTGCCAGCCTTCCCGACCCCCCATAGTCCACGCGCCGTCATCCTGCTCTCGCCTTGTGGAGAAAGGTCTCAGGTGGTCCCCTCCCATCATCCGCCCTGGCGTCGAACCAGAGACATCACCGCGCCAGTGCCCGAAACTCGAAATTCTGGCGCTGCATGACACCGAGCTGACATTTTCCTCCTCCAGGCCGACCATACGCCCCGCCAACCAGCGATGTCCCCAGCCTCAGTTCGTGTTTCCCATCACCCCGCCGAGCACAGCTGGCCTTGATGCTTTGGGTCACGATAGGTCCGAGGACCAGAGCAGTTCGCTGCACATCAGCCAGTGGTCAACTCCAGGGGTATCGCCCTTCGACGGTGGCCGTACCTTCTTCGACGACACGCAGGATCCTGGTCGGCCCGTTAAACATCGACGCGCTCTATCCGACAGCACAGTCCACGAGACTGCCGCCGCTAAGGGCTCGGACACCGGGGACTTCAAAATTGTCATCTCCAAACCGGGTGACGACCACCGGCCCCGGACCATGGAAGATATTGACCCTATCGCCGGGCCGCTTCTGGACATCAACATCCCCTCGTGGCGTATAGGAACCCCCCGATTTACTGTCAGAGGCACTCCCGTCCTCCGCGGCTCCTCGTACGCTCCCACCGACGATTTCCGCTCCAGCAGCGCCTCTCTGCTGAAACGCCAGGGCGACCTTAACAGCTCCCACCTCGAGATGGGGCCAGGACAGCCCACTACCTTGGCAGTGCCCGTTCTGCGCTTCTCTCGCTCTGGTGGCACTCCGACTTCTTCCTTCATTCGGGCTCCTCGTACCGTCCACCCGTCATATATGACGAACCTCAAGATTGAACCGGCCATGTTCGACAACCTAACCTTCAAGCCAGCTTGCGATGACCGAGCATTGGTCAGATACTCGCCCGCGACGAGCGCCGTCACCGCTGCGACGCCTCCCCGTCTCGTCGCAGAGATCACTTCTCCCAGCTTCTTGGATTACGAGCTGATATCCGACTTCTTCCTGACCTTTCGCGCCTTCCTTGAATCGACCGATCTGTTGCGAATGCTGGTCGCGAGACTTCGGTGGGCTCTGGACCGAGATGATGAGACGGGCATGGTTGTCCGGGTCCGGACCTTTGTTGCCTTGCGGCATTGGATCCTCAACTACTTTATGGATGATTTCGTCCTGGACTATCACCTCAGAGTGACCTTTTGCGAATTGATGAACGACTTCGTCGCCGAGCTGTCGCAATGCAGCCGATCTCGAAAAGTTCAACTTAAGATTCTTGGAGAGCTCAAGAAGTGCTGGAGGCGGGTTTGTGCGCTGTACTGGGATGGCCCCGACTTTGACGACTCGCTCGAGGCAGATATCCCCGTTTCGCCTGGTGGGATCGCAGGCCACAGAGATCCAGACCTGGACCCGTCATTTTGGGACCAAGAAGAAGGGGAACCACCGCAGCTGGAAGATCTGCCGTCCCCGAGGAAGAGCACCCGTGAGCGAACCAGTTTTGTCGCCGACATCTCTCGTGCGGGCCATATCGGAGACTCGGTCTTTGAAAACCGACCCAATACTCCAGAGGAGCAAATTACCCCAGATCCTGCCGAGGCCGACCGCAACCCGGCGTCTCCCATTAGTATGACGAGTGTTGATATCATCTCATGCTCATTCCCTAACAAAGTGTCGCGACCTATCCACACCAGCGGTCCTCATCCTTTGGGCGCTCATCCCGTCACCGCAAGCTCAGTATATAACCAAACGAGCCATGTAGCGACGACGCCACGAGCTCTGGTTGGCAAACGTGTCCGCCCAGCTCCGCCGACACACAAGCGAAACAACAGCTTGACTGATTCGCTTAGGGACCATGGTTCTGATAAGATATCATTCAAGGATCAGGAGTTTTTGATGACCGTTCCGTATGCGGGGAGCCTTGTTCGAGGGAATTTGTTGCCGCCAGGCCAGGCATTTGTCGACGTCGAGCTCGACGATCTTCCCAACAGTGCTAGACAAACCACGACACTTCACCCGGATAACCAACAAATCGTCAAAGGAAGGGTTCCCGCGGGTGCTATGTCAGGGCATGGCATGAGGAAGTTGCTCGGAGGTGTGCGACGAGCCTTGAGCACTAGAGGTCAGGGAGTCTCCCCGACGCAGGGGAGCTTTATCAACGTGGCTCCAATCGGCCCCCGTGGCGCAACAACGAACCGACTTCCCGGGACAGCCATCGTCCCACAAAACCAGAGTCGACAACGCTTCAACGGCGCCCGGCCCCCGGTGAGAATAGACGTGCTCGGCGCCGAGGCCGCGGAGGATTTCAAGAATGCCGTGCGAGAGGAGGCTGCTGCGGAGGCCGAGCGCCGTGGATTCCCCATGGTGTTACCCAACTCTTCGTCGGGTTCCGCGGACATCGGGTACTCGGCTGCACACATGGATTCGAGCACTTTCGATAGCCTGCCCCAAAACAACAAGCACCGACCTGTTAGTGACATGGGGATTACGACTGGGAGCAAGTCAATTGTTATTGTGGATGACACAACTCCGTTCGGCGTGTCCACTATGCACCGCGGAACCGCCAGTGGACATCCTTCCGTCGATGCCTTTATGGACACCTTCAGACTCAACGGTGGCGATCCCACACCGCCCACGACCCCCCCTGCGCCTTCAATGGGAGGCACACCGAGGCGTTCATCGTATTTGCTGAACCAGCATGTCTTGGAGCCATGTCTCTCAGAGGATCCACTGCCACCGTTTGTGCCTGATCTTGATAGTCTTGCCCCCGGCCACAGCGCCCGTCCATCTGAGGACCAGAGCCGAACTTCCC
Organism: Neonectria sp. DH2; assembly: GCA_003934905.1. NCBI lineage: Eukaryota > Fungi > Ascomycota > Sordariomycetes > Hypocreales > Nectriaceae > Neonectria > Neonectria sp. DH2. The sequence continues at coordinate 646,418 of RQWH01000013.1, read as the reverse complement.
TGGCCACGACGCAGCGGAGCCTTCGCCACTATCCCCCGGTGTCTTTCCGAGGATCTCGTCGGAATAAGTCGACTAAGTCGAATAGGACCCATCAGTCGCTAAACTCGATGCTGAACAAGCGCCGATACTCCTTTGGTAGTGGTGCGGGCCATTCTTCAGCCCGAAGCTTTGATGCGACGACCTGTTCTGGTGTGTCGGTCAATGAAGAGGAACCAGAAGACCCCCTCCCGCCGCCTCTGCGTGTTCTGCGGAGACGTCCTGGTGGAGACCTTAGAGCAGCGACCAATGTTGGAGAGTTGGACGCGATATCCTTGCGGAGATCGCGATCAGTTGGATCCTTGACTACCTATTCCGAATCTATCCGGAGCTCTTACGATCAAGGACCTCGCGTAGACTCCTTCGGAAACGGCGAGGTAGTGTCGATCGAATACCCACAACAGCGGAAGGAAGTTTTCTCTGTCGGTCAACTTGCCGAGAAGGCACCTAAACGGCACTTGTCCTTATTCAGCACCCATTCGTCTAAGCCGGTTATGCGACCGTCGTTTGAGGCAGAAGCACAAAAGCTGGCACAGATTCCTGACGACGACGAGGACGATGGCGGCATCGAATCTGCACTGATGAAGCTTGAGGGCAAGAAATCGGATAGGAGACTACGGGATGCGGTCGACCCCGTTAACATTGGAATTGCCATTGGCGAGCCAGAGATTCCCGAGCGGGAAAGGAGAGATCATCGCGAGGAACTGGTCATGAGGCAAACCTTCATGCTGGACCCTGACCAGGACGACTACGAGCCTGTGGAACAACAGGGAGGCTTTCTGACACCACAGCGTCCCTTGACTGAAGCGAAGTCTTTCCTATCAGAGACCTCTCGAGACTCTTACTCCTCCATCCCCATCTTGGATCGGGGCGGAACGGACGATGGCCGAAGCCAGCATGGAACTCAAGAATGGACGAACATGTCGATCCTCGAGGGGCCAGAGGATGATAACACACCCAAACCAAACAAGTATGGCTTCCTGGAAGATGAAGAGACTGATTCCCGACACCAGTCCTACGACTTTATCACGAAGACTGAGAGCATCGAGGGTATCAGACCGGGCGACACTGCCCCTCCCGAGGAAGAGGAGGAGGACCAGTCCTTCCTCAACGATGACAGCGACCTATCTTCGGAACTCTCTGCTGATTCGCTTGACGATGAGGACTTTGGCTCTCAACAGAGCTTCCCTCCCCGGGTGGCGCTACCTGCCCATCCTCTGGGGTCCCCAACACCAACACCTGCGCCCAAGAGGAGCCCCCCCTCACCTCCAATAACTCTCGTTCAAGCGCTGGAGATGTCGCCCCCGCATACTTTCAAGGTGCCCGAGGTCCACGAGGACCAGGTGTGGAATCACAAACCTCTCCCTCCTACGCCAGAGACAACCCCAAGGGCACCGTATGTTCACTCCATCAGCTCTGCAGATGACCAAACTGCGACGACCGAAGCTCTTCGGGTGACACCGAGGCCTGAACCCACAGAGAGCAACAAATACACCGCCCACCTACCGTTTATCTTGGCCTTTGACTCGGAGATTCTGGCGCAGCAGTTCACTTTGATTGAGAAGGACGCTCTCAACGAAATTGACTGGAAGGAACTCATCGACATGAACTGGAAGAATGCCACGCATAACGATTCTCGATCCTGGGTTGAATTTCTGCGCAACACGGATGCCCATGGAGTCGAGGTGGTAATCGCCCGTTTCAACATCATGGTCAAATGGGCCATCTCCGAGATTGTCATGACTCAGCATGCCGAGGAGAGGGCGCGATGCATCGCCAAGTTCCTTCACATCGCGATCCACTGCAGGCGCTACCGCAACTTTGCGACTCTCGCCCAGCTCACGATCGCCCTGTCCAGCAACGAGGTCTCTCGACTGACGAAGACCTGGGCCCTTCTGCCACCTCACGACCACAAGACCATGCGGGATCTGGAAAACCTGGTGACGCCCATGCGCAACTTTTACAACCTTCGGGCCGAGATGGAGGTTGGCTCTGACTCTGGTTGCATTCCGTTTGTGGGTATCTACACCCACGACCTGCTATACAATGCTCAGAGACCTTCGGAGATTGCGGCCTCGCCTACCACACCTCCTCTAATCAACTTCGAGCGATGTCGCATCGCCGCCGCGGTGGTCAAGACCCTGCTTCGCCTACTGGAGGCGAGTACGAGGTACAAGTTTCAACCCATTGAGGGCATCACCGAGCGGTGTCTCTGGATGAGCGCCCTGAGCGATGAGGAGATCCGACGACACTCTGAAATTCTGGAGTAAACATCCTATTCACTCAATTCGCCTTTGGCGGATCCTGAGTGAGCAAGTACACGCATATTCTGTCGTTGCCACCTCCCCATCGACAAAGACGCATCGACTTAATGAATTTTACGACTCTCCGTAGTGACGGCGCTTCCACTACTATTAATGTTTTCATCACCATGACGGGATACAATACATACACCACATACACGGCCAACGGGTTTCCCTGTATTTATAATCCCCAACAACAGACGGCATGTCTATCACATGCAGGAGCAGCCTATATAATCAGCATGGCCTTGTACAGAGAGACGCAGCTCACATGCTCGTCCCGGCCACATACATCAAGACCATCATCATCATAGCATCTGGGACAAGCGGGAGTTGAGAATTCTGGCGGGCCTGTTTTTCTGTCTTGTTTTTCTTCGCTATACTGACGGCTTGATGCCTGTCTTGGTTTTTTCGACTTGGCTTGGTTTTGCTCCATACCCCTTTTCTGCACTGCGTGTCGGCTCTCTGTTGCCGGCTTTTGACTTTTTGATCATCTTCTTAACGGGAGATTTGAGAGCCATGGTCTCGCACTATGCGCGTGCAGCCTTGGATTGGAGAGGGATAATGGCGAGGGATAGGAAGGAAAGGAAAGGAAAGGAAAGGATAGGCAAGGGAGGGGATAGCATAAAATGGGATGCAAGGACGGGGTTTGTGGATGAATGGATGGGATGGAGTAGATATGGGATTGACAAGCAACGAATGACGGGCTTTGGACCCGGGAATTGATACCACCTTTGCGATAACTTGGTTATGGAACCGTGCGATTTATGTGACTTGCGTGATGTTATGTGGTAGATTTCTACGTCACGTAGTCACCTCATTCTGAAGCCGAATCATGGACTTCTTGACTCCTCGGGACTTACTGCCTTTTACGGTCTCAGTTGACACTATCTGTGGCTGACCGGTTTACCGAAGGAGTAATTGCTGAAGGAGTAATTGCTGAAGGAGTTCAGGCATATCGATATGTCTCTGGATAAATGGCCTACGGGAACGCGACAATAGGTGTCGCGGCCATGCTGTGGTTCTAACCCATCACTGGGACGAACATGATGGGTTTTGGACTGGGATGGATGAGGCTTGACGGTGCCACTGTCTATACTCGTTCCTCATTGTCTTTCATAATTCAAAACCGTCACATGGGGACTTGAGGCATGTCGAGTCAATGGCAACTTTTGATCTTTTTTCCTCCCAGCCTAGACGACTATGTAGCTTCTCGCTTCAAATCTGTAGAACAAAGGCGGGACGACGATTAAGTCTGACCCGCTTGGCGACACAGGGCTTTCCCTCCCCCCCTTTCCGGTGAGTTCCGTCCTCCCAGCCTGAGCATCCGAGAACAAGCGTAGTCAGAAGCCCGACACAGAGAGAGACAAAAGAGAGACAATGGGCCAGGGGCGAGTATCTTTCCCTCATTAGCACCGCCAAGTTGAACCTTAGTCCCAAGATAAAAGTCAACAAGCCTAGTAACGCCGCCGATGTCGACCAATCGATTTTACCACTGTGGCTCAGCGCTTTCTGCAGCACCGTCATGGTCCTCAGTGTCCTACCACTGAGTCTCCTTAGAGGGCTCAGCAGCGGCGGCCCACTCAGTGGTGGTGGTGGTGGCAGGGGGGGCAGCGGCGCCGGAAGCACCCCACTCCTCACCAGCAGCACCATCCCAACCAGTAGTGGCGGCGGCACCAGCGAAGCCAGCGGCGGGAGCCTCCCAGTCACCACCAGTGGCCTGGAAGCCAGACTCGATAGCGGCAGGGGCAGCCTCCTCCTCGGCACCGGCGACCTTCTCCTCCTCGACCTTCTCCTCAGCCTCGGCCTCGGGGTCACGGTCTGGTATATAAGTTAGCAAATGAGAGTCGTTGTCAAATTGGAGAGGGAGGACATACAGAAGTACAGATCGACCATGACGTCCCAGGGAGTCTCGCGGTTGTAGATGGTACCGCGGAGACGGAGGACCTCACGGGCGAGCATCCACCAGATGCAGCCGATGGCGTGGCGACCCTTGTTGTTGGTGGGGATGGCAACGTCGACGTACTCAGTGGGGGAGTCAGTGTCGCAGAGGGCAATGACGGGGATGTTGACGTAGGAAGCCTCCTTGATGGCCTGGGCGTCGGTGCGGGGGTCGGTGACAACGATCAGACGGGGCTCCTTGAAAGAGCGGGTGATGTAGTTGGTGAAGCTACCGGGGGTGAAGCGACCGGCGATGGAGGAGGCACCAGTGTGGGAAGCGAACTTGAGGACAGCACGCTGACCGTAGGGACGGGCAGAGACGACACAGACATCGGCGGGGTTGTCAATGGCGGCGATGATGCGGGCGGCGAGAACGATCTTCTCCCTGGAGCGCGATATTGGTTAGCCGAGTATGGCGGGGCAATGGGTTTCGCGATGTCCGTTCTTGATGTTTCCTGCGCCTAGAGCTCCAAAATCGAGTTTCCACGTTCGTCGCGCAATGCCGCAGGAGACCAAGAAGACCGCAAAATTCCCGGGACAAAAACGTACCAGGTCTTGCCAACGTTGAGAACGTTGACACCATCGGCACGGGTCTTCCAGAGGTAAGACTCCATGTGCACCTGCAAGTTCTTGCTGCCAAGGTGAGCCTGCGCAGCCAGGAGCATCTCAATGTCCTGGCTGGTGGCGTTGAAGATGGAGGGGAGGTTGGAGGGAGCCATCTTGACGGATTTAATTCCTGGCGGTTCGGGGGGTGAGGCGGAAGAGGAGAGTTCGTGATGTTCGTGAAGGTCGCAAAAAGTTCGCGAGACCTTCTGAATTTACCAAAAATGTGTGTGGTGGGAGAGCCCTGATGGAGCTAGTCCTAGAATGATATAGCGCAATAAGATATGGGACCTTGAGGAAAGCCACACGTGACTGGATACGCTAGGCCCGTTCGGGCGCCAGCGCGTACCTACGCTCCGGCGGCATGGGCCGTGGCCGTTGGGAAATTTTGAGGCTGGCCGTGGGACATCGTTCATCAGCCTTCTGTATATCAATCCGCAGATTGATGCCTCCACCATGCCGCCCAGATTACAGGCGCTGCCGCGCCTAGGCTCATTGAACCGTACGATGGGTCCCTTAAGTTGTTGCCGACCTTGGAGCTCAAATTGCTAACCAATGCCTGTAGTCTGCCTCCGACCCTCTGCGACACCCTCGAAAACGAACTTCCTCCCCCTCATCCAGACGGCCAACCTCTCTATTCGCGAGAAGAAGCGCAGCGCCAAGCAGGATCCCTACCGATATGCCCAAGCACAGCAGCGCAAGGCCGCCAACGTCCAGCGCCGCGAGGAGCTCCAGCGCGAGCGTCATGTGGCTGCCGGCGACCCTGTCCGCGGCCTCACTACACCCTTTGTCGAGTCCTTAGACTCGGCTGGCCAAAGCTCCGTTCCCAGTGCGCCCGTCGAAGGAGGTGCCAGCGACGCCGCGGTCGCGCCAAAGGCCCAGGCGTGGTCGCCCGAGCTGCGGAATCATTTCTTGACCGAGTCGGAGCTGCAGGAGGCAGTCAAGCACGCATACACTCTCACCAAGCCCATGGTTGGCATGGTTGAGTCACAGATGGAGCCCGGAACCGAGGTGGATAAGATGAAGCAGCATGAGCAGGTGCATGCTAAGGCCGTCGAGGCTTTGAAGCGTATCACGGCCTTGGACAACAGCAGTGGCAAGGACCGCTTCCACGCCAACGTGAGGCGCATTGTCGACGAGTTCGGCCGCCACAAGACGGACGAGTTCCTCAAGCCGAAGCCCGAGTCCATTCACCCCAACACCCTGCCTATGCCGGGCCGGGCCGGCCCAGACACCGGTAGCTCCGAAGTCCAGATCGCCATCTTGACGGCAAAGATCCGGACCGTGTCCCAGGCTCTCGAAATCAACCGGGGCTACAAGGACAAGCACAACAAGCGTAACTTGAGGTTGCTGCTGCACCGAAGGCAAAAGCTGCTCAAGTACATGGAGCGCAGGGAGAGAGGAAGCGAGCGCTGGACCCACATGATTGAGAAGCTGGGCCTCACGCCCGCCACATACAAGGACCAGATCGAGTTGTAGGACTGCTGTAGAATACGTGTTCTCTATGTACAATACAAAGCCATCACCAAAGACGAGCGAACTTGTTTAAGCTGCCTTGCGTCTACCCGTCTCCGTCCCATGCGCCATTTGTCAGACCCTTTCCGTACCATTACGAGCTCACAGTTGCTATACTACACAAAACCAAGCTAAAAATCGAAACCTGTTTGGGGAATGCAGGAAATCAGAAGACACTGATGTAGTTGCCAATGCGCTCCTTCTGGTTCTGAGCTATGCATTCGGCAATCCAGGTAATGTTGCGAATTTCCTACGTGTTGTTAGTTACGGTCCATGGGGAGGACTTGAGCAAGGAGAACAAACCTGCTCTCTGAGCTTCACCCAGCCATATATAATGGCATAGGTAAACTGTCTGGTGAAGGCGCCCTTGGAGATCTCCATCTCCTTCTGGTAGAACATGTCCTCCAGGGACTTTCCCTCGGCGGATCCACCACCCATGTTTCCAGGGCCAGAAGGACCGCCACCAACAGAGATGGCATCGAAGAAGGTCTTGAAGTCGTGCACACCGTCAACTGCCAGGCGGACACCCTCGGGGTCATCCGCGCGCGATAGCATCAGGGTTCCCTCCGGGTACAGCTTTCCAAAGCTAGGGTAAAGCTTGCTGCGGTCTGCCTTGGTTAGGTCTGTGCCGAAAGAGTTGAGGGTGATGTTGATGGCTCGGCGGTCAGCCTCGAATTCGAGAATCTCAGACATGACCTCGGAAGTGGGAGTTCCCGCCATGTCAGAGTGGGTGTTGACAAAGTTGTAAAAGTCTTCCAGGTAGTTCTTGTAGAGTGTGTTTCGCACAATCTCGATATTGAGCTCGTCGAGATCCTGGTGGCTCAGGCTGCCCTTGAAGTAGGGTGCCAGAGGGGTTTCAATCAGGACGCTGTTGTAGAGCTCCTCAATGTTGGTGGCAACGCAGAGGACAGGCATGGTCTCGAACCAGCCGAGAGGATGGCATCGCTCGAGAAGCTCGCGAGTATCGCGCTCATGTAGAGTGCCAGTGATGAGAAGGGCGACGTTGTCAATCATGTAGCCATAGGTGACGTAGTCCATGAAGGTTGCCAGCGATCCGACGGCATTGGCGCGGACGTATCGGAACTCGGAGATGAGCTTTTCGGTCGTCTTAGCTGCGAGGCTCGAGGTAGATGGATTGGGAGGGAGCGATGCGAGAAAGTCGCCGTAGGCAGGGCCGAGCTGGAGCTTCAGGTCTGGCACATCTCAGTACAAGGGAGCAAGAGGGGTCAGGCTGGATGCGGGAGTATACCATCGATGGTCTCGCACTGCGTCAAGTTGTTGTAGGCCGAGCCGGTGAGAAGGCTGTTGCGATAGCCGCGAACAATACCCTCGACATAGCTGTTGCCACGGTCAGTCCCATTTGCATGCATGCTTCATCATGGAAGCTCTCCAGGTTTCTACATACCCATTGTTGACGTTGAAAAGAAGACCCTCCATGCTGTCGTATGCGGAATTCGCTCGAGTATAGCGCGTGTAATATAGATGAAATGAAGCGCGTCGTCTTGCGGTAGTCTGCGGTGACTTTGGTGGTTCGAAGACGGAGGGAGCTGGATCGTCAAAAGATGCCGCCTAGCATTCCCAAGCCTGCAGCAAACGACCACGACGGAAGCTGCGTCAACGTCGCTTGCACGTGAGTGGTCAGCCACAAGGGTACGTACCTGCCAGGCTGCTTCCGGAGAAATGGTAGTCCCGGTCGCCGACGCGCCATGCATGCAACCCACTACCTGCACCAGCACCAGCCGGCGAAAAAGTTTTGGGTGGATACTTTGGAGCTTCAACTGAAATTTTTCCATCGCCCAGTCCATCTCGCACTTTCCTTTGCAGCGTGCACATCGGACGGAATTGTGCCTCGCGAGGAAACCACGACGACAATCGACCAATCCTATATCACCGGGAAAGAGCACGCGAAGCAAAGATGTCGCTCTTTGTGCTCGCCGAAACGCCGGCAGGGTAAGTCGCGACCCTGGGGAATCGGGGCACGGAGAAGGTGCGACCTGGTCAATGGTGTTCGGAGTGCTAACAATTGGCAGCTATGGCCTGTTCAAGGCTACCGACAAGAAGATGTTGAAGAATGAGGATCTCGCTGCTGAGTTGGGACGTCCTGAGAAGCTCGTCGAGATGTGAGTGCCAGCCATTTTTTCCTTCTTCCAACGCGAGCAGTCCTATCGCCCAGACAAGGCAATCCAGCCTTGTCTCTCTTGGACATGGGACAGCAAGCAAGCAGGCAATGAGCACTACTAACTTGGAAATCGTCTATTAGGCTCAAGCTGAAGAAGTTCGTCAAGTTCGACAGCGCTGCTTCTGCTCTCGAGGAAGCTTCTGCCCTCAAGGACGGCAAGATCCCGGACCTACTCCTCGGGCTCCTCGAGGATCTCAAGTCCGAGAAGAAGGCCTCGCTCGCCGTCGCCGACATGAAGCTGGGCACGGCCATCTCCAACATGCCCCAGTTCAACATCTCCCCCGTGTCGGGCTCCAACACCATGGATCTCTTCCGAGGTATTCGTGGTTCCCTCTCCGACCTGATTCCCGGTCTGGAGATCGAGAACATTGACCGGATGGCTCTTGGTCTCTCCCACTCCATGTCGCGCCACAGGCTCAAGTTCTCCGCCGACAAGGTCGACTCTATGATCATTCAGGCCATCAAGTTGCTTGATGACCTCGACAAGGAGCTCAACGTCTACGCTATGCGAACAAAGGAGTGGTACGGCTGGCACTTCCCTGAGATGGCCAAGATCCTGAACGACAACCTGGCCTACTCTCGTGTCGTCCTCCATGTTGGCATGCGCACCAGCATGGTTGACAGCGATCTCTCGGAGATCCTGCCTGAGGAGGTTGAGGCTGCCATCAAGGCTGCCGCCGAGATTAGCATGGGTACCGAGATCACCGACGAGGATCTCGAAAACATCAAGCTCCTGGCCGACCAGGTCATCACCTACACCGAGTACCGAGCTCAACTGTCCTCGTACCTGGAGAACAGAATGCGCGCCATTGCCCCCAATCTGACTGCCCTCGTCGGCTACCTGGTTGGCGCTCGTCTCATTGCCCACGCTGGTTCTCTTATCAGCCTTGCCAAGTCCCCCGGTTCCACCATCCAGATTCTCGGTGCCGAGAAGGCTCTCTTCCGTGCCCTCAAGACCAAGCACGACACTCCCAAGTATGGTCTCATCTACCACTCCTCCCTCATCGGCCAGGCCACTGGCCGAAACAAGGGTAAGATTGCCCGTATGCTGGCTTCCAAGGCCGCCCTGGGTCTGCGTGTGGACGCGCTCGGCGAGTTCGAGGACGATGTCGATGAGGAGGAGCGTGCCATGCTCGGCCTGAGCAACCGCATCAAGCTCGAGAACGCACTCCGAAAACTCGAGGGCAAGCCCCTACTCCCCAAGGGCACCAATGTCACCCCTGCGGGTGAGATTGTTGGTGCTGGTCAATTCGTCTTGAAGGAGTCTCGCCGATACAATGTCGATGCCGACGGTGTCAGCGACGAGGCCGACGAGCCCAAGTCTGCCAAGAAGAGCAAGAAGTCCAAGAAGCTGGTCGAGGAGGTCGATGCGGATATGAAGGATGCCGAGGACGAGGAGGACAGTGACGATGAGGCCGTTGCCACCCCTGCCAAGGGCAAGAAGCTGTCCGAGGCTGACTACGAGCGTCTCGCCGAGGCTGCCGGCATCTCAGTCAAGAAGTTCAAGCGCAAGTACGAGCGTGGCGATGTCGACGTCAACGATGACGGTACCCCCAAGGTCTTTAGCAAGAAGGAACTGAAGAAGCTGCGCAAGGCCGAGGAGAAGTCTACCCCTTCTAAGGCCCAGACTCCCGTCAAGCCCGAGTCGGAGAAGAAGAAGAAGCGCAAGCACGACGACTCGGAAGACGAGGCCGAGCCCAAGAAGGAGAAGAAGCAGAAGAAGAAGAAGCGCCAATCCACGGACTAGGAATCTCAACGGAAGAAGTTGCGGCCCACGCCGCGACGACGCTGAATCGGATAAATAGGAACGGACTGGATCACGTCCTGCTCCGCCTCCTCCTTTCTCTTACTCGTCTGGACACTCCCGACGGACCATTCCCAACACAACGAACGATTGGACGGTTCCCGATGTGTAGATATGTGATACCTGAGAGACTTTGGCATGGCAGCTTCTGGCTTAACTGTTGCCTCCACCTTTTTCCTGGTTGGCTGGCGTTTGGGTGGAAGGGGCATATTGGCGTGGATGGTCATTTTTTTCACTTATTTTTTGTGCTTTATCTTCTCCCTATCTCTCTTTGTCTGATCGTCTTGTGATGTTTATCCCTGGATATTAAATCTTGGGGAGAGGGAAGGGAGATGGATGATGTATTTTGTGGAGCAGCAGGGTCTAAAAAAAGTCAAGTCGTGTCTTCGACGTTCAAAATCATGGAATTGCTTGGTACTATTTTATGTGACTGTTCGACTGAAGGCCTCTCATTATTAGATCTCCTCGTCGGAGCCGTGAGGGGCCCCGCCACATGTCTGCTTCGGTGACTTCATGCCGGGCGCGAACCCGCCGCGCCTGAGGGAAGAGTGAATGCTCAGGTGCAGAGACAATAAGGGAAAGAAAAAAAAAATGTAGAGATCAAAAACCTACCTCCGTAACCCTTGTGGTGAGCAAGTGCATCAGCCGTTGGGTTCACGATCCTTCATCTCATTTCCCTGCTCTCATGACTCTTACTGCTGTGTTTTCTGTTCCTACGATCCTGGGTTCGACCTGAAGAAAATGACGCCAATTTTGCAAGAGTGTCATCATCTCCGATTACGACCACTATCCACACGAGGGAGTACCTATGCTCTTCCACTTTGCTTATTTGATAAATTTGTTGTGCAATAAGTTTTCGCTTCACTGAGCGTCTCGACGGAGGTATTTAAGGATGCTGTCAACATGATCCTGATCATCCGCGACTAAGGCTCAAGCAAAAATGACATGACAAAGAATTCAAGTAGCCTCTAAAACCTAATACCTATTATGCGCCTGTCTAACTAAAGACCGTCCTACCATTTTCCCGTCCTTCCTTGTACATGGGTATATACACACAAAAACAAACACCAGTGATAACCTCTAGATCGCACAAATACAACTCCATCGGAGTCCTGTCCGCAAGAATTCCAAACCGCTGCAAACTTTTCCCGACCTTTTGTTGTTGTACAAAGCATTAAATCTGGTTCGTCAAAGCCATGCCAGGCGACGCCGGCCGGTCAAGCTCCAAGCGCTGCATGGCGACGGTCAGCGACGTCTTTGTGAAGGCACTGCCCGAGGACGGATGCCTCTTGTGTCGCGCCGTCTTGTTGGTGAAGCTCATCTTGCGCGGCCGCCCGTTCTTGTCGGACTGCTTCTCGTCGATGGTTGCGACGGACGAGATGGAGGACGAGGCCGAGTGCGCCGACATGGAGCTCATGTATGAGGAGGATCGTGAGATGGACGACGAAACCGAGTGTGCCGATGTGGAGCTAATGTACGAGGAAGACCGCGAAACGGAAGACGAGGAGTAGTGGCTGGCTTTGGGCGACGTGGGCGAGGACATGGCCTGGGTGTGATCTGCAAGCTCGGAGAGAATCTCCTGGGCGGACTTCTGCTCGTCGGGCAGCATGCCCAGGCGCCGCTGCCACCAACTCTTGTCGAGCTCGGGGGCGGAGAACTCGGCAATGTCCGCGAGGGACTGCGAGACTCTGTCGAGCTGGTCTTCCTCCAGCTTCAGCGGGCTGTGCTCCGACGCAAGCTCGAGGAGCGCAGCGGCATCAGCAGCCTCTCGTTGCTTGCTTGCATCCCGCTCGTGAAGGCCGCAGGCGTCCACCTTGAAGACAAACAAGTCCTCCAGGGACACGTAGGGCAGGGTCTCGATGTCTTCGCGGATCGGCCTCGCCGCAGCGGGGAGGTAGGGGCAGAGCCAGTCGGGGATGAGCTTCACCTCCATCTCCCAGCCGCTGGTATGTCGGTATAAGACGGCGCCGGACTTCTCAACCAGAGGGCTCATGGGGTGGCCCACGATGCCCTCGCGCACGCGTCCGGGCGATGAGCATCTGCTGATGACCAAGTCGATGCTCTGTACCTCACTCTGTTAGATGACGCGAATTCATCGAGGAGAGAGAGAGCACGGGTGGACTTACAGCGACGCGACCGCCGTGTTGCGGCAAGTACTTGCACACGGCCAGGTCGCCCATGACAGCGAGACGCGTGTTCTCCAGGCCGCGCGTGTTCCTGATGAGATGAAGGACGTGCAGAGCCGCCTGCTCCAGCTGGGCGAAGCTCAGTGGCATTGCTGGGGCCATGGTGCTTGCTTGCTTGGCTGTGCTGTGGCGACTCTTGGTGTTTGCTTGCAGAGATGGCCGGGCAGCAGCCTGCCGGATTGACGCTTCTTCGCGCTCTTATATCAAGGCGTCCACCACCGGAAACAACAGGAATAGGAAATTTGCAGGACTTGCTTTTACGAGGATAATAAGGCACAAACAGTGCCTGCACTTAGACATCGGGTACCCAACTGGGGAAACATGGCAAAATCCCCGGGGTTGTGGCCAATCAGGGCTGCGCCGGACCTGCCTGTAATCTTAAACCCCAAGGGCCATCCTAGCATCCGGGGATGTCCGTTTTGTGCCCAACGCTTTGGGTTTCTGTCAAGAGTGAGATTTGCTACGTCACTGGTATGAAAGCCGGGTCCTGTCACTGAAAAGTTTGGAATTTTGACAAGGAATTGCTAACTTCGTAGATGATGTTGTGAAGATAGGAATGGGGATGATTGGTCACAGGTTGAAGTTACCCACTTCCCGTCCAATGCAGCTGGCGAAAACGGCGACCTTGTCGTTCGTCTGGTGTGTCTAGACCATTTTGGGAAACGGTAGTAGCGCGGCCGCCTAACTTAGATCTTCCCTTTCACTCTTGAATATGGATCAGATTGGGCTTCGCTGTCACCGTTGCTATTAGGCTCGCTGGTTGCCTAGCTCGAGGGCTGAACGGGCAGTCTGGGGACATGAGACTCTGTGAGCTAGACAGCTCTGGTATCGGGGCTGAAAGAGAGGCGGCTTTAGGCATCGCAGTCGCTCGTACGTACTCCTTCTAAGGGAGGGGCTGACAGGTGAGGGCTGTGCTGGGCACCCGCGCACCGGCACAATGTGCTCTCTCTTTAGACTGCCCAAAGAACCCCAAGTGGAAACCCCTAGTTTCCTCGCACGAACGCTTGAGATCCTCTTGCTAGCCGGAGTTGTGGGGTCGGGGCCGGGCGCGGGAATCGGGGCCGGGGCACCGGGGCGGGGGCCTGGAGGTGGCCTTGTCAGCCCTGTTGCAACTGTGTTAGTTGAATTGTTACCAGGGTGACAAAGGAAGAAAGAACTTGATGCAGCCTAGAATCAGACCCGTGGACTCAAACGCCATTAATGATAAAAGACTGATAATGATGTACCCTTTAGGGATTCAGTAAGCTGAGGTTCATTGGAAGGTTGAAGGGCTCCACTGTCATCACAATGGCGCCGCAGGAATGAGGACAATATGGTTGCCACTCCAGTCATTGCGTTGTGGCCGTCCTCAAAAAGAACTTGGACATGAGGAAGCCAAAAAGTTATCTCATTCACATAGCTCCCCCGGGAAGGCTCGAACTTCCGATCTCCCGATGGTCTGTGAATAACAGTCGGACGCTTTAGCCAACTAAGCCACGGGGGATTAGGAATTGAGATATGAACGCTGAAAACTAAAGCGGTATATGTATACGCTGTAGGCTCTATCGCGACCGCCTTGAGCTTCGACCATGCTTCCATTACCTCGATTGGATCAAACACTTTGTCAGATGTGTCGGATTTGGTGATTATTTATTGGGATTTCTGAATGAGACCCCGATGGTTGGGGTGGAGGACATTGCTGCCTGGGTACACCTTTTGTCATTGGGATACAACAGCCTTATGTATTCAGAACTCCCTGCCACTCTTATGGCTACTGCTTCACCTCATAAACACTGGCACAACTATGAGGTGTATGGAGTCTGTATCATCACATTCCCAGGATCGCCCATGCTAAGGAAGACAACATCTCATGGAGTTCTTCAGATGTGCCTATAGTCAATTGCGCCACCGGGGATGTGCTGATTCGACGAGGGCGCATATCAATAAAGCTGCATAAGTACCCGATGCCTTTTGTTCCCGGAGTGTGAGTGTGTCTTCTTCTTGCTTGAATTCCCACACATTTTGGTTGTCAGAGGTCCAATTCGTTCCAGCGCAGGAATCGAGGGGAACAGTGAGGACAGTTGGGCTTTAGCATGCTACGATTGTATAGGGCCAGGACAATGTCAAATTGGATAAGAGATAGGAAGTCATTCAAGACAAGGGGTAATTAAGCAAGAGACGTGGGCTTTTTAGTCGAAAGATACTAGAAATCCCGGCCGAAGAGTTTCGTACCAAGACCGTGACTATTTACTACAGTATTTCCGTCTCTTTGAAGTCCAGGTTAATTTGCCATGTAAGAAGAGTGTTGCTATGAACACAGCAGCATTTTGCTACTATCACAATCTATGTATATCCCGAACGAGAAGGACTAGACAAGACCTAGCCTCTCTGCGAGAGCCGTCATCGAATTGTCGACTACCGAATCGTCCGGTGCCATCTCCGCCTTGAGTTGTTAGCCTCAAAGGTCGGTTGTCGCTTGAGGCTCAAACACGCCTGGCATGCAAATCGCGCATGAATTGTTTGCGAGCGGCGCGGAAAGAATCTAAGTGACACTTGATCCCTATGAGACCTCTCCTTATGAAATCGACCTACTAGTCAAACGCCTACATGAAGGCGAATGCAAAGCTGGGCGGTGCCACTGGCTGTGCACCCTGGCTGTGGAAGACACCCGCCTCTTCCCGAAAAGCAGACTGACCAAGATGATTGATGTCGACGTTTCCCAGGGCGTGCCGGTGGCAATACGATAAGGAAACCACAATCTCCGCTACAGAAGGTGTGCAATGTTATGTCGCTCTTGGCCCGGGCGTCGTAGTTCTTGTATGAACGGCAACGTTCAGAAACCAACTTCAGCATTTGGCCAGGCATGCGGCTGAGGTCAGAAGAGCAGAGATGTTCAATGTGTAGGCAGTCTTGTTTTTGTTGAGAAAAGTGACGTCGGCTTCGCCCAGCACTCCGTAACCATGACTTGAAGGATGGCCATAGCTTGGCTGCAAAAGTTTGTCGCGGACTTATGGTCGGTTGCTTAGGCCTCTTACTTCCAATGGCAGCGCTAAGCGTCTTTCTACTACAAGAGGTTGGACTCTCCTATCCCGGACCAACCCGAGAAAGAAAGAAATGAACTCGAGGCCTGAAGGCAGGTTATTCTTCTCGTGTGGAGCTCTCGGGGTCTTTGTCGGTGTCCCCATTGATATCGATGACAGGATCACGCATCTCACCGAAGAGATGTGATACGAATGAACTGGCCTTTGACTGAGAAAGTTCTTGATGTCGCTCCCAACGTGGCGGGTTTGGGGAGGACGAGCAGGCCTTGTGGTGATACTAACTTGACATTACCTTGTTAGCTGCTTTCTGGTAACGGATTGCGGCGATGCTTGACGCTGTGGGTTTGAGGTCTAGGTTTGCAAATGGCTTTATGACAGACACCTAAGGTAGTAATATATACACACTCCCGCATAAATAGCCCGCCCGTATTATACCCTGGTTGTGATACATATTGCGCCATCACTTTTCCACCTCCCTACGCTTGATCCAAGCTCTGACCGGCAACGCAGGTTGCGATGACACTGGGCCCTTCGAAACCACTGGAATGCTCCATTTACCACGACCTACGGGTCCGATGTCGTAGAGCGAGACGAGAACCGACGTGTACATAAGCATCTTCCTTAGAGTGAAAATAGAGTCATCGCAGAGCGTCAGGCTTCCGTCTTCGCAAATGTCAGTACACGTCAATGGAAGGGTCGGTTAATTTTGACTTACCGTATGGTTTGACAGATCCCGCGCTTACAGTTTGACCCTGTGCACCCTTTTCACTCACGCTCTTCTGAAGATGTCGACTGACCTGCCAGTCACGAGGGTTAGGAAATGAATTAGGATCAGAGTAGTGAAGGTCCTGCAAGATGTGCGCATATGTGCCCTTCTTGAGAACGTAGGCAGGCTTTCCATCCTCCTTGAGAACCACATCCTCATTTAACCACTTTGAAGACCAGCCTCCGCCATAGAGCCTCACAGTCTCGAGATAAGTAGCTTTAAGTATTGGGCACTTGGTCATCAGCGCGTCCATATCAAAATTCTCGATCTTGGGTGCGACCCAAACCGATCCCCCGAAACCGTGCTTGGGTTGCACGATGCTGACGAAGGGGGCAATCTCATCGCGCACCTGCTCAAGCAAGACGGGATCTTGATATAGCTCGAGGATGGACCATGAGATGAGGGATGCGGAACTTGCGTTGATAGACCAGAGCAGGGCAAGATCGTAGGCGGCGCGGGCATCAAGCGACAGCTTGTGCTTGCGGAAGATTTCAACTCTCGACTTGACAAGCTGGCTAGCATTGTGCAGATCTTGCCACTTGGGCCCCGGGTTCTCGCCATTCAGAGACTGTTCCCAAGCCTCGTGGTACTCCCGCATGGCAAAGAGAAGTTGTCGCTGCGCCGACCTTGCCCGCTGGCCACCCAACCATGGAACCCAAATGGGAATATTCCGCGCCAGCGTGATGAACCAGTCGTCGAAAAACCACAGGTGTTGCCACAATTCTTGGAAGTTCTCGATAAAGTCAGTACCGAAAATAGATGCATTGGCCGATCGTGCGACGAAGTTTTTCATCAAGTCCATGAAATCGACTTCCTGGATGATCTCGCCCTGGGCGTCATCTTCCACTCTCTCCGCGTCGGCCATCCTCTCCCATTCCATCTGGTCGATAGGGAAGCTGTTGAAAGAGACCAGATCGGAAGCATGGCCGTTGAGAGCATGAAGAGTTGCCTTGGTCAGGTCACTCAAGTGCGAGTTGGCGAGAAACTCTTTGGTCTTTTCTTGGACTTCGCCGGATGCCTTGTCGTAGGCATCTAGGTCCTTGGTAGAAAGGCCAAAGTTGGATACCATCAAGCGCCGAACGATGCGTTGCCCATCGACGACAGAGCTCGGCTGTTGGAGCAGCGCGTCCGCCAGTGCTGGCTTGACGACAAGGGTGTGGATGCCGCTGAAGAGGCGAATCGAGAAGACACCTTCCGAGTACCGGTTTCGCAGCCTCGTCAAGGCGAAGCTGGGATTGAAGAAGAGTCTAGGAAGGTGGCCGAGATAGGGGACCCAGTAGGGCGCAAGCGGAGGGCTCTTGGGTCCATCCTTCAAGGAAGAAGAACGACCAGTGATGAATCTTGTGGTGAGAAGCACAATGACGACGGTGCAGATGATGGCGAAGGTGGTCGGTTGCTGTAGACTGTGGATGAGACCCTCGTCAAGGGTGCTTGGCTTGGCCGTAGAGCCATCCATCTTGAGGCGGCACGGTACGGTTTAGAATCCTTGAATTGATGGCGCTGGTGAGATGGCCACGTTTGAGGCAACTCGTCAATCTCATGGGCGTTTTTTGTAGCGTCATCAAGGCTGACAAGAAATGATCTGTGTTCAGTGGATGGATCCAATCGTTGTCAATGCGCCCCGCTGTGTGTCCACCGGTAGGGGCGGGGCCAGGCGTCTTACAGGCAGTCGTCCACTAGAAATTAGCGCAGCTTCCAGCGAGCTGGGAGCGCTTGAACAGTGAGCATCGTTCATGATGAGCATTGCTGTCAGTTGCAGTAACAGAACCCAGCTTTACATCTCATTTCCAACATAAATAAATACAAGAAAATGTTCGTGACTTAGGGTTAGAGTAGGCCAAAGAGCCAGATACGGTATTGTGTATTCTGATCTCCTTGCCTTGGCACATGAGAAAAACATCGCTGAAGTTTCCTGACCTGAGTAGGTCGGCGAGAACGGATGGAGTTGAACTGGACACGAGGCCGGCGGAGAAGGAGGCCGCACTGCGTGCCAAGAACGAGGAGCTCGCAAAGCTCAGCTCGATCAGCTGGTCCGATTTTCGAAGAGGAACTGGGCGGGGGAGAATGCCGTGAAGAGAGAAAAAAACATTCCACGACTTGGAGAATGGGCAACGGGGCGTGCAGAACGTCGAAGGCTTAGTACGAGAAGTGTTGGGTTTTACTCTTGACGGAACTCGAGATAGAGTAAGAAATCCGAATGGGCCTGTTAGGTACCTTGCTGATTGCTTCAGCTGGGAAACTACGGGTAGACTCCTGGATCAAAATCACAGCGTCAGTACATCATAGTAGCCTCCAGTTCTTCAGCTGGTTCATGCCCGAGAAGAGTCCAGTTTGACCGATCCGAGGGAACAACCTGGCATAAAACGGAATTCATACTCCAACCACCTATCACGGAACAGTTTCTTTGACACGAGGCGGTGCATCCCGGTGTGGAGCACCTGGAGAGCAAAGGTATTGTATTAAGATGCTTTATGAGGGGGCGGTTTTTGGTCTGCTATCCGGGCTCCTATCAGTGTGATTCCAACAATGACCGAAGCGATGAATTGCTCGCCTGAGTGGTGGACTCCCCCGGGAGGATATCTGCCATGCATTAAAAAGTGCCACCCTGGATACGATCTCATCACACTCGAGACAATCCTCCCTCGAAAAAAAACAGAAAGAGCAGGACGTCTAGCGGCCGAGGTCGTCGAGAACTACACAATCTGCTGTTGAGTCACCTTAAGCACTACCTATTTTTAAAGTCTGCAGATTTCTCGGTAAGCCACGCGGGAAAGTATTTGCATTGGTAATTAATTATACCTTTCTTCTACTCCAACACTGAACACCAACTCGTTCTCATACTGCCTGCAAGACGTCCAAAAGATCACTATGGAGATGTCACAGGAGGGTAAATATTCAATTGTCGGCAACGAGGCGCATCCTATCTCGACTTCACCTAACCTCAAAGCACCACAAATCCTTGAAACCAGGCCGTTCCAACAGGCCCCAGGCGGCAGGATAGTGGTTCTGAACGGCTTTCCGGGCACAGGGAAATTCACCATTCTCAAACACGTCAAAGGACTGCTTCCCGCCGATACAACCTGCCTCCTGGACAACCACCTGCTCATCGACCCCGTGGTGGCAGTCATCCCGGGCCGAAGTGACGAACACCACGCGCTGCGCTACAAGATCCGGACGCCCATTTTCGAGAAGCTAGGAAAACGCGCGCAGGAGGGTCACGTTATTCTCATGACGGCATGCCTGGCCGAGGATAACAAGAGGGACGCTGCCTTCCTCCAGGAACACCTCGACATGGCGCGCAGGACCGACGTGCCCATCTTCTGGATAAATGCGCACTGCGACCATGCAACCCTGGAGCAGCGCGTCAGGACCCCCGAGCGCCGCCAAGGGACCAAGACGAAGCTGACAGACGTGCGTGTTCTCCGGGACCTGTTGCGCGACCACCGCCTTATTGAGCCGCGCAAGAGCTGCAACGGGTCGACGAGGCTTGTTGTCGAGACCTTGGATGTGAGCGGGCCGGTGGAACTCGCTGTTGGCCGTTTGATGAGAATTATCGGTTTCCCACAGAGTGTTGAGTCGGCGTAAAGCTGCTCACCTCAGAACATATTATTATGGTATGAATGGCAACGAGAAGCTTCCGCTCGAATAGCATGCCCTCCTTGCCCATGGTGGATCGACACATGACCTCCGTCGCCTTGCGCCATGCGTAGTCGGCGTCGGACAGAAGAACGTTCTTGCAGAGTGCAGGGGAGCCGTAGATGACGGCGATATAGTTCTCATTGCCGAATACGGTGCGGGGCCCTCAAGCTTCCGGTCCACGCTCTACAGGCGGTTCAACGATGATTAGGAGCCTATAGACTGGTACCCGCTCTCGTTGAGAAACTCCTTCCGAACTGTTCACTTGTTAAGTAAACCCTTGATGTTGTCGATGTTCGAAGTTGGTTGTGTAGAACTGCTTATCCAAGCCGACGAACTGTTCGTGCGGGAGCTCTTCAGAGAGAAGGCGTACACGTAGGGTGTGCCATCTTTGCGGATTCCGTCCTTGATCCGGCGGTTGTGCCTGGTTACTACTCACTTCCAGAAATAGCCAGAGGTTGTCTTTCAGTTCGAAAATTAGTACAAGGACTTGGAAAAGCAGACTGAGATGAAAATGAAAGGTAATATCTGGGTGTGTGTGGTTGCGAAGAAAAGGGAAGTGTGTGAAGGTACTAACTAGGGAGGGAAAGCAAGGGGAAGGAGGAGAATGTAAGAGACACAACTACAAGGCAAGCAGTCGCCTGCATAAAGACAGGGCGTTAATCAACGAGCATTGATCAATCACCGTTTGCCCACCGACGCTTGAGTTATATCTACAGATATGTAAGCGTCAAAAATGCAAAAAGGAAGGGTCTGGCCGGGGATTGAACCCGGGACCTCTCGCAAGCTGTGCTTCAGGGTGTGCCCTAAGCGAGAATCATACCGCTAGACCACCAGACCAGGTCAACTATGAAGAGTTGCGTGATTGCATCACGTGATGGTAGAAGCCTCCACACAAGAAACTATACACTCCAGCAATCATGATCATATTTTCCATAGCTAAACAATTCATAGACAGCTTTCGTGACCCGGTTTCCAACAACTCAGCCAATCAGAATCCGGTATGGTGTAATGGCTAACATTTCGCGCTCTCATAACCTGAGAGATTTGATCCGCGGAGCTCAGGGTTCGATTCCCTGTACCGGAGTCATCCGTCTCTTCGTTGAGGCGCCTCACTTTTTGCCAATCCGCTGAAAAGATAGAGGGAAGAGGGAAGAGGGAGGAGGGAGGACGTAGTTACGGGAGAGAGTAAGCAGATTAGTGAAGTATATGGAGAGACAGGTTAGTTTGAGTTGCCATGCATGCATGCATGCCTCAATAAAACGAGGTGGTTTGCTTTACTTTTATTAATTAGTTGCTACTTATTAATGTCCTATCTGAAACTATGCTATTTCATTTCGACTGTTTATATTAAATGCTTGCTCGAATAGCTCTTTAGAGCAATCCATGGAAGATTTTGTTTGAGATAAGTGATAAACAATGAGAAATTGGTTGTTATATCGTGAATAAAAGACTGAGAATCCTAAGGACTAGCTAGAGTCACTAATGCAGCACACCAGTGTTTCTTGTAACAAACACCGCGTCACTACTATGGAATTTCAGGTGGGAGGATCTCGCCGTCTTCTGGTCTCTCTTGGGCCAGGCCATTTTACCTAATTCATTTTTAAGACTTTTGTGGACTCGGTAAACTAAGGATTGTTTGAAGCTTGAAGTGCTTCATCTTCATTGTGAAGTTGACTTACTTCTTCCGTGATTGAAACTCACTGTAACAGTGATTGTCAATCATGACTCCCACAGCTAAAGAGCAACTCGCAAACTTTCACAACTATATAGTAGCAACGGTTCATCTTAAAACCAAGTCATAATACGGAGCATGAAAGAAAACAAGATTCAAGAAGAACCCATGCGATAAACAGGCTCTTGATAATATCAAGCTTAGCTCGCGTGGGCTTGAGACGTCTAGATATCTGCGGTAGGACCCATACCCTTCTAGCTGCATGGGTCTGTGGGAGATCTGTCTTGTCGTAAGTTCCAGCCTCCTTTATCATGGGGGAGAGATGTTTAAATCAAACCAACATCTACTTCTTTTCTTGAGAATACTCGTTTAGATTCGAGTTAACTGTCTTTCAGACAATCTCAACACGCCCAGGAGTCACTGCCCCAATAACCCTCATCGCAAATTCAGGCCAGGTGCGCATGGCGAATGAAACTGTCATGAATACCGAGCTATTGCCAAATCTATAAGACTCATGTTTGCGGCTCAACCAATTTGAGGTCTTACGATTTCGGGGGACTTAGCAATGCAGAATTGTGTGAACATCTCCTGGGCTCGCACGTCTGCTGGTTGACCAATCTTATACTGACGGGCACAGCAATTATATGAGCTCATTTCATCATAGGCAGGGAGGGCGAGTTGATAACTTTACGTAGGACTTTCTGGATCTATGATACCTAGTAGATAAACGAACCAGCAAGATCAAGGTCGAATAAAGGCACTGCGTTATTATGCACGTCGAACTGGGTGGCGCTAGTATTCTATTCAATCCAATTTCCTTGTGCCATGCATGACCTAACACTGTCGATCATGCTCTTGACCATTGTTGGCCTTTATAGTAGCGTTACAATACTAGACAGGATTTTAGTGATGTCCTGACTACGCACGTCGCTGAAACTCTTTGCAACATTAAAGAGCGAGGTAAGGGCTAAGATCGTAGACAAACCCCTAGTCCAATTGCCCTCTTTTTCCCACTTCAATGTTTCTTTCTACTTCTGGCCTTTCTACCTAAAACCCGGCTGTTTACTATTATAATGTTAACTTAATTAGTAAAAAGGTAAAATAATAAAACATTCTCTTTAGCATGGGGTTGAACAATGGACCTCTTAATATAAGATATACTCTATATATATATATGATCCTAGTACTCAGCGATATTCATAATTCATAATCCCCCGTGGCTTAGTTGGCTAAAGCGTCCGACTGTTATCACATAGACTATCGGGAGATCGGAAGTTCGAGCCTTCCCGGGGAGCTTTGAGAATGAGTTATCTTTTTGCAAGCCTTGCTTGCATATTATTTTTGTTTTCTCCCGTTGGGAATCTCACAAGTCCACGTTCCCTCCTCTTCAGCCATTTCCAGACTTTCGACCGGGCTTGTTCTCTACATCGTATACAGTTGAGGAGGACATTGACAAGTTGACGACACTAAACCCCTCTGTGTCTTCAATAGTACACCCCCAAGCCCAAGTCCGGCGAACCGGTCAAGCAATTCCAGTGCAAGCAGGGGGGCAAGGAGACAGGCATGGCCATTGTGTAGGCAGGACTCCCTGCTTTAGCACATGAGAGTAACATGGCATGCCCTCACAGCTCCTCCGTAAGCGGGCTGCGCCCGGATGTAACCACAACTATACGCCTTTGGTGGAATTTGTGCGCATTCACTTACAGCTAATTGTAACACCGGGGATCCGGTTACTGATTCCAGACTTGGAAGAGGTTAACAAGTTAGTGAGCCACCACAGTTGCCAAAACTTACACTTTAAAGAGGATACGGATATCACGTTCCATCATCGATTTTGTAGCCCCGCGCTATTCTTAATGAGTGTGAACAGCACATTATTATCCCAAATCATTAAGCCATCCAGATGGACAGGAGGACAGTTTTGAACAACCACATGATTCCTTTTGACTCTCAGTCATCAGAATGCCTGAGCGATACTGCCTTGACTGATCCTGATTGTATACCTTCTGGTCTTTCACAAATCTCTTACCTTACAGAATCACATCAATCGTGCTTGGGACCACAAGATAGATACCTCGAATACATACCTAGGTACCAGGGAACGCAGAACCAGCAGTGATATAGCTCTAATTCTAACCTAACTCGCGTCTGGGAATTTTACTCAATTGTGTTACACTACTAAATGCACGGAAAGGCTGTCTTTTAGTTGTTAAACCGGCGTCACTGAGCTTTTGAGGGCGACGGGTCCAATGCCTTGGCTTGGCTCTTTCGGCAAATAATGTTGGTCCGGCGAAGAAGTCCGATCTGCCCATGGGGCTTAGTTGGCACAAAGCCACTGGAGCAGACAGTTTCATTCAAGAATTCTGCCTTAATATAGGAATACCTTGCACGACGATGGCAAGAGCTATCGGCGTTGGGACGAATCTTGGCAGGAAGTCACCTCAATTCACCTGCCGCTGTCACCGCTGATCTTAACGAGGAGGCTAACCGGCGAAGAAGCGAGCACTGCCCAGGTTTGGTCAGGGAAGATGCTAAGGAAGGGGCTGATGCGAGGGAATTTTATGGCTCCTTCCATGAGTTAGTGTCTTTTGGCCAACATACCATTTGCCAACAGGAGATGACATGTTGGTGGCTATGCCAGAAGAATAGACACCGGAGAGGTTGTTGCGGCGGAGCATATAAATATGACATCAGATAATATCTAGACGTCTCTGACATGAGTTTTATTCTCGGAATTACCTCTTTTGGGTGGATTTGGTGTCCTTGATGTGCACTGCAATGAAGATTCCACATGGGTACAGACAGGGATCTGCAGGACGGAATCGGCGAGATGAAGGCAAGTGTGGGGCCGTACGAAAACTTTGGGAATCGGGGCCAGAATGAGATGAGGACACGAGCTGTCTGACCTGTGGCAGTGGCGGAGCAAAGAAGGAGGAGTCGGGCGGCTCGGAGATGAGGCGAGGAACACTCAGCCTTAATTGACGAGATGATCTTGAACATTTCAGTCGTTTCCATTGGTCGACAGCGGATTTAATTTGTGGTTACAGCCTCTTGAAAGTGTAATTCAAGCTCGCCGAACGTCATATCTGAGCCTACCGGTAGCGGTCGGGCCATGAGATAGCCTGGAGCCGAGAAACATTCTAGAACTGCGGTCGCTAGGGCATCTTCTACCCCTCGTTCTCGGCCATTTCCCCATACAGATAGATGCAATGGGAGAAATGAGGGAGAAATCCGGTCAGTCGATATTTACTGCCAAGCCAGGCTCTTCTTGGCGGACGTCGACAAAGCCAACAAAGATGAATTGGGTTGTACTAGATGGAGGCGGTGCAACAAGTCATGCTCCAGTGTTCCGGGAAGATGATAGGCCGTTGAGGTCGTGATTGGATGGATTCGCTGTGAAGATCAGTTGAGCACACCACCTCATGGATCGGACGGAAACGTTGGACTCAGTTTAAGAGTTAGAATGCAGCACTTTTGTAAGGGTTCTCGGTACCAGGACGAGTTTCGTGATTTCGTGGGGCCGAGGTCAAGGTCCAGATCGCGGTCGAGGTCGGAAAGCTGGGATGCGATGCATTGTCGCCCGGGGAGTGAGTTTACGAGGAGAGTCAAACGAATCAGTAACGACGAGGTGCGAGACTGAGTTGACCACATGCATGACGATGGATCGACAGCACGACGAAAAGCGTAAGCACCATGTCGATCCGGGGGAGCAGTCAATTAACTGATTATCGCTGTTAGCTACTCCGTCCGCATTGGCTGATTGTTGGTTGGAATGCTGGAAGAATTGGGGACTGGAGAGCGGTATTGGTGGGTGGCAAGTGGGTTGTCATGACAGTGCGCAGAGTGTTAGTGCAGGGCCGACAAATCGTGCCGGAAGAGTCCCAACCCGAGAGATGAGGTCGCTTGGCGTGTCTTTGCGGAGCAGATAACGATAATTGAGAAGGGCTCGAGTTTCTAGTTGCCGGTTCTTACTAGGTCGGCTTGAAACGTTGCGGCCGTTTTGTGTGTCGGGGCTGTCATCATTGACGGACGTGCAGAAAGCGGTGGCAGCATCGTGTCGTATCAGTCGTATCCCGACATGATGCGCTTCGCGAAGAAAGCCTTCTGGGTTCTGGCGCCCTTGCCCACTGAACGTGAGGGGGGGAGGCGCTGTGAATTGCTGGAGCCTGGTCGAGGCGTTGGGCCGTGTAGCCGTGCGGACGCCACCAGCGCAACCAGAGGTTCTGCCCCGCACTAGCTTCAATCAATGGCCAATCAAGACAGCAGCTGTCGCGAACTGGTTGGTCATGGTCTGGGCGAAACTGCAAAGGAAGCTGCAATGCCACAGGAAAGGTGGTCCGATACCGATGGGGTATCTGAAGTGGAGCACGCCCACGGATGATGGAGCACGTCCGGGGAGGAGGGCTGAGTGGGTGGGGCCAGATGGAAGCTCTTGCTCTTGCCCTGTGCAAGTGTGCAGGCTGCAGGAGCTCTCAAAGGCTCTGCCCACAGGGAGCAGGTGCGACCTGGCACATGGGCAGCTTCCATCGCCCGGGGCTAGTACGTCCCGTGTTGCGTCCCGTGTGTCACAGCGTCACCGTCTTGGAGTGGCACCAGCATACGCAGTCAACGTCCGCCAAGGTTGTTGTCTGAGGTGCCGATGAGGAGATTAAATACCAAACGACTCCCCCACCCGAAACATTGCAACCCTCATGCCCTCGCACTTTCGCACTCTCGCATCATCAGTTTATCGCATCTAAATTCTGCTCGCGCCTCCGGCCCAACCGCAAACATACCGTCGCTAGATAAACACCACCCATACGCAAAGATGGCCACCACCATCCCGGAAGTCCAAATCAATGGCGACAGCTCGTCCAAGGCGCCCGAGGCGCCCGCCGTTGGTTTCCAAACTCAGTCCAAGATGGCCGTCATCCCGCCCAAGAAGGAGGATCTCCAGCGCAGCTATGCGACTATCGTCGAGAACGACGCCAACCCCAAGGGCTGGTACGGCACTATGAGTACGCTTTTCACCTTGTCTTTGTCGCAGGTGGTATTTCAAGACCACCAAAACCACATGCGCTAACATCTCATCCACAGTCAACGGCCTTGGCAACGTTGTCGGAGTCATGGGCGCGATCCCTTGCTGCATCATTTGCCCCAACCCATTCAAGAACGTCCAGCAGGGTAACGTCGGTCTCGTCACTAAGTTCGGCAAATTCTACAAGGCAGTCGACCCCGGTCTCGTCCAGGTCAACCCTCTGAGCGAGCGCCTCATCCAGATCGACGTCAAGATCCAGACGGCCGAAGTCCCTGAGCAGATCTGCATGACCAAGGACAATGTCACTTTGAAACTCACCTCGGTCATTTACTACCACATCATCGCTCCCCACATCGCTGCCTTTGGCATCCAAAACGTTCGACAAGCTCTCATGGAGCGTACCCAGACCACCTTGCGTCACGTCGTTGGCGCCCGGGTCCTCCAGGATGTGATTGAGCGTCGCGAGGAGATTGCCCAGTCCATCGGCGAGATTATTGAGGACGTTGCCGCTGGCTGGGGTGTTCAAGTCGAGAGCATGCTCATCAAGGACATCGTTTTCAGCCAGGAGCTCCAGGAGTCCCTTTCCATGGCCGCCCAGAGCAAGCGTATCGGTGAAAGCAAGATCATCGCTGCCAAGGCCGAGGTACTTATTCCCATTTCCATCCCTCGTGGGCCGCTGCGCCTTGCGACAAGAAACCCTACTAACACAAATCTGTCCTAGGTCGAAGCTGCTAAGTTGATGCGTCAAGCCGCCGACATCCTGAGCTCTGCTCCTGCCATGCAAATCCGCTACCTTGAAGCTATGCAGGCCATGGCCAAGTCCGCCAACAGCAAGGTCATCTTCCTACCCGGTGCCAGCCAGAGCATGGGCCCCCTCAGTGCCGCCCTGGCCAACCCGACTGGCGAGTCCAGCACCGGCAACCAAGATGGAGGCTACAATGACTTTGGAGGTCAGGACCCGGGTTTCCAACAAGCCATGCACGCCCGCATGGTGGAGAATCTCTAAATCAGTGTCATGATTATCGGAGCACCGCGGCTAACGCTTGAGGATTCCCTTGATGGGAATAGGCTGGTCTACTTGATTTCGAAAGCATCTCTAGTTGCTCCCCTCGACTTCAACAGCAGCGCCGTGTCTTTTCCTTTCGATCAAGGAAAATCCTCGAGCGTCGGTGCTCACAACATGATTCTCGCATGCTCTCGTTTTAATTTTTGCTTTCGCTACACCCGATATCCTCCTGGCAACAAGCCCTTTAATACTCGCTACTCCACCAACACACACACTCAGCTGTCTGTATTCGATTTCAATTTGCTTGAATCGTTTACAAGAGGTAGATTGTGATTGAAGGGGATGTGATGGAAGCGATGATGATGTGTCTCTTGCGGCAGGGACGTATACCCAGAAGGCCCGAAAGGGCACCGGATTTTGGGAATGGATGATGTTTTGAATGCTGGATATGGATACCCAAACTCGTTCGTTTTAACTATTCCCATTGTTGTATGTATACCGCACAGTGCGCTGTTTTATCAAATTGATTTCATGGCCTTCGTCTACCGCCAGGAACGTCTCGTTGCAACCACTGTTGACATCTGTGGGACATTGACATGCCGACATTGGGCACCCGGAACTATCTGCAAATGCTACTTTGTGGATTCTGGAACTCAGGTTGACCTCGGGTCTCTTTCACCACCCTGTCGCGTCAGGTCTCCTCCCCTTGCTGGCTAAGGACACAGGGCAGTCGTTGATGAGGAGGTATTAGTTGATACTAGTGATACAATTGAGCGTGTAAGCTTAGGGTTAGCTGCGCTAGTAAGAGCGCGAAGGAATTCAGAGCTACGCACGCTTCTTACCGAGTAGTCTTGAGGTCTTGCGGTCATCAACCGCAGACTTCAGCATCGACTCCAACGACGCCTGGTTCTGAAGCTTTGAACTTGTCTTCAGACTCAGCCTCAAGGCCTGAAACTTAACGCGACAGATTTGACACCGAAAGTTGAGTCAATGCGTGCAAGATATTGACGTCAGGCTCCAAAAGAAATCCGTAGTGTTAAGAACGGGGCTCTAGACTCGAGTCTCTGATCCCTTCTCGATCCGGGACCTGCCGTACCCTTTTAGCGATCAGCTCATCAGGGCTACTGAACAGTCCTCAAGTAGAGACAAGCCCAAGGTGGCCTGTGTACTAGGCACGTGCTGGATATATTTGACCGTCGCGCGGAAAGCCTTGCCGTCATGCTGCTCGTCGTTTGACACTTCACAGGCCACAAGCTCGCACTGCACCTAAGCAGGCTACGGTCCATGTGTTCATCTTGAAAATTAGACCCATCGCATGTCTGCATGAACTCCATTCCTCCCGTATCTGGTGGAACTATCTGAGGCATTGCAAGGCATTGCAATGTGAGCGTCTGCGGAAGGGCGCCCGGCATTGATGCAGGGTACTTACGTACTTGTACATGAACTCGGCAAGGAGTATTACAGTGTCTAAGGCGTGCTTGTAGAACTGAGGAAGGAGTGAGTTGCGACGTAAGGAGTGACGCGGGCTCCCGTGGTTGCAATAAAGCAATACATACCATTTCTCCCCTTCTCCCCTTTTCCCCTTCTTCTTCTTTCTCCTCCAACCATCTACACTTCAAGTACCATGTTCAACACTTTTGAGTGCACCCTCAATACAGGACGCGATCCCACTTTCTCACACTCAAATCTGTCAACATCACCCGTTTCGCCCTTGTCCCGTCATTCCCGAGTTTTCTGGTCGCCTTCCGCCACATCCGCCCCTTCTTTTACCTTCACTGCATCTCCCTACGCACTCGCCTTCAGTTATCTCCAATCACTGCTTCACTCTGCGTTATCTGCTCTTGCGCTCTGGCTCCCACTCCATCCGCGCGCTCACCCTTTCGTTCGCCCGTTCATTCATGTCTGCCCCCTTCCATGCCCAATTCATCTCCCCAATCCCTCTGCGAAGCCCCTTCAGCTCCCTTTGCCTCTTATCCATTCCATATTCCATGTATCCTTAATCACCATGTCTTCTCTCAACCATAGTTCTTCATGGAGCTAATTGCATTGGCAACCGTCTTCACAGCTTCCCCCCATCCTCCTCCCCATTGCTTCGTTGCTTGATTGGCTTTTGATGAGAAAAATGCTAATACCAGATTGCTTGTTTGTTTAGGATGAACAACGTACCACCAACAGTATGCCGAAATGATCCCAATCTTCCTTCTTCCTTGAGGTAGACACTAATACGAAATCAGAACAACCAGGACATGGCCAACAACCAGCTCCTCCTTGCACCTGGGACTTAATCAACAACTTGACTGTATGTCCTCCTCTCTCTCATATTATACTCAGTTACTTACTGGACGAGAAGACGAGGGCACCGGCTAACAGGTGCTCTTTCTGTGATCTCACTAGCCACCGAAGTCAACATTGCTGCGGCGAGTAAGTCTTATCAACCATTCACTTTATCACATACTGACCAGTAAGTAGTAGCAACAAACTGATTCACGTCATGGAAGGGCTCACCCTCTACGCAGAGCCAGTCAGTTCTTTCTTTGCTATTGTCGAGTTCCCAACATATCTAACACACGGGCAGTTAAACAGAGCCGTTCATCTCGCTGCCGGCCCCCACGCCATCTTCCAGGAGGAGCAGGCAAAATACCTGAAAGAGGACGCTACGGGGCTCAACCTGAGAGAAACCTCGGGTTCAGTCCATGGATATCGGAGACAGGCGAAGGATACAGCACAATCAATTGCTCTCAATTGTGATTTGAGTGCGGGATATCAAAGACATAATCTCTGTTCACTACCGGCAATCGTACAATACGATAAACTGCTAATCCATTTGAGCTCACTGCCTTCCACCACGTCGCGGCTCGATAGAGGAGCATCCTCGTAGGTGGCTCCTAACTCCTCACTCCTGAACCCTCACTCCTGAACCCTCACTCCTGAACCCTCACTCCTTATTAATTAACAAAGGATGGCTTACCCTTTGCATGTAAAGGCTGTTTCTGCCGTGAACCGTTTGTGACTTGGTCGTAATAGTTATCAATCTTACTTGTCTTCGTTATCATCGACGTCGCTGGCGTTCGCCTGCTCAATCTCAGCACGTGCTCCATCCCATTTCTTCCGTTTCCCATCGAAAAGCCTCCATACCGCCGCAGTTTGCGGACCATCCATCAGCATGTTCCACAATCTCCTCTCCTTCAGCCAGAAAAGCCATCCCATCCAGCCCCAACCTAGATGCCCCTCGACGCCCATACCCGCGGTCTTGTCGGCCCAGATCAGCCAGTCTCGTGCTGGCACCGACGCTGGGATTACTGTCCCCCGTTGCGCCATGCTGCTAATTCGCTTCTCTTGAAGCTCCATCCATCGCTCCATCTCTATCTGGGCGGGTAACTTTGAATGTCCCGCCCAGACGTGGGCGATGCACATGCTTGCGATGTCAGCGAGTGAGAAGGCGCTGGTGACGAACCACGCACAACCGAGGAACGCGAGGGAGTTGGGTTCCTTCAGCGAGAAGACATTCTGATACAACCGCGGGAGTGGACGGCCCTTAGACCCGGGAGCGTCGAGCCAGGCGGACGACTTTTCGTCAACAGGGCTCGCTTGGGAGTCCAACAGGTCGAAGCTATACTTGTAACCAGTGCAACAGATAATGACATCGGCTTCAACGAGCTGCCCGTCTTCTAGCTCAACCTCCCTCGGCCCAACGATCTTCTTGATTCCAGGAATGGATTTAATGTCTCCTGTCTGGAGTCTGTCGATCAATGTATCTGACACAACCGGGTTGACGACTTTAATTGAAGGCGCCGGATCGAGACGCCACGATGGATCTACATCACCAAAAGCTTGGTGCATGATGAATTTGGCTTTCTGATTGAACAGGGATTCCGAGTATGACGGGTACCACCTCTCGAGGAAGCCTACCAAGCGTAATAATCGATACGTGAGCCCTTTCGTTTTTGTGATCTTGTCCATATCACGAGGCAACTATAGCAATTAGAGTGAAGGGCAAACCCGGATTTGTCGACTTACCACAACGGCTCCATGGTTGTGAGCAACGAGTACGCTGGAAGCCTTGCCAACCAACTCTTCGGCTATGTCGTTTCCTGTGTTGCCGAGTCCGAGAACAATAACTCTGTTTCCCGCAAATGAATCCGGTCTTGAAATCGTCAGCTGTCCATCGCTTAATCCCATGGCTGATCGACGCACCGTTTGAATGCTTTGGAGTGGATTATCCTGCCCTGAAACAACCTCGAACCCTTGATTTGAGGCATGACAGGCTCATGATGTGGCCCCGTAGCAATGACGACCTTTTCATAATACTCGGAGGGTGCGAAGTCGAAGTCGAGCCGCCATTTGTTGGACTCTTCCTCTCTTGCGACATGCTTGACGGCGGTATTCAGCCGCATGTGTGGTCGCAGGTCAAAATGATCCACATAGCTCTCTAGGTATTGGCTGACCTGCTTAGCAGAGCAGAAGGATGGGGTTCCTTGAGGGGTTGTCAGATAAACTGGGGTTAGTTTCAGCTATCGGGGGCTTACCCTTTTGAAAGGGGAAATCCGTGTAACAGCCCTGGAAGAGTGGTAAGATTCCGATGTAACTCTTGAGGGATCCATCGCGGGGAGTCTCATACCCGATCAATGGAGACGTTGACAACGGTTGCTTCGGCCTTGTTAGAACGCAGTATAGAAAAAGAGACATGCTGTAGCTTACACTCGAGTACACTTAACGTGTTCTCATCCTCCGTAAAGTGCCATAGGCCTCCGACGTAGCTGCTCCGTTCGAAACCAGTGACATCAAAGTCTTCTTCCAGCAGATTCTTGACAGCCACTATTCCCATGGCTCCTAGATAAGAGACAGTCAGTCGGTCAGTCAGTCGGTGGTCTGCTTATTCCACGGGAGAGCAAAACACGCCCATCTTACACGCACCAAGGCCAATTACGGCGACTCTCTGGTCTCGTGGGTCGAGAGTCTCCATGGATAACAGATCAGCGGCTCATGTTGTTGCAGAAGTAAAAGAAAGAAGGTGAACCGCGGAGGGGAAGAAGCAGGAAACACAGGTGACATGATGTTTCCGTGCGGCCGGGATAAGGTGGGTATCCCTGTCTGGCCCTGTAGCAGCATGATGAGAAGATGCAAGCCGGGCCCGGGGAATTGAACGGCTCCGCACCGACTCGTTGCCCCACCGCGGAGCAAATCCGCGCATCTCTGCTTTTTGATCTACGACTACGTTGATGGGAAATTCGAAAGCCTCAGCTTGAAAAGCGTATAGTAGCGACTGAGTAGTCAGTCGGTAGTCCTGTTGTGCTGGGGGATTCGCTGGCAAACGACAAGCTAAGGCACTGGGGCTTGCTGCTTCTACGCCAAGGACGCCATCGCCTCTGACGCTGGAAACCGCGTAAACAACATTCCAAAGGCTTGCCTGACAGTGTAATTCCTCCATTCAGAATCTTATCGCGGCTCTCAATGATTTATTGGTCCTTTAATCGGAAATTTTCGAATGCCCTTACACGCCGGTTCTTGAACAACGTGCTTGCGGTGTGCTTCTCGGCAACAGCTGTTGACATGCCTGGCTGCCAGCGCACTCAATCTTTCACCTGGCAACACAGCCAAGCCGAGAAATAGGCACCATTCCATGAATCGTGACTGAAACTGGAATAGTTACACTCACAGACTTTAGGTAAATTACGAAATAAAGATGTTCGACACAGAGGATGATAAAAGAACACCAGTGTTGTCGTTTACTCAATTTAGAACACAGATGGATCTAGCGTGGCCTTCCTTGTCCTTGATAAAGGCTAATTGTGATTTGTCGAACATCGAAGTCGAGCAACCGACTCGCCATGGGAAGTGGATCACCACTTCAATAGGTTCCATGGTCTAACGGTTATGACTGCGGATTCTGATTCCGCCAGCGAGGGTTCGACTCCCCCTGGAACCTATCTTTTTGTCGTCGGTGACAGACAGTGTAGTGTGTCTTCTTCTCTGGTCCGAGTTGCTCTTTTTGTTCTTCTGTTGTTGTGGTTTTATTTGGTGGCTGTCAATTGAGTTGACGCTGCGCCGAAGCTTGATTGGCATTCTTCTGTTTCCGGATTTGGAACTTGCTGGTGGATTTGGCTGGTCTGTTTGTCTATCTATCTGTGTATACCTCGCGGAATTGTCTCGCACTGCAGTCAGAATGACGATAATGAGGATAATTTTGCCTGGTGAGGCTCTATCGATCTCTTTCACTTACACCTGTCCTCGTAATTTGGCCCCACTGAATTGGTCAAGTTGTCTGTTTCCTTCATCGCGTGTAGGAAAGCGTCGCTCAACATGATGACAGTGAGAAGTCCGTTCACTCTCACAGAAGATTGCATCGACCGAGGGAATTAATCTGACCAAGCCGTAATTTCATCGAAGAGGCGAAGCTCGTCCTTAAGACACTTGGTCGCAAGGTCTCCCATCATGACAAGTCCCACTCCGTCTTCGGTGGAGGCTTCAATCCATCTTGGTCCGCGACTACCCGAAGAGGAATCCACACGCATCACTCATGACTGGGATGAGCAAGTACAGATGGCCGTAATTGACGAATAAACAGGATGCGGAGGTAGACAAGAAGATTGAAGACAGATAAGGCTTGGCTTTAGCTGGCGAAGTTTTCCCTTGATATGGCGCGATTGCCATTGAATTGCACCATTGCTGTGCGATATACGAATGCTCAACCTCACGATTAAAGCAGCGTCGTCGGCGTTGCGACGGGATTCTTGTTGACCTACCACGGCATCCAAAGACGGGAAACATAACCCTCGAGTTCACTACAAACCAGTCTGACCACTACTTCCTAAAGCGCCAACATCTTACATCACCTCTCGTAAGCGATCGCCTCCATCTCACACGGACCGACGCCGTGGCCGTGAGTGATTATCTTACAGCTCCGATCCCGGGCTGCCTGAGGCGCCAAAATCGGTTGCATCATCCCGCTAGATTCGGTAAACCGCCAACCTTGTGAGCCTCTAGTGCTGCGTCGCACCCTTCTATAAATCATTCTTCCCCTGTTGGCTCTCGACTGTGACAATCCCTCCATTCGGCTGCCGGACCACAAGGGTATCGCGACATCTTTGGCGGCCACGGCACTGCGCCGTCTTGTTCTTCTCGCTGCTTGCCCCTCGCTCTACCCGATCCGCGAAGCTCCAAGCCCCCGCCATTCCGAATACCGAACGCGTCCAGACCACGATGCGACCGCCGATCTGAACCGCCACCATGCTGCCTCGATTATTGTATCGCTCGCCGCTGGGCTGCCCTCGGTGCAGTCTTGCGAAGACATACTCGCGCCCTCCGTGGCTGCCCCAGCGGCCGAGTACTGTCCATCCGTTCTGGACCTCGGCCGCCCCACGCCGTGAACAACCTCCGGCGTCCGGAGCTCCCAGCAACGAACCGGCCAAGACTGCCGCCGTCAAGGCCACGGTTGTCGCCGCCCCGAAGACCCCGTCGACAACCAACCATGACCCCCTCGCGATGGCGGACAAGTCTGCCTCTGAGCAGCGCAAGGCCGACTGGGCCATCATGAAGGAGATGACTCGGTATCTGTGGCCCAAGGATAGCCTGGGCACCAAGCTGCGCGTCGGCCTGGCCGTCTTCTTGCTGGTCGGCTCAAAGGTCCTGAATGTTCAGGTTCCCTTTTACTTCAAGAGCATCGTCGATTCAATGAACATTGACATCGCCGCGGTGGGAGGCACCGCCACCACCGTCGCAGGTGCCATGATATTTGCGTACGGCGCCACGCGCGTCAGTGCGACGGTGTTCCAGGAGATGCGCAACGCTATATTCGCCTCTGTTGCGCAGAAGGCTATCCGAAAGGTTGCATGCAACGTTTTGACCACCTGCTGCGACTCGACCTGTCCTTCCATCTGTCCAAGCAGACCGGCGGCTTGACCAGGGCGATTGAACGGGGTACCAAAGGAATCAGCTTTCTCCTGACGAGCATGGTCTTCCACCTCTTGCCCACCGCGCTGGAGATTGGAATGGTCTGTGGAATCCTCACCTGGCAATACGGCGCACAGTTTGCGGCCATCACCGTGCTCACCATGGTGAGCTACACTGCGTTCACCATCTGGACTACTGCCTGGCGCACCAAGTTCCGGAGACAAGCCAACGCCGCCGACAACAGGGCATCAACTGTAGCAGTCGACTCTCTCATCAACTACGAGGCAGTCAAGTACTTCAACAATGAGAAGTTTGAGGTCTCGCGTTATGACAAGGCCCTGCAGCAGTACGAGAAGAGCTCGATCAAGGTGGCCACATCCCTGGCGTTCCTGAACAGTGGTCAGAACATCATCTTTTCCACCGCATTGACGGGCATGATGTACCTCGCCGCCAACGGTGTGGCGGCCGGCTCCTTGACGGTGGGTGACCTAGTCATGGTCAACCAGCTTGTCTTCCAGCTTTCAGTACCGCTCAACTTCCTGGGTTCCGTCTACCGCGAGCTTCGACAGTCGCTTCTTGATATGGAGACCCTTTTTAACCTTCAAAAAGTCAACACTGGCATTAAGGAGAAGCCCAACGCGAAGCCCCTTGTTCTCCATAAAGGAGGAGAGATCAAATTTGAGAACGTCAATTTTGGATACCACCCTGAACGCCCGATCCTGAAAAACCTGACATTGACCATCCCCGCTGGCAAGAAGGTTGCTATTGTTGGTCCGAGTGGATGCGGCAAGTCGACGTTATTACGCCTGCTGTTCCGGTCTTACGACGTTCAGGACGGCCGGATTTTGATTGATGACCAGGATATCCGAGATGTCAACGTTGACTCTCTGCGGAGATCCATCGGCGTTGTCCCTCAGGACACTCCCCTTTTTAACGATACCGTTGAACACAATATCCGATATGGCTCCATCAACGCAACCCATGAAGAGGTAGTAGCGGCCGCCCAGCGGGCTCGCGTCCACGACATTATTCAACAGTTTCCCGATAAATACCAAACCAAGGTTGGTGAGCGCGGCTTGATGATTTCAGGTGGCGAGAAGCAGCGACTGGCCGTGAGCCGAATATTACTCAAGGACCCGCCACTACTCTTTTTTGACGAGGCAACTAGCGCCTTGGACACGCATACTGAGCAGGCCTTGATGGTGAACATCAACGGCATCCTCCGCGAGAAGGGTCGTACTAGCGTCTTTGTCGCGCATCGCTTGAGGACTATTTTCGATTCGGACATCATCATTGTCCTCAAGGAGGGCCAGGTGGCGGAGATGGGCACCCATCGCGAGCTAATTGACCGCGCCGGGGTTTACGCAGAACTATGGAGTGGTGAGTCTTTTAAAACGAAAGAGGAAGCTGCTCAGAATTGCTAATACTTTGACAGCTCAAGAAACTAGCTTCCATGATGACGGGACTGCCAGGAACGAGGATGTCTAGGAGGAGGAATCAACCCGTACTCGACAGTGATGACTGGCTGTCGTGTCATGGGGGTCCATGCGAGCTCCAGCAAACAAAGCATATTAGACAATCAATACAGTAACGCGAGGCTATCCGCAAGGGCCAACTTGTCAAACTGGAAGCGATCCAACGTGCTGGGTAGATGTGGAGCAGTTCGACCAAGCATTAAGACAGTTGCGATTTCGGCCGGCCAGCGGAGCCGAATGGGGAAACCCGCGATGCTCTCACGGCGAGGGTCGTGGGTTGCATCCAAGACTTTGAGTCCATCGACAAGGCGACAGTGTCAAGGCCTCGTGAGTGATCTACACGAAGGGTGCATATTAGTAGGACGACTGTGGATTTACCAGTATGGCCGATTGGTTGTTACGTTGCATCCATCCACTTCTTTCATCCTTCCAGCCTTACGCGAACGAAACTGAGAAAGGTGAAGATACCAGGGGGTGGCAAGGAATACGTGAGAGTTGGGGGCACCATCTCCACCTGTGATCTGATCAGATTAGATCATGCTTACTTTATTCGCCAACTAGATTCTGCCAGTTCGTGTAGGCGGCGACGATCTCTCCGAACGGCGCGAGTCGCAGCGGCCGACTTTTCCGTGGGTCCTGTCGTCTTGGCTTGGCTGTCCGGCCGAACGTTTCCTACATAATGGGACGACCTACAGCCACGATGGGTTTGTCTTACCCGTGAATCACCGTTCGTACACCCGCTCTATAAACTTCTTTCTATCGGTCTCGGTTTCAGCCATGTCCGGTGAAGACAAGATCACGCCCATGCCGGCTGTGGCCGCCCCCGAGAGAGTCGACTCGGGGAGCGAGCACTTAAAGCCGCTTTCCAATGTTGGCGATGTTCTTCAGTCTCAGGGTGTCACGCGCATGGAGGCCGTGTATCGCGAGGCCAAGTCGGACCGCAAGACGCTCTGGCTTGTGGGTGTCTCGGTGCTCGTTTGTGCCTGGGCGTACTCGCTCGACTCGTCGACCACGTCCTATTACAGTGTCAGCGCCTCGTCCTACTACCAACAGCACAGCTCGGTACTTTCGACGCTTTCAATTGCGACTAGCATCATCAGCGCGGTGTCAAAGCCGTTCATCGCCAAGTTCTCCGATATTACTAGTCGGCCGTACACGTACATCCTGTGTATCTTCTTCTACACCTGCGGATACATCATCGCCGCTTCCTCGCGCACCATCTCGGCGTACATTGTCGGAGAGGTGTTTGTTGCAATTGGCAGCTCGGGCCTCGACCTTACCAACGACATCATCGTGGCGGACTTGACGCCGCTGGAGTGGCGAGGCTTCACCAGCTCGATGCTGTCGACGCCCTTCATCATCAACACCTGGTTCGCGGGCAAGATCGTGGCCGCCGTCGAGGCCAAGGACCAAGGCTGGCGCTGGGGCTACGGCATGTTCGCCATCATCATGCCCGTGGCTCTAGGCCCTGCGGTCGCGACTCTGATCTACCTCGACCGCCAGGCCAAGAAGCACGGCATCGTGAACATTGCCTCGAGCAACGCCGAACGCCGCGCCGCTAGGGACCTGGATGAGAAGACGGGCTACGAGGGTCCCCGTGGCGCCATCGTCACCCCTGCCGCCGAGGACACGAACACATGGGGCGAGAAGCTCAAGCAGAACTTGGAGGAGATCGATGCGTTCGGGCTCCTGCTGCTTGGCTTCGGCTGGTCGCTGCTCCTGTTGCCGTTCTCGCTCAAGACGTACGCCGCCCACGGGTGGCGCAACCAGTCTCTGATTGCAATGATGATCGTCGGCGGCTTGCTGCTCATCGCCTATGTTGTCTACGAGATGAAGTGGGCACGCGTGCCGAGCGCTCCTCGCCGACTGGTCTTCAACAAGACCTTCATCATGGCCATTGTCATCGATGGGTTCTACATGCGTATGTTCTCGAACAGGACCCCTTTCTTGGAATGTGACTGACCTCTGATAGTTGCTGGAAACATTCGCGGGCTGTACTTTTCCTCGTACACTCTCATCGCCAAGGACTGGAGCTACCAGAACTGGGTCTACTACGGCAACACGTTGACTCTGGCTCTCTGCGTCGCAGGTCCCCTGGTCGGCCTCGCCCAGCGCTGGACTCATCGCTACAGGGCCATCCAGATCGCAGGTCTCTGCGTCAAGATCGTCGGCATGGGCATCCTGCTCGACGGCCACCAAGCCACCAACAGCACGGGCGCGCTGGTCATGTCGATGATCCTGATCGGCTTCGGCGGCTCCATGTCCGTGGTCGGCTCGCGCGTCGCGTCGCAGGCTTCGGTGCCGCACCAGGACGTCGCGCTGGTCATCTCGCTGCTCTCACTGTGGTCCAAGATCGGCAGCGCCGTGGGCAGCGCCGTCGTCGCCGTCATCTGGTCCAGCCACATGCCGGGACAGCTGCGGGAGCACCTCCCGGGGCCAGCCAACGAGACGCTGGTTCAGACGCTGTTCAGCAGCGTGTCGTCGATCCGCACGCTGTATGAGTTCGACGACCCGGTGCGCCAGGGCGCCATCGTGGCCTACCGCAACAGCCTGTACTACTGCCTCGTGACGGCGCTGGGGCTGGCCTTCATCCCGCTGCTCGCGGCCTTCTTCCAGACCAACTTCTTCCTGGGCAAGCAGCAAAACGCTGTGACCAACGTGGGCAACGACGGGTTGCCGCTGGAGGAGAAGGATCGCAACCCGGAGCCGCTGCCGCCGCCCAAGGACAGGAAGGAGGCTTTCCTGCGGTTCTGGGCTGGTCACAACTAGATAGTCTATATGCTGACTCGTAGGGCGCTTGTATTTGTATTCGTTGCTGGGGCAGGGCTGGTTTGGGTGCCAGTTTTGCCCCTGCGATGAACTCAGTTCTCTCGTCAAACAGAAGAGTACTTATTTTCTCATTCACAACTCTATGTTTTCCATTATCTTACAAAATTTCTAGCAAATAACTTCACGTTTCTCCTGTCCTTAGTATGAAAACTAGCCATTCATGTTGTAAATGCCGAAGCCATTTCAGTGTTGCAATTTAGTAGTTATGAGTCGACCAAAAAGAAACCCGGGTTCTAGGGTAAACCTGTTGGCATTTTAGCTGGATGATGAAATGCGGCATAAATAGAGATAGTACACCATGACGATGTGCGTCCAAAAAAACAATTAGCTACATTAATACGAACATTGAATATGTAGGAACAAAACTGTGTTTATCAATAACCTAACTCACTTCCGACACGACAGAGAAGCATCCTGGCGAGAAATATCTTGTTACTGAAGCAGCCCCACTCCTCGTCTTACCGCCAATTTCATGATCATATTTCACAGCCAACGCGAACCCATAAACTGCCAATACACAATGAGAATCCTGCTTCATTCTCACTTCCCAGCCGGTCATGCGTATCCCATGCAGGCCGTGGCCCAGGAGCTGGTCCGCCGCGGCCACGATGTCGTCTGGCTAACGAGCGCCGACAACGAAGCCCGCGTCCGGATGACGGGAGCCGCTTTCGTCGCGACTGAAGCGATCGCCATCGTGGACGCCCCGCTCATGGCGGAGAACGAAACTGGCCTACTGGATGGAATGCACAGTCGGCTGGATTCACGCGTGATTGCCCAGGTGAGCGACTATCGCAGAGTCCTGCGAGGCTTTGCCGCTGGGGTGCTGCTTGTCGATGTGTTGCCCTTTGGCGCGAGGGCGCTGTACGAACTTGGCGAGATCCCCGTGTATGCGACGCTGGGTGTCATCCCCATGTACATGTCGTGCTGGGGTGCTCCTCAGGCCGTCTCTGGAAAGGCGCCTTCTTCTTCCATGGTTGGGCTGCTTTGGAATCACGTCCAGCACCTTGTGAACCAGTGGATAATCTTGCCACTGTTCCTGCGGCCGGTGATCAACACCCAAAGAAGAGCGCTGGGCCTGAGTAAACTCCCCTATGGCGAGCCCGTCGAGGCTTTCACCTACAGCCCCTTCTTGCACATCCAGGCCTCGTCTCCGTCCCTGGAGTTCTGCCAGCGTCCGAAGCCCAACCAACAGAGGACACACACCCATCATGTTGGACCCCTCGTCACATCTGTTGCGACGGCATCGGACCAGCTACCAGTATGGTGGGACGACATCGTGAAGCACCCGCGGGTCGTGGGTGTCACTCAGGGAACCCTGGCCATGGACCCAGCATCGTTGATCATGCCGGCCGTTGAAGCTCTCTCGGACAACGCGGAGCTTCTCTTGGTGGTCGCTTCGCCGCACGCCGACGAGATTAAAGCCCGAGTCGGAGATCTACCCAATGTGCGTTTCGCCAAATGGATACCCTACCACCTTTTCCTGCCGCAGCTGTCTCTCCTCATCACCAACGGCGGCTATGGGAGCATCACACAGGCGCTGTCCCATAAAGTCCCGCTGATCTGTGCCGGTCAGACCGAGGACAAGAAAGACACGGCTGCGAGGATCGACTGGGCAGGTGCGGGAATAGACCTTAAGACCGATAATCCTTCAACAGACCAAATCCGGACTGCTGCGGCGAAGATCATGGGTGATGGAGGCTACGGGGAGAGGGCTGCGCGGCTTGGAGATGAGCTAAACGAGCTTGGAGGACAAAGAAGGGCTAGTGAGCTCCTGGAGCAACTTGCACAATCTTCCAGCGCCATGAAAGCCCTGTAACAACAGCCATCCGTCCCAACTCAAGCCGGCTCCGGACCGAGATGTGGAATAGTTTGCAGGATGCCCCACGATGTAGATCAGGGTTCGGCCGCTGGAGATCCACTGAGGATCCTGAGGGCCGAGTTCCATGTGAGTGGCAAGCGGGCCGTCCTTTACTTTGACGTAACGACGTAACGGGAACTCAAGATGAGAAATGATATGAATGTCGGGATAATTGTTCCTTGTCTCTGAGCTTGATCTACAGTGACCAGGCTTTTCGGTAGACATTGCGCTCCGTGACTTTGAGTAAGACGATTTGGGATTTAAACGTTCTGGAGGAGTAGGATTCGTAGTATTACATCGGCCGCTTTCGTGGAAGAAGGTAAAGGGACACGGTTTCGGTAGACTGCATGACAGCTTGAAGTAGCGTCGATCGGAAGCAACTTAGTTCGCACTTCATGCACTCTTGTATTGGTAATTTTCGGTCGGGGGTTCGATTCAACGACTCGGGAGTGCTTTGGATGTTCGACGGTCGGACGAAGGGGCTTTCATCTGCTCGACGAGTTTGTTAGCATACCAATCAGTGACCATTTTGGGAGGAGCAAATTGATCAAGTCTCAGCCTTGGAAATTAAAGAGACCCCAGTGGACTTTCAGAAAAGGAAATGTCCGTCGAGTACTTGAGATGAGCATGCTTTGTAGTTTCCGCTTTTAGTCCATCCTCCTCTTGGGTTACGAAGGAGTAACTCCTGCCGTGATTATTGATAACGGTAGTTACGTGAGGTACTTGTGTAGCGGTTCGCTTTGCGTTCGTCTGAACCATAAATTCTTCGACGCTGGTTCTCTCAGACTTGGGAAAGATTCGAAGGTTCGGGGCTTGGAATGGTAGGCTTTCGAGATGTGTCTCGCTGAGTTGTAACTGTGTTGAGCCTTGAATTAGCATCTTGAACCGTAAGCGATGGGCAAGCTCAACTTGAAGAAGGCGACTGGTCTCGGATTTCTTTAGGAGTAATCCGATGAAACCGCTCTTTCATCCATGGCTTAACGGAACCTTCATCAGCGATTTAGTCATTGAATTAAGGGAGGGACGGTATTTCTGCTCGTACCACGAAATGGAGAGATGGGAAATGGTAATGTGGACTGAAGCCTAGAAACGTTAGTGATCCAAACTGGCCTGTAGCATACTTTAATGACAAGGAGAGGTAAGTTGAGGGGCGTGATAATGAGATCAACATCTTTAGAGGTGGTGGTATTCTTCTTCATTTGCGTATCTACCGGCCGATGAGTCGATCGAGCCAGGCGTGGCTGGTTGTGCTGAGGATTGATGTTCAGTCGTGTCTGAAGTCTGTGGTGAGTATCATGGTGGATAGAAGTCTTGAAGGGGGAAGTGGTCTGTAGTTGATGAGTCAACTCAGATATTGTCGTGTCTGGTATGTATTTTCTCTGGGGCGCCTGGCTCTGACGAGGTGTTTCTGTTGTCGTCGTCGTCGTCGTCTTCCTTACAGTGTATCGCGACTGACGTCTGTCTGCCGCTGCCTCATTCTCTGGGGCATCTTGACGATTAGTCGAGAGTAGGAGAGCTTTGGAGCTTGGCTGGTCGTTGAAGTCTTTTGGTAGGGCGGTCGAGGCGTCATGGAAAGCTGGCTAGAGTGAGTCCGACCGGGCAGTGAGCTGGATCACTGACGGGGTCTCCCCTACTCGATAACCTCTTCCATGGTCTTTCGTAGGGCCACCTCGTGTTTCATTCTGACGGAAGAAGTGTGGGCTCGGGCTCGAGATGATGGCTTCGTGGCTTCTGGGTTTCGGTGGCGACGCGTCGTAGTAATCTTCGACCGGACTGGGCTGAGTGTAGGGCTTCGTAGACTCTGGGGAAGATGGCGAGAGAAACTGCGAATAATCAGAGACGTTAGTTGAGAGATGGAGAGAGTTTTGGGAGTCCAAAAATGTCCGAGATGATGGCTTTGTGATGAAGAGTGTGAGAGGGCACCGGGAGAGGGTGGGTAGAGCACTGGCCTGAGGAGAACAAAGGTCATAACCAGGTCTCGATGTGGCCTTTTCGAGGTGTCTGGCACTAGCTGCTTCTGCTTCTTCGTAGGGCATCGTCCGATGTGCGGGTTTCTTCATGGCGAGATGGAAGATTCGTGGCAAAGGATACTTGATGGTGAGGTACAGAGGGCGGGGGATTCCGGAGAAAGAGGGCAAAGCGAGAGGAGGCCAAAACACAGCGGCGAGCAGCGAGGAGGAGGTCCTGGGCACAACGCCAGGCAAAATGAACGACAACACCAAGAATATGGAGAGATGGCAATGTGTAAGGGGCAGCTATGTGTCTTTGGGACATCGGAAATGTTCAGGCGGCTTGGAGCTGGCCTGTTCGGTGCTACTGTCGAGGGGCCACTGCACTGAAGTGCCCTGGGGGATGCTCGAGGCCCAAAACACCACTACCAGCCGACGAGAGATCACAATGACAGCGCCTCTACGGCATGGGAGGGGAGCACAGAGGGACCGAAATACGTGGAGCATGGACATAGTAGTCTCTA
The DNA here is from genome assembly GCA_003934905.1 of Neonectria sp. DH2. NCBI lineage: Eukaryota > Fungi > Ascomycota > Sordariomycetes > Hypocreales > Nectriaceae > Neonectria > Neonectria sp. DH2. Next base: position 602,206 of record RQWH01000013.1, on the reverse strand, counting down.
GTGATACTACATCAAAGGGGGCATTGTACGAAAGGCTTCGATACGTCTTTGTTCCTTTCTTCGCGCGTAGGGTCTAGCTCACAACATTTGAACAGCATCTCAAGAGAACAACCACCACCACCGCATCTTCTTCTTCAAGCCGGGGCGCAAGGCCTCGAACCCAATGAAAAAAGTGATGTAGACTCTTGGTCTGGCGCGTTCCAAAAATTGCCTGCAGGGACGTCCAACATGTTTCCAAAATCGTCCATGCAGGCAGACATTCCCTCGAAGAGGATGAAGAAGAAAAAGAGGAAAGGGACCGCAAGTCAGAGTCTCAGGAGGGCGAAGTTTATATACTTGGTCCCTGGGCGGTCAGTGGCTCCGGGATCACTCCCTCCAGATCGGGCCGACCCCTGCTCGGCAGTTGTCTGCCGTCCCGATCGATCGATTTGGGGCGCGCCGCTGATCGCTCGTGCAGGTTGCCAGATCAGGTGGGGGCAGGCTGATTGCGAACTGTCAGATGCCTGTCACTGGCTGGGTTGGCTGGGTGAAGAGGCGTGGCCCGTGGTGGTGTAGTGCGTCGCCGCGTGGGCGCCTTTTGATGCCCATCCTAGAGGCCATGATCCTCGCGCACCACGACACTTTGAAGGAAATTGAACTAACCTTGAGGTATCTGCATATTTATGCCTACATCCGAGTATTTTTTTAAATTCAGATAATTGGTGTTGCGGTGGCTCCCCTGGCTGGGACCTCGTGGAGGTCTCCTCTCGTTGATGCGGCCCCGATTTACACTGAGCTCGCATGCGCCGTCACAACGGGAGCCGCATTAAACTACCAAGGTGAAGTAAGTACGCAGACTCAGAGAGAATGCAAGTGCACTCTTTACAATAAGATACCTCGACTGTATTCAAATATATTCTAAAGACCAAGCCATCAAAGCCGTTCTTCACACTCCCCGACGCATGAAGAGCCACTGGACCAGATCACCACAATTAAAGTAGAGAAGGGAGACAGCCCCGCTTTAGGAAAATGGAACAAATAAAATACCAACGTGATTCAATGTTCCCCTTTTTCGCTGGCCCATTTACAGGGCGTCGTCAAGGCAGGGGCTTAGGGCATGCTCGACCTACAGCAGGGCACAACTACACAAGCACACATCGGAGAACATTCCTGTTTGTTCTCGGGCGTAGAGGTTCTCAATTAAATCCTTCGAAGCATATTAAATATGAGAAAAGCCGAGCTGTGGTACCTGATTTCGGTGAGTGTCTCGTGGTGTTGTTGGCGGGGACCCGCACCTGCGTCGCCCCTCGAGACGTCGTCCTATTATTCAAGCCACCAGCTGCCAACTGCCAGTGAGATTTAGGATGCACTGCACACAAAAACGCGTGCTGTGTTTCCAGATCACCCCAGGGCTCCACCCTGCCCCGGAATTCCTATATAAACCTCTCTCTCTCACCCTTTCTCTTCCTCCGTTCTCTCCCTCCTCCACATAACACAACCTCCACATCACTACCAATATCATTACCAATATCCCTAAGCATACCAAAACAACCCTTCAATACTCGGTGCTCAGTTCCCTCTTCATTCTTCCACATCTTGGCCGGCCGGCCTGCCCTCTTGGCCAGCCTGCCTACCCTCTTGGCCGGCCGGCCCAACACCCCCCTTGCCAACCACCTGGGCCTGGAAGAGCGCCGTTTGCGTTTTGTCAGTATGCTCTTCCAGGCCCACATCATCGCGAACCCGCCTGGGCCTGGAAGGGCGCCGTTTGCGTTTTGTCAGTATGCTCTTCCAGGCCCACATGATCTCTCATCCACCTGGCCAAGAGAGAATTCTCCTCTTTGGCGACCTCAGACACACCTTTTCTGAGGGCCTGGTTTCGGTATGTTCTTGCGTCCTTGCAATCTAACCGCCCTCACATGCCCTGCATGTCATCTCTACCTTGGCGTCTTGTACTGACAAGGACTTTAAGGCCAGAGCCCGGTCCAACTGGGGCCTGAAAGGAGGCCTGAAAGAAGACGGCCACCAAAGGGACGGAAACCGTACCACTGATGGTCAAAGGGCCGGAAACCGTACGGTTTCTGCGCCTGGCCCTTTGGCCATACGGTTTCCGCGCCCCGAAGATTAAACACTCCGGTTGCGACGTCGTTAAGGTTAGTCTTGTTCTTCCCATGCGCTTGTCACCCTAGTCTAATCGATTTTCTAGTCCGAAACTCACCTCTCACGAGGTATTTGGATGCGAGATAACGGTGAGGACCGTGAAGCAATTCCGGTTGCGACGTCGTTAAGGTTAGTCTTGTTCTTCCTATGCGCTTGTCACCCTAGCCTAATCGATTCTCTAGTCCGATACTCACCTCTCACGAGGTATTTGGATGCGGGACAATGGTGAGGACCGTGAAGAAATTCCGGTTGCGACGTCGTTAAGGTTAGTCTTATTCCTTTCTATTGACCTGTCTCCCATTCTAACTACTTACCCAGTCCGAACCTAAGCCCAACGGCGCTGGTCAGACGCCGGACCGCCACTTAGGTCCGGCCCCATCGACCTCCTCTGTCGTGACGTCGCGGGCTGAGTGACGCTTCTCATGCTACCGTCACCCAGCCCCAGGCTGGCGACTCCTACCAGGCTCTCAGCCGCTCTAGGAGCGCGGCCTGCCGCTCTGCGAGAGCAGGGTCGCAAGACACCACGCGAGAGCTCAACCAGTGGAGAGTGAGTCTCCGGGCATCCTTGCGATGTCTCGAAGGTCCGTTGCAATACAATAAGCCTCGAATCGACGAGATTGGTGGGTGCAGCTGCAGGAGTGCACTCTTCGACTGGTGGTCGGGATGAGTGCGCCGAGCGATGTGGTTAAGTCCTATGTGATGGTTGTTGTTGAGGGCGCATCTTGCGGGTTGACTGAGGGCTGAATCTCGGGTTCAGCCCTCAGACAACCCGCAAGTCTGTGTCCTTGACGACAACCATCACACCGGACTTAACGACGTCGCGCGGCGGACTCTTCTCGACCATCGTCGGGGGGTGGCCTTCTTACAGCTGCACTCACCGCTGGAACTTGGAAATTGGAGGACAAGATGGATGGAAAGGTGGATGGAATGGAATGGACTGGAACCTCGATCTCACACAATCAACTTCTAAAACTTCACCTTCATCACCCACCCCTTTGTAAACCATGATCTCCTTGTAAACTGTGCTCCATTCCAAACTCCCGGCTTCTTGAGTTTACAAAACGTCCATCCCTCGCCAAGACGCGCTCCCAACGTGACGCTCCTCGCGCGTTAACCAAAACACCCGTCTATCGCCCAGAAGATTCCCACTGAAACTGCTGTCACTCTTCAATAACAACCATGTCGTCGTTCACGTCCACCAGATCACCCGCCTCGACAAGCACAGCCGTACACGTGCCGCTCGTCGGACTCGGAATCTCCACCTCCATCTTACTCGACTCCAAGCACAGCTGCCCCGAAAAGTTAGTTCACGTCTGTTTCTGTCTTCTTGTGGTGAGGATTTTGAACTAACCAGCACGTCGCCCTTCTTGACGACATCTCCCTTCTTCACGATGACCTTGTAGCACCGGCCGGGCATCGCAGCTACCACACGTTCTCCTTTGGCGTCCGATGTTCCGAAAGATAGGCTGTGGGCTACGTCGTTGGCTTTGACGCTGGGCTGGTAAGGCCGGCGCAGGTCATCGACGAACGGCGCGCTGGCGATGGCTTTGGCTTGGCGGTCGGCAGTGGCGACGATGTCGTCTTTGTTCTCGTCCAGCCACGCCTCGTACTGCACCAGATCCAGCACGCCGTCGCTCACACGCACAAGCTCCTCGGTGGACTTTGCGTCGAGTTCCGCCTCACTGACGTGGTAGAAAGTGATGCGGTCGAACTGGCGAAACATCCAAGGATTGGCGTCGGACGCATTCGCGCAGTCTTCATGTCCGCTGCCCCTACCGCACCCGATCCCAACCAAACGCGAGTCCCACACATCCACGGTTCGGCCGACTAGCTGATAGCCTCCTGGAGAATCCGTGGCATAGATGCACATGTACTGTCCGCCGATACCCACAGCACCACGAGGTGTAAACGAACGCGATGGGTTGTACTTTGTTCCGAACAAGCGATGCCGAGGATCGAGGGGAACAGCACAAGGCGAGCCCAGAAACACGTCACCAAGGCCTAGGACGAGAAAAGAAGCGTCGTGTAGCAGGCTGGAGATGTCATCGAGGCCGTTCAGCTTCTCCAGAAACTCGACATTGCTGGGCAGCCACGGCGCTTCACTTCGAATCGTTGCTGCATACCGCTCAACGGCAGCCCGGTTGACGCTGTCGTTGAAGGCGAGCGGGAGGTGGAAAATTCGCGAAGGAACCTCCGTTGGCATGCTGTATGATCCAACGTGCTCGACCAAGCGAGCCACCATGGTATCTGGAGACAGGCCACCACCATAGGTGACGTGGAGCGTGAAAACTCCCGGCGTTAGCTCTTCCACACCTGGGATGGGTTTCATGTTATGGTGTTCGCAGAACGCGAATATGCCAAAGCTTTGTCGCAGGTCGAAAGCTGTCGCCTCTCCAAACTCAAGCAACATGGCACAATCTCCCGCTTGTCGAATCAAAATCTGTTGACCGTCTTGATCGATACGGCCAACCACGATGGGATTCTCCGCCAGCGCTCTCTCCAACGCTGCTTCGTCTCCAGGAATAGCAGGGACTGGGAGGGCCGTTAAATCCTCAATAACCTTGCTCAGCTGCTGTTCAAGCTCGAGGGCTTCCTCGACACTGATGATGGAGAATCCGATGGTATCCCCCGGTCGGACCTGGCCCATCTTCCACATATCCGCTGACACTATCACGCAGAAAACCACGAAACCCCCAAGACTGGGACCATCACAGGCCAACACGACGGCTTCATCCCCCGTGAAACTTACGCTACCGACCGAGTATGGGCTGTCGTGGATATTGGAAGGATGCAGCCCGGCCTCTCCTCCTGTCTGTCGCGCCCACTCCGGCTGCGGCCCCGTGAGTCGCACACCAAGCCGGTTGCTGTTGTGATGAACCCTCCACTCACTCGAGAAGAGCGACTGGAAGCTATCGGAGGTAAAAAAGTCTGGCTCGCCGTGAGGACCGGGTATGACGCGGATCGTCCATTGAGATTTTCGCTGACGAGGAACGGGTATCGCAGGAGCAATCTGAAGAACCTCGTTTTCCAAAACATCACGAGCCTTGATGGGCAGAATATCCCGGGCATGGAGCTTACGACCCTTGAAACCTCCAAATTTGCCCAACTCGAACGTTGCTCGACTTCCCATAACGACAGGGACCTGAATACCGCCTTCGACGGCCAAATACACACGATACCCATACTCGACTGTTCCAATGGCTAGAACCTGGCCCGATCGAACGCGGATTGCTTGATTTGCGCCCACTGGCTCGTTGTCCAGCGTCATGGGGGCATCGCCTCCAGTCACCGCAACGATGGTATCGCAGTGAAATCGCAGCGACGGGCCTTGAAACGTGCACTCGAGTCCAGCTGCGTCTGACGAGTTGTTCACAAGGCGGTTTGCAAGTCGAAAAGAAAACGAATCCATGGGACCTCCGGGTGGAACGCCCACGCTCCAATATCCGACCCTCCCAGGATAGTCCTGGACGGTGGTAAGAGCCCCAGGCTGGAGGATCTCAAAGGAAGGTGCCACAATCTGGAACGTGTCCAGCGATTTTGTGGTGTAGTCCCCAGACTCGAACAAAGAGGACGAGACAATTTGGCGCAAGTACTCGAGGTTCGTCTCCACACCCTCAAGCCTGATAGTGGCAAGACCGTTTGCCAAGTTCTTTAAGGCCTCGCGACGGTCGGACCCAGAAGCAATAAGTTTGGCCACTAACGGGTCATAGGAAGTCGTGATTTCGGTGCCAACCTTGACCCAGGTGTCCACCCTCAGGCTCGACGGAAACTCGAGCTCTGTGAGGCGACCGGAACAAGGACGGAAGGATTGAAGGGGACTCTCAGCATACAGCCGGACTTCGATCGACGCACCGCGGATAGTCAGGGCATTGGCAGACGCACCAAAGAGATGATCAATCTTGCCGTCAGCGATATTCAGCATACACTCAACCAGGTCCAGGCCAGTCACTGACTCTGTGACTGGGTGCTCAACTTGCAGTCGCGTGTTGACTTCGAGGAAGTAAAATTTCTGCGTGTCGACATCGTAGATGAACTCGACGGTGCCTACGTTGCGAAACTGGACCGAAGCAGCGAGGCGCACAGCGGCAGCTTTCATCTCTTCCCGTATGTCTCCCGGAACCATGATTGCAGGGCTCTCCTCGACGACTTTTTGGTGGCGGCGTTGCAGAGAACAATCACGCTCTCCGGCCGCAATGACACGTCCTGTGCCATCTCCCAATATCTGAACCTCGATGTGCCGGGCATTCTGAACAAAGCGCTCCAAGAACACACCTCCGTTACCGAAATTGGCCGAAGCCTGTCGCTGAACACTGACAAAGGTCGCTTTGAGACTCTCTGCATCCTTGCAATGACTCAAGCCAATACCACCGCCGCCAGCCGTGCTCTTCAGCATCAGCGGGAAGCCAATCCGCTGACTCTCATTCAGGGCATCTTCCAACGAGGTGAGTAGGTTGTCGCTCCCTGGGACGGTGGGAACCTGAGCCTCTGCAGCAATAGCACGCGCTAAGTGCTTCAATCCCAGGTTAGACATCTGCTTTGCTGTTGGGCCAACCCACTTCATGCCCGCTTCTTCGACGGCGGTCGCGAAATCAGCGTTTTCGGCCAGGAAGCCATAGCCAGGAATGACTGCATCCGCGGAGGCCGATTTTGCCAATTCGATTATTTGCGGGATGTTAAGGTACGTATCAGAGATAGAGCTCCCCTTCAGTCTCAAGGCGATATCGGCATCACTAACGTGGGAAGCTTCGGCATCAGTGTCCGAATAAATCGCAACGGCTCGGAGGCCCATCTTATGAATGGTCTTGATGATTCGGACTGCAATCTCGCCTCGGTTGGCAACAAGCACTGTCGAAATAGGTTGCCGGAATGAACCGTTGATCAAAGGCTTGGCTACCTCTTGCAGATGGTGGTTGTAAGCCCTCCAGCTCCCGAAACTGGTGATATCAGTAGCATCTACCAAGCCCAGTGGCTCACACACGAAGCCGTGGACCCAAGACGAATCCTTCAACTCAAGTGAGCCGATCCCCAGAGGTGAAGGAATCGTAGCCATGAAGCTTGCCAGGGCATAGTTCGGTAAGTTCCACACCTCGACCTCGATTTCCGCGCCATCCTCATCTGAGGACACTCTCTGTAGACCTGGTTTCTTAGGACCCGACGCCGAGTTCAGAGAAAACAAGCGGTAGTGCTTTGATGTGGTCGTCGTACTAAGAAGCTCAGCACCTCGAGATACGAGGTCTTTGTTGAGTGGGAATCCCACGAGGTGCGCACCAACGACCGCCACCGGGACATAGCCCGAGCGAGCAGGCGATTCAGCCATTGGGGTCTCGCGATGCTCAACACCCGTTGCCCCCAGAGTCCTGACCTCTCCCGCGAACCACTGTTGAGCCCACCGAAGGAGCTGAGGTTCCTGCCAATTATTGGAGATGAGCGTGATGCTGAAGGGAAGCCCATCAGGCCTGAACCCGGCGGGTATTGAAAGTGCCGACCAATCGAGAAAGTTGACAAAATTCGTGTACGTTCCAAGCAGGGAGTTTTCCTCGACTGGTTTCTCCAAGAGTTGCTCCATTGTCGGAAAGGTTGGAGTGGTGGGAACGAGGATTCCATCAAAGTCACTGAAGGCTAACTGGATCTGGCGAGTAAGATCCTGTCGAACATATTCGCCCTTGAATACGTCAGCTGCCGACAGGGTTTGCGCTCTGATGACGATTCTTCGAACGACAGGGTCCATTGCATCTTCAGGAACACGCTCGATGAAGTCCCGTATGGCCTCATACCGTTCAGCTACCCAGGGGCCCGAATAAAGAAGCTCTGCGAGCTGGAACAGCATCTTGAAATCGACCGGAATCAGGTTCCAGCCAAGCGCCTTCGCCTTCTCCAGAGCCTTTTCGTATGCTGGGTAGTGGTCGTCACGGCCGAACCAGTCTGGCTCAGCACAGATAGCCAAAGACGGAGCTGTCCCAGGACTTCTGGTGCCGAACCCATTCGAAACGGGCATTGAATTAGCGTCGGGGCGAGGGCGCGAATAAGAATCCTCAACATCAAAACCCTCAGCTACGGACAGTACTGTTTCCGCGTCCGCGACGGTCAAGGCAAATATGGACACGCAATCCAAGGTTCTGCACGCTGGGACTACACCTCGTGCACTAAGCGCTCCACGAGTGGGCTTGAGGCCGATGACGTTATTGAGGCCCGCGGGCACCCGACCAGAACCAGCCGTGTCTGTACCGAAGGAGAAGGGCACAGCACCTCGAGCGACAACCACGCCACTTCCGGAGCTGGAGCCACCGCTGACTCGGGCAGGGTCAAAAGAGTTGGGCACTGCACCATAAGGCGATCTTGTGCCGACGAGACCTGTGGCAAATTGGTCCAGGTTCGTCTTTCCAACGATGATGGCGCCGGCAGCCTTTATGTTTGCGATGACGGGTGCGTCCGAATCGGCAGGTTCGGAGCTGAAGGTCGGACATGCGGCAGTTGTGGTGAACCCCTCGCAGTTAATGTTGTCCTTTGCTGCAAAGGGAACTCCATACAGGGGGAGTGACTGGGCGGCAGGTCCAAGAGACTGAAGCTGGTTCCACTGATCCTCGATCTGTTGTCTGGTGGCGAGAGAGATCCAGGTGTGAGTAGTCATGTTTGCTTCCTGTTCTGCCTCCACGAGAGAGCAGAGTCGTTCGAGGCCATCCCCGGAAATTTGCGCAGCTTTCCATTCGTCGATGGTGAGAGGTGCATTGCCTCTGGCCCCGTTGGTGAGGGCCATGGTAGGGATGAGAGTTGACGATATGTTTTCGGTATCTTTGCTTAAGCAAACACGGCCCGCTAGTTGAGGCAACTCTCAGATTATTATCTCGGAAAATATGGGTTTCCTTGAGTATGAAGATGGTAGAGAACCAAGAGAAGGTCCTTGGGACTTGTACGAGCCGACTGGTTCTCTTTTGGCTTGCTTTTTCGCGCTTGAGCTAGGGACTTTATGATCAGGGATGTCACCAGTTCTGAGACTTGAGAGCTTGTTAAACAGAGTATCACAGGTCCTTCACCAACCGCTGAAGACATATATATGCATCCGGAGGACGTCAATAGCCAAGTACCTCACCATGAAACTTGATCATGAACCCTGAGGAAGCGGTGCTGCATTTTCACAGGTTCGGGGGCCGGCGGCCAGTGATGAGAACAAGAAAGTGCGTATCCGGCGAGGACGTCGGGCGATTGTAGTCGAGGTCCGGGCAATAGGAGTACGAAGTCGATCAGGTGCTCAGCTCAGCACGGGGAGAAATGTACGGGCGTTCTTCGACGGCCTTCGCAAAACCCCACGCGTGAGGACAGGGGTGGAGAATCTGAAGGCGTCCGTGGCGTGGAACCACGGCGTTCGCTAACAAAGGGAACAGGGCGTTTTGTGATCCACAAGGTCTTGATGGCACTTTCTGAGCATTTTGGGAAGAAAAGGGACATGGAGATCATTGAGTCGTCTTCAGAAATCTCGATATCAGTACCAGATATCGAATGACTGAATCTGGTTGTTGCAGCGTCGTCCAAAGCTGGTGACCAACATGTAGACGCTGGTAGTGGCTGCAGCCCAAAAGCGCGCACCCTTCGCCTGTTCAAGACTCAGCGCTGGCCAATCATGGCAAGACGCCGGCGGCGAGATGCAGAGATGGGCCTCATGCAGACCTTCTGCTTCTAGCCCGGCGGCGGAAGCATCTCGTTGGACAGCTTGAATGCGAACTCTGGGCTGGGACTGCGGCTCTGTTCTTATCAAAGAGCTTGGCTTGACGTCCGTTATCGATATGGATACGTACGTCATGTGGGAATTCTGGGGTGAAGCAGCCAAAGAGGCTCGTGAGGGCTGGTGACACTGGAGAAGTCAATTCAGTACGTAATGCCAATGCTCGTGCATCTGGGGGAAGGGGAATGATCCAGGTTCATGCACAAGGTCAGAGATGAATGTTGGAGAAGGAGATACGAATTCGACGTGTTCATGTAAGCTGTAAACTGCCCTTTCCAAATGCTGTCGAGTTTCCTTCCTCTCCCAGCACTCGCCTCTTTCCTCGCCTCCAACGGTCCGCCCTCCCTACGGTTGCTGCCATTCCCGATATGGCGTCGGTATTTCCGTTTCCCCGGATTTCCGACCCCGCGGGGCGTCCTGTCCTGAAGGCTGGCGAGGGTCTGTGTGACCGACCACTGACTGCGTCTCTCTCTTATCGGGCGTCGACCCAGTCCCACGCACAAGATTCGTAGAGCCCAGAACGGACCAGCACTCTCGACAGGAGATAAGCCGGCCCCATTCATTTCATTATCCGTGGCCCAAGTTGTGTGCGCGCGTTCGCCATTCTGCTTCAGCCCGTCAGACGAGCTACTTTGCCTCGCCGTTGTCGTCCAGCGTCCCGCGTCCAGTGTCCAGCGTCCACCACAGCGCAGCGCAGCATTCTCCCTCGGCGTCTCGGTCCATAGGTCTCCGTCCCTTATCCCTTGCCTTGCCTCCCCAGGTTACAAGTCAGTCAGAGGATGGGCCGTTGCTCCCTTATCGCTGTGCATCCAGGAAATCCCCGCGGGTGGGTCATGTCCTCCAATGTTCTCGCAGCCGCTTGCTCGTGATTCAGCTCCGGCGGCCTTCATGCCAATGCCAAACGCGGCGGAACCCGGCGGCGGCCACTCGGGAGGCGGCGGCGGCGGCGGCGCCTCGGCGTCGGCGTCGTCGTCGTCGTCGCGCTCCCGGCCTTGTGATACCTGCCGTCTCCGGAAGACGCGCTGTGTCAGAGAGGACGGTCAGCATCGCTGTGTGCTCTGCACCTTCCACAACCAGCCGTGTACCTTCTTGCGCGGGCCGACTCCCCGTCAGCGTCGCCTGAACCGGGACCGCGACAGACTTGCCTCCTCACGAGACGTCAATGACGAGTCCTATGGCCTAGACTCGGCGGACACTGCCACTTCACCGCCGCAGCAGCCTGGCAATGGCGCTCCTCCCGGCGGATCGCCGTCCTCCAGCCGCCAGGGCGACTCGGCCTCGACCCCGGCCAGCGTAGAGAACAACAACCCCATGTCGGGCCAATCGCCCTCTCAGGCGCACCAGCAACTGACAGGTTCCAACGACAAGCGACCGGAAGCTCCCCGTCCCAAGATCCTCAGCAATACCTTGGGCCTCGATCTCAAGACCCACGCCGAGTACATTGGCCCAACTGACTACCGCGACCCCTTCTTGCTCGACCTACACCGTCCAACCCTTCAATTGAACGACGACGGATCTGCTCCTCCGTCTCTTTCAACCTACTCCCGCCGTCTTAACCACAGAACCGTCTTCCTCGTTCACCCCGATGAATCTGCCGCGTCTGAGACACGCCGGCTCGCTGACCTGGATGCCATCGAGGCAGCAGTGCACCCGCTCGGCCGCACTCTCGTGGACCTATACTTCCGCATTGTCCATCCCAGCTTTCCCATCTTACACAAAGATGTCTTCATCAGCAAACATCGTCTCTCACATCGCCACTTCGCGCCATCTCTCCTCGCTGCCGTTTACCTGGTTGCCTTGGACTGGCAGCTGTACGACAGCTCGCTCGCTGGCCGCGAAGTCGAGTCCATTCCAGACCCTGCTGCCCTTGAAGATTTGGCTGAACGCACTATGGCCCAGGATATGCGTCGTCCTAAGCTTAGCACTCTGGAAGCCGGGCTTCTCCTTCTGCAACGCAACCGTCGCATCGTCGATGCTGGCATTCACACTCACCCGACCTCGAGTCGCATGTTCACAGCCCAGTTGGTCGCCATGGCCCAGGATCTGGGAATACATATAGACTGCAGTTCGTGGTCTATCCCGGCATGGGAAATCGGACTTCGCCGGAGGCTAGCATGGGCTTTGTACATGCAAGATCGTTGGGGTGCCTGTGTTCACGGCAGACCTTTCCTCATCCAAGATTCCGACTGGGATGTCCAGCCCTGCTCCTCTTCCGACTACCCAGAACTCATTATAACGGACGACGGAAGTCCTGAGAACAATAACTCAGTCATCTCGACAGGATGGGATCTGTTTCTCCGCCATATCGAGCTGACCCACATCCTGAGCGACGTTATTCGCACCTTTTACAGCGCAGCGGCTACTAGAACTGGTGGGACTATCGACCAGATGGGAGTCGTCGCTGCCGTCGAGCTAGCAAAGCCCTTAGTCTTCCGCCTGCGCGAATGGCAAGCATGCCTGCCTCATCAACTTCAACTGCAGAGCACTAAACTCCGGGAACTTTGCGCCAATGGAGCCCTACACCTTGCCCATGCTTCTATCGAAATTGCTCTCCATCGGGCCCTCGTTCGGATCATGACCCCAGATACCCCCGGATCTCTCTACGATGTTCTGCGGTCAACTGCTCGGGCTAAACTACAGGGAGCAATTGAGCTCCTAGGATCCTTACGTCCAGAGCATACGGCGGCGTTTTGGGGAAGCCAAGCGGCATACCAAGCGGCTGAGGTCGGTTCTCTGGCTGGACTGCTCTGGGTGACTGCCGACTCATTTGATGAGATGGCATGGTGTGCCGCTCGTATCGATGAGCTTAGATGGGCACTCAGAGTTCGCGGTGCCGCCGCTCCATTCGCTAGAGAGGCCCTTCGCCTTCTGGAGCGTGAAATCGGTGGCCTGGGCATGGTTAAATCCAGCCCAGACGTTCTCTCCTGAGTCCTAAGACCAGTCTACCGTCATTCTTTTTGGGCCGTTTGGAAACCGAAACCCGGCACTTTAAAATATCGATCATATGTCAACATGGTTATTTAGGTACTTCAGAAAGAAAACATACGAAACCGATGAGGACGAGATCTGTGGCATATTACTGCCATCTTTCAGTTAAACAGCACCCGCCACTACACAACTCTCTATCTCCCTCAACCTTCCTTACTGTTGCAATCATCTTTTAGCTCAACCCCACACAATCTTTGAGTTGACCAATTCAAGAGGCGAGAGACACAATCCGAACATGACTAGTCAGACCGAAAGGCACAGCTTCTGGGGAACACACGATGCCAGATTATGTTTTCTAAAGGCAAAGAAAAGCAAATAGGAGAGTTCTGGTAAGTTTGAGAAGCGTTCCATAAGGAGCAAGACGAAAAAGTCCAATTGCAGTCGAAGGCGAACGGACAGCAAGGGGGCATTGAGTCGCAAAAAGGACGATACCCTGGCATCGTTCTAGCGGCTTTATGGATATCAGAAATAGTAAGTCAATCCAAACCGCCCTCTTAAGGGTTACTACTGACAGAGGAACCAGAATTTGAACGTTCTCAATGGTTGCGATGAGCGCCCTTACATTCATCCACCGAAAATACACCAACGCCCACGTCATCCTCTCGGCGAATGCCAAGGGTTGAGAGAGCAGAAAAGACAGGAGTATGAACCGAAATTTCGGATCTCACAAAATATTGGAAACCTCGAAGGGTATGATTCTGAGTGAATAGCAAATATCACTCAAGAGCAGTCTTTACCGATTTGTATGTGCAAGCCTAGGCTTACTACTCTAAGCCTCAGGCAAGTTAAGGAGCCTTTGGGCTTGGATGCACTTGATGATGACAGGAAGAGAAAATTTGACGACGTTCATGAAGAGGCGGGTGTATAAGCTTAGGTAGTGAAGGATTCAAGAACGAAATGCGCAAGGGAGTCAGGTTGGGATAGATGTATGAAACAAAATACCCATAACATTTACTGGATTTATCACATCACTCATCATGGACGCACGAGTACCATCGACGTGGGTGTCAGCCATGCGAGACGTGCGGGGTATAGATACACAAGAGGCGATTTAGCGCTTGTAGGAGATTTGACTCGGAGCCAGAGGCTAGCATGACGACAAGCCCTACACGGTCTTACTCCTTCTCCTCGACTAAAGACGAAACCATGGCACCGCTCAAAGTCCTTCTAACGGGTGCGACAGGATACGTGTAAGCAGCAGCCGTCGCCACGTTACATTGGGCCAGCACAAGCTGACCATCGCAAAGAGGCGGGTCGGTTCTGTCGACTCTGTTAGCATCACCGAACCCTCTCTTCCAGCAGTTAAACATCTCGGCCCTGGTAAGGAAGCAACAGCAGGCAGATGTCCTACAAGAAAAGGGCGTAAAGCCCGTCGTTTTCCGTGATCTGGACGATGCAGAACATCTCAAGGGGGTTGCCAGTGAGCACGATATAGTAATCCATACCGCCTCTGGCTTCCACCTCGAATCAGCCATGGCATTGATCGCCGGGCTGGGCGTGAGGAGGGCAGAAACTGGTGCTGGAGTGTATTATATCCATGTATGAAGTTCAATCAGTATTTGTTCGACCACCTTGCTAATGGCATTCGAGACTTCTGGGACGTGGAACTTTGCAGATTCGTCGCCGGCATCGCAGGGAACAAGTCCTACAGACTTCTCTGACAAAAGAGATGTGTATGCTTGTCTGAAGGAATTGGAGGCCCATACACCTTTTTCTCAGCGGACAACACTACTCGCAGTCGTATCCAAGGCGGAGCGCGAGGTCGTGAACGCGTACATCCTCATGCCGCCTGACATCTACGGTCGCGGGACGGGTCTCTTCAACCAACATACCATGCAGCTGTTTGACCTCATCAAGAATGCGCTCAAGGCTGGGCGACTGGAGCACCTGGGCGATAGTTCTGGGGGCGCCGGTCACGTTCATGTTTCCGATCTCGCGGCTTTGTACGAGGTGATTATCGGGCGGGTCCTTGCCGGGGAAGCTATACCAACCGGGCGGGATGGACTATTTTTCACAGAGACGGGGTATCATCACTGGCTAGATGTCTATGAGAGGATCAACAATGTTGGGGCCCGCTTGGGTGTCTGGAAGACAACCGAGCTAGTTCCCATCACAGTCGAGGATGCGGCGAAGAAGTGGATGGAAGGGGATGTAGAGACGCTGAGAAACAGCTTTTGCCTCAGGTGCGAGACCCTAATGATACGTGGCTTGGAAGAAACTGACAGTGTAGTAGGAACAGGACCAGTCCACAACTGGCTCTTGAGATGGGATGGGAACCTCAGAAGACGGAGGGGGATTGGCAAGCTTGGATAGAACAGAGTTTCAAGATGGTTTTGGAAGGGGAGTTGTGAACCTTCTTGTTAGAGCTGACAGTGAGCGACACATGCTTAGACCTATGTGGGATCTTATGAAACACATTTGAATGCCGTACAGCGATTTATTTGCAGATAAGCAAGGACAATGGAGAGGCAATCAAGATCGATGGTGTTCAACCGCGTCATCCAGCTGGCATTAATTCGGATGTCTAAGATGAAGCGTGGACATAGATCACTCTCAATCCAAGTTTGTCGTATGTATTATCTTTTGGCTAGAAATAATTCTTTAACAGAGTAATTAATGGTGTCATAGTAAAGGATATGCCGTGGAATACGAGAATGATGGATGAAGATCCCCATCCACGTCGTTTTCCCTACCCGGGACCATGCGAATTGTGGGCACAGGGAGGGATCGCGCAAGGTTCGAATAAGCTCTTGCCTGGTCTAACCAATTACGATGGTTCATGTGCCTTGGTTCGTCCAGCCTTTCGCATGGAATGCACATGGGATAGCTTACATGCACACTCCTAGATTGGGTGTAAGTGATAGGTGTAGTATGGTCATCCACTTTCCAAGGTAGGTAGCAACTTTTAATGTGTTCCTTGGCGCCCATGTTTAAAAGAAAAAAGGAAGGAAGATATCATGGTGATCGTCGGTCTAGCATCATTGGTCCCAAGGAAGCTGCAGCTGCAGGATGATCCCTCACGCGGGTATCACGATCGAGGGTATGGCATGCATCAGCCTTCGTTACATCTAATGAAGATCCCTAATTGAACATATCCAAATATGTAAGAATCTAAAATTGAGGTGTAGTCTATATATAAACTACTTGAGCGCACGCTACTAATGAAAAGTCTATCTCTCTAGGAATGGTGGCTTGTTAGTTAGCCAGTCCAGCCTTGACTGCATGGCCATGCGTCAATGACTTCCGTCTTACCGTCTCTGTGGGCAAGAGTTCGCAAGTAATTATTAGACCTCCCCCTTCTTAAGTTCCCCAGGCGAAATCATATCTTGAGGAACAGAGTCGTCTTCGTAAGCCTTCACGCCAAGATTCCACCAGCAATGAGCAGCCATAAGCTCCTCATTCTTCTCCACAGACTCCCACAGCAACTCCTTCTGCCCATCGCCAATATGCGTCACTGAACGATCCTAGGAGCATGCCATTAGTTATGTTCATTTGTCAAAGTGAGAGGCTACTGGGGATAGCTCACCATGCCAAGCGTCAGCTTGATAATTCCGTCCGCCCAGTTGTTCTCGAAGAGGTAAGTGGGTGGCTTCCCGCGGACGGCCAGGAGAACGTTGTCAGCCGCAACATCTGCTTGTCGGCTTGCGGCTCGGCCGTTGGGGTTTGGAGTCTTGGTGTCGGCGACATCTCCGCAGGCATATATTTTGGGGAAATTGTCGTTGTCGATCTGGAGCGTCGGCTTGACCTTGATGTGGCCCGATTCCGTAATAGCGTTGGGGGCTAGGTCCTTTAGGATATCTGACGCAGGCTTCTGACCAGTGCAGTTGATCTGATGGCTGTTAGTTTCACCTCATCGGATAGCTCGTGTCGCGTCTCAGCAAACTACATACAAAAAGATCACACTCGATTATCTTGCCAGAGCGAAGGGTGACAGTGCCAGCCTCCTTATCCTCGCCCACAACACGCTCCTCGAGAATCGTCTCGCCGCCAAGCTTGTTGAAGCCTTCCATAGCAGCCTTCTGCAGACCTTCACCGAACCGGTGCATCAAGGTTTTCCGGGAGTGAACCAGGATGACAGTCTTGTCTGGGTACATCGACTTGGCGTCGGTTGCGACCTCAACGCCTGCCGCACCGCCTCCGACGACGACGATCCTGTTGGCGTTCTCAATGTTGTTTTGCATTTCCCGCAGACGCTTCATGCTCTCCAACTTGTCGGTAGCGTTAGTCCGTGAGGGGAGACCTTCTTCCACAGCAGATCCTGTGGCAATGATGAGATACTCGTAAGGGATATCCTCGCCGCTGTCCTGAAGGGTCACATGGGACTTGGTCAATCCAACAACACGATCCCTCTTCCATTGGATGGCGCCCTCGGGAACACTCTTCAAGTTGCCGCCATAGGGAATAAAGGCCTTGTGTTCATGGCCCTTTGCGACACAGAATCGGGGAGAACCCAGGTGAATTGGAAGTGTGAGTTTGGCTCGATGACGACAACCCGATATCGGCTGTTAGGCGGCAGGTTCATGGAAATGACGCGGGCGGCCTGCAATCCGGCGAAGTTTGCGCCAACGACAACAATGTTGAGATCTCTGACCACGTGAGCCTTCCCTCCTGTTATTCTAGCAGCCAATCCATCCGTCGTTCGTGAAAAGGCACGTCGAATCTCTCGCCCAAGGAAGGCAAATGTGTAGGCGACGACCTTGGCGAAGAGAACGGGCTTGTCGAACATGGCTGTGAATGCGCCGCTCGTGGCTGAAGTTGTTAATACAGGGTCTGCACTTGTCGGAAATACTGGTTGCTTAGATGGAGGGAAAAGTGACCACAGGTGGGAAACACCGGCATATTAAAGGCTTTACCATGGCATCGTGCGGAGCGAGATCCACGGAGATTCCATGGATCAATAATGAGGCCCGATCCCCGATGGACCGACCCTGGCTGGCTCGGACTCGGAGCTATATTATGTGTGCCGGCTCCGTTCTCACTCTGATTGTCGTGCTAATTCTCATCCCAAATTGCACGCTACGTAATTAACTTGGACTCCCATTCTCGTGCATACTCCATAATTGCAGTCGTCTCTGGATTTGGTGACCTAGACATTTGTGTACGCACGGTCATCGCGGTGATCATTCCTCGCAATCATTGATGCTAAGGCTGTTGTTGGATGAAGATTTCCAGTTGGCATAACACGCAGGTCTCGGCATATTCAGCTGCCCCCTTGAAAAGCATTCGGCAAATTCCCTGCGCCGGGCCGGATCGAGAAAGAAGGCTGCATGACAAGGGAGGTGTTATGCTGGGGTTAGAATTATCTGATGATCTGATAAGGCGCTTGAGAGGCATGTACCTCATGCCGCGGGGTACCGGCGTAACAGTCGAACGTGAGGGTCCGAACCATGGGGACGAGGAGCCAATTTCACCACAGATGTATCTAAAACCCCAGAAGAATGTCTAGGTTAATAAAGGAGTGAGTAGAAAGAGGCTTATATACTTCTAATTGTTTCAATGGCACCCATGGCGGATTTAGATGGCAATTTAGTAGTTTCTATGGGAGGTACTGCATGATCGAACGGTACCTGCAGCTTAAATAATCTCGGGCTAATCCAGAAACCCGACGCGTCCTCCCCTGGTCAAAGAATGAACTGGCCTTGGAACATGTGACCATTTGTGGATTTTGGCTACGGCCTCGGACTTATCAGCTCCTGCGTCTTAGGTTTCGGTCTCAACTTCGGTGTCGGTCTCAGCGTGCGGCTCTATTGGCTCGGTCTCGGTCTTTTCTGACTCGGTCTACTCTTTGTCGTTCCGCCTAGAAATTTCGGTGGGTTTATTAGTCTCCGGCGGGAGTTTGGATGATACCCGTGACAGGCAACAGCCCTGGGATCCTGCCGATGTCAGTCACCAGGGCCACGATTGCCAGACAAGCCAGATATTCTCGCCACCAGGGCCACGTTCATTGCCCCGGCCAAATGCATAAGCTTAGTACTCAATTGTTTGATCAGATCTGAGTTTGATGAGCTTGATGGCCAGTAAACTTACAAAATCCCCTCTTCATCCATTCCTCAAACTAGAGACGTTCAACGGCCTTATGAATTCGCCCGATTAGAGTTCCGACGATCCCGATGGGGATGCTAAGAATAGAATTCTTCCGCGACTGCGCTCGATCAGCCGTGTGTCGTGAAGGAGGACACACTGGAGAGCCACAGCTGAGGATTTGCCAAGACTTACCCAGCCTTTAGTGCCCGGATCAAAAGCCAACAAGCCAACAGGTCGACAGCGACGCAAGAAGTGTGCCAATTAGTGGCTTGCCCACTCACACGTTTTGTCACCAGTGCTTGTTGAGTACTTTACGAGGTATAGTCGCGATTTCTTAATTGTGCCACCTGCGGTTGCGGGCGGTAAGCCATCAACACCATGGAAGCTTGGCGGCTGGAGAGGCTTGGTTGTCTCTGCGCATTGTGGACTGCAGACGGAGAGCGCTGATCGCATCTCTCGCAGATTGGTAGTCTCTGGCTGTCACAAAGGTGCACCTTGTGGGATCCAACACTGGCTTTTCCGAACCACTGGGCACCGCACACCTTTGTTGAACTGTCTTAAAAGGACTGAGCATTCTCCTGCACAGCAGACCCAAGTAATCGTACAACCTCACCCCATATTCACACCACTCGTCTCAATACGGGCCATGCTCTTGCCTTACAAGATATCACTTATGGCGCCTTATTTCGTTAGTATTGGTTATGCGTTCAATCGGAAGATTGCAAACCAAGTCTGAAGATCCCAGTCACGATTGCGATGCCATCTCGAGGCGGCCGACGCAAAGGTGGCAGCTGACACAAGGGCGGCAGCTTACGTTTGAGCAAAATTCCAAGGCTCTGGAACATGTAGTAAGAATAGACATGTCAGCAATACGTACGGCCTCAAGTTCTTGTATTCTTCCTGCTTATGACGCAAACTATGTAAGGAATGCTATCCGAATTCCTGAGGTGTGCCGCCACCTTTCCCCGGACTCGGAGTAGTTAGATCCCGTAGATCCCGAGGACAAGCAAGCTGCCTTGTAAGTACATCGTCCCCAATGTCTGAGCCGTTAGCGCTCTTCAAGATATATTCTCCATAAAGGTTAGAGTGAAACGTGGATTTATGACGATGTGCGCACGTCTGTTGTTGGTCTTAGTGAGCTCACATAATAATTACTTGAACCTGGAAGTACCACTCATATCGTGTAGAGTTTGACACGTCTACTTCATGTAGTTTCTATGACCGCGTGATTGGTATGAGTGCAGAACTGGAGACTAACATACCTAGTGTTGAATCAACTTACCAATTGAGGTTTCTTCGCAGCCTAGTGAAGATTACTTCGTGCCACGCCAAGCAGAACCAAGTATTTCCATTTCAACAAGGAATGTGCCAATGGCCGAGAAGCCCACGAGTGACATCAGATGTGTGTCTCATCTAAAAGATAATACGAAGCATCATCTTTAGATTCACCTTGTTGTGTGTGCCAGTGAAATCTTGTAGGTCACGGCCATTCCACGTAGCCTTTTCGATTGACCAGGTGGAATGCTTCACGCAGATCTTGCTTCGCAATTTGAACCTCTGCCTACATATTTAAGCAAGGAACCCAGACGAATAGGATAGGGCAGTCTCCTCTCAACCATAACAATACTACCCATAATCGACAAAGAACTCAACATTCACGATGCATCTATCGGCTTATCTAATGACCCTGTTCGTTGCCGGGACTTTGGCGGGTCCCTTGCAGCAGAAACCCAAAAAGTGTCCGGTATGAGAGAAGCTTATCACCTTGCGCAAGACTAGGTACACTGACAATCGTCCTTTCGGTCCAGCCAGGTCAGGTATATAATGAATGCGGGTCAGCGTGCCCTCCCACCTGCGATTCAGACCCTGATTTCCTATGCATTACTCTTTGTGTTCCGGGATGTCAATGCAAGAGGGGCCTCGTGCTGAATTCTGTGAGTTACATATTGTGATAAAGTTTAAGTGATCGTTGCTAACCAATCGACCCGTTGGTAGGCTGGGATTTGCATTCGCCCAGGCGACTGTTAAGCAGGCCACGATGAATGTACAAAGCTGCTGTGATTGCACGCAGAGTTAGTGGTGTGATTCTTGGTGTTTCTTATCTTCTGCAATTCCATGAGGCACAAATCGCTTCAACGAGTTGCGAGACAAACACGTACGTTGGCGACGAGGGTGACGAACTATTAATCGAGGATGTAATTATGACAAACAGCTTATCGGAAATGTTTTAACTGAGATAGCCACAATGGCAAGGCTGGTCGAGATATGAGCCGGCCAGTCACTCGGGGATTGCCAATGTCAGCAGTTTATATTAAGCTAAGAGGATCTTAGAGATTCTCCTTATAATACTACAACTATTACCTTTCAGTTTATAGTAATTATCCATCTAATTTATTATTGCTTCTATTGTACTTTTATCTTTTAGCTTTAATATGTTAATCTGTCCTATATATAATATTAGAAACCCTATTAAAAAGGAATTATCTCATCTAAATTTACAAACTGACGTTTCGGTACCGTGCTGATTGTCAAGGGTCGAGTGGAGATTTAGTCAGATGTTGCGCAACAATAATTAGGAGCGCTGGATCCGTGACCTCGCATCACCCAAGCAGAACAAGCTTCAGATCACCAGCATTCCCGCCTGCTAGAGTCGACGCGAAGATATGGATGTACCCGCGGCTGCTAATGCCCTGGGGACTCTTGGAGCAGTGAGGAGTCATTTACGCCCCTCTCGAAATGCCCCAGCTGATTTTAGTTCGTGATTGTGCAGGTCTGTTGGTCGATTCAGGTTTGCCCGAACAGCATCTCTTGGAGGATAATATGCGATTTCTGACATTATTTATCACTGCAGTTGATCCCTCAGATTGTCGTCAACTATCGCCGACACAATGCAACTGGTCTTCAGCCCTCAATGATGATGCTCTGGGCTTGGGCGGGCGTGCCGCTAGGTGTCTACAACATCGTCAAAGGCTTCAACGTTGCACTGCGCATCCAGCCTCAGATCCTGACTTTGCTTAGTCTCATCACCTGGATCCAGTGCTACTATTACGAACGGGTGAGTGTCCCCTTCCGAGTTATGCGCTTACGGATTCGGTGCTGAACGATCCGCCTCTAGAAATGGACAGTGCAGCGGTCACTGCTCGTCGTCGTCCCCATCGCTGCTGTCATGGGAGGCATCCAGGCGGGCCTAATCATCGCCTTGCGCATCCCAGAGTCTCGCGGCATTGAGTGGCCGTTGATCCTCATGGCGGCTCTGTCGGCAGCGCTCCTCGCGGCGGGCGTCCTGCGACACTACTGGGACATCTGGGTTCATCGCACCGTCCGCGGCATCTCGTTCATCTTTGTGGCCATTGACGCCGCGGGCGACGTCTTTTCTCTGGTGTCTCTCTTCTTCCAGCCTAAGCTCGACGTCATGGGCGTTGTCATCTACGCGACCGAGTTCGTCCTCTGGTGCGGCGTCTTTGCATGCGGCGGCTACTACAACTTCCTTCCATGGATGAGGAAGAAGTGGTTCAACCAAGCGTCCAAGGTTGAGCCAGAAGCTGTTGGCGACGCGTCTCCGTCAAGCGGCAGGTCTCATCGAGAAAGCAATGGCATCGCACTTCATGATATCCCATCGTCCAGCTCTGTGTTCCGTACGGTATCGGCGAATTCTGCCAACCTCCGGTCTCGGACAGTAGTGCAAGGGGGTGATGAAGGCAACCTGGAATGAATACGTGGAAATACGAATAAAGAAAGGAGTTTCTGGTTGACATGTTGTCTTGAGCGATGCATATCCCCGCAATAAACTCTACTTTAATATTCCATTTATAGCATGAGACAGCGATTGTATGAGTTCAGTGCAACATGAGTAGGCAGATATCCAGGAGATGCACCAGGAGCCGTTAATGAAGGGTCCCTCGGCGATATCGTCCCCTAATCGTCCAATCGCTTCGGGGAGATTTCCAGTGAGCGGGCACTGAAACCAGCCATATGGTCCACTGTATTGCAACCCAGCGGCATAAGCTTATATTAGTGGTGTGCTCCCTGGAACAGGCCACTGGACAAGTTTGGTCTCAGCCTCGCAAGGCTCCGCCCGCTTCTCCCTAGGCACTCGCTTCACGACAATCCTGCGATGCCTCTTCCCGACATCTCGTGAAGGAGCAACTTCTGCTCTGCCCGACACCAACCGCCCGTCGCCTCACTCGCTCTCGATTTTACCGGCCGTAGTGTCATGTTTGCGACGCCATGCCGCCCCTCTGGACCCCGTCCGGCACGCCGGGCGCGCGGCGGCTGATGCTCAACAAGCGCTTCAGTCGCATCGCCATCATCGGCCTCTGCTCCACCATCGTCATCATCCTGATCTTCTGGCACAGCATCCACGGCAGCTACAACATACCCGAGTACTACCCGTTCGCCACCACGAGCCACTTCTTCCCCGTCTCCATCGACCCGGCCGGGAAGACCACCCAGGACCTCTGCGCCTCCTTCCCCCGGCACATGCTCGAGTCCATCCAGCCCGTCCTGAAGATGGGCCACGGCGAGAGCCAGGAGAAGATCGATGCCCAGTTCAACAGCGTGAGCGCGTGCTTTGCCAAGGACGACTTGCTCATCTTCTCCGACCTCGACGAGACGATCCGCGACCACGAAGTCATCGACATTCTCGCCGACCTCCCTTCGGGGTACTACGTCGACAACCCCGACTTTCAGCACTACATATGGCAAAAGGAGATGCGGGCGAACGGGACTCTGGACAAAGACAAGGAGGCGACCGCGCGCATCAATGGATGGAGGATCGACAAGTACAAGTTCTTGCCCATGATTGAGCGAGCGTGGAGGACGAAGCCGAACAAGGACTTTTACTTCTTCCTCGAAACAGACACGTGAGTTCGTCCCTCAGTGGTATTCCTCAGGGTTACACCCTAAATTGTGTTGTATGCACGTTTGCCGACCTAATACTCACACTTTCTTCCTCCAGATACGTCTTCTGGGACAACGTCTTCCGCTTCCTCCACACCTTCGACCCCGATGCGCCACTATACATGGGCTCGCCCTCACCCGGTCGCCACGACGTCAGAAAAGACATCAAGACTTGGTTCGCAAACGGAGGCCCTGGCTTTGTGCTCAGTCGCGGCGCAATCAAGGCCCTGCTGGCTCGCAAGGTCACGTCATTTGGACAGTACGTCGAGGCCCCGATTACGGAGAAGTGGCTCCCGCTACTCAAGGAAGACTGCTGCGGCGATAGCGTCGTGGGCTGGGCGCTGTGGAACGCCAGCATTTCGTTGCAGGGATATTGGCCCATGTTCAACCCGCATCCTCTCCATGGGATCCCGTTCAGCGACAAGTACTGGTGTCAGCCCGTGCTGACGCTGCACAAGACGCTACCGAAGGACATGGTCGACGTTTGGAAGTGGGAATTTGGTCAAAGACAGCTGGGGGTAAGTGTTTGATGGACTTGATGTGGCTCTTCAATGATTGCTAACAACCTACAGCGCCCACTCCTCTATTCTGACCTCTGGTCCTTTCAACATCCTGGCAGCCCTGAAATTGCCCGTGAATGGGACAATGGCGACTGGGACAGCTGGCTCGCCCCGCCTGAAGCGGGTATTGATTCCTTCGAGGCGTGCGGCAAGTACTGTAAGGAACACAACGAGTGTCTACAGTACTCCTGGAGGGGGCTGGACGCGCAAAAGTGCGTCCTTTCTAAGGCCATCCGGTATGGCGACCCAAGGAAAAGCGAGATAATTCCATGGCCAGTGGACCTTGACGACAAGGGCAACGTAATACCGCCGCCGGCGGATCGCAAAGATCAATTCGTCGACTTCAACTCTGGATGGATTGGAGAGAGGATCGAGCAATGGAAGCAAAAAAGGAACTGCACCACGGTGCAGTGGGTGGGACCAAGCATCAAGAGAATATTTTGATGTGATGGATGTGCTTAGACGACCTTGTACGATTTGCTTGGGTGGGCGATTTTGCGTGGATAGACGGGCGTTGGAAGCCGAGTGTTGCAATCTAGTACATAATGATATCCAGAATTTACTTCATACTATCGCGCACATTTGGCAGGAAAGGGATCCGGTTTTGGATCAAGGGGTTTCTACTGTGAATTCATGGAACGGACCGGTTGAGAGTGGTCAAGTTCGGGTCGAGGGATTCTAATTGTCAAGTATTTAATAAATCGACGGGTATCGTTTCTATCCAACATCATTATCGATTAATAGCGACGCCATTGCTCATGAAACCCTCCCAATTGATGCGCTTGGCATTGTTTAAAATACGTAGCGGAAGTACGGGTTCTCCTTGTCAGTCAAATCCTGGAACGCAAGCTTGGCTCGCTCAGTTTCGTCTGCGGGAAGAGCCTCCTTCTTCCTGTTTTCATTGCGCAGGACAAAGTACAGTGTCACGGATGCAAGGATGCAGATGATGTAGCTGTGTTCATCGTTAGAGGTACGTTCGACTTGCGAGTCCCACAGTTGGGTAGCTTACCAGATAATCAGGCCCAGCCAGAGCGCGGGATAGTGCTGTGCCTTCGTCGGGCTCCATACCAGCTGCGGGCCGACGATGTTGCCCACGCAGTAGGCGACGAAGATGGTAGCCGCCATGAAGCTCTTCTTGGTGTGGCCGGCGACGTTGGACATGCCGATGGTGATGATCAGGCTGACGGTGCCGCCGAAGAAGCCGGTGATGGAGTAGCCTATGACGGGCGCGGCGGCGTGGTGCGTCCATTCGCTCTTCCAGATGATGGCGCAGCCGGCGATGACGGGCAGGCACGTCAGGACCAGCATGAAGATGCGGATGTTCTGGAACTTGGAGCCCAGGTAGCCCGTCAAGAGGATCACGATGAAGCAGAGCCCGCCGAGCGGGAACTGGAACAGGATCGCGGCGAGAGGTGTCCAGCCAAATGTCGAGACGATCAGAGGCCCGAAGCCGGAGACAGCGCCGTTGACGGTGTAGGCTGATGCCATCATCAAGGCGATGAGCCAGATTTTGACGTCGAAGATGGCCTCCCTGACCTGCGACGGCTTGAACGTGGTGCACCGCACACCGGTCTGTCCGTGGCGAAGCCGCTCCACGGCGGCGAATCTTTCCTCCTTGGTCAAGAACCAGGCCGACACGGGCGAGTTGGGCATGACGAAGCAGAACAGGCCGAAGATGAAGGTCAGGGAGCCAGCGAGGAGGTAGATGTACTGCCACCTGCGCAAGCCACCGCCGGTGATCTGGGCGAAGCCATAGTTGAGTGAGCCGCCGA
Source organism: Neonectria sp. DH2 (assembly GCA_003934905.1). Lineage (NCBI taxonomy): Eukaryota > Fungi > Ascomycota > Sordariomycetes > Hypocreales > Nectriaceae > Neonectria > Neonectria sp. DH2. Next base: position 576,110 of record RQWH01000013.1, on the reverse strand, counting down.
TGATGGTGAAGATGCCGGTGGAGGAGAACCACCAGCTCTGGCGCAGGGCTTGCTCGGACTGGGTGTAGTAGCTGGAGACGATGCACATGAAGCCCGTGGGGATGATGCTCTCGACGAAGCCGAGAAAGAAGCGCTGGACGTACAGGCCCTGGTGGGTGGTGACGGCGGCGGTGAGCATGCAGATGGCGGACCAGAGCACGACAACGGCGCCGAGGACGCGGCCGATGTCGAAGCGCTGCAGCGAGAAGGTCATGGGATACAGCCCGGCGAGCATGCCGAAGTAGAACAGCGACGTGGCCCAGCTGAGGCGGCGCGTGTCGACCGTGGGCGGGTCGGTCGAGGCGTCGACGAGCGTGAGCTGGAGGTCGGTGGTCATGCCGAAGAGGACGGCGGAGCCGAGGATGGCCTTGTCGTAGTAGACGAGGCCATCTAGAGATCAGGAGAGTGAGCAGAGGGATCGGGAGAGGGGAGCTATGCGAGAAGGCACTGACATCCGACTATCATGGCCGGGATCAGGAAGAGGTCGATCTTCCTCACGGCGCGGGCTTCGACGGCCGGATCAACGGCGTGTTGCTGCTCCCCGACCATGGCGATGGCTTCATCCTTGGCGTTGGTTGCCACCTGGGGCCGGTTGGCCTCGGCGTCGGCTGGGAGGGTGCCCTCGATCATGGTAGCTGGCTATTTAGTGAGGAGAATCAAGCTGTCGCTTTCCTGTTCATGATGAATATGAACGAGCAAAGACGAAAATCGAGCTTCGCATCTGGAGAGGAGGGATTGAGTGGGTTTTACGTCATGCAATTCGCGAACAAAATAGCTCGCGCCCAAAGCTTTTCAGCCCTCCCTCTGGTGATGTGACGGTCCCAACAAGGAATTGCCGCTTTGAGCTCTCGCTGCATCGCGTAGAGATAGTTTGGTAAACGGGTGAGTCTTGGCCCTGACTAATAATGGCTACGGCTGGCATCGTTCGTTGCTAGATTCAATTCCAGCCAGTAGTGAGCAATCCGATGATGTGCGAACCCTTGGCCGGTGCGAGGTTTTCGTCTCGAATGGTAGGGGTCAATGGGCCATGGCCAGTAAGGAGAGAGTCTTGCGATTGTTAGCACGGAAATATGGTCTTCTTTTTTTTCTCTCAGCCCCTCGAACCATGGAAATGGAGTGGGAATGGTGAGGATTTTTGAGAGGAAATCGCTCTAGCTTGGGTTGGGTTGAGGTAATTATGGCAGTGTTGGCGATGGCTTCCGCGTGGAAATGGAACAGGAGTCATTGGCAAGGTAGGAGGAAATAGGATATCATTGATTCATAGTTTGGTTGGTCGTAGCCTGTATGTACACATTTCTTTTTACAGCTTGGAGGGACTCTCCCTGGGGTCCTTGACCTCGACGAGAAGTTTGCCTAGGAAATGAATGTTAGCTGATGGGTGATGGGGCATTTCCATAACTGAAGAGCTCACCCGTGTTGATCCCCTTGTACAGGTTCACCAGCGCCTGCTCGGCGTTCTTCAGGCCGCCCTTGATGATGGTCTCGCTCTTCTTCAGCTTGCCGTCGGCGATCCACTGCGACAGCTCGGCGCGCGCCGTGGGGAACTTGGCCGCGTGGTCGAAGACGATGAAGCCCTGCAACTTGATGCGCATCGTGATGATCTGCGAGAAGTACCGCGGGCCCTGCGGCTTGGCCGCGTTGTACTGGCTGACGTTGCCGCACTCGATGAAGCGCGAGTGCTCCTTTGCGCGGAGGAGACACATGTCGAGGATGTCGCCGCCGACTGTGCATGTCATCAGTATTGTGCGCCCTGTGGAGCTTCCTCCGTCTCAGACTCACCATTGTCAAAGTACACGTCGATGAAGTTGGGCGTCGCCTCGTTGAACTTCTGCTTGAAGTCGTCGGCCTTGTAGTTCAACGCCACGTCGAAGCCCAGCTCCTCGGTGAGCCACTTGCACTTCTCGTCGCTGCCGCAGAGGCCGACAACGCGCGCGCCCTTGATCTTGGCGATCTGGCCGGCCACGCTGCCGGTGGCCCCGGCGGCGCCCGAGACGACGACGGTCTCGCCGGGCTGGGGGTCGCCGATCTGCGTCATGCCGATCCACGCCGTCACGCTGGTCAGCCCCAGCGCCGAGAGCAGGTCCTGCGGCTCCGACACGCCCGGGAACAGCGCCGCCGGCTCGAACCGGCCCTCGGGCAGGATGGCGACCTGCGTCCATCCCATGTGACCCACCACGATGTCGCCCTCGGCCGCCTGCTTGCTCTTGGACGCCAGCACGCGGCACACGGCCGAGCCGCGCATCGTCTCGCCGATCTTGACGGGCGGGAGATAGGAGCGGACGTCTTGCACACAGTTAGCCAGCTGTCCACCATCTAGGAGCAGATGGACATCATACCTCGCAGCCATCCTCTCATGGCCGGGTCCAGAGACAGGTACAGCGCCTCAACCAAGATCTGGCCATCCTTGAGCTGGTCGGCCGTAGGCGCCGCCTCCGTCTTCTGGGCGAAGGTCTGGCCGGGGATGATGTCGGCCGTGGGACGCTCGGCGAGCGTGATGCTGAGGTTGTCGCGAGCCATTGTGGTGTTGTATTGTATCGTGTGAGTAGGTCTGGTAGAGATGGGTCAATGGCTTGATGGGCAGTTGCACGCAGACTATCTCGACTTATAGGAAACAAGGTGTTCGTATACTTAGATGTAAAAAGACTGTCGTGACATCACCTTGACTTAAGAACAAGCCAACAATCCGCCACCGCCAAAGATCGCCCCGTGCCGACCCTTTTGTACCTCTTTCGCCCGAACGCCACGTCTCGCCGTATGGCATTGCATTGGCGGGCAACCTGGAACCAACACTTCTCACCGTCTCCAACAACACGCAAGGGAGAGAGAAAAGAGAGGAAAACGCGGCTTCGGCAACCCCGCCGCAAGCCCTCCTCGTCCCACCCATCCGCCGGGGCGCTATTCCCATCAGGACAAATCGCCGGCCTCAGCTCTCGGGGCCGAAGGGGACGTGAACGCGGAGCACTACGCGCCCCCGACTGGCTGAGACGCCCCGCGGGAGGTGCGGGCACGCCGCCGAACGTGGTGGGGTGGCTTTCGACATTGACGCCATACCGAGGCTCGCGGCTTCTAGCTGCGGTTCAACGGCGCGTTTTGGGCCAGGCGTGAGGGGAGGCGAAACGAATGGACGACAACCAGCATAATGATACGAAAGGGAAAAGGGAAAAGAATGTCCCTTGTCTTGGCTTACACTCTGCGTATTAGAAATGCCATATTAGTCATTCCTCCGACGGACAGATTCCTGTGCCGTCTCACACTCAGGAGCCGAGGCTATCGGACCTAGAGCCATTCTTGGATCGATAGTCCACCCACTGCGCGCTGTACTTTCTAATGCATACTACCATAACTGCAGTTTCATGCCAGATCCATGTAAGTAGTTGCTAAATAAAATAAAATAAGTTGGTATATGCGTGTCTCGGTGACAGTGACAACTTCTATCTGATACAAAAGGAAAATTAACTATACCATGAGAAATGAGTCGAGGCAACTGCCGAGCATGTGAAGACAAGACAAAGTCAACTTTTCCCGTTCCCGCTCTTAGACTCTATCCTTTTCGCACTTCCAATTCTCTCTCATTACACTGCCGCCACCAGCACCGGAGGCCGTTGTTTCGTGAGCCGTCTCCCGCGCTCTTTTCCGCGCGGCTGGCCGACGACTTGAACCGCCGGAGCGACATCGATCTGCCCCTGCCCTTCTCCGTCGCCGCGTCATTGTCGTCATCCTCCGAGTATCGCAGCGGCGCCGGCGCTCCGAACTTGAAGCGGTGGTTGGTCTGCGCCAGGAGCGCCTTGTCTTCTCGCATCTTGCTCTGATGCCACTGCACCCAGAACATCTGCTCATGCTCCCGGAGGTACCGGCTGCCGTGGAAGCTGTGCAGCACCACTTCCCGGGACAACATGCCCAGCTGCCGTCGGTACTCGCTCTTCTTGTAGAACCGCTCCGTAAGCCACTTGACGTCGTCGGGCGTGATCTCGTCGGGGAGCGTGGGCTTGTCCACCTTCATCTCGGCTTCGTCAGTGAATTGCGTCCACGGCCCGACCATGCCCAGGATACTGATCTGCGCGCGGGCCAAGGCCATGGGGTCATTGGGCGGCACGACCTCTCCGTATCGCTGGTTCGGGTTGTCCGTGTCCGTCAGGACCAACGCCGTGGCACCGACCTCCGTGGCCACGATGGGGACGCCGGCAAGTGCTGCCTCGCCGATAGCCAGAGGCAGGCCTTCCGAGATGGACGAGTTCATGAACAGCCATGCATCCTTGAGCACCTCCCTGGGGTTGCCGAAGCCGGCTAGGATAACCTTGCCCACGAGGTTATGATCCACGATGAACTTCTCCATCTCCAGCGCGTACGCCGGCTGACGATCCTTGGCGCCGTAGACGACGAGCTGGTAGTCGGTAAAGCCAAAGCGGTTGATGATGATATCAGCCGCTTGGATCGCCGCCTTGACGCCCTTGATCACTTGCACATTGGACAACATGATAACGGTGGGCTTGTCTGTGCGAATCTTGTCGACAGGCGTGAAAGACTCCATGTTGCTGATGCCGTTGACGATGGGGTCGATTTTGCGACGGAACAGGTTCCTGTTGCCGACCGTGCCCTTGTCTGTGCCAATCTCGGCTTCCCACATGCTGCAGGCGGTGGTTAGCAATGTTCAATGTGTATGTGCAACGGAGTATACTTACGGGTTGAAGAGTGACGCGCAGGGGGTGATGACATCGGCATGGAAGTAGGCAAGGCGAGTAGCAAGGCCGATGCCCGCGAGCAACATGGACTGCACCGAAAGCGGGAGCTCGCACTGCGCCGCGCTGATGTTGAGGCAGCACTCGCGCCACAGGATGGCGTGGTCCCAGATGCCAAAGTTGGCGCCGCGGCGGTACTTGAGCACCATACCGAACAGACTGCTGATGCCGTGGTGGGTGCTCTGATAGACACGCGGGCAGTCGTCTGGCACGTTAACGGCGAAGATGAAGAAGTAGGCCTTGAAGATGCCCAGCGCAACGCGGAAGTCGGGGATGCTGGGGCGCTCGATCTCGTAGCACTGCGACGGGTTGTTGATGTTGGGGTCGTCGTGGTATGTCAGCCACGCTGCCACCCAGGCGTCCTCGACCTCCTTGGACTGCCAGGTGAAGGCGTAGTCCTTGTGCTCGTAGTACTTGGCCATGGACAGGATGACGTTGCTGTATTTGATGAGGTCGGGGCGTGCGAGGCACTTAGTGCGGGCGCCCTTGACGAATTCCATGAGAAGCGGCACGAAAACACCAGCGATGTCGCGCTGGACATCCGTGTCGGCCACCTTCTCGTCGACCTGTGACTCGAGGATGTTGTCGATGACACCGTGGTTGGCAGTCCCGCCGTCAATACCCCAGAGAGGTAGCAGCTTGATCGACTGCACGCTCTTCTCGACCTGGAACCGAGGAATGCCATAGTCGTTGGCACACTCGGCCAGGACGTGGTTGCGGACTGTCTTATGTCCGTTAACCAGATCACGTCGGCAGTTGGAGACTCCGCCGGGGGCCACAGGCCAGCATCCAATGTCATTGAAGATGACCGAGACACGCTCGTTCGTGTCGTTGAAGCAGTCCTGAGGCCGCGCTGTCACCTGGGTGGCATCGTTACCAAGTCCCATGGCATACAGATCCGCCGTTTTGATGGCGAGAAGCGTTACCTCAGACACATCCGTCTCAATTTCGATGGCGGCAACGATCTGATGAATGTTGTCATCCAGGGCTCGGCGGGCAGCGTCGAGGCGTCCGCCGTCTCGCGCATTCCAGTAATTGCGAAGCAGATGCTCCTCGCGAAGGATAAGCTCGTCCATCCAACAGGCCGTCACCGCATCGACAGTGCCCTGCTTGAGCCAGAGGCTCCATAACTCGGTGCGGGTGCGCCACGTGGGAATGCGGCCGTACTGGCGGCTGTTCCATAGCACAATCCAGGACACAGGGTTCATGGAAGAAACAAGGCTACGTGTTGTGCCCGCGTACCGTCGCATCTGCCGGATTTGAAGGGGGCTGTGGTAGATGAGCAGGTCATCGGCATCGAACGACAAGTTCTTCGGGCGAGGCAGCAGCATAGACTCCTGGGGGAAGATCTCGGGAGCGACGACGATGGCTGTCCTGACCCCGTCGCCATCCACCATGTAGGTGGTGATGGCTGGGTCGCGTCGGTGGAGGTACTTGTATTCACTGGTGTACACCTTTCCGTTGATCCTCTTGACAATGCATCCAATGTTCTTGGATGGGGCCCAGGTGTAGTCCTCCGTGTCGACAGGCTTGCCCCAGAAGACGGAGAGCATGTCGTCTGAATTGGAGTTGGCCAGCTTGAAATCGGCGCGCAGGACGTCGGAGTTGCCCTTGGGGACGGTCTTGTAGTGATACTGGAATACAATATCCATTTCGCCGATTGTCCATGTGCCCTGCATCACACGCCCATACTTGTCGTAGTAACCGACACTCCGGGAGTCGTTCTTGGCTACCACCTTGCTAATCGGCCAGCGCGTGCGGTTTCCAGTGTCGTACTGGTACGTGTATGCGCCACCGCTACTGTCCTCTTTGCTCTTGAGACGGAGTTCCTCATCGTAGGTGTCGACGGACAATGGCTCTCCGTCAGTGGGAGCCTCTTTGAGGCACCCAGCATAAACTCTCAGCATCATGGTTCCATTATCGTTCAGGGAGGCGAAGCCAGTGATGGTCTTGCGCGGCAGCTCGACGATGAGGGAGCTCTTGACAATCTTACGCCGGGCACCCTTTTGCGCAAGGCGTGTGATGTTGACAAGAGCAGGTCGGTGGTAGATGAGGATCCAGAACACCCAGTAGTTCTTAACCACTCGGCAGACGTTCCAAATCATCAGGAGGGACCAGACGAGAGCACCTCGTAGGGGAACGTTTCGGAGGCAATATACAAGTTCTCGCTCGATGTTGGATCCTCCTCCAGAGATGATAGCAACCCACTTGACGAACACGAATGGGATCGCGATGAATTTTCCCCAAATGGTCTGGACCACAGTCAATGGCTTGGGGGTGCGAATGATGGAAACAGGCTTCAACTCGGCGGGCATTTTGGGGACGGTGTCCTGTCCCTGGTCGGGAAATATGGCAAGCTGGCAAATTCTCTCCTGGCATTTCTGGAAGACCTCCAAAGTGAGATTGACATGGAAGTCTGAAGTCTGCAAGTTGGCCCCGACGGTGGACGCCCATTGTGAAAACTCCAAGGACAATGCCACCGGCTCTCCGGAAATACGACGCAGGATGGCCTCGCGAACAGCCTGGGGGCTGTCTCCCACTTAGAGTCAACCTCGAAGTCGAGGCAAAGGTGACGCATCATCTCCATCTCAGTCCTAAGAGAAAGTCGGTTGAGGTACTGTAAACTCTCGAAGCAGAGCTCAAACTCGATCCGTTTTGACATGGATTCGGAGCCATGAAGGAAGTGCTCCGCCTGGACGGACTTGTTGTGTGAAAGCTTGAACTCCGAACGAGCAACATGATAGAGGATTGACTCGCTGATGAGAGTAGCCATAAGGGACTGCCAAGCAGGTAGGGACAGCTCAGCTTCTCCCATGAAGCCGACCGTGAGTTGGAGGACACCAGCCTCCTGCGAGCTAAAAGCGCCAATCTCACCAAGGCCTGTTCTGGAAAAGTCCTCCCGGCTGACGATTTTGACAGTAATCTTGCGGTTTGACCACATGTACAGGGCCGTGGTCAAAACTTTGTTCGACCAGGATGCGTCTTTGGAGACTTCGCTCGGTCGGTCCAGACTAAGCTGGAGCAGCTGCGTAACCTTTTTGGACGTGGGCTTTCCATCCTCGTTCCAAATCTTCGTGCCAGAAAAGGCCTTCCGCATACCGGAGTTAGGGATCTTAGCCAACTTGAACTCATCCGCGCTGAACTTATGCTGCACGGAAACACGGGCCAGGTCATCACCGCCGCTCCGGGCGTGAGCGGGCGTGGGGGCGGTCCAGTCCTTCCAGGTCCAGAGAGACGTGCCGATAGCAGCTAGGACAGCAGCCACATTCTGGGCGATGACATCGTTGTATAGAAACTGGGATGTGGCGGGAACAGCGTGGAGGACGCAGCCGGCGATGAAGCCGATCGCAGCCGAGGACATGATGATGGAGATGTGAGTGGTGACATTCGTCGTGAAGCATCTGTTGAACTGGAAGAGAAGAGCGGACGTATAACCCAGGATGTAGAGGTAGTAGAGGATCATCGTCTCGTAACTCTCGACGAAGAGCCAGAGAAGCAAAGTCGTTGTGCCAAATACAAGCATGAGCTTGGACCCAATGTCAATCAGCGCCTTCTTGATGCTAGCACGGCGATATGCCTCGAATTCTTTGGCAAGGTTCTGCGCATGCTCAAAGTCGCGCAGCTTCTCATCGGAGATGGTGTCTCTTAGTCCCCAGTATTTGAAGAGTGTCGTATCAAGAAGCATGGCGGACACGCAGAAGTAGATGATGCATAGGCAAATGCCGTACCGGGCTCGCGAGTCTGTGTAGATGCTGGGGTACGGTCCTCCTGCGCTCCACACGATCATCACCCAGCGGTCCAAAAGAGCTACCAAGAACAGACCGAGGGTCTGTCCCACGTCAAAACGAGCAAGTCGGAAGAGTGTAAAGACGTTGTGGTCCTTGAGACCTCGGACCAGCTGGCGTTGCTGGTTCCTCGACTCGTTGAGCTGAGTGAACCAAGCGGTGCTGAACGCCTCGGGAGGGTCGTCGTTGGGGTTCGTCTTCTTGAATAGCCAGTCGACGTATGGCATGCCCTGTGCTACTCGAGAAACGAAAGAGTCGGACAGGACCCCAGTGGCTTTAGCCTCCCGGGTGCGGCGTTGGTACGACTCGAGAATTTCAGCGAAGGTCTCCTGTGCCAGGGCATCTTGGTCCTTGATGTCGTCGTCGCTTGTATCAGGCCCGAGCCTCGCCACATACCACTCAATAATTTCCTTCTGTTTGAACTGGGGAATATTGTCCATCCAGTTTGACCATTCGTGGCAAAGTCGACGGTACCGGTAGAGCGTAACGAACAGGTAGATGAACATGATCGGGAGGTAGATTTCAAGATCATGTCCATTCACAAAGGTGGAAATGAGAGGCGACAACAGAAGTATCGGGATGTTCTGTAGGAGAAGGCTGCGGCCGGAAGCAATGGGGCTTTCATGCTGATGCATAGCGCTCATGATTCCCAGCAGGTTAAAGTGAGTCGAAACGCAAACCAGGTAGGCTACGAAGACGAACCCCACGCCCACAGAGAACCGCAGGGTGAACATAATGAAACCGACAACCGAGATGACGAGGGCCAGAATGAAGCCACCCGACAACCTCTGGACGTGAAAGTAGATCATGTTGTCGTAGGCGTAGTGAGCAAGGTAGTAGTTTCCAGTGCCGCCCACCCAGCCGGTAACACCAGCCGTCAGCAGCAGAGATATGAGCAGAGCGTAACCGGCGGCCTCAAGATGTTCATGGTGCATGAATGCAGTCATGAAGAAACCGCGTCCGATAAAGGTGAGCAAGAGTATGTCGATAATGGCGGGGACACAGAAAATGGACATGGCACCGGCATCGGCAAAGCGTTTCTTCCACAGCTGGACCATCTCGTGGGGGGTGAGCTTCATCGAGGACGAACCGGGCGGGGGCGCATCGGCGCCGTCGTTGAGAATAGGCGAGGCGTCGGGGCTGAAGTACATGGTCATGATCTCGTTGGAGCGTCGGTCGGCGGCAGTAGGAGGGCGAGCTTGAAGGAACTTCCCATATCGCTGGAAAACAATGTTACCAAGATCACGAGGAAGTAGGCCAAAGTAGATATCGCATTGAGAGCCAAGGATCCAAAGCTCAGAAAATACGGCCGCCTGGTCTGGCTGCGAGACAAACATAGGGCATCGATCCGTGGACTCATTGTAAACTTCTTCAAACGCAGCCCTTCGCAGAACGCTGAAGAAGATGAGGGAGAACAGTTCGGCGTTGATATCGACATGATCGCAATCAGTCCACGATTTCCACGGGTCGTAGGCTCGCGTGAGGACCATTGTTAGTGAGCTGAGGATCTCTCGATCTCCGAAGAACAGCGCTTCCTCGATGGTCCGTTCGGTAAGTTCGTACAAGCTCACGAGACCATCAAGAGTAGGCAGTTCAGTCGCGCCTTGTCGCACGTAGTACTCCAATCGCATTCGGAGGAGGTCTCGCATACTCAGGGACCTGTCAAGCGCCTTCTGAGCACAGGTGTGGTTCCAGGAAGCCTTGGATGTCTCATCGATGAGATAGGACCAGCAGTGGAGCTTGATAGCATCGCCCATAGCATGGCTCATGCGAGTAACGCGCAACCTCTGCAGGGTGGTGAGAGCCTCAGAGTAAGTGGACCTTTCAATGGTTTCCCTGATGCTCAAAGGGATGCCCGAGCGGTCACTCTGGTCGTTGGCAATCTCCAGCTGAATTTCCTGCTCGTAACATCGTTGTCGGGGTATTCGCTGGTGGGCCAGCCATGTGTGGAGAACTGTCGCAGCATCACTAGGAGCCTTTTCCGAGATATAGATGTCAACACAGTTCTCGTTAACGCCCTCACCAGCCTTTGAGACACCCCAGAAGTGGGCGTCGCCGTCTGGAACACCAAAGCCGGTGTCCATGCCCTTGAATACACGGACTTGATTGCCCGCGAGGGACTTGATCAAATCATGGACTGCAACATCGCACTCCTCGCGCTCAGCCAAGGCCGCTAGAGAGGCCAACAGGCTTTCCTTCTCATTGCCATCAACGACATGAAGCATATCCAGGTCCTTGAGGTGGGCCTGGGCGTCGACGATGGCATCAAAATGCTCGGCGTGGGGTTCGGAAGTCAGCGGGAAGCATCCCATTGGAGAGAGCGACTTTCCATCGCTGGACGAGTCCCAGAAGCTGGCTCGGGCGGGCGCCAGATCGACGTAATCGAAGGATGAGTGGCATTGTGGCTCCTCATCATGAATTGCCTTGAGTGTGGAGTCCAGGTCGTGATGTCTCAGAAGATCAGACGCAAGGGGGATCAAGGCATCGAGGTCGTCGAGGGGCAGCGGCGCAGTTTTGGCGAAGGGCGATCCGTTAGGAATCCAGGCTTTCCTTGTCTCTGAGACCCAAGACTTTTGGAGCTGTGGAATTGTGAGCTATGCTGAAAGAGGAGAACGAAGTCGGAGCACATACTTGGATGGTTTCTGCCCGGCGGAGATACTCGAAGCCGCTTAAGGTTTGGGTGGCGGACAGGATCGGCGTCTTGAGCTTCATGCTACGGTCAGCCGGGCCATGCTCGATTACGGCACCGAAATGCTCGGCCAACTTGACAGCCCTGCGGACGACGGCGGGATGAGGCCGACGGTCCCATCGATCGAGAAAGCCAATGAAGAATTCAGGCCGTTCCTCCCGTTCCTTGTGGCACCTTGCCATGATCTGTCGAAAGCGTTGAGCGCTGAAGTAATCTCGTCGCTGTCCATTGGGGAGAATGAGGGCATTCTCGACGATGAGTCCGGAGGCGTATGTGAGGCTGATGGAATCGAGTGCTTCGGAATCATGGTCGCACGAGAGGAGCACGGGAATCCGGGTCCGATACAGACGTTCCAAGAGACCGTCCATCTGCTCGGGCTTCTTGGCGGTGGAACATTGAAGCGCGAAGCCTGCCAGGCTGTTTCTAAGGTACGTGTCGGCGAGAAAGTCGGCAGTGGCCTCGATTTGAGACTCTTCCAGCGCATCGGAGCCAAAGGAGTCGATGTCGACACTGGCTAGGCTCATCTTGGACATGATCTTTTCGGATGCGCAGACAGACGACCGCGAGTCTCCATCTTCACCCGCGACACTGCCTTGCATGTACAGAGGCAAGACGACGAGATCGTACGACCTGGAATCACGATGAACCGACAGCGCATCTGACTCGGAGAGAAAGGTGAACGACTTCGTCGGACGAAATGAGTACATGGGAGTTTCATTGCGGATGGATGCATCTTCTGAAACGCGCCGCTTTTTTCGTAGTCTGAGATGGCAGTCAGAAAGGCATCGAGGCAGGTTTGGTAGGGAGGACATGAACTCACACAGCGCTCTTGGGTGAGTCTGATTTGCGTGATTGCAAGAAGACGTAGAAGAAGAAGATAATTAAAGGGACCACGATAGCCGTGGCACCAAGGGTGAAGTTTATAAGCTGAAACAGGTTGGTGAACCTCTTGTTTGCAGGGAGGATGCTGTTGCAGTAGATTTGAAAAGTTGAGTTGGTGCACTCAACGATGGTTGGGTCGGTTTGCCCGGGCTGAAAGAAGGAAGCCATCTTGAGAAGAAGAAAAGGGAAAACGAATGGACGCGGCCTCGCACAATGAGAGTATGCTGATGATGATGATGATGATGATGATGATAATGAACGACAGGAAAGACGCAAGACGTAACGATTGACAACCCGCAACAAGGGACGGACACGGTGAAGGCCTCACGCAGCAGTACAGCTGACGGCAACAAAGAACGACAGATGGCAGAAAGTGAGTGACAGCAGGTCGGATCTGCGAGAATCGACATGCACATGGGCATGCAGCAGTGCATCCCAACGCCAGAGGAAGCCGCCCCTCCAACACAGCTAGCACGATCCAGAATGATGTGCCAAATCGGACTCGACGGCGCCAGCTATTTGGCGATCAGCTGGGATTCAGGTAGACCTTGCCTAAAGAAGCGAGGGCGCAAAAAGCCACTGGCACGTTGTGGCTGGCAAGGGGGATGTTGTGGATCAGCCATCATCACCGAGGGGTTCGCCATGACGCTAAGCTGACACTACTCCGCAACAATGCTCCATGACGCTTTGAGCCGCGCCCAACTCCCCTGAACGCCAAGGCGCCCCACGACCCCTGTCCGCCTGGCTTTTTCAGGGGGGGGGGGGGGGTAGATTAGCATACCGCAAAACAGCAACCGGCGGCAGATTGGTGGGGTTTCGCCTTCGGTCTGCATACCGAAGTTGTGCAGCCGGAAGCTCGGTTTCTTGTGGAACGACGGGATAAACGAAAGACCCGATCGGGTCTTGAACACGAGATCTAACTTAGACACGAGATCGCGGCGGTGTTGATCGACGAGCCCGGGAAAGATGGAGCATGCCAAGAGGCCCAGTCTGCAGATCAAGAGAGTTAACAGTACACTCCCACTAAAACACCAAAACCCAGCCAGCCCCTTTAGACCAGAATTTCTTAGCAACAAAGACCTTTTGATTCTTGCATCTATTTTAGAATCTAAATGCTTTAACAGCATGCATTTTGCCACTTTTTAGTGTAAATTCGGAGGTGTACGGAGACCTTTTGGCCTGTTACGGTAGCTGATGCATCCGGCCGGCGAGGGGCGATTTGAGAAGCTCAGATGTCATTTTGACGCTGTACTGAGCCGTTTCAATGACGCCGGTGCGCGACAGAGGCCGTATCTTGCGTCTTATGTCTTCAGGCTTGCATTTTACGGCTTGCGTGCTTGACGGTGACATGAGCCGACGGAAGGCAAATGGGATTGAGGTGGACTTCAAGCATTGTACGGGTGCTTAATACAGGGTCGGACACACGAACCAACCTCCCGGGTCCGTCATATCCAAGCCAAAACAGAACCAATTCAACGAAGCGTAGAGTTGCGTCTGACGCCACCTACCATCACCATGACTGCCTAGTCCGTACTGTATGAAGCATACAACATGGTACAGACTGGCCTGAGAGCCCACATCGCACCCACTGGCTAGCCCCGACCCATGTTCTGCAGCCCGCCAGGGGTAATGAGCTACTATGTCCAACTTCAACACTAAAACACAAATACCTTTGAACTTGGCCCGCCAGGGACAAAGCCCATTGTGGCAGGACCTAGACCCGGCTAATTGCTGGCGTGACCGCGCCCGCCTGTTCGCAAGCCTTGGTCCCGGCCCCTAGGGCGAGAAATCGTGAACCGACAGCCGGAGCATCACGCAGTGTTCCTGGACCAAGACTCCATGACCCACCCGCGTGTCATCTGTAGTACGAAGTAAGCCCGTCCACGCTGGGACTTGGTGTCAGGACCTGAGGCAGATTCATCATCAGGGCCGTGGGATCAGTGTGCACGGCGCGGCGGTGAACACTGGTCTAGACTAGCTTCCTGTCAGGTTCACCATGAACAGGAACACGGACTAGGCATGCCCAACATCGACCACAATTAGTGAACCGAGCGGCGGCCTAGAGGAGTTCTTGCTCCAGGACAGGACTACCAGCCCAGCCGCCCGGCAAAATGAAATTTGATGAAGCCTTCGGGGATGGTTAGGAGGCGGGAGCCTATGCTATATCATGAGGTCAAGGCGGCGCCAAGTCTTCATAAACGGTCCTGTCCACCCGGTAATCTTTTGATTTTCCATCCACAACCGTTCGAGCTTTTACCATAAAAGTAGTACCGTCCACGCATCTTCCACCGTCTCTTATCTACTGTCTTTTCAAAGTCTCAGAAGGAACCTCCCATTTGGTCAGAGATCTCCCACTCTATACACACAGCCGCCACCATGAACAACACAGAGGACGACCACACACTCTCCTCATCATCCTCATCAGTATCGTTGGGATGCTCCTCTCCCGCCACCCCTCAGTCAGACTATGATAATGGCTATGCCAGCCATATCCGGCTATCGACTTCCAATGGCAGCTTCATCCTCGTCATTGGTGGTCTGGGCTACATCGGCTCACACACCTCGCTGGAGCTCCTCAAGTCCGGCTACAATGTCATCATCGTCGATGATCTTAGCAACAGCTTCCACAGCGTCTTCACAAAAGTGAGAAAGCTTGCCGAGACTCATTGCCACGAAACCGGTCTTTCTATGCCAATGCTTCACTTTCACAAGGTTGACTACCGGAGCAAGTCAATGCGTTTCCTGTTGGAGTCGTACTCGGATCTCGTCGCCACCACACCCAGCTCTCCCGGAGGATCTCCGGGACTAACACGGCAATCAAAAATATCCGGGGTTATTCACTTTGCCGCCTACAAGTCCGTCAGTGAGTCCATTGCCAAGCCCATCCAATACTACCGCAACAATGTATGCGGACTGGTCGAGCTCGTCGAGCTCCTCGGTAAGAACAACATTCGCAACTTCGTCTTCTCTTCATCTGCCACCGTCTACGGAACCAAGGCCGACGAGGGACGCCCCCTGAAAGAGGAAGATCTTGTTCATCACCCAGAGAGCTACATCGATGAGAACGGTCAGGAGCAAGTACACATGCCCATGGTTATGGGACTCTTGAGTCCATATGCTCGATCCAAGTACTTCTGTGAGGCTATTTTGGCCGACATTGCCTACTCTGATCCTGCGTGGCGTATCGTTGCTCTTCGATATTTCAACCCCATTGGATGTGATTCTTCAGGGTTACTAGGAGAGGATCCTAAGGGCGTGCCTACGAACTTGTTTCCCGTCATCACCCAGGTTCTGACTGGCCAACGGAAGGAGCTCGACATCTACGGCAGCGACTGGGATACTCGAGACGGCACAGCTGTGCGGGACTTCATCCACGTATCAGACTTGGCACGGGGCCACATCGCTGCCCTCAGCACCAAGATCACCGACCCATTCCGCACCTTCAACCTGGGCACAGGCAATGGCACCACAGTTCAGGAGGCTGTCGATAGCCTGGAAGCAGCTTCTCACCAGTCGATACCGGTCAACATGGCCCCCCGCAGGGCCGGAGACGTTGGGGCGTGTGTTGCAGCCAACGAGCGAGCGGTCAAAGAGCTGGGGTGGACTGCCACAGAAAGCATCAAGCAGTGCGCCAGCGACCTGTGGAACTTCGTTTCCCGGGCGGCGCAGGCACCTGAGGCGCCGAAAGAGCTCTAGGGGGGAGAGGATGGAAGCTTTCCCAAGTTGGTGTTTCTCATTTGTTTGGCGGGGCGCTTTCCCATAGACGGAATGGGACGGGCGGATTGAAGGATCGGAAACGCCAACGGATGGCTGGATGCGGCCATGGCTTGGTTGCAGAAATCAAGACAAGGGAGTCTTGGCAGGGGAAGATGGAGCTGTCGTTGACGCCACGACAAAACGGGGGCAACAGAAACGTGGGAGAGTGGACCGAAGCGAGAAGACGAGAGAACCAAAGCTATCCAGTAATGTCTACTCCGTTGTAGCTCGGGAGGTTTCTTCAGGTGGCGCTTGGTGGATAGGTTGGAGACTGGGTACGAATTACAGCCCCACGGCTTTCGGGAACTGGAGTTTACGGTGGACGGTGGGCTAGGACGGAAAAATCAGAAGATGAAATCTTACCAAAACGGGACCGTCAGGTGCTCATCAACTTAAGGTGCGCGTGCTTAATTTACGATCGATGCTACAATGTACAAGGGGCAGGGTAAATAACCGTGTCGATTGACTAGCATCTCGTCGATACCCGAACCGTGGAGCCGTGGTCTAGGCTCTCCAACCCAGGTGATTGCCGTGGGGCACGCAACCGCGCTACGGGCATGCCGCTAGAACGCGCCTAAAACAGCCCGGTGCTACGGTAAGTCTCCTAGGGCGGTGGGCACAGACGTGACGTGCGTGGACGAGAGGCAGCGGCTAAGACCTGAAATTCAGGGGTCTGGCGTCGCCCAGAGATGCCCACAACACGCCGTGGCGCACATTTCCAGCCCCGTCGTCCGGGCGTGCGGTCCTCGGAGGCCCTGTGTTGCTGGGCTGTTGGCGAGTCTAGGCATGTGGGCGACTTCTCTTCCGCGTCCTCGTTCTCAGCATTTGATTTTCCCATTTCTCTTCCAGGTCTCTTCAGCTCGACAAGCACATGTAACTTAACTAGCTGTCAAGCTTGTTGCTTAGAAATCACACCGGGACAAGATCCTGTCGTGAGACTTTGTCTTTCCTGTACCCGCCACACGGTCGGTTAGGTTTCCCTCACTCCGAACTAGCTATATAGCCCGAGACACCTGAAGAAATATCCTTCTACTGCTTCAGGTGGATTACTTCTATCTTTATCCCACGCGTTGGGCGCCCCGTTCCTGACAACCCATCCCTCTGCCTCTTCCCTCACCATCTCCCCTCCTGAAACCGCATCATGGGCTCAACCTCCGCCACTTTGGCTAGCCTAGCCACAGATCAGCCCATGGTCCTCGTGCCGCTTTACATTTACCCTCTGGAGAAGGCCTGGGAGCCACTTTTCGACTTGGCACTCGCACTTCCCAACGTTTTATTCGTCACCGTCGTCAACCCCTGCAACGGGCCTGGACAAGATGCCCTCCCAGACGCCAGCTATCGAGATGTCCTGCAGAGGCTGAACTCTGTTCCCAACGTCCGCATCTTGGGTTACGTGCACTGCACCTACGGCTCGCGTCCTCTTGACGCCATCCGTACCGACATTGACGTTTACCGTGGCTGGAACGGCAGGTTCCGGGTCGACGGTATCTTCTTCGACGAGACGCCCTCGCATCCGAGCACACTGGACTTCATGACGACAGTATCCGACCATACGAGATCAACGTGGCAGCAGTCATTGGGCCGTCCGGGCCTCGTCGTCTTCAACCCCGGCGTCGTAGTCCAACATGCATTCTTCGACGCCGCAGACTGGGTAGTCGTTTTCGAACAGTCGCAAACGCACTGGAACACGCCCGTCATCCAGGACACCCTGCAGCAAGTGCCGGTCGACGTCCAACGCAAGGCCGTCGCCATTGTGCACTCCCTGACGGGCGACTTGAACGAGGCGTCTCACCTCACCACCGACATCCGCTCTCGCGGGTTCGGGGGCCTTCATTTGACTGAGCAGTTCGGTGGTGGTTACACAACATGGCCGGTTATGTGGGCCACGGTTGCGCATGCGCTGGCCGCGGATCCGGGTTCGGAATAGAGTTGGATGGATGAGATCTTTAAAAACACGTTGGAACCTAGAAGAGCAATGTTGAAATGAGCGTTTCAGCCCTATATCCTAATTTGTTCTGCAACAAGCAGGTTTTCTTTTCAACATCCCAAACTAATAGACACCGATGGCGTTAAACATCCAAGAATACTACCAATGTGTACCAAACATGATGCCACGCTCAGTGAAATCGGGCGTGAATGATGAGAGTGGATAATGACAGCCGAGAGCACAGAACCTAGTACTCTGCGAGACGCTGTGGGAGCCGCTGTGACCCTCCTTCGTGGAGAGCCGCTGTGACCGTGGCGACAGAGTGATTCCACTACGATTCCGCGTAACCTCCGGGGTATCCTCCCACCGGAGCATACTTCTCAAGCCAGAAGCTCTGGGCAAGCTTGGCATTGTGCCGCCACCGACAACATCGTCAGGGGCATTGTGTATTTACTTGGTTTTTCTTCACAGACTCCACAACTCCACTCAGAAGGAAAATTCCTGTTTCCAGGGGCTGTTGAGCTGAGCTAGCAATGCATTGCCAAGCGCGGCCTAAATCATCCATTCATAAAGAAGTGTTACCTGACTAATGTACAAACAACTGACGAAACGCGGGCTGGCTAGCTGAGTCAAGTGCCAAGCACCCAGTTTCGTCATGAAACCCCAAAGTGAAAATTGTTCAGTCCGACCTGTCTCATTCCGTACTGTATGCCTTCTCTTGTCCACAGAACTCGACCCAGCCATCGAGGCTCAGCTTCTTGATGACGGTGCTGAAGCCCGAGGGGCTAGCCGAGTTTCCAGAATGCGAGCAGCATTCCTCCTTGACAGAGACGGAAAGGCTGCTGGGGGTTCCCGCCGGGTATTCGATGTGAAAGACCGGTTTGCCGGCTTTGATGAAGGCGGCGAAGGTCTCGCACTCGGAGTATTCGGCGCATTGCTCGTTGACGGAGAAGTGTACGTGTTCAAGCACGTCGTGAATGATGTCTCCTGCGTTTTTAAGACCAGTAGACATGTTGTAGGAAGCCGCCGTCTCCGATAGGAACTTGATAAAATCAACTGCATCCTTAGCAGTCATGTCTAGACCATTGTCGTTTTCCTTATAATCCATCAAAAATTAGCAAACTGTAACAACACAGCACTTTCTCGCGGGAGGAGGATCATAAAACAATCAAGGTGCAACTCACAAAGCCATCGACGTTGTCTGGGTCAATTGCATCGCATCCCTTGTCGGCCGCATACTTAATGCGCTTCTTCATGATCTTGCGTACGTTCTCGCTGCGCACGTCGATCCATCGCTCACCAGGCCAGCCGTCGAGGGCCTTGCCAAGGTCGGCCTTCTGGAACTCATTTTTGTCGTCTCTCCAGTCCTCCCAGGACCCGGCACTGAAGTAGCAAATGACCTTTTTGCCGGTTTTCTGTAGGGCTTTGATGGTGTCGGCATCGTTGTCGTAGACATCAAGATCGAAGACTTTGACATCGGGGGCAACACTGCCGTCGTGGCCGACCGTGATGGGTCTCGAAAGAACAATTTGCCATGAATCCCCGACGTCTGGTTGCCAGATGGATGCAGCGTTATTCACCGCCTCTGGAGTAAAATCATCCCCACGTTTTTCAAGTTTATGAGAAAGACCAACACTTAACCCCACCGCAAGCGGGATAGCCACAGTGATGGCAATGCCGATGACGGCACATTTCTTCCACATCGGCCATGTTTTCTTCATTGATTCGTCGTCCATACCGTCTGGATTTTCAAACAACACACTGGATAGTTAATTCAGATTTAAAAAAAAAGAAATCCGTAGTGTAGGGTAGTCCGCGGCGCGAGGCGTTCCGTGAAGTAGTGTAGAGTAGTGGGAACGAAATCAATTTAACTGAAATTCAACGTTATCCGAAACCGCCCTCACACATTTACCTAGCCTAGCATCGCCATCCATTGACGCTCGAAAAGAACATCCAACACGACGTTCTTCCGAAACTCTGGGACGCTTCTGCGCAGGCATCAACGCCACCAGCGCTGCAGCAGTGCATCAAGGCCATTGCACATCCGAGGACCGCCAGTGCTCTAGTTTCGTGGCTTGGTGCCAGCGGCCGGTCCCTCCGCATCGCTCTGCTAAGCCAGTGTTGGCTGACGGCCAGAGCTGAAACTCGCGGCGAACCGCTACAAGCTGTGGATCATGATGAGGCGCTTACCTTGGCGCCTCTGCCAAGCGCCCCAAGCCTGAAGCAGATAGACTGTCTGTACCATCCCGGAATCTGATCTCCACTTGGCGACGCAGGAACAGGGGGCTCCAGGAACGCGAGATTCGGTGGGGCGTTTCGGGTTTATGAACCGAAGGTATTCTCCGTAGCCCGTCGTACTTCGCACTAGCTACCACTCCGTATCACACCACCCGGCGAAACCTGGCATAAAGAGCCAAAGGAGAAGAGGAAACTACAGTTTCTTAAAGGCCTGACTTGCCCGCTAACCTCGAGTCGACGTAGATGGCTTAAGAGGTTACACGCGGAGTGAGATCTCCAATCCTTTTCAGATCGTCTCCGTACAATACCAAATTAGTTTACCTGTGCCTGGCAGAGGCTTCAGCTAATCAACGCGCACAAACAATACACTAACCGGAAAGAGCCGACATGGAAATGCATATCGCTCGGTATCGCTATCGCTATGTCCTCTCACTCTCCACGGCGCACGTCAACAACTTCCGGTGTCGACAGCATGACGCAGACTATGAGCTCGCGCACCCGTACGCACAAGGCAATGCGCGTGGGCCGAGCTCGCACAACGCGTGTCATGAATAGGCAAAGGTAATGTTGGCGATAGACCGCGGTGGACGCCTCGCCTAACCATACCCTGAAATAGTTGTGTAGTACCCGCGCACGTTCGGTGGTTGGGCCTGCTGAAATCTAGGTCCTCACGTAGTTCACGTCTTCTTTTTGTTGCGGACCTCGTCACTGTTCTCTCATAGTTAGATGGCCAAAACCGCCACTCGACGGTAGCTCAGGTCCGCGCGTGGCTCTCATACAGGCACCGTGCCAATTGTGGCTGGCAGCCTACTCCTGGTCTTGATTAGATTGGTCTATGTTCGGCTTGTAACAATGCGACAGTCTTGCGCTCTGTTAGTATGAGCCGATATAGAAGATCTGTCTCACCATCTAGAGTGGGAGTTTATATCTTTATAAAGCAGTCATCCGTGGAGATTCATTGTCCATCACTCAACCTTCGTTTGTTATCTTTTCCATCACTCGTTTGTTATCTTGTTTCCACCCTCATTCATTCATCTAGTTGAACCGCAAAAAGCCCCTAAACACTCATTACTTTTTTTGATATTCGTTTCTGGACGTTTTCGACCTCAACGTCATAATGCGTAGCTATCTAAGCTTCGTCGTTGCCGCCCTTGGCTTACTAGGGGCCAGTGACGCCCAAGCCTCCACTGCTACCTTGGACTCAACCATCCTCATCATTGCGCCTGATGACTATTCGGCCTCGACAGCCAGTTTGGGTCTCCAGGGTTACGGCATCCCCTTCGAGAACCTATTGGTTCCTCAGGCTGGTACTGCTCTGCCCGTCATGAACTCGTCTGCCTCGCAAGGCAACTACGGTGGCATTATCGTCATTGGCTCGGTCTCTTACAATTACGCTGGTAGCTGGCACAGCGCTCTTACTGATGCTCAGTGGACTGCTCTCTATGCTTACCAGGCGGATTTCAACGTCCGCATGGTCCGTATTAACGAGTACCCCGGCCCCTCCTTTGGTAAGTGACCATCATGGCGTCAAAACAATCTAATCGATAACTAATGACCGTAGGTGCCAGTGCCATCTCTGGCGGATGCTGCGGCAGCGGCGTGGAGCAACTTGTCAGTATCACAGACACCAGCAGCTTCGCTACTGCCAACGTCAAGACGTAAGTTGCCGATCCTCATACTTTCTACGGGAGGACTTCTTCAACTAACCACGCTCAGGAACGCTGGGTTGTCCACCATTGGCCTTTACCACATCCCCGCCACAATCACCGACTCAAACACTACTCGTCAGGTCGCTGAGTTTGGTACCGCCAGCGGCTTCCCCAGCAAGAGTGTTGCGGCTGTAATCAATAACTTCAAAGGTCGTGAGCAGTTTGTCTGGTTCCTCAGCTGGGCTCCTGACTGGTCGCAGACTTCGGCGTTCCTCCAGCATACTCACATCCACTGGATGACTCGGGGCCTCTTCCTTGGCAAGAGAAAGATTCACCTAAGTTGCCAGATTGATGATGTTCAACTCTCCACTGGGCTTTACTCTCCTGCTGGTCGGGAGTTCAAGCTCCGGACTGGCGACCTTGATGCCCATGTCAAGTGGCAGGTTAGCCTCAATTCCCGACTGCCTGCCGGATCCGACTTCAGGCTGGAGCTTGCCCATAATGGTAATGGTGATATTATCTCTGTCACTGACAACGAAGCGGCCTCTCAGGGTGTGTGCAACCCCAACTACGCAGTCGATTATGAGTCTCCTCCCGACACTCCGCTTGAGTGGGTCAAGCCTCCTGGAACTGGAACGGATCTCTGGCCTTCCGAGTTTGTCAAGTATGGCTGGACACAGGCCTGTGCCAAGCTGGATGCGTTTGCCTCGTGGTTCTTAAATGCCAACAACCTCAATCAGTTTGCTCATCTTTCCCACACATTCACCCACGAAGAGCTGAACAATGCCACATACCGCGACGCTGCTCGTGAGATCCAATTCAACCAGGCTTGGCTGGCCCAGATGGGTATTGATAAGGCCACTCGATTCTCTGCACATGGCCTCATTCCCCCCGCTATCACGGGTTTGCACAACGCCGATGTTATCAAGGCTTGGATGGATAACGGTATCTACTACGTCGTCGGCGACAACACCCGCAGCCCCTTGCGCAACCCCGGCAGCAAGTTCTGGCCATTGATTAGCACTGTTGCTGCAAATGGCTATGATGGCCTCGTCATTGTGCCCCGGTATGCCACCACCATCTACTACAACTGCGACACAGCCGCGTGTACGACATTAGAGTGGGTTCAGACGTCTGGAGGTCAAGGCACTTTCAGTGACCTTTTGGCTCAGGCTAAGAAGGATAACACGCGCTACCTACTTTCGCTGATGTCCGATCCTTACATGTTCCATCAGGCCAACATGCGTCAGACCGACATGATAACCACCACTGTTGGAAGTCAGACCGGTAAAATGTCCCTCGTCACATCATGGACTGAGACTATTGCCCAGGAGATGACTCGCCTGACTAACTGGCCCATCACGTCACTGAAGCATGATGACACCGCTCAGTATTTCCTCAATAGAAAGACCGTCGACGACTGTCACCCAAAGCTCTCATACGCTTTCTCTGATAACGGCTTGTCAATCAAGTCGATCACTGTCACTGCCAATAGCAACCAATGCGGCGCGCCTATTCCCGTCACCATTCCCTCGGGCTCTGTTTCTGCCTCCGGCGGCTCTGTCACTGCGGACCAGGTCGGCAGCGAGCCTCCGATCCAATGGGTCACCCTGAACGGCTCACCTGTCACGCTCTCTCTTAGTGCGCCTATTCTCTTTTGAGTTGCACCTTCGGAGGGAAAATGTTGTGTATGATGTGAATATATAGCTAGGGATTGGGTCTCTTTCACCTCTTAACATAGTTAATATAATATTATACACACACGGTCCATATCTGGCTTCCCATCAACCCACACGTAGTATTTCCGCCAAGCCTCAAGCTCACTATGCTCTAGGGCATGCCAGTGGTGGTCGGCTTGAACACTGCTTCGTGTAATGTTGGAATTCCGTTCTTCTTGGATGTGTAGGTTAGTCACGGGCCTTTCATGGTATTTAGAATAGTGGTGGGACATCAGTCTTCCTGGAGCCTATGATCTGAAGGAAGCAAGGAGCTGATTTGAAGCATATCATTATCCACGCCTCTTACAAAACACCATCCACACCAGATACGCCAGGATGATGGTCACTGTGATGGGCCCAGAAATTACCCAAAACAAGTGCCCCTTGCCCTCCCAGTTATAAACTGGGGCGTCCATGAAGCCCTACAGACCCATGTTAGTCGTGAGTAGTCTACGAAGATACACCGAGCACTTGCCGCAACAGCCGTCCCCTGGAGGAAAATCATGGTCAACAGAGCGATGGCTTTCATTTGCTTCGCATCATCAATTGTCACATTCGAGTCCTTTCTTGCCAGATCCGCAAGTTCCTGCCAATCCCAAGTCAGCTAGTAGTACTCCGCTGTCAACGACACGACTCAACATACCTTCTGAAAGGCGAGCGATGTTGCTTGTAAGATGTTCTCGCACCGCATCAGGGCCTCCTCAAAAGTCTCCTTCGCCCTCTTGAAGTATTCTTCGGGAATTAGCAAGAACCCTTCAGCGTGTAGCGGTTCAAGCAAAGGCAGGGAAGGGCAAACGTCAATTAGCTTGTCAAGTTGAGTCGTCCAAATTGTGAGCTGTGTTTTAAGATATCCCACGCGTGTGTATATCTCGTAGAAACCGTTCTGGTTGCTTTTATTTGGGAGGTTTTTGTCTTGTTTCCGCCCTGGGTGATCTTGAAGCTTGGTCATCAGCGCATTAATCATACCGTCGACTTGGTGAAGACGATGTATCTGTTCAAGCTCTAAGAACGCAGAAATGAGTACGAATGGATTTGTAATGTAGTCTTTGTTCTTTCGAATTCGAAAGGTCATGTCGGCCACATCTTTCACAGAGTCGTATCCCACGAAGAAGCCAAAAATTTGATGGCTATCGGGGAAGTAGGTGATATTTATCGCTGTGTGGTTGCTCAAAACCGAGTCCACGCACAGGATGTACACTAATAATCATATTAGCGATCAGGTGCATTCTATATCGGTCGCAAAATCATTGACCTTCGCATTTCTGGCCTTGAATAGAGCTTGTCAATCTCCTAAACATCGTTCTTGGCCGACGAAGGATATAGAGGAAGATAGCCGGCACGTGCATTCGTTGCAAAATGTCTTTAAAGATGACTTTTCGGACCGGCATGTAAGAGAGTGCGCATCGATCATGCCTCCACGCTCGGATACGCCTGACGATCCAGTTCTCTTCGTGGGCACATACTGAAAGTAATTATTAGTAGAGATTACGGATGCAAGCGAATTTGCAGGGTTTTCTTTGGGGTCTAAACAAGTACTCACAGGAGAGAGAACGACGGCCTTAATGTGCTTGAGATGGGGGGTACATCCTGGTGGGAATGTCAGACTGCCTCTTGGCTTGTTGGTCGATCACTCGACTCGTTTAGCCGTACCTGAATCTTCCACGAGCTCCATTCCTTCTCAAAGTGGACTGTGGTATTGCGTGGTGGTTCCTTGACTAGTTAGCATCGCGAATTACGAGGATAGTGATAAAGAGAAGCCAGCCCTACCATTACGAAACTGGAGCTGGTGATTGAGTAGCATGGTCTCGGAGAGACTTCAGGTTGGTAGAATGGATACAAAGCGTCATCTTTCGGGCCAAATTCGCGCCATACACAGTCCATCTGAGCGGAAATGGAAAACCTCTTGATTTGCCAGGTTTTGGGGATTATGAAAAGACTTTGAACTATATAGAACTGAGATTCTTGAATCCCATGGGGTAGTGGACAGGATCTCATACCTTGAGACGATCCACAGCCTAGGTCATGATTAATGGCAACACAGCTTTGAAACCCGACCAAGTTCCGGGGCTGCAGGAATTCGCCTATTTTGTCCAACCATTGCTCGCAAAACTGGTCACATTGGGCGTGATCCCCGGGTGAACTGCATATTGCTGCAAGAGAGAGCCAATAATTTGAGGTTGCGTTCGCCTGAGTCGTTCGTCGTCTTCACTCGCCACGGCAAGCGTGATGGGAAGCTGCATATTGATACTTGTGCCTAGCCACCAAACTGAGCTTTAAAGATCTCTTGAAGCGCAAATTTGGACATTCTCATCTTCGCTGACAATCTGTCTCAGTTGCGCACGACTGGGTAAGCCCCTGCCCCGAAGGCCATTCTCTACTTCAAGAAAGCTGCAACTTTGCTACCCAATCATATTCATCGCGTCACATTCCATTGAGCACTATGTTTACATGGTTCAAGAGAAAAAAAGAGGGGAAATGGATTGTCCAACCCGGCGTTGTCTTTCAAGCCTCGTCATATGATTCGGGAGTAGTCATCTCTCAGCTGGATGCTGCCATTGGACAGGGCAAGTACCGGCTCATAGAGGTAACGAAAATTCCTGTACAAGGATAAAGAAGCGATAAGTTGCTAACAATGAGAAGGACTTGCGACTCCCAGATCGGTTTAACCTAGAAGTGAAGAAGCTCCTTGATCCGGTATGATGCGAGTCTCCTCGGAAAGAGCTCTACTAACTAAAAGAAACAGGAGACATTACGGGTTGTACAACAGATAGCAGATGACAGAACCGAATGGATGAAAAGGTTCAAATCCGAAATATTAAGTGAACCGACTGCTTGATTTGATAGCTTCAATATACTTCATTTGGTCATCTGAGTTCAGATGTGTTTTCCTCTTCACTGTTCTCAACAGAGGCTTTTCTTTGTCTCATTCAGACCAATTTGGCACCGTAAGCTTGAAATCTGCGGTTTGGAACGAGAAGTCGACACCATGAAGATGCTTTAGGCTAATAGAGATAATTACCTCTCGCTTTCCAACAAATCTAGGTCAATGGGTATATCAGCAATCATTCAACACTTGCGATATGAAGGCTAGGAATTAACCTTCGGTACACGAATCGAGTTCGTATTTCCTGCGATTTAATCTGGCCTGGCATTCCATGAATGAGAGGAAAAAAGAAGGAGGCCGAATGAAGGAAGACGTGTCGTCTAGAGAGGTATCCTGAAAGTAGGCCGGATCACCCTCCGGCATGCAATCGAGTCTTTCCACGAGGTCCGAGACGACGATACGGTTCCGAGGTCTCTTTGGCTCGAGCATTCGTTTCAGAGGATTCATTTGGCTTAGCATTGTTAGGATGCCCGCCTTGCCCTGCTCCGATGCAGAGCTATGAGGTTCATGATTTAGGCCAAGCATATCCTGGACGACAAGCTCCACGACATCGTGGATGAATGGAGGAGCCCATGCAGCGTTGTGCACCTTGGCGATCCACTATGTAACACGTCCATTAGTCAGTGATGTAGTTAGGCAACAAAGGTAAGAATCGCGAGAGTACCTTCAAAACACCCTCGCTGATTGAGATCTCAAGACCTGGACCGTGACCCCATTTGATCACGGAACGAGTCTCGTAAAATACGCGTACCAAAACGGATGACCTAGGAATGCACTGTGGTTCCCGGTCTTCAGCGAAGCTTTCCAGACCATCATAGCCAAATATCAGCCATACGCTGAATTCCAGGAACAGACAGCCCATCGCCCAAATATCCAGAGCCTGGCCTGTCTCCCAACCCAGCCCAGATTCTGGAGGAGTGTAGTAATACGCCATGTGGGACGGAAAAACTCGGTTGGCGGAGACTGTATGGTGGTACTGCGTGAGGCCAAAGTCGGCGAGCTGAAGAATGCCGAGGTCGTCCTCAACCCCGTCCCAATTCCTGAATAGGAGAATATTCTCCGGCTTGATGTCGCCATGAATACCCTTGTTTCGGGGATCCAGGTCCGAGTCAATCCGGAACCTGGCGAATTGATGCAAGATCAACAGCGCGTGAGAGAGGCCTTTCATTTGACGAGCCATCCATTGCGAGAGCCTTTGCATACATTCTGCATCCCGCGGCCGGGAGTTTTCCCTCCAGAAGTCTCGAAGGTTGCAGTTAGCGCAAGGGAAAATAAAGTAGAACGTGGGACCACTATCAGAGGCCACTTCAAACGTAGCCAAGAGTTTCGCGATGTGGTCCGTTTTATGGTTCTTGGAGATGCTATTCAACCGACCAAGGACGTTGGACTCATCTTCGAAAGCTTTTCGTTTCTGAGAGTAGAGGCGCTTGATAGCGAACAGCCGTTTCCCTGTCTCCTCCTGCTATCTGTTAGCATATCTAGCCTATATTCAAATATGTGCCATCACGACTGACCTGCCATGTGTATGTCTTCAGGTTGCCGTGGCTCCTGGGCAATTCGACTTTCATGACACAGGAAAACCCTCCCTCAAGCAGCTTACCACTATGGCGAATAAAAGGCATTGCCACCATCGTGGGGAAGCAATAGTGATGACATATCTTATCGTCGAACTTGAAGTAGGGTGCATTCAATTTCCGCTGGTAATCCTCAAAGGCCGAGATGTCGGCGTAGGCCCAACCCTGGAAGCACGGATGGCGAACATTGCTATCGGCAAGTGCAAGTTGGTATTCGTTATTGGAGTCTCCGATGTTCTGTAGTGGGAGGAGCCCATCGTCCAAGTGTTTTTCGACAAAGAAACGGATCTGGTCATGTTTGCGGATGAGAATGAGAATGGCAAGGATCTTGCGGTACGAGACAAATTCGGTGTCCGCCCTCGAGGAAGGCATCCCGCATATTGTCCTAGCAAGATCCGACTTCTCCTCATCACTGACTTTCACCAGCTCGCACTTATCAAGGATCATCCGAACGCGCTTCTGTGTCATGAAAGTCCATAACGTGACGTCGGACAGAAAGTTGTTAGTGCAGGGGATGAGCATCCTATGATCACAACCTTTGCGCGGCATCAGTCTGTTTCTAACGTCCGACAGTGTAATGTGACCATCTTCTTCATCTTCTTCGCTTGAATATTCTTTCGTCGTTGAATCGGAAGACAACAGAACTTGCTGGTCATTCTGGCGTGGGCTTGGCGATTCCTCCGGGGCTTTCTCTGGATGCATTCCAAGCGCTACACGTATAGCTGCGCTGCCAAGTATCGGATCAGCCGAACTGTTGGCGCGTGCTTCCGAGGATTCAAAGAGGGATCCCATTTGAAGAGTGCTGTCCTCGAAGCTTCCAGGTGACTCCTTTGGCCCAAAAATTTGCGCCAGATACTCAAGCATGAAGCTCCGATATTGCTGTGCTTCGATACGGGTTGGGAGGCCAGTGAGTTCTGTGAATGCTGCGGACCCAGTCGAAATATTTGGTGGGGTATTTCCACGTATAGCAGCTTGCCATGGCATCAACGGCGCGGAGTCCATCGCGTTGCTGGTATTTGCGATGCCCGGATTACCGTCGGGCGGAGTATCGCTGCCGTGCATCTCAATGGGTACACTAAACTATGCCAGTGTTAGCGATCAGATGACCAGTTGGACTTAGACTGAGAGAAGTCGTACCCGAAATGCAGGCCTTAAGCAGAAGTAAAGCACGGTCAGGGCGGCGCAGATGGCAGTCCCAAATGAGACTTGCAGAAGCCAAAGAGACGTTTCCATCGTGGTAGCTTTCACTCTACAATGAATCGGTATCAATGATCAGATACTGTAGCTCATCGGGCTACTTATAGTAGAAATTCGTGTCGCACGGCGACTTGTTGGTTCATCACAGCTTACGATTGTTCGGTTTAGCAGCATAGTGACAAACCTCTCGATTGCTCCCAGCCGATTGCCACCAAACAGCCATTCACGCTATGGCGCAAGCCGATTGCCGCGGTGCTTTCACATGGTGCAGGAGTCCAAACAATTAGAAAGGCACATGGCTGATGCCTCGTAAGTGAATGGGCCTTGTCGACTGACTCAATCACAGAGACAACTTCCGATATGGTCATACATCAACGCATTCTGACCCGGACTTGTAACATGTGCTTGTAATGAGCAATAAATCGTGACTGGAGATTGTTGTGTTTAGATTCAAGAGAGACGGTTCTCCAGCCAGAATACATACTCGAAATAACACGATTACATGCCGCAGTTTGCCAGTAGCTGTGACACTTTCTATGGTGGGGTATAGTCTTTGTGCGGCTTCAATAAAAATCATTGTGGAAACCCAGCTCAAGAGGACGCACAGGGAAAACTGTGAATGGGTTGAGTGGGGATATGATGAATCACACCCCCTTACGTTTCCCGAAACACGCGGCCAAGGGCCTTGGGTTGCATTGGAAACATCAATGCCAAGAGGCACAGATCCGGGGCATTTTGCTACGTAGCACTGGACTTCTGGGGGCGATTGTTTTGTCCACAGTCCAGCCGACGCGGGAAACATGGGTAGCAACGTCAAAACTCTCCGAGCTAATATATATGACACTGCGTGAGCTGTCGCGAGCTCTGGGGACTGAAGTTCATGAGCGAAGTCGTGTGGTAGTAAATGCTGCTGTGGAATAGGCAGAACCGAACTGTGTATCTTTTTCACGTGTCAGCATGTCAGCATGCTCAATATCCAAGAGCCTTGCTCTCCTGCTGCCCTGACTCATTTACGGGGGATTGCTGTTTTGTCGTGTTTGTTGGTGCGCCCAACAGAGACAGGAAATTGCATCCCAGAAACCCCGGTTCCCTTTCACACATTTTGTCAGCGACTCGTCAACAATCCGTGATGACGGGTCAAGCATGATGGATTCACCTGTGGGACGCGCTGGGAGGGCGCGAAACTCAACAATTCCATGTCGAATACTACAAGGGAAAGCTCCATCATCCCCTTTCACTCCAAACTGATGTTGCCAGATAGATTGAGGACCTGCATGAAAAATCATGCCGTTGGCGAATGATATGGATGCATCGCGGGAAATGCACGCTGTGGGGCAGAGGCATCAGGGTTCAGCCTGTCAGTGGCGCAAGTGAAAGCAACAGATTAATAAATCCAGCAGAAGTTGGCAGCGGGATGTTGGCTCGTTATTGTAGGCGACACATGCTCTGTCGCAGCCCATGAATCTCTCCGAAACCAACAGAACTTCGTTCCGGGTTACCCGGTTGTTTTGATTCGAAAACTTGCTCAATGGACGCGACCTCACCACGTCGGCGAGTCTTGGCGATGTTGTCTGAGAAGCCGA
Source organism: Neonectria sp. DH2 (assembly GCA_003934905.1). NCBI lineage: Eukaryota > Fungi > Ascomycota > Sordariomycetes > Hypocreales > Nectriaceae > Neonectria > Neonectria sp. DH2. The sequence goes on along the minus strand of RQWH01000013.1, from coordinate 545,453 downwards.
GGTGATGCGGTCGAGGTGATCATGTTCCACGTCATGAGAGCGACATGGTCTGGTTTCTTGGTAGACGGTGACGGACGCATTGACGCTCGACGCAAAACGCCCAGGCTCTGCGACACGAGCGACCGATTTCCCCTCAATACCATGCGGTGTGAGTTGATCTTTATGGGCTCGGGGCTTCAGAATCTGGCGATGCGAGCCTATCTAAATGCTCATGTCTCAGCGCCGTGTCTGAGGCTCAGCTCTGCCATCTCCCAAACTCGGATAGATTCGCTTCAGGCCTCAGTGCGACGACAACGCGGCCATAACATTCCATCTCGCGGATTCTTGGGAAGATCGATCGAGCCACGGAACGGGCCACGGACTTGGATTCTCCGTCTGGGGGCCGGGGTTCCGGTGACAAACCCCGGCTCACTGGAACTGAAGCGACGGGTCGACCGCTAATAATCCCTGTCCGCTACCTGATTTTCATCTCTACTTGAAATTGAAGGGATCCTCTAGTCTGTCTCAGCCCTACCAAAATGGCCTCAGTTAGTCTTTTGCTCACTCGCGAGCCTCCGTGTAGGTGCAGATGCGAGATTGGCCTCGGATAAGCTGGAAGCGCAGACAACAAAAGGACGAGCATGGCCGCCCGTTCTGCCAGTTCCAGTTGCTTCAACCACCTTATTCTTCTCCCTCTCCAACCAGTCGCTCTTTTGACTTTGCAAGTCCTCGAGATAACCTGGTGTCATCTCGATCACATTCATTCATCCATTCACACATTCATTTATTGCTGAACCGTTTCTCTGTCTACTCTTGGCAACCCTCGGCTAGCACCAGGACCCATCATTGAAACCTCCATATCTTGACATCCTTACCTATACTTTACTACCTCCACCATGAAGTTCCTCCTCCCCGTTCTCCTCGCCGTCCCGGCCGTCATGGGCCGGGCTTGCAAGCTCCGCCACTCGCACTCCAGCGCCGTCTCCGCGCCGGTTTACACGCCCGCGCCCGTTGTCAGCACCACTGTCGTCGCCCAATCGAGCGCCACCGCTGTGCAAACCCAGGACGCCGAGTCCGCTGTTGACGAGGACCTGACCACTCTTATTTCCGTGTCTTCTCCCCAGACGACGCTGGCTACCGCGGTCATCGTTTCATCCAGCTCCACTTCCGCTGCCGCCGCCATCATCGTTCCGTCCAGCTCCACTTCCGCCGCCGCCGCCGCAAGCTCCAGCGCCGCCTCCTCCTCGGACGAGACGGACTCGAGCAGTGGCTCTGAGGAGCTCACCAGCGAGGCCGTGACCGGATCTTCCACCTTTTACGGTGGAAACCTGTCTGGTGGAAACTGCATGTTCACCGACTACACTATTCCCTCCGGCATCTACGGAACTGCCTTCTCTGGAGAGATCTGGGACAATGCCGCCCACTGCGGTGCCTGCATCGAGATCACCGGCCCCACTGGCACCATCACTGCCATGGTAAGATTGTCCGTCATCCTCTCGCGAGTAATACACTAATTTCCCATCTTAGATCGTTGACCAGTGCCCTGAGTGCGACGCTGGCCACCTCGATCTTTTCCCCGACGCCTTCACTGCCGTTGGTGGCACCGACGGTATCGTCGACACCTCGTACAAGTTCGTCACCTGCGGCATCACCTCGGCCCTCTACCTACACAACAAGAGCGGCACCTCCGCCTACTGGTTCTCGATCCAGGTCGTGAACGCCAACGAGCCCGTCGCGAGCCTCGAGGTCAGCACCGACGGCGGCAGCACCTGGGTGGACACCGAGCGCAAGGACTACAACTTCTTCGAGAACACCAGCGGCTTCGGGCAGACCTCCGTCGATGTCCGAATCACCAGCACCACTGGCAAGACCATCACCGTCAAGGATGTTGGCGTTACCCCCGATGCGCAGTACAAGGCGGCCTCCAACTTCTAAGCGCGAGCAGATCGTACTTGGAATAAAAAACATCTGTTAGTACCGAGCCGCCATGGCTCTTGAGTGTCAAGTGTACGGATCAAACAGCAGGCCCTGCATTGCTTGTACTCTTGGCCCCGAAGGACACGGTCTCGGTTCAATTAGCCCTCACTAGCGGACGTCCACTTGGATGCCGTCCTCTTCTTCATGTACAAACTTGAATGCAGCCGAAATGTTTTTGCCTCGGATTATAAGAGGGCTACTGATGATCATCTCGTTTGTTCGCGTTTCCGTGCATCGTGTGTGAATGTCCTTCGTAGATCTGTACGCCTAAGTCGATTGAGTACAAAATAAAGGATTGAAACCCTTCTTGCCTTCCTGAAGCAAAGTTCTAAATCTCACATTGCCAGTAAAGGCTGAATCTTCCGACAACGTCTAAGAAGTTACTTGTGAGCACCAATAGAGCAATCTGCGTGGAAGCAACCATGCAGCCCATTCTATAGGGTAGCCGTGAAAGAATATCCACGTACTGGCATGAAGAGCACCGCTTGCTGCACGCAAGGAGGCAACTACCTCTGTCTTTGCTAAAGTGGTTAGATTTGGCTAAAGAAGCTACAATTCTGAATACCACCTTGTTGTTAGCATCAGTACTGGAAGAAAGGGCGGTTTAGAACCCTTCTGGGCTCGCTCCTATCAGAACGAACGCGGCATTAAGAAGGATAAAAGCACGGTCAAGGTCGAGCACCTATGGCACTGGAGTGTCGGCGCACGAGTAATTTCACACTAGGACTGATTGGGTTGGTTGCAGACTTCCCCCTAACCCCAGTCCCGTGTTCTAGGCACCGACTGGAAGATTGCTGGGAATACTGGGATGCTACCTAAAAACCTCCGATTCCGCCAAGGGTGATCAATAAGACGATTTGATAGGATCGCATAGAGACCATCCTTCCGATCATCGATGACGACGGGAGGCGGCTGAAACGTCAGACGGACTACACGTGGCGGGCGCAAACCACACGTGTAATAATTTGCCAGTTGGTTGACAATGAAGTGTTCTTGCCCTAGGAGTGGAAAGATATAAACCCTGTCATAAGACTATGATTAATTGTATCAAACGCATGAACGCAACATGCTGGATCCATGAGTGGTGAGAGGTGATGAGACTTTAGCACTTGGCCAAGCTAAGCATTGGCCGCTTTCATCATCAAAGCGAAGCACTGTTACGTAGCAGTCTCATCCGCATGTAGTATTCTAGTAATTATTTGCCATTGCGAAAGAGTTCAATTCGAGAGTATTAGTGGGCCCATGGGACTACGGTCTGGCAACATGCGTTGTCGGAGCGTGATAAGAGGCCGATTGTCTCTCTGAGAGCCCAAGATATCCCCATTAAAGTATATCGACGAGCCAGTGCCAGACGCGAATCAACCTGCCATGATGGCTCCCCGGGCCCGTTTTACCCCGAAAATAACCACCACGGGGAACTAGAAACTAGGCATTACTCTCGGCCCTTTCCCCACAGCAACACGCGACTGTTGCAGTCACTGTTGACCCACGGCCGCGTCGCAGTGTGCCCAATGACGCCAACGGGCGCTCTCTGTACATATCGCGAGGCGGCCCCCTGAGCATCATGTTCGCCTCCGTGGCCAGGATCAAAAGCGCTTTCAGGCGCCGAACGCAATCAGGATCTTCGGCCTGAAAAAGCTCATGGCATGACTGAAAAGAGCCCAACTCGCAAATCCCATCTCTAGCAAGGAACAAGGACATGCTGGAAAGATGGCAAAGTGGAGTCCCGTATCGTCTGGGAATAGTGGCTGTGTGGACACTCTGTGGAACAAGCCGTTTGGCGATCAGAGCCCTATGCGCTCCAATAACGGAGCTCCGCTGCGGGCCAAGCTCGCCTCCCGAGGCTATTCTGTGACAGAATTTGGATCGATGCCGTCGTCTCGGTGGGAAGGAGTAACATAAGGGTTCATCAAAGAGGCGCCATGCACTGGCGCTCGGATTTACGGCTCACGGCACTGGCGGCTCTGTTCACGCATCCCGACGCAAGTGCGAAGTGACAAACCAGTTAGTCTACCACGCGACACTGCATGAAACAGGGAGGCCTTGCCGGCTGACAATGATATCATTTCCGGAAGTGGTGTCGTCCTGGAAGCCTCACCCAACGCCTCGGTAATTTGAGCCTCAAGCCACCTCGTGGCCCGACTGGATTCGTGCCGTTGCCCATGCATATCCTTCCTGTTCTTGAACTGTGCCGGGCGGAAGTAGTCATGGACTCGAACATGTTCGTCAGCCAAAACAAGGCAAAAACAGGAACCCTGGAAAGTATGACGCGAGAAATCCAAGACGGGGATCTCGACGAGGTTCCCCCGGTAGATTCTTCCCGGCTTCCATCTCAGCCTCTAGTCAGCCTCTAGACTCCCCTAGTCATGAGGCTCGACACGCCATATCTCCCGCTGCCCGAAGAAGGGCGGCCGCTATCTTAGCATGGTCTCAAGGCGGGCGATCCTGGGGCCCCGTCCTCCCCCATTGGAGTGTCCCCAGGCTCGCGATGCGACTGTGGATGACGCTGAGTCGAGCTGGGCGGCTCCATCGAACCACAGGCTCTCATACGTGCGCTTCTAAACATGCTCCACGGGCTTGTGCGATCCTTGTTGTTCGTTCAGACTTCTTTGTCTTCGTCGTCTTATAAAGATCAAGCATCACGGCCGGAATCTGGGGTTTTGTGAGTTGTCAGCACCAATCCTCTCCCTTCTTCCTCAGACTCCTCGAAACAGTGCCGCGAGCAACATCCTGCTTCGCCATGTATCGAATTTGGAACATTTATGGTAAGAAGACAAAGAAGTTACCCTCAAATCTGTCACTAATACGGTGTTCTAGCGCTTGCCGCCATTGGCACCATTGGCGGTATGCTCTTCGGCTTCGACATCAGCTCCATGAGTGCCTGGATCGGGTCGGACCAATATCTCGAGTACTTCAACCATCCTGATTCGACTGAACAAGGCGGCATCACTGCCTCCATGTCGGCCGGATCCTTTGTCGGCGCCCTGGCTGCCGGTATCCTGGCTGACCGACTTGGTCGCCGTAAGGCCCTGATGATCGCTTGCGGCTTCTGGATTGTCGGTGCCGTTGTTCAGTGCTCGGCCCAGAGCGTCGGTCATCTCATTGGAGGCCGCATCATCAGTGGTCTCGCCGTCGGCATCACTAGTTCTCAAGTGCTTGTTTATCTTGCTGAGCTGGCGCCCTCTGATATCCGTGGTCGCGTGGTCGGCATGCAGCAATGGTCCATTGAATGGGGTAAGCCGCAGATTCCGTCTAAACAAAACGCTGTAACTAACAACAAAAGGTATTCTGATCATGTACCTGATCTCGTACGGATGCTCCATCAACATCGACGGCCCCTCTGCATTCCGCATCGCCTGGGGTATCCAGGCCATTCCCGGCTTGGTCCTCTTCATTGGCCTCCTGTTCTTCCCTGAGTCTCCGAGATGGCTCGCAGCGCACGACCGCTGGGAGGAGGCGCACTTCAACCTTGCCCACCTCCACGCCGGCGGTGACATGGACAGCCCCGTTGTCATGGCCGAGATGGAAGAGGTCCGAGAGGCCGTACGCATCGCCAAGGAGTCCAAGGATATTGGATACCTCGGTCTGTTTGGTCCTAAGATCTGGAAGCGCACCATGGTTGGTGTTAGCGTGCAGATCTGGCAGCAGTTGCTGTAAGTTCTCCGGCTCCGGAAAGGAATGAGATGGACAATAAACTGATACCGCAATAGGGGAGGCAACGTGATGCTTTACTACCTCGTCTACATCTTTAACATGGCTGGCATGGTAAGTCCTCGATCTCATCTGAATGTTCGAACAAGAACTAGTAGACTAACGCGAATGACTAGAGCGGCAACGTCGCGCTAACATCGTCCATCATTCAATATGTCATTTTCCTTGTCACCACAGGAGCTGTGCTGCCATTCATCGACCGTCTTGGCCGTAGGTGGCTCCTCATCATCGGAGCAGCCACCTGTGCTGTTCTGCACTTTGCGAGCGGAGCTGTCATGGCTGTTTACGGACACGCCGTCGACAGTGTAGATGGTGAGTCTTCTCCGTATCATGTTTGTTTCCCGAGGCTAACACCGCCCAGGCAACGATATCCTGAGGTGGTCCATCTCTGGCGCACCGGCCAAGGGTGTCATCGCTCTGGCCTACATCTTCGTCGGAGTCTATGGTTTGACTTGGGCCCCTGTAGCCTGGATTTATTGCGCTGAGGTCTTCCCGATGAAGTACCGAGCCAAGGGTGTTGGTTTTTCTGCCGCCGGTAACTGGATGTAAGTGCATAGCTCCCATGAGCTTCTCAGACCGGGTCACTGACATATCCAAACAGCTTCAACCTGGCTCTCGCTTTCTTCGTTCCCCCAGCCTTCACCAACATCCAGTGGAAAACCTACATGATCTTCGGGACGTTCTGCGTTGCCATGACCTTCCACGCCTTCTTCACCTACCCGGAAACGTCGAGGAAGACGCTCGAGGAGGTCGATCTTCTGTTCGAAGCAAACGTCCCCGCATGGCGCAGCGCCTCGGCCGGTGTGACATTCGAGGAGAAGGTCGAACAGGCCAAGCGGACTGGAGGCCTCAAGGGTCTCGAGGAGGATGAGGAGAAGGCCGCCCACGCCGAGACTGCTTGATTGAGCAGTATTGTGAGAGTACAGAGGAGGGTTCCTCAATAGGACTATTGTTGGGAGATTTTCAGGGTCCCTATTTTGAGCACATTCAGATGAATACACACATACAATCCACCTACCGCTGTAGTTGTCCGTTGCTATTGATATCTCCATGTTTTTGAGGCCATCTGCACTCTCATCCCACCCCACCAAGTTTTGACCTTAGTGGATCCGGGGGGGTCAAGGATCAGCCCATATCCGGATAGATGCTAACTTTCAGCACTGAGAACCGCAAACAAGTTACTGGAATTTATCTGACGCAGGGAGTTTCTGGGGACAGAATCAAACTGAGAAGAAGAGCCATTGTTACCTTACACGTCAGGTCTTTGCCCGCGGTGCACGCAATTGAGTCACCAAGATCACAGCTGGTTACGTAATCCCGATCCCGCATGGCATGCCCCTCACTAAGCCTAAACGGGCGGCCTGGAAAAAATCGACCCCCACCGCGGGGAGCCAAGGGCGCCGGGAGCGGGGCCAATTTTTGCCGGGTGAAGCTCTGCTGAGGCCGAGCAACGCTTCTGTGACTCAGAAACGAGAAACGTTCATCTATTAAACGTTCGATTCCCCGAGATAGCTTCTGAGAGTGCTTCGATCTGAGATTATACCGCCTCATTTTCTCTGTTAATCGCCAGATTGGTAAGCATGAAGCTCCCCTTGTTTAGTCAATTGTCCTTTTTCTCCCCTCGTCGTCTTGGTCGTTCAGCGGTGAGCTTGCGCATTGGCTCAACTCTACTTGTTTCCTTTTTCCTGTCGTCCTTCTCCCGTCTTTCTTCTCTCCTACAACATCACCACTGCAGATCAAGTCCATCCTACGCATTGAATCCAATTGACTCACCGATACCGAGTTCAATTGACATACAAAGCCCACTCGCTAACCGTACTTCGGGAGCATAGTTAATCGCAGCCATGTCCGCATACCCTCCCATCCTCCTCCGTGCCGAGCAGAAGCCGCTCGAGCATCGATCCTTCTCGCCCGCCGTTATCAAGACTCTGATCGACGCCGGATACCCATCTCTGTCGAGCGCTCCTCCACCGACCTCAACTTCAAGCGCATCTTCGAGGATGCTGAGTACGAGGCTGCTGGCGCGACTCTCGTCCCCAGCGGCGTTTGGCCCGATGCTGCCCCCGGCACCATCATCCTTGGCCTCAAGGAGATCCCCGAAGAGGACTTCCCTCTCAAGAACTCGCACATCACCTTCGCCCACTGCTATAAGACCCAGGCAAACTGGGATAAGGTTCTGAGTCGATTCCCCCGTGGTGGATCTACTCTCTACGACCTTGAGTTCCTCGTCGACGAGGCCGGTCGCCGAGTCAGCGCTTTCGGCTACCACGCCGGCTTCACTGGGGCCGCGCTGGGAATCAAGACTTGGGCTTGGCAGCTGACCCACCCTGGTGAGAAGCTCCCTAGCGTGGCAACCTTCACCGAAGGTCGCGGATATTACCTCAACGAGGACGAGCTTGTCAACCAAATTCGGGAGGACGTCGCCGTTGGCGAGAAGGCCCTCGGGCGCAAGCCCACTGCCATGGTTCTCGGTGCCCTTGGCCGATGCGGCTCTGGCGCTGTTGACCTGTTTATCAAGGCCGGTATCCCTGATGAGAACATCACGCGCTGGGACTTCGAAGAAACGAAGGACCGAGAGGGCCCCTATGAGGAGATTGCTCAGCACGACATCTTCCTCAACGCCGTAAGTACCAGCATACTAGAAAATTCCCTTGCTCGACTAACTAGCAGCCAGATCTACCTCTCCAAGCCTATCCCCCCCTTCGTCAACGACGAGCTCCTAGCCAAGCCCGGCCGCAACCTGAGCGTCGTGACAGACGTCTCCTGCGACACTACCAACCCTCACAACCCCATCCCCATCTACTCCATCAACACCACCTTCGACGAACCCACCGTCCCGGTCATCGTCAAGGATGACCAAAACTCGGCCCCTCTCTCCGTCATCAGCATCGACCACTTGCCCTCGATGCTGCCCCGTGAGGCCAGCGAGTCCTTCAGTGAGGGTCTCAAGGAGTCTTTGCTGAGCCTGAACGAGCGCGCTACATCCCGTGTGTGGGCGGACGCCGAGAAGCTGTTCAATGAGAAGGTGGCACTGCTCCCCGAGGAGCTGAAGGTCAAGGAGGTTTAAAGAGTTTAGATTTGATTTGGGTTACGGGCTGGTACGCTTAGTCCGGGATTAGACGCTGTAGAGCAACACAGCATGCGCATGATGCCTCTTGGTACGCGTTCACACAGAAGTCCTTGAGTGCCGGCGTTTCGTTTCACTCTGTGATCGGTGAACTCATGTTGCGTTATACAGTTATGTGCGTATTTGATGGTCTCCAGCCCTTTGGCCTTGTAGTTCGTAGTGCAATCACTGGTGCGCCCATGCCACGCCTTGTCAATCGTTAACGGGTGTTGATATTTCGCACCTACAAAGGCATCGCCAGCGGCTGCGCCTACAGCAGCACCAGGTTATCGTACAGCACATGGGAAAAAAGCTTCGACTCTTACTCTCGATGACGTCAAGCAGGACATCAAGATGAACAGACAGCTGCAGGGACTTGGGGGCTTCATCAGAGCGCGCATTTATCCCAATCCGCTCCAAGAATGTGGCTACTCTATAGGCACGGCCTGGGAATTAATTTCCTCCATGACCTCAAAGCCCGGAATCCCGGTTTCTGCATAATTCTGGCAATTGGTGGGCACAGGTACTTTTCGTGAGCCGGCGAGTGAAGCACAAATAAACGCTTCCTTGGCATTGGTATGCAGTTCAAGGTGTCATTGTCGACGCCCACTTACTTACCTTTTTAGCTAGATAGCAAGATCTACACTACTGCACATATCAATTCAAAGACATCTCGACCGTTCGCTCAGCAGCATGTCTCAAGTCGATTATTAATTCAATTCATGATTACATCAGCGCATCGAGTCTATTCTCACTTACCGCCTCCACTGAAACCCCAGAACTGCCCGTCTATGTCCGTTAACGCCGTTACGAGCTCACTATTATAAATCATCACAGACTCACGAACTCAATCGACGAGCTCACCATATTGCTCCTTGAACACTTGCACCCTTAACCTCACAATCCACATCATTATGGCTTCTCTTGCAAAGACAATCGTGGCCACGGGCGTATCGTCCGGCCTCGTAAGCACAATGCCCAATCCCGTGCCCCAAACATCGCTCTAACATTCAGTGTGCCAGGGCTTCGAAGCCATCAAGCAGCTGCTCGAGCAGACGCAGTCGTACAAGGTTATCCTCGGCGCGCGCAACACGTCGAGCACTCAGGCTGCGTTCGATGGCTTGCAGTTCGACCGGGCTGCCAGTGGCGTGACGGTGCTGCCGCTGGACTTGTCGGATCTCAAGGGCGTCAAGTCGTTTGCGGAGCAGACGCTGGCCAAACTGGGCCAGGACAAGATCGACTACTTGTTGCTGAACGCTGGAATCAGCAACGGCGCCGAGGAGCCTGGGCCGAATGGCTCCAAGTGGTGCGAGGCGTACATCGTGAACCATCTCTGTACGCAATGCAGTCCCAATCTTATTGTCGAGTCCCTCTAGCTGACCCAGTGCCACGACTGCAGCACAACACTATCTCGTCCATCTTCTTCGAGAGAAGCTGGTAGAGTCCAAGTCTCGCATCGTGTTCGTCTCTTCCGGCGCGATCCGAAACGTTCCTGATACCAGTAAGCTGCGATTTCGCACCCTTGATTCCTGGTCAGCATTGCTTACCCCGCGCAGGTGTCCTCGACAACGACCTCAAGGGCGGCTCGGGCGTGTCTGGACGATCCATCTATCCGCAGTCCAAGTTCACACAGCTTCTGGGTGCGCATTGGTGGCGCCGCCAGCTCGCGGGCACGAACGACATCGTCGCGGTCTCGCCGGGCCTGATCCCCAACACGGGCATCGGACGAGGCAGTGGGATGAAGCTAACTATCGACATGGCCGACGCAAAGTCGGTCCCGGAAGGTCGTCAACACCGAGTACTCGTGTAAATATGACAATGCTGACAGTGGATAACAGGCGCGCAGAGCATCCTCCGAGCGTTTACGCGCACCGATTTGCCCGAGGACCCGGAGCGAATTTTCCTGACGAGCTGGGGCGAGTGGTGGGAGAAGAGCGTGTATGAGAACAGTCTGGATAAGAGTCTCCAGGATAAATGGTCTCCCAGCAAGGAGGATATTGAGAGGGATGAGGGTGTTTCCGCCTAGAGGTTTAATGATCGAAGGAAAACATGAAGGGTGAGGGGAGTATCATGGTTAACAGTCCACGTCTCAATGCACTCACAAGCTGCGTATCACTTCACAGACACCTGGCCAGCCACCTTTGGGGGTCTTGAAACGACTGAATGGTTTGGCAAGCTAGACCGGCACAATTACGTATTATTGGCGACTGGGAAAAATGAAATTGAGCCAGACCACTGCCTATTCATTATTAGCCACGAGCGCAAACAAAGATTTTCGGAAGACTGTGTCGCTTGTGCTCTTCCTGTTGTGGCTCTCCCCACGAATTGTCAGCGGGAGGTAACATCGAGTGAGATCCCTTTCCAGTCTTAGCTACCGCGACAAACTCTTCAAGAGAGGTGAGATGAAGTAAGACAAGCGACGCCCAAAAGAAGTTTACGCTGAAAGCATGGCTCGGCCGCCGTAGTTGGGAGGGGATATCTACGAGATGACACGCTGCGCTTACAGGACAACACCCTAGATTGAGTTTTACGCGAACCGCTGAGATACTGGGGCACGAAGGCGGGTAATTTGGTGACGGGTGTTGCACCAAAATCCAGCCGAAACCAACAACTGTATTTAATTGTTTGAGCTGAAAACCCTCCGATATGAGACGGAACGGAAAGAACAGCAGCGAGGCGGTCTAGCAGACGAGGCAGCTCTTCAACCGGCAGAGGATTCCGCAATATGCACATTGTGACTCAAGTGCCTATCCTAAGTGGTGGGTGGGTGCCTGTGGCTAAACGGAGGCGAGGAGAATTACCCCGAGTCCTCGTCAGCATCGCATGTAGGCTTGCGGCAGAGAGCTCCAGCCATTGGGCGAGTGCTTTGAAAAAGGGTTGACCTCTAGGTAGTGTGTGGCTGTCTACGCGCGTTACTGGATAGACGAATAAATAAGGGGATGTTGTGAACAAACAGCCTGAACGGATGACCTCCGCCAAGAGAGCAACGCGGCGTATCTCGCGATACCAAACAAATGCGCCTCGTCACATCGTTCCGTGGACGCGGTTTGAGGGGGTGTTTTCGGACGAATCTGAGGCCGACGTTGGAACATGTCGTCGTCATCGATCCAGGCGGAGATTGACAGCGGTAAAGGAGGGAGGGGCTAAGCTTATACAGGGAGCAACCCCCATTACCTACTGAATGGGGTTTTAGTTTGGGGCTTCTTTCACCATCACGCCGGTTTGGATCGATTTGATGGATCTCATCCTCGGCCATCTTTCTGATCTTTCCCAGTGGAAGTTGAAACACCCAGGCAACGGCGCCCCCTGATTGGCCACGTCGCTCGCACTCGCACTCGCTAATCCTCAGTCAGGTGACGACTCAGGGACTGAATCCACTGAAGCATGGCGCCGTTCAGCCCTGCAGCCCCCCAGCCGATCACTATAACACAGCCCCCGACCCACTGAACAAACACTCCTTCCAGTGCTCACGGACCGGCCCCGCGGGCCTGAAGAAAAGGGCACTTTTCCGCAAGCAGGTACACAAGCGAGTGCGAGCCGAAGACCCGGGCTAGCATCCATGATGATTTGATGGTCGCAGGGGGGCGAGACACATCAGCAGCGGCATGCGGCATGCAAGGTGGACAACTTAAAATTTAATCGAATGCGAGAGGGAGGAGGTTACGAATATTGTATTTGTCGTTGTATTCGTATTGGCCCATGTACACATATATATCTCCAAGGCTTCCCTTCTCTAGATCCCCAGCTGGCAGACCAACGCCACGATACGGACACAAACACCAACACGCAAACATCAGAACCACCCATCGGACAAGGGACCGTCTTCATTCTATGCTCATTTTACCTCCTCGTCCTTTACAACCTCTACTCTGAATCGTCATCATGTCCTCCGATCAGCAACCGCCCGGCAACCTCGTCATCTTCGGCCCCGATGGCAACTGCACCCTCGACCTCTGCGACCTCCAATGGAGCGTCTACAAGTACCAGCCCAGCCTGGCCGCCAACATCACCTTCATCGTGCTCTACGCCATCGCCATGGGCGTCCACATCTTCCTCGGCTTCCGCTGGAAAGCCTGGTGGTTTATGGTCTTCATGATCCTCGGCTGCCTCGTCGAGATCATCGGGTACATCGGCCGCATCATCATGCACTACAACCCCTTCTCCTTCCCGGGCTTCATGATCCAGATCGTCTTCGTCACCAGCGGACCTGTCTTCTACACCGCCGCTATTTACGTGACCTTGGCCAAGACGTGAGCATCCTCGCCCTCAAATGTCCAGCAAGTAACCAGCTCAACTAACCGCCCATCCAGCATCGAATACCTCGCGCCCGAACTCTCTCGCATCAAGCCCAAGCTCGTCTGGTGGATTTTCATCCCCGCCGACATGATCTGCCTGACCCTCCAAGCCGCTGGCGGCGCCCTGTCCACCGTGAGCGAGGGCTCCAGCCAAAACGGCGTCGACATCGCCATGGCTGGTCTCGCGCTCCAGGTCGCTGTCCTCGTCCTCTTCTGCGCCTTGCTTGGCGACTACCTGTTTCGGTACTTCCGCTCAAAGCCTGCTGGCTCCCTCACCCTACGCATGCGACTCTTCCTCGGGTTCCTGAGCGCCGCCGTCATCATGATTCTCGGCCGGTGCGCTTACAGGTGCTACGAGCTGAGCGAGGGATACCAAAATTCTACTGTCATCACCGACGAGGCCCTGTTCATCGGCCTAGAGGGAGTGTAAGTTCGAATCTTTTCCTGCCCGAGATGCCCACTGACCTTCGGAACAGCCTCATTGTCATTGCAGTCTTCTTCTTGTGTATAGGACACCCTGGATTCGTCTTCAACGACAAGACCATCATCAACTCGCGTCATATGTCCGATTCAGATGCCCAATTCGAGTCAAAGTAATCCCTTGCAGGGGCATACTTGATAGTGTTTGACACGTTTTGTTACATCTCATATTCCTTGGGCCAGCCATTGATCATTTTGGTACAGGCTTTTGGCGATCTACTGTTGATAAATCATGGGCTATAGAAGAGCGACTACCCTTTCTTTTGTTGCTGTTTTCTCTGTAATTAATTCACAAAATAACCCTACGCTTTGGAGTATCCATGCTCAAGTCGGCGCTATCCCTTTGTTTCCCTCTCGCTCACAGATCTGCCTTGCCCTGCACGTTGAAGGACGGCACCGGACGTGTCTCTGTGCAACCGCACCAACACGCCTGATCACAGCCACTATGCCCCGTGCTTCGCTGAAGTTTGCCCCTACCATCACAGTGATAACCATAGGGCCGACTTTGACACCAACCGTATCCCCAGGCGCACGATGCTCCGCAAGGCTCCTGCGTCGATTGCGGTCTCGAATCGATCTTCTCCGTGGGGTTGGACCCTTCCACACGCGACGCCATGTATCGACAGCTGCAGTTTTCCTCGCACTCCTTGTGAACCTGGTCCTTGAAGAGGTTGGCCGTCGTGTCGCAGCGGTAGTTGTAGGGTGGATCTCGACAGTAGATCATGCCGGGGAAGCACGACGCCGGGTTGAGGACGGGCGTCTTGCAATCGTACATGGCCCAGACGCCGCTTCCTGTTGCCAGAACGAGGGAGACTATGACTCGAGTCAGGAAAATCAGTGGCATGCGGGGAGGCTTTTGGGGTGCCTACTGAGGATATTGTGCTTCATGGTGATGGCGAATGCTGATTATTCGTAAGTAGGTGTTCAGACGTGTTCGGCGCGTGGGGTTTTCTTCAGCAAGGTGTCGAGTCAAAGGGAAAGAACATCCCTCGAACCAACTTCCGAAGAATAGGAACTTCAAGCGCATTGATTTGAGCTCGGTGAGCGAACCGCGTGGCATGATGACACGACGCCCAAAGCTGAAATTCACTGTGTGACAACAGTGTTGTCTTGGTCGCACATTGCGGCTCTTTGTACATGTTCACTGTCTTCAAACGGGTACACATTTTATCTCGTAATCACAACCATGGCAGAGCTGGGTAATCTGGATTTCTCGTATCAGGCTGCTCGGGAAGGTAGCTCCTCGGTTGTTTGCACTACTCACAAGACGAAGCAACTTTGAAGATTGCTTGAACCATTTTTATCGCCTCCTGGGTGTATTGCTTCTATTTTCAGTTAAGACTAGGTATCGTTGGTAATCTAGCATACCGCGAATTTGAGTCATGAGTACTCCTAGCTACCCCCGTGTCATGCCGTCAAGAAGTCACCACTCCGTACCAAGGGCTCACCAATCCCCTGAAAGCCCACCTTAAATCTCGAGAGAACTTTCGTATTTCGAACGGCTACGATACTGCATTTGGGGCACTCTCAGAGTATGATTTGATGTCTCTTTATTCCCCTGCACGTTTTATCTGATCGTTCACCTCCTCATTTACTCTCCTGAAATATGGTTAAGGTATTGATTGAAGGTTGAAGACGTCAGTAACCAAACCCTATTTGTAGTATTTTAGCCGTTGTCAATATCATCAGATAGATCAAGACAAGGCAGTAGATAATACAGTACGATGCTATACCCAGCACAGTCAATCCCAATAACTTAAACACAGCAAGCTTTCTCGGTATTATCATCATAGAAGAACTACATAATCTTTATCAAGTGCCTTTTCTGGTTCGTTTGCCAGTCATGCCCTTTCCAGTTATCCAGACTAACCATTCCTATCCGTGTGTAAGTCCTTCCAGACAAGTCTCCCTCGGGCTTTTTCATAATGAGAGCTAGCGGAACATCATTGTCCGCTCGGTATCCAATAACCAAAACGTGATACTCAGAACCTTTCTCTTCCCACTCCACTCCCCCAAGTCCAGCATCCATCCAGACTTTGTTTCTCTCGGAAGAAGTTTCGTCTTTGCGCATAACAACCAGTTCCATAACCACACTGCCATCCGGATCAGGTTTCGTCTGAGCTACCCTCGTAGCCATGGACACGGGAATTATGTACCCTTCAACATCAAGAGTTGCCCCACTCGTGACTGTGCCATATGGATTGGCGGTTGCTGGGGACGCATTTGCGCCTCTCACATCCCAGTCTGAGACAAGGTCACTCCGAGTCTCAAAGCGATATAAAATCGGTGACGAGATTGAGGCCCATGACCAAGTTGGCGCGCCTACGTCTTTAATACGGTAGCTTTCGTGGTTCCATGTCCCCCCTTGATACTTGCTTGAATTCTCATTGATCTCAGGCTTCCAGGAAGCTTGCCTAAGCGGATTGATCCAGATCAAGTCATGTGCCAGATGCTGTCGCCATAAACCGGCGAGATAGTCATCTGCTGGAACCCTGAATGTAGCCGCGAGACTCGATAGCGCAGGAAGACGGTCCGTCGCATATGTCAAGCGTCGGAAAGTGAAATCCTCGACTAATTCCTGCCAAGTCTTGAACGCTGGATCGAACGCTTTAGCACCTTGATTATTCAAGATGCTGTGGAAGACACCCTTTGGTGAACGGCTCCCCATAGGGTATCCGCAAGAACATTCGTATGACTCTCCACACTCCCATCCGAGCTCAGCGCTTGTAAAGTGTACAACACGTCTCGAAAGGATTCTTTCTTGGAACACCCACGCCCTGTCGTTAAGACAGCTCTCAGCTTCGGAGGCGTAACAGGAGCGCGCTAGCGCGGTCTCATCCTGGTATTGCTTCCTTCCAGGGATGGGCCACCTTAGCCTCACAAAGATCTGGTACGAAACACCAGCTTCGTCAACATGTCTGAACTGGCGGGCTTTCGGACGACTAGCAGTGTACTTATGCGTCATAAATAGCCCTACACCTGCATGTGATGCCAAATCTGCAGCGAGGGTGATGTACGCATTAGCATATACGTCTACCATGCGGCTTGATTCTGTAACCCAATCTTCGCGATCATCTTGAACAATACAAAGTGAGTCAATCCAGAGGTAGCGTAAGCCTAGAGCGCGGGTTACCCTGATGGCATCGTGAAAGGTTGCAGGAAAGGCCGCAAGCGGGATTCGCTCGCAGTGCTCTTTCATATTGGACCGAGTGGTGGTGAGAGTTTTGGAGACTGTCTCCGAAGAACCCCAGCAGTGGCTGAGGGCAGCAAAGCGACCCGTTCTTCCTTGGCTGATGCAGAGTTTGGGATCACAAGAAGAGTCACCCACATCAATGACACGTGAGGGTAGCTTCATGTTCGCCTCCGTGTCGACTTCCGCTATAACACAGTCGTGATCCAAGCTGCATTTCTGAATCCAAGATTGGATCAAGGGAACAGAAGATTCGAAGGTTGGAGGCTCGAGTTCGAGATCGAGCTCGACCGGTAATATCCCCCATGGGGTATCTAATGTAGTTTAGTAAACACTAGTCTTTTGTAATGATGTCATGCAAAGCTTACCCTGCGTTGTGTAAGGGTATAGCCGGTCTAGCCCTCCAGAAGAGTGACCGTTCCCATCGTAGCGCACAAGAACAGATAGGCATCCTCGCTGGACGTCAACAATGATTTTCTTAGAATCCTTTGGCGTTCCCACTATGAATATTTTCTGTATGAGGCCACATCCAAGACACCCATTGACAGCAGACTGTTGCAGGGAGTCCCAGTCGATACGGATCTCTGCAGGCGCTTGCTCCCACCACTTGCTGTCATCAACCAAGGTGATATCAGCGCAAGTATCACAAGTCATAGCTGCAACACCACAAAATCCAAGGTTAACTGAAGAGACCGCCACTAACCCAAAATGTTGGGCACCTCCTGCTTATAAATCTGCAGACTTTAGGCACAATGAGGCCATCTTCCCAGGTTGTCCCACATATTGCTATTGTTGAAGGCGGTCAGCCAAGATGTCACGTGCGGGTCGTGGCAGTAGACATCTTTCAGTCAAGCAACATCTATACCAACGCATTCATGGAATGGGATGGAAAGGAAAGGAACAATCCGTTCCTGTCGAGGACTCCTCCGGCGATACCAGTCAACGGATGTCTCCTTTTCCGGGAGGGAAGGTGATTCAACTAACTACATCAACATGCTACAAGCCCCTTGAAATTCCAAGAGCACTTTCCATTTCGAACGGGTGCGATGTGTTACTTGGGCACTTGCGGACCATGACTCAATATTCTTTATTGCCACTCCCATTTGCGTCTAAGCATGCGTCAGTCTGTCTAGTATTCAGAGACCTTGATGGTTACGTTTGGATACTCAAGCTTTCCGACTGGCCAAACTTTCCAAATTTCAATATAACCTAAACATCAAAGATTTCCGGTACAATCATCAATGTGCACCCATCAATCAAAACGAACCTAAAATGAACACTGACATATAAAGCTTGTCCTCCCTCAAAATTTCCCACAGTACAGCCTTGACTTTCACTTTTTGGATACATAGAAACGAAACGATGGGTAAACGCACTCTTCAGCAACGTGATACGTACAGCAGAAAGAAACTCAAGACTGCCCATCTAGTTTCCCGTATTGGGACGAAGGTCACCCCAGCCAAGCATTCATGGTATTCGTTACCTCCAGAGATCCGTCTATTTATATTGGAACTCTCCATCGCTGAACATGCCGGTAGCAAAGTTGAGGCAGCTCAACGCCAGAAGCAACCCAGTGTTGCTCTTTTCACCACTGTATGCTGGGATTGGCAATGCTTCTTCGAACAGCTTACCTTTCGACGACTTGTTCTCGATGTGTCAGCCCTGCCTGCGTTTTCCAAAGCCGTTAGGGGACATAACGCAATCAGGCTGAACTACATACACTATATATGGCTTCGTATTAAGCTCCTTGACTATACTTGTCTTAGCTGCAGCAAGCCGGAAAACGGAGCCACCATTGCTCGGTACGTGACGTTCACTTTGATCTTTGACCTCAATACCACTGACTCTCTCAAATCAGCAACAACCGAATCTTCACGTCCGCTATAAGAAGTCTTCTAAATGCGCTTTCGTCTTGGGACCCCAAACATGGTCGGGGAGGATTGACACTGGAGATTAGCGCCCACTCGCCTGGTGATATGACCCACTGTTTCCGGGACTTCAAAATGGATGACGACTATCCTTTCCAATTGGAGGAGGATTTGAAAAGACGCCCTGGTCTTTTGGAATATCACCGACAAAAGTCCACAGAGAGCCAAATAACGCAGACCACTCACAGACAAACCCACCGGACTATTGGTCAATATCAGCGGCTTCGAGGAACGCCTCTCGAACTGAGGCCATGGAAATTGAAGGATAAGAGAGGCCGCCAAAACCCCATGCCAACCCTTGCAAAGGCTCCAATTGTAAAAGGCCTTCGCATACGCCGGCAATTCTGCAGAGACCTTGCGGTTACAACGCTTGCCAAGATCTTTCAACAAAGCCTGATAGCAGTGAACTGGTTTCGATTCGAAACACGAACAGCTATTACAGCCGAAGACCAGCTGGCTTTCTTGGATGGTATGGAAATTATCTTCTACCTATTTGAGGAAATTCTGTGACAAGCATAACTAGCTGACACTTTGGCACAGATTTTCAAAAACACTTAGTACCTGTTTTTCCTCGAAGTCTCGAGCGCTTCTACTTCAACCAGTGGCCAAAATGGAACATACGTCCTAAAACAATACCCTCTAAAGACGTGGTCTCGTCCTTTGCGAGAGTGGTGGCGACGTCATGTTGCCGTTTGACTGAGTTCTGCTCGACTTGGCAGTTCGATACTTTGAAGTTTTTCCGACAATTTGGCCTAGGTAGGAAACGACTGGGATCTGCATCTCTCAAATGTGCGAAGCTAGAACTTCTTTGCCTCAGGTGTAAGAGACTTCGCCCATATACTAGCCAGGAGCTTGTTACTCGTCTGCTAATAGCGGCGGGCAGAGCAGCCAAATCTATGCCTAAATTACGTGTTATGGAGATATGGAATACTGGTCCTGGATATGCTTACTTATTCCGATATACCCTCGATCACTACAATGCTACAATAACCTGGAGATGCGCTGGGAAACATTGGCGTCTGACATTCGAAGCTATCGGGGCCTGGGTCATCACTGCTTCACGCCAGACACACCGGCAGCTTTCCGTGGAGATAGATCCATTCCCGGGGCCACGAGAGGTCTTGGGGCTCGGTGGGAGATGCATATATCGGCACTTGGTGCTATGGAGACTAGTCTTTGATCCAGTCACCCTAGAACAACTCGAGGCAGAGATGTTACTGAGAGGGGATACATAGGGGTCTACGGTTATTTTTACCATCAATCAAATGTATGTATTACTATCTAATCAACTCTATACATCATAAGCAGAGCATCAGTATCTGGGCCAACTTCATCTGGAGTTTAAGACAACTCATTGATCGTTTTAAGCTGGCTGAATGTACTTTGTAAGAGAGTGTTTCATAGTGTCCGAGGGAACTAGGTGCTGAAATGGGTATCAATCTGTCTCTGTATGAGAATCCAATGCAATAAAGTCGAAGGTTGATGCCTCACCAAGTGTCAAGTATTGTACTTTATAGAAAGATTTGTTGATGAGGTCATACAAACCACCAGTCAGTTCTGAGCACGCTGGACACCCCTTCTAGTGACTATCCATTAGCTGACCAGCTGGCCACAGCCTCCTTTTTCTATTATCACAACCCATGGATACACCCACTTGGGCGCTGAGATATTAGACCTTAGGCACTGAGACCTCAGGCCATAACCCTTAACCTTTTAGCGTTAGCTTAGGCACTATTAGATATATGTTTAGGACTATACTTAGGATACTAGCCGGAGATGGCATAGTGAACAAGTTGGGAGGCCTTGTCTTTCACTGAATTCAGCACGAGTCTAAAGTAGAAATAAAAATGAAGAGGTGAAAGGTTCTGGTGTTGACTACATGTACATCAAACCTGAATTACGCAAGGGCGATCACTTCTTTATCGTAGATATATGCCGTAATAAGTTGCACTCCATTGGTGTCAGTCTCGTCAAGAACATACTGCTGGATGTAGGACATCTAGCGTTATATGCCAACAGTAAAACAAGAGTAATATTCGAAAACGCAGAATAAGCGAGGAGGTCAAGGATCAGATAAAAGCGTGCATAGGAAGGAATAACATGGGTGTATGAGACGTATGGATTGTTGACAACACAACGCAGTCAATATCAAGGGCGACGAGCATCACATTATTTCTCAACCCAGAATGATCAAATCACAGCCTAGTTCTAGGACTTTAGTCAAAAGAGATGGAAATGTGGTATTCGTGCTCAATTCTCAAATTCAATGCACTTTCGAGTTCGGGTATGCGAGGGAGGCCTTCGGGTTACCTCGACACGACAACCGCTCAGCTTTATCCGCCGTTGGAGAGGTGGCTAGCCGGCTGGTCACGCAGAATATGGCCAATTGACTACATAATTGCGGGAACCACCGTCTATCTTGATCTGTTGGTGGGATTCTGTAATTGGCTGATCGTCCTCTCACCTAAGACAACTCATATAAATCCTTCCAAAACAAAATATCTTGTAGTAGTTCCTCGGGAAGATCGAGTCCTGCAAAATTTTCCCGTCTTGGGGTCCGGATGTCGACATGGATTTCGCTAGCCGTCTTCCAACTGAAAAACCCCGCCATTTCCCAATCCACAAGACCAACAATCCTATCGTCGTTGACAATAGTATTGGAAGGGGTGAAATCATTGTGCATAAGACAACAGTCTCCGTCTTGCTTCTCATCTGAAAATATCATGTCCTTTTCCAGGCTTTGAATTCCCCTGTGCTCGATAGGATCGGAATCTGGTATGACGTACGAGGGGGAATTTTGCTCAGGCTCGGGCTTTACTTGGGAAAGCTGTCGCAGAATTTGCCGAGCTTGGTCTTTAAAGTCCTGCTTCTGAATCTTGGAGATGTACTGCCATGCAACGTTTAGGCCGACTCCAGGTATTCTCTCCTGGATGAAGACAGGATGATCTTTGATCTGAAGAGATATAGATAGTTAGTAACAGTGAGCGAACAGTAAGATATTAACAAACCCACCTTTCCAGCGAAGTAAATTGATGGAACTTTCACATCCTTGAGAAATTTCTTAGCCAGGGCGGTCGCCGCAACCTCGTTTGCATCTGCAAATGAGTAGTCCCGGCTTGAACGTCGGCCTTGTAGAGTCCCCTGGAGGTGGCTTGACTTAACGATGACTTTTCCGACGGCGAAGACATCACGACCACCATCTGTGTTCTCGTAAATTCTGACGGCCGGCGTACAAAGATCCAAGACAACAGAAGTCCAGTACTCGATGAACTCTGGCTCAGTCGACGTGGGGGAGTACTCGGCAGGCTCTTCCGACTCAGTCGACGTAGGGGAGTGCTCAACGGGCTCTTCCGACTCAGTCGACGTAAAGGAGTGCACAATGGGCTCTTCCGACTCAGTCAACGTAGGAGAGTGCTTAATGGGCTCTTCCAACTCAGTCGACGTAGGGGAGTGCTCAACGGGCTCTTCCGACTCAGTCGACGTAAAGGAGTGCTCAATGGGCTCTTCCGACTCAGTCGATATAGGGGAGTGCTTAATGGGCTCTTCCAACTCAGTCGACGTAGGGGAGTGCTCAACAGGCTCTTCTAACTCAGTCGACGTAGAGGAGTGCTCGATGGGCTCTTCCAATTCAGTCGACGTAGGGGAGTGCTCAACAGGCTCTTCTAACTCAGTCGACGTAGAGGAGTGCTCGATGGGCTCTTCCAACTTAGTCGGCTTTGGCTTAGGGGGGTCAGGATGGAAATCGTCAAGCTTGGGACAATAACGACCGTAAAAAGGAACGTCGGCGTAGCGATCGTGAGGAGGGATGTTGTCCGGATCCGCGTCATATGGGTTGAATTCAGTGTATTGCATGTTGGACTCAGTTGAATTGATGTTTTTTGCAAGTTATGACGGGTATGAATGCCTCCTTTTGATTTATTAGGTGACAAAAGACAAGTACGTCCGTACGCCTGTTGCTGGCGCGCTGTGTGTTGGCTCAATTTCAGGGGTGGAGCTCAGTGTAACGAATTGGATTAGGGGATACCACCGACTTGCCGGCGCAACCTCCTAGGCGGTCAACCCTGGCACCAACAGCATCACCGTGAAGCGAATCAGATGGTAGTTGTGGGGACTCGATTTAGGCTGATAATGCAGGACGTTTCGTGAGCTTCTGGATACATGCAATTAGTAGAGCGGTGTTGGTCGAAGTCTTCAGTTGACTATTCTCATTCGAGGACCTAGATACCAAGGTCTATACCGTGTTGGTTATAAGTGGTGAGCACGTCCGATTAGTTGCAAGTGATGTTGCCGCCAGCGTTGAAGATGGATAAGTAGAACCAACACTCCAGCCTCAATGATGTCGGTCTCAATTGTAAGAACAAGTGTCTCTTACTGAGAAATTCAAGTGTAAGGTCATCATCCCTCGCTGTTTGCAGCCATCGGAGAAACACTAGAGCTCACCACAACTATCCCTTTCAACTCTTCAACAATCACACTCTCGACTTTCTTACCTACGAAATTACATTACCTCTTTTCCCCATCGCCTGGGAGTTGAATCAACATGGCTTCTCGCAGTATTGTTTGCAACAATTGGTTCAGAACAAGTACGGGATGATCGCACGTCTGTCCTAGAGGCGCCCGGGCTAGGGTCGAGTCGAATGACCTCGGTAATCACGCAACTGAAACTGTTCCCTGACTTTTCACCGAACTCTAAGTAACTCATTGAAACCGCCAAGGCGAGTTTCCCATTGTCGTTGATAAATATGGTGCGGCTGTTAACCTTCACATAGCCCACTTTGCCTCAAGTGATGGATTATGATGACGCTGTTGGCTGGTCGTCATTGGGGGAGGGGGAGGTGATATCCTGACAGTAAACCGTACAGCTCAATCTTCACTGTGTCAATGAACGATTAAGTATAATGGTGGTTCAAAGTGAGCGTAGAGTGACACAGCGAAAGCACAGAGGATGTGAGCTTAATATTCCATGTCCAACAGCATCAATATCGTAAATTGCATTCTTGAGACCCCACACAGTAAAACTGATATGGAAGCTACATACCGGGCGCTTATTTCCTCCTTCGTTCATTCGTGAGAGAGTGTGGCAATGATGGAGGGTGTTGGCACGCACCTGCAGGTTTACATCGATCAGCAGTCCGACAATCACCTGAAAGCCATGCACCGTCCTTAATGCTATTTGGATATCCAAACTCCGTCCACACTACTAGTTCGCTTATAAACTGTCACCAAGATGAGTACTATTCGTATAAAAGAGAGGACTGTAGGATAATAAGAACTAGGAGTTGTAAGTACACGGAAACGAGTGACGAGATCAGCTCTTAGCGAGGAGCCCCCCTTAGTTAATTATTTCTAAAGGAGCCTACGCCAAATTAAGAAGGTGGCGGACATCGCTGGGGGTGACCACAAGTCCATACCCGACGTTAACACATTCGCTCCGTCAATGTCAGGAACAACTATGACCGGATCTGATTATGGGAACTGCCGATCATTTGTTGGCGGGGTTTATTTAATCGGCTAGCCTTCCCCTCACTTACAACATTTCACTCTTACGGGACACAAGTACCCAAGCAGACGGTCGCAATGCCATCAAAGCCATCTTTCGACTCCCTTCCGCTCCGCAAGGACGGCCCCCACGGCAACGCGTGGGGTCTTTTCGGCGACGGCGATGAATGTGGCATGCTCAACCTCTTGACTCCAGAAGTCGTAGCCAAAGCAGCATCGGAGATCCGCGACGGAACGCGAGTCTCGACGGACTGGCCGCTGGACCGCATGTCAAAGCCTTGCTTCGGCCGGGCCCCCTTCACGCACACTATCAAGACCAAGACGCCTCGGTCTGTCAATGACGACTCGTTGGCGTTCAATACGCAGAGCAGCTCGCAGTGGGATGGGTTCCGGCATTATGCGTATCAGAAGGAGAAGCTTTGGTTCAACGGCAGGACGCTTGATGATCTGTTGACGACAAGTGTTATTGGCACTCAAGCGTGGGTCGAGAGGGGAGGCGTTGTCGGCCGCGGGGTACTGCTTGATTATGCAGCCTGGGCAGAAGCCAAGGGCATACACTCCGAGTCTGCGCTTTTCGAGACGACTTCAATCCCGGTGTCAACTCTCAAAGAGGTAGCGGCCAGCCAAGGCACGACATTCTGCGAGGGCGACATCCTGTTCATCCGCACAGGCTGGGTGCGCGGCTACAACGCGCTCTCGGACGACGAGTGCCAAGCGCTGGCCGACAAGACGTCTCTGCCGGCGATTGGCATCGAGTCCTCGGAGGAGACGCTACGATGGCTCTGGGACGAGTCCTTCTCGGCCGTTGCGGGTGATCACCCCAGCATGGAGGCGTGGCCCTGCCAGGACCCGGCGTTCTGGCTGCACGAGTGGCTCCTGGCGGGATGGGGAATGCCCATCGGTGAGCTTTTTGACCTGGAGCAGCTGAGCGAGGAGTGTCGGAAGCGAGACCGGTGGTCGTTCTTCTTCTCCAGCGTGCCTCTTAAAGTAAGTGATGATGCGCTTCTTCCGGATGGTCGAGTAGGTGACTAACAGATGCCAGGTTCCCGGAGGCGTAGCTAGTCCTCCCAATGGGGTGGCCATTTTCTAGTGAAGAATTTCAATCACGATCTCGTCTTCAAAGGTTGTGTGTATGTTGCCCCAGAAGGCCCTTTGGAGACTTCAGATGTTTCTTAGGCTCGCGACAAGTCGAAAGCGACGAACTAGCTCGACTATTTAGACTGTTTGACAGCATCTTCTCACCGGAACGAAATGCTCCAAAAAGGTGAGAAGAGCAAAAAAAATGAAGCACTTCTCAATCTAGATCTTGTGTTTTATAGGAACAGCCCGATGCGGGGGTCGAACCCGCAACCTTGAGATTGCAAGCTCTGTAAGAGTCTCACGCTCTACCGATTGAGCTAACCGGGCGTGCTTTGCCCGAGCTTCTAGCCCGTTTGATGGATGCCGGGGTTCGTATTAGGGAATATTCACCTAGTCTAGGCCAGAGCTCAGCGGCTGTTTTGTGTACTCTTCTTGGGTTGTCATCAAGCAACATTCATCTCGTGAATGTTGCCCACAGTGCAAATATATTAAGAGCATACCCTCGTCCACGTGTGTAGAGCCGTTGTATTTATCCTGGGCAAGTAATGTACCCCAATATTGATCCTGGCCTGTAACACCGTGCTGCTTCCTTCAGGGTAGCCTGCTTGCCGCTTCGGTTGTGGTTGTTCCCAACCGTCGGGCTGATTTAGCGGACCCCATGCGCTGTCATTTAGCGGCTCGGCCCTGGCTGATATCGCCTGCGTCCACTAAAGGCCTGCCCAAGGCGCCCAAATACCCGGAGTGGTCCACCGCAAGCCACTGAACCCCGCGAGCACGTTCCCGCCCGTGGGGCTGTGTTTCATGACGCCCGTGAGCAGGTTGGCAGGTTGGCAGGCCTGAAGCTCCAGCAAGCGGCGTCATCACATCACCAGCCAGCTTTCACTCCTCTTCGCTTCGGCTTCCCCCTCGTCTGTCCTTCTCCCTTCTCCCCACTCGCGCGCGCGACATGCTCCCTGCGCTGCGTCGTCGACCGCCATGACATATCGTCCACGTCCACCATGTGAGTACTACTCGTCCGCTGTCCTTGGTTGGTGCACAAGCTAACAATCCCGTCCCCAGGATTGAGCCGTCGATCCGTATCCGCCGAGCCATCCACGCCGACGACGCCACTCTCCTCCGCCGTATCCTCAAGTCGTATCCTGCGCTCATCCACAACCCCGATCCGTCCCCCTCGGGCCTGTCCAACTCGAATCTGCACCTGGCGGCGTCGCTCGGCCATCGCGATATCTGTGCCGTGCTCCTCGACGCCGGCCACGACGATCCCTGTCCCGCACTCAATGAGAACCACCAGACGGCCTTGATGCTTGCGGCGGGCGCCGGCCATACCGAAGTCGTCCACCTAATTTGCGAAAAAGACAAGAGCTGCATCCTGCGCCGCGACATCCGCGGCCGCGATGCCGTCATGGAGGCCAGTCTGGGCGGGTATGACACCATCCTCCAACTGCTCCTGACATACGTCCCCGGCGGACCCTACGACGCAGTACGCCGCGCCGACGTCGAGGGCAACACGGCGCTGCACTTTGCCAGCGGCAACGGGAACCTGCTGGTGCTGCGCACGCTGCTGGCTGCCGGCGCGGACGTGGAGAAGCGCAACATGTGGAACTGGACACCGGCTGCGTACAGCGCCACAGTCCAGGCCGAAGTCTATCTGAAGGGACTGGTGTCAGAGGTTGGGAAGCGGCGGCAACTGAACAGGGAGGTTGACGCGGCCATGAAGGGAGCTGGAGTTCGGGTTGTCGAAACCACGAGCGACGATGAATGAATCCACGCCGGCCTGAGCTGGAAACCGAGAGATTTGGGGCTGAAGACGAAGATGCCTGGAGCTTCAAGATGTCGCATATGACTTGCCTCGCACCTCACGTGCTGTCTCACTCCGCATCACTCTTCAACACACCCGCTCCAAACTATTATCCCACGCAATCACACTATATCACTCAGTCATGGCTGCGGAGCGGCACTAGACTACTTGAATTGACGTATTTACGCCATCTTGATCTCGTGCATTTCACTTCATTGATGGACTGCTGCTGACGTACCCAGCCTCATTCTGATCCAACCCCTCCGGTATCTTCTTGATCGCGGACGACAATCAGAGAATGACTGTCGTTCTGTGCGGCTGAGCGGGAAGTGACATACAGTGATGCAGCAACATCGAAACTGACTTCACGTCAAGTGATCACCTGTCCATTGCCCCAGTGCTGGCCGAGAAGACGCAATTGTGAGTATGCGGATGAACCGCCGCGTGCCACGACTGACTGACATGGAATCTTCCAGTGTCACCGGCAATTGCGTTTTGCTCAAACCCAGTCATGACTCTCTTCCTCACTGGATGATGTTGGATTGTTGGACGATGTTGACGCTATGGCTGGTGAATCACCCTGGGGCGTGAAATTTCTGCCAGGGACGCGTGCCGTCTACAACATCAGACAGTCAGAGAATCACCATCTTCAGCGCACACGACAATGGACTCCACGGTACTGCCTGAATCATGGTCTATTGAGATAAATACTCGAAAATGTCACCGCCACTGATTCCCGCCATCCACTTTGCAAGGCATCATTCCTCTGCTGGCCCTCGAACACCAAATCGCTGTTCCAACCCGCTGTGTCGAGCTCATCAAAGGGCGCCACACCCCTGTCTCTTCAGCGCCAAGTCTTCATGTCCCGCGCGACTCCTCCGGGTTGTACGACAATTGAGATTGAAGCCGGTGCCTTTCCCCCGCCAGCCACGAAGCTAGTCATCACGCAGCACCTCGAGGTCTCTCAGGATCCCCCGTTCTGGGCTTGGATCATCGTCGGGGCTTTCTTCGACGAGGAAGACAACGCTCTCTGGAGCACAGAGGTCTTTGTGGGACATCTTGATATCCAGGTTGAGTCTGACGACGAGAGTACCTCGAGCGACAGCAGTCTTTCAGAGATCGAGGCTGAACAGGGGTACACTGGCGTCCTGGATTCAGAGTCGGGTAAGTTTCTTATTCCATGAAGTCCAAGTTTTCGACAGTTATGGACTGCGAATTTGGTCTATATAATCCCGAACTTTTGACTGATGCTGCCTAGCAATTCCTTCTTCCTCTTCTGAACCATTCGAAGACAACCTCCACGAGTGGTATTATCAGCGATCAGAAATCCATCGAAACTTCACCCAATACTCGACAAACTCGGCCATCGCCCCTCTTGCTTGGGACCCAACCCGCCAAGGACCAGTCCCAGGACACTGGCAAGCGTCGTTCAACCCGGCTCTCCGACGTTGGGTGCATACCTGGGAGCCCTTTTGCTGAGGCTTGAACATCTGACTTGAGTTTACTCCTTCCACCTTTGCCATGAACGTGACCGGTGGCTGGAATCCTGTTACCGGTCGAGATTCCACGGGCACTCTCCCAAACTTTGCTCCTGTAGGAGGGTCCATCCCCGTTCAAGGTCAACCCTACATCCCTCACTTTGGTGGACCTGGCTATAACTTTGGAACAGCTCCTCAATACGCTACATACGGCAGCATGAATCCCTTCCAGGCGTATCCTCCCACGGCCTACGCTCCGAACCCAGTCGGTGGCTTCCAGACGACGCACACCTTCTCGCACCAGCCCAACGGCACGGGCAACATGTTCCCACGGCAGCCGGCGGCGGCGCCCAGCATCGACCCGGAGATGCCGGCCATGCAGATGAGCAACACCACGGGCGGCGTCGGCTGCGAGCCGGGGTACAACTACTTCTTCCCTGCCGAGCACACCAAGATCCACGTTCTGAGGAGCAAGTCGCCACCGTGGCAGCTGCCCCACGATGCTCAGGTGCCCTTCACGGCGTCGCACGTGCCCTGTGACACCCAGCTCGGCGCCCTGCTCAAGGGCTTCGGCTGTACCAACCCGATCCCGAAGAAGAACCGGTGTTACGAGGTGGTTAGTGGCGGGAACGGAAAATGGTACAAGGGGTTCAGCTTCGGCGGCGACGACAGGGACTATCTGAAGAAGGCCATAAGTGAGGTTGGATGGGATAGCTCCCGGGCGGGTCTTCCCGGTGGGAAGTCTGTTGTGTGTCTGTGGTTCTGCAAGAACTGAGTGAGTATTTTCAATGCAAGCAACGCGTACCCCTCCTGGTTTCCAACGAACGTATTATGCGGTTTTCGAGCGGGTATTTGGGAGGAAGGAGGACCTGAAAGCAGACTCACAAGTGGTTTCTTGCGAGGTGGATCAGGAATAAGGACATGGGTTGAGAAAGCAGTGGCTTGCTGCGGCCGTTTTGCCATGGTATTTCGGAGGAGATGCCTGTCTTTGGAGTTAGTGTCATTTGTCCTTCGTTCTCGCAGCATGTGGATCGTCACTGCTGCGTATGCGTTCAGAATGCGATCAGATTGCCAAGTTACCTTGCTGTTGCTTCACAGAGAGGAATCGTCTGGATGGAAAGCCTCGTGACTGTCGAATTGATAATATTGAGATGTGATCTAAGTGGGCGGGATTGTGCGGTAAGGTTCGACGAGGGGTTGACTCCAAGATGTTCTGTCCAGGGACACTCTGCGTTCGCCACATTGCTAACACAAACAGCTTTATGACACCGCCCCTCCGAGAACCACGAGGTGATCGTTCACTGACATCGGTTAACGCCGATAATACATAGACACACATTAACTAACTGGTAAAAAATATATAGAAACCATTAATTATGTTTATTATATCCAAATGCCCTCGCTGCCTCCACCCTATTCATAAATTCCCACCTAGACTTATAAACCATCTTTGCACTTCTTCTGGCCCCATAAGAGTCGTTAATAATATCTTAGAGCAGGGATCAATATCATCAGGTTCAGCCTTTACCATGATATGCGCGATATCATGGCTCATAACTATAAATCGATTCTTCTCTCGCCATGCTGTCATAAACTCGACTGCATCGATTGCCTTCCACAAATGTGCCGAGACAGTCCAAGCACTTGAACAGTAGAGCCGCATGTCACAGAGGAGTGGTATTTGCCAGTCTAGTAGGCTGGTATACATCTTAAGTAAGATGGCCACGGCCAAGGTCCGACGAGCAGACTCTTCAAAGACCCATGAGACCCAGAAACCACAAGAGACTGATAGTGGGGATATCTAGATTTCCAATCAGTAAGTAGATCAAAATCGGGACAAGCACCTCTGCGCTAATGGTGTCTAGTACGAACAGGAATGAGCTGAAATAAGCCCATGATAGTAGCGTTGAGGTCAGGTAGGTTCCGTCGCGCCGCTCCATGTGTCCAGGGGTCACCGTCGAAGAGTTGAATGATCTGATATAGAATCAAGGCCTGGACTCGTGCCAACGCTTCTAGAGGGGTTGGCGGCGACGGTCCGGCGACAAGATCTCTCGCTCTCGCTTCTATAATGCGAAAGACTGATGATTCATTGACCTTATTTCTCGCCATGTACAGTGCGCAACAGGCCTGAGCATCCTGTATAGCGCGCGGCATCTCGCCAGCGTATAGCTGGGAGTGACACCACGGGGTTGAGTTTTCCAGCACCATCATTTCTGGTGCCTTTGCAAGCTGCTCTAGCGCGTATCGAAGCCGATACCACATCTTAGTGTTTAATGACTGCGACATTAGGCCCCTTTCTGTCGTATCCGTTGAAGATGAGGAATACTCAGGCGCTATATCGCGCGATATGATGTTGTGGAGCAGTGTTTCCTTCGGGGCTCCTTCTATCCGATCATGGCCGGCTATTCCCTGAGTGAAGCCATCGATAGGATCGAACTGATAATCTGTGGGGTGACCTGAAGTAATAGAGTACTGGTGTACATTCTCGTAACTTGTTAGGTCCCACAAGCCGGTGCGTAGTGTAAGGCAGCTTGACAAGGCACCGGCAGCCGAGTTCTCCTCATTCAGCACTTCCAATGGTGATGCGTCAAGCTCAATGGGGTCTCCACTAATTGCTCTAGGAGAACCATCGGTTTGTTGCTCAGATGTCGAATGCCTGGGATAAACACACCGACGATTCCGGTGCTCGCACCTGGTGCAGACGGGCTGAGCGAGGTCACACCGACGCTTGGCCCGTATGCAGTCCACACACGACTTCCGGCGCAACGGCGGATTTCCGCGCTCGATTGCGGTCAACGACTGGGGCATATTCGAATTCAAGCTATTTGCAAAACATTGAGGACTGAGCAAAGGTTTCCAGCTATGCGTTTTCGCCTTAAGTCTGCATGAAATCGGGATTTGTGATCACGTAAGCCGAGCTCTGCCGTCATCACGTAGACGGAGTTCCGCCCTTGCAGATGGCTGACAGAGTCTGGGGTCTAGTACGTCTCGTTATTATGGCCCTAATGCAAAGGCGGAGCTCCTGTCATGCATGCTCATATGATGCCGATAGTTCCACGATTCGTTATGGTGACTTAGGAATCCCGTCGGTGTGATATAAAGCACGAGTTGGGAAGCGTTCTCAAGCTTGCTATATCACATCTACTCACATCTGTCTATACCACATCTACTCACACCTGTCTCTATCATGGCCACTCCTACTGCTTTTGTGTGCAGCGCGACCGGCACTCAGGGCGGAGCCCTTGCTCGCCAGCTCAGAGCCTTAGCATTCGATGTGCATACGACAACGAGAGACCCAGCTTCACCCGCGGCGAAGGCTCTTTCAGCAATCGGCGTCAAGGTCTTCCACGGGGACTGGGACAACGACGCCGCACTTCGATCGGCTAGCGAAGGGTCACAGTACCTGTTTCTCAACCTTTTCCCAGACTTCACCGATTCAGGTCTCGAGCTTAAACGAGCTAAGAAGATCATGAGCATCGCCAAGGAAGCTGGAGTGAAACACGTCATATACTCAAGCGACTTTGCCCTCGAGAGAAGTAAAGTCGGCGACAGCGACGTCGAATCCTTTGTCGACAGAGCTCGCAAATCGAAGCGCAACATTGAGCAAGAGACAGCTAAGGCTGGCTTTGACACCTGGACTGTCATCCGTCCTGGCTTCTTCATGGCCAACTTTATCAAGCCAAAGGTGCTGCGCTATGCCACCGCTGTCGATGGCTTAATCACCTTTGGCTACCCGGCTAATACCCGCTTGCCGCTGATTGACCATGAGGATATCGCCAAGTTTTCCGTTGCTGTATTCAAAAACCCTTCCAAATTCAATGGACACGCCATTCGCATCGCCGGAGAGGTATTGACCGCGGGCGAAGTGATAGCGGCCCTTGGGCGCGCAACGGAGCGCAATATCCGTGGTGCTTACCTCACGATCGCCGAGGCTGAAGAAAAGGCAAAGACGGATTTTATGACCGAGGCAGAGTTAGTCGTCCCTCAGATGGGTGACGCTTTTGATTCCAAAGACTTGGAAAGCTGGGGTGTTTCCTTCAACACGTTTGAAGACTTTTTAACTAGAGAGAAGGAGGCTGTAGAGGCAACATATCAGAACGTGAAGGGTTAATATATTGCAAAATTGGCCCCCGCCTGTCTTCGTTGTGCCGTGTTCATGACCGTCAACTTCTGTACGCAGACCGGTGTCTGGATAGACTCTGGTGCCGCCACGGGCGTTGGTCGGCGGTTCTCCGACGTTTACGGCAACCGCCCCTGGAGAATTGTTCTATCTCTGTAACTCATCTTTTCTGCGCTCTACTTCTTTTATCTTTATCGGATTCCCGGACCTCCCTTTTTCATTTTCATCATGAGAGGCATGGGAAAGCCAAGAAGGTGGTCACTGATTTCTACGGCCCCAGTCACGATGCAAAACGACGTGTTGCCTTCCCTGTTCAACCCTAGGACGCCCTTACGCAAACTTCCTCGAGGATGTTCTGGAAAGGCTCTTCGTTGGGTCATTTAGTTCCCAGCACATCAAGCCACCAGTGATCTCTCTGCAATTGCCAGCGTACTGTGCCACGTCAGGGATTAAATGGTTTCCTTCTCTGCGAAATAAGTTCATGATCAGACTGAACATGGGTCGTCGAGCAGCCGAGACCTGTCATTGCGAGGGACTTTTGCTTGTAGTTGAACAACAGGATTACGTCGTTATGAGAGTCGGTTGATAGCGGGTTCAAGGTTGGTTCTGGTTGCCTTCCCTCGACGCTTCACGATGACACGAACACTTTACACTTTCCCCTTGACACTTCGCATACCCTCTCACATACCCAGGTTCCAGTGAGGCATTGCAGATAGTACTAAGTAGCATAATAATTGTCGCATCTCGATGCACTACAACCACCGACTTGCCGGGTCGGCCAAAGAGGCAGAGTAGCATGCTGCCCGCCCAGCTTCATCATTGATTCAATCAGCCCTACACTGCAGCGGCGAGAAATCAGGCTCAGACCGCCGGGTCACCAAAGCGCCGCAGGACAACTTCATCCACGAGACATTACAAACGCTCTAGCAGGGGTTGGTACCCACAAGCGCTTTCAGCACGAGACCATGGACGCGGACATGGCCGTGCTGACGTGCGGGCTGTTGACTACGACAAACATTGCCGAATACGGGTTCTGGCACATTAACCTTGTGCGACTGAAGCAGCTCTCCGACCAAGCATGGAGAAATCACAAATTGGCAGTCTGATCAGCTTCAATATCAAGGGCTCCTATAACGGTGTATTCAAGGATCGACTACTGCAGAGACTGGAGACCAAAGGCATATCACGGTGGTTGATCAAACAGGTTGGTGCTTTCTACTCGAATCTCACCGCAAACATTGTAGTGAATGGTCATACATGCGGGAAGTACTTCAGGGAGGACTTCTGCAAAGATCGCCACTATCACAGGTGCTCTTCCGCTTCTTCAAAAAGGATATGGTGCAAATTTGAATCAACTCGACAGGCGACTCGATGGCTTTCGTTGACGCCTACTCGCTAAGTTCCATTTCGTTTATCCTTGTGTGCGGTCTTGATAAACCCCATCCTTTCGCACACTCCCATACTCTCTAGGGTAGCTAACCATGGTCTTTCTAGGTTGGGCTTGCACTGAGTGCATTGCCCAGTGATCTCCTCAGCTGCTAAGAGTCGCTTAATTGGCTCCAGTATTTACGTTTCGTTGGACACAACACCTTCAAGAACGAAGTGTATAGTGGGCATGAGCTTGACCACACTAACCACTCTCTCGATTTGCCTGTTGGTTTTCGGCTTCCATTGTCAGTAGTAAGATCTTTGCTTTTCCCACGCATCATTTCAGCTTTAAGGAACGTGGAAAGCTGAGCCTTTGGGGTCCATGAAGCCCGTTGGGGGATCTGAATGCTGTTCACATCGACTTGTCTGGGCTCCATGCCGTCAGCAGTCCATGCGAGCCTAACGTGCCTCATTCGTTAACGTCCAAGTAAGACACCTTGCTGACCCTGCAGAGACTGAGGGGAATCCGAACAGTGCATCGATTAGGCACCCTCATAACTGACTCTGGGGAAATCCTTGACCTTCTTGTCTTGGGATAGTTGATCTTCTCTAACTTACAGAACGCCTCACAACCTTCAGGGGGTTGCATGCAATGTAAAGAGAGGAGCTAGAGGATCCAATAGTGTCGTTTTTGGGCGTCTGAACTAGACCAGTCACGCAGGAAAGGAATCGGCAGAGAGCGAGTAAGTGGCTCGGGGTGGTGGCCAGATGAAGAGATTTCGAGCCAAGTTGGTTCGCCACCACATGACATTGGCGTCAGTACGATGAAAGTGGCATATTACGGCTGACACGGGCGCATTCAAGAACAGCCAGCACCAATTTGAGCCCTCTGCATTAAAACTTACCAGGGCAAGGGTCAGATGAGGCTCAAAAATTCTCGTCTTCTTTGTTTTTCTCTTTGTAAGAATCAGAGTATCGAGGGACGCGCCAAGCGAGCATATGCCCCGGAGTGGGGAACTTGGTGGCATGAGGAGAAGGACTGGGTTCGTAACGGGCCACGAGTGGACAATCCCGACTGGCGTCTCGGCATTCAACGGTGCATCTGCATGATGTCACGGAAGTTGTAAGTGTAATGGAATTGGAATGGGCTGATTCTTTTGCTTGGTGAAAAGCCCCAAGTACGACTAAGTGAGTAGCAAAGCGCCTGGGCCATCCCTGGCTCCCTTTTCTCGCTTTTTCCCTTTCCCCAACCTCCAAACTAAGAGAAATTCCCCACAACTCCGCACATCGCCCCCACATTTGGACTCCAGGCAGCAGAATAAAGAATTGGAGAGGTGCAAAATGTCGTTGCCTGGAGGCAGTGTGGACAGGGGCCAGGGGTGAAGATGCAACGTAGTGCGGCTCTCGACGGGGATTTCGACCAGGGTTTGGGCTAACTAGCGTGGGAAGTTGACCGTTACTTTTTGGAGACGGAGACATGGAATTGAGAGCTTGAAAGCTGAGGGTGAGAGTTACCAATGACGAGACGGAGGACGGCTGCATTGGCGTGGGTTGACATGATGGCTGTCAAAGAGGTATCTAAAGGGAGGTACTCGGGCACGACTAAGCCTGGCTCTCTAACGAGGACGGCATCAGGGCCCAGTGTTGTCGGTGAGATGCTCGAGACACGAGCCAATTGATCCTTCTGCCGAGAATTGGCAGAGTTGCAGTTTGGTTGTCCGTTCCAAGATTTGTACCCAAGCCAAGGGAATTCCGAGGCCTGCAAATTGCACATCTGTCTTGGCAGCCACTGCATCATGGTACTGGGTGACTTGGTCCTTCTAGAAAATCAAACCTAGTGGCAGATGATCCATCAGAACCCCTCGAATCCTTGAATCCTTCGTTCAGCAGTGGGCTGGCAACCCGGCGATTCCTTCCAACGCCCGACGTGCTCGAGTAGCGAATTCCATCCCATCATGGCTGACACGATCCTTTACTAGCACGTGTCTAGCTGTAGTACTTGCATCGTCGTGCTGTCTCTTGCGGGCTTCAGTCTGTGGATCCTAGCCCTCCATCCCCCTAGTCGACCCCAAGGTTCTACCACGCCATCCCCTCCGCCCAATCTCCACCCCGCTCCCAAAGCCTGCGTGGGAGAGATCACGCGGGGGAACTCCTACGACTTAGTTGGAGGCCGGGGAATGGTTCAAGGGGTATTGCTCCGCCGTTTTCGGGGACAAGGGCAGTTCAGCTATCCTCGTGATCTAATGGGATCGTGTCTGGAGAGACAAACAAGATTTCAAATCCATAATGGCGGTATTGATACTGTGAAGGTTCTTATTATGACATCAAGAGGAGGTTGATACTCCCAACATGGATAAGACCTCGCAGACATGTTGAGCCTCACTTCTGATCCATGGTGCTGGGGCTCACCCATTACCACCCAACGTCTCACTCAATTAAAGGCAGGGAGGGAAGCAATATGCACATGATGGAGCCGGTCCACATCATGCTGCAACAAAGTCTCATTAAACACTACCGGTACGACTGTAATAACGACGGGGGCGTGTGTCTACAAAGTACAGAGGGTACGCTCACCCGCCTTTTCCCCTCCTTTACTCCAACAAACCAGGATGACCGTCAAGTGAGCTTATTCACTGGAACCATTGACCAATGAATTCTCCAGATCACGCCGTTCCCGGGCGAAAAAGGGAAGAGGGAGTCGCCGTTTAGATTTTCGTCAATTCAGGGCCGCCCGTCTGCAGTGGTACGAAAAATGACTCAGGGACCAGCTCCCTTTGTGATCCCGGCACCCGCATGTCTTGGTGTCTTTTTATTCTGCTGCCTTGAGCTTGGCGCTTGCTTGGGGGCGATCAGAGGACGGGCCCGACAAGCGCGGCGACGTGGTTGGGGGTCGGGAATAACTGAAACTCTGCGAGATTGCCCTTTCAAGATGGTTCAGGGGACCAGGTCAGTCACACAGAAGACACAGAAGACACAGGACGGTTGCGGTAGTGTTCTGGCGATCAGTGAGGGAGAGTTTGCTTGATCGACAATCGAATCTGAACGCCTCGCGGACGGGCGGGAGGGAACGATGCCGTGTTACCACACCTACAGCCGGGTGGCCAGCTTGCCCACCACTCTGTCCGACGACTCTTTGCAGCAGAACCGCATCCCACCGAGTAATACAGAACAGTGTACAGGCGGATACACCGTTGCAGGCAAATGGCGGGCTTCACTCTCTCTCTCGTTCCCACCCCCGGCTCTTAGCGCCATCGGATCCGTCCCCGGTTGCTCGGCGCATGACCGAACGTCCATTCACAAGGCTGCGAATTCTGCTGCCTGCGTCGGTCTGGTCTTCTAGTTTGTTGCTCGTGCACCTGGCGCTGGCCGCTGGCCTGACCGTTCTTAGCTCGGGGCATGTCAGCTCGATCGTGGCGCCCTGCAGACCGAGCAGAGTTGAGATCCCGAGACTTCATCCGGCCGCGGTGAAACCCTGCACGGCAGTAGGATTTCCATGCTAGTAATTTTCAACCAAATTAACCTGCTTTGGCGTGACTATCACCGGGCGCTCTGCACCCAACTCAGGGTTCGCCATGTTGATATGCGAAAATCCAACCCGCTTTCGTTGCGGGGAGCGTCGCTACGAGAAACCTGGAGGGACTAGCAAGTACGAGTACAGGCTCTGCTAACACAATCCGCCTGCCAGCAGCGCATGTGGCGGTTAGGGATGAGGGAACCCTGCCGCTATCGGGCCGAAGGTCTCCATGTGCCGAGAGACTAAGGACTACGGAGACTAGGGTGGCAAGCGCCAAGCCGTGGCTTACAAGGGGAATGTGGAGTTTTGCGGGTGAGGGGGGGGGGCTCAAGGAACTTGGAGAGTCGAACGACGTCAGGGCTGGGACCGGCGTCTGCTTGGGCGATCGTTAAGCTTTGTTCCAAGGAAGGGCTTGGGAAGTTCAGCAACAGCATGTTGCCATTGGCATCAATTGCGAGATAACCCTGGTCTTCTAGCGCCTCCGGGGCGAAGGGATTGAGCTAGGACCGGCATGGGAGACTGGACTGTCACAGAAGATGGAGACTCTAGAGACTGACGATGAGAGACATTCATTGCCTTTGGGCTGATTTTTGTCTTACACGCCCCCTTGGAGCCAGACGTCCTTGCTTAATCCTCACACCTAGCAGCCGTTCGGGGGTACGCGATGCACCTCTGGCCATCCGACAGCGTGGTAATCGACTCTGGATGCGTACAGAGCTTGTGGCACGGTCGCGAGTTAGCTCATCCTGGGAACGGCGGGGTTGAGGCGAGGAAGAAGGAGCAACGTTAGTTGAACTCGTTTGAGGCTTTTCGTTCCGTCTGGGGGATCGCCTCAGTCTGGGGACGGCAGGGGCGACTCGGCCTGCTTCTTCTGGAGATACATATAGCCCCAGTGTTCCTCTTCCATTTCCCCAGATTCGAAACATTAAACCATCATCTCTTCTCCAGTTGTCTCATTCGAAGCCTCTGAGGTGTTTGCCCACAGAGTGAACCACGTCTTTGAGACTTGTGCCCCTTCACCCTCCGTCCCTGAAGCTTTGCTTCCCGATAGACGCCCATCATGGCCGATATCCAGTACGTCAACACCAACACAGGCTCCAAAACGCCTGCAATTGCGACGGATCGCTAACAATCTTGGTAGACCTGACTCCAAGGGCACCTACGCCGCCCGAACGGATGAGAAGCCCAGCACGGATATGGCTGAGCACATCGACTTGAACGATAACCTCACAGCCAGGTAAGTGCCCACTCTTGCTTTCCCTACAAAGACTCCGTCTAACACCAACCGAAGAATCGTGAACCCTCTTGAGGGAATCCCTCGCGACCAACTCATGCGCGATGTCGAAAACTGGGCCGAGAGAAAGGGCCTCCAGGAGCACATCGCCATCCTGAAGAAGGGTGCCCTCGTCGCCCAGAACCCGGCCAACGCCCACAACATCGACGGCGACGAGAAGCTCACCGAGCAAGAACTCACGGTCCTCGAGCGCGAGGTCACCCACCGCTGGGACATGCCCCGGAAGCTCTTCATGACCATCGCCACCTGCTCCATCGGTGCTGCCGTCCAGGGTTGGGATCAGACTGGATCCAACGGTGCCAACCTCTTCTTCCCTGACGCGTATGGTATCGGTGGTGATACCACCCGCGATCGTCTGCTGGTGGGTATCGTCAATGCTGCTCCTTACATCGGTAGCGCGTGAGTCCTCCTCTAACTCTCATCCACCTCATATCCACCAACTGACACGCTCTAGTTTCATCGGTTGCTGGCTTTCTGACCCTATCAACAACTACTTTGGTCGCCGCGGCGTCATCTTCTTCGCTGCTCACTTCTGTATCTGGCCCGTCATCGGCTCGGCCTTCAGCCACACCTGGGAACAACAACTCGCCAACCGTCTGCTAATGGGCATCGGAATGGGTGCCAAAGCCTCAACAGTACCCATCTATGCCGCCGAGAATGCCCCTGCCTCTATCCGTGGCGCACTGGTCATGTCATGGCAAATGTGGACTGCCTTCGGAATCTTCCTCGGAACCGCCTTCAACCTCGCCGTGTACAACGTCAAAGACATCAACTGGCGCCTTATGCTGGGAGCTCCCTTCCTGCCTGCTGTCCCTCTGTTGCTCCTCATCTACACCTGTCCCGAGTCGCCTCGTTGGTTGATGAAAAAGGAGCGCTACCCCGAGGCTTGGGACGCGATGCTACAGCTCCGCAACGATGCTGTCCAGGTCGCCCGTGATATGTACTACATCAGCGCCCAGCTCGACATTGAGCACAAGCTCATCGGCGACACCACCTACGTCAGCCGATTCACTCAGCTTTTCACCATTCCCCGTATTCGCCGCGCCAACCTAGCTGCCTTTACGGTGATGATTGCGCAGCAAATGTGTGGTATCAACATCATCGCCTTCTACTCCACAACTGTCTTCTCTGAGGCCGGAATGTCCGACTTCAAGGCCATGCTTGGCTCCTTCGGCTTCGGTCTCGTCAACTGGCTCTTTGCTTTCCCTGCCTTCTGGACCATCGACACATTCGGCCGACGATCACTGCTGCTGTTCACCTTCCCGATGATGACCTGGACCCTCCTTGCCGCTGGTCTCTGTACTCTGCTCCCCGAGTCAGCTGGAGAAGCCCGAACCGCCTTGATCTGCTTGTTCGTCTTCATGTTCGGCAGTAAGTGCTCTTTCCTTTGCCCCATCTTAATTCACCCGCTTACCCGAATTCGCAGTGTTCTACTC
The DNA here is from genome assembly GCA_003934905.1 of Neonectria sp. DH2. Lineage (NCBI taxonomy): Eukaryota > Fungi > Ascomycota > Sordariomycetes > Hypocreales > Nectriaceae > Neonectria > Neonectria sp. DH2. The sequence goes on along the minus strand of RQWH01000013.1, from coordinate 505,200 downwards.
CCCTGGTGAAGGCCCCGTTCCTTTCACCTACAGTGCCGAGGTCTACCCCCTCTCACACCGAGAGACCGGTATGGGCTTTGCTGTGGCGACCTGCCTCTTCTGGGCTGCCATTCTCGGTACCTCGTTCCCCTTCTTGCTGGACAGATTCAGCACAGTTGTAAGTTATCATGCTCTCCGCAGGATTAGACCGCAGCTAACAATCAGATAGGGTGCTTTCGGTCTCTACGCTGGCTTCAACGTCATTGCCTTCATCATGATCTTCTTCTGGGTCCCCGAGACCAAGCAGCGAACCCTCGAGGAACTCGACTACGTCTTTGCCGTCCCTGTCGGCAAGTTCGCCAGCTACCAGCTCAAGACCGCTCTTCCCTGGTGGTGCAGGCGCTGGCTTCTCTGGCAGCGCAACGTCAAGAAGGAGCCTCTCTACCATTTCGAGAATCTCGCCACCGTCACCCCCGGCCACTCTGACGTCGAGTCCCCTCACGACAGCGACCGAAAGATGTCTTAGGAGAGTTTCGTGTGGCTGTGGCTTTCGTTGATACTGTCCATTATCGCACATTGAAACCCGGATAGAGAACGGTCTATCGCGGGAGTATCTGGGCTGAACCCGATACCCACTCAAACTTAGGATTTTGGCTTTGGCATGTTCGGATTGATGTTCAGGGAAGCGTGCTGGTGGTCTGAGTTACAGTGGTTTCTATGGCACACAGAGGGATAAATAGACCCGGCATAGTTAAATAGCTGTTGATATAACTTCATATGTTTACAAATCTGGTTCCCTACGTGAATACTATCTGAAAATTCGTATTTCTCGTATTAAGCGGGGCGTGCCCAACTCTGGTTGTTGTTCGAAGTCGAGGCCAACAGGCAGGTTGAAGCTGACGAGCCAATGAACACTTGTACGGGAATTCACAACGACTAGGCTACCATCTGAACTCTAAGGACCCTACTAGTCTCTGAGTGCTTGAACTTATTAAAGATTGTGCTTGGTCTATCCTCGCTATGACTTAGCTTCCTTTTCCCCCTTCCTCCCCTTCCAATGCGTCCTCATAAGTCTCACCACCCCCCAAGCCAGTAATCTATACACCACGACGCACGCCGCCAAGATGGCCACGTTGACCGCGGGATCCTCGTCCAGCTTGTACAGCTCCAGCACATCTTGGCCCGTCCGGATCGGACAGTCCCCGTTGGCCAGCCGTTGGTTGTCGTTGCAGGTGAACTCGACGCCGCGTAGCGAGTACGGCGCCACGGCCCGGGCCGCGTATCGGATCGGCGAGAGGTAGTTCAGCGACGTGAACAGCGGCGGCATGTCGATGGACAGAATGCCGACCATGGTGTTCGCCACCGACAGGAATATGCCCATGATCTGGATGGCGAAGCCCGCGTGGCTGAACAGCGTGTTGAACATGATGCCCAGGCTCTCGCCGCACGACACGACGCCGAAGCACGCGAAGGAGCAGACGAAGTACATGGTCGCGTTGCGCGGCAGGCCGATGGCCAGGTCGCCGAGCACGCCGAAGACGAGGCAGCTGACGATCTCGAAGGGCACCTCGAGGATGGTGTAGGACGCCAGGAAGGCCTCGACGCCGTAGACGCCGTCGTCGTCCTCGCGGTAGAAGACGTCGCGCTCGCTGGGGTAGACGGCGACGTTCTGCAGCATGCCGACGAAGTAGAAAGCGCCGATCTCCTGCACGAAGCCCATGCGGTTCTGCACCGAGTAGTAGTCGTTGTCCAGCGGCGCGAAGAACAGCGCCAGGATGAGCGCGAGCCCGATTACTTGCATGAGGCGTGCGAGAATAAGCTCTGGTTGCCGGCGGGTGTTGATCATGGCGCGGTGGAGGAGCAGGGGGAGCGATGTTGCGAAGGATGCTCGTTTGCGGACCAGGGCGCCGAGTTCGGCGGGTGTTGAGAGGTTGGCTTTGTTGAAGGATCTCCGTGGGGGTTTGGCCTTTGTACTCGTGATGCCTTCGTCGGTCGTCTGCTCATCCCCAGCGTCTGCGGGTTTCTTCTCATCTATCTTCTCACTTTCGGGTATCACTACCGGATGAACCCCCGTTCTCCAGCTCTCAGTCAGCTTCTGCACGCGTTCGCGCGACTCGGCCTCCCTGTCGTCGCGCTGGAGGTCGATGGTAATCATATCCAGCGCAAAGTCCGCCGGGTTGGTGTGATGCGGACACTCGAACCCGTGGCTACCGAGGTACCGGAGCATGTCTCTCCCGGGGCCGGCATAGACCTGCGCGCCGCCGCGGGCCAGGAGCAGCACGTTGCCGAACTCTTCAAACAGAGTCGACCGGGCCTGGTGGATGGTGAGGACCAGGGTGCGGCCCTCGTTGGCCAGGCCCTGCAGGACTTCCATGATGGAGTTCGCGGTGAAGGCATCTAGGCCGGATGTGGGCTCATCGAGAAGCAGGATGCGAGGGTCGGTGAGGACCTGGACGGCGATGGAGACGCGGCGCTTCTCTCCACCGGACACGCCCTTGATCAGGTCATTGCCGATGAGGTTGTCCGCGCAGTCCTTCAGGCCCATCTTGAGCAACACCTCTTCGGCGCGGCGGTTCTTCTCGTCCTTGCCCATGAAGGACGGAAGCCGAAGCCCGGCGGCAAAGCGCAACGTCTCACGTACGGTGAGGGACGGCAGCAGAGCGTCGTCATCCTGGCACACGTACGAGCAGACTGATCGGATGACCGAGTCGGAAGGCACAGCGCCGTTGAAGGTGAGCTTTCCCGTGGGACGATATCTTGTTCCCATTGAGTTCCGGAGCCGGAGAGCCATGGCATTGAGGAGTGACGTCTTTCCACTTCCCGAGGGTCCCATGATCACGTTCAAAACGCCGGCCTGGAACGTGGCATTTATTGGATCGAGTATCGTCTTTGTCGGTAGTTTCTTCCCCAGCGAGGACTTCTTGTCTAGGGTTAACGCAAAGCTGTCAAGCCCGACATCAATGGCACGGACATCGGCTATTGATCGCGCCGTCATCTTCTCCTTGCCCGCAGACAGATCAGTATCCGATGCGCGAGCGCGGGCAATCGTCATTTCGACCTGGAGGAAGTGCAGTCCAATCGCAGAAAGCGAAAGGAAGAAGACGATAAACGCGACGGCGATCAAAATCGGCTTCGTGATCCAGTCCTTCGGGAAGCCGAAAAGCTCCATGATGTACTCGCCGGTGTACTGTTCACATTCGGGGTTGGACTCTCCGCCTGGATAAGGACAGTCGTAGAAGTTGCCCTCGAATTCATTGCCGGCGTACGCTCCCAGGATATAGTACTGCGTGGTTTAGTAATAGCACCACCGAGAGAAGGGAAGTCTGGGACTTACACAATACGTTATCCATTTGGTCCAGCGCACGTACACCGGAAGTGTATTGCTCTGGATGAACATGCCGCAAGCCATGCTTTGCAGCGTAAATGCGAAGTTCGCAATCAGACTGGCGCCGGGGAAGTGCCGTGATGCTGTTACGCAGGTCATGGCGCAGGTTACGGAAATGTAATGGTTTAGGAGCGTGATGGCGAAGAAGATGAAGAACTTTTCAACTTCGCGGTCGAAGCCGGCCATGAAGTAGAAGATGACGGAGAACAAGAACGGGACGGGGATGTCCTCCGTCACCATCCGAGCTAATCTTCGAGATAGGATGAAGGGCAAAGCGTCAACGCAGTTCTCGGAGGACTCGCGGTCAAAGATTTGGATGTCGATTGTCATCCGGTAGACCTCGAAGACGAGTATCAAATAGCCCTGCAATCCAGTCGCGGTGTATAAACCACCCTGCCGTGATCGAATGCCGGATTGGTCTCGGCCAAGGTTGTAGAAGAGGTAGCCATTGACCAGGCCCATCAAGATGGCTTCTAGGATGGATGATGCCATGCCAAGCGGATCCCGGTATGTGACTTTAAAGGTGCGGTCTGTTAGGACGAGAACCTGTTGTGCGAACCCGGCGTGCTTCTCTGCCCGTTTCCTCCGTTTTCGGTCGCTGATATCGACATCTCCCGCGGCATCTCTTAGCACAGGCACAGAGTGCTTCTCACTTTGTGTATCCCACGCATTCTTCAGTCGTTCTACCCTGTCTGTACTCTCCTGTTCCAGCTCTGCGGTCCGATTATCGACGGCGGCGATGTCAATGACGAACTCGGCTGGGTTGACAAACGGCGGCAGCTTAAAGCCTAAGGCGTCGAACCAAGGCACACAGTCCTTAACCGGTCCGGAATACACAGGGCTTCCCTTGGTCAGGATGATGAGGCTGTCGAAGAGGTTCCAGATTTCCGATCTCGGCTGGTGGATCGTCGTGATGACGGTCCTGCCCTTTTGCGCCAGCTTCTTCAACGTCTTAACGAGCTGGTGTGCGCTCGTCGCATCGAGACCCGTCGTGGGTTCGTCTAGGAAGAGCACCGATGGGTTAGCGAGCATCTGCACGCCGATGCTGGTGCGTCTCTTTTCTCCGCCCGAGCACCCATGGTACTGGGAGTTGCCGATGCGAGTGTCGGCACACTCCTTGAGGCCGAGTTCGCGGATGACCTCCTCCACAACGAGCATGCGTTGCTTTGCCGTAGTCGAGGACGGGAGTCTCAGGTCGGCCGAGTATTGTAGCGTTTCCCTGACGGTGAGTGTCGGAAGCAAGATATCTTGCTGCATGACATAGGCGTGGCTAACGGCGTGGACGCCGACTTGGCCATTGAAGGTCGTGACGCCCTGCTGTTTTAGTCTCGGACTTGTCACTCTCTCGGCCATGCTATTGAGCAGTGTCGTCTTCCCTGAACCACTCCCGCCGATGATGGCGGTCAAAGTCCCAGGCTGGATGTCTGCGTTGACTGAGTGAAGCAGCTTCTTCATTTGGGGTTCGGTGTTGAGTTTGGAGGCGAACAGCTGTGGGTACGTCGAAGGCTCTAGCCATGAGGGCGCAGTGTCGACCGAGACGGCCAGGTCTCGTATTTTCACTTCGACCGCTTGCACATCGTCGAGGGAGAGGTGGCCCGCGCCGGAGAGTGAGATACGTCGGTCTTCCATGTAGGGTTGGGATGAGAGTATGTCCAGAGAGCTCGTTCTCCCCGGCTTTTCGATGTCGGTGGCATCTGACGGGTCGAGCGAGTTGTGGCCTGTCATTGTGGATATGTGAAGACTTGTTGCAGCAATGTAAGTCGTTTAACAAAGGTGATGTTGGTGGCGAGCTGAGTGTGGCGTATCCATGACGAATGGATCTGGAGAGGAGAGGAAAGAGCTTCTGCTTCTGTTGACTTGTGGCTACTTAGCAAGGGCCATTAGTCCTTATGGGCATGTGCATGACCAGATGTTTTGTTTGTCTCCGAAGATGGTGAGGTACTAGTATGCTGACGTTTGCTGCAGATGGGGCGGGCTTATTAGTTGGACTTTGGGGTGGCCTTTTAGATAAGTAGTGACGCATCAACTGGTGGGCAACCGAGTATTCTCCAACCGAGTGCTCTACAACCGAGCGCTCTGCAACCGAACATTCTCCAACCGAGTTGGCAGTTTGACACACGGGGAGTCGGGGTTATTTGATATGATGGACACATGGAACCCGAACAGTGGGTCTAGATTGCTCATGAGGCTCGTAGGCGAGGTCGGCGTGAGGGCCTTGGCCGGGGTGGGCGGTGCGTAGGTTTAGGGGACTTGGAAGCGACGCGGGGAAAGGAAAGGCTTGCGAGAGGCGCACGGTCATAAACGGGGCAAGCGCTGGGATGGAAGCGAAGAAAGAACCCCTCGAGCTCTTAGCTTGAGCTTGAGCTTGATCGCCCGGGGTGTGGTTGGGCGTTTAGCCATGATGGTGTGGTGAGAGAGAGTGTGTGTGTGGGTGTGGAGGGTGCGGTGTGAGTGAGAGAGGGAGGGTCTTTTGGGTGATGACGTGGATATGGGATGGACGGGAATGATTCTTTCCGGAGGAGGACGTGACTGCATGGACGTGACTGGATTGTCGACTGTTCCACGCCGAGTAGAGAAATGGTGCGGTAATTGTCGCGTTGATGTCTTCCCGATCTTGATCCATCATCGAGACACATCTGACACTGTGAAGATCTAACATCATCATCATCGAGAACGCGCCTCAACAGTCACATGTCACAGAGAATGAAAATTAGATGGCACGACGCCCATTCCTCTCAGTTCAGTAACACACTGGAACTACATAACGTTACCATGATTGCAGCGCGTAGATAGATACGTAACATCGGTAACGGCCTCAAAGCAACAGTCGTCTGTCTACACGTCTTCTTCTCATGCAGAACTCCCCTCGCTAATCCAGCCGGCGGGCGATCCCTGACCCTCACCCCTGCCACCCTAGAAAGCCATTCACGTTATTCCTGGTTCGCTTGCGCTTAAACCCTCCCCGATCTCCACGTCGGCTGCGAAACGAGGGCCCCGACAACGCCATGTAACGCCGCCTCTTGCGGGATGGGCGTTCGCTTACACCCGTTTCGTACAGGACACACACACTTCGCTACGAATGGTCCGGGTTTGTTAATTGGCCTCGGGCATTTTATTCTGTGTTCCCAACCAACTGCACTTTTTTCTTCTTTCGTCACCATCATTCGTGGCCCCCCAGTTTCTCCAAGCGAGGGGGGAACTTGAGTACGCGCCAAGATTCCAATGACACCATCCACAAGCGGATGGGACGGTGGTATTCAACGTCGGCCGATACACACGGACCGAGCACGCATGCAAGATCTGCGATGTCGGTGCCGAGGGCGTTGGTTACTGCCCTTGCAAATCCGCAAAAGCCCATGACATTAGATGCAATTTCATTTCCAGCACCCTTCAAGACGCATCGTGAAATGTCTCTCGTAATGGCCTGACTCTTCGCGCAAAGACTCCACTGCCTGCGGCACAGCTGTGCCCATCATTATCTACTTCGTACTCCTGACCCAATATCGATCGTCCTGCAAATCCCCCAAGTTCGGATACACATTCTTTTTCGACTGCATCGCCTCCTTTTTGAAAGAAGTCATGTGTACGAAGAAGCTAGTCCAGCGTCGAGTCCTGCGCTACTGGAGCACTCCCCACCTTTCCTCTGTAGCACTTAACATCACCACGTGAGAGACCGTGAGACAAGTACACTCTGACGACATGATATCATAAATCTTCCATCTTCTATCGTACTGAATGGTATCCGAAAACACTCAAAATACAATTGGTCCATATCCCCGTCCCAATATCCGAAGCCCAAAGTGCGCCGCCATCAAATGCTCCATCAAATACTCCCCCATCATCTAGTCATTCTAATATCCCCCTCCATACAATTTCATCAACTTCCCCGCCCTCATCCTCTCCCTACGTCAACCATTTCCTAAGTCGTCCTCCTCTCTGTAATTGGCTCTCCACATGGCTTCCCGGTCACGAAGCCCGCGTTGCTCGCACCCAGCTCAAACACCTTGGTTCCACGCAGCCACGTCTCCTTGACGCGTCCGGTGAACTCGTGGCCCTCCCACGGCGAACATCGGTTCTTCCATCGCATGTCACCCTGTGAGAATGTCCACAGCTCGGCATCGTCGAAGACGCAGATGTCGGCATCCATGCCCGCCTTCAGCGCGCCCTTGCGATGCGACAGGCCCACCTGCGCCGCCGTGGCCTGGCAGCAGAGCCGCACAATGTCCGTGATGCTCGGCGCCTTGGACGACAACGATCGCTTCTTGGCCGCTGAGTGGAGAATGGGGAGGCCGAGACCAACGGACGAGATGCCGCCCCACGCCGCGAAGAAGTCTCCGCGAAGCTTGGCCGGCTCGTCGGGCTGCTGCTCTCCCGGCAGCGTGACGTCGACACCTGAATCCGAGTGCAGCATACGCGGCTGGTTCTGGTCGAGATGCTCAGGAAGCAGCTTCAGCTGAGGCGTGCAGGGCGAGTGATCCGACACGACGGTCCGGATGCACGAGTCTTCGGCCACGAGCTCTCCCCAGAGCCCGTCTTGGTTCTGTTCCTCGCGGATCGGCGGGCAGCACTTGTGTCGCGTATCACCCGTCTCGATCTCCTCGGCCGTGAGACCCAGGTAATGGAAGCAGGTCTCGGCCGTAATGTTGATTCCGGCAGCACGCGCCGCCTTGAGGATCGGAATACACTGCGTCGCCGAGAGGTGGACGATGTGCAGGTGCAGTAACGGCGCCAAGTGCGCGAGACTCAGGATCTCCTCGATGGCGTAGGTTTCGAATGAGGGCGGCCTAGACTCGAGGAAGGTCTTGTATGCGGTGAGTTCTCCGGTGGGAGCAAGGGGCGCATCCGAGCTTTGCACGGTGTCGCCAACCGAGGTTGCGATGGGAGGAATCATCTCGGCGTGGAACATGAGCGTGGTCGGGGTATCCTTGAGCGTCTCCATGGCGAGAGCGACGTCCTTGGAGGAGACTGCCGGGAACTCGTCGACCTGAGGATGTCTGTCAGCTGCTGTCTCGATTTGCTTATCAGTTTTCAGGTGGAACTTACACCTGATTCAATCAAGAACCCCTTGAAGCCTCTCACGCCGGCTTCAACGAGGGGCTTCAGCTCTTCGGCATTCCCAGGGATGACACCGCCATAGAAGCCGACGTCGACCCAGCACTGGCCGTTACTCGCGCGCAGCTTCTCCTCGAAGCCCCTGAGTGTCGTGGTGGGCGGGATGGCATTCAACGGCATGTCAACCACCGTAGTCACGCCTCCGCTGGCCGCCGCGCGGGTGCCGGTCCAGAAGCCCTCCCACTCGGTGCGGCCGGGCTCATTGAGGTGGACGTGGGCATCGACAAGGCCGGGCAGCAGGAGCTTGGGGCTGTGGTCAACGTATGTGGTAGAGGCAGGGAAGCTTGATTGGGGGAGGATCTCGTGGGCAATGGAGACGATCTTGCCTGTTGACGGCGAGACGGTGATGGTGGCTGGGGTCAAGAGGAGGGTGTTGTCGGGGAGAGTGATGATGGCGCGGGAGGAGACGAGGACGGAGAGCGGCTCGTCATTGCCATGGTAGATGCTGGAGACAGTCATGGTGGAGGATGTAAGAGGAAGTGAGGGAGTATTGTTGAGGTGCGATAGTGAAAGAGAGTGAGATAAGGAAGAAGAAAGAGAAGGAAGAGAGAAGGAAGACAGAACAACTGATCGACGGCTAAAGTCAGCGAGCGACCAACGGAAGTATCCAGTCAACCGAACACGATCTCGGCCGTCTCTCCCAGTCCGTTTACCGCGCTTATGCTGGCTTATCTTTATCTCTCGATCCCGGCGTCTTGTTGGTGGTGGTGGTGGGGTGTGAGCGATAAGGACATGGAGGGGAGAAATGTCCAAGAAAGGAAGTCGGCTGGAGTAACAAAGCTGTTGCTTCTTTTCAAACGAGTGTTTTAATGAGAGAGAGATAAAGGGAGAGATAGATAGGGAGAAGGAGAAAGAGACGAAAGGAGCTTGTCCAGACCCCCAACAGCAGACCCCAGAGCAACGGCAGTTGGACGGACTTCGTCGCTCTCACGTTTGCCCGGGGATGGAGGCTTATCGGCCTCTCACCTGCATGGTACATACATCTCGTATCAGGCTTTTGCGGGGGATAACGACAAAGAGCCATACACGGGGAACCTCGGCCGAGTTGCACCCAGCACTGCGCTGTTACCGCTCTAACAATACTTTCCCAACCCGTCGAAATCCCCCTTTCAAAGCCCGAGATGCCGTGGAAGCCCCGGCCAACAGAAAAACTACGCCGGCGGCGCCAGAAAATAAAAAGGGTCCCCTTATCAGAGGGACCCGGCACCGGCAAAACGTCAAATTTGTGCCTCCCGCCGGACTCGGCCGGATGCCGAAGGGGAAACTAAGCCACGCCGCCGCCGACCAATCAGCGCGAGGACCCCTGCCAATGGGTGATTCTATCGAGTAACAATCGAGTAATAAGGGCGTTTTCTTCTCGGTCCTGCGCATGAGGGTATTCAGAAGCGGTCTGGTGCCGGGGGTCAGGGGGCTGGGCAGGAGGAACTGTGTTCACGAGATGCAAAGTCAGCAGTTCTGGCGTGTTCTAGTTGGTCATCGCGGGCTTTCGGCTGTCTCTACGTTACCCGATGTTGGGGGTGAGTCCTCGGCAGCGTGGTGGGAGTATCGGTGGTGTTGACGACAGCCACATCTACATCGACATGCTCCGCGGAGATGGCCGAATCAAGGAAGATGCAGTTGCGCTTCCGTCGTTCTGTTACGTACATGCTACTCCATCCTGCATCACCGGCTAAGGAGGGGGAGGAGCGAGGTGAGAGCTGAATGAAGTTCGTATTCCTACTTATCAATGACAAAGGTGGGTATCCAGCAGAAGCCCATCCTCCCCTTCTTTCCATTTACACCCTTTCTACACTTCATCCCCATCCGTCCATCTGCGTCCTCCTTTATGTCCGGTTTTCCTTTTCTGCTCCGTTCCATCTATGTATAAGGTAGTATGCATCACCTGCTCCCGCGATTTAATCATGACAAGACAAGCAAATAGACACCCCATACACAATACTCGGCAGCCACTCTTTGCGTGTCCCGTTCCATCCTCATCTTCATCGTCGGCTTCGTCTTGTGCGCCTATATTCTTCCCATTTGCTGTGATTTGGTATCAATAGTCGTACACAGGCTGAACAGCCATGTCCCTTCTAAGCTGTCCATCCATCCATCATACATCATCCCTTTTACTTCTGGCGCTTGAGCGTCTTCTGGGCCATCTCAATCAGGCCGTCCTTGGCGTCGCTCTCGGGGAAGTGCGCAATGGCCGCAATGGCCTTGTCTGCGTAGTCTTGGGCGAGCGCCCGCGTTTGCTCGATGCCGTCGCTCTGGAGCACTAGCTCACGTGCCTGCATCGTACATGTCGGTTAGCATCGTCTGTGTCTGAACGTGGAAATGATTCGCCAATCATGCAAGCCTTACTCTGGCAACGTCACCCTCCCTTTCAAACTTGCGACCAACGAGCGCCCCGAGCTCCGGCATCTGCTTCCAAGCAAACAGGAGGGGCGCCGTCGCCAAGCCCAGCTCCAAATCCGCCCCCGCAGGCTTTCCCAGGTCTTTTCCGCTTTGCGTATAATCAAGCAGGTCGTCCACCAGCTGGAACGCAAGGCCTAGGTTTCGTCCGTACGAGTATGCCGCGTCCACCGTCACGCTGTCCGAGTTGCCCAACAGTGCCGCTGCGCGACACGACTTGGAGATGAGACTGGCTGTCTTAAGGTACGTCTTCTGGAGGTAGTAGGTGACCGTCTCCTCGGACCATTTGGGATTCCGCTCGTCGCGCTCTGTGTTCTTGAGCTGCATGAACTCGCCCTCCACCAGGTTGGCAATAACCGTGGCCAGCAGCTCGACCACCTCAGGGTTGTGGAGTCTCGCCAGCGCGACCGAAGCTCGACCGAGAAGGAAATCACCCGCCAGAACGGCCATCTTGTTTCCGAACTCGAGGTTGGCCGAGGGTGATCCGCGGCGAGAGACGGAGTGGTCGATGACGTCGTCGTGTAGTAGCGAGGCAGTGTGGATCAGCTCCGTGATCTCGGCGAGGCGTCGCTGGCTGGGGAGAATTTCAGAGTTGGTCTCGGGAATTTCAGTCTCGGCGGCGGAGAGCGGCGGCATCGAGGCCGAAGGGTTGACGTCGGCGAGGATCTGCGCGGGAGATATGGACGCATCGATGCCGCGGAAGGTCTGGTTGGGAGCGGGGAGGGCCGTCTTGGGACACATGTGGGTAGCCCGGCTCATGAGGAGGACGATCATGGGTCTAACGTGCTTGCCCTCGGCCTGGGTGTAGTACTTGGCGGCGCGGTCGAGTGACGGGTGGCCGGAGCCCAGCAGCTTGCGGATGTTGCCGGTGAGGAACTTCATCTCCTTGGCCACGGTGCGCAGAGGATCGACCGTCATGCCGTCCTTGGCCGCCTTCTTGACGACGTTTCCCACGACATTGGAGGCGACCTGCACGGCAGCCGCCCAAGCCGAGTCCCGTCGAGGGCTGGTGTGTAGAGCGGCTCGGTGTATCCTCGAAGGTCCCCGCGAGACTGTCAATTGCCTGCACAGCATGCACGCAGGCGCAGAGACGGTCGCCGTCGTCAATACCGCGGTCCTCGCCAACATTGACCCATTTCTAGCCACGGCGCTGCGCAGCACCGAGGCCCCGGACGGAGCTGCATCGCCGGCAAGGTATGAGGCAGACGGCGGTTTTCGGGGCGGTTGTCCAGGTAGAGGTGGAGGGGAGGAGTTGTCGTCGGGGCCGGGCAGTAAATATTACAGCATTCGAGACTGAAGCCGGCAGAGGAAGAGCCGTCGAGGGATCGTGGCGGGAGGGTGCGCGTCGCAAGGCAACTCGTGGTGTTGTTGGCGTGTTGAGAGACGGTCAGGTTCGATATGCGTCTGATTTTCCAATCTCTGTGGCCGGCGGGACCGACACCTGGAAACTTTTCCAATGGGGCACCAGGAACACGCCCGCGCACACACGTCCAGCAGTTGGCGGTTCCAGTTGGCTGCAGCAGGTTGTGGCCTGCTAAAACGGGCAGCTCAGGCGGATCAGTCCCGCCAGCACCCGAAGGAACCACAGAAGAGCCGGGCCGTGATTGGACCGCAACAGGGGGCGCTGCGGGGGGCCTCGGGTGGGGGAGGTTTTACAGGGCCGTCACCTTCGTTGCAGCGCTGTAGCTCTGGCTGACTTTAGTTGTTGCATGGGAGGTCGGGAATCAGTTCCATCCATGGTTGAGTATATGCGGGAAGATGCAGAGGGCCATCAACCGAAGCCAGGTTCACTCTTGCGGTGTAGGCAATGAATGAGGTGTTCGTCTTTTTAAATGCCAGCTCGACAAATAGGCTGGTGCGGGTTGTTAACGCTTGGAGAAGGTGGATTCTTCCATGACGATTAGAAGACCGCTAAGCATCGTAGCTCGATTCATCGAGTCGTGCGAAACATCTCCCAGGGAGACCTCGGTTCACCAGTTCGTCCTTCACAATATCGCCCTGGTCTTCTTCCAACCCTACTTAAGTATCGACAAGGGCGACGTTCAAATCACCTACTCCCAGGGAAGCCTGAGCTGCAACTGACGGTATTGCAACCCCATTGCATGCTCAATCCATGCCCACCTGTCGTTGCATTGCCATCCCTTCCCGGCACGATAAGTATGTCCTTCGGGGTTACTGAAGCCAGCCTCATTCATGTATGTATGATGCCTCCCTCTAGCAATTTGTAAGGGAGTGTAGGAGGGGCTGTTTGTGTGTGCATCGCCTTCGTAGCAGGGATACCGTATCTCAGTGTCTTGAACTCCGGTAAAAAGGTTCTAGAACTGAAAATGAAGCATCATCACAAATTGGTCAACCATTTCCTAGAGTTATGGCCCATTAAAATAACATAGTCTGACGTTGGCTTCGTATTGCGGACGAGATGGACGTGACGGCCATGCTGCAGACTCCCGCTCTGTGATCCAGGCCGAGGCTCCAGGTTGCCGTCCGTCGCCGATCCTCTGGAAATAGTGGATGCCTGCTGGACTTGCGCTGCAAGCTTGGAGCTGTCTCGATTGGAGATCTGCGACCGGCATTCATTCCTCCAACAGGCATCGACATTTGCTTCCAAGGCAATATCCACTTCCCATCTTCAATTCACTTCGCGTGGCCCACCAACAGGCAAAGAAGCATCCCGATCACTTCGTTATCAGCACACAGAATCGAGCACATCGAATCGAGCACGAGCCCCTTTGGAACCATGGTACTCCTTACAATGACGCCCTCCATCGTCGAGGCTCTCGTCAGGGTCGAGTCGCCGGGCCGCCAACAAGCCAGAACAGACGATGAGACGATCCCTTCACCACAGGCCAACGGAGACGAGCCATCCCTCAACGACCCGAAACTCGGAAACCCCATATCACACAGCCAGATCCTCGATTTAAGGAAGCAGCTCAAGTCGCGAAGCGATCCAACACCCAGCCTCGAACAGCTCCTTCGCGGCGCGCACATCTACATTCCTCCTCCTCCCCCCAAGCGTGAACAAGTACGCTCAGGCACCACCCCTTTCTTCCCACCTAAAGCTAATCATAGTGTAGACCCGTGAATACAAAGCCCTCATGGCCCGCCTGCGCCGCGACGACGAAGCCCGCTCCTACGAACGCATGCTGAACCCCCGCTCTGGCCCCGATGCCTTCCACGACCGCTTCCCCAGCACCGCGCACGCCTTCGCCGAAGCAAACAAGCCCTCGAGCCGCGAGGACATTGGCGACGACGACGTTTCCTTCAGCCAGGCCCACCGGGAAGTCACCCTCATCGCCAACTTCATGGCGAGCATTCTCGGCGTCGCCGGGACCCTTTGGGTCGCCGCGAGGTGGTGGAGCACTTCGTCACGGCTGTTTCTCACCCTGGGCGGGAGCATTCTTGTTGCGATTGCAGAAGTGGTGGTGTATAATGCGTACATGTGGAGGATGGGCGAGGCGAGGAAGAAGCAAGGGGGAGTTGGGGAGGTGAAGGAGGTGCTGGAGACGTGGGTGGTCGGCCAAGATGAGGACAACAAGGACGACGAAGATGCGAAGACAGTATTGATCAAGGAAAAGGACGAGGCGCGAGACGCTGTAAGAAAACGTCACGTTGAACCATCCAGCGTTGAACCTTCCCAGGCAGAGACTTAGATACTCTTTCCTTCAAAAAGAAGACATAAATCAAGTTTACGCATAGCACTTCCACGATTCGCCATGCTTGGTGTAATTCTGTCCAACTGGAGATGCCGTGCTCCATTGTAGATTATAAATAAATGTGACCAGAGCCATCCATGAGCATTACTCCTGATGCATTTGGAGCAAGGTACATAGTAGGCATTCGTGTATTCGAATCACCAACGATTGTTGGGCAGTATTAATGGGCATGGGCTGGGGCATGTGATAGCGCGCTGGACGCGTTAAGACGCGTCTCTTGGTGGGGCTCCCTGCAAGTGGTCTTGGGCTCGAGCATCCCAGGTTCACAACAATCAACATGCAACAATCAACGATCACGATCACGACCACCAAATTTCTCCTCTAAGATCCTCTTCCTTTCAACGGCAGTTGCACCCGCATGTACAACCCTTGACGCTTTGTCCATAGCCAAGCTTGGCCACGACGCCGCGACGCCACCGTCGATTCTTGCCTCCTGCGGACTCCGGTCCCGTCTTCAACCAAGCATGGCAGTTGATTGACCGGCTGGTACTCGAATCCACAATGTACGATCTTGCAACCTCTACTTTCTCCCATGCGAACACCAAAAACTCACCCGCTGCAGGGCCCAAGCAGGAGCCGACTCTCGATCGCGGACTCGCGGCAAAGCACTCCGAACGTACGGCAAACGCGCCGCGAACACCGATGCCCGAGGCGAATCCCCTTTGAAGAAGCGACGCACCTCGGAAGAGGAGCTGCAGCTCGAAAGCGAAACCTCACGAACTGAGTCGCCGCCTGTACCGAAAACCGATTCAACTACGAACAATGGCACGGTTGCGATACCGAAGATGGAGGTCAGGAAAGGGTCGATAATGAACTTTTTCAAACCAGTACCTCAACCATTACCGGCAGTCTCCAGCCCTCAAATCGACGAATCACAGTCCAAGTCGACTCCTCCGGCATCATCCCCAGCATCATCCCGGATAGAAGCGAGACGAAAACCCCGTATTCTCAAGTTTCGCGGAAGCTCATTGCCACGAATTAACATCGAAGCCGTGGATGAAGGCGAAGGGGGTTCAGAGCCAAACAATAAGGAGGAAGAGGGTCAGGATGAAGAAACAGGACGGTCTCGAAGAAGTCCACGGCCTCGGTTACAACCTCGACAGCAGAGCCCAAGAAGCGAAGCACAAGAGGTGGAAATGTCGAGAAAGTCAAAGGTTAAATCGTCTCCGACCGTCCAGACGACACTTAATATCTCGTCGCAGGCAGCCTTCTCCGAGTGCAAGGTGTGCAACACCGTCTGGAACCCGCTGCACCCAGAGGACGTCAAGTTTCACGGGAAACAGCACGCAGCTATTATGCGAGCCAAGAGGAAGTTGAAGGAGAGCGAATTATAGAATGAGATACCCAATTTTACGAATAATGAACGCTATACGCAGAATCATGCTGTACTTTTGCTTGATGGTGGTCAGAGCGACAACTACGGATACACGTAGCACAAACTGCCGGGCGCCAAGGCCCGTGATGTCCGTTGTGTTCTGTAACGCGGGAGCGAAAAATGGAAACCAACTCCAACGGCCCTGGCTCTAATTTCTCACTGCCTTGCGAGTCTCCGGAAGAAAGCAAAGGCGGGGCTTCGTTGGACTGGACAGGGACCAGGGCCAGCGTAAGACGGATCGCCCATGGGTGGACTTCATGACGAGGATTATGGCTTAGACACTCTCAGCCTTCACGATTGCGACTCTACGAATACCGTTTAATTCCCCAATCGCCATCAGATTCAGACTCGGCAGACGACACTCTCTTCCCACTCAATTGTCCGTCTTTGGGCGAGTTGAAGCGTCGCCATAGGTACTCGACGAGATACACCATGCCGCGGAAATCGGGCACCGGTTGTGTCACCTGCCGGTGAGTCCAGCGACACTATTTTTATCACCGCCAAGAAGCCCTGGCTGATCCATCCGTCACCAGCATCCGTCGCGTCAAGTGCGACGAGGCCAAGCCGGCGTGCCAGCGCTGCCTCACCTCCAAGCGCCAATGCGATGGCTACCTCCCCGACGACTCGACCGTCACGCGGCGCCAGCTCGTCGAAGCGGTGCGCCAGCTCAGCGTCGTCGGCCCGGTATCCAAGGCCCTCTCCCAGTATCCGCACCACCGCAGCGGCTCCTCTAGCCCGTCCGGCCTATCGCTGTTCGACGTCTTCCGCAAGCTGACGGCGCCGTCCACGGCGTCCTTCATGCCGTCCAACTTCTGGACCGGCGAGCTGATGCAGCTCGCCCACTCCGAACCCGCTGTGTGGCACGCCACCCTCGCCCTCGGTGCCCTACACCAGAAGCATGAGCTTGCCAGCCAGGGCATCCGCCAAGATCACAGGGTCGACGTCTTCTCGCGCCTGGCGAACCAGAACTACGCCGAGGCCGTGTCGCACGCCCGCGAGCTGGACAGCCCACACAAGCTGCTCTCCCTGAGCCTGGCGCTCGTGTCCATCACCAACATGATGGGCCGGTGGAGTGAAAGCCAGCTCCATATCACGGCTGGCCACCGGTTGCTGATGGAGACCAAGGGCCAGCCGGCCACCAAAGCCGCGGCTGAGATGTTGACGCGCCTCGATCTCCAGGCCATGACCTTCTCGGAATCGAGCGCTCCTTATCCGTTCCAGAACGCCCCGCCAATGACCGAGGTCAACGACTGCTTGCGCCAGTCAGCTACGATAGAGAGTTACGACCAAGCCGGAACTGCCCTGTTCGCGTTGATCCGACGGTTCTTCCTCGCCGACGAAACCATGGGCCAGGTCCCTGAGGAAGAGGTCACCAAGAAATACCTGATGCCGGACGTCCTGCAGGATCTCGTCGACTGGGAATTCAAGATGGGCATCTTCGAGAGAGACAAGTGGACGGGCGAGGCGGCAGCGCTCTCGGTCAGGCTCTACCACACGTTGCTACGGCTTCTCGTAGCCGCGAGATTCGGGTGCACCACACGATGGGACGGACCAGACTCGCGATGGGACAAGCTGCTGGGCTACTTCGAACGGGTGCTCTTCTATGTGGAAGCCCTGCTCCAGGCCACGGCGAGTCCAAAGCCCCGGTCACCGCTGACCCTCGAACCGGGGCTTATCATCCCGTTGTTCCTCACCTGCCAAGAATGCCGGCACCCGCAGCTCCGCAGCCGCGCGGTCAGGCTCCTGCGCGACCTGAACCGACAAGAAGGCATGTGGCTCAGTGACGGTGCGGCGGCGGTGGCGGCCAAGATCATGTCGATAGAGGGCCAGGCCGTGCTGGAGGGCGACCTCCCGCCCTTGGCCCCGGCGCCGGAGATCCCATGGGAGGCGTGGTCGGCGGGGATACATCCGCAGGGGCTGGCGACGTGGGATGGCATGGAGACGGTGCCGGAAAACGGCCGTGTTGGTGAGACGTTGGTGATGGTGCTGCTTGAAGAGAGACGGGTTGACCTGACCTTCATGATGTCCTCTAGCGATAATGTCAGTTTATACGGGGATATTCGGTTCGATTCCGTTACGTATTAAGGGGGGGAAGTGTTGCATGATAGAGCTCGAGTTTTGAAAGATACCCAATTACTAAGACCAAACATTTTGGAAAGAAACCCTAGGTTGTTGATCCTATCAGGACCAAGAGACCTTGGACCGAAGAGGCGCCAGGTTGTGGTGCTTGCCGCCAATCAGGCTGCTCCTTGTCTCCCATCTCGCAAGGTATCAACCAGGTCGTTTGAGCCTCAAGTAATATCGTGGCATTTTCGTTCTACTATCCCGCTTCCAGACTCAAATAAACCCTACGCTATCACCATACATCGCCATCTTCACAATCCCTCAAATGTTCCTGTTTGGGAGGATGAGGTACCAGAGCCATGACTACTGAACATGCAGCAGTTTTCATTCTTCCCTGTGTTGTTGGTGGCTTCCAACAGCTACCAGCAGCTGAGAGATCGTCCTCTGTTTCCCAGATAACATTCGTTTTCCAACAGTAGCCGTGGGGTCTGAGGCTCTTATTGAATCCAGAGACCCGTCGACACAAGATAGCATAGTGCTATCATCGACTCCCATGTGAGTGCGTCCCTCTCAACTTATGTTTGTAACCATCGCGGATTCTGTTTCCTACCAAGGCTAGGTTGATTCATTTGAACGCATACCGCCCATGAAAAAGGCGAAATCCGCTCAATCCTCTTGTTCCAGTGTCCCCTTTTGTCTACACAGAGGCAACTTTTGTGGCCCCTTGCTTCTCTGCAGGCTACTTTCTCCACCGTATAACCCTTGCCCATGAAACGAGACGAGATGGACGAAGCGGGGATCGGCGTTGAGCATCATTCGAGAGGGTGCTTTGGCAAGATAATAACTAGGAGGTGCGGTTGAAGAAGCGCAAAATAGCGTCGCAGCTTTCAGCCCCAAAGGCCCGAATCGTAAGTTTCCATGGTGGAAAAACAGCCACGCCCGCTCTGCTGTCTTGATGTTGATGGGTCAAGTTGCTGTCAGATTGAGGGTCTAACCCCAGCGTCGTGGAGCCCCGCGATGGCATTCGGGCATTACGTTAATTGCCTAGCGGTAATTCGTCGAACCAACCGACTGGGGCAGAAGTGCATCATCATCATCCGCAGTCAAACGGGGTAAGTTAGTCGCCGACTTACGTTGCCCCCGTTGCACACGTGAATTTGGGGGGTCTGAGCTCATATCTTGGTCAGAGCTCTCAACAACTGGCAACCCGGTTCGACTACATCTATCCCTCAGCAACATCATACGCTGCAGACTACCTACTAAAAGACTCATGTTGCAGCTCGTTTTCCCCTTGATTGACGAGAAATGATGACGTCTTGCTCACGGCAAGTCATGGAGGGGGAAAAGTACCGGTGGCTTCCACACGACAAGACATGACAAGGTAGGCACGCTATTGTCCCAACGCCTCAACAACCCACCTACGAGTGTCTCACCCACGCTCGCTGGGTTATTCGGTCGTGAATAGCGTCCACGATAGTCGCACTCGCAATGGATCGCACTCGCAACGGAAGCGGTTCCGAGGCTTAGCATGTCAAGGAGGTGAATTCCTCTCTCCGTATGCCATGGACAACTCAGGAGACAGGCAATGCTGGCAATGCTGCTGGCAGCTTTGACACTAGCAGTGTCGTGCACTCTCGGTTACGGCCAACTTTCAAGGAAGTCCGGTTTATTCGTACTTCGTACTCGCACCCGCACACACAAAAGCAAGCCTTATCGGCCAAGCCTTCATTCCTCTCGTTTCCATTGGAGAAGGTTCCACCAAATCTCCCCTTTCCCGCTCTACGCTTTCCCCTTGCAGCGTAACCCCTGGCCCTACATGCCGACCGCCTCTTCCCTTCCTTTATGCGGGGGACGGCGAGATCAGCAAGAGGAAACGCGGCCTGAGGAGGATAAGACGATCCCGGAGCTCAATCTTCCGGGCGACGCCACGCTTCCAAGTTGCGAGGCCAGCCTGGTTTACAAAACCCGCGGCACTACCTCCGCGTTGCCTCGAACACACAAAACCTCGTCCTGCTCATAGTTCATCCCATTGCCAACTCAATTGCACTTTTCCCGAGTCGACAGCTCGCCCCCGAAGCTCACAATGGACGGCGTTTCATTCTCTACCAGCGGCAACGCAACTGGCGCCTTCGCCACCCACCCATTCTTCCCGATGGACGTTGCAATCTCACGATATGCCCCCAATTCCATCTCTGGCCCGGTCCTCGTGGGATACTTTGCGCTGGGGTGCTGCTTCATCTTCCTGACGACGCTCCTCCTGGTGCAAAAGTCGCGGGCGAACCTGACGAGTGGCGAGACGTGGGCTACCTTGTGGTTCGCCCTTTGCGGTTGTATCCACTCGTTCTTTGAGGGTACGTCACCAGCTCTACGAACCAATTCGCTCTTCTCTCCGGTAGCCATTGCTAATTACTCGATGATTCCAGGTTACTTTGCCCTCAACTTCCTCGACATGGCCAGCCAGATGGACCTCTTCGGCCAGCTCTGGAAGGAGTACTCCCTGTCCGACTCCCGATACATGACTCAAGACTCCTTCGTGGTCTGCATGGAGACCATCACCGCCGTCTTCTGGGGCCCGCTCTCCTTCCTCTGCGCCTACTACATTGTCACGGACCACCCTCTTCGCCACCCTCTGACCATCATCATCAGCCTGGGCCAGATCTACGGCCTCATCCTCTACTACGCCACGTGCTCCTTCAGCAGCGTCATCTTCAAGATCGCCTACTGCCGACCCGAGGACTTCTACTTCTGGATGTACTACGTGCTCTGCAACGCCTTCTGGATGCTCATTCCCGGCACGCTCATGGCGCAGAGCATTATGGAGTGCAAGCGCGCATTCGAGCATGTCCAAGCCGCCTCCAAGAACAAGAAGGCGCTTTGAACAGTTTAACAAGCATGCGATGGCTTTGTTTGGCGCTGGTGTTGGGTATGGCAGTAGAATGGGACCCCAGTACCACAGGTATTGCCCTCCCTGCAAAAAGATTAGACAGGGGACGCAGATCATAGAGATTAGAGTATAAAACAGCAAACGCCTAAGTATATTCTAGCGGTTCCTATGTATAGTGACGCTGAAGCCCGTTTTACAATCGTATTTGTACAGTATTTGTGTCAGTGTGGGTGCCAGAAGCCCTCATGATGTATAGGAACAGGCCCTTCTACTAATCCCATTCGCCGATCCAAGAGTGGTTTTACCCGTCGCAACTCCAGGCCCATGGTTATTATTAGCCGAGTAAATTATAGTCCAGCTGCTGGCCAAAGCAACTCATCCATGGTATTCAATTCAAAAGTTCATTAGCTGCGATCCGTTTTCTCCACGCGCAACCAATGCCGTCACTGGACCTGCACGGGGTTTGTTACGGAGTCACAGATTCGCTACAACTATTGATTAGTGAGGCTCCAGAATCGGAATCAAGCAGGCTTACCTCGCGCGTGTTGGCAAAATCGGTATAGAACTTGTTCCAGATCTCTCTCTCAACGCAGCTCTCCTTGCCATTGACGGTTGTGCAGTTGGGCTGGTTCGTCCGCTGCTCGCCAGAAGACATGGGGATCCACGGCTTCGGCACAGGCCAGTCGGAGAAGTGGATGAACTTGGCCTCGTTCAAGGCCGCGATGGGATCCCACTCCTCGCGATTGGAGCCGAGGTAGCCGGAGTGATCGGTTTGGCGATACTCGGACGTCAGCATGTCGTACCCTCGGTGGGGGAGGATGAGCGCGCTGTCGTAGTACAGCTGGTTGACGATCTCCATGTCGTATTCCTCCGGATCGACCGTGTCCATCTTCTGCATGATGCGGTCGAACTCGATCGTGTCCGGCTGGATGAGCATCAGCTGCGACGAGAGAATCCGCTGCGGGGGGTCGCCGTTGAGAAGCCAGTATGCTCGGGGCATGGCGACGGGGGATGGCGGGAGCAGGAAGAGCTCGTCCATGGGCTGCAGGACCATTCCGTCCGAGTCGAGCGAGAGCACACGATCGTATTGGGTCTGGTTGAAGGCGAGGAGCTTGGTGAAGGATTCGGCCCAGGTATCTGCGTCCCCACGTTAGCACGAGTCGAAGTTGACGAAAGGGAGACAGGCAAAACTCACCATCCGCACCATCACGGCTCTGGACCTGGATCGGCTGCAACTTGACGCCGTACTGGTCGCGCGCCTTGATCAGGAGCAGCCCCGCGTGAGTGTCGGCGGTGGTCGCGACGGGGTCGAGCATCCACTGCGGGTACATTATGACGCGGTCGGGCTTGCTCCTGAGCCGGTGCAGCGTCTCGAACATCATGACCGAGTTGCACAGGTACTCGGCGTTCGTGACGTACTGCGTGTAGGCGAACCGGGACCAGTCCACGCCGTCGGCGGAGGGTGTGTAGGAGCCGTGGCTCGTCGCGTTGGATGCGGTGCCATGGTGGGAGGGCGTCTCGGCGGCATGGTTGTGTTCGGTTGCGTGGGGTGTGGGTGTTTGTTGTGTTGCTTGGTCGGTCTGCGATGTCGATGCTTGGTCTGTCTTCGGCTCTTGTGTTGCTTCCTTGTCTTGCCACCTCCCTTGATCCTTCTCCTTCTCGTTCTGCAGTTCCTTCAGTCGATCCGCCTCTTGATCTTTCTCTTGTGCCTTCTCTTGATCCGTCTCTTGATCCTTCTGCTCGTCGTAGGCAGCCGCTTCGGTGGGAACTAGGCCACCATCACCGCCGGCCGGGGTAGGGATCGCAACCTCGATCTTGGCGTCGTCAAAGTAGCCGCCGCTGGCTTCCGCCTCGCTCCCGGGTGCGGCAGGGGACTGGCCCTGGTATGGCTTCGCGTCGGGATACTGGTAGTCGTACCTGTCGGCGGATTTGTAGAACAGAAACATGCACACGACAGCGATCAGCGCAATAAAGCGAAACCGACTGGACACCATCGTGGGCCGGATCTTGGACCTTACGTTCACGTTCACGGTCACGGTCACGGTCGATGGATTGCGTGTCAAAGCCAACAGCCTACGTGGAGGAGGAGAGAGTGAGACATCAAGGGCGGGAAGGCAACACAGCCGCTGTCATGACAGCTCGGAGGATCCTACCGACCTGCACATTAATAAGATTGCACGCCTCATCCTTGGTGCCGGATGCATCTGGCCTGGGCCCTTCATGAAAATGGAGTCTAAATGATTACGGCGGCCGTCCGTTTATTGGCCAAATCGCGAAAGCCATCCGCAAATAGTTTATCGTGTGGTGAGGGTGGAAATTACGAGCTTCTGGGCCCTGAGCCCTTCCCAAAGTGGGATGGCTCTCTAGAGGATAGCCCCATTCTGAGCAGACGGGACTCAGCCTCCTAACTCAGGAGGTAGTGACTTTGCAACTTCCGAGACCTCGATGATGGAAGCATGCCAATCGGCGTGACGCGTCCAAGGCTGAACTTTTTTGTTTCATGGCAACGCGGTCAGCATTTAGTACGGTGATTTGCAAGTGAGGTGCCAATCAATGGTGCTTCGTAGGGCTGGCCGTGGGTTGTTAGCACCAGTCACGTCTCACGCCTTATATCATATCTACGTGCCGTGCCGACATCCGATCAACATATCTTTGTCATTTCACGCCCTCATGCAGCATGCTTTGCGTGAGAATTCCCTTCCCTTTCCTCTATTCAAGACGATGTGTTTATACGCTTGATCGAGTGTACGTCCCGCTTCGCTCTGTGTGTAGATACGTACTTTGTATGTACCACGCTGTTATTCTCCGTACTACCACTACCAGAACACCGAATAGATCGGTCAATAGAGTGTAGCCAAGCTGCCTTGCAATTTATACTGGACAGTGCCAGTTGGCCGTTCACATGGCAACTGAACACCACTGAGGTCGAGATGAATACAATAAGACGTAGCGTGCGAACAAATCAACAGTACATCCCGTTTTCTTCAAGAAATATTACAATTCCATGCTCGCAGTTAGTCAATGATCCAGTACCATGCTCTCTTTCATCAAATGTGTGCCTGTCATAATGTTCAGCTTATACCAGGCAAAGCGCCGGATACCCTCCCATTCTCCAATGTTCAAGGCGGATATCCTCACGAGAAGCCGGCATACTGCTCAATTACATGGCAATGGATACGAATTGGGAGACGTTTAGCCATCGTTGATTCCAGTCTTTTGTCTATATGCCATCGATGGTTCATCCGGCACCGCAACTTCCAGAGCACTGTCGCCGTCCTGAGATATCTATTCGACACTAAAAAATCCCTTAAGCCTTTCGGTAGGGTCTGCCTCAGTTGGGAGGAAGAGGACCACGAATCTCATGGCGTTCTGCAGGTTGCCTGCGAGGATTCCGCCCGAGCTTCTTTGGCTGTCGAACTACAGCTTTGTTTGGATGTTCCAGGGCTTAGAGACCACGGCCACGCACTTGATCTCGACATCCGTATTGGCCGGCAAGGTCTTGACAGCAACACACCTGAAAACAATAAGCGTCAACTTCATCACAGCATGCAACCAGTTATGGCTCAACTTACGTCCGCGCAGGCTTGATGTCGCCCCAGTACGTCTGGTAGACCTCGTTCATCTTGGCAAAGTCGCCCATGTCGGCGAGGAAGACGCTCACCTCGACGACATCGTTGACGCTGGAGCCAGATGCCTCGAGGACCGCCGAGAGGTTCTGGATGACCCGGTGCTGTTGCGGCAGGGCCCATTAGCTCTATCGTGCCTGCATCGTCGGAGTCAACTTACCGTGTGGGCCTGGATGTCTCCGTCGATGATTTTGCCCGTCGCAGGGTCCTGGGCAATCGAGCCGGACGTGTAGACGAAGCCGTTGGCGACGATGGCTTGGTTGAAGACGGGAAGCGGGGCGGGCGCCTTGTCCGTGATGGTGGCGATGCGAGACATTTTTGTATATTGACGTCTGAAGTATTGTCTTAAGTTTCAGTGATTTAAGTGTGGTTTTCTGAGAATCAATGGAGTCTTAATGGTGTTGACGTTGACCTCGACTTTGTAGCCGTGGGATGCTGCATGAATTGCGGGGAGGTATCGGCTTGCATCATGCTGACTCCGGTCCGATGCCAATTCTAGCTTTATCAGCAACCGCAGATCGCATAGGATCGGGTTAACCAATCTAGCAAGCGGATTGCAGAGCTCAAGATCCTGCTGCTCGGATAGGTCTCCAGTTCTATACCCCGAACTCCACAACAGAGACTCAATCCCGCCTCGGTAACGGAAGTCCCGAGATCGGAGGAATAAATACACCACAACACTGGGGGTCCCACACGTATGGTTAAACAAGTCCTTGGGTTTATATGCTCGTTTCCTTGGTCTAGGTATTTAGTATCCGAGCGGATTGAACCAGATCCAACGCCATCGCTATGCTTACATGTCTTTCATTGACTCTGAAACGGACAGTCCAAAACATCAACCCAAGCCCATTATGCTGCATGTCCACCAATTCCACCCTTGATTCCCTCCAGAACCCCGGACCAATGGCCACCTTGTTTGATGTTTGCCACATCAGAAAACTGATCACATGCAATCTTCCGAATCAAGAGCGTGTCCTTGGCCTTCTTGTGGTTCTTACCACTACCAACAGTCAGGTATTCTTCAAACCACTCTTCTTCGGCGGAATCCAAGGGCAAAAAGGCGAGCTCCGAGGCTCGCTCTGAGAACTCCGCGCCACTACCGCCATCCAGGACAGATGAAACCAGCAGTCGGAACAACAACTTGCGCGTGTGTGTAGGGTGTGTACGAGAGTAAAACAAGGCTTCTGAAATGCTTGTTCGGGCCATCGCATCGAAAAGCAGCTCCAGCGCAGCTGAGGTCTGGAGAATCGGTTGGACCGTCTGGAAGTAGGACAGTGCCAGACTATAGTCGTTGCCTTGAGCGCGACGAACGAGGACGGTGATAATATCATCGGCGAAGTCCGGGATAAGCGAGGGGTGGGCGATGTACTCGAGCGCTTGCTAAAATGGTACTATCGTCAGCTGCCGCAGTTGCCAAAGTAAAGGAATAGCCTCACCGCAAAGTCTTGTCTGTCCATGTACCACAGACCCTTCATGAAGATCTGGTACTTCTTGGGCATGCCCGAAGCATCAACAAACGCCTCCGACACGTTCTGGCGACCGGAGGCCTGATCGAAGTCGAGGAGAAGGTAGTAGAGGAGGGAGAATTTGTAGTGCGTCGACATGTTGGCTTCGCAAATCTGCTGGTGCAATTGCTTCAGAGCATTGTCGGTTTTGGGGGGGTAAACCTTGGCTAAAGAAGAAGGTCAGTAATTTACCCTGAGCTGTACATGGAGACTATGCGCACCTTTGGTAATTCCCACGGCTCTCAACACACGGTCAATGAAGAGGATTCCATCGAAGCTCTTACGGGAGCTGTCAATTTCCTGCTGCACCTTGCGGTCATAGGGGTTCGGTGCCGCGGCGGGGAACACATCGTGGAGGCTCGTGTAGTTGAACATGGTGGCGTTGATGTCGCAAAAAGGCCGGAATGTCAACTGACAAACAATGTCTTGCCGAGACTTGCAAGCTTCGAAGCTATCGCGATCAGACAGTGTTTGGCGCCCGGTATCGCGAGGTCACGTGAGGCCGTGGGGCCCTTCACTCCAGGAAGCATCCCTGCAGTGGCCCCAGGGTACGTCTTGTTTACAAACCCCAAGACGGATCGGGACATTTCCAAACAAACGCGGGGCGCAAGCACTTTGTGACCGCCCAAACTCCAACACGACACGCTCAAGCAGACATCCCGGCAAGGTACCGGTTTCGCTCCAGACGGTATTGTCACTTGCGACCAGCAGCCGACGCCGCATTTATTACGATTTCTATTTCGCTTTCTCTTCTTGCCTATCTAGCTCCAACTGCTAGAAGCGCCCGCCACAATGTCAGAGGCCTCACCCACCAGGCCGTCCCGGCGCGCCGCAGCCAGGCGCAACGCCGTTATCGACTCCGACGACGAAGAGGAGGAAGTCTCCAACCGAACCAGAGCCCACGATGAAGAGGAGGAGGACTTCGAGCCAGAGGCACCGAAGAGTCCCGCCAAGCGACAGACCCGGAGCGGACGCAAGTCGGCTACCCCCGCCGCAGCTCCCGCCGCTTCTCGACGAGGCCGCACACGAAAGACGCCAGCCTCAGCCGCGTCGATTGAGCCCAGCGAGGTCTTCGATGCCGACACCACGATCAAGCCAGACCCAGACTCTCCCCCAAAGAAGGCATCGCCTCGGAAGCGCAAGAGCGCCGTGCCTCGGAGCTCGATGGCGTCAGTCCCCGACCTTGCCCCGCCGACACCCCAGCCTACCGTTTCGCCAGAGTCCTCGGAAATCCAGGCCTCGGCTTTGGCGGATATCACCACTTCCAGTGTGAACTCGCAAATTACAGACGATACCCAGGCGACTATCAAGCCGATCAAGCCCATGGACACCATCATGGAGAAGCCCATGGACATCATGCTCAAGGCACGCACAACGACCATCCCGATCGTCGAGGACACGACCCCAAACCCCGAATCGTCCTGACATACTTGATCCTCAACAACTTCAAGAGTTACGCCGGCAGACAGGAGGTCGGTCCCTTCCACGCATCCTTTTCGTCAGTCGTTGGGCCCAACGGTTCCGGCAAGTCCAACGTCATTGACTCGTTGCTCTTTGTCTTTGGTTTCCGCGCCAGCAAGATGCGACAAGGGAAAATCTCCGCCCTCATTCACAACTCCGCCGAACACCCGAACCTAGAATTCTGTGAGGTTGCGGTGCATTTCCAGGAGGTCATGGATCAGGTAAGTACCCCCTCATATTCAATGCAGACCCTTATCTAACAACTTTTAGCCTGGTGGCGGCCACGAGATTATCCCCGACTCCGAGCTCATCATCTCTCGAAAGGCTTTCAAAAACAACTCCAGCAAATACTACATCAACGCCAAAGAATCCAACTTCACGACCGTCACCACCCTGCTACGAGATCGAGGCGTTGACCTTGACCACAAACGATTCCTCATCCTCCAGGGCGAAGTCGAGTCAATTGCTCAAATGAAGCCCAAAGCTGCCAACGAACACGACGACGGTCTACTTGAGTATCTCGAGGATATTATCGGAACATCCAAGTACAAGAATCCTATTGAGGAATCTGCCACCGAGGTCGAGACTCTAAACGATATCTGCATGGAGAAGAGTGGTCGAGTCCAACATGTGGAAAAGGAAAAGAACAGCCTCGAGGGCAGGAAAGACAAGGCGCTCGCATATGTCCGCGACGAAAACGAGTTGGCGTTGAAGCAGTCTGCCCTCTACCAGGTTTACATTCACGAATGCAACGAAAACGTCGCAGTTACGCAGGAAGCTATCGGTCAAATGCAGGCCCAGCTGGACGTCGAGCTGGAGAAGCATCACGGCGGCGAGCAGGTCATCAAAAACCTCGAAAACGCGCATGCCAACGGCGCCAAGGAGTTTGGGGCCCAAGAAAAGGCAACGCAGGCTTTGGTCAAGGAAATGGCCAAGTTCGAGCAGGAGCGTGTCAAGTTTGACGAGAAGCGGAAGTTCCTGGAAGACAAGAAGACGAAGCTTGAAAAGACCATCAACAATGCCGAATCAACATCCGCCGAGGCCGACGAGGTCATCGAACAATGCGGGTGGGATATTGAGAACCGAACTCAAGAGATCGCCGAGCTAGAGGAACGAGTCCGGACAGAAGAAGCCGAGCTTGCCAAAATCCGTGAAGCTTTGAAGGGCAAGACGCAAGCCTTTTCGGACCAGATTGCCGCCAAGCAAAAGTCTCTCGAGCCATGGACGGAGAAAATCAACCAGAAACAGTCGTCAATTGCCGTCGCGGAGAGCGAACTCAGCATTCTCCAGGAAAAGGCAAATGCGGGCGCTGTCGCTCTGGAAGAACTCGAGACCAAGATCACCTCGATCGAGCAGGGCAAGGAAGCCAAACTGAAGGAGCTCAAGTCTTACGAAGCGCAAAAAGCCGAGTTACTCGAAGAGGCCGCCAAGATGGAATCTGAGCTTGAGGTTCTCTCTGGGCAGGAGCCCAAAATTCGATCTAAGATCTCCAACGCACGACAAAAGGCCGACGAGGCTCGCTCCAGCCTGTCTAATACGCAGACCCGGGGCAACGTACTTGCCGCGCTCATGCGCATGAGAGAGTCAGGTCGTATCGATGGTTTCCACGGACGACTTGGAAACCTAGGCACCATCGATCAGAAGTACGACGTCGCCATCTCAACGGCATGCGGCTCTCTCGACAACTTCGTTACTGAGACAGTCGACGCTGGTCAGCAGTGCATCGAGTACCTACGAAAGAACAACCTAGGACGAGGCAACTTCATCTGTCTAGACAAACTAAGGGTGCGAGACATGTCGCCCATCCAGACCCCTGAAAATGCTCCCCGACTGTTCGATCTGGTCCAGTCTAAGGAGGACAAGTTCCGGCCAGCCTTTTACCACGCCATGCAAGATACTCTGGTTGCAACTGATCTTGCTCAAGCAAACAGGATTGCGTACGGTGCGAGGCGATGGCGCGTTGTGACCCTTGAGGGCGAACTCATCGACAAGTCTGGTACAATGTCTGGCGGTGGATCGACCGTCAAGAGAGGCCTCATGTCATCGAAGCTGGTTGCAGATATCACCAAGGAGCAGGTTGCCAAGCTTGAGACGGACCGTGACGGGTGGGAAACCAAGTTTCAAGAGTTCCAGGAATACCAACGAGAGTGCGAGACTCGCCTCAAGAAGCTGAACGTGGATATTCCAGAGCTTGATACCAAGATGCAGAAGATTGGCTTGGAGGTCGACAGCGCGACACGAAACGTGGCCGATCTTCAACGACGCATCAAGGAACTAAGCAAGGAGCACCAGCCCTCTGCGTCGGACAACAACCGCATCGCAATTTTGCAAAAGGACATTTCCAAGCTCAACAAGGAGGTGGAGAAACTCCATGGCGAGACGTCCAGCATGGAAGAGGAGATCAAGGCGCTGCAGGACAAAATCATGGAGGTTGGTGGCGAGAAGCTTCGCGCACAACGTGCCAAGGTCGACTCCATCAAGGAAGAGATTGCTTCTAACAACGAGGGGATTTCCACCGCTGAGGTCAGCAAGGCAAAGGCAGAGAAGCAGAAGACTAAGCTCGAGAAGGATCACGCAAAGGCCACGAAGGAGATCAATGCGGCGGCTAAGGATCTCCAAAAGCTTGAGGACGACATCAACCACCAGGGCGAAAGGGCTGAGGAACTCCAGGGTCAAGTTGAAGAGGCCGAGGAGGGTTTGGGCGCCAAGAAGAAGGAGCTGAAGTCCTTGAAGGCGGAGTTGGACGAGAAGATGGCTGAGTTGAACGAAACCAGAGCTGTGGAAATCGAAATGCGAAACAAGCTCGAAGAAAACCAGAAGGCTCTGGGTGAGAACCAGAAGTTTCTCCGCTACTGGGAAGACAAGCACTCCAAGCTAGTCCTCCAGGACTTGGATGACCTCATTGGTAACTCTACGCCCAGCCAAGCGAAACTGAAAACAGAAGACGAGAGCACGGCCGACAAAGACGACATCGAGATGGATGATGCTCCGGCCGAAGACGTCGACATGACCGATGCGCCTGTCGAGGACGAGGAGGACGATGAAAACGAGGAGGCAGAGGGTTTCAGTGGTCAGCCCAATGAACTACCCAGGTACACTCCTGATGAGCTTGCCGACATGAGCAAGAAAACTCTCAAGGGCGAAATTGCGGCTCTCGAGGAGAAGACTCAGAACGTCAACGTCGACCTCGGCGTCCTCTCTGAGTACCGCAGACGAGTGGAGGAGCATGCCTCTCGGTCTTCCGATCTCCAAAGCGCCATCGCGCAGCGCGACAGCGCTAAGAAACGGTGCGACGACCTTCGTCGGCTCCGACTGGAAGGTTTCATGGAAGGATTCAGCGCTATCTCCCTCCGCTTAAAGGAGATGTACCAAATGATCACCATGGGCGGCAACGCCGAGCTGGAGCTTGTGGATAGCTTGGATCCGTTCAGCGAAGGAATTCTGTTCAGCGTGATGCCGCCGAAGAAGAGCTGGAAGAATATCAGCCACCTCTCCGGTGGCGAGAAGACGTTGAGTAGTCTGGCTCTGGTGTTTGCTCTGCATCATTACAAGCCGACTCCCCTGTACGTCATGGACGAGATTGACGCTGCGTTGGACTTCAGAAACGTGAGTATTCCCCTCCCCCTTTCCGCTCTTCGCCCGAGACACTCGGTTGCAACCAGTTCAGTGGCATGCCCCACGGGTCACCATGACACATCGCTTCTATTGTCCACGATGTTCAAGTCACTAACACGCCGCGCAGGTCTCGATTGTCGCCAACTACATCAAGGAACGCACAAAGAACGCACAGTTCGTGGTTATCTCGCTCCGAAACAACATGTTTGAGCTTGCGGCGCGACTTGTGGGAGTGTACAAGGTCAACCATATGACCAAGAGTGTAACGATTGATAACAAGGACTTTATTGTGAGACCACAGGCTCAGCCAAGGTCGCAAAGTAGTCAGACGACGTTGGCGATGCGATAGACGGTGTGGATGGATGATGAACAGGATATCTGATGGTGTATATGACGATGTATATGGGCTTGGTTGCTGGGATTGATGGGTAATGATTACCGGGACGGGTGGGCGGCTTCGATAATGATTGTATTGATGATGCTTTTTTTTGGCCTTGCACCACTTCACTGTTCACACTTAACCCACGTTTTTCACCACGAGGACGCACATTTCTGTGGCCGATGAAGCTCGCAACATGAGGTGAGTCTCCTGGCGGTCCTGATTCACCCTGTGCAGTGTTACAAGCCCTTCTCCTCTCTTCACGTCAAACTGGACCACAGCATAGGGGGCCTTCCTATGGCCCAGGGTCGCGGGAAGGCTACCCTCACTAAACTAAAGAATTCTACGGTATGCTGTGTATATCTTTTTACTGGGGGGTATTCTTGGTACAGCATGCTACGGAGAGGAGAGGATATTTCGGCTTCTAATTGTATAATGGCATGGCTATTCGTGCGAGTAGTACAACTAACCCGGATTACAGTTACCAGATCGTCAGTCCTCACATCGCGTGTTACTCTGTCCCGGGGCGTGGATCGACGCTTGACCGCAGAAACAACAACGGATATGAACTCGGTTACCACAAGGATGATAGCTGGGTCAGCGAGTGGCTTCGGTCCTTTAATGTCCCAGTTCCAAGGGAAGTTCCTTCTGCGGGGCCTCGGGACGGCCCAACTGGCTTCGATTTCTTTCAGAGTGGGACGCTCTATCGGAACCAGGGTTGAAGAGGCAGCCCGGGGCGTCGATGTTGCGACCTTCGCTGGAAACTTCCTCAACCGGAGCTGTGGCTTACACTGGCGGCTCGGCTCTCGACTCATACTACCATGAAGACTCAGTGTACTCGTTGATTTATCCCTGGTCCGTTGCTGCAGAGTTACCTACGACGTGCTCTTGGTGGCTTCACCCTATAAGTATGCCGCCAGACTTACCCGGCACTCACTCACTCATTCCTTGGCCATCTCGCTAGGCCTTCACTCCCGCTCACTCTCGTTACTCCCCTCACCTGCATGATGTGGAGGTATCTCGTTCCCTTATTTCTTCACAGTGTAAATGCTCTCCCCGCGGCCGGCAATACGACGGGCGCTTGTCCCCACGACGCCCTCTACACGTCCCTCGTTAGCAGCGGGATCGCCTTCTGCTCCAGCGTGATCAAGGATGGACATTGCGGGGGCGGATACAATACGCCTTCGGCGTACATGACTTATAACCAGACGCAGATATCTTCTTATGTAAGTGCTGAAAAGAGAGGTTTGGGTCAGAGACTGATGGTACCGAAAGTGTCGATGCATTCTGACCAGCTCCGATGCAACGGCGACGACGCTTGGCTCGGACAGGGTTACGACTGGTGATCCTACAGCTACTTCAGGAGATCCTGCCTCTGAGACATCTGGTGGGAGCGCTGGTTCGACAGCAAACCAGGTCTCTGCTTCAGCGTCAGACCAGAGCTCTGCGTCGACGTCAGGATCTCCCGCGGGAAGACCAGGCCCCGGACGGCCTTCAGGCTCCTCTGACGTGGGTTCTCTCTCGGCACCCACGCACTCAGCGTCAAACACGGGGAGGACAGGGAACGAGACCAGTCCTAACCCTTCGACTCGCGGCAGCTCCGAGGCTGTCACAAGCGGTGTAGTTGGCACCTCGGCCAACTGGACCATTACGGGGTCGCGGACGTTCGGGAATGGGTTCTCGAGCGCTCCCACGGGCAACCTGTCAACGAATACATCGCCAGGGCCAGCTTCAACGCTCACGGGCCCGTCTTTCAACGCCTCCAGGACCTTCCACACTAATACTGGCACGCGAAACGCAACCTCTGCACCAACGGTAGTCGACACTACGCTGAGTCGGGTGTCTCCTACGTTTGTAGGCTGGAACTCGTCGGCTACTTCGGGCGTTGGTTCTTTGACTGTCTCTGGATCTGGGGTCACACCTACAGCTGCTTCTGGCACTGGGAGTACTGGCATGACCGTTCCGGCGGAGAATACCTCCCCAGTTGCCAGTAACACCTCTCCAAACAGCTTTTTGACTGCGAGCAACTCCTCTACTACTGGAGCCACTTCCCAGTCAGCCAATAACTCGTCCCCAGTAGAAAATACTGGCCCAACTGCCAAGAACTCTTCCCCAACTTCACTAGGCCCCATCTCTACAACAGACTTGATCGAAACAACCACTGCAACTGCTTCAAGTACAGAGTTCCTAAACAACACCAGCTCCCAGGTCGGCAACGCAACCGCCACCGGAGTGCCCGAGTTCCCCGCCGCCAACTTCACGCAGGTAACTCGGACGGCAACTTTCGCCCAAGAGACATGCTACAGCCTCGCACGAGACTCTGGAGAGGACCCAACCCGTCGCGCTCTACTACACAACGCCCAGTTGCGTGAGGACAACGCCACGATCCCGGTTCCGTACATTGAGTCCGTACATTTTGAAAGTGGCGGGGTGGATCCGTTGTACCTGACTATAAGAGATGAGGCCGAAGAGACGTACTTTGTCGATATATCCAACAGGAACCAGATTTCCGTCGTCGATCCTCAAGGGAACTCGATGCTACTAAACGCCAATGGGATTCATTTCTCGACACCAAATTGCACATACGGTGTCTGTATCAAGATCAACAACATGCTCCAGCAGTTGACGAGACTGGCTGGAGTGGAATGCGCTGCGTCTCAACAAGTAAAACGGATAGATGACCTGGAGTTCACACAGATCCTCAACCTCCATGACCAGTGCGGCAATCCAGTCGACAGGACCCTGAGACAGTATCCCCAGCTACGTGTTGGTGAATCGGCCTGCACAGATACCAGCGTCGACGAGGAAACAGGCCAGTGGGAGTTTGACTGCACGTTCCCCGGGTCCCTGTCGGGCGCCACGAGGTGCGAGCTGGCCATCAAGAACGACGTGGTGGATTTCCTTCTCACCGACCCGTTTGGAGGCTCATGTCCCGACCTGGCCACAGTCATCACCACCCTTGAGGCGACTGGGCGGGACTTTCTGGGTCTTGAGTCGTTCCGTACAGCCCTGCAGGACCAAAGACTCAACGAGACTCAGAGGGGGGAGGCAGATGCAGCTGCAGTCGCCTTTGCGCAACTCTGGGAAGTGCTCCAGCAAATACTCTCCAAAAGCAGGACCGAACCCGCGGGAGAGTCCAGCGCCCTTGAAAACTACATCAACGTGTACAGAACGTACCGAGACTTAGAGAACGACATCTGCGAGGACCTGCACGAGGGGGAAATCCCGCTGGACCTCAGCCTCATTGCGGGAACGACACGCATCGACGCCATCACCTCGTTCAACTTCGCGCCACACTCACCGCGGCCGTACAACATAACCATCCAGGATCCGTCAGAGATGGCCTGCTGCCCCAACGGCGCCGTGGCAGCCAACGACGGCGACACGTGCGAGTACCCGAGCGAGGCCGTCGTCGCCGGCACGAGCTGCATCTGCGGGACGACGGTGGGCGGCGCGTCGGTGGCGTTCGAGTACACCGAGTGCGACAACTTCGTGAGCAAGTGCAGCGGTGATGCGGACTGCGCGGAGGCTGGACACGCCGGGTTTGTGTGCTTGACGGGGAGTTGTTGCGACGGCGGAGTCTGTGTGGATCCGTATGCTTGCTCGCAGAATGGTACGGAGTTGGTGAAATTTGGAGGGTTGGAATCGTAGTGTAGGGTAGGGCAGATAGAGAAATCTCATAACTCGGGACGACTTAAGGTTGGATGTTCTATAGTTTCATATTAAAGATGATGCTTCTTCTCGAGATTGGCGTTCGTTTGATGTAACGTGCGTGAAATGGACGTGGTAGGGACATAGAAAGGTTGCTACTTTGATGGGAGTTGGGGACCTCTGCTGTGGGAGTTATAAGTCGGGATACCCTCCCCCGTAGTTTGACCAAGACCCAGCCACAAGGCTCTTACGGCCCAACTCTCGTGTTCTATTCTACAGTAATGGGGCAGAAACACCTTCTTCTCTTGGCCACGTTGGCTGTCATCTGTAACTCCATCCAGCATTCTGGCTGTTGCATAATTGGATTGTCCACGAGGGCTCGGGTGAGCTGTTCTAAGTTCGTTTCTGGTCGAAGTGTTGATTGGCAGGGCCAGCATTAAGGCGTATGATCCAGTGTTCAGGTCCAGAGGACACAAGCCGCAAGACTCTTGGCATTGACAGACATGCAGCAGACGGCGAGATGCGATAAACTAACGGCACGACGAAACAAGACATAGGTGAACAGCAAATGTAGTCCGATTGTATTTTGGAATCTCATTGATTCATAATCCCAAGTGCTCATCCCATCCGATTTTAGAATGCAGACGTTTTAACTTCACCAGACTCCATCCCAATCATCAACACATCTAGACCTTAGGGGTAGTGGGGATGATCTTCTTGCCGTCCTTGTTGTAGCGAACGCGAGGGGGAGGGGCACGGTTTCGGCGGCCAACACGCGATCGGACACTATTAAAATTTTGTCAGCACTTAAGTCACATACCTCAAGGGGAACTCTCGTAAACGAGAGCGTGGGGAGTGTGTCCGCCAGATCAACCAAGGTTCATCTGAAGTACATACGCAACTAAGGCGCAGTCGTCACACTCCCAGGGAGGACAACGTACCGGACAATCTTGCCGTGAATGGCGCAAGAGACACAGTACTGCAACTTCAGGTACATCTTGGGGACGGTGTACTCCGCGAAGACGGAAGCATCCGAGATGTCACCTGCGAGGAAGTTAGCCCTGTTCCAAGATTGAACCACGGGGAATGGGCCTGGACGTACGAATAGCAGCAGACTCAACCATGTTGCGGATGGTGAAACGCTTGATGGCCTTGTCCTTGGGGGTGCATCGCGAGCAGTTGGAGCATCGGATGGGCTTGACGTGGCCGCGACCCTTCTTGTTGCGGCCGCTGCGAGAAACGTTAGTATTGGATTTGATGATACAGCCAGGAGCCATCATTGCGCAGGCGCTCGACAGTTCTCATCGTGAGAGGCATCGTCGGCGAGAGGCAGGGAGACGGCATTCGGCGGCGAGGGAAGGAGGGCTCGTACTTGTTCTTTCTCTTCTTGACCATTTTGACGGATTCTGCTGTTGGTTAATACGACAAGTCCACGAAGAAAGAAGGAGGAAAAGTCAAGGCAGGACGTACTGAAATGTGCGATGTCAAATGCGATGGAGGATGCAAATCCACTGCGCAGCGCGTAGGGCAAGTAATTGAAGCCGATGCCCCACAGCCCTGGGTTTTTGGCGAGGGGCAGGGCACACAATTTCGAAAACCCTGAGCCACGTGACCCCACCTCGCCCGCCGCGCCAATTTCTTGAGCCGGCGCCACTCCACCAAAAAGCCGATTCTCTTCATCCACGCACCATCTGAAGATTGCTTAGGAAGGCAGTAATTTTTATTGTCGAGGTACGTCTAAAGATGCTGCAAACCCCCTTCACCATGGCGAGGGCTTCACGGCCTCTCACCTGAGAGTCTTTGCAATGCCCTCGCCATCGCCATTTCTCCCCCATCCCCATCGCTTGTTCTCCGGACTTGCGATCGCTTCATTGCGCGCGCCTTTGATCCGTCTCAACGACAGGATTCTAACGTCCCTAGCTAGGCAAGATGCAGATCTTCGTCAAGACCCTCACGGGGAAGACGATCACCCTTGAGGTGGAGTCTTCCGACACTATCGACAACGTCAAGTCCAAGATCCAGGACAAGGAGGGAATCCCCCCGGACCAGCAGCGACTTATCTTCGCCGGCAAGCAGCTTGAGGATGGCCGCACCCTGAGCGACTACAACATCCAGAAGGAGAGCACTCTCCATCTGGTGCTCCGCCTCCGTGGTGGTGCCAAGAAGCGCAAGAAGAAGGTCTACAGCACCCCCAAGAAGATCAAGCACAAGCGCAAGAAGACCAAGTTGGCCGTCCTCAAGTACTACAAGGTCGACTCCGATGGCAAGATCGAGCGATTGCGCCGCGAGTGCCCCAGCGACACCGTGAGTTTCCCCCGCTGCATATCGAGTGGTCAGCCGATGCTAACAAGTTCATCCAGTGCGGAGCCGGTGTCTTCATGGCTGCCATGCAGGACCGCCAGTACTGTGGCCGATGCCACCTCACCTACGTTTTCGACAAGCAATAAATGCAAGATCAGGGGATCTGAATACGGATGGGATGGTTTGGCGGGAGTTGGGACCATGGACTGCCAAAAAGGCGTTGATGTAGCATAGAGCACATCCGGCTTCTGAGAATGCAGGCTTGCTTGAGAAGACCACACTATTGTTCCTTTGCCTGTGATGATTTGTGACTGTTGTGTATGACCTGATAACTCGCTAGTCTCAGAGTCCTCTTGATAAATTAATTGTCCATGATTGTAAACTGTAATTCCAACCGGAAACCAGACAGTCAATTCTTCACTTGTGACAATGAATTTTCGAGCCGAAACGACGTAACTGTAATCGAATGTCCCCACAAACCCAGACCTAGTGTCAAATGGGCAGATATTATTTTCGCAGCCTTGCGTAAAATCATCCACTGTGGCCGAAAATTTTCCCTTCGCCAAAGCCTTGCCCTCGGTGGGGTTGTGGAGCATCAGGTGAGGCTCCCGGCAAGTGGATGAACACACCGAGTCGCATACCCAGGGGCTCCAGTACTTGCGTAGACGAGAGAGATGATACAAGCTGAGCGATAGCCTGTCACTAACATAGGTTCATTCACGTCGAGCGCACCGCGTCATCTTTACTAGAGCAATCGATTGACCGACATGTCAGTGTTTAAACGGGTATGGATCCCCAGTATGTAAACAGGTACACAAACAAAATGCCCTCAAACGCCCAAGCCAAATCCTACAAACTCCTCAAGCAATTGCACAAGGTCCCTGGGGAGCCAGTTTCCCCCGCGCCCTCTGCGCCTCTGCCTTGGCCGGGCCTTGCTGCCCGGCCGCAGCGCTCGTGGCGTCGGGCTCCTGCGCGTCTGAGGGTGAGGTTGAGTCGCCTCGTCCCCATCCTGCACCGGTGCTCTCGTCGTGAGCTGCCAGCTGAAATGCTTTCATAGCCGGGTTCCTTGGCCCTGGTGTCTCGAAGGACACCCTCCCCCGCGCAACGTTTGTCGTAAATGAAGTTTTCCCATCAAGCCATTCCGCATTCGTCCCCGTTCCTGTAGCACTGCGCTGTTTCCCGACAGCCTGCTCCTCTCCGGTTAGGGTCGGTGCAGGCTGGGAAGCTGCTAAGTAGCCGGAGGAGTTCTACTCGTCATCCGCGGCCTTGGACTTTCTCTTCTTCTTCTTCTTCTTCTCGCCGTCGGCCTCCTTGGCGGCAGGCGCCTCCTCGTCGTCATGCTTACGCTTCTCCTTCTTGTCCTTCTTCTCCTTCTTTTCCTTCTTGGACTTCTTGGCAGACTCGGGTGCGGGAACATCGGCCATCTCCACGTCCTCAGCATCACCACCCTCGTCGATGATGTCCATGACGCCCTTCTGTTGACAGCATTAGTATCAATTCAATCAAACTCCAAAACAATCAACGTACCATGACATCGGCGTTCTTCGCGGGCTTCTTGCCAGTAGCATAGAACTCCAAGCGATCCTCGACCTGCTGCTTCAGGGCCTCACCGTAATGGGTAGAGGGCTCCTCGGAGAAGTTGTCGATACGGCTGGCCATACTGCACTTGTTGGCGAGGTATCGGGAAATGCGACCCTTGTTGCGCACGGCAGCCTTGCCGATGAAGCTGCTGTGGTAGATGAGACCATACTTGGGGGTGTTGCTCTTGGTCTTGAGAGCACGGAACAGAGCCTTCTCGGCACCCAGGATCTGCAGGGTAGAGGCAGGGTACTTGGAAAGGTTGGTCAGGGAGCCAGCGTGGGAGATAAGGCGAGAGGCAACGGGAGTGCCGATCAGGACCTGCAAGTTGGGAGCAACGTGGTGCAGCTTCTTCTCGAGGTAGTTGGCAGTCGACTTTCGGTTCTCGGCTTGCTTGACAACGGCCGTCGCAAAGCCGTTGATGATCTCGAGGTCGGCGGGAGAGATGTCCAGACCCATGGAGACCTTGGCAGCATCGATGATAGCCTGGGCCTTGTCACCATCCTCGGCAATGACAGCGGCAATGTCGTGGAGCTTGTCATTGTTGAGGCTCTTCTTGTCACCAATGGCAAGGACGAGCTTGGCGTAGGTCAGGTTGTCGGGGACAATCTTGACCAGCTCGGGGAAGTGCCATCCGTACCACTCGCGGACACGCATGAAGAACTGGTTGACGCCCTTGTCCTGGAAGTCGATGGTGGCGCTGGCCTGGATGATGTGGTTGTCGTTACGGGTGACGCTGAACTTGACCTTGGCACGGGAGTAAGCGTGGCCCATACCCAGACCGGCCTTCTCGACATCGCCCTGCTTGAGGTCGGCGAGGAGCTTGTCGGCGTGCAGGCGAATGCCGCGGATGACGTCTGCGACGACCTCGTTGGTGTCGGCGGTCTCGCACTCGAGGCCGGGGAACTGAGCCTTGATCGCACCAGCCAGGTTCTTCTCGGAGACACCCAGCACGACCTTGCTCTTCTTGCCGCTGGTCTGGGGGAGGTTGAGTTCGAGGACGGACTTGAGGTAGTCGGAGACGATTCCCTCGGACACGAGGTTAATGTTCTCCAAAGCCTCAACGTGACCCCTGCACACAAACAGTCAGCGCCTCCGCGTCTCCCAGACCATGCAGCGGGAAGGAATCATACCTGAAGGGACTGAAGTTGGCGAGCTTGACCATCTTGCCAAACTTGGCGAGGTCGAGGCCAGCGGCCTGCGTCTCCTTCAACTTTAAGCCAACAGCATCCTGCTGATGGACCACCTTGAAGAGGGCATAGCCCACGGGCGATTCGTACAAAGCGTAATCGATATGCGACATGTTGTCTCGTCCCAGCCTGGTGCCGCAATTGGAAGGGAGGGGGTTCGGTTTACGAGTGGTGATGTCTCGAGACTGAGATTTTCGCACTTTTTTCCCAGAGGAAATTTTCTGGCAGCTTGAAAGCTGGCGCACGGGCCGCAACCAGCCGCTTGTGGCTCGTCGGAGGATCACGTGATGTACACCAGCCACTCGGTCTCCCCATGATGAGGCTTCAAATTGCAACTCTATGAGAGATATGGAACGATTTAAATCATGCTCACTTGAGACTAGTGAGGAGGGGAATAAGCAATAATTCTTATCAATTTCATGGCAATTGTTCTGTTCTCTCTTTTGGGTTTTTGGACTGTGGCTCGATCCAATACTAATCAGCGAAAAGCTAACAGGCTCACATAGTCTGTCGCATC
This sequence comes from Neonectria sp. DH2, assembly GCA_003934905.1. Lineage (NCBI taxonomy): Eukaryota > Fungi > Ascomycota > Sordariomycetes > Hypocreales > Nectriaceae > Neonectria > Neonectria sp. DH2. The sequence goes on along the minus strand of RQWH01000013.1, from coordinate 464,471 downwards.
TCATCCGCCTCTTCATCTCCTCAGTTCTGAGGGAACCCATTTCGAAGGTTATCGTACTTGGTCGCCGGGTACTCAAGGCAGTTATCCTGCCTCAGTAGCCCGTTCGGTCCTCCCAGCGCATTTACCACCGTGCCAATCAAGCTCGCATCGCCCTCCTTGTCCGCGCTGCTCTCCCACCACATGGCGCCACCCAGCTGGTGCTGTCTGATGAAGTCGGCCTTGATCCTCGCTATGTGCGGCGTATCGTACGTCACCAGCTTCCGCTGCTGTAGGTTGTAGCAGTACGTCGCGCTGCACGCGTCGTCGCAGTGCTCCTGGGCGCCCTCGAGGGGCAGCTTCTTGTAGTCGTGCACGCCGTTCTCCCAGGTGCCCTCTCCGATGCCCTGGAAGGGCTGGCCGGGTCCATCGGTGTTCTCGAAGGCGCGGCCGTACAAGGGCATGCCGAGCACGATCTTGGACGGGTGGACGCCGCTCCTGGTGTAGAATTCGAGGGCGGCGGCGGTTGAGAAGGGCGTGGATCCGGGGTTGCCTCGCGAAGGGTACAGGTTGGCCTGGTGGCCGCTGACCTGGTCCCAGGAGCCGGCGTAGTCGTAGGCCATCAAGTTCCAAAAGTCCAAGAAACGGTCCATGCCGCGGATGTCCATCTTCTCGTAGTTCTGAGCACCGGCAGGGCAAGCCACGGTGATCTCAAAATGGTGGCGCGGGTTGCTGAGGGTCTGGGCGTAGGCGTCTAGCTCTCTGCGGACGGCGGCGAGCAGCTCAACAAAATTCCTAGCCTCATCGGCATTCTGGGGGTACTCCCAGTCGATGTCGATGCCATCGAATCCGAGGGTCTTGAGCAGCTCGACGCTGGTCTTGGCGAAGGTATCGCGGCCCTGCGGGGTGCTGGCCGGGTTCTTGAAGTTGGAGCTGTAGGTCCAGCCGCCGATGGAGAGGAGGACCTTGAGGTTGCGGTTGCGCCTCTTGAGGAGGTTGAGCTGCTTGAGGCAGCCGTAGAGATTGGTGCCGGTATCGTTCCAGGAGTCTCCATCCCAGTGAATGTCGGTGTCGGCCCAGGAGTCGGTCAGGTGGCTGCGGGAGAGGTGAGCGGCTCGTTCAGAGGTCATGGGGGCGGCGGGGGTATACTTACACCTCACCGGTGTCGCTGCGGACATTGGCAAAGGAATAGAGGATGTGAGTGAGCTTCTCGACGGGCAGGTCCTGAGGACGGTGCTTTCGAGCGTAAATGGCCCTGGTGAGGCGACAAATGTTAGCTACGGGTATCTAGTGAGAGTAGAGCCATGAGCTCATGGTGGGATGTACCAGTTGACGTAGTAAGCTACGGAGCGGAAGCCTTGGGAACCTCCACCCATTGTAACGGCTGGAAGGAGTTGACGGGGACGGTATTCGCGAAGGTAGACGGCAAAGAATAGGACAAGAACGGCGCCGATGAGTAAAGATGCAAGACTTCCAATCCGAGAACGCGGTCGTTGGCGTCGAGGAGGATCCGTGGTGGGCAGCTCTCAACGGTGACGGTGTGTAGCTAACGCTGAGAAGAGGGGGCCAAAGGTGGAGATGGGTTGATGAATCGAGACAAGCTAAGAAAGAACAAGAGACAGGATTCAGGAATTCGGCATTTATTATTTATTGGGATTAGGAGCTGCTGTGTTGGCGTGCTATTGGCATCTTACTCAGCTCCCCCGCCGCGTAGACACCGTTGATGAGACCGGGTTGCCGGGCTGCCTCAGCTCTTCAAGTCTGGCCTGGAAGGCGTCGTCATAGTCTACCTCTTGGTCATTGGCGTCAGCGTGCCCAGCCGCCCAGGCGTGGCTGTGCACACCCAGGTAAGTGGCGATGCTCTGCGGCTTGGGCCACGTTTTTCAGCTGGACGGTTGGCGGTAAAAGGCCAAGGTAGCATTGGATTGATAGAAGGGAAATCCTGTTTTTGTGCATTCAAGAGGGAGCAATAGTTGGAAAAGTCGCTGGTCGTACGCAACTGTTCAGCTATCAACCATGGCTCATCGGGGGGACTTTGACACCTGCAGTGGAACCACCACTCTCGCCTTTCACAAACGGATAACTCGGGACAATGCCAAGTTTTCGGCGCTCTCACTTATTGAGGCTCACTGTAGTGAAACATGGGTGATAAAATCCATTGGTTATAATTACCGGGCCGCCTACAAAACAACACATCACGTACACTCTGCTATTATATTCTCCGTGTCACATCTCCTACCCTGGACCTCGACCTATGGAACCATCCACTCAATGCGTGATTAGAAGTCCCAGGTATCAACAAAAGACGCAGTGGCAGAGTGGTCTAATGCGTATGACTAGAAATCATATCTCCTCGGAGGCGTCTGTTCAAATCAGGCCTGCGTCGTTACAAGTTTACTTTTTGCCAGTCTTCCTTCCTGGTTGACGTCCCGTAAAGGAACCGGCAGATCCTTCACCACGTTGATGATAATTGCACACAAACATAACTAGATGTTCAAGCCACCTCCACCAGCTCTGTTGCAGCCCCATATCGTCCTTAATTAGTGGCAGACATCTTGACGCCGTACTCCCCCACCAAATCTATCCTCAAAGTTCAAAATACGAACAAAAAGTCTTCGTTCTCCAAGTCCGTAATGTCTTCAAACGCCTTGTCGCCTTGCCTGTCTCCGTGCTCGTGTCCCTGTTCATCTGCCTCCACCTCGTTTCCATTTCCTCCTGATGGACTGTGAGTTTCATCGCGGGCCACTCTCATTCGCTCCTCGCGCATTGCCCCCTCCATGGCCTCCATTCGTTCCACCTCTTCTGCGCTCTCAAGACTCATGTCAACCAGGACCGCACTCTTTCCGAGGGCCACTCTGCGTTGACTATGTCGGCGATTGAGCCATCTGAGGTGCAGTGAAGCCCCAATTACGAGACAGATGACAATGACAAAGAGTGCCAGATTAGTTCGAAGGCCACGCGAGTACCCAGGCGCCTCCCCCGGGGAATAGAGGAGAGGTCCGACAATGTTACCAGCCGAGGCGCCGATAAAGACCAGAGCCGACGTGGATTTGCGTTTGGTATCGCCGGCGGTGTTTTGCGCAGACCAGGAATAGATGAGAGGCGCTGTAAGGGTTCCGTTAGGATGACAAACGTTGACATTGTTTGGGCGAGGGCACACTCACTGATTCCCGTGTAAGTGGACAGGCAGAAATAGCCAGCCAAGAGCACAGCCTTGTTCTCAGCGTCATGGGTGAAATGGAGCAGAATGGCGCATCCGATGATGGGAGGGATGCACAAAACTGCGATCAAAGGGCCCTTGAGCTTCCACCGCATCGACAAGTACGCACTGCCCGCAACAGCAATGATGTGCGAGAAGCCGATGGGGACATTGAACAGCATGGTCTGGAACGGGTCGGATACGAAGGACTGAATGATGAGTGGCCCGAATGTGGAGATGCCGTTGGACGGCACCGAGATGCAGAATATCATGGCAACCCAGAACCACGTCTTGAGATCCTTTACAGTCTCGAGGACATGAGAGGATCGCCACTCGCGTGACATGACACCCATTTGATTGTTCCGCAGGCGCTCGATAGCAATAACCTTGTCACCATCGCTGAGGAACCTGGCCTCGGTGGGAGAGTCGGGCATCCAGAAGAACATAAGGATGGCTACCCCTACGGTGATGGCGCCGAAGAAGAGGAAAATAATCTGAGCCAACGGTTAGGGAATTGCGTCTCCGATTAGCCTTCGTAACGTACCTGGTATGGCTTCATATGTGAATCAATACTAGCCAGTCCATATGTTATAAGACTCCCGAGCTGTCACTGATGTTTAGCTAGGTTATTTGCGTACAGCAACGGGAAGAGATGTGCGTACCACCCAAGTCAAACCGTTCATGCAGTACCATGATCCAATTCTCAATGACTGTTCCCTGCCACCGAGTTAATAGCTGCCAACGCATCGATAACATGACTTCGCACCTTCTCCTCCACCACATCTGAGTGATTGCCACGAAACTCGGGCCGATGCTCGCCTCAAAGGCACCAAGGAAGAAGCGAGCAACCATCAACTGCTTGAAGTCATGCGCCCAGGTCATGCCAACCAGAGTCACGCCCCAGCCCAAGGCCATGACGCTCGTCAGCTTGCCAATGGGCAGCTTGACGAGGGCGAGGGCGAGCGGGGGCTGCATCACTAACTGCGCTAGGAACACAATGCTGCCTAGCCACGAGTACTGGTCGCCCTCTAGGCCGGTGTCGTCGATAAGACCAAAAATGGACGCGTACGAGAGAGTGGCCTTGTCGAGCGCCTGGAGGAAGTAGACGGCGAGCATGAGGGGGAGCAACGCGAGATCAATTCGACGGAGGATTCGGGCGTCGTCGGCGGGCGACACGGAGATGTGCTCGTCGGGGTCGCGGCCCAGCTTGATGAGCATCATGGCCGCTGCATCGCGGTAGGAGGCAGGCTCGCCGGCCTTTGCGCGCCCAGGCATCCCCATTTCGCTGTTGCGGTCGTTGTGCTCTTCACCGCCGTCGTCGTGGGGGAGTGGCTGGTAGTGCGAAGTCGAGACACGCGGAGGGTGGGAGGAGGACGGCGTCGAGGACGAGCCGTAGAAGTTTCGCAGCATGGTGGCCTCTCTAGGCGTCCTCGCAGGACGATTCTCCAAGCCCCGATGGGCGAGAGTTGCGAGGTTCCAGAGTTTCGCAGAGTATCGCAGTGAGTTTGTGTGAGGATGACGGAGGAGGGGTGTGTGGAATGCTTAGAGTTCCGGAGGCCATGACGTCGGTGGGCGTTTCCGGGGTCCATGCACTGCAGCGAACTGATGAACTCCCAGTGGAGAGCCAGGCCGTTTCAGAGAGTTTCTAGGGGTCTTGGGTACCGGGGCTTCAGTGGACCTCAGCGGCGGGCGTCCGCTGTGGCACCGGGCTTAGAGTGCGGGACGGGACCTATGGATGGAATGGATCTACGAAAATGAAAGTCCCTATGTATTACCTAGGCTGGCAACTCGGTTCTAAGCTCCTAACGGATGGATGGAAGAGATCTGAGGCACTGAGACATCGATCGTTTGTGGCGCTTGATGTTTACGTTAGTTAATCAAGTTCGCTTTTAGTTTCCTTCTTGGGACGGAGCATTTAATACAGCGGCTCCCAACCAACCTGCCGCTCATGAAGGCGGGGCATGCAACTTCTTTTATGCCTCCCTTCGGACCTCGTGTCGAATTGTTCCAATTTTGTAACTCAAAGATCCTTGAAATTTCCTATTAATAGTGGTAACCCGGAAGAGAATCCGAAGATTTGTTTGAAGGAAGTGGGCTCAACAACTGCGCCCCTTCCGCCGTTGCCAGGCTGATTGAGTCAAATGCATTGCCGGGGATGGCAACAAGTCAAGCCAACGGAATATACCTACTTCGGACATTCGTATGTTACGTGCATTGAGGTACTGCGCCATTGGGCTATTGGCTCACTCGAGGATCCCCATTCTCGGACGGAGCAAGGACACTTTATTGGAGGGTTAAGAGCAACAACTGTGAATACGCGAGAGTATTTATTCGTGCGGGGCACTCCAGAACCTCGTTCAAGTTTCTTCCTGCAACCAACTTTTCATCCTCATCGCCTCACGAGCGACCTCACGGTGGGCCGAGTATTCAAAACCAAAATCACCTCATCCGGCCAATTCCCTGCTCACGTCAGATGCTGCCTAACATGTACCCATCGGCTGTTGGTCGTCTATTTGAAGGCCATCGCACCAACAGCCAACCGTCAAGAACCAACAACCAACAACCAACAAGCGACGCTCCAAGCCACGATACCTACATCGGGTATCTTGGCCCGCAGACGGCAACGATTTTTGGGCGTTGGTCCCGTCGGATTTAACTCAGCCGCACCTGTGAATGTTTGCTTTCACCTCTTGCATGCATGGACTTTCTTTGCCGCCGCCCCACGGCCGTCCGCCTGGCGAATGGTGCTGTGGAGCGGATAAGCAGGTTGGTGATGAGTTATCTCGACATGCATGGCGGACGTCCAGATACGAAGATCAGACGGAGTGATTAACTCGCCGTCTAGGTTCCATCTGACGCGGAATGAACTCCGCCTATTCACCATCTGGATCTTTGCAACCACTCACGCATTACGGACACGACAGTTGAAGCGAGGGCTTCCCGTTAACGCTCCACCCGGCGGCTAGCATCTAGTCTGTGTGGGTGGTGGATTTGCTGCAGCCACCTTCAAAGCAACTCGGCACGACCCGTTAAGCGGTCAATACTGTGGAACACACGAGGAGTAGCATCGTGTTGGACAGGGAATGACATATTTGCCTTGTCGTGTTGGTCGTTGGCGCGCCGGAGCTCCTCTGACTCCGTCCATGCAGCCGACTCAGCCGCCCTTTCGACCGTCCTTCGACATGCACGCGAACCTCACCATAGTACTGTCCTGCAAGTGCGGCTCGGCTTTACTCAACTATGCCCATCGTCAAGTGACACGTGGAGTTCCCACTTGACTCACATCTCTCAAACATAACTGGTAACACCCATCAGCAGACGGGAGCAGGATACCTTAGTCAAGTAACTAGCCTTGAGGCCTGCATCTGCAGAGTGCAGGTAATGTAGAGGAGATCCAGGCGACCAACAAATGTTTCTGATTCAAGCCTGTAAGCAAGTATTTATTAGCAATGGAAACCGACGTTGTTCTTCTCTTGAACCATCTCAACTTCCTCATGAGCAATTTGACATATCTACTATGGCTCTCTCTTTTGATCCAAACGGACTTCTTCCGTGGATAGTTTGCGGTGCGGTCGCCAGTATCGTCATTGCATTCTACCGTTCTAAGATCCAGGTTCGAACCGGTCCGTTGCCAGATATCCCCTACAATTCCAAGTCAGCCTCCCGGTTCTTGGGAGACCTTCCCGAGGTCAAGAACGCCAAATACAGACGATCGTGGATATGGAACCAGCCCAAGAGTCACGGGTCCCCGCTGGCCCAGCTCTTCATCCACCCGTTCGACAAGCCCACCGTTGTCGTGTCCGACTATCGCGAAGTCGTCGACATCTGCTCCCGCAGACTGAAGGAGTTTGATAGAGGCACCAGGAACAAAGAATGCGTGGGCTTGGTGGCCCCGAATTTCCACATGACAATGGAGTCAAGAGACCCTCGATTTAGGGCGAATAAAGAGCTGTTGAGAGATCTGATGACTCCGGCTTTCTTGAACGAGGTAACTCAAGATATCTACTTCATACAGCCTCATGCAAGATGACGTATTGTTTGCTCACGCACACGCAGATATCGGCCCCTCGACTCTACGAGAGAACAGCATCGCTGATTGAACTTTGGTCATTGAAAGTGGACAAGGGATACGGTCGACCCTTCAATGCCAGCCACGACTTCTACCTGGCCACGCTAGACATAATATGCAGCGTTGCTTTCGGCCTTGATGATGACAAGGGAACACTGCAGCGGGAGATCTCCCACGTACAGTCACTCAGCTCGAGCGGCCCCTCGAACGAAAACGACCCCGTGCATTTCACCCATGGACCGACGCACCCCGAGACGGCTGCGTTGTTCGATCTCGCGGACATGATATCCATAGCCCAGAGCAGTGCGTTCCCCGCCTTCAGCCAGGCATTGGCAATGCTGAAGCCGAAGCATGCTAAGGCGTGGTGGTATCGACGGCGCCTGATCCATCGCCAAACCACCAAGAGCGTGAAGAAGCTCGCGGATGGAATGATATCGACACGGGAATGTGCTCTCGACCAGCTGTTGTGGAGGGAAATGAACGCGGCAAAGAAGGCAGACCGCACGCCCGACTTTTACTCCCCCGTCATACGGGACGAGGTGAGTCTCACGGGACGTGAGATGCCACCCTCATTTCTGACCTCGCGCAGCTTATAGGTTACCTCCTCGGCGGCCATGATACTACCGCAACCACTCTCTCCTGGTGGGTGAAGTATATGTCTCGTCACCAACGGGCCCAGGACCGGCTACGTTTTGAGCTTCGCCAAGCGCACTCTCCTGCAACCAAGGAGGTTCGCTGGCCGACCATAAAAGAGATCACCTCAACCTCAATTCCATATTTGGATGCTGTCATGGAAGAAACCGTCAGATATGCTGCAGTTGCTACGCTTATTGTCCGTACTAGCACCTGCGACACGCAGATTCTGGGCTATCCCATCCCGAAAGGCGTCAACGTCATTCTTCCCCTGACAGGCCCATCCATGAAGGAGCCGGCCATCCAAATTCCAGAGCACACGCGATCAACCGCATCCCAAAAAGACAAAGGTCGCGTGCCAGCATGGGGCGACGACGTCGGGGAGTTCGTCCCGGAACGCTGGCTGAAGTGGGAGAGCGGCGTCGAGGGCGTACCGACGCAGGTCTTCTGCCCCAATGCTGGCCCAAACCTGGCGTTTTCTACGGGGCCGCGCCAGTGCTTTGGCAAACGGCTGGCGTATCTGGAATTGAGGGTGTTGATGACGCTTCTCGTCTGGAACTTTGAGTTTGGGGAGCTGGATGAGAAGCTCAACAGTGATGAGATTGTGGAGAAACTGGTCAACCTGCCAGAGGATTGCTATGTGAAGCTTGCGAGGGTCTGAGAGTTGGTTTCAGGAGCCTTGGGCGTCTCGGAGGATTTTCTGTCTCGGAAGAACGACGATATCTAGTTCTGATGCCTACTTTGTCTTATGAAGTCGGATCAAGACGTTATGAATAATGAGAAGCTCGTATTTAAATGCCAACAACCACGCTTCTGAGCTACTGGATTGAACTTAATCCTGGGCACCCATGTATCTTTTATACAAGGATCTATGTTGTTCTAGGAGCAGGAGAGTGGCAGCCGTGTGTGGTCCCAGCCGCGCGAAACTGGGAAGCCATCCTCTAAACGCCCACCGCATACCCTCCGAGCGCGTCAACTGTGTTGCCATACCCAATATCGACGTTTTACCTCCTTGGCTCATCGTCCTCGTCTTGATCACGTCGATCGGGCTGCAGACGGTGGTAGCGATCAAGCCCGCAAGGAGAGACGCCAGAAGCTGCGTGGACACCTTGTCCTTCAACCCAGCATTGACAATCAAGGCTTGCTTGATCCCGTCGTAAAACCCAAGCTGACAGCCAGTCATGGCTCCAGCGCGGATGGAATTGGGCAAGACGCCGCGGAAGTAGCCTCGCAAGCCATCTTGCCTGGCAATGCGCATGAGGACGTCTACCACGCTGCGGTAGTTCTGCCGCTGGGCAGGAGGAAGGGATCTGTCGTTTTGCATTCGGACGTTGGCTATATCTGCTGGGTTTCCAATGAGGGCGCCGCAGGATCCTGCGAAGCTGGAAGCTGCGAGAAGAATGACCATTGGCGTGTGTCCATTGTTGTGTGGTGCGGCTTGTTCTTTGATGGATTCGTAGATTGCAAACCTCGTGGAACCGTATGTTACTGTTTTCGCTGTTAGACATCCGAGCTTTGTGAAGACTTTGTTCCAAGCTTACATTGCCTGAGAAGGCCTGCAGACAACTGAAGTTATCGCGTTAGAGTCCGAGGGGACCTTTGAGAGCGTGGACAATGATATACCCCTTGATATAGTCCCGATGGTCCCTCACTGCGTAAGATCTGGAGCACCGTTCCAAAGACACTTTTGCGCTGCGATGCCGGCGTGGCCTGAAGTCGAACCTTTACTATAGACGGAAGATGGTCAGCTCTTCGACATCACATAGAGAGGCAAGGGGAGGAGTTTACCAAGGTCGAGAGGATGAGAACAGACTACAGCTAGACAAGAAGCTGATCCACCAAACCACTTGGGATATTGAGTTATCTTTGGGATCGCAGCAACGGATTGTTTGGACGTCTCGAGGAGTGCGCCTGCTGAAACCTGGCTGTGCTCCGACATGATGGATCTAGCCTGGGGTCGTTATGGAGAAGTGGAGGTCTTAGCTAAAGAGGCAGAATATGTGAGCCAAATATCTGTAACGGACGTGTTCTTACTTTATTTTACGTATTGAAAAGAAGTAGATGTGGAATTTTGTGTATTTTCCGCATCGCAACTGGAGTCTTGTTACCTGATGGGATTGCACTAAAGCGGACCACAGACATGATAGTGGGCAATACATGCTTCCATTCTGCCGACCATAACATATTCCAATAGGCCTCGGAAGTCTGCAATGACACGAAAAGTGTATTTCATCTTCGTCTACTCCCCATTGCCCACTAGATCTATCGTAATATGGAAGTCGGCACGTTTCGTCCAGGACGGGACACGGCGTCGGCAACTAAAACTCTCGGCTATTGGGAATGGCCCCAAAACCGCCAAGTCGGCTATATGCCAGCACCAGTCCTCAATCACACACTCTAGGAATGGTGATGCGTCGGGGACTTGTTCGATGCTGTAAGTCCCACCAGAGAGTCCCGCAGATGAATAAATGAAGCCTGCGATTCTGTTTGATCTTGGATTTGGAACACCTCAACCCCCCTCAAGCCTCTTCGACCTCAATCATGTCTGGCCCAACAGCAAACAAGTTCCTGCGGTTGAGCCGCCCGGCGATCGCCTCTGCCCGATCATCCTGCGTACAGGGCGCACGGAAGCATGCCTTTTCGACAACCAGCTCAAGACAGCTCATGGGACTCGCCGGCTTCACGGAGAACCAGCTCACGGTCAGAGACGCCGTCAGCCAGGTCTGCTCGGAGTTCCCCAACACGTACTGGCAAGAACATGACCAGGAGGAGAAGGATCCCAAGGAGTTCCACGCAGCGCTCGCCAAGGACGGATGGCTGGGTATCGCTCTGCCCGAGGCGCTCGGAGGATCGGGCCTGGGTATCTCGGAGGCGACGATGATGATGCAGACCATCACCGAGTCGGGAGCTGGCATGGCTGGAGCGCAGTCTATCCACGCCAACGTGTATGCGACTCAGCCCCTCGCAAAGTTCGGCTCCAAAGAACAGCTGGAGACGACCATCCCCAACATTGTCTCCGGCAAGTGGCGTGTGTGCTTTGGTGTCACTGAACCCAACGCCGGTCTGGATACTCTCCGTCTGGCGACCACGGCGAAAAAGAACTCGGACGGATCGTACAGTGTCACGGGCCAGAAGATCTGGATTACGTGCGCCCAGGTGGCCTCCAAGATGATCCTGCTAGCAAGGACTACGCCTCTGGACGAGGTCAAGAAGCCCAGCGAGGGCCTGTCTCTCTTCTCCATCGACCTGGACCGCGACCAGCCCGGGCTCGACTTGAAGAAGATCAGGAAGATGGGCGGCCGGGCTGTGGACGCCAACGAGGTGTTCTTCGACAACTACCAGATCCCCGCCAGCTCGCTGATTGGCGAAGAGGGCAAGGGCTTCAAGATGATCCTGCACGGCATGAATGCCGAGCGATGCCTGCTTGCGGGCGAGGCCCTGGGACTGGGCTACGCGGCACTGAAGAAGGCCAGCGACTACGCTCGCGAGCGGGTGGTGTTCCAGCGCCCGATTGGCATGAACCAGGGCATCGCGCACCCGCTGGCCGACGCGTACATGAAGCTGGAGGGCGCCAAGCTGGCGACATACCACGCAGCTCGGTTGTACGACCAGAGCAAGACGGACGCGTCGATCCGGCAGGACGAGGTCGGGGTGGCGGCTAACAGCGCTAAGTACATGGCCGCCGAGGCTGCCTTCACGGCTTGCGAACGGGCGGTTCTCACGCACGGAGGAATGGGATATGCTGTGGAGTACGACGTGGAGAGGTGGTTCCGAGAGTGCTTGGTTCCCCGGATTGCGCCTGTTAGTAGAGAGATGATTCTGAACTTTGTTGGCGAGAGGGTGCTGAAGCTTCCGAGAAGCTACTGAGGCAAGGGCACGAAACGAGTGTAGACGATATTTTAAACCATAGAGTAAATGATTCATGACTTGACTAAGAACCCGGGAACCGGGGATTTGCAGTTTGTAGTGATCAGACGTTACAAATTATGAGAAGCCCGAGAGGAAGTATCCCTCCAGGTGAACTATCACGAACAAAATACCTTACAGTATAGTGAACAAGCTCTAGGAAGGGCTACGCGACAACAATCTTGTCCTTGCCATCGCGAACCGCTTCGAGCCAAGCGGTGGCGCATTGCGTGTCCTAGTGTCGGCTACCACCTCCGATGAAAAGTGGATCGCCCGGAGAAGCTTCCCCTCTGCCTGAAGATGAATCCCCGGCTACTCGGAGCATATAAGCGGGACGTGTGCCCAGAGCCGTTTCTGAAATTACAGAGACCGGTCACTTAGACGTTCAACCACGGACCCGTTTTGAGCCATGTCTCCAGAGGAAGCGCCCACAGACGCTCCCGACCAGCAGTCTCCCCCCGACGACGGCATCCCTGCTAAGCGGGCTCGCGCGAAGCATGCTTGCCGTGAGTGCAATGCTCGTCGGGTGAGGTGCAATGTTACAGAGTCCCACCCTTGTGCGAACTGCCAGGCTTCCGGGGCCAAGTGCGAGGTGCTACCATCCCGCCGGGGGAGGTGAGTGTCCTGTCTGCGATTTGCAGATTGATGTCCATACCTACATTGAATACTAATATTCCTTCTCAGATATCCCCGGAGATCACGTCGCCAGGGCCACCCTGCGCAAGCAAAAGCAGCGACCTTGTCATCAGTCGCTATTGGCGACGATGACACCGGGCTATCATCTATTGATTCAACACACTCAGCTCCAACGGCCAGAGGCGATTCAACCACCAGTCCGCTCATAGGTAGAGATGTGTCAGATGCCAGACTTCCTGCTCGGACGCCGTCTCCATCGACCGATCTGGCGGCTCCTGGGACTTTGTTCTTCGGCGAGTCCAATTTCCTGACCCTCGTCCCCGGCCCTCGCCAAGGTGAAGAACCAAACCAGAACGGCCATGTAAACGGGAGCAAGCAGAAAGCCCGGCTTCTGTTTCCCATCGCCAGCACGCCCCAATCGATTCCCGAAGGCGAATCCCCCGCGAGTTGCGACCGCGTCAGCTCCGGAACCGCGCGCTATCTTCGCGATGAAGGTGCCTTGACGCTGCCCGACTTGCACACCTGCGTGCCGGCGCTGCAGGCTTACTTTACCTGGTTCCATCCCTGTTTTCCCATCCTCGACCGCGCAGAGTTCACGCGCCGACTTGCCAGCTTTGACGTGTCGTATCTCCTCCTTCAGTCGATGCTCTTCATCGGCGCGACGTACTGCGAGAACGACACCATCGTCTCAATGGGGTTCAAGGATCGCTCCGAGGCAAAGTCGTTGTTGTACACGCGGGCAAGGCTTTTGTTTCATGCCGACTGGGAAAAGGATGAAATCACCCTCATCCAATCACTGTTTCTCATGAGCTTCTGGCGAGGTGGTCCATCGGATGTCAGGGATGTCCGGTATTGGCTGGGCGTGGTCATCGGGGTGGCGGAGTCGTACGGACTGCACAGATCGTGAGTTGATGTCGCTTTCAAGATAAGTAATGTGTTATGGCTAATCGGTGTACAAATACCAGCGCCAAGTTTACAACCAGGGACCCTCATCGGGCAAGATTAAGAAGAAGGATATGGTGGTCGATCTATGTGAGGATCAGTGCTTCTTGTCGCTGCCCACCTGTTAACCATGTTGAAAGGTTCGAGAACGCCAAGCCGCCGCGTCTCTTGGCTTGCCGAGTAGGATTCGAGACGATGACTGTGACATCGAGCCACTTGGCCCTTCGGATCTCGAATCTGAAATAGAGAACGAGGACGCCTCTCACTTTGGCTCTTGCAAGCCAGAGCACATACTGTATGCTATCAAGATGGTGGAAATTGCCAGAATACGTAAGTGGTTGTGTAGTGTGTCGTCTCAGCAAATACTGACTCGTGAATGCAGTTGGGCAAGTAATCGATGTGCATTTCTCGCCTGGGAGACCATCGTCTACCACCGACCAAGTTCGGGAAGTCGACCAGGTCCTCGAGTCCTGGAAACAAAGCCTCCCAGATGAGCTGAGACGTGGCGTTGAGGACGGGAACGCCTCGGTGTGGTCACAGCTTCTACACTTGGCATATAAGTACGTCACCTGTCTGTTGATTCATGAAGACATGTGGACTTACAGCTTCACAGCCATGTACGGATCCTCATCCACCGTCACAGCTTTCTGAAACAAGTGAAAGAAGACGACAGCGGACAGATTGCCGTGGCTGCTGCGTCGCGTATTAGCCGGATCGCCGAGGACATGCTCGCACAGGGCACGCTTCGGTACGGCCAGATGCATTTGTAAGTTTCCACTGCAAGTGACGATAGCCATGAGACCTCGCATGCTAACTCAATGATAGGATCACGAGTCTGTTCGCCGCACTTTGCATCCACGCCATCAGCATCAAAAGAGGCGTTGATGTCACACGACGGATTGCAGAACATAGGGCTCAGATGTGTCTACTGGCCCTCCAGGAGATCCAGAAGTACTGGAGGATCAACAATAACGTGCTCGACCTATTCCTGCAATACCTCGATGTATCTATTGCAAGGCGACTCCACGGTACAGGCCAAGCCGAAGGAATGCTGCATAACATGGCCAGCCTGGAGCCCCATGGAATGGGAGACGGCCAGGAAGGAGGCCGTAATAGCACTCCTCCACCAGAGGGAGGCGAGCGGTACGACTTCCCGACGCCGCAGACGCAGGCGCAGACCAAGGCCTTTGAAGACCAGTACTTCAACATGCTCTACGGGCCTTGGGAGGGCGATGATGGTCTGGCTGATCTAGGGCTGGTTCTCCAAGCCGATGACCCGTTGCAGATGGAGAGCCTCAACTTTCTAGGCCGATCTCTGTAGGCCCAATACTTCGGGAGCGGTTCCCGGAGGTGCAGCTGACTCGGCTTCTTCGGTTATTTGAATGCATGGATGATTAGAATAGCCGGGCTCCACCTCCGGATCTCCATCTCGGGAGCTTAGTCTACATCCATTCATCCATCTACGGTACTCGAACCAAGCTCGGTGGATGGAGGAATTCCGTTATAGTCCTATAACGAGACGTCGCGTTCATCTTCAAGAAGAATTGAAGTTAGCTTCATCCCTAGAAAGCGATCCTCAAAACATGGCGCAATCAACGATCCTTCGTCAAGCCCGTCATCGGCTTGCTCGTCAATTGGCACAAGTACAGCGCCGAGGCTTCGCAGTCTCACCACGATGCTCCAAAGCCACCGCCGCCGAAGCCGCCTCCTATCTTCTTGACAACTTTGCCGAGAAATCAGTTGTGCGTCGCCAGCTCATCGACGCAAACCAGCTGCAGAAGCTGGCGCTGACTCTCGGCCAAACTTCTATCGAAGGCGCAGACGTCTCCGACGTTCCGCCCGTTGCTGGAACGCCGGTGCCGCAGGGCTACCACCTCGCGTACTTTACGCCCAATGGCACCGAGAAGGACCTCGGCGCAGATGGGACGGACCGCACGTTCAATGCGTCGGCGCCGTTTACGCGGCGGATGTGGGCCGGCGGGAAGATGAAATGGCCGGCTCCGTCGAGCGGGGCGTTGCTCCGGGTCGGCGATGAGGTCGAGGAGCGGACTCGGCTTCTGAGCGCTACGGCCAAGAAGAGTCGGTCCGCAGGAGAGATGGTTCTGGTTGAGGTGGAAAAGGAGTTCTGGGGCCCCAACGGGCGTGCTCTTGTTGATCGGCGATCATGGGTCTTTCGGCCTGAGATTGATCCTCAGAATGCGCCTGCGGCTCCGAAGCCCCTTGAAGATGTTACCCGTGGGCCATCTTTAATCAAAGATCTTTCCGACAATGGCAATGGTGAGATTTCCAGTGATTCTCGTGCGATAATACCTCGTGCTAATAAACTCAGGCTTCCCAACTCGAGAGCTGCGATGGTCTCCTGCTGGCCTCTTCAGGTTCTCAGCACTCACTTTCAATGGCCACATGATTCACTACAACGAGGATTGGACTCGTAACGTTGAGAGCCACCCGAGTTTGGTAGTCCACGGACCTCTGAATCTCATCAACCTCCTGAATTACTGGAAGGACGTCCATGGAAATGGCCAAGGGCCAAGCAGCATCTCATACAGGGCAATGTCGCCCTTGTATGCTGGCCAGACGTACCACATCCGGACAGGAGATGTTCGAGACACCGACAGTGGCAAGGTCTGGGATGTTCTCGTCGAGAAGGATGGAGTTGTCTGTATGAAGAGCGAGATCTCGGCTCATGATTAATCTACTTCGTACAAGTTGGCGATTCCACTGTTATAGAAGAAACTTCCAGATTTCTCTCAAGTCCTTTTAAAATAAGTAGAACCATTGTAACATGTTTGATCTGTTATGTCTACCAAAGACCCATGATTCGACGCTTCCTATGCTTCAGAAGCCTCCTCCAACTCAGTGATATCAATGCCACAGAGCCGCGCTCGCTCCAGTAATGCTAATGCCCGCTTCACAATAGGTGCATCAATCATCTTCCCATCCAACTTCCAAGCACCCTTACCCTCAGCTCTAGCAACCGCATCGCCCTGCCGGACTCTTACCGCCCATCGCAGAATTTCTTCTGACGGACCAAAGGCTTTTTGGACAATACTAACTTGGAGCGGGTGAATACACTGCTTCCCTGTGAAGCCAAGCGCACGACCCTCTTGACTGTCATGTTCCAGAGCAGCCCTTGACGCATCATCTGATGGAACTCCAGTCGACACGAGGTCAATCACAGACGGTAAGTTGTGCGCCAGCGCTGCAGTAACGATGGAGCTGCGAGCGAAAAGGAGCTCGCGTCGGTCGGGGAGTCGCGACAAGCCGAGCTCGGTCGCAAAGTCCTCGGCAGCGAAAGCAAGGCCCGAGAGACCGGTGGCGGGTGCTGCTCGACAGATAGAGTTTATGTCAGAGAGGCCTCGAGCGGATTCAATGAGAGCGAGAATGTTGAGTGGCCGTGAAGAGGTATTCTCAGGTGTCCCGGATGTGCCATTGACTGTCACCGCTCGGTGAGGCGCGACGTGTCGCACAACATCGGCGACAAAATGAAGGTCCTCGGGACCTTGAACCTTGGGTATGACGATGGTGTCAAGGTTATTGCCCAGTTTCAACACCTCTGTGAGATCCGCAAGAACCAGTCCTGTATCAACGGCGTTGATTCTCACAGCCACCTCCCGTGGAGATCTTGAAGAGCTGCTCATTGAGCTGTCGGCAAGATGTCGTGCGACAAGCCCACGAGCAGCAGCTTTGGCATCGGGCGCAACGGAATCTTCAAGGTCGTATATAACTGTGTCAATATTGAGAGCTTGGGTTTTGGCGAGCATCTTCTGGGACGCTCCAGGAACTAATCAGGATGTTAGTAATTGAGCCAGACAATGAAAGCGGTACTGAATACCGTAGAGGAGCGCCCGGCGAAGGAAAGCTGGAGTGGCGGCCATTATTGAAACGTCGTGAAGGTGTAAGTCTTTTAGATCAAGCTCTTTCACTTGTCAAGAAACTCTGCTGGTGATATACCAATGGTTCGGTTTAAAACCGGCGGTAGTACGCCAAGTCGGCTATATGGGTTTGGCTCCTCAAAGGCGTGGAGACGTAGGTGCTGTTGGCAGAACCGCACTTGTCGTAGCAGTTTTAAGAAATACGGCATAACTGGAAAATGATTACAGGAAGAAAGACCAACAGAGACGTGCTGCAGTTGACACGAGATGTCATCATTGGGGAGGTGAAGCTATGAGTCAAAATGCTCGGTGATTGATTCGCTATTAAGAATGGAACAATTTATGTGCTTCTAAAACAAACACAAGTACAAGCTAGAATGTGGTAATCCATCATTCTTGCACGGAAAATGCGTCTTCCAAGAACTTCTTCTCCTGTGCCTCGTGGACCTTCTTCCAACCAGCCGCGGGACTAGCACTCGGCCCTCGCCCGGCATACAACAGCTTTCTACCCGCCAGGTAGTTCGACTTTCTTAGCACGGAGTCTAGGCGATCACGGATATAGTGCCATGCTCCGCCATTATAGTGCTCCTCCTGGGCCCAGACCACGCTTTGAGCACTACTGTATTGGTCTAAATTGGCCTTCACTTCGCGCCAAGGGAAGGGGTGCAGTTCCTCGATTCGCGTGATGGCTGTGTCGCGAATACCGAGGGCTGCTCGCTGTCTCACTAACGAGGCGTATATCTGGCCTGAGCAAAAGATGACGCGGGAGATGTTGTCCGGGCTGTCGATTTCGCCGGCTTCGTGCGCCGGATCAGCCAGAACAGGCTGGAACGTGGCGGAGGGGTCGGTGAACTCCGAGATGTCGGACCTGCAAATGGCATGGCGAAGCAGGGACTTAGAAAAGAAGATGACCAAGGCTATCGAAACCTGTTAGCTATGTCCGCCTATCGAGTAATGACGAGTGGCTTCTGGAGATGTATTAGGGGTAATATGGGCACTTACGTTTTCGGAACTCCCGCTTAAGCTGGCGGCGCAGCAGATGGAAGTAGTTGGCAGGAGAAGTCATGTAAGCAATCTCCATGTTGCAGTCCTGATGCGCTCGATCGATACTGGCCTCATCGACCGGCCAAGTCCGTCCCTCCTCGTTGCACATCAACAAGAATCGCTCCAACCGAGCAGACGAGTGCTCGGCGCCCTGGCCGTCAAAGCCGTGGGGCAGCGACAGCACGATGCCAGAGCGGTCGAGCCACTTGGACTCGCCCGCGACGATGAAGTTGTCGATGATGACCTGCGTGTTGTTGGCAAAGTCGCCGAACTGGGCTTCCCACATCACCAGCGGTTTCGGGTCTGCAAGCGTCACGCCGTACTCGAAGCCCAGAGCGCCAAACTCGCTGAGCGGCGAGTTGCTGGCTTGGAAGCGGGCCTGGTCGGGAGAGATATTGCTTAGGGGTGTCCAGGTCGCGCCTGTGGCTTGGTTGTGTAGTACTGAGTGTCGTTGGGAGAATGTTCCGCGCTGGACGTCCTGACCAGTGAGGCGTACGGAATGGCCCTCGAGACAGAGCGTTCCAAAGGCCAAGGCCTCGGCGGTGGCCCAATCAACAGAGCCTTCGTCGAAGCCCTGAAGTCGGCCGGCGAGGATGCGCTGGAGGTTGGGATGGAGCTCGAATCCCTCTGGCACGCTGCTGACCTTGTCGGCTATGGGCTTCAGGATCGAGTGATCAACCGCAGTGGAAGTGACGGGATACTGCTCAGACGCTAGGGAAGTTGGCGAAGGAAGGGAACTCCAGGCAGCGGGGAATTTCTTTCTCTCCGAGATGTAGGTCTTGCTGGTCTCAAAGTTCTCATTGAGGCGATCCCAGACCCATTTCTTCTGGTCCTCAATCTCAGCAACAGAAAACGTGCCTTCACTCACAAGCTTGTCGACGTAGATTTCCGTTGTGGGCGTCTGGCTTGATACGTGCTTGTACATCATGGGCTGGGTGAAAGTCGGCTGGTCAAATTCGTTGTGGCCGAACTTGCGATAGCAGACCAAGTCGATGACTATGTCTTCATGAAACTCAGCCCGCCAGTCAGCAGCGAGTTGACAAACAAAGGTCACAGCCTCCACATCGTCGGCGTTGACGTGGATGATCGGCGCGTCGATGTACTTGGCTAGATCAGAGGCATAAGGGGTCGAGCGCGAACACTCCACATCGGTAGTGAAGCCGATTTGGTTGTTGACGATGACTCGGATGGTACCGCCGACTTGGTAAGCATCCAACCTCGACAGTCCTAGAGTCTCATACACCACGCCCTGGCCCGCAAAGGCGGCATCGCCATGGAGGGCAAGACACATGGTGCGCTTCCGGTCCTTGTCGCCTTGGAGCTCCTGTAGGGCGTATGCAGACCCCGTTGCCACGGGATCGACAGCCTCGAGATGTGACGGGTTGGCGAGTAGTGATATGCCGACGTGACGACCTTCAGCTGTGATGCGGTGGCCGTCGTGGCCGAGGTGGTACTTGACATCACCAGCCATACCGGGGAAATCGGTCTTCACGCGGCCTGCAAACTCGGCGAGGATTGCCTCACGGGGCTTGCCGTAGACGGTACCCAGCATAGTCAGCCGGCCGCGGTGACAGCTACCGACTACGATGTCTTCAATTCCGTGGACATCGACGCTGCGGTCGATGAGAGACGTGATGCCCGGAACAAGTCCCTCAGAACCATCGAGACCAAACCGCTTCTCGGTAGGGAACTTGGTTGCGATGAACCGTTCAAAACTAGAGCTCCAGATCAAGCTATCTAGAATCCGTCGCTTCTCGTCCTGCGAGAATCGGAACGGAGTGGGCACCTCAAGTCGCTTGCGAAGCCACTCACGCTTGCCAGAGTCAGGAATATGCTGGTACTCGACACCGAAGCTGCCGCAGTACACCGACTCGCAGGCGGCCACGATCTCACGCAGAGTCATCGACTCGCGCCCTTCAGCTGCGAACGAGGGCAGGATGTCCGGACCGAGGGTGAACTGACGATCCAAGTCGGCGGCCGTGAAGCCATAATGAGCGGGATCGAGCTCGCTAGGACGCTCCGCGTGAAGGCCCAGGCTGTTTTTGCGGAGACCTAGCGGGTCGATGTTGGCGACGTGATGACCTTGGGACTGATATGCAGAAACAAGCTGGACAACCTTGAGATAATCCTTAGCCTGGCTGGACTGGATTCCTTGGTTGAGGCCAAACCCGGCTTTCAAGGCCGGATCGCGAGACGAGAGGAAACCAGGCGGTAGCTGGACTGCCTGATCTGGAGACTTGTTCATGTCTTCCATGTTCCGGAAGTAAGTGCGCCAGGAGACGTGAACCGAATCCGGCGCAATCTGCCAGGATTCATGCATCGCGTCAATGTACGTGGCCGCACAACCCTTAAGGAACGATTCCTCCACAGTCTTCATTCGGCAGTCAGTTAACGCCCACGATGAAAGTGATATCCAACTTAGATCGGTCATAACTTACAGGCGGTGAAAATGCTGGCGCTTGGGCTTCAGCCTCGGCCGTGGCATAGCCTCTATTCCCAGCAGCTCGTGGCGAATCCCGAGAGATTCTTGTTGTGCCGGCGGTGGAAACCCATCGCTGTGGTTTCGCTCTTGGGAGCACCACGCGCGCCAACGTCCTGCTGGTCGCGGTGAACGGTCGCACTGTCCGCAACATGGCGATGACGGGAGGGGTTTCAAAGGTACAGTGTCAATTGAATGATTCGTTTATCCATGGGTGCTCGCGAGAGAGAAGTAGACGACAACACAAACTACGAGTCCGGACTATGAACATGAGGATTCCGCCCGGGGAGGGTCATACCGCAGGATCGGGATAGCTATCCGTTCCGCGGCAATGTGTGCTGGAGATCCACCGGCAATGCCATGACTGGCGTCGGCCACAGATCGGCTTCCGGGCATGACACTTTGCCGCCCCGTATGGGGAAGCCCGAAATCCGTGGTAGCTCGGCCAGATGTAAGTGATAGGATGGAGTAAGTTGGGTGACGCTCAACATCCGGATGAGAGCTGTGTGGGGATTTCGGGAGCAACATCCGAGGGTCGATGGGTGCCAAAGGACTCCACCCTGAGTGTGGGCGAGCCGGTGTGTTGGTGGAACTGTTTCTCCCTTCTTCGAGTAGCCGTCTTAACAAGTAGAGCAATCACAGAATGGTGAATGGACGAATCAGACGACATAGAATTTTAGTGGTATAGGGGGTATTGGCTTAGTTCTTTGACCTTTGAACTGAATAGCTAGTTCGACAATATGGTGAATGGCATCAGGTGCGATGGATCGTGAAGGAATTACACTATTTAGCCTTGAAGTAATAATTGACTGTGTTAAGCATCACCTGTACGTAAAGCGCCAGTCCATGCAAACTCCCAAACGATATAGTGATGTCTCTAGTTCATGAAGCCACCCAAGCCACCATTTCCGCACACATGTTGTAGTACAAGGGTACTGTTCCCAGTCGGCGTCATTTCAGGGCGACTTAGACAAGAAGCATCCGAGCAGGGTCCTCAATGTACTTCTTAACAATATTCAAGTACGTGACCGCCTCCCTCCCGTCAATAAGGCGGTGGTCGTAGGTCAAGCTAATGTACATCATCTGGAAAACAGGTTCTGTTAGTAGTCAAAGTTCAAGTGCATCATTGCATTTGCGACACGGGACATACCGGTCGGATTTCCGCCTGGCCATTGATGGCCATAACGCGCTGGTGAATTCCGTTCATGTTGAAGACAGCAGCCTGCGGGTAGTTGATGAGGGGAGTTCCAAACATGGAGCCGAAAATGCCGGGGTTGCTGATGGAGAAGTTGCCTCCCTCGAGATCGTCCAAGGTCAGCTTGCCATCGCGAGCCTAGTACGGATAGTTGTTAGCTTTCACGGTTGAGCAAGACGAGGTTCCCTATGTGCTTTTACCTTCTTAGCCAGCCTGGCGACATCCCGCTCCAGCTCGACGATGCTGAGAGCATTGGTGTTTCTCAACACTGGGGTGACAAGACCCTTGGGAGCGGAAACAGCGATGCTGATATCGACGTAATCGCGGTAGGTGATGACCTCCTTGTCGGTATCGATGGCGGCGTTGATCTGGGGAACTTTCTGGGCGGCGAGAGTGGTAGCCTTGGTGAAGGCACCCATGTATCCCAGACGAACGCCGTGCTCCTCGGCCACTTCATCACGGTAACGGGCACGCCAGGCCATCAAGTTGGTCATATCTACTTCCTGCATGGTGGTGAGGGAGGCGCAGGTATTCTGGGATTGCTTGAGGCGGCTGGCAATGGTCTTTCGCATACGGGTCATTTTCTCCTATTTGACGTCGCATCATTAGCTCTGGCACTACGGTTGGTGATTTGTCTGGCTTACAACTCGCTCTCCTCGCGAAGGTCCCTGGGGTGTTGAGGTAACGGGGTGAGGCTGCGCCGGCTGAGCAACGGGCTTGGCTGTGGGGGCGGGAGTCGTAGGCTTGGGAGGCGCAGGAGCAAGAATCTTGTCCTCGACCTTGGACTCAGCGGGTTCAGCGGCTTTGGTCTCTTTCTCAGGAGGAGGTGCCTCTCCCTCAGGCTTCTTGACAGCACCAGCATCTCCTCCAGTCACAATACGTGCGAGATCCTGGCCGACAACAACAGTATCTCCCTCTGCAGCGAAATATTCGGCAATGATGGCGGTCTCGGGAGAATTGACGGCGATGTCGATTTTGTCCGTCTCGATGCTGGCGATCTCTTCGTCGGCCTCTATCCGTTCACCGATTTTCTTGGGTAAGGACGAGAGGGTTCCCTCGTTTAGTGACTCGGCCATCGGGGGAACGACGACAATGATGTCGGCCTTGAGCGTCGCCGAACAGCTGAAGAGGCGGCGCGCCTGGGGATCAATTGCGCCGCGTTGGCAGAGAATGGCGCTGTGGGTGAGGGCGGCCACACGATGCGCCGGCTGCATCTTGGGGATGGCGCGCGACAGGCCTTGGAGGCCCGTCGCAGCCCTAGTTCGCACAGCGGATGCCATTCTGCCTGCTAGCAAAAGTGAGAGGATTTAGGGATAGGAGGGCGGGAGAGGTAAAAGAAGAAAAATAAGAAGGAGAAGACGAGAGTCACAGGAGCAAGATTAAGCGGGCCGGACTTGTGGTGAAGGCATCGCACGGGCTGGTGTTGATGGGATGGAGTAAAACAGGACTAAGGATTGCTTGATTGGATCACACAAGTGCCCCTTTGCTGAGACGGGGCCTAGTGAAGGAGCAAATAGTCCACAGACAAGTTCATGATAAGAAAGCTACGAACCGAGGCCTCATCTCTTTGTTCAATCATTGAACGTCCCTTGACATGGAACATGAATGCCGTCTTCGTTGCCGAACTCGGCTATCACTTCCGAGCCCCAAACTTTCTGCTCCCAAGTACCAAGACCCAAGATTGGTCGACTCTGTGCCAGACGTCGACAGGCTACTTACTGAAAGATTCACAATAGCGACCGGTCGAGGCTAATACAGGGGTTCTGACTTGGCTTGTCCACGAGCTCATCCTGGAACTGTCGCTCCCAGAAGATTGAACATTTTATGAGCGGCAATGGTCGGCATAAGAAAAGCCAGTTGGAATCTTTCCAAAGCTACTGACGTACGTACTTTGATGCTGTGGCGGATGTGACTAGGGCTAGATGCTGCGCCACATTCAAGATGCCGTCTCGTTTGGGAGGAATATGACACCGCAGAACTGAGGGGCTTCTGGATGAAGAATTCGTTAAATGAAGATAGTAAATTCACACTTACTCTGGCTACTTGTTGTGCATAGGCTCGGAAAAGGCCCTCGTGTCAAGACCGAGATTCGTTGCGAAGTCAATTCCGTGCCGTGAGCACAAAGCGAGCAACCCCCTAAGATTCCCACTTACAAGGACGGAGCCACTGGACATGACAAGCATTATGCTGTGCACAACGTACTCTGTTCGTGTACACAGTTTAGTTTCATATTTCAACAAGTCAGGGCACTCTTAAAAAGGCATGCATTCAAGGGAAATGTAATTACGTAAAAACTCCAGCGCTAGTTAGGAGCACTCGTCCATCTCAGCAGCTGTATCTGGTCCCGTGGTGTCTCACGTGTCCAACAATCTGGCAACACAAATGGTAGAAATACGACAAAGAACGAACCTGTTAAGCCCTGAAAAGGCTTTGGGGAGCTAGAACACCTTCTGGGAAGGGCAACTTACACCGGTTTCAGCTCCTGGATTTAGTTTTCAAAGCGTCCTCTCACCCATGGGATGATTAGCCCACATCCACTGATACTTTTCACCGCTGGGATCGTCAGGACCACATGACCTACACACTGGCTTGAAGTAGCCGTCTTCTGGGATTGTTTTGGGGATCGTCGTGAGCATTTCTCTGTTGCGCTTTGCAGTTGGCAGCAGCCGGGACTGCGGGGATATCCCGCAACCCTCGCAGTGCAGTTGGGTTCTGCAGACGGGACAGGTCTGGTGTTCGTGGTTAATTAAGCCACGTTGACAGTCGTCGCAGACAATGTGGCCGCACGGGTTGACGAAGCCGTATGTTGGTTGGTCCGAATCTTCCCCCTCGGGCTCCGGGAGGCCAGCGATACTGAGCTCCTCCCAGATACACAGCAGACTGCCTTGATTGGGGGTGCGTCTGGTTCGAGACCGAGAATGTGGCGATAGATGGCAGGCCAGAATGAAGACTCCACGGGCTCGGGCGATGCCTCGGGGGTGGAGGTGACTGGGAGTGTTGCTTCAGCTTGATCGTTATTCTCGTCGTTCCTCTTCTCCTCGGGGTCGGAGCTTTTGTAACTCGTACCGGATCTCAGAGTGACCATCTTGCGTGTTTATTGAAGGTAAAACTGGTTGGTTAGTTGAGTTGATTACTGTGGTACGACAGGCTGTTCTTAATTGAAGGGCATGGATATTCGCCTGAATTTATACCCTGAGAAATCGTTATGATATTCTGGTGTTTACAAAGACCCAAGGTAAGTGACATGTTCTGCAGCTCTGTTCTGGTATTTCGTGCAATCTAGGCGAACATTGTTCTTTTCTGTTCTGAGTACATGTTTCACTCGCCGTCGACGCTTCCAGATCCGAACAGTCTCAACCTGATGCACGCCCTGTGGCTTTGACCAAAACTCCAATTCAAATCGCTAAAAAGTCTATGTGATTTATCCTGTCTAATTAAACAAATAGGAAAATGTGTTGTGGCTTATGCCGCAGCCGGCGCCGCATTACCGACCAGTTTTGTGTCCTGTAGCTTAATCCCCTTGACTATGACCTCGGCCACCTTGACCCCATCAAGCTCAGCCTGCCCCAGCTCGGTCTTGCGAGCCTCCATTAGTTCGGCCCGCTTGTTGACAAAGCTCAGGTAAGACTGCCATCCTACGGCAACGACGCCCGTGAAAATGCTGCGGTACTCCATCGGCACAAAGGTGAAGGCGAAGGCAGTGAATGGCGGCCAGAACTTGGCCGACATGACAACGGTGTCGGGGACACAGTCCTTGACTCGGTCAATGGCTCCGCCGATGCCCTCGCCGGACAGGATGGCCTGGGCGGAAAAGAAAAACGAGTTGAAAGTTGGCGTGAAAACCGCTTGGCTGATGACTATCTTCGCTGCAAGCGTCACCCACCGGCTGGTATAGTTGAAATGATTTGACAGGAAAATAAACCTGCGAAATTGTTAGCACTACCTCGGTACCTGGAGCGTCAGTTTGACTCACCATTTGTAGACGGGAATCGCGACCATGCCGCCGATGGCCATGCTTCGAGCAGTCCTCAGAGGATCGTACTCATTGTCCCCGATGGACTGGGCGCTCAGGTCGGCGCATAGATAGATGACAACGGCGCTCCAGAACTGCGTGACATATGGCCGCGCCCTTTGCGATCTCCCGTAGGCCTGCGCTAGACTGGTCAAGGGCCCAAGCCGTTCCCATAGAGGCAGCGGCGAGACGGCCGCGGCGCTGGCACTGCTAGATGCGGGCGTAGACGCGCCGGTCTTGTTGGTATTGTTGGTGCCCGGGAGTTTTGAATGCGACGTCTGTAGTCGGCGCTGGACCTGGGGAATGCGCCGGCCGGCACCGAGGCCGAGTCCGAGGCCGTTCCTCCGAAATGAGGAGCGGAGCAGTATTGTCGCCATCGTGGGTCACATCGACGGCCGGGATTGATGTAGAACGGAAGTCATTCTCGCCGCAGGCCCAGGGACTTCCAGGGGAATAGTTGGATTGCCGGGTTCGGCGCCAAATGGAGGCCCCGAGTTCGGGGCTGCATCGGCAAATCCGACGTGGGCCTCGGTGTTGACGGTGTTAGTGTCTCATCGAGAAATTTGCCAAAGCTAGCAAGGAACTCCGAAACAAGATTGGTTGCGACAGGGAAAGGTGGAGATAAATGGATCAAGCTTCAGCCGGGAGTGGCCGGCTATCTGGCAAATCTGGGTACCACTTTACGGAGTACGCAACCATCTGACGCCAAGTCGGGTCCATTTGTCGGGCAGGGAAACCGAGATTCGGGAGCCGAATGCTCGAGGAAAGTCGCGCGAGCCCATGTATCTCCTTATAACTTGTACTTCACCTATAATGAGCCCTTGGCTCGTATGAACTTGTTGAAATCACTCGATTACTACGTGAAAGTCCTTTGGTGACCTGCAACGACTTGTTGCGCCTGTCAGCTGGATTGCGTGCTCTGGGTGTGATGGAAGCCGAGAGGCGACACCCGAAGTACACAATACGTATCAGCGAAAGGATCTACAACAGCCCCAAGCTGGAAAATGCCTCGGAGTGAACATCGGAAGAGAATTCCTGTTCGAATGGTCGAAGTCAAAACTACCCACAAACAACGGACACTCGATGCTTTCTGAACAACATTCTGGCTTGCATAGAGCTCGGCATAGCTTGGTGCAGTTCGATTGTTCTTAGCGATATTAGAGTTCGGATATTTGTTCTAGTTCTGAAGTGCAATTTCTTTGTCAACCTTGGGATCGTGATTTTGCAGGCGGTAAAAGCAACCAAAACACCAAATGGAAGGTTGAAAGAGATAGACTCTATCTGTATAAAAGAATGAGGACATTGATTGATGTTTTAGTCTACTAAAAAGCTAGAGCATGTGCAACTCTCTAGATAAACTGATTATAGAGCACCCTCATAATGATCGATACTAAATGGTGGAACATGCAAGACTTGACTTAAACCATTTTTGGACCGCGCAACAGCAGCCTGTTCTACTCAACCACGATCGAGTCATGAGAACATTGCAATGTGTTTGTCAAGATTCAATACAATACACTTTGTTCACGATCAAAGGAGTAAGAAATTTATCTTCTCTTCAATCTCAGAGACAACTAATTTTACGCCTATAACCATCATTGCCGAAGGCAAATGCTCTAATTCACTTACACAGTGGTGGATGCCAATTACGAGTTGCGTCGGAAAGTGTCAATGTATTTGATTCCTTCTGGCTTGAGTTTATGGATGATTGACTAGGAAGTCAAAATGCCACCGTATAGCTTGTCCCCTTTATGGAGGAATGCTTCCTTGATTTCTCCCACCTTTGCTAGTGTGAAGTTCTTGGCGACTGTGAGGGAACTGTATTCCAGTAATTTCAGTAACTGCTTCACCTCATAGGGTCTTGGCGGCGTGAAGTGAATATCAAGGCTACATTAGTTGCGAAAGCCAGTGTCACATCATCACATGTGACTAGTGATCATACGCGTAGCCTCCTATAACCGTGTTTGGGTTTGACTTGAGTCCATCATACAGCAAACAATGAGTGACAGTGCAGCACTGACACCGAAAAATGATCTCAGACAGGGCTAACTGGCCAGTTGCCATAGTAGACTAGAATGTGGACTACAGTGAAGATGGGTTAGCTGTAGAGCATTATGTGTAGAATGAGGGTCCTTTGTGAGATACTTATAGTAATCTTTTCAACTATGTGCCTTCTTTATTTTTAATGGGAGTATATAGAGTATAGGAGTTAATATCTTAGGCGTTATCGCTGTATCATGATGGAAAGAAGCATTATTACTGCGATAACCTAATTCTATCATTCTCTTTGATTCAATGCCTACCTTTTCAAGGGTTGCTTTATAACCCTACAGTCTATACATTCCCATAAGCTCCTTGAAGGAAGCATCTTCCAGAAGCTGCCCTGCAGTTAAGCGGTGCTCAGGCAAATATGATAGGCCTCTCTGCAATATGGAAAGCACGAGCCGCTGCTCTGCCGGACCAATGTCATCTCGTGTGCGCATAACCTTCGCTTCAAGGGCCAACCTAGGCTCTGGCTTTCTGCCCTGATCGTACCATGACTCGTCGCATTGCCCGTCACCCACATAGAAGCCCTTCCAAGATTCCGGAAGGGGTCCTAAGACGCTGACCATGAAGTCGATCATAGTAGAAGGCGCCCTGCCGACAAACAGGGGAAAGACCAAGTAGAGCTCAGCAAAAATGCACATATAGCTCCACATATCCGAGGCAAAATTCGGGTTTGTGTTGTGGATACGCTCCGGTGCACAATAGATGGCAGGCGACTGAACTTTGTGCTCTACCGGAGTGCCGCATTTAATAGCCAGACCAAAGTCGCCGAGAAATATGGTTTCTCCTATAAGGCTCTCGTGGGGACTCATCGGCATGACGAGCTGACCCTCCTTCCATAGCGGTTGGGACAGGGGTAGAGGCATTTTCTGAGGGCGCCCAAAATATTCATACTTGGTAGTTATGGTACTACTGCTCTCAAGAGGACAAATATTGTACATTACATTGGCGCTATTCAAGTCTGCAGTATATATTAGCTTCAATGTGGTTTATGGTGTAGTACTAGACGCAACATACCCCGGTGTATAACTCCGCAGTCGTGCAGCGCCTTCAAAGCTTGTAACAGTTGTCTGGCAGCTGACCTACGGGCAGCAACAGACGTTCGACGAGCATAGTTCTGCAGGTTTGGGCCCTGCAAGGGAAAGGTAAGGACTCTATGGTACCCCTGGGCGCCGCGGAGGAGAAAGGTCTCGTAGTATGTCAAGAGACGGGAAGTATCCTGTGCGGTACTGATGATCGTGTTCTGCATGTTATATTCCCGCTCTCCTGAATCTCCGGGAACCATGATTTTGAGGGCGACATCCCTGTCGCCGAGTATGTCATGCGCCATCCAGACGGTTGAGAAGCCACCATGGCCTAGCTTATGCTCAATGCGATACCTATTCACAAGGACTTCGCCGATGCAAATAGGATAGTATAGGCCCTGATCATATCGTTCAGGCGGTTCAGAAGCATCCTCGATATCGGCCTCGTCGTCTGAGCCTACAAAGTCGCCCCAGACGGCAGCAGAGTTGTCTACACCGCTCAGGTCAAGATTCTCAGTAGTCATAGTCACTATGAAGAACAGCACCCAGGTAACTCAGATATGATGGGAGTGAGAAGACAGAAAGACTCGTGATCAGAGGTAAGCAGAATGAATATATACCAGAAAATAATAGAGAAATGCTTTGCTACATATGTATGTGTATGTATAAGTAGAGTCTAGAAAAATCAAATTAACTCCTATCTGATTAACAAAAGGAGATAGGCATGACATAAGCATGATGACCTAAAAATAGATTTAAAATAGCCCGGCGGTCTCCATGTTAGTTGAGCGGGTCGGCCTTGGAGACCAGTGAAGATTGACAACCATTGTTCATCCACCCCAGGATATTTCTATTTTCCTACAAATTTTGTAGACCAAGAAACTTATGGAGGCAAGGCAACGTACCAGACACAATCCCCTGCCTTGAAGCAGCAGTATGGACTTGATGCAAGTGTACGGGGGACCCTTCCCCCCTGCTAGGGCCGAGGCCTCTTACATGCCCGCACTGACAGTCACATGCAAATGAACCAGCAAAACACGACAACATTTCACGCCTACGATTGATCGTGAGCCACTGTGGGCCGGTGCAAGAAGAAATGGCCAATGCGATGTGGGATAAGATGAGAGACAAGGGTTGCTTTCCACTTTACTGTGAAAGAGCTAGGAGACCCTGCAGCTCGCGCGATCACATGCCGAGGAGGTGGGAGACATCAGCAGTTGATGACGCGCGACGACAATGGATAAACAAACATTCTTCTTTTCCCCGGAGAATCTCTCTTCTCAAAACAATTTCAGTACATCGTGATATTTTCCCCATTCTTTCCCTTTTATCCTTCAGCTTCCACTTTGTATCTCCCTCGTGTGTTTCCACCACTTTGTTCGTCGCCTCATCCGGATCCCTCGGACTCTCGACTCCAGGAACCCACAATATCGTCCGATTTCTATGCATTGATACCCCTAACATCACACCCGCGATGGACTACCACACAGAAATATTGCCTTTGAAACAAGTGCAAAAGCCGCCATTCACGATTGAATCTTCCGGCTACGAAAAGGTTCCTGGCGAGACGATCCCTCGCCGCCACCCTCGAGCAAAAGATGGCCTCATCGACCGCCCCGCTGATGATATCTACACGGTATTTGACATCGTCCGTCGTGGCGCCCGCTTGTACCCTGAAAATCACGCCGTGGGCTCGCGCAAGCTCATCAAACTTCACAAGAGCACGAAGAAGATTCAGAAGAACGTCGATGGTCAGATCAAAGAGGTTGAAAAGGAATGGCAATTCTTCGAGCTATCCAAGTATTCATTCCTTACCTACAAGGAGTATGAGACACTCGTTCTGCAAGTCGGCTCTGGCTTGCGCAAGCTGGGCTTGACCCCGGAGCATAAGACACATCTCTTCGGCACAACAAGGTATTTCAACTCCAACGCGGCAGCTACTGTCGCCGATAAACTAGTCCTAAGCTGAGCCACTATTCTTCCTTAGCATCAACTGGCTTGCCATGTCACACGCCTGCGCGTCTCAGTCGATATCTATAGTCACTGCCTATGATACCCTCGGCGAGAGCGGCGTCGAACACTCCCTCGTCCAAACCCAGTCCAACGCCATGTACATCGACCCTCATCTGCTCAAGACCGCGATTGAGCCCCTCAAGAACTCAAACGTCAAAACCATCATTGTCAATGATTCCTGCATATTTGAAGAGGGCGGCGAAATAGAAGGGTTCAAGACAGCCCACCCTGAGTT
This sequence comes from Neonectria sp. DH2, assembly GCA_003934905.1. Taxonomy (NCBI): domain Eukaryota; kingdom Fungi; phylum Ascomycota; class Sordariomycetes; order Hypocreales; family Nectriaceae; genus Neonectria; species Neonectria sp. DH2. The sequence goes on along the minus strand of RQWH01000013.1, from coordinate 433,186 downwards.
CAATGTGGTCACCTTCGAGGGGCTGCGCAAATTGGGCGAGGACAATATGGTCGATCCCGTGCCGGCCAAAGCCACTGATCTGTACTGCATCATGTACACCTCTGGCTCCACCGGCCCCCCTAAAGGCGTCTGTATCACTCATGAGGCCCTTGTTTCTGGAAGTGCGTTGTCCGATCTGAACTGTATCAGCGAGACTTGCTAACCAACATCTTCTTAGTTGCCGGCCTCCATGTTGGCATTTGTGACGGTGTCAGCAACAACGAGGTCGTGCTCGCTTATCTTACACTTGCCCACATTTTAGAGTTGGCCGTTGAGAACTTGGTTCTGTTCGTCGGTGGTAGTCTTGGGTATGGTAGTCCCAGAACCTTAGCCGATTCATCGGTCACAAATTGTGCTGGAGACATGCGAGAGCTCAGACCGACAGTTATGGCTGGTGTCCCGCAAGTCTGGGAGTCGATTAGGAAGGGTGTCATGACAAACCTGGACACGTCCAGCCCGTTTGTGAAGACCCTCTTCTGGAGTGCATTCAACCTCAAGAGTTTTTTGACCAGGAACAAACTCCCGGGAGCTGGTGTACTTGATGGCCTAGTGTTCAGCAAAGTTCGGAAGCTAGCTGGCGGTCGACTTCGATTTGTGATCAACGGCGCCAGTGGAATTGCTGATAGTACTAAGGAATTCCTATCTCTAGTACTCGCTCCTGTGATAATCGGCTACGGCCTCACAGAGACTTGTGCGACTGGGGCCTTAGGGCACCCCCTTCAGTACTCGCCTAAGGCGTTTGGTCCTGTCGCAGCTAACCTCGATGTCAAGCTGGTTTCTGTCCCTGACATTGGGTACTTGACCGATGCTGAGGTACCGCAAGGCGAGATCTGGATGAGAGGGACCTCTATCATGAAGGGCTACTACGACGACCAAGAGGAGACGGACAAGGCTATCACCCCTGATGGCTGGTTCAAGACTGGAGACATTGGTGAATTTGACGCTGATGGTCATTTACGCGTCATCGATCGTGTCAAGAACCTTATTAAGATGCAGGGTGGTGAGTATATTGCTCTTGAGAAGGTTGAGTCTGTCTATCGTGGTGCTCAGACCGTGAGCAACGTTATGGTTCACGCGGGCCCCGAGCATTCTCGCCCAATCGCCGTTATCATGCCTAACGAAAAGGTGCTTGCTGGCATTGCTAAGGATCTTGGAGTGGATGAGCACAGCATGCATTCCGACATCAAGGTTCGCGATGCTGTGCTGAAGGATCTCCAGGCCACTGGAAAGCGCGCTGGTCTATCTCGTATAGAGATTGTTGCCGGCGTAATCATTACGGAGGAAGAGTGGACTCCTCCAAGTGTATGTTTCGCATTCAGCTTATACTCATGCATGCAGGACAATATACTGACAAAAGCTGTAGGGCCTCGTAACTGCCACCCAGAAACTGGACCGCAGAGTTATCCGCGAGAGATTCAAGAAGGAGATTGATGCGGTTCTTAAGAGTGCGCCATAAAGGAATGAGACGAAAGGAGAGAGGGTTTGAAGTCTATGTTTGAAGACAAAGGGACGAGAATATGTACGATTTGATAAAATGAGCCGAGGGAACGTTACGAAAGAGTGGAATGGAGCGAATACCCTGTCGCTTATATGACACGGTGAGGAAATTTGATTGTTGAGAACTAGAAATTGTTACTCCTGTTGTTAATGTAAGTATACCGTGAAGGCCCAAAATACTGGGTCTCGTTTGAAGCCGCTATGTGACGACAGTTATGTGCAAGGTCTACTTCTACTGATGAACGACATGCAGACAGAGTTGATGTGGAAGTTCAGGCTAGTGTTCTTATGAACGAATTTGTCATCAGTAGCTTGGCATGGAAAATGTGATCATTATAAAAGGATTGACGTCGGTATTGAGGTAAAAAGACAAAATGTTATGTTGTCTTTCCTGTATCAATTCCCTACACCTTGGGTGGTGGTGAAATAAAACCGGCTCAAGATAATGTGAGGTCTTTGGAACTGTTTAAGATAGTCTCTAGGAATGTGGAGTACCGTCTTTTGCCTCGCACACTACCATGGGCGATCCTCGTGGTCAAAACCAGCGAATCTCCCCTTTTCTGTCCTCACCAGATTATCCACCTATTTCAGCAGTCTCGATTAGTAACAGCGCTTCTAGGAAAGTATGACCTGTTTTATAGGATCCGATACCAACGTAACTCTTCTATGACGCCCTTCGTCGAGACATCAACAGTCAATGGAGCACTGTCCCCAAAGCCAAACTGCTTTGCTCCATTGTTTCCCATGTCCGTTTGAGTCCATCCAGGGCAGATAACCATGGAAGCCAGCCAGGGCTCCTCATAGTGAACCTTGCGCATAAGGTAATTGACGGCGGCCTTGCTGGCTCCATATGCCCCCGCGCTCTGGGGGTAGTTGTCAACCTCAGCGAGGCTGCCCATCGTGCTGGAAATGACGACGAATTTCGGAGAACTCGAAAGCTTCAGTAAAGGTAGACAAGCTTGCAAGAGCACAATGGGTGCTGCAGTGTTGACGGCGATGTGATATGGTAGCTCTTCGACAGGCATAGCCGAGACAGGGCCAAAGTGACGATGTACGCCGGCGTTAGCGATGACAACATCTAGATGGGCAATAGACTTCGGTAGGCTGGCGATGGCGGAGGCGGCGGAGGCATTGTCGAGGCTATCGATTTTGACGGTGATGAGCTCGCTATCTGTGCCACGGGCGATGTCCGCCATTGCGAGAGCCGAAGGACTCGAAGTGTCCCGGACTGCTGCGATGACGATAGCCTTGTCCCTGGCAAGTAAAGTCTTCGCGAAGCTTAGGCCCAGACCTGGAGAAGATGGTCAGACTATCAGTTACCCACTAGCTCTGTCCATATTAGTCCGGTGACGAGACATACCCCTATTGGCGCCAGTGATCAGGTAAATAGTCTTTTCTTTGATGGGAGAAATATTGATGTGTTCTCTGCTTTTCTAGATTTATTGAGGCAAGTGATCTGGTGCTTGTTTGAAGAGTTGAGACTGATCTTGGGGACCCCATTACCCAAAGTCGCGAGAGCAGTCTTTATATTCCGATGCCACAACTCATCAATACTAAAGCTGTCAGGAGACAGTGATTGAGTAGCTATTTTCGGAGGCTATTTTGCCTGTGAAGAGCCACTGAAACATGGTAGGTGCCACCGTGCCACACCGAGAGACACCGAACATCTACTTTCTCGGTGCTTTACAGCGCAGGAAAAGGACTAGCATGGTCCGTCCCCGTATTCCCGAAGGAAAAAGACGGAATGGCATTGTTAATCATCTAAATGCGTAATAATATAGGCGGGTCTCCAATTTGTCAGCGACTATCGCCTTTTGTTGCCAGCGCCGAGAGACGCCGAGAACATAAAGGATGGCTGATCCATGTGGGCCTGGTCACTTGGCTTCACAACTTTCTTGATCTGGCTTGTTTGATTGTATTAATCAGCAAAATTTTATGGAAATGAGATGAAGGATGCATCTGAAATCGCAGAATCGGCATCTGGTGGACTAGACGACACCCCTACTACTCCAGACCTACACCGACTTCCTCCAGGCTTAGGCACGCCAGACACCAATCCTACTGAACTAAACAAAGGAGCGCAGAAAACAAAAGCTAAGGTACGTCGGCCATGTTCGAGGCCTAGGCTGATATACTTATCTGGTGGTAGGCTTGCGATGTCTGCCACAAAAGAAAGGTCAGGTGTGACAACGCTAGCCCGGCTTGCATGCAGTGCGTCAAGTTCAACGCGCAGTGCACGTGTGAGTCTGCTTTGGGACCAAAAAAGAAAATTACTAGGCGAAGGTAAGGCCTCTATTGTGGTGGCTTGGTCAAGGTAGTTACAATTTATACTTACAATACTGACGCTGGATGTAGATCAAAACGAGGGGACGTCCTTGAAAGGCGAGTGAACTACTTAGAAGATGTCGTACGGAGAGACCTCCAAGCGCATTCTACGCACCAGGAGAACCCTTCTTCACAGATGGATGAGCTCCTACGCAGGATTCATGTACAGCCGTCGAACTTTTACAAACCACCGCTTGACACCCAGAGTAGCAAACTCATTGGTGACGATAGCTGCTTCCTATCTCATAATGACTTAAGAACGTGGATTCCCGAGCAGTACTACGTATTGCTGAATGCTCTCGAGAGTACAGTAAGAGCATGACAAGACAGGGAGTTGCGGCTCTCTTGAACGCCTACTTTGACACGTTCAATCGAGCCATTCCTCTCTTTGATCAGACCGATGTCATAGCACGGTTCTCTGAATTAGAGATGGACGAAATTCGACGCGACTCAGCACTTTGGACGGCCACTAGTGTCATGTGCGGCCTCGCCCACCGCTACAGGTCGATGTCCCACTTTCACATGGGACACTCGCGGGATGATGACCGCGAGGCTTGGCTTCATATTCAGACAGCTCTGGGCAAGGCTGCCCAGCTGGCGATTTGCGGAACCGGCGACTTGTTGCCTACCCAGGCATTACTGGGCATGGCCATTTTCATGCAATCCATGCCCGATGCGAATCCTTCTTCAATATTCTTCGCCGCTGCCGTGCGGCTGCTGCACTGGAATGGGTTACAGGACCAGGGCGAGTCAGACATGAACCATGAACTCCACGGCATTGGAGATGGGAACGTCAAACGCCAGAGGAATCGCGTATTTTGGATAGCCGACTTTCTCGACCATGACCTTAGCCTCCGCCTAGGTAGGCCACCTTTGATGCACGAGGATGACATTGATGTTCCTCTCCCCTTGGAAGATCCAGAAGATGGGCTGGGATACTTGTGTTCAACGGACAACATTGTGAAAGTCAACTACTTCCGTTTGCGGACACAACTCGCCGTCATGCAGGGCCAGATTCGCCAAAGGCTTTACACCGTTCGAGCAGCGCGCCAGTCGAGTTGGATGCGGTGCGAGGCCATACAAGGTATAAGTGCTGAACTTGACCAGTGGATATCAGCGAGTGGTCTTCGGACTATGCAGGATATGCTGATAGAATCTGGAGATCTTGGGGTAGCATTCCCAGAGCCAGCCGTTTTTATACATCGGTCGCTTTACCTGGCGTACCTGAACTGCCACACCTTGATTCATGGCTTATCTTTTCAGAGTCTTCGTGCTCAGGGTGCTCCCTACCTTGGTCTGTCTGAGTTTGGATCTCTACAGACTAATGAGACAGAAGCGCCAAGCTGTTGCGTTACAATCGCGAGGGCTTCCTTGAATTGGCTACGACTGGATCCCAGTGACCACTCTCGCAATTGGTGAGTCGGTGCTCGACCCTATCATTTTGCTGCTTCTAACCCTTTGTATAGGACAACTCTCAAGCACTGAAGAGATCGAAAGCGCGAGCTCTGGGTAGGTCTAGCGGTGAGTCGCTGTTACAGCTGATCCCTGTTATCAAATATCCTTGTAATCGTTACAGTTTATTTGCCGGGTTCGGTTTTTATTCCTTGTTCTTATCTGAATGGGGAGCTGATCCCTGTTATCAAATATCCTTGTACAGAGGAGCATTTCAAAAGTTTAGTCCTAAGAAAAAGCAATTATGCTATTAGCCTTAGGCTAAATGCACTAAGTACTTTATGTTGATGTATTAGCTAAGACCTACTAAGCTTTTAGTGCTCTAAAGGCTCTAACTGGCATAATACTCTTAATTCTATAGAGGACTTAGCGGATAACTTGTCATCGTTGGGCAACCCAGCTTGTATTTTGAGGTATCTGACAAGGATTAAGGGATATGGCGTCTCTAGCGCGGGACAGGACTTTTGAAATGCTCCTCCGTAATCGTTACAGTTTATTTGCCGGGTTCGGTTTTTATTCCTTGTTCTTGTCTGAATGGGGAAGCTGATGTTCAGAGATGTAGACTATCTAATCGCGGACGTAACCGGACAAGACACGGAGTTGGAGAGACCCCATGACTTAAAAGATAAGAATCCCAGAACTTCCCCTCACTTCGGTGCTTCCTCCGTCATAATTCCTTGTCACCAGTGACACAACATAGTAGTTTCTTTGGCCATCGCAGTTCAGCATGTCTCAGTATCAATCTGTTGAGCTTTCATCGGAAATGGATGGCGCCTGGGTTAATCTCCCAGGCGCCCACATTTACATCGAAGATGAAGCCGAATCCATGCCAGAACGCGTACGGAGAGTAGGATCCGATCGCAAAGACCTCCTCAAATTCTACAGCATCTCCATTTCAAAGCGACGACATAAACGACTAGTGCAGTTCTACTCAAATGAACTCGGATCGCTGTTCCAGGTCCCGTTCAAGGACCTCTCGCAGCAAGACAAGGTCGATTTCCTGCTTTTGCGGAATTTCCTCAGGCGCGAGCAACGGCAGTTGCATTTAGACGAAAAAGCCCAGAAGGCGACTCGGCTTCTTCTGCCCTTTGCGCCTCAGATAGTCGCCCTGTGCGAATCCCGCCAAGATGTCGAAGCCATGCAAGGAGACAAAGCGGCCGGGGCGCTCGACGAAATCAAGCGCAGTATCCGCCAGAGCCAGGATGCGGTGGAAGCGGGCAAGTTGCACACCAGCAAAAGCACGGCATACAAAGCCGCCCAGATTCTCAACGAACTCAGCAGCCACCTGCAGGACTTTCTGCGATTTTATTCTTCATACGACCCGATGTTCGATTGGTGGGCAACCAAACCATGGCAAGAAGCAGATGCTGCCATTGTGCAGTACCTCTCTGTCATAAAGACCAAGCTGGCGGGAATGCGACCCGATGGCGATGATGAAATCGTCGGCGAACCCATTGGTAGAAGCGGACTTGTCGTCGAACTCGAGGCTGAGATGATTCCCTATACCCCAGAGGAGTTGATCAAGCTCGCGGAAGAGAAGTACAAGTGGTGCCAAGAACAGATGATTGTCGCCTCGAAGGAGCTGGGGTTTGGGGAAGACTGGAAGAAAGCCCTCGAACACGTTAAAACGCTGTCTGTCCCTCCTGGCCAACAGACGCAGCTCGTCCTGCAACTCGCTCGCGAGGGTACGGCATTTGTTCAAGACCACGACCTCGTCACGGTACCCAAGATCGCCGACGAGACATATCGCATGTTCACCATGTCCGCAGAGCGCCAGAAGGAGAACCCTTTCTTCCTCGGCGGCCCGTCTATCATCGTCTCTTCGCCTACGGCAGACATGTCGTACGAGCTCAAGAAGATGGTCATGAGAGGGAACAACACACACTTCTCCCGGGCCACGGCTTTCCACGAATTGATTCCCGGCCACAGACTACAGCTGTACATGGGTAAGCGTCACAACAGCCACCGACGACTGTTCGAGACTCCCTTCTTCGTCGAAGGCTGGGCCATGTACTGGGAGCTGGTGTTTTGGCAGATGGGCAACTTCTTCAAATCTCCAGAGGACCGAATTGGCACGCTATTCTGGCGGATGCACCGATGCGCTCGCATCATCTTCTCCCTCAAGTTCCATCTCAACGAGATGACGCCGCAGGAGTGCATCGACCTTCTGGTCAACTGGGTGGGCCACGAGCGCTCCAACGCCGAAGCCGAGGTCAGGCGATCCTTCAATGGGGATTACTCTCCGTTGTATCAGGTAGGCTACATGCTCGGCGCACTGCAGATCTTCGAGTTGCGAAACGAGGTTCTGGAAAATGGACACTTCAGGGAAAAAGAGTTTCATGATCGGGTTTTGAAGGCAAATACGATGCCCATTGAACTACTACGGGCACTACTGCTTGGTCTGGAGCTTACTCCAGACTACAAGGCCAAGTGGAGGTTCTACTAGAAAGGCTACAGAGAAAGACTGTATATGAAGGCCTTACAGGATTTACGAGACATTGGTGTCACAGATATGCAATATCCTCTTAGAGTAGGAAAGCAACTTCCCCCGATAACCCGCCGCTTTTCACTGCGCTCGTTGCTGCACGAGTAACTCTAGTGATGAATACTATTTCACGCCTAACTATACTCCTATGCCTAACACCTAACCCGTGTGTACTACCTGCATGATTCTGTTATGGGTATCAATACTTTCCTCAACACCCAATGCTCCACGACTGCATCAACATAATCTATGAGGATCGTAGAAGTTATACATGCCCTGTGTTTCAGGTCTACGCTTTGCATAAGCACAAAAGTAAAACGCGATCAGACATTCAGACAACTCTCATTATGCTACCTTTAGTTATTAATAGTTGGCAAGTATTGTCTAGCCACCGACTGAACGAGGCACACATGATAAACGAGACATCATGCTTTGTACTGTATCAACCTCATCATTAGTTTAGAGTAACCTCCACCGTTTTATCATCAGGCTTCCTCCCTGTAACCACAATCATGGGCCAATATGCATGCACATTCCTATCACGCATATCCCTCGTCGCCTCAGCAGCGAGAGCATCCACCTCTTCAGCTTCCCAACCAAGACCCCTCGTCAACGCCGCCATCAAAAAGCCCTGCAGACCTGTGACAATGTTTTGGTAGTTCCACGCACCCAGCTCCTTGTAGTGAGCATCACGCGGCCAGGTGTTGGACGGCCATTTGTAGTGGTACTCGTGGACGTCCCGGAAGCCGGCTTTCTGGAGCATGGGTTTGAGAGTCTTGAGGTCAATGAAGGAGTGGTTAAGCTTTGAGGCTGCTTCGCCAAGGTGGTGCATTGCCTTGTGGAGAGCACGGTTTTCGTTGAGGGTACCGTCGTCAGAAAGAGGCAAGGTGAATTCCTGAAACTCGACGTAGCCCCCTGGAGCCAAGTGCCTTGCAAACTGTGAGAATAGAGATATTGTGCTCGGGGGAAATACTTACTCGAACGATTTTCGAACATACTCCTCCCAGTTCGATATGCTAGAGTTGTTCATGCGGCTGTGGATGTAGTTGAACGGCTTCGAATACGTCCACTCGTCTTCAAAATCATCGACTTCAAATCGAACATTGGGAGGGACACTAAAACTGAGTTAGTGCGAGTTCAAGCACGGAATGAACCGGTATCTGCGTACAATTGAGGCTGGCTCGGTGAGAGATCAATACCGATGATCTGGTAATCATGTGTCAGATTAGCATCCTACTATGGGACTCAAGAGGACGCTCTGACCTCGGCTTCAGGGTGCGCTTCTCCAAAGTCCATCGCCCAAATACCAGTGCCAGTACCAAGATCTAACACTCGGCCGACCTTGGAGTTGGGATCAATTGGCGGGGCAAGGCCTAACTTTCCATTGAGTGTGAGGTAGAATATATGATGTTGTAGATCTACGAGGCCATATTAGCCATAGGCTCTTGTGAGATTTATGGAAGTATCGATTTTTTTTACCTAGTCGCTCATTCTCAGACTCGTCGTTAGGAAAGTGGTACTCTGGTTTACAATTAGCTCACAATTTGCCTAGGCATCTGCGCGGCCAGATGGGGAATCGACTCACGCCCATCGTGGAACTTGTGGTAAGTTCTCCCATTCTCCCTCCTGTACTCAAGAATAGAGCTGTTCAAGCTAGTTGTCGAGGATGCCGTGTCCTTGATCAGCTCGGGTTAGTTAGATGCAGATGAATGCAGGCAGAATTGACGATCCATACCTCGGTATCGCTGATAGCGGAATCATGATTGGAAAAGTCGTCTGGCTCGATCATGACCTCACGTTGATGTTCCATTGTTTGGCTGTGCGTCTTAGATGGGTAGCTTGAACTAAGTTATGAAGAGTGGACGAGAAGCGGATGCAATGGTGTTGGTCTGAGGAGAAGGATCCAAGAGCAGGCCACCCCTATTGAGAGCGGGGTTATGTCACGCAATTGCCGAAGCACCCTTGTAAAGCGGTGTGTATAAGCCGTATCCGGTGATACCCTTGTCATCTGTGAATTGTATCACATTATGTTGATGAGGCAGATGGACAATTCACGGTAAGTTTTAGTTCTATAGATTGAGCGCGAGTTTTTTTAACTTCAATGGCGTGTCGACTTCTCCTCCCGACTGAACATCCAACATTGATCTATATGTTCATCTCAAAAACAATGAAATGTCGACTTCTCTTTCCATACTTCGTTGAAGCAATAGAAACGGGTCTCACCGCGACAGCAATAAATGCTAGTACGAACCGCACTCGAGGCCGAGTGCTTCAAGCATCTTCATCCTGCGAGAGGCAAAAGGGCTCCAAAGAGAGACCAGAACACTGTGCGAGCAGCGATGGCAGACACTGAAGGTTCCCTATACGCAACTACTAGATACATCGAGATTGCTATTTGCATTCGTTTGTCCACGAGCATCTCGGAGATGTCTAGTATACTTATAAACGAAGAACCATTTTAAGTCCGAAGGAAGGAGTCCCTAATGTAGGCAATATCTAATAGTCGTGGTTATTAGCAGTCCAACCAAACAAGAAGAGACATGCGAACATGAGGACGGATCCAAATACCATTAGGAGAAGTCAATATAACGGCTTAGCTTTACCACCATTCTTCTTGGCCAGGCGCTGTAAAATTCAATAGGAAGTAATTTCCACGATTGGCAAGATATCAGCAAACCTACTCCGAAGCCGATGCATGGGAGACTAACATCTCTAGTAGAAAAACCATGTTGGACCTCGAAAACAGTAGGCATGGCAGTGAACATGAGACACAAGTAGCGATAGAGAATAGCCATGTGAAGATAAAGGAGGAAGATTATCGGTGACAATCTTAGCATGTTGCACAGCTGGATGATTGCGGCCCTGAAAAGCTCATTTGTTGTACGGCCAGTATCGAAAGCAGAACGAAATTTGTAGGTTTCGTCTCTTTTGCAGTTTTATTTCGTTTTCTGGTTGAGGAGAGTATAGGCATATATCTCATGCAGGAACACAAAACTTAGCAGCACGATAGCACCGCTATCGATGAGATATTGTTAGCTCTGGTAAGTTATGCTTTGTCTTTACATTAACTCACTATCATGAATATCACCTGGAACGATTAGCGCCAGTCCTTTGCTCGAAGTAGATATCATCCCACCGGGAATCATTAGTTGAAGTTAAAGGTATTAATACATAGGCATATACTAATAAGTCCTATGATAAGTCCCGGACGTATAGATATATAAGCAGCATTGTCTTGAAGGTGGGCGGCGTCATCACAGCGGCGACAATGAAACCCCCACTACTGCTACTAATCATGCTTCCTGTTGCTGATTCTCCCCTAGTTTCCAAAGCATTTACCTCTATCTAACCTTCTACATATAGTTCGAGACTGAATATTTAACACTAGAGTCCTCCTACTTGACAACCTGACATTGAAAATTAAAATACTGATCCTGGAGAATTAACAATCTCTTTGACGCCAGCGAAACTGAGTTCTTGCAGAGTCTCATCCCAAACGACGTCCGTCAACTCACTACCGCCAGTATAAAACCAGCCCGCAAGTCTAATACCAGTATACTATTAGCGAAATTCTCTGGTTCTGTGGCTTTCAAAACTATTACTCACGGGGAAATATTGCAATTCATCAAAAAGCAGCCGTGAGACTCCTTGCCGTGCCCGAGGACAGCGTCGACGTACGTTGCTGCGCCTGTTCCCACCGGCCTTCCCGCAGCCGCAAAAAAAAGCTTCGCGGCCACAGCTACAGCCCCCTTGGCGTTGCGTGCCAGGCCGGTGCCTTTGGTGAGACCTGGATCGACCATGTTGATGATGACGTCGTTAGAGTCAACATGCTCCGCTAGTTTGACGATAGAGAGTTGACACAGCAACTTCGATACTCCATATCTTTCTTCTGCGTTCCAGGGCGTGATAGCTGTGTCGTCAAACGAGGCCAAAAGGGGACGCTTGTCTCTGTTGGGAAACTTGACTAGATGAGCGGTGACTGAGTTGACGATAGTGAGGTGCGGCGTGTTTTGGCCATTGGCCTTGCTCTTCAAAACGGGAATCAAGATAATGGCGAGGAGCACTGTACTGATGTGGTTGACTTGGATGGTCTTCTCATGCCCCGTTGTGGAGACAGTCGTAAAGTGCATTGGAGCAAGACCTGCATTTAAGATAACCATGTCGATGCGTGAGAGGTTGGCCTGGCACTTCTGTACAAAGGCCTGGATGGAATCGTATGACTCCATGTCTAGCTGCCAAACCTCGATCTTTGCCGACGAGTTCGCTGCCTGAAGCTTTGCTGCTGCTGCCTTACCCTTCTCGAGTGATCGTACGCCCATGACAAGATGCGATAGTCCAAGCGCTAGTAGCTGTCTTGCTGACTCAAATCCAAGTCCAGTGTTCGAACCTGTGACGATGGCGCATTTCCCATGTACATCAGGATATTTCTCTTTTGTAGGTAGCTCGATCTGCGTTCGGAATTGGTTCCTGAAAAAGACAGGACCAAAGGCTTCGGGGAGAGGAGCCATGTCCCTTGAGAAAGCCGGCTGTGCATCCGAATTTGGGACTTTGCCGCTCTTGTGTGACCGCATCGTGATATTTAGATGAGCAGCGGGTGTAATGAATGATATCGATGTATTGGAGAATGTGAATATGAGTGAGACCTGGTGGTGGTTTTTCTTGATTGGAAACGAAACGGGCTGATGAAGTCTTGGAACATCTGAACCTAGAAGGGATGGCCATTGAAGCCTTATATGTGCAACCCTCGAACTTGTTGCCTGGGCTGCCGAGGTGACGGCCTATGCTGATCATTTCGGGTTTGAACGATGGGAAACAACCCGAAACCCGGAGGTATTGAATACAAGTGAGGCGCTAATCCAGTATGTGGCGGACTTCAGCGCGTCTCGAGATAATATTACCTTGCAATATCAAGTTGCAATACCTCGCTCGAGTACCTTGACGAATTACGTGAATGTTGGGATGGCATCGACCTTCGAACTCCGGCGTTAGCCCCGAACAAGTAACCGAGCATGATGGGCGGTAAGCATGCAATGCATATCCCACGTTCGGCTCCACGCTGCCGGGACCAAGTCCGGCCCTAATCTCGAACAAGTAACCGAGTAGAGTGGGCCAACCTCTGGTCCAAGTAAATAGCGAATCGTATCAGCTAGTCTCTTGATTGCAAGATGCCCGTGCCAACCAAATTCACAGCTCTGTCGTACGGTCAGCACAGAGGCGGCGGCACAGCCGAAAGATCATTAGACCAGATGGGCTCGGTTCGTGTCAGGTTAAGGTTGCTTTATTCGTGCGACCCTCGAGTACTATGTAAGATGTATTGCAATATTTCTCCGTAAAGAAAGCCAACTCACATTAGATATCCTGTGTCACTTAGTACAATCCTAATTCTTTTCAGTGCCATTCTGCTCTCCCTGAATACCATCCTGTTCTCCTGCCAACCCTTCCTTGATTGACGGCGTGTTTTGAATCATGATGGCAACCGCCTCTTCGATCATCACAAGGTGATCCTTCTCGCTCTCAACCACGGCGACTTGGCCGTTTTTATCGTCAACGGCGACAGCATCTTCCTCGTCATATTCTTCGAGCTCGAGCTTAGGTGCCTTGACCGTAGCCGGCTCGATAGGTTGTTGCTCGGAGACGACATCGTCATCGTCGTCAACCGGCGGCTCCTCGTCAATCCTGTACACCTTGATGCGCTTCGGCATTGGCATAGGCTCTTGACGCATCTGTCCATAAGTTTGATTGAGCATCTTCACCTTCTTGCGGCCGTTGCGCAAGATCTTATCCAGCAGCCGAAGAGTAAAGTGCTGGCAGTTATTGTCGAGAACGTTGTACGCTTCGGGCATCTCGTTCATGGCATAGACAGCTAGGCAAAACAAGAAATGATCAGACCTTAGACGCCTTGGGGAGGTATTTGAACATTGGACTTACCAGAATTCCGGATAGCGATGTCGTTGAAGTTGGTGGACCCGAGCTTGTACTTGGTCCAGCCGTCATCCACGTTGAACTTTTCGTTTGTGTAGTAGTTCCAGCCAGCGTTAAGAGAAGTAGCCTGCAGCTGGTGCAAGTAATCACCCACAACAACACACCAGTGATGCGTCGGATCTGGGGCGTCGTCAAGAGCTCCATGAAGACCCATTGTCATCAAGTTTTTGCCAATATCAAGGTATTGCTTGTCAACTCTACCAACAACGCCACCGAATCGACCGCCCATGAGCACGCGCGACGCAATGTAAACATCCCTTGCGCCAGCGTCGATGTACGCTTGTCCCTCGCGAATGATTGACTTGTTCTCGTGGTGACGGCTGCTGGTGTGCGCTGGAATGAGAGCTTCAGCAACCTTTGGTTGGGAGGTTGTAGTCTCATCATTGCGGTTGGTGAGCTTATAAAGTCCGTATAGAAGCGGGATAGCCATTTCGGCGAGTGGTGGTAGTATATTTGTAGTGGATAGTGCAGGTGATTTGATTGTTCACTGATGGTTGGGTGCAAACTGCGAGCCCTTTAAATGCTTTGCTTGATTGCCAAACAGTCCGAAAGTTCTCCCTATATCTCTGGATGAGCTGAACTGCCAAAAGTGGCTTGATCCAGACTTGACCGACGTTGTTAAGTCCATGTATTTCAGCCTATAAGCGACTGAGACTTGTGATCATGTTACGATTTAAAAACGATATTGTCTGAGGTGTCAAAGCGGAGCTACCGATGCAACTAATCATTAGTCAAATCCGAGATGCAGGTGGGCGCATGAAGTATCAAACCGAGCCTAGTCAGTCTTTTAGTCCTTTATTTTGGGCTGGCTGAAATGCCTTCTCAAGCAGTAGTGTCTCGAAACCCTGCGTTTGGCCGAATTGGGGCTGGCTGAAAGTGAACCACCAGAAACAATAGTCTGTAGCAACACTGCACAGACTCAATAAACGGACAAGTATCAGCTGGCTCTCATAACGGGGCTGTAAACCAGTAGATTTTCAGACTAGGACGTTCTCTCGCTAAGACAGTGCCTCACCCTAGAACTTAAGACGGGCACAACCCCTCAACAAAATCTCGGCCCTTTTAATGGAACGCTTTCCTGTCTAGCAGATGCTGATACTATACTATAGCAATTAATAGGACGGACTACTAATGCACGGTAGTAAAATTGGTGTACATGAGCCGCTTGCCGTCTCCAGCAGCGATGTTGGTAGCACTCGTACCATCCCCTATAAAAAGCTCGTTTCATACAGCCATCATCATTCTCTGGGCCATCCGCTCCCCTGCAGGATTAGTCTCTCCTTTGGTCAGTCATCAGCGA
Organism: Neonectria sp. DH2; assembly: GCA_003934905.1. Classification (NCBI taxonomy): domain Eukaryota; kingdom Fungi; phylum Ascomycota; class Sordariomycetes; order Hypocreales; family Nectriaceae; genus Neonectria; species Neonectria sp. DH2. The sequence goes on along the minus strand of RQWH01000013.1, from coordinate 418,106 downwards.
GAACCAGTTCGATGCATGGTCAGCCAGGAGGCGTTTGAGGTTGTTTTGATGAAGTAGTTTCCTCACTCGCTACTCTTCGCTTCACGAGATAACTATCTTTACCATTCACATGTTGTATACCCAGACTTTAATATTCATGGCATATGTCAAAAATAAACATCGAAAGATAGAAACATCCATATTGAAATATCAAGAGCAGCTTGCCTACGCCTGGACTGACACAAAGCTGGCCCTAAAGGCCCTATCTATCTTGAAACTACTCTTTAAAGTGGACAGGAATAGCCGTGTCGGTTGTAACCTTCAGGCTCAAGAGATCAGGTCGCGAATAATGTCCAACAATATCCAGGTTCTGCTTGGCCTTGTCTCGATCAGCCAAGTCAATCTCGGCATAAACAATACCCTCCGCTCCAGGATCGAGTGGCTCAGTCAGTTCAGCCCCATCGGGACCATAGATCATCGTGAACCCCCCACCAGGAGTCTTGCCCCAGGATCCAGAACCCATCTCAGCCAACTTGGTATTCGCCTTACCCTTTTCGCTCAAGACCTCGGTGCATGTCATGACGAAACAGGCCCCCTCCATAGCCATGACCTGTGAGAACTTGTTGCTCGCACTACCGGTGATGTGGTAAGGCCACGGCTTGCCCTCCGGAGCCTCCCAGATCAGCGGCCAACTGGCCACGTGGATATCAACATTCTGCGAGTACTGATAGTAGCGCAGGAGGGGTTGCGTGTGTTCCCAGCAGTTCAGGCCTCCGATCTTGCCGAATTGAGAGTCGACAACGGCTTTGAGAGAATCGGCTTGTCCGTCTCCCCAGTAGGCCCGCTCCACGTGAGTGGGCTTGATCTTGCGGCGATGGTGAACGATGGTGCCGGTGGGATCAATGAAGGACTTGGTAGTTGATATTAGCTCGGTCGTCCAAGTTGATCATCGGTGAAACCCACCTGTGCGATGTACAAAGTTCCTCGATCCTTCTCGCTGTAGCCGAGAACAACGAAGACGCCGGCTTCGCGAACAGCAGCCTTGATAAGATCCATCTCCTTGGAATCCTTTTCCATAGAGTTGTCGTAGTACTCGTTCATGAACGGGACATTGTCGAAGACGGAGTTTTGCCAAATGCTCCTGTGAGCAAGGTCAATAGACAACGAGGCAGCCGAATATAGACAACCTACCATGGATATCCTGGGATAAAAACCTCTGGGAAACCAACTACGTTGGCTCCCTGGCTACCGGCTTCTTTGATCAAAGAGATGACCTTCTGAACACCGCCTTGCAAGTCGTTCCATACAGGCTCAGCCTGGACGGCGGCGATCTTGATCTTTGAAGCCATGGTTGCAAGCGCGGTAGTTGGTGAGTTTTGGCTTTTGTGAAGATGATTGATTTGTTGAGGATGGAATGATGGATCACTTTCAAGACGAGAGCATCTTCTGTCTCTTATACTCGATTGAAGTCAAGGGGTGATCAATAGGGAATATCGAGGGGAAGTCCTTATCGCTATCGGATATGATGGAAGAGTATCGGGATAATTGGTATCCGACCCCCGATATTGATCGTCAGGATTGGATGAAATCATAACAATTACCCGGGACTATCAGCCTATCATGATCAAGAGTCAAAGCGGTCCGCTCGGTCCGTCCCATTATCTGGATAATAAGTACCCGGTATGTAAGACTAAGGACACTGCAGAGTGGTACGACTCTTAGCTTGAGTTTGAGCTCTCGTTTCATACCACAAGAAAGGCCTTTATATGTTTGAGCACAAGAGCTGCAGTCCTCCGTATATACAACTTCGTATTAGTTTACGTTCTTTCTGAGCAATACTTTTCGCGAACGAATTTACTTTGATATACGCATTCGATGGATGAGACGACTGACATTTGTTGAATATTCAGCGGATTGCGATCGAGGGTAAAATGGAACTACTAATTTATTCTACGATTAATGAACTTTCATCAAAAAAATCGAAAGCCATATTGGCCAAATTCTGGTCGTAGGTCCAAGCCTGGAACAGTTCATCCAACACTTCAGCGGGATATGCCTGCTCCGCCTCATTATTTGATCCACTCATTTGACCAGTCGTTCGACATCCACGCTCGTACAGCTCAAACTGTCGTCGGTTCTCTTCGCCAATTTCACCCTCTAAATCACGTGTCCAAATATCAACACCCCATTGTTCGGCTAGTGACCTAATGGCCCGAATCGATCGGTTGGCCCAGTCCCAGTTGGTGTTCATCTCGTAAAGGGTTTTAATGCAAATAAGAAGACATCTCATGGCGTCGCTTCCCATGTCAGGGCCAGTGGTCTTGAGATCTAGGAGATGTATAATGGCTGCTGTGAATGTTGGATGCACTGCCGAGATTGGCATGCATCGCTAGACGATGAAATTAAGTGTCGGCGTATGCTTCATACTGGTTTATGAGGTGGTGGCTTACAGTGGTGTAGTTGTTTTTGTATATTCGTAGAATCTTGGAGATCTTGATCGCCGAAGTCTTGCAGGACCGCGAGTGAACATCCTTCAAATCGGGGTCATACTCTCCGAGCTTACGGCCGCGAGAAAGGACTTTGAAAAATGGGCGATGTAGAAGGATGATCGAATGATGGTATTGTAGACTATTAAGAGTTAGTTGTGGGCCTTGAACTGGATTGGTGGAGTCTCACTGAAGCTGATAGACGTATGGTGGAGAGGGCTGAAGGCTTGATTCGGAAATCTTAAGTGACTTGGGCAGATGATCGAAGAACTGCACCGATTTCAGATGTGCTTTCATGATGCGATCCTCCATCTCTCGGTCAGTCCAAGCAGAACGCTGGGCATACCTGCCGCCTGTTAGTCATATCTAACAATATATTGAGATAGAACCTTGTCATGTACATCTGGTCAATGACCTCAGAGGTCATCATCAAAAGCTCACAGGTGCGCATGGCATTTTCTGTAATGTGAGACGTTGGCCAAGGCTGAGAAATGTTGGCCTGTTCTTCAGAAAGTGGCGAGATGGGCCGGTCCTGGACCTTTGGCTTCCTCGTGGTAATGTTATACTCTTGGATACTGGCAGGTCTTCCCATTCCAAGACAGTATAGTCTTGATTAGAGCATTCGGCAATTAGTATTCTCCTGTCAATCTGAAAGGCTGTTTGTAACCCACTTGTCCAACACATATATGCCCCAAAATGCTACGTTGCGTGCCTCAACATCCTCCTCGGATACCAGGCCTTTGGATGCGTAAGATGTACAGTCCGACTGCAAGCCCAAGTTCATCGCCATTCGTGACGCCATGCCGATGTACATGAACCCAAGACCCTCGTTGTCGATAGAGGCCGAAAACAATCCGAGGAGGGCGGTCGCTTGAACAGTCGACGTAGTTGGGGCTTCATACTCGAACTGGAGCATCGTTTTGCCCTGAGCCGCAAAGATATCGCCTGCGGTATTCGCATCATTGGGATCTGTTCTGAGTTCAAGTCGTGATGAGTAGCGGGACGCAAGAGCAAGCATTGCGTTGAGGAGAAGCGGAGTGCAAAAACGGCCGGATTTGTTCACGTAGAGATCAAGGACGAAGGATTCTCTCGGCACGACATACTGCCATGAGTTTTGCCATCGCCAGAAGAGACTGAGGAGATGATCGCGCAGTTCGGTAGAGGGCTCGAAGAACCCCGGCATTTGTCGGGCTGCGGTAATACCCCGAGTACGTGCTTCGATGGAAGACGCAACTTTCAGCGAGTGGTTAGGTATGAGGTCGAAGTTGCTAGATGCGCCGAAGAACCGTAGTTCACCAGCATCGCCGAGAGTAAAGCATCCAAGCGCGTCTGCAAGTTCATCTACCGACTCGTCTTCTTCAACTCCATCAAACGGTGAAGAATGGAACGGAGATGTAGACAGGTGGGCACTTGGGACTTCTTTGTACTTCTCACGGAGATCGCCACACTCATGTGCACATTGTGGCCTGGATGTTTGTGAGGCAAGCGCAAGTCTCTTCTCGAGAGTTTCTATGCGTGCTTCTAGTCCCAAGACATAGGCATTGCTAGGACGCCTAGATATGAATGAGTGGTGCGTAAATAGGGTCCAGAAGATGCAGAAAACTCACCTTCTCTTGCTCTCCTCTTGGGTATAATCGCACTCCTGCTGCCGGTATTTGCAGGCACTGCATTGTGGTTGCTGCCCGTCGCACTACGGGAGATCGAAGAGTTAGAACATAATAAATGTGTCGAGTGTAGCCTGAATTGTTGGTTTAGGGTTAACCATTACCTTGGTCCTTTTGGCTCGGCAGCCGTTGCATGCAAGAGTGATTCTCTTTCTACCCTGCCGCTGACCCGGCTCCTGGGGAGGGGGCATATTAACCTCGGCGTTAGAAGCGGCAAGTTGGAGCGCCTGTTCTTCTCTGTGGGTTTATGAGCGGGTTTATATAATACTTCGAGAAAGAAGATCAGGACTTTCGCGTTGCGAGAACGAAGCGGCGTAAGCGGGTTTGCTTGATATAAAGACGCGAAGTGAGGTGAGAAAGAACGTTCACCGTGGTGGCGATCATGCAAATAGATGAGTGGTTCCACTCAATCTCATGCTAGTGAACTCAGATACGAGATAGACATGCTATTGGATAGTGACACATTAGATGGGAAGCTATAGTGCGGGGAGGGCACTAGTCTATCAACGGGGGGATTTAGCCCAGTTTTGCACAGCGACATCTTTAATTCAGTAAATTAGAACATCATATCTACCACTCTATCGGCTCCGACTTGATCGGCTCATCGAAGAAGGTAGGCAATCCCGTAGTAGCCTCCACCTTGCTCGTAAACTGAGGATGATCGTCGTACGCAAGGAAACCAGTGCCATCATAACAGCCAACATATTCCGCATCCACCTCGTTACCCTTCAAAACTCCCACATCGACCCAAAGCAGTAGATCTCCATCTTCTACCGCCCCGCCCGGTGCATATGCCGTCATAAAGTCTCGTCGAAGCTTCACGTGGACTTTATCCCATCGGCCCATGTGCTCCATCTTAGCAAGGTCGAGCCAGAAGAGAACCTGGACTTGGCGTATGTAATCCAGACCGGGGAATATTGTGGAGCCATCCGTCTTGAAAGTTGCTTCGTTTGCGTGGTGGTTGGTTGCTCCGAGCACCTTGCCACCAGCGAAGCCATGGCAGGCTCTCGCTAACACGATACCCTGAGAAGGGCCACCAGTAACAACATTCGTGATCCATTGCTTAGTGAGACCGTCGAAATTCTCATTCCAGTAGGTGCGTTCTTTTTCTTGCATGGCACTGTAGTCTTGGCCCTCAACCACGAAACAGAGGTTGTCTGGAAACTGCGTCATCCTGACTCTGCCATGTCGAATCTTGTCCGTAAGAGGTCTTGGTTCAGGTGTTGTCGATAGAGGGGAAGAAAACTTGTCATCGGGCGTTGCAGGGGTCATACGTGAACGATAAGCTCCCCAGTAACCGCTCTTCCCGTTGAGTCCAATAAGTTCTCCGCAGTGGCCAAAGCCTGATGGGCTTTCTCCATTCGATTCATACATGGCTCTGGTGGCAGGAAAGCTGACAGTCTCTCTCCAGAAGCCAGCGTCGTTTGGAAGAGAGTTCCAGAACGAGACGGTGTCGGTATTCTCCCACCAACCTTTAAAGGCCTGTGGGGACGGCCAATAGCTCACCCATACTTTGGATGGAAGTTTGTTTTGCTCCAATTCCTCGACATGTAGAGCTGCGCCCTTGATGAGGTTGTCGAATCCAATGATGAGGTGCTGCTTGGTGGCACTTGGTGAATCCGCGTGGTACTGACACCCGAAAATGGACACGGTGAAGTGGTGTGCTGTGGGGAAGCGTGACCGGAGCATGGTTGAATCTGAGATGGGAGATGGGGTGATTGTAATAAATAAAAGACACTTCTTGGATGAAGACGTGGATTATACCCCGACGTATTGAATGAAGGATATAAGTCCCAAGAAGGAAAGCAGGCTTTTATATCAACGCTGAACACTCCGGCGCAGTACTCAATAGAAACAGCTACAGTCTAAGCCCTAGTACTATCTATTTCACTCTTCTCTTCAGTTCGACACGTCGGACCGAGCTGGACCGACCGGCTAGTGAGCCATATCTCCTCGTTCTTGGTATCTAACCCCTTCTACGGCCCCTGATTCAAACCATCAGGCATCCGTGTTAGTGACTATCAGTGCGGAGGGTTGGTGTCCGCTCTCTAGTCGTGAACTCGTGGTTAAGAATTATGGGGTTAGTGGGAGGGACCAATCAAGTGTGGCGGATATGGAGGCGAGCTATTGCTAGGCCCCGAGGTATCTGGGTAATTATTATCCTGAAGCTTAAATCGACGGGGCTAACCAAGAGATGACGCAATGACAAATAATATTCCGGCTATTAATAATTCACAGCAGAGACAAGGGGAATGCCCCAGGCCGCCCCTCGTAAAACCTCGGGTTCTCATCTCAGCATCTGTGTGAGCATTTACAACTGACTCCCAAGTCTGCCATGATATGGTGACGGTTCACCCTTAGCTTAAGGCTCATTCAAATTCATAGCATCATGCAAGTTTCAAGATACAAGGCCAAAATCCATACCCAGCAGTCATAACATTACCTTGCCCCTATCGGGAAGTTGTCAAGCTGGTCGCTGTTAACGCTATTAATAAAGAGCAGCCTTGCGGAAACTTTGCTTGAGCAGTATGGCCAAACACTCTACACCAATCGTAACGACGATACGCCACTTGTCTTAGTTTTAGCTCTTCAGGACAATCGCTTATGTATTTTAGCTGCATTTCTCTCATGCTTGAAGAATTCCCGCTCAGTGACTTACAGATCATGAGACTTTGTCAACCCGGTGCCCACATGTTTCGAGATGCTTCCACACAACTTGAACCTTACCTTACGTCAGTCCGTCACCGCAAAGTGTCATAACGACATTTTTACGTTAAAAGGCTCGCCTTAGATAAATTTATGTATATTCTGTGGCTCTTGACAGTCTCCACCTTCAATATATTGCCAACAATGCTCATTCAATTGTCACGGATCTGACCATTTGCTTCTGCTCTCGAGGCGATGGTGATATCCCCTTAATATACGTGCTTTCCTCACGGCCATGGCGACGCATAAAAAAGATTTATACTTACATACAGCTCCGCAGACTCCGTGGTTGAATGTCGCACATGTGGAGGAGAAAGAGCTTACTGGTGAAGACCTGGTGGCTACGTACATCCGAGTTGGCGAGCTCATGCCTAACAATGGATCGAACAGAGCATGGAAGATTCAGTTTATTGGTGTCTGGATGCTGAGAACCAACTACGCCGGTGACAGTCAACTGGCTGCTACGGCAGTTGATGTTCTCTCCGACGTGGATGCTGGTCGAGCTGCCATCAGGATGGACCATGATACACTCAACTCTCTAGCTACACGACACTCATCCTGTCGTACCAGTTTAAAGACTAACCTTATAGCACGGCAAGGCCAAACCAAGACCAGACAACCCTCAAAAAGATTTATTAAGGGTTGGGGTGGACGGCAAGTTCAAGGTTGTTCAAATCTCCGACACTCGCATCGCGATGCCGTCCATGTCAATGGCCAGGCTCTGCCTAAAAGCGAAGCTAATCCGCTGACTGTGGACATGCCAGGCTCTGTACAGTTGTCAATTCTTCAACAATTCCCTTCAGCCGCAGCCAGCGTCGACGGCATCGGCAACTACTATACCCAAATCTTCCCTCAAATACCATCACGAAGACCACCATGGACTCCAAATTTCCTCGACTCACTGATGTTATCACTAGGAAGAGAAAATGCAGAAATTATCCCAAGTGTAGAGGAGGGTTGTTAAGGTTGCGCCGGTCGATGGTGAGATGCGTGGCACAGGAAACAACTTTATTCGCAGGGCGAGTCAATGCAACGGCTGCGACCAACAAGCGTGCCGTATCTTAGGCATCGACACAATACATTGTTCTCACCACTTACCGTCATAATCATTGTCGTAGGCTAACACAATGATTGTCGTGATTCTTTCAATGCTGATGCTCACGCGAGCGTCATAAAGCCATAGGCTCTTTACCATCTTTCGTGTTCTAAAATATAAAGGGTGCTAACGCTGGTGTGTCATCCGCACCAGGAACAAAACAGTGCTGACATGAAACCCAACCACAAACAAAAGGGCAACTCTGAATGTATTTCTCATCCGTCTCAAAGCATAAACACGCCTCGTTCTCATTTCTAAGTCCACACACCTGCGTTTTCATTGTCTAATCTCCATGTCTTTATTTCCAATGTTGACATTCTCAGACAGCATCCTGGCCTCAGCTTGAGCAACAGCACTCTCCCAGTCTGCGTGATACAGATACAAGAGCTCAAGCCCCGACACGCTAGAGAATTGTCAGCACACGGATACACGAACATATCGGAGCCGTCATTATTGACACCCGGTGACAAGACTTACACAGCAAGGCCGACGGTAAGTCCAGCCCAAAGGCCACTCAGTTTCCAACCAAGAGCAAACCCAGTCGACAGCGAGATTGGCAATGCCACACAGTAGTATGAGAACAGGTTTGCATAACCTCCGATTGCCTGGCGTCCAATACCACGAAGAATGCCGTGAGATACTGCCGCCAAGGCATCAAAAATCTGCATTATTGCACATACGAATATGGCATGAGAGACGATGTCGATGACTTGCTCATCGTTTGTGAAAGCCATTGGAAGCAGTCTGCGGAGACTGATAAACACGGTCATGTTAAACAGACCCACGATACATGCGGCGGCGATAGCCTACACGCGACGTTAATTTACACGAATCAAGCCATGATGGAAGAGATAAAAAGAAGGATAACCACACGTACCACTTTTGCAGTTAATCGTGCAGCATCACTTAAATTTGCACCGATGAGATTCGCGATCCGAGTCGATGTTGCAATGGCCAGTGGAAACGGAATGTTGAAGGAGGTGGATGTCACAGTGACGAGGACACTCTGGGCCGCAAGTTGTGCGGTTCCAAACTGACCGGCTGCGATTGTGAGGATTTCCAAGACTGAAAACTGGGCCTCGATCATAATCATTCCCGGCAGCGCCAGCTTGATCATAGGGCCTGCGTTGGGTGAGATGTCAGCGTGTTTGTACTTGATACATGGAGGTGGAAAGGGATAGAAGCTCACCCCAATTACTAAAAGCCTTTTTGCTGAAGCCCTTCCAACATTCAGACCCCTGGACGAACCTCACGTACAAGATTAGCAGGACGGGCAATAGATTCTGAGTAATCGCCATGGCAGCAGCCGCTCCGGAAAAGTGCCAGCCAAATCGAAAGACGAACAGGTAGTTCTGCAGAAAACTCAGCGGAGCGCCGAGGAGCAAAACATACGTCGTCGCGTGGAATAAGCCCTGCGACTGTACAAAACGCTTGCCGCTCTCAAAAGCCGCAACACCAGGCATGCCAGCAATCAGGACTCGCAGATAAAGAGCTGCGAGGGCGGCTGTCTCCTCGCTTGGAACCAGAGATTTCAGGATTGGCTCCGAGAACCACCAGACCACGGCAACTGGTACCATGAGCATCCAGAGGAGCCAGGTCATGCGCTGTGCCTGGAGCCCGACAAGATGCTTGTGACCTGAACCATACGCTTGGGCGCAAAGCGTATCTAGACATGTTGCGAGACCCTGTACAGGAACATAGCAGGTTATACTGGCCGTCATCGTGGCCACTGCGTGTTGATTAGTGCATGAAGTACACGTTGGAGTATAAATCGTTGAAACACATACGATTAACCGCAGCCAACTCCTCCATTCCAAGTCGACCGACGGTCAGCACGCTTCCAATCGTGACAGAATAATGCAGAAGAAAGGTGGCAATCAACGGCGCTGAGTATTGCACCAGGGTCTTTGCTTCACGCTGCCAAGTCGTCTTGATATGGTGAGCGGCCACGGCTTCCTCCCATTGTTCGTGTATTTCATTGGGTCCTGGTGTCGGCGGAGTATAGTCGTATTCTGATTCGGATTCATCCTCGTCTTCAAGCGCGTCACGTAGTAGCGGACTGGTCTCTGCAGATGGCTCTTGTGAAAGACTCGGTCTCTCGTGGTCTCGAGCCTTGGTGCCGAACACGGATCGGTACAGGCGTCCTGCGGAGGAGGTCTTCCACTTTTTCCAGGGGTCCCTGGGTGGAATAATGTGGTTATCGCGTAAAAGAGTAAGCTCTGCGTCGGTCGATTCTTCCAGATCGTGATGGTTGGCAACTGGACGGTCCACGCCTTGGATCGGAATCGTCGAGTAGCCACATCCGTAGGCGACACCGTTCGGGTGGAAGGCGAGCTTCGCATCGGCCGCGTGAGGTTGCTGTGACTCTGAATCGCTAGCTATCGCATCATCTTCATGGTTATCAACTCCCTCGTCAGAGGAGCAATCTGCAATGTCTCTGCTCAATATCTCTCGGGCGATGGGCGACGTGGCGATGAATGAAGACGGCAAGGGTAGGCTGTCGGGAAGGAAATCCGACAGGATAGAGTGACGGCGATCCCGAGAAGGGACGCCTATGTTGATGGGGTCAGAAGTCGGAGTCGACATGTCCGAGGATATTGAGCGAGATGCAGGAGTTGCATCACCAAAGCTCAGCAGCGCGATGGCGGAAATTTCCCATATAAGTAAAAGGGCTCAGCAACGAAGCCTGATGTGATTCCGGCCATGATGACATCAACAATGTGACACCCGAAACACGGTGAAGCAGAACCGCCCCAAGATTGACGTTGCGGTGAGATAGCGCTCGCAAGGATGGTTGGCTTGTTGGGTTGACAGCGGGATACGGAAACGGGACAGAGTGAAGATAAGGATCAATGACGTTCATGTGGCGCATCAACGTCCGTCATGGTGCAGATCTACTACACCACTACCCTACAATTACCCCCACCAACGCCGAGTTTGGTGCTAGAGAGGCGACAAGGTGACACACACTAAGCTGCACGAGGTAGAATGCGGAAGTGTTATTTGCTCACCTCCGCCTTTCTTCTCTCACCAGTTCTTAAACCATCTCAACCCTGTTCGACATCATTCCAAGTTTCGCTGGCAGCCAATGATGGCTGATCGGCCCTACTGTAGATGGCGAGCACGCACAGCTCTGCATGCACCACCCCGGCTACAGATTCTATCGGTGCAGAAACACTGCGATTAGCCGTGTGAACATAGGAGAATAGGAAACAAACTCGCCCTAGCCGGGTTATGCTCATATTCTTCACCGATAACGTCGAGGCAACTAATGAGTGGCTACGGTACGCGCCACATTCCCCCAAGGACCCTTAAATGGCGCCATGGTTAAGCAATTGTTAGCACGAGGGATGGGTAGTGCAAACTCATAAGCCACGCGCACATTAGTCTGTGAGATGGGGTATCATTCGTAGATGGGGCTGTGTAGGTATGTTCAGTTACATGGTGGGTCCTGTGAGCGACGACAGCAAGTGTAGCGGGTTTTTGGACACGACGCTGCAGAGACGTTGCTTCGAAGAGACAGGACGACAGATGTATCACTGGACGAGTGTAAGAATTCCGCCCAGCCGCTTCTCCCTACAACCCGATACCTGTTTGCTAACTTGTTAGTACTCAACCTGTACTGGCTGATGTATCTAGTTTGGGTTGGGCTTGGTAACGATCTCTTAGTTCTTGATCATGGTGAGGTCTAAGGGTCTAGTAGCATTCAGCTGGTGGAGTGCAAAGTAACCGGAAGCCACTTGCCAACCAATAATCACATAACTGGTGATGAGGTATTAGAGCCAATCTTATATGGAAAGTTGTGGTCCTAGACTTTATGCCTTTCTGCTATTTTTTCAACGTACAGCATATAAGTTGCCCCAGTCCTCGCATTATACAACACTAAATTACAAACCGTTGCTGTCCTAGTCACTGCTTAATTCAATAACATCAGCCTCCGCTGGAGGCGCCTTCCGCTTCGTCCCAGATACTGAGGGAGGACGATTCGCCTGGTTGATCGTTGACAACGGGGTTGTGACTGAAGCCCGAGGTAGCCGCACTGTTGACATTTGCTCCATGTTGACAATATTGGAGTAGTCCGGCCCTAGGAGCTGCCTGAGGTGGCCGTGGTCGAACAACCCAATCTCCTCGGCCGCATTCGCCCTTCGTGTGGCCCATTGCCGATGTACTTCAGCGTTGTGCCGGAACGTCTTGGTGACCAGTAAAGTCTGGGGTGAGCGTGTCTGCTCCGTCTGATGAACGCAATCAATTTTTGCGCCGTCGAGCTTTTGCTGCATGTGCTGTCGCAGTTTCTTGTTCATGGAGAAGCGGCAAGCTCTCTGCGTGGCGCTGTTAAGGAAGACGTTCAGACGCTCACAACCAGTACATGGGCAGTGCACACTTGGTCGTGCTAGGTTTCTATCATTCGTGGGCTGAAGTCCGACGTATGTGTTGATGTAGGCCTTCATAACGGAGAGGAAAAGCCGTTGATAGCATGCGGTGTTAAGGGGTATGGTGTTGGATGTGAGAATGGGGATGAGGGAATGTAGGAAGGGGATCCATAGAGCGGGTAGCTCGATGGCGCTGAGCCGAGGAGCGTCAACCACAATTTTGGAGACGAGTGCTCCTACGAGGTCATCAGCTTCTGTGCTTGTCTGAATCATGACAGAGAAGTGTTCGGCTAGCGCTTGTTGCGTGATGGTTGTTCGGAGCTTATCCCTTTGAGATGGTACGGAGGTAAGAGGGCGTGCCCCTTTTGTTGCCGAGGCTGCCGTGGGCTGGTCTCCAGCGTCGGTTCGTATCTTGGCGAAGTCCGTCGAAGTGTTGAAAGATCTCGCCACATCCCGATGAAGCTGCATGGACGTTTCCGTGGGCAGCATCCTTTGCTCTTGCAGCCGCCTCAGAAACCCAATGACGAATGCTACGGGACAACGTTTTCTGTAAATTCTAGGCACCACGCTGTAATATTACTTAGCATCGTACAAGCATTTGCGAAGGGGCTGGTTGAACCCACGTTTCCGAGAGTAAGGCAACCGGATCTTGAAAATACAGGGCGGCGTCAACCATGGCTGGTCCATCTGCTTTGCCAATGGTTTCGGATGTATAGGCATTTAGGTAAGAGCGGAGGGTTGTGCGAGCCCAAATTAGGATAGGATCTGGAGCCAAACTAGTATCAAGAGTCGAACCGTCTTGGGTAATGGGCACCAAGGTGGCGATGGCCTGGAACCGGTCGGCGAAGTGAGGGTACGACAAGATGAGGCAGTCCAATCTACAATAGTTAGCTTCCAAAAGGAACTTGCTAATTCAATGCCAAACATACCCATTTTGAACAGCTTTGAATCGGTCGTTGGCATCACTGTTGCTAGCACCTAGCCACTCTCGCAACCAGGTGAAAAAGTCCAGCGGCAGCAGGGCCCTGCTTTTGACGGCAGCCCTTGCGAACAAGACATGTCGTCCTCGCTGTAAAGCAATCTTGAGGACGTCACGCATGCCTTCACCATCAATGGCCAGTTCCGGATTACCGTGCACCCTCGTGGGCGGGACATTCCACGATTTCTCACAGAGCTTCAACAGCGCTGTGAGGGTTGACTCTGGGGCCTGTGGCCGCAAACACATTCGGGCAAGATAGCGGATCTGGAATGGGAAGCTGCTTGGTCCCGAGGAGGAGTATTTATCGTGGGAATCAAAGAAAGAGAGGATTGATTCGTGAGGGACGATGACGAGAGCCTAAGTTTTGAACGAGTGAGTGGTGGCCAGTAATGTGAATGTTTAGATAAGGAAGAAGTGGTGCGTACCGTGACGCGGTACCAGTGTGTCGCCGTTGGCCCATAGTTCCCCATATACCCTTCATATTTCTCTTCCCCTTCGAGATCATCGAAGTAGGCTTGGTCAAGGATGTCTTCTTCGTCAAGCATTAGGTCCTTCGCTACAATACGGCCCTCCAGATCATGAATAGTCTTGACTCTATAGGTTGATTCGAGAACTTCATCAATATAATGAAAATCTTCTTCGTCTTTTTCTTCTTCGTCATAGCAGTCCTTGTCGACGCATCCTCTCTCCTCTTTCTCCAGAAGCGCGAGGAAGATCTCGACGGGCAACTCGCTACTCATCTCTTTCAGAGCCTGGACCCGAGCTAGATCTTGCGTCTTCAACATCTTGAGTGAGACGTTGGCTTCGGTGTAATCGTGGTCAAGCACGTGGTAGATGTACTTCCTCTTGCGCGACTTTACATCCTGGGCAAGCCACCGTTCTAGGGTAGTGCGGAGATCTTGAGTCTCGGACCTCTGTAGGCCTCCCGTTGGACGTGTCTCTGCGTGATCGATGGCGAGGTTGTAGGTAATAACCCAGCGGTAGCCAGACGTAACGGGGAGGACCTCGTGCGATACGTCCGAGTACCAGTAGCCAATGGACTGCTTAAACTCGGACGACTTGAAGACCTTCTTCTCGCCACAATGCTTGAGCACCACCTCTCCGCCTTGGTGCGCCGAGGGCAAACAGAATACGAGAGAGCCAAACATGCCGGGGATTTTCTCAGTGCTGTGGGTGGGCCCGTCAGACGAGATGACCGCTGCTGACCGTTCGTAACAGGAAACTTATTCGGTGTGTGGCTTGAACATAGCACCCTCCCCGTACACAAGCATCTTATATACTTCAGCCCTGACGGTCGTACGGATCCCAAGATCTTGAGCAACAGTGCAGCACACTGTCTTAACGAAACGTGGCCAGGCCGGGTCCTTGAAGGCAAACTTGTCTGCGTCCAACTCCCACGTATTACGAACTGAAGTGTCAACAATAGTGTCGCTTCCCTTACCGTAGGGTGCTTGGGAAGCTGATGCAATCAGCTGGCGCGCCTGGGACTCGCTCAGCGGCATCGTTATGTCACCGACGCCATTAACGAAGAGCCCAGCAGGTGGCACCTCGCTCAGCGGCCGAGACGATGCAAAGGTTCCAGATGTTTTGATGCTGTTGAAAGCATCAAGGAGGTTTTTCTTAAGCTTAAAAGGATGATTTCCGATGCTCGGGCCGCTAACAACGCTTTGAACATTGCCGTGCGCAAGCGTCCCAGCGGTCGGGGCCGCAGGGCGGGGAATGTAGTTCGCCATCTCACTGTTTTCTGCCACAGGGGGCTACGCTAGAGACATGCGCGGGCTCCAATTGTCCGCTTGAAGAGGCAAAAGTTGAACGAGTGAAGAATGAGGTGTCAACGTGAACAAATATGGTAGAGAAGGAAGTTTCCACGACGCGTGATCGCGTACAAAGAGGCGTGTTGATCCCACAGTCTGCGATGTGCTGCGCTAGGGGTCACCGCCTACCCCATTCAGCCCATGAAAAAGCAAGTTGAGAAAGGGGCATTAATCTAGACAAGAACCTTGAAAATCTCGCTGCATTCCATAATTAAATACATGAACATCTCTAACGCGACTACATAGCTGTATTTTAGAATAGATGCAACGGATATCGCGCACTCTCAATTCATTTAAGCACGTCATTAGTAGTGCTCTGAGTTTGGTAGTGATATAAAATGTTGTAACCATAATACTGGCTCTCAAAGCAAAATACCTACTATCCAGATCTCGACAATATCACTGATTTCTTCGCCCGGGCCAGTCCCTCATTCGTATTTCTGTAGATTTTAGACGAGCCCCTTCTGATTTCACGGCGCTGTTGACGGTACTATTAGCGCTTAGGTTCCGATATTTGCCTCCGCGAACTGAAGCTTTCGCAACCTTAGAACGTTTCCCGCGTGTAAAGAGTATACTACATCGTTCCAATGGAGAATAGAAGGCAACTTTTATGGTTACAGTACTTACTGCATTGAGTTCTGGCCTTGATTGCGGCCGTTCGATAAGGTACGCCAAGCGAATATCATCCTTTCCAATCACTCTTATCAAATCCAAAACAGCCAGCCCTTTCTTCCCATTACTCCTCAGTATAAATACAGGTTCAGCCTTGACGGCCGCAGCAAATCTTGTGCAGACTGTGTTATCCGTGGGAGCAAGTCACTGGCTAATCGCAATTCTATTCCCATCGATGCTAAATTTGACACAACAAACGACACCGGTGTGGGAGAGGGTGTGGCCTGGGCGCACGATCAAATAGCGGGATGCCTGCGAGTTATCGGTGCAACCCTCGCTTTCCTCAGAATCCGGCGCCATGTGTTTGAATCTATCCGAGGAAGAACTAGTTTTACTGGGGTCATCATCCCCCGTTACGGATACGGCGCCGCACAGCAATCGATAAGGGATGGGGCCCACGGCGCTACGTGGTTAGCGAGCCAGCGGCCGTCCTCACTTTAATTCAGGTGTCGACAGCCGCTGTCGGGCGCTCCGAACATTTACGTCTGTATTTGGAATTAACTCTCAATAGAATCGTTATATTTCTTAAGATAAGGAGAAACTCATAGTCTGTGGCTTCTGCCTGTCTTACCCACTCAGTCACGGGTCGTGACACTGATATACTGTTATAAACAGTCCTTACAGAGTAGTTAGTTACTGTGGGCAAGAACAGAACAAGATAAGCGATTAGCTGCCGATATATACCTATCGATTTGTGGGGCCCCCAACGGTCGGATCGACCGACCCGGACGATAGCCGGAGGGCGTAGAATACTTGATGCTATCTACTCTGGCAGCAGGGACCATAAATCAAACCATCAGATATTCACATATTCGCAACTTCCTTTTGTTCCTTACGCAAAGGGCTTGGTCGAACTACCTAGCCTCTGTTCCGCCATGGCATTGACAAGTATCATTCCCGAATGGTCGTCCAGTCTATGGTTGACCCTTGGCTCTCTGGTCACGGCTGGCTGGCTTGCCAAATGGCTCTATCGCCTTTACATCCACCCGCTGTCCGGGGTTCCCGGCCCTCGTCTCGCCGCCTGCTCGTCGCTGTGGCTCGCCTGGCACACCTTCGTCGGGGACGAGTGCACTGCCATCTTCCAATTGCATAAGCAGTACGGACCGGTGCTACGTGTCGGGCCGAACGATGTCGATATCGCAGACGGTGATGCCGTCGAACCGATCTACCTAGACCACGGCGGGTTCCAGAAGACCCAGGCCTACTCCAAGTTCGATATTGATGGCCATTCGACCATCTTTTCGACACAGACGCTGGCCGAACGCGCCAATCGCGCCAAGGCAGTTGTCTCGCTTTTCTCGACCGCATCGATCCGGAACTCACAACCTGTGCTCGGCCGGGTGGTCGACGAGTTTGTAGCCCGCTTGCAGGACGAGGCGCGCACGGGGAAACCGGTCGACGTTCTGAACGTCTCGCGGGCTATGGCCATCGATGCAGTAACTGCGTACCTGTTCCAGGAGCAATATGGAGGTATTTCCGAAGGCACATCCCAGATGTCTGCATCGCCGTTCGTCGATGCCTACGTGGGAGTGGGTGCTTTTTTTAACTTCCTCCCCGGTCATCTTGGGGACTTGCTCATGCCACTGATCGATCTGACAATGGGGAGCGCTGAGACAGCCCTATCTATGACCCTCGTCGACCGATATACCAGCCAGCTTTCGAAAACCGCGTCCGTGGGTAGCGGGAGCTACGTGAGTCGCCTTCTGGAGCGATCAGTGCCCCAGGACCAGGTGCAGGTGGAGTTGAAAGATGTGTGCTTTGCGGGCACCGACTCAACCAGTATGAACATGGCAACGATATTATGGCATTTGTCCAAGAATCCCGACATGTACGTCTCTTCGATCGATGATACGATCCTGATACTAACATTTCTACCCCGGTAGATACTCCAGGTTGCGAGAAGAAGTGTTCGACCGGACGGCCAACCACGAGGATGCTATGGCTGGTCCATACCTCCGTGGTGTCATCCGTGAGGGCTTGCGGCTGTCCATGGCTAACCCAATACGCCTGCCGCGTCTCGTCCCTAAATATGGCTGGCGCTACCACGACTACTTCTTCCCCGCCGGTACCAGTGTCGGCGTTGCATCCTTCCAGCTACACCAGGATGAGGATGTCTTCCCCGATTCTCAGCGGTTCTTGCCAGAGCGGTGGTTGGATCCAACAGACCGGATGCTCACCAACTTCTTTGCCTTTGGTAAGGGAAGCCGCGCATGTATCGCGCAGAATCTTGGCACCGCCGAGCTGACGCTCGCCACCGTCAAGGTGGTTCAGGCGGACCTGCTTCGGAGGGCTACGGTAGTTCAGGATCGCATCGAGATCATCGAATGGTTTAATTCGAGGGTCAGAGGGGAGCAGATTCTAATTCAGTTTGATTTGGAGCCCCAATAAAGCACCGATGTTGGAAGTCGGGGCCCTTTTTAAAGGCCGTGCCACGATCTTTCCTATACATCTGATGGTAGGGATCAATGGTATAAAAGCTCTTGGTTTCTATCTACTGTAGTGGGAAAGGAAGGTCTTTAAATACATGCTTTGATCTATAGGAAGGGATAGAGAGCATATCATCTAGGATGATGAGGAAGGAAGGGAAGGAAACATGTCATCTAGGATGACTAGATTATTAAGTACATCAGGGTTTATTAAGAGAGGTTAAACTGACCAACCTTTAAAAGACCAGTGGGCTTAATAAGCTTGTCATGTAGGGGAACCTTGTGTTAGCCGATGTAATGGACACGTCCCCTATTGGTGCTTCGAAGTGATCTCCTTCTTAGACTGAACAAAGCACTATTTCTAGCCCTTAAGATTTGTGCACCTCTCTGTGCAAGCGATTCGAATATCATGAACCTACAACGTACATTTCCTAGGGCCACCCCAAGTGTATTATCACCAGATCAGCTTAATTAACCAGATCAAATCCCATTGCCCTTCTTCCACCCTCTCCATTGATGCTTGTTTCTCCAGTAAAGAGATTGAAATCTTGTTCTCTCGGGCCTTTCCTGAAATCTTCCGGAGGTATACCGTTGAGGAAATCCTCCAGCTGGCCCTTGATGTAGCTGATGTTTTCCGCCGTCCGAGGCGTCGCCGCGATGTAAGCCACGCTCGCGTCGTGGTCGCCGTTATGTTCCACTTCAACTGCGTGACACATGTCGGCATGCCACCAAATGGTATCCCCAGGGTTCATGTGCGGGATGCTGACGAGACAGTCTCGCAGGCGGAGGTGAGGGTGCGAAGATGGGCTCAGGTACTGGCTTTGCCCCCGGAACGTTCCCGGGAACCAGGGCTCGACAAGGTCAAACTCCCACTTCGTAGCGTCCATGATATCACCTTCGGACTCAGGCTGCTTGAAAAACGGGCGCAGCAGAACGTAGGCGATTGTCCACTTAACGTGGGGGTATAGCATCAGGCTGCCTTCCCGAGGACCTGTCGAGGTCAACGCCGTCCATCCCTGGAAGCTCCGGAAGACACGAGAGTGAGCCGACCCCGGGAAAAGCGCCTGCTTCGCGCTCTTGCGATAAGTCAAGTCGTAGTTGTCCAGCAGCTCCGGGTTGCCAGAATACACAGCCTCATAGGCCGACCGATACGTGGCATCTGCCCAGCGGGACAGCGAGCCAGCGTCAATGTGCGGACCGAGGCCGCGGAATTGAACTCCCGGAGGCCGAATTCGAACTCCGTCTACGTACGAAAGCGGCTCTGGGGAGCTCGTTCCCGCATCGTCGTGCCACCACCTATTGAGCTCCTCGCTAAGCTTGAGCTGGTGTGGGTGTGAGCGAGCGGCAATCTGAGTTGGTGAGTAATACAGGTTGAGAATGAAGGGCGTTTCGGCCGGCCAGCCTACAAATCATTTAGTCTCTAGGTATCAGGTACAATGCTTGGGAGTTTCTACCTTGAATGGACTGTCGGTTTGCAGCAACATAGTCCTTCAAGTTCTTGAACCACTCATCAGCCTGCTCGCTGCTGTATACGTTCCGAACAACGAAGCAGCCAACGTCCTTTAACTCCTGCTTCTCTTCCGGGTCCAACAAAAATATGTCATCGTACTGGATGTCTGGAATGATGTTGTTGCCGGCTGCAGAAATCTTGGCCGTCACGGACTCGAGTTCCTTGCACACCTTCAGCCAGCTCTTGACCAGGGAGTCCTTGCCATACTTTTCAATGATAGCTTGCTTGTACCCAGCGAGATCGTCCCCGTCCTCGGCGTTAGAGACAGTAAATTCGGGCCAATCCGGCCAGGTGGCTGCTTTTCCGGCCATGATGAGAGTCGATATAATTTGCACCTATGTTGTTATCTGGATGTTGTCGTGGAAGGACGCCAAAACGAACTATTTATTAGTAGCGTCACTCCACAGAGGCCGATACCGTCGGACCGTCCGACAGTAGCGGCCTAGGATGAGCGATAACTACCGTCGGGCGGATGAGCCACTTACCGTACAATGATCACTTATCTGTTGCGATAAGCCGATCTTCTCTGTCCCATGGGGAGGAACTAACAAGATACGCTGGGGGTGGGCTACACTCAGGCCGTGATAGAGTTGGAAGCCTAGTCTGGAGTTGACGAAGTTGAGGTCGAGGTTATAATAGCCAAGCCCGCTCTTTTCATTGCTTTTTGACTTCATGTGTCTGCTTAATTCTTTATTTCGTATCACCCTCAGAACTATCTGTCTCCCCTATCATGTCTCCTCTTGCTTGGGATTTGCCCGCTTGGGTCCCTAGTCGCTCTTGGTTTGCATGTGTCTTGCTAGTGGCGTCATCATGTGTGACTTCTACTGTACGTGCCCCATCCGTATTGTGCAATGGGTTCGACTAACTAGAGCTTAGACGCTGGGTTTTGATGGATCCATGATGAATGGCCTCAATATCCTGCCTTCCTATACTGATTACTTCCACCTGACCACTGCCACTCTTGCTCTTAACACGGCGTCGGTTTAGATAGGAGGTACTCTATCCGGTATTGTCTTTGCGAAAGTACCGGACTTGATCGGTCGTAAATGGACGTTATTTTCGAGCGCAATAATCACGATCCTCGGAGTTGTTCTTCAGACGGCAGCTCAGAACTCTGTAATGTTTATTGTCGCTCGAGTTATTATCGGTCTCGGAACTGGAGGGTCTAGTGTTGCCGGGCCGGTCTATCTTGCCGAGACGCTCCCCGTTCACTACCGTTCATGGGGCTTGGGCTTATTTGTAAGCTGGATATTAGAATCCTCTCACTTCCCACAGTCCACGTTACTAATGCTATTTTCAGTACGACTTCTGGTACGTTGGTGGCCTAATCGCTGCTGGTGTCACTTATGGAACAGCCAAGATGGACTCCACGTGGGCATGGCGCCTACCATCGGCCCTGCAGGGCTTGTTTAGCCTATTGTGCATAGGGATGCTGCCCTTTACGCCCGAGAGTCCCCGATGGCTTCAGTCTCAAGGCCGGGACGGAGATGCTCTTCGCGCGCTGGCACAGACTTATTCGAACGGCAACACCAACGATGAAATAGTCCAGGCTCAATTCCGCCAAATCGCCGAAACATTAAATTTCGAAGCAAGTTTTGAAAAACCTTCCTTTGCAAAACAATTCATGAGCAAAGCCTCCACCCGCAAGCGAGTCTACCTCGCTTGCTCTGTTGCTGTCTTTTGCATGCTGTCTGGCAACAATGTAAGTAGAAATCTGAGTGGACAAACGCATCGCAAATATAGAGAAAGCATAACGAAGAAAATAATACTGGAGGAAAAAGAACTATGAAAAGAAAGGAATACAGACTTGCTAACGCTACGTACTTGATAGATCGTTTCGTACTATTTCGGAGCGATGTTGACTCAAGCTGGCGTCACTGACTCGACCACACAACTAGAGGTCAACATCATATTGAATGCATGGTGCTTAGCCATTGCTATCATCGGAACCTCGATGGCCAACAAGCTCGGTCGCAAGAATCTTGCAGCCTTCTCCACTGGCTTCTTGACCCTCTTCATCTTCCTCGTAGGGGCCCTCACAAAGCTCTACGGGGATTCAGACAACAAATCAGGCATCTATGGCACAGTAGCGATGATATTCCTCTTCCAAGGTGCATACAGTTTCGGGTGGACACCACTAACCGTGCTTTATCCACCCGAAGTGCTCAACTATTCCATCCGGAGCGCAGGCATGGGCCTCTACACATTCCTTGTTAATGGTTTAGGTCTAATGATTACTTTCTCATTTCCCTTCGCCCTAGAGGCAATCGGGTGGAAGACCTATATGATCAACGGCGCGTGGGATGTTTTGGAACTGTTGTTTGTCATGATTTATTGGGTTGAGACTAATGGGCGGACGCTTGAGGATATTGATGACAGTCTGGACCCAGTAAAGTTTCAAACTATCCTTGGTGTAGGGCCTAAGGACCAAGAGGTTGATGTCCAAGACTCGGATTTTAAAGATAAGCAGGAAGCTTAGACGACGCTTAAGGAGCGGGAGTAGGATCAATGTACATCTTAGGGGAGGCATAAATCTACACTTACATGCCGTCATGGCACAGGCCGCCGCCAGGCGGTCGGCCGGGTTAATCAATCATCGCAAATGAAGACTGAACTTGTCTGCGGTACCGCGGGCCTATCTGAAAGAGCCGCAGTGGAATC
Organism: Neonectria sp. DH2; assembly: GCA_003934905.1. Taxonomy (NCBI): domain Eukaryota; kingdom Fungi; phylum Ascomycota; class Sordariomycetes; order Hypocreales; family Nectriaceae; genus Neonectria; species Neonectria sp. DH2. The sequence goes on along the minus strand of RQWH01000013.1, from coordinate 395,743 downwards.
TATCTACCGAGGAACAAGCCCTTGCTCGTATTTGCAGAATCGGTCAGACCAAAGAAGTGACGACTATTCGATTCGTGATGAATAAATCAATCGAGCAGGCAAGCAAGGATGGGCAAATAGCTAGAAAGAAAAATGAATTTACATATCACTCAGTATTTTCTTAACGTCCAAGACAAAAAGAAGGATCTTTTCCCAGTTTTATTATCCCCCCGAAGCTCTTCATCTTCAAGAGTCTCGGTGAAGAGATGGAGAGTATGTTCTTTCTTATTGTCAGCATCAGGTTGACTGATGCTATGAATAGGAGCTGCGAGATTTATTAACCTAGCCACATTTCAAAGGCTTTGTATTTAAGAGGCTACACCTAGAGTCTATAGAAATAAGAAACCCCATTCGGCCGACATGAGGCCATAGCTACGCTGTTAATTCGACTCTAATCATCAACTTTAGTCTTAAAATAAGCGTTTCCGCACGTGATACCGAGGCGTCTTATCTATTCATGAGCGAGTATTATATGACTTCTTTTAATTCACCGTCTAAGCATGACTATCATTTAGCCTTGCGTTTCCAACCTCCATTCCCTGCGGTTCTTAAATCACAAAACCGGCTACGCGTAGCATTTCTTCATGTTAATTTTGCAGTAAAGAGATAAGAAATATAGTAGCGTACATGAAACCATAAACCAAATCTGGACACTGTCAGATTCTATCTCGTGAAATGACCTCGTACCACCAGCGATAGCAATCACTATAGAGTGGGCCCTTGCAGGTTGACCAGATGCAGATATTCTTTAGTTATCGGACGAGGGAATTAGGGAGTCAAAAAGTGACATTTTGACTGTGTCCAGCTCCTGCACGGCTTGAATCTCGTCATCGATACTCCCTAGAAACTTCTCCTCGTCCCACTTTGGCTTCCATCCGAGCTTGTAAGCGTTAACGGGCACGATCTCGCCACTGAAACAGTTGTCACTTGTTAGCAGGTCAACCGCACTCTGCGTAAAGGGCCACTTACGATGACATTGCAATGCCTCGGATATAAAGGCGAGGAAATCCTAGACTATCGGCTCCCTCGTCGTGGCTAGGCCAGACATGCACTTCTGGGGTCTCAACAAGTCCACGCGAGTGCAGACCTTTGGCGAGGCCCGCCATCACCTTCCCCCAAGGCGATCTATGGGCCATGGCGAAGTAGTAGCCATTTTCACCGCTCGGAATCGGCTCACCTTGGAGGATCTTCTCCAGGAGGAGAACGTACAAGGCTGTCAAGTCTGATATGTGCACCGCAGGGGGACTCTGCGACCGTATTAGTCTAACTTGGCTATATGACAGCATTCGCTATTGGATTGGGGGTGGCTAGCTTACAGCGTCCTTGTCAAACTTGTGGACGGTCTTGAGCTTGATGCTAGTCCTGACAGTCGCTGGGATGTTGACCGACAGCTTTCTCCACTCGCCGGTGCCTCTACCATCTGTTCGTTCTTATATAAGTTTGGCATTCATATATTGCAAAGATAGCGTTTTGTCTGAGCTATACTTACAGACCATGGGAACGGCAACATTGAAAGTCACAACGTCTTGTGCTTTGCCTTGTTCCGCGACGAGAATGTTGATCTGATTATTATATTAATGCCGTAAACACAACTCTCAGCTAGGATCACGACTTACATGTCGAACGGGATTCGGCTGCTGGATTTCCTTTTCCTTCTCAAGGATGGCATCTGTGTCTTTGACCTCCCCATATGGCCATCCGCCCTCTTCCGAGAACATAGTCATCACCGACGACTGTTCATATCAGCGAGAATCTTGGTATCAAAGACTGTCAACTTACATGGACATAGTATGTCTTGCTTCCGTTCAATCTGCGGCGCTGGCCCAAGGCATCGATAATGTTAGATGCCATGCGCGAGTCCACAGCACCCGCTGCGTGGACGACAATATCGACTAAAGTATCATCAGCAACATCATCTCAGAGGATTCACAGGTGATCTCACTCTCGTTTCCAAGTACGGCATCTTCCACAGACTGCGTATTGAGGAGATCAACCTCAACCACGCCGACTCCAAGCTTCGACAGGCTTTGAACTTGCTCTTGTGACCGAACTGCGGCAAAGATTTTCGCCGCCTTGATTGGGCCATCCGCGCGAGACAGGAGATCGGCAATAAGGGAGCCGCCGCTATAGTTGTGTTAGCCAATAAGATGGAAAAAGACAATAAACAACATACATGAAGCCGGCGGCGCCGGTGATGAGGATGTTCTGAGACATGATAAAAAATGCGAATCAATCGAAAGGGTTGGGCAGATAAGACGTGCGTGTTGCTGTACTTCTCCGTTTTGGAGCAAAACTGATCAGAGAGCTTTTATAACTAGTTCCATGGTTGACCTGCAAAGGACTTACAGACAGTCCGTCCAAACCAGAGCCCGACGAACGCGGTTGGTCAGCCTAGAAGCGCAGACCGGGTGGAGCTTCTCGGAATCCCGCGCGTCTCCGTCGAATTTGTCATCCCAGACATCATTGATTCATTCACTGTCACTACAAGCAAGCTCTGAACTAGAATATTACTACGACACATAATCAAACATGGAATCCCGCGGGAATGCGGACACGGGACTAAACAGTCGGCCTGCGATTGCCCGTCGCTCGGTGCGTTCAATGAACATTTGTCATGATGTTACAGCTCGTTAGCTAACATCCCCTTGTCAGTGTGATCAGTGTCGTGCTCGAAAGGTAGAGTCTTTAGATCACCTTGGAAGAATCCAAAAACTGAACAACTAGTAAGATTGGATGCGATAGAGCTTCGCCCTGCTCGAATTGCCAGTCTGCTCGGGTCGATTGCACCCACAGCACGGTCGCATCGAGGCCTGCGGCTTCGAAGCAGAGGGTATTGATATCGCCACAGTAGTAAGTCAAGTTTGGAAAAGCTCACGACGGAATACTTTTAAATTGCTGATGCAAGGCAGTGAGCGGAAGATCGACGAAATTGCAAGCGACATTCGGGGCATTAAATCCCTCTTGCAAACGCGCAATGTACCCGGGAAGTCAATGCGACCGGCAGATGCTCTTACACCACAATCCATTCAGGACGAGCTGAGGGAATCTCAAATTGAGCGTCGTATAGCTGCTTCACCCATCAGCGTACCTCGATGGGATCACTCGGCTCACATCCTCGATTTTGTCAAAGCTGTTGTTGAGGGCAAATCTTCAAGTCAAATCGACCCGGAATCAAGCCAAGTAATCTCATCTTTGAGGAATCTTGTCAATGCTCTGGAAGGGAACAACGTCGCTTCCGGTTTGTTCCCTGCCGGGGATGTAGTCGTAAAACATCAAACCAACCCTCCTATGCCACCCATGGAGTCTGTGGTGGGGATTCTACGATGGGCCAAGGGTATTTGACCGCACACAATCCCATCATTGCTCCCCACTAACATGGTTTAGATCACGCAAATTATGACAGATTCGCCTGGATTTGTCTGATCCTCCCTCTAGACAAATTCGAGGAGATTTGCCGCAAAGTGTACTTTGCCGTTGACGACTACACTGAAGTAGATTTTATCATCGCCAATGGCTTCTTGTCTTATGTCTTTGCTGAGCATGTAGTTATATACGGAACCGAAAGCTCTCGAACATATTGTCAACTCTGCAGATCGAACCTCGGTAGTTCTTTGTCGCGACTCCCGTTGCTGTTGCCAGCATCGATGGAGGTCGTTGCTGCACTGACCCTTGGAGTACGTATAGAATAACAGGGATGCAAAGACATACACTAATGTTTCCTATGACAGTCATTGTACTCAATTGAAGACTCCAAGGCCACGAGTGCCTGGACCTTCATCTCAGCTGCTTTGAGCCACTGCCAAACACTGGGATACCATCGTCTTGGTGTAGCAAGAGAGAGCGGCGGAGGGGCTCTGAGAGCTGCTCAAGAACGCCTGTTTTGGTCCGTTTACAGCTTTGAGAGTGGGCTGTCATTGCGGCTTGGGCGGTCTTCAGGTATCCAGGATTCTGATATCATGCTGCCGATTGATCCAGCTGAGCCACGATCGTTCAAGGTCGCAAGAATTCAGAAAAGGGTATACGACCGGCTGTACAGTGCGGCGGGTCAGTCTTTGTCGACCGAACAGCGAAACCATGCTGTCCAGACGCTTTCTAAAGAACTACGAGAACTGATCGAAGAGAGCCGGGTTGAGATATCCGTACGTTCCGTTTTCATTGCCACTACCACGCTAACAGGACATTCGCAGGAAGCCGTAGGTCAGCTTGGTGACCTGGAAGCGGACACCATGAAGATTGTTTATCTTTATTGCCATCTGGTCTGTCATTCTTCTCTCCTCGTTCTGATTCTTCGAGCAACGCCCGTTGTACAAGGCTTGGAAGTCTCAGAAGAATGTGTTGCCGCTGCGCGCGATACGTTAGACATGCACCAGCATTGCATGGAGTTGGTGCGCGGTTGCAGAGATCCTTTACTGGTTACGAAATACATCACCTGGTATGTGACAGCTTCGTGTCCCTCATAATCTCTGGTGAGCTGAAGACATTGACACATTTCAATCTTCGCTCATTTACTTAAATCAAGTCATTACAATCTTGGCTGACCATTGCTCATGCAGGGGTATATTGCACATGCCTTTTGTTCCATTCAGTATTCTCTTTACTCGAACTGTCCAGCTATCCGACAATGACGATCTCGCCCGCCTAGATGCATTCGCATCTTCGTTAAAACCACAAGTGATTGGCACAGAGTCACTTACCCACCCGTTTCGATTGTACGAGCTGCTCTGTCAAGCTGCGCGACTCTACATCGATTCAAACTCGACATCAAGTTCAAATACAAATTCGGCCTTAGACAGCTCATCAGCGGCGACGAGTTTCGGGCACGGAAACATTGCGAGGGAAACAGAGACTGATATTGGGACATTCGAGGCGTATGACTACTCAATGTCTGATCTCGGCGATTGGTATCACAGCAACCAGCAGCTCATGGGTTTGTTGGACGAGGATGTAATATTTTAAAGACTTGGGACGGCAGCTTTCTCTTGTTGAAACGGAAGATCATGCGCAACCGGACCAAACATACAAGAAGGCCACCACTGCCTTGCTGAATGCAGAGCACTTTTGAACTAAATTTGAAGAGGCTTTTCTTGTTTGACCTCACTCTAAAGAGGTAAAGCTAGACTACAGCCTTCACTCTCTTGAAGGCTAGTAGACATGTTCATCCAGCTTTCCTAACTACTTATCGTACATCAATTGTACATCAACAAAGGAAAAGTATCGTAACGAAGGTACACAACAAACGCCTGCTACTCCGACCTGCCTGCCTGTGCTGTAACAAAGCCCTAAAACATCTCAACCTCATCCTCATCCAACATGTACATGCCACTGTCATGGCCCCGACGCATCTTTTGGCTGCCCCGTCTTGCCAGTCCCGGGTTCAGGTACGCACCACGTCTCACTACAGTCTCCGAGGGAGATTGTGACCGTGCGGCGTCCTTGCTGTCAGACACTTGGCCGTGCTTGGGGCTGTTGAGAAAGTCCTGGCTCATCTGCAGAACCCGCTGCAACTCCTCCTTCATCGCGTCGATGACGGCCTTGGCCTTTGTCTTCTCCTCGTCCATCTTGCTGCGCAGCCCGCCGTTCTCCACGCGGAGTCCCAGGACCGTCTCGTGCGCCACTCTAAGGGACTCGTTGACGCGGTCGATCTCGCCGCGAAGCTCCACTACTCTGGCGTCTCGGATCGCCAGGTCGACGCCGTGCTGCTGGTTCAAGGTCGTCATGTCTCTCGACTTGGCATCCTGGACCTCGGTCATTTGTGTCTGAAGGTCGGCGGTTCGTCGCATGGCGTCCGTCAGCTTGGTCTCCAGCTCGGCGATGACGTCTTCCTTGCTGCAGAGTACGCGGCGGTTCGACTCGAGCTGGGCGTGGTGTGTCGCTTTGGAGTCGCGGTTGTCGCTCTCCATTTCCCGCACGAGGTTCTCGAGCTCCGAGAGATCGCGGATGTAGCCATCCACGGCGCCCTTGAGTCTCTCATTGGCAACTTCTAGCTCTCGTATCCGTGCAATCTTGTCGCTCATGAGCTTCTCAGCCTTGGACATCTCGCCCTTGAGGCCGTCCATGACGGAGACACGTGCGTCGAGTTGTTTTCGCAACGACAGCTCGATCTGGTGGTACTCGTCAATGGAGTCTTCGTCTTCCTTTGCTTTGGTAGCCATGGCGCGGAGGCGGGTGAGCAGCAGGTCTAGTACCTCAGCACCACGCGACGTCAAGGGGAGCGTGAGCTCTCCGGGTGTGAGGTATTCAAGCTCCAGGCGGGCGGCGCGGAAGCCAGATGAGAGGGAGGTGATCATTTCGGCCGCATCGCATCCCGAGAAGCCCAAATCGCCGATGGCGGACTTCAATTGGGTCAGGGCGCAGGTCCGATCGGACATGGACTGAAGCAGCGACTCAATTCGAGCCTCCAGGTCATTTGCCGGAGGTGCTGGGGAGTCGCCAGTTGACTCGGGTGTGAACTGGGAGATCTTGTCGCCGAGACGACCACTGAGAGCTTTGTAGGAGTTGAGTGTGTCGGTCAACTTGTTCATTTCTAAGTGGAGGGACACGACTTCGTCTTCCAGCTGTTGTTGTCTGGGGTCGGGAAAGAAGGCCTGCACGCCAATGTGAGACTTGGAAGTTGACTTGGGCGTCGACTTGACGGCGCGGAAGCATGGTGTTCCAGGAATCGTAGGGCTGGTTGCGGGTGGAGTTGGGAATGAGGATCTAGCTCTCGAAGGCGTGCTGCAAGCGAGCTGTGCCACGGTTTCGTCCCCAAACTCGTCCTCGTCGCCACTCAAGTCCATGAAGTCGTCTGCGAACGGATCCCTTGCGGCGAGTGTCCAATTGAAGCCACGGCTCTGGTCCGACTCGACGCCGGATCGCTTGGAGAGCTCGTCCTTGAGATCCTCGACCTGCTTCTCCAGGTCCCACATGCGGTCGGTATCCATGATGATGGTTGCGTTCTGCAGTTCGTAGATTTCACGGTCTCGGGCCTTGAGCTCAGCCTTGAGACGGTCGATCTCCGCCTTCGACTGCTGGGCCCGCCGCCGCTTTTCTTGTTGAATGGTGTTCATCTCTTCACTGAGCCCATTGCGGCGGATACGACGCTGGACACGGCCGTCGAGGACCTGACGCAGCGGGAGAAAGTTGACCTCGCCGCTCTGGGGCAGGCTAGGGCTTGCATCAACGATGCTCTTCCCCGTACTACCAAAATTGGCAGAAGAATGGCGGCGCTTCGGGGTTGCGACGGAGACGCGGCGGATCATGGGGGTCAGGCCGGAGCTGCAGGCGGAGGGGAGGAGGCCCGGGTCTGAGAAGCGGACCCGTCGCTTGGCCGACTTCCGTGGAGTTTTGGCGGCAGGCGGTTGAGGCCTCGCAGCGTCGGCACATGATGCGGACCCAGCATGGCTGCGACGCGTGCGCCGGAGGGCAATGGGGAGGTCGAGAGAATCCATGGTGGTGATGGTGGGGGAGGATGTATATCAGGAGGATGAACAACGATTGACTGTTGACAGAAGGCCAGTGTCGACACGGCCGCAAAGATGGTTGGACAAAAAACGAGAGCTGGGCCGCAGAAAGGACCTGAGGACGTATAAAAAGACGGATTATTGCGAGAAGATGTATTTATCAAGTCCTCCCGCTGGTCTCGACGCAGGTAAACATGGATGGCACGAGACGTGGTCGCGACTCTTGGGGACGCCATCACGCAGGCCAACCGCCGGGTGCATTTGTTTACTCGTTGCCTATGGCGGCTAGCGTCCGCGGGGCGGGCAGCCGGCCCCACCACCCCGCGATTGACGGCAGCCAACGGATCTGGCGCCTCCAAGGGTCTCGCCAAACGGCCGCGCCCCTGGCTGGTGTCGCGCTGGGGGGATCTTCGCTGTGGGGCGGGTGGGCGTCGACGGACGGGAAAGTCGTGGCCGTGAATCGCGGAGCTTGCGTGTGGTGGGCGACGCACCGGCGGGAGCTGGTGCGATTCACGGCGTGGACAGCACGAGGACAGGTGCCGCGTTTGTCCGGCTCATCTCCACCGCAACCCTGGCGTGTGAAGGGGCAAATAAACAATGGGAGTGCCATGCTTTTGCGGTTCCTGCTGTACGACGACGTGATTTCTCTCCAGGTGGAGGGAGGTGTCATGGTTGGCGGGCATGAGCCGGAGCGTATCCATCACCGCGTCGGCCCGTGGAGCACTGTCTTTGTTTACATACCTTACCGTCGTGGCATCCGCCCAATACCAGTCGCCCACGAACAACATGACAGGATACCAAACCAGAAGCCAGCAGCCCCTACTTTAGTCTAAGCTCTCCTATTCTGTTCACTTCAGTTAACAATAAGTCTTCACTCTCAACTTCAACCCCCCACCCAAATCGACCATCATGGCCGCTGCACCGTGGCCCCGTTGATGGTGTGCAGGCTGGGGTCTCCCCAGTCCCCAGTCAGCCAAATGGGTTCCATCCGAGTTCGCTCCACCTCCTTTGCATCCGACTACCATTGCTTTTCATCTCAAAAGATAGGGTTTTCTAGACTAGGCATGCAGCAAGAGATCCCAACATGTATACTAGGCGGCCCAGTTGTGTGGGTTGAGTAACTATTTGCGCACTTGGGGTCAACCCACATGAACTCTCCAATTCTCCAATTCCCCAACAGTGCTTTGCAGCGATCCATCGAAGCCATTTACTGGGGTTTTCCCAGCCAGCATGCCGTATACCAATTTTTTTTTTCATTGCAAGAGTCAGACTTACAAAATGGCACCAAGTCAACACGCTGGTTTCCCCCGTGACTACCTACGCAAAGCACCAACTAGGACGGATGACTAATAGCCGCGAATCTCATTCTCTGAGCCCACAACCCAACCTCTTCGACCGCGGAATCTCGATAACAACTCTAGACAACTCACCAGCCAACCAGAACGAAACGCGCGCCTTTCGGGGACTCCTGCAAGGGAGACAACCGGCTCGCTCCACACTGCATGGAGGGATCCACCATGCCGGCCCCCGGCAAACAGGTCAAGTTCGTGGCCTCGGATCCCAACCGCGGCGGCCTGCCCGTGAAGCGCAAGCAGGTCCAGCACGCCTGCGCAGCGTGTCGGCGCAAGAAGGTATGCTTTTGGGAAGAGGACGAATAAGTCTGCAAGTGGTCCGGTTGCTAACTATTCCCAGAGGCGATGTATCCATGCTGAAGACTCCGTTGATGAGCTGCCCTCGGCCACGGCCACGGCTCCGGGCTCAATTGCGGAGGAGCCGGCCGGCCAGGAATCACCCACCCAAGTGTCGTGAGCCATCTCCCACTCTCTCACCAAGTGTACCTATTTCTCATATCGTGACAGTCCCGGGACTGCAGGGTTAGACTCATCTATCCAGCCGCGTCCTCCGGTTCTTGAAGCCAAGGAAACAACTGCGAGCAACCCATCCGGCTTTCGCTACGACGACCCCTCAACTGCCGTACCCGCGAGAGAGCCATCCAGTATCACGACCCCCAACCCGCAGTCTTCCCGCTTTGTAGGTGACCTGAACCCCGAGGGGATGTTCGTCGAAGCAACGGGTTCAGCCTCGATCCGCGAAACCTCGCAGAAAGGCGATGTCGGCATCTGGCTCTCCTCCGCCTCAGGGGTCGCCGGCCAAGGGTCCCAGTTTGTCACGTCGCGGCCACCGCCCATCATGGACCAGTTCTTGCTTCCCTTTGTAAAAGAGCATTGCTTGTCCTGTCTGCCCCCGAAGAAGGACTATCGGGAGTTGAAGCGCGTTTTCTTGCAAAAGATTCATCCCATCTTCCCCATCATCCCGGAAGCCGCTTTGGAGGGCTCTACGGACAGCCCAAATGACATTGTCCTACGGCAGTTGGTTTGCCTTGCCGCCGCTCCCGACCCCACCATGTCCCAGTATCTCCGTCTTAAGAATCGCGGGCCCGAGGTGCTGTCCTGTCAGGAATTCATGCAATTACTCTCCTCGGCAGTCCGGGCAGTCCTGGAGACGAGCATTATCCCCGACAGAGTCCTCCACGTTAGGGCTCTCGTGATGTTGTCGCTCTACACTCAGCCCAGCAGTACCGAAGAGGCCGATCTCCCTGCTCAGCTTGGCGGCCGGGCCATCCATCATATCCAGACCCTCGGATTGCATCTCTTGCGCTACGAGTCGGACAACGGCGAGGATTTCGAAACGCTGTTTTGCGCCGTCTGGGCCATCGATCGAATCAACGCCGCCTTTTACGGAAGACCGTGTCTGATGCACGAGCGAGACATTGGTGCCAACTTGGACGGGTGCATCAAGAAGCGCCCACCTTGTTTCCGTCTCCTTCTTTCTGTTATTCAGTGGCTTGACCAGGTCATTGAGCTCTACCGCCCAGGACCAAGCGCGGAAGCCTCTGGTTTTGAGAAGATTGCCTACATCGACCTTCCTGTCCTCGAAGCCATGATTGTCGACGCCGATGCCTTGAAGGTTCCCACGCCGCTAATCGGTGAGTCGGATTTCTGGAATACTCTTAACCCTTCTAATGTTCGCCATAGCAACCATCGAGACTTTCTATCATGCCGTCATCATCTTGTCATGCCGCCTTCCCCGGCCTGGAACCCGAACTGCTGCCTCAACTCTGCCTCCTCCGTCGGCCAACGCTCGACGTTCACTCGCAGCCGAGCGCATTGCCACTGCGGTTCCGCGTGATAACCTCAGCCCGGTGCCCTTCGTTCCGTACGCCGTGTCCCTTGCCCTGAGCGTCGAGTATCGCAAGATGCGACACAGCCGCTTACCGATGTTTCGCGCGAGAGCCATGCATTCTTTCAGGCGCAATTGCGAGATGTTGAGGAACTTTGGGGACTACTTCTGGAGCGCCAGCGTCGTGGCTGGGTTGGGCGAGCGAGTGTTGAAAGAGATGGAGAGGGCTGCGACAACGCTCACAAAAGAGGTCACGCCGCCTCTCCCTGAAACACCTGGTTCAGCGCCGTCGTCGTCCCAGGCGACTACATCCCGGCAAACCGACGTCTCTATGCCAGATCCCACAACACTGAACATGGCGACAGGCATTGAGAACCCCGTTGACTTCTCCCTCATCGATGCCATTTCCGGCCAAGATGTCTTTGGGCACATCGATCCTAGCTTCAACCTGAACGCCGTAGAGGATGCGCTAGAGGCAAACCTCGACATTGGACTTCCAATTAATTGGGGTGATTGGGGCCAGTTTGCAACGTGAGATTACCAAGCTACAGGTCGCCAAATCATGTCGAGATGAGCCAGTTCATGTTGATCTCGCAACGTCCACCGATGTCTTTCATTGGGTTCATAATCACGTCCATCCGAGCTCCAGAACGCAGGTGTTGGCTGAATCGCAAACTCAGTGGAACAACCCGATTGGCATTGAACAAGAGAAACTGCTCGATGAGGGTGGTTGAGACGCCAACGCGTAGTACTTGCCGCGATGCCTCGTTTTGCAGACCAGAAGTGTGTTGTCAGCCCGTACGCTTGTTCTGCTTGCCCCAGGACTGACACAGTCACAGATAAGAGCTTATCGTCCTAAAGGGGTGGGTTGCAGACAGTCCCATTGTACTCAAGGCACACCGTCAACCCTGTTAACGTTGCCCCCAAGAAACCGGTTTATGCTAATTAAGGGGGGAAGCACCAGCTCATGCTATTACAGTTGATGAACTTGAGCTACAGTATTCTCTTTCCAAACACTAAATTTAGACACAGAGAGCAGTAGTAGCAGGCGAGATATGGTGGAAGAACGGTAGCCAGAGTGATGGATAGTACTATCCAAACATACTGTATTTGCGCACAGATAGAAGTACTGACTACCTCGTGTACTTTAATTGAATTGAATTCTGGTAAGGGACGGCACTGGCACCTCCGCGCATCCATGGAGGTCAGACATGCGCCGCAAGTTCTCATCGCCTTTACCTACTCTCATTAGAACCTTACATTTTGAGATATTCAGGAATGTACCCGCTTCATTCCCTAACATTTCTTTTCAAGATGTTCATCCTAGCACTTCTCGCAGACTTACGCCATATTGGTAAGGTGGGGGCGATGTCGAGGTGGGAGTTACTCTGGCATTTTGACCACACGCAACCGAGACCTTGTGACGCACGTCAGACTACGAATACTTTTATGCGTAGTCGAGATGTTTGAACGAGACAGAAACTAGATGTCACATGTTCGGGCACAAAACTGCAAAATGCTGCGTTGGGCATTGATGCATCCGAGAGGCAGTGAGCTGTATCTGTTAGTCGGCAACCAACCATAATGCAAGATACTACCCTACCCAATGGAGGAATCTTTACATTTTGGCGTAGCGGCCAAGACCAACAGTGTGTAGTGATCTGCTTCTTGATAAAGCTATGGTGGGTGCATTTGCGGAATACCGTCTTGCAAACTTCAGGATTCCGCTTCATCATTGCCTTCTCATCCCTCAACGACGGAATGGCAAGCACGGTCCATATCAATCACCACAATGCGCGTGCCGAAGATGTACGGTCGGATACAGAAGCGGTTTCCCAGCTAGATAAGCTGCAGAGTGGTATTCTCGACGCCATCGACAGTTTACGGACGCTCGAAACACCCGAGGAGATAGCACTTCCTCAGCTGATCGTCGTCGGCAGCCAAAGCTGTGGGAAAAGCTCAGTCGTGGAAGCTATATCTCGAGTCCGTTTTGAGAGCGACCGCGGCGTTTGCACGCGGTTCCCCACGGAGCTTGTTCTTCGCCGAGCTCCGAGAAGCCATGTCAAGGTGACCATTAAACCTGCCAGGCCCGGCTCTGAGCCACGCGCCGAACCGACGTTTCTGCGCACGAGTTTCGACCCAAACCACTTGCCACAGCTAACAAGGGAGGCCAAGAGGGAAATGGGGGTTGGAACTCCAACAGAATACGGAGAGAACTCGACAGGGCTCCGGTTTAGCGACGATGTCCTGCGAATAGAGATTTCAGGACCAGAGCTACTCAACATGGCGCTTGTCGATCTGCCGGGACTGTTTCTATCCCAAGCAGAGACCAAACGACGGAAGATATAGCAATGGTGGATCGCATTGTCAGGCGATACCTGAACGACGAGCGCAGCATCATCCTCGCTGTTGTGGATGGGTCCAATAACCCGGTGAATCAACCTGGTCCCAGAATGGCCAAGGAGTACGATACATTTGGCAAGCGAACGCTCGGCATACTTACACGACTGGATGTTCCCGAACGTGGACCAGCACAGGCTACAGGTCTGAAATGTGCGCTGAACGATGACATTGTTTTCAATCTTGGTTGGCACTGTTTGAGGAATAGGACTGCTGTAGAAGGAAGCGATGGGAAGACGGATGCCGACAGAGACCGTCTCGAAAAAGAGTTCTTCTCCGAACACCCATGGAACCGGATACAGGACCGAGACAAGGGGATCCATAGTCTTCGGGAAAAGCTGAGCAAACTTCTGCGGGATCACACCAGAGTCCATCTACCGGCCCTGATCGCGGAGACGACAACCGCGAGAGAGCGCCGAATCAGGGAGGAGAAGCAGCTTGGCGTGCCTCTAACGACGTACCGCGAGCAGAGAAACTACCTCTCATCCATGGCCAAGAGCTTCCAAGAAATGACAGAAAGAGCCTTGGGCGGGAGGTACGACAATGCGTTGTTTGGCACCCTGGGCGGCGAATCGCCACCGTCACAGGACGCCAGACTCCGTGCGAATATCCGGGAAATGAACCGACTCTTTGGTCGGCTTATGCTAGAAGCAGGGCGAAGGTTCCATATCGAGCAAGAATCGGGTGAAGAAGACTACACTGCATCCGAGACCGAACGGACAAGCCAGAATGAGTCTAGCCAACAAGGCGAGACCTTCCGTGCTGCTGATTTCGCCGTGCTGGCTTCCCAGAACGAACTGGTACGCGCGTTTTCTACTTATGACGATGAAGAATCCTCGGAACCGGACGTTGAAGTGTCCTCGTCAGTTCTCCCGATGAAAGTCGTATTCTTGTTCTACACGCACAAGAAACCAATCTCAGTGAGCCGACAGCGGATGGAATCCTCCGTCTTTGAGTTTGTCGCCCAGTGGAGAGGCGCCGAAGGCCACGGAGACACCAGCACGGCGCTGACAAAAGAGGTCTACAAAGTCCAAACGTCGCCCTGGGAGGCCATTGTGGGAAACCACTCAAAGGCACTCTGGCTAGCGATTGAACAGTTCGTGAAGCTGGCTTTGGCCGAGACGGTTCATGGAAGGGTACGGCAAGACGTCGAAAACGAGATCATCAAGCCGGCGATGAAGCAGCTACAGGAGAGGTTCTTCGCAAAGCGGCAGGAGATTCTGGAGTCGCACCGAAACATCGACCCGTCTTGCTACGACGGCTTGATCAACCGCCCGGCGATGACGGCCCAGTCTAACAAACTCGCCGATCGCTTGGGACGCTGGGCGAGGAACAACTCCGTAGATAGGGACGAGCGGCACGACGCAGCAGATGACAGAACTTATGCCAGTTTTCGCCGGGAAATGGAACGGTTTTCTGCGGCTCGGGCCATCGACCTTGCTGAGTTGTGTCTAGAGGTATGGTGCATTTGGTCCATTGTCCATGTTCACGTGAAGGCGAATCTATTTCGCAGTAGAGAATAAGCTAACGAATGCGACAGATAGCCACCATTAATCTAGTGAATACCTTCGTCATCATGGCTGTGGAAAACTGTCTGATTCCGGGGCTTCGAAATCTGTTCTCGGATACTACAATCGGGGACACTGCAGAAAGCGTCATCACCAAGATAGCCAGCGACACTCCGCAAGTGGCTAGTCGCCGTAAGCAGCTATCTACAGAAATAAACATCTTGGAAGGAGCGTTGGACATGTTTCGCAAATGCGAAGCCGCCGGGGTTGAATTGATGAACATGGGCACCTAGTCGGATGAGACTAGACTGTTCGAGCCATGGTCACGGTTTGGATAGTGACCGAGACTCGAGGGACGGGTTGTCTCCTGTTCCGGCTTTTCTTTAAAGATAGTCCATGAGTTTCTACATAATTAGTCTTATTTCATCTTTGTGAGAGTGTCGATCCCTCTGCGAGAAGTCGCCAAGTTCCAAGCTTTCCAAGCTTTACTAATACAACGGCCAGGCGCACTGCCGTGGCCAAGAGGGCAGTGTCGGTACCCTCGAAGGCGGGCCGACATGCCTCTCGTCCCAATGCGAGAACATCTTGTCTCGGCTTCCCATCCGAGCATCCTCGAGTCCTTCTAGCAACTTGAGAGACAATGTCGACCGCTCCCAACGGCCATTGACGCGGCGCTTCCCCAAGGTCCGGTTCTCTGTATTCCTGCAGATGACCTCTTTCCTCATTCGCTCGTCTCGGGTATTCCCTTCATGTCGTCTCGCTCGTTCCGTAAGATCAGGAGTTGGGTATAGTGCGTGGTGTATGGATACAATAGACGGATCATCCGCCCCGGAGCAGTCTCACTTGGGCGGGTCGGTCGGTTTTCCGCGGACCTGGTTCTTCAGCTCGTCAAAGAAGTGCTTCGCGAAGCGCTGTTTGCGATGATCGGCGCCGGGGTCGGCTATTACCAACACAGGTTAGCTCTCTCAAGACAGCACGCTCTTGGAGGGGAGAAGCGAACCCGTCGCCTCGCCGGGAGCCAGCGGCTGGTTGGGGTTCCGGCCGTGCTGGGCCTCGTGGACCTTTTTGTGGATTTGGCCGACGGCGCGGTGGAAGCCGGGCATTCGGAGGATCTGGAGGGCATCAGCGAGAGTCGGCGGGCGAGGTTGGGTAGGTTAGATGGGATGGGTGTGTACCGAGGCGACGATCTTGTCCTGGGAATTGTCAGCGCATGGCGGGTCAGAGAAGGGCTGTACGGAGACGGCGTACCTCGAAGGACTGAATCAGACGAAGCGCCCACCAGTGGGCCGACATGGCGAGCTCCTTTGGCGATGTCGGGAGTAGAGAAGATGTTGGTGTTGAGTCGAGGTATCATGTATGTAAGCGTAGGAATTATGGCGGGGTGGCAACGGCAATGGGCGGCACATGCACTATCAATTATCCCGACGCGCCTTACCCTGTAGTCTAGACTACTTACAAAGTTAGATAAGACTAACACACTTCTAGGTTCACTCAATGAAGCAATTTGTTTGATCTTGAACTTAGTTTTTAATTTGTCATAAAGCTATGGGGACTAGAAGTAATCTCTTCTATGAATCCTTCCCTGAAGCATGCAATTCGTGACTTTTGATTCCTCCTCGTGGTTGACATCCCCCTTTTAGTTCCTCGTTACGCGTCTAAGACATGTACTGGCCGATGAAGCTCCCGAGGTAGTCCTGCTTGCCCAGGGGCACGCCCTCCTTGCGCAGAATGGCGTAGGCGGTGGTGGTGTGGAAGAAGAGGTTGGGAAGCGCGTAGCCGTTGACGTACTGCTTGACCTGCATCTTGACGTCCTTGCCGGGCCCCATGCCGACGATGCACTCGGCGTCGGCGCGGGCGTTGAGCGCGTCCTTGTCGACCTTGGCCAGGACGTCGAGCACCAGGGTAATGCGCGCCTGCATGGCCGCGAACGAGTCCAGGTTGCGGTCCAGGTCCAGGGGGTCGGCGCCGGTGCCGCGCGCGGCCAGCTTCTGTGCGATGTCCGCCACGAAGAAGACCTGGAAGCTGAAGGGCAGCATGTCCTCGGCCAGGCGCGCCGACAGGAAGCTCTCGCTGTTGGGGTGTGCCTCGGCCTTCTTCAGGATGTTGGACAGGGCCTTGAGGGCATCGCGGGCCAGGACGATCGAGGCATCGTAGAGGGTGTAGCTCATGTTGGCGAGAGGGAGGGAAGGGATGGTATTGGAGTGTGGAGCGTCGAGAGATAGTGCTGGAGTGGCTAAGATGGAAGATGGAGTGTAGATTGCGTGATGGTCTGAATCGAGTATAAGTCTTCCGAAAGGACCGAGATCCCTAGATATATATACCCGTCTCTCCGCTCACTCTGTCCGCTCACCAAGCTCCATGGACTTCTCCTCCTGCATCATCCCTTTCTGCACTCCACTCTCTGCTCCCCGCTCTCACTCCCGTCTGCCGTCCTCACCGCCGAACGAGCCCTCCTGTTTACTAATGCAAGCCGTCCTCACTTCTCCACCTTGCTAGATGCTTCCCTCGGGCGCCAGGCTGACCGGATTAGTAATGTGACACTAGACAGCGAGCGCCTTGTTTGAAACAGACACAAATATGGCCGATTGCACGGTCCCCCGTCGAACGAGGTGGAGCCCTATGCGAGTGAGGTGCGGGAGTCGGGGCGTCGGGGCGCGACATCCGGGTGGGTTCGTCGCTGGGCCGAGTCGAGGGGCTGTTTACTACGAAGACTCGAGAAGACTCGAGATCTGGATCTGAAGCTAGAATGGCCGGTTCCAGTGGTCAGTTCTCCAGGCCAGTCTCGCTCTTTGAGCTGAAGCAACACGCAACGGCTCAAGTCTCCTCGCCAAGTGCACTTCATGCAGTCAGAAAGACTGAGACACCTCGAAAGACACAAACAGTCCACAACCAGGCGCACAGCCTTCAGACCGGGAGCTGACAAATTCGAAAGCCCGCCTCAATGCCGTCCGTCTCCCGTTGCACCACATGGGAGCATCGACATGCCGTGGAGCCGTGGAATGGCATATTGGTTACCTGGCCATTGGACACGGCGTGGAGTTGATTACCAACCTGGCAGTGCAGGCTTTTGTGTTTTACGTCAAGTCGGGCATCAGTTGGTCCGGCTGTTGATCACGAGAAACCGACTCCGTGTTGATTCCACATACGGGACTGTTTGATTCCACATTCGGGACTGTTTGATTCCACATACCAGACAACTAAGTAGTTGTCGACTAACCCACACCGTTTTGACGAATCCTCCCTTGAGCGTACATATACACAACTCCTCACTCAACAGACCCGACCTCTCATCCAGAGACCAGCTCCCCCTAAAACCCCAGCACGGCATTCGCCCGCTCAACCGCCTCCCGCGGCCCAGCCGTCATCCTGTCGCCGACCTCCTGTGGCTCCAACCCCATGGCCCTCCCGCCCGCATCCCCGGCCCACCGCCGCAGCATCTCCTCCGTGGGCCGGCCGTCGTGCTGCGCCTCACCGACGCCCCCGGGGAAGTCCGGCCCCGGCGTGCCCGCGCGGAACGCCGCCCGCTGCCGCGCCGCGTACGCCGCGTTGAGCTCCGTCGTCGGGCATACGGGGATGTACAGCACGCTCGAGTCGCCCGCGCCGACGTGCACCTTGTCCACCGCGTGGATGGCTGAGGGCGTTAGCAACCTGTCTTCCTCATCTAGGGGGTTAGGTAAGGACTTACTGTCGCAGTGCCACGCAACGTAGTCGCCAGGCTTGATCTCCGGCACATGCACCATCGTCCGCTCCAGCTCCAAGTGCGGATGCAGCTCGTCGGTGAACTCCTGCCCCGTCCCCGGCGTAGCTCCCTGGAGCTCGCTCGTCATGCCCTCGACGCCCGTGAAGCGCCAGTTCTTCTCGTCCAGGTACCCCGGCGCGCCCGGCGCCTCCACGGCCTCGAAGAACGGCCGCAGCAGCAGATAGGCCGTCGACAGCTTCACCAGCGGGTTCACCAGCAGCGTGCCCTCGTTGGGCCGCGTGGCGCTCATGCTCAGCCAGCCCTGCCACATGCGGAACATGGTGCACGGCCCGAGCCCGTCGTAGAGGTTATTCACGGCGTCGACGCGCCCGCTCGCGTCCCAGGGGTCGTACACCTCCCACCGGCCCTCGAAGACGGCGTCGTACACGGCGCCGCGTCCGTAGCCGGCCTTCTCCCAGCGCTCGACGCTGCCGCCGTCCATGTGCGGGCCCAGCGCGAACGCCGCGTCCCCGGGCTGCCGGATGCGCAGTCGGTCGGCGTACGTCAGCGGGTGGTTGATGGATACCCGCGCCGCCGGCGACGTGTGCCACAGCCGGGACATGAGCTGGTGCTGCACGCGTAACAAGGACGGGTGCGAGCGGGCCTTGAGCTGGGGCGCTGACCAGTACAGCTCGTAGACTTGAGGATCATGTTGCGGGAAGGCTGCGTAAATGTCAGACGCTTCACGTGGTTTGGTGTAAGTGCGACTGACCTCTTGTAGATGGGTTCTTTTTGATATACTCCTCCACCTCCTCCTTGTAAGCCCTCGCCTCCGCCTCCGGCACAACCCCCTTGACCACAACGGCGCCTCTCTTCTGGATCTCCCCTTTCAAGCCGTCGATGCCCGCCTCCAGATCTTTGTACTCGACCTGCGGAATCACTGCCGGTCCCTTGCTGGCGATGATGTCATTCTCCCGCCGCAGCTGCCGCAGCAACTTGGTCCAACTCCGCTTGATCTCGGCCTCGCGGCCTCGCACCAGGTCGCACTTTAGCTGCCGGAACCGGTCGGGCAGCGGCGGCCGGTCAACCCCGGAGAGCGAGACGAAGGCGTCCGAGATGTCGCCCTCCTTCTTGGCGGGCTTCTGCGCCGCCGCCGTCATCATGCGCCGGCCGAGGCCGTGGGGCGCTCTGGCTAATGAGGCTCGCAACATGATATCAGGACAAAGGACACTGCGCTAGGATTGAACAAAGAGATGGTATCAGAGCTGTCGATTAACTCCTGACAGCACAGTGGAATGAGGATCTAATTGACGTTGAATCAACATTCTCCGCCGCAGACTTTATACGGTTGGTCGGTGGCGCGGGACTGCCCGAAACGGAAGTCCGCGCTCGCAACTCTCCCACCCATCGGCGATTCGGAGGGAAGATCCGCGAGCGCTGACGTTGCAGACAAAGCAAAGATGTGCGCGTGTCCTCGACGCCATCCAGCGAGTAACCGGAGGGATACCTTGACGTGATGATGTGGTGATGCTTCATAAATACTACTGTACGTGACCACTAGGTATCCTCGCACTACTAGCACGCACTGGCATCGGTGATGCTACACGAGACCAAGCATGGGACTGCACAATGGAATAGGTCGTGCCAGATATTTCGTCTTCATTCAGCAGAATGGCCGGGAGACACTCGTGCTAGTAGAACAGAACAAAAATATACCCAAAAGCCTAGCAACCTTTGCCGACTACTAAACACCCCCAAAGTCAACAACACACCCGATCATAACAATGGAACCCGTATTATACAAGATACGAAAACACGAACAACACCCTAGCTCCGTCTTGCTTGTACGCCCTTCTCATCCTCAACTCCGTATACCAAGCTTCCTGGGCCTAGTCAATGTCGCCCGCCTTCCGCACCTTTTGCACCTTTTCTCGCAGGTCGCGATTCTCCGACTCCAAGCCTCCGAGTCTCTGCCTTGCTGCGTGTCTATCCTGGTTGCGTCCTTCTCGCTCCATCTTGAGCTTGTACTCCATGTCGCGCAGCCTGAACAACCACCTGTTGTCGTTGTTTTGCCCCCCTTCGTCCGTTAACGCGGCCATGTCCCTAAGACCTAGTCCGCCCGCCGAAGACACAGGGATGCCCGTGGCTGTGTTTGACCTTGTCATCGTCGACGTCCTGGTCTTGCTGTGACTTGAACGGACGCCCCGATCCTTGATCTGATCACCAGGACCCCTAGGGATCGATGGTGAGGGCGATCCGCCTCCTACCGGATTCATCGAGTCAGGGTTGCCTGTCGCCGAGTACGCCGCTCGAGCTCGAACATCGTTTGCCGTGCGCAGCGTTGCGTTCTCGACTTTGAGTTGGCGATAGGCGTCCTCCATGCGGGCCATGCGGGTTTGGGCATCATGGGAACCCAGCGACCCTGAGGCAACCGAGTTTCGGACCATGGTCTCCAAGCGGTCCAGTTTCTTGGTCCGGACATCGAGGTTGTTCTCAAGCGTCTGGTACTCGCGCGACAGGTCCCTCTCGACAGCCTTGATTCTCGTCTCAAAGGACGACACCATCGTCTCGATGGCCCTGACGGCAGCCAGCAGGTTCTTCGAGAACCCGGGCAGTCGGTTGGCGATAACCTCCAAGGACGGCAAGACCTGGCGGTCAATGATTGTGTTGCTACTCGCCCACTCTCGCCCGCACAAGGCGCTGAGCTTCTGCCACAGCATCAGCAGCAGCTCATTCCGCTCTTGTAGCTGATCGCGGGCCGTCTGCTCCAGAATAGCAATCCTCCTACGATCCTGGCCCCTTGTCGACTCCAGTTCTGCGATCCGGACATCCTGACTGCTCGCGGTTCGGGTGAGGTGCTGGTGCGTCCTCTGGAAAGTATCGTACTGCGATTTGGTGTTGCGGTGTGCGACGCGTTCCTTCTCCAGTAGCTCCGCAAGTTTGCGACTTTCGAGAGCGTGCGACTCAAGTAGTGAGTCGCGTTGTTTAATGATGCGATCCTTCTCGACCAGCGACGCCTTGCTGGTGTCGAGGTCCCGGACCGTATTCTCAAGCTCACGCTGAAGCTTGGCGATGGACTAGGACTAGTTAGCAAATGTCAATGCAAGAAAGCCAAGACCACAAACCTTGAGTAGGGAAGAGCGGGTGCCGTTTAAGTCACCCAAAGCCTCCCTCAAGTTGTTCTCCAGCTCCATCAGCCTCTCCTTCCACTCCGTGGCCTCGACCTCTCTAGATGTCAGGTTCTTACGCAGGCGTCGGGCCTCATCCTTGGACGCCGAAGCCTCTCTGTTGAGTTCGTTGACAAACTGCTGCACCTCCTCCTTCTCCTGGTCTGCCACAATCTCGCGTTGGCGTCTCTCCTGCGACAGCCGGTTCTCCAGCTCCTTGATGCGCTCCTTTTCATCGTGGATGCTCTGCTCGGCGTTGGCCAGGGCCGCCTCCAAGTCTCCGATGCGGATCTTATCGCCCTCTTGCTCCTCGCGCAGGAAGGCAATTTCTCCTTGCGAGGACTCTTGCTGGACAGACAACCGCTGGTTCTTGTCGTTCGCCTCCATGAGCTTCTGCTCCAGCTCCTCCAGCTCCTTGTTGGACGAGTCGAGCTCCTGCTCCAGCTGCTGGATTCGGCGGAGGTTGTTCTCTTGGTCGTCCTCGAGGTGGATCAGGGACTCGCTCATCTTCCGCATCTCTTCCTGCAAGGCGTCGAAATTCTCTGAGCGATCCTGAAGGTCTGCCTGGAGCCGCTGCATATCGTCGTTGCGTTGGTCGGCCTCCGCCTCAAGGGCATCGATCTCCTCTTGCGCTTCCTTTCGCAAAGACTCAAACTCGTTCTCCATATCACCTTGGTCGCGCAGGGCCTCATCGCGCTCAGATTGTAGGGCAACGAGGTCGTTCATGGCGTTGTCCAGTTCCTCTTGCAAGGCCAGTGCGGCCTCTTCGGCTTGTCGCTTACCGTCAATGGCCGCCTCGAAGTCTTCCATGCACGTCTCGAGCTCGCGTGATAATTCTTGATTCTGTAGCTTGACCCCGCTGATCTTGTCCCGCAGTTCGGCAAGCTTGTTCTCCAGCTCCTCTCGCTCAGCTTCGTCTTCGACTTGGGTCTGTCGCGTCATGATACTGCCACGAGATTGCGGGCGCTCATGGCCAGCACCGACTTGAGAGGCAGAACGATCGAGAAGACTGTCGATTGTGGACGGAGCAGGTCGGCCGCGTCGCTGTGCCATCTTCAGATCCTCGATTTCTTGGTAAAGGCGCTCCTTCTCCCGGTTCCTTGAAGTCAGCATGGATGTCTGCGCACCGACTTCGCGTCGAAGCTCCGCATTCTCATGACGCAGCTGCTCGCTCTCCCGGCGCAGCTCGTCAACAAGGGTGGTAGCGGTAGTAGCGCTATATGCGGTGTTGGATCCCTCCAAGTCGCCAGAAAGACCAGAGACTGGGCGGCTTGACAAGGCATTGAGCTCGCGTTGCTTCTTGGTGATGTTGTAAATGTTCGTCGTGTGATGTAGGCCGCCTTGGGCGTCCTGCTTCAGTCGGAAGACATCGTCCCGTAGCCTCCTGTTTTCGTCGTCGGCTTGCTCTCTGCGCGCAGTCTCCTGCTCCAACAGGTCCTTCCACACATCGGCCTCGTCTTGTCGGCCAAGGCTCTCGCTCGTCCTCTCTCCAAACGACCTGACAATGTCCGCAAGCTTTCGCCTATCCGACTCCTTGTTTAGGCTGTCGGATCGTAGCCTCTCGATCTCGGTCGCGTACTCCTCGACTCGTTCGCGCAGGTAAAATAGCTCCTCTTCTCGCTCCTGAGCCTCTTCATCGTAGAGCCGAGCAGTCTGGTCCGTGGAGGAGGTGCCGCTCCGTGCGGTGCTGGGTCGCTCGTCGTCGTCCTTGATCTTCTTCTCTAGCTCTTTGACCCTCCTGCGTAGCATTCTGTTGTCACGCTGAAATACTGCCAGACCAGTCTTGAGGTCAACGTTCTCCGAGATCATCTCTTTAATGCCTTCCTCCGACAGCTTGTCTAGTCGGTCGCTCAGGAACATGACTTTGAGTTTGAGGTCAAAATTCTCCTTGGACAGCCTTTCAATGGTGCTGCTCTGTTCCTTCAGGGTAAGGTTCTTGCCAGATCGTCCAGGCGTGGCAGAGCCCATATTGATGGAAGAAGGTTTTCGAGGGGTCTCGAGGCCGCCCTTGAACTTGTACTCCTTGGCCAGGGATTCGGGGACTTGCACGTTTCTGACATGCCGGGCAATGACCGTGTCCGTCGGCGCCGGGTTGAAGTTCTCCTTGTTAGCCCTGGGGGTCCTGAGCAGATCCGCATGTCGGGGGCGTTCTGGGCTGTCGACTTCGGGGAGAGGCTCCAGCTGGGGGAGCGAGGCGTCCGTGAAGTCTTCGAGGCCTAAGTTGGAGCCCATGCTGCCAAGGCTTACGGACCTCAGCATGGGGTTGCTGGTGTTCCGGAGCATCCCCAGGGCGGGCACGGCGCCGCCAGATTGGAGGCTATAGTCGGCACCCATCCCAATAGTGACATCACTGCCTTCGTATTCGGCGTTCGTGACAAAGGACGAAGTCGAAGACCGTTGACTGCCAATGCGACTCCGGAGGTATTTGGGCCTCCGGCCACGCAGGGAATTCCCAGGGGTGCTGCCGACATCCATCTTCTCCGAGAGCGAATGTGATCGCGAGAGACCGACGTCCTGATCCGTAGTGCTAGATAACAGCGAGGTATCGTGGGCAGCATCCTGATCATCATCGGCCTCTTCGTCGTCGTGGGAGCGCCGACCTGCGGGCTGGCTGGCCATGCTAACGGCACGGGAGATGGTGCGGGCAGCGGCGGCGGCGGTGGGCGAGGAGTCCAGTCTCTCGAGGCTGGAGGTATTGGTCGTGGCCGTCACATCTTCCTCATCATGGCGGCCCAACGGCGCAGGCATGGGTGCCTTAGTGGGCGAGTCGAAGAGATACGTGTCGTCGACCCCGCCGTTGCCATTCGTGGATCCAGTGGGAATGGGGGAGAGGGCGGGCAGGAAGCTGGACTCGACGTCGCGGAGGTGACGGCGGACCTCTTCGTCGGTCAGCGAGTCGTCGTATTGGGTCATATCGATGGTGGCGGGCTCGAGATAGCTGCTCTCGCCGACAGTGGGACCGGGAGGGCGCAGCATGGCATCGCTTTGGTGGTGTTGGTAGTTGTTGTACTGTTGTTGGTGGAGGGTCCTTGACGTCGTAGCCGAGGTTGTGGTGGTTCTCCCCGACGCCGACGGTGTTCTTGACTGTGTCCTTGACGGTGTCCTTGACTGTGCCCTTGATGGTGTCCTTGACGGTGTCCTCGACGTTGGTCTCTCGACCTCAGGGGCAGGCGCAGGGTCAGCCGCGGGGCTGTCGCTCGGCGTAGAGGCATCTGGGTATTGAGCATCGGCATCAGAGTTCATCGAGGCGTCGGTGGTCGTTATCGTCGCGGTCGTGGGCGTGGGATCGTGGTCCTGGTCCTGGTCCTGATCGTGATCCTGATCGTGGTAGTGGTGTTGCGGCGACATCTCTGCGGCCGGCGTGGTCGACGGCTCAGCACCGGCACCGATGTCTTCGAATGAGACGCGCCGCACCGCTGGCGTACGCGACCCGGCGCTGGGGCTCGGGCTAGGACGTGGGCTCGGGCTAGGGCGTGGGCTCGGCCTCAGGGCGGCTTCGGGGCCTAGGCTGTCGCTGTGGCCGTAGTGGCCGTAGGCGTGGTCTTGCTCACCGGCGGCCATGATGCATCATGCGAGTGCACCTGGGGGGGCGAGAGGCCAGAAGCCGCGAATGGAGTGCGAGGGCGAGGGCGCTCGATTTTGTGTCTGGTGGAGTGGGAGAGAAAGAGAAAAAAAGGGACCATGCCATGATGCCTGCTTCTTGAAGTTGCCCGACGCCCTGCTGCTCTGTCCTCCCACTGGCGGGCCGCCTGACGGCACGGATCCGGGGGTGCGTGCCTGCGGTCCAGGTCCCTGGGTGACCCCTGGATAGCGTGTCCAGGTGGCTCTTCCAGCGCTGATGGCGCCGTTTGAGGGGCAGCAAGCGCCCCGAGAACCCTGTAGCCTTGTGGTTTGGCGGCGGACCACCAGACGGCGGTGGAGACTGCCCTGTTTTTGGGTTCCGATCGTCCGTTGCCGTGGACAACCAAGATACAACCGCCATGACGGGAGATGCTCACCCGCGAGATGGGATCATCACTGATCGCGGTTTGCCGGATGGTGGTAATTGGTGTGTTTCTATCTGTTTCACTATGCCTTGTACTTTATGAGATCTGACTCGGGCTTGCGAACCCATAGCCTCATCATTAACTACGGCTTTACAACAGGTCACTTGTTGGCTTGTCAGGACAGGGTGATCAAACACAGGCTACACACCTCATGAAACTGAAATATTCGCAGCCAAGTGGTGGGGGATCTGTTCGCAGCAAAAATGGAGGGGCACACCGTCGATCTGGCTCTGGTGCAGTGCACGAAGTACCGGGGAACCGGAAGTGTTATCGCAGACTCAATCAAGCAGATCGATGGTTGGAACTGGGCATTCCACTACGATGAGCATCAAGATAAGGCCTCGTTCTCATTATCCAAAGACCTAGCAGATAATGGAACGATCTGCTCTGATTTAGTCATGCTCATTCTGGAACCCTCGCATGTGGTCTTGGCGTATTTGCGCATCAGCATAAGTTACCATGCACAATGTCAGTCACATCTCACGACACGACACATGGCAGCGACACCATTATAGTAAAAGCGCAAAAAGATGTTCATAATATTGGTATCCATAGCTCGATCATCACCATACAGGGAGTCCAGCTTAAAAGAAAACACCCCGTCCATCCCAAGTCCAGCCTCGCCGTCTCTAGTTGGAGTACTTAGGGTCGACCTTCTTGCTGCAGATCCGTCAACGTCAGCGACGCTGTTCCATGTTTGGATATTGGGGGGAGACTTACCCAGTGACCTTCTCGAACAAGCCTCGGCCGGCGTCGGTGATCTTCTCGGCCGTTTTGGAGTCGACATTGTGGCCGGACTTCTTGGAGGCCATGCCGAATGCTGTGGGAGAAAAAGTGAAGTTAGTTTGGGTATCAAGGAAAGAGGGTGGTAAAAACACCAAGAAGATGAGCGCCACATGGTGAAGATGACGCTTGAGGAGAGGGAATGCGGGGCAGGGGGGTAGTTTGGGATAGATGTGGCGTACCCTTGTCGACGTAGTCCTGCTTGTTCTCAGTCTGCTGGGTGTTTTGCTGCTGGCTGCTGGAGCCACCGGAGACGGCCTTCTTGAAGAAATCCATTGTGATAGTTGGTGGTGGTGGTAGTGGTAGTGGTGATGTGGTGTTGTAGATGGATGATGAAGAGAAGAGATGACTTGCAAATGGAAGGGGAACAAAAGGAGGGGTATCAACAACAAGTGGAATTCAGGGTCCTTCTTATACCCGTCCGCAGCAAGACCACCCTTTTCGTGACAGACGGATAACCCCATTCATAGTCGTGTTTCCCATTCCCACCCGCCTATCCCAATCCCTCCTGCTTGTAAGCACACGGTTAGACCCAAACTCGCCCTAATCGACACACCCCCCAGAAAGACCCTGGAGAAGCTTCACAACCAACGGCGGAAGAGGAAAAGGCCCCGCTGCGTCATTCTAGACCCTGTCTCAGATGGTGTGAACCCGACCGCTGCGGGCTTATCGTGGTCCAGTAGAAGCCGGCTGGGGAGTCACCGGGTGGGCATGCCAGTTCCGTTCAAGCTTTCGGCTGCCGGTGCGGTAATGCGGGTGGTGAGGTGATAAAAGTGTCGACTCGAGAGACATTTCTTTCTGGCTAGAAAGGCTCCAGGAACCAGGCGATTGAGGGCCTATGGATGGATGGCCAAGCTTCCTTTCGAGTTGACTGACGACTGATCTCTCTGGCGCTCCTCCAACCGGTTCACGATGAGGGGCATCTCCCACCTGCACATTCACTGTCTACTTCCATTAACACACCCTTGCTCCCCTACCCAGCTGAATGCAACTGCCACCGTCAAGAGCGGGGGAGGGGCTGTGTGACCGACAGAGCGGTGGGAACCCGTCTAACAAAGCGGTACCGAGCTGAAAAGGACGACCAAACTGCGCCCATCCCACCACGCGTCCGCGATATGGTGTGCGAAAATCTACATTGCAGCTGGTGAGCTAACTAGACAGCACCGATGGGCTTCGCAGCGCCAGGCTAGTGCTGCGAAGGGCCCGAGAGCTGCGATTCTAGGCCCTCCAGCATCCACCCGTCGCATCGCGGGAGGCTCGGGGAGGGAGCCAACGATGGAGCCGGCGATGGAGGAGTGGGGTTCACGAGGAGGGGCAGCACAAGACGACGACCAGTTTGTGACCAGTTCGACAGAACCGGCGGCCTCATCGCAACATGATGCGATAGGCGTGATTCGTTAGGGGCTATCGATTGCTATGTATCAATCTCCGTTGCCTTTCCTATCTGCTCCAGCAGTCAGTCCCTATGCTCCTCGGGCGGAATATCTTCTCGACCCTCCTCAATCCCGAATGCAACCTGTTTATCTTTCTGTCTTGTTCATCGTTCTGTTGACCAGGGCCCTTTCCTTCCCACCCTCCAGGGCCGCAAAAATAACTCCGTTTCAATGCTGATGCTAATGTTTTCCCATTTATATGTTCCCAAATCATCGACTCCGTTTCCTCGCTGCAATGCATCCATCGATCGTATTCTCATTACCCAAATAATTCGTCGGCGGGCAAGGGTTCTGTTGTGTGTGTTTTTCTATGTGTATCTTCGCTCAATGTCCTGACACTCGGTCTAGTGTCACGACTCTGCAAAGACCTGGTAAGACATGATCATGACCCAGATCAAGAAGATGACGCTTGTGAAGCACATGGCAAAGACCAACTGCCATGATTGACCTATCCCAGACACATTAGCAACCAACCCACGACGAAAGAGTTATGTTCACGTACAGATGCTCTTCTGCTGCAACCACGCCATCGTCTCCTCGTTCTGGCCTTTGGGGTTTCGACCAAACACCTGGATACTACACACGCTCTGGATGGAGTTATCCGACCCGAAGAGCTGGATCGCCACAATGACCAGTCCGACCAGCCACATGATGAAAAGCATAAACGCTCCGATCATGACGATGGCCGGCAACAGCCGGCGCTGGGCAATCAGCCAAAACACGACGCCGATGAAGATGATGCTGAGCGACGCGACCGTGATGAGGTAGGGGAAGTACCTGCGTCAGATAACCGCGTTAGTGGGTTGATCTAGCAGGGCCGCTACGGGGCGGGTGAACGTACCAAGGGATCGAGAGGAGGAGCTGGTTCTGGGTCTGGATGAAGATGGAGAAGACGCCGATGATGGAGCACGAGGCGAGCAGCATGACCAAGATCCAGAAGTTGAGCTGCAGAGGTGGCCAATTGTAGGTTCGGACATGGGTGCTGCTTTCGCGGTATGTCACGGACGAACCGCCCGTCAGGGTCACGCCCGTCAGGTTTGACTTGCCGGGCATGGTGGAGGTTGTGTCGGTGAGTAGGTGGGTAGGTGAGGGTGTTTGTGAAGTTGTCGTCGGATCGAAGAGCTAGACGACGAGTCGATTGGAGATGGCGGATGGGAGACGATGAGTCGATGACTCAGAGCGTGGAAAAGAGGTGCAGTGTCGTAGTGTTGACGTTCCTATGATTATGCTGGTGCTGTCGTGGTATCGTCGAGTGGTCCAGTCCTCCTCTTTAAGCGAAAGGCGGTCGGGCGTGATGACGTCGCTAAACACCTCGAGATCGTCGGAATCCAAAACACACAAGGTCACAAAAGAACCACGCGGGCGTGTTTAATAAGCACGCGCGAGCACCGCAACCCAAGAAAGCCCAGCGACGAACTCCTTTCGATTTTCAATGCCCAATCCCACAAGCTGCCACGTCGTCGAGGCGCGAGCCCAAAAGCCCAGCCCAAGCCCGAGACGAAAAAAGTCTCCACCGATCTCTCGTCTCGTCCCGTGTCAACCAGTGATTCCCCCGTGCCTGGCAGGCGGGAACGATTCGGCAATGCGGGCAGAAGGCAAAAAGGGGAAAGCGGGAGGAGAGAGGGGCAACGCGGTTTCGCTCGTGACCGCCTCTGATGAGTCAATGGAAGCTGTTCTTGGGCCGAATGCGATGCCCTTCTCCGTCTCGCGTGGTCTGTATCTGGGTTCGCGGGTGGAGAAGGTGTTTGCTGTCGTGGCCAAAAAGGGTGGAGACGGGTTTACGCAGGTCGTTGGAGTCGGTGACGGGAGGGGGCGGTACGTCGAGTGGAATTAAGGGCGAACGGCGATGCTTGAGACGGCAAGTTGCGCATAGTGATGTTAAAAACGAGGAGAGTTTTATTTTATTTTCGAGAGAAGGCTCGGATATGAAGTAATGTGGCTTTGGCATGTCTTGAATTGACCTCCCCAGGGATGCACTCCCGGCCAGTGACAGCTCCCGCCGCAGCACGATTCGGCCAATTTCGGGGTGGTTGGGAGGGTTCCATCCATTAGGCGGCGCGGCTCGGGGGCCGGTTTAGTGGGCCGACCCGCCCCGTAAAATGCGAAGGCTGGAGACAGGGAAAACCGACAAGGAGAACGTTCGATGAAGGCTTCTCTTTACCCAAGAAGATGATTAAAACCCGGTCCTCCCTCGCAGCTTTCCTGGGTCTTCCAGCCACAGTTCATCTCGATTTAAGGGGCATTTAATTTCCGTGCATTGCTTAGACGCTGGTCGATCTAGGCTGGCCGGCCCCTTGGTACAGGCGCGACTCCACCGACGCGGTTGTGCTGTCAGTTCGCCACCACACTATTCCCATTCATGCACCACCGCGACACGTCGACAGAGGCAGGAAAGTGAGGCTGCGGCCGGGTTGACGAATCCAAGGACGCATTGGGCACTCACCGACTGTAGCATTGCAACAAGGCCGCATTTTGTAACCCGCCC
Organism: Neonectria sp. DH2; assembly: GCA_003934905.1. Taxonomy (NCBI): domain Eukaryota; kingdom Fungi; phylum Ascomycota; class Sordariomycetes; order Hypocreales; family Nectriaceae; genus Neonectria; species Neonectria sp. DH2. Next base: position 365,584 of record RQWH01000013.1, on the reverse strand, counting down.
AAACCGAACACCTCGGTACACTGTCTTTAGTAAGCACAGGACACCAGGCAGTCGTTGGACACACCTCTTTCACGAGGAACTCCACAGACAATGCAAATTTCACTGTGAACTTCACGGCAAACACCAAGCAGCCAGAACCATGTTTTCCCGAGGAAAGAAGACGCGTCGTTCGTTTTATTTTGTTCGAGAGTGATCTCGCTACTCCTATATTGCGCCGGCCCAATCATTCATTCAACTCAAGGGGTGATATCATAAGTCCTCATCCATGCTAATCCATAAAACTCCGCCTCTCGTGCATGCATCGCCGTCTCCATCTCCATTTCGCATCTACAACAACGTCTCGCCCAGGGCGCAGCGCACCAGGGAGCAGCCGGCTCGGATCGTCTCGTTGGCACTGGCATCTTCGGCAGTGACCAGCTTGGGTTCACCTCGACAAGATCGACGGCAACCAGGTTGCCCGTCTGGTGCACGCTCTCGCAGATGTAGTCACCCTCGCGCAGGGTCAGGCCGCCGCGGACGGGGGTGCCGGTGCTGGGGGCCCACATGGGGTCGAGGGCGTCGACGTCGAAGGACAGGTGGATGGGGGTGTCGCTTCCGATGTGGGCGAGAGCCATCTCCATGACGCGGCCGATACCGTGGCTGATGAATTCCATGGTTAGCTTTTTATACTCGAAGGATCCCAATGGGTAAAGACTTACCGGTCAACGTCGAACATGCTGAAGGCCTTGATGCCGTTGTCCCTCAGGTTCTTGCGCTCGGGGATATCGACAGATCGCAGGCCAATGTAGACGAGCTTGTTGACGCTGATGCGCATGTCGTCCTTGACCCAGCCAAAGTACTCCTCGTTGTCATCCTTGGCCAGACCAGTCAAGAAGGCCACGGGCATGCCGTGGATGTTGCCGCTGTCGCTCTGCTCGGGGGTGTTGATGTCCGTGTGGGCATCGACCCAGATAACGGCCATCTCGCGGTTGTGGAGCTCACGGGTAGCCTTCGCGGTACCGGCAATGGTGCCAATGGCAATGCTGTGGTCGCCGCCGAGAGTGAGAACCATGCGGCCCTGGCGGGATTGCTCGTAAGTCTGGTTGGCAATCGAGCGTGTGACGGCCGAGGCGAGGAGGGGCTTCTTCATGCCACGGTAGTCGGGGTCCGCATCGGGAACCAGCTCTTTGAAGAGCTGGACCTGTTGGTCGCCGTAGATCTTGTAGCCAAGCTCTTCGCTGATCTGGGTCAGGAGGCCGGACTCGATGAGGACTTGAGGGCCATCATCGACACCCTCCTTGGTCTAGATAAGGGCAAGTGAGTCAGCAACAGAGGCAATGGAGCGGCATAGAGGGTATTGGGGACGGGAAGTATATAGAACAAGAAAAGGTTCAACGTACCTGACCACCGGAGAATCCGACGGCGACGAGACCAAGCTCACCGGGCTGGCTGAGGAAGCGGCTGTTGACGACGCCTGTGTTCATTTTGAGATTTGGTGGGGGTGAAGATCTTCACGTGCAAATGTTGGAGTTGGTGGGTTGTTGTGTGGGGGACAAAATGACGTAGCAACTGTAGTTACGAGAGAGTGGTGACTTGGAGAAGATGCAGGTGTGGGATTGTGTAGGAGGGTATCTCAGGGGTATGAAGAAGTGAGAGAGAGAGAAGAATCTGTAGAGAAAAGGTCAAGCAGGAAGGTTTTATCTGACCTTGGACCTCCTTTTTATCTTGCGGCCAACATGATGGCTGCAACCGGCCGCCGCCGGCTGAGGGAAGGGATGGATCATTACTCCATGCTCCATACTCCGTTCTCCATACGAAGCACGAGTAAGGGCATTCGAGGGACGAAACTGGCCAAAAACATCCTTGAATCCATGGAAATGGCGTCGATCCCCACAGCCCGAGGCCGCTGACGGGGTGTTTTGTTAGGCCACGTCGAGGAAAGTGTCGTTCTCGGCGGCGGCTCTGATGATTTCCGTGATGCACGCGTTGAACTCTGACCCCAGTATCTCGCCTAGAGTGTCCCAGGATTGATGGGTCTGTCCGGCCTATCCACGGAGCTGAGTTCCGGTGTGGTAAGAGAAACGTCAGGCGCATGCGGGGGAAGCCTACTATCCTGTCATAGTTGCCTTCTTTGTCCCGCCATTTGTCCTCGATTGCAGGCCTCGCCAGGCTTGTTCTGTCCGCCATCGGTCATCGGACGTGGCGTAGTCCGCTCCGGGCCTAGCCCCGCGGCACCCCGACACAGGCTCTGCGATCTTGTTGGCCAGCGCGCGTTCGCCGCCTGTCATGGCATGGTTCGTGCCGCATCATTCTAGAAGCCCGTTCCCGCGGATCTGGATCTGTCTTTACCATTCTCCATCTTCCCCAACATCCCCATGCCTGACAATAACCATCCTATGTTTTTCGCCGTGTCCGGTTGCCCCCCCGAACTTGGCGATGCCTTCCCCCTACGCCTATAGCTGCCTCTATCCCCAGATGTCCAGATGCCGACCCCCCTTACCAACATCGCCCGCCGGCCACCGGGAACGTGGGATGTCAGCGTTGACGGCCGCTCGAAGCCGCGGCTAGCCACCCGCGAGCGTCCGCTGTTTAGGTCAATGTTAGGTAATTGCATTGTTGTCATTGTCGACTCGACCGAGATACCGCGCGATGGCCAGTCGGGAGGTGGTCACGGGGGGTGGCCACCTCGGACGGTGAGACGCGGTGTGCGGTGACGCCCTCTGCGGCGACTCTGTAGTGACCTCTGCAGTGAGACCTTCATTGTCATGGCTGAGCCTCTGAGGTCACTTGAGATGTCCTCCTCATCTTGCAATCCGGTCCGTCGTTGCTTTACAATCCCTTTTCTATCCGAAAGACGGCCGGGTGAGGCTCATCCAATGCTCCTCGGAGCTCCGTCACCCCTCCGACGCCTCCCCCTGCGCCGCCCCTACACCACCCGCGCCCACGTACATACCAACGCCCGCACCACCGTCCACCACCCGGCCCTTGCCATCTGATTATCCGACAAAACCCTACAAGCACAATCCCTTCTCTCTCCAGACACCGCTTCCGATCGGCTTGCTTTGCACTTTGCAACAGGCTAACCACCCCCACGGCCCACGGGCGCTCGAACGAACGGTCCAGCTGCCGCCGGCGGCCGGCCGTTGTCTAGAATCCACGGAACCGCAACTCGGCCCACCCCCACAATTCCAGCATTCTCATTACATACAAGTGAGCTATGGCTCCCGGAGCGACGGGCGTCGACAGACCGTCCCGGCTCAAGGTCCGCAGACCGCTCAATCCTCGGCGAATTGGCCACGCAGTCTGTTCTGTTGCCTGTTGCTCAGAAAGATGGCATTCCCGGGTCATTGTCGGAGACCAAGACCTTCAATGGGCAGAGACCCACTTTCATGTTGCCGGTACAGTGGCGAGTGGTAAGGAGGGACAGATGCGCACAGAATGGACCGAGTCAATGGCTCCTACAAGCGAGGAGACGCGAGACCGATCACAAAGGTCTGGGACGCAAGCAGGATTTGTGACCCAGTAGTCAGAGCACCGAGGACTGGTGGTCGTTCGGTTGCTTATCGGTGTTCCAGAGACTTTCTGCCACAAAGCGCGAGCCACCAAAAACTCGCCTCGGGGTAAGAATGCGAGCAGTGCTTCAGTTGCCTGTTGATGCACGACGTGATTGCAGAGTACATTGATGTACCTATTGAGAGGCTTGACGACGAACATTGACTCCCCGCTGTGGTTAGATACTCTCCCGCCGGTATCAATAAATTCAGACGGACGTTGCATGTCCAGTTCCTGACTCATTACAAATTGGAATGAACTCGGCTGAGCAGTCATGATGTCTACCCCGGATCATGGCTCATGAGCGCGGATCTGCCCGAGGCATGCTCACGCTGATCGGACGCCAAGCTGAGGCCCACTGATTTCACATGGTGTCTTGGGCCTCGTGGTGGAGTTGGGTTAGGTGACAAAGCCTCTGGACTGGCTCAAAGAGAACTGTGAATCGTTACTCTTTAGGCCACAAGCGTCAAGTCAACCCGAAATCCTTCATCAGAGACGGTGGCAGTGCTCCCCCTTGTGACTAAATGCCGTGGTAGACTGAACTGCCGCTGAAGCCAAGCCCCGTTTCAAATTGCTTGTCAAGGGCCCTGAAACCCACGACAAATCCCCCGTGAAGCGTATAGCGGCGTGTATTGGGATTCACAAGGCGATTCGATGGCGGAAGGATTGTGGTGGGTTTGTTTGGGTTAAGGGCCAACAGCAAGGTTGTGTTCGTAGTTCGTACGGAGTTCGGATGCTCGGGACTGTAATTGCCAAGCCACCAAGGAACAGGTTACAGAGAGTTGGATTTGACATGCCCGACATGTCTTACCTTGAGCGCCTGTAGGCTGCGAGCCCTGGACTCTGGGGTCGCCAAGCATTGGATGTTTAGAGTGCGCTCCACTTCACTACACTGCTGTCCAAGGCCTCCCGTCGATCACAATCGGTACCAACAGTCGCATCCGTCCTCTGCACTACGCTGTACTGTACGTGATGCCGAAGCCAGTTTATACACTACGATTAGTCTACACTATTCGTAGGACATCCCCTTTTGAGCTTCGCAAATGGCGGCTACGGATGCTCTAGGAAAGACCCGCCCGTCAGGAGGCGGGAAGAAAAAAAACTCTAGATCGTCCGCCTCAGGGATTGACGCCACGTTGACGCCGGGCCGCCACACCACCGCTCTCAGGGGCTGGGACAAAGAAACGAGGTCCAACGGCTGCGCCAGATTCAAGCAAACAAATCCGGGAACACGAGAGGTATGGGGTATCTGGTAGATGGCATTTGTGTCCAATTCAGCATCATGCATTATGCCGTTCGAGTTGAACCCCCTTTCTGCCCGTGTACACGTGGATACGTCGTAACGGATTTGCGTCTAGAGAGATTGGAAGTGAAGTTCCCCTGCCATGCCACCGTAATAGCAACAGTAACCTTGCGACCTTGCCGTGTAGCGGCCAGTCCCCACCGTGGCCCAGTGCTACTTTTGGAGACAGAAGCTACCGTGTTTCTAGAGTGCTTCCAAGTTCCGATTGGGTATGGCGAAGGAAGTACCTTTTAAAGGCCCCCCTGGCCGAGAGAGCCGCCAGTCATGATGCCGCCCCGTGAATATGGCATAGTATTGGACGGTTGGGTGGATCAACAGAAAGGTGACGAAACAGGCGACGAGTAACTCACATCGATTACACAATTGTTTGAGGGCTCGAAGCTGGATGTTGGATGTTGAATGTTGGAAGTTGCGTTGCAAGCTAGGGGCGACTGCATCTGACACGCGTCAACCACCAAGGATTGGATCCAATGGATGTGGATTGAGATGGATGGAGGCGCTGAGGCTGAGGCGCTGAAGGCGCTGAGTTGCTGAGTCGTTCAAACAACCTAACCTCCACCAAGATCTCTCGCCACACTGTGCAAGTACGTCCCCCTGGAAATCTGGGTAGCATCTATCATGTGGACGGGAGGTATGCGGAAAGCCGATGAGGGTTGAGACATGAGAAGTGCCGACACGCCCGAGCGACATACAGCTTCAAGCACATTGGCCCTGTACTGTCGCCAGTCTCACATTTTCGCACTTCAAGACGGGGGAGCTGTTGGATGTTTATTGCGCGGTTGATGCATCATGCAGGTGTGTGTATCCGCGACGGGCACAGTGCGGCTCACCTCCCGTCGCCAAACAAACCCCCAGGGACTCGATGCCCCTGTGCCGCCTGCGCTGAGCCTCCTTCCCCTGCGTAGTACATCCGTGGATCCAGTCGTATTCACAGCGAGCGTTGCAACGCACGCAAGCTGGCAGCCGCCCGTGGAGACTGGAGACTGGAGTCTGCGTGGTACTACATACAGTGCGTGCTCCACTAAACAGTGCCCCTCCACCCTCCTGAAAGGAAGAGCCAGGTTTAGCGGAGCTCGGGGCGTCTGGGTGCCCCCCTGTAGCGCTGTAGGTCCAAAAATGGCGACGGGCGGGAAGCCTGATGCCACGCACCTGCCTACGCGCAATGGAACCTACACTGGACTGGACTGGACAAGGAGGCTAAGTCGATCTCCGGGATGCTTTTCTGCAACGGGGCCTCAAATCTCCTTCTCCTTGTCTTCCTTCATCCCGTTCCCGTTCCCGTTCCCATTCTCATTCCCACATTCACTTGAACCGAACCGTCCTCCGTTCTCTGACTGCGACATTTCCTTCGCCCTTCTTTGACGTTGCAAAAACTGTCTGTCCACTCTTTAATTCCGTCCCCCCGCAGTGTCTCCCAACTGCCGTCCGCCTCCTGGCCTCTCGCCACCAGCCTCAGACATCCCCTCGATCCTCGACGACCGACAACGACGAGAAGCCATGTGGTGAAGCCTCTTGTTGCCGCTCACTCCTCGACTCAATCATCCCCCGCCGCCCCGAATCGGGCCCGTTGCGTGTCCTCTGTCGCTGGCGCCAGACATTCACGGGACCCCCTCGACCTCGGAGACTGCGACTCTGCGACACCCTCGTTGCGCCTCCACGACCTCTAATCGAGACCAGTCTGATCCCAAGCCCGTCATCAGGCGTCCATCGCCTTTGTAGCAATGGCCAAGATCCACTCCCCCAGCTTTCGGCTGCGCCGACCCTCGAGCTTCTTCCGCTACACCGTCGTTGCCGCGCTCGTCCTGTTCGCCTTCTACAGTCTAAGTCGCAACTCACACCACATCGTCCCACCGCCTCCTCCCTCCGGTAACGCGCCGATTGTCAACTCGCCAGGCTCCAACCCGCCGGGCTCCAACCCGCCAGGCTCTCAACCGCCAGGCTCCAACCAGCCTCCCGCGGGCGACTACACAAGCCATCAAATACACCCCGAGTACCCACCGCCCAAGTCCGAATGGGACACCGCCCAGGGCTCGCACCCCATTGATAAGCTCATCCAAGATGCCGAGCAGACCTTCAACGACCTCATCTCCAAGGAGTCCAAGACTATAGAGGAAGCCGCCCAGGCTTACCGCAAGCGCCGCGGTCGCCACCCTCCCCCTGGTTTCGACGCGTGGTACAAGTTCGCCGTCGACAATGACGCCGTCATCATCGAGGACTTCTTTGACCAGATATACCATGACCTTGCGCCCTTCTGGGGTATCCATCCCGCCATCACCCGTAAGGAGTCTTGGAGCTTCGAGATGAAGATCCATATCAGGGGCCATGAGACGAATACCACCAGCGATTGGTTTTGGACCCTGCACTGGCAGAACATGATCGACTCCATTGTCCACCTGCTGCCCGACATGGACATTCCCCTGAATGCCATGGACGAGCCTCGCCTGGTTGTTCCGTGGGAAGACATCAATGCCTACATGGATACGGCCTCCTCGACCTTTGGCTTTCCCGCGCCCAAGGACGTCAAGTCCACCTTCCAGAAACTTCCCAGACCCGGCACCGGAGACCCGGGCACCAAGATCCCAGCCAAGCACTGGGAGAAGAAAAGTATGCCTCCCTCGATTCAATCCCCTGATTCAATCCCTCGACTCAGATCCATTTGACCGTTGCTAACCCATTCACAGAGCCGTATTGGCCCATCGCTAGCCGAGGATGCCCCCCTGACAGCCGTGCTCGCGCAGCCCCAGTTCAGTACGATTTCGACAAACAACCTTTGATCGAGACCACGAACACCGAAGACCATTCGTACAAGGGTTTTGTCTCCAACTATTCCTTGTCGACCGACTTGTGCCACCAACCAGACCTACAAGGCCTGGAGGGAGTCATCATCAACCCAATTTCCGTCTCGTCCACCAAGGTCTTATTTCCCCTGTTCGGGGGCTCGAAGCTGGGTGTCAACAACGAGATTCTCCTTCCCGCGCCCGTTTACTGGAGTGAGGAGGAACGGTTCACGGGTGGCTCAAACCGTGGCGGTCCGTGGAAGTGGAAGGGCGACAAGGCTGTGTGGAGAGGTGTGGCCACCGGAGGTCAGAATCTCCCCGACAACTGGCGTGGCTTCCAGCGCCACCGCTTCGTTGCGATGAACAACAGCACCAAGCTCGCACTGGTCGAGTCTGGAAAGGGCAGAACGGAGAACTTTGCCATGCCGGAGGAGCAGTATCATGTCAGCGCCCAGGCCGAGGGACAACTCAGTGAATGGGTCAGCGAGTGGTCGGACATGGGCTTCATCGACCTCATGTGTGAGGTCGAGACGTCGGACAGCACGTGCTGGTACACGGATCTATATTTCCACCCGGTCGAAGGCCTGAAGATGAAGGAACAGTTCCACTACAAGTACGTGCCGGACATTGACGGAAACTCATTTTCCGGCCGCTACCTTGGGTTCCTGCGTTCGACCTCGCTGCCCATCAAGGCAACTCTGTTCCATGAGTGGCACGATAACCGCATCATCGCGTGGAAGCACTTTGTACCCATGGACAACCGATTCACCGACTTTTTCGGTATCATGGAGTATTTCCTTGGCTACAAGGGCCGCAACGGCCACGACGCCGCCGCAGAGAAGATGGCCATGGACGGCAAGGAGTGGGCGGAGAAGGTGCTCCGCAAGAAGGATATGCAGATTTACGTCTTGCGATTGCTCCTCGAGTACGCACGAGTGCTGGACGAAGACAGAGCGACGATGGGCTGGGTCGACGATGCGCTCAAGGATCCCTCGATAGTGGATACTTGGCAGACCTGGATGAAGTGAAGGAGAGGGAGAGACAAGTTGCAACGGACCGACAGAGTGTCCCGGAGCACCAGTATATGTGGAATTTGCCTACCTTGTTGGGATTGACGGCGACGGCGTTTTGGCGAGATGGGTTATTAGTTGTCGGTGCATGTCTTGTGCCATTAGCATCGACCGGGTAAAAGGGGGGCACCCCTTGGGAATAGATGGACCCAAAAGCAACATGGAATTGCGTGCCAGGAGACATCTTGGCGTGTTTTCGAATATAATCCAATGTACTAAACGAGTTTCTTCGCTCTGCTTTGCTTTCGAATGTCTATGTGCCTGAGTCTGGCTCTGGGCATGTTCCCCCTGATGTCGCTTTCTTCACTCCGCACTGAGGATACGATCAATGATGGGAATGCGGTTCTTTCTCTATTCTATTCGTTGTATGGAGATGTACATTTATGTTTACACACTGGCTGGCCTCCAGCCCAGCCCATGATTGAAGCCATCCCCGTCTAGCTCGTCGCTATTGACCCGTGCGCAGACGCCTTGGCCTCGTCGTCCTCGTCGCCATCGTCCAGCAGGCGTCCCACCAGCTGCATATACGACGGGCGGAACGGCCAGTCGGCGAAGGCCTGCAATATGTCCCCCCACTGAGCGCCGCTGATGGCGCGGGCGCAGATCTCGCCCTCGTCGGTCAGGGGGCAGCCGCCCAGGGCCGGGTCGTGCAGGCTGCGCACCTCGTCGGCCAGCTCGCCGAAGCCCGGCCACACGCCGTCCATGGCCTTGCGCGCGGGCAGCAGGCTGTGCGCGAACCAGAAGCGCAGCATCATGTCCGACATGTCGCCGGCGCGCGTCGTCAAGGGGCCCGTCTCGCGCAGCAGCGGGTGCATGGCCTTGGGCTGGAAGTCGAGCAGCGCGCACGGCACGTTGGGGAAGAAGTCGGCGGGCTGCACCGCGAGGGGCTCGTAGAGGCGTTGGTCCCAGAGGAGCTGCGGCGGGTTCTGGCGGAAGATGTGGTAGTTGTCGCGCATCATGACGAACTGGTTGCGCGCGTTCTTCTTGAGCGACTGGATGCGCTGCGTCCACGCGGCCGAGCCCGCGACAAACTCGGGCGAGTCGGGGGACAGCTTCTGGAGGGCTTCGCGGTCGCGCAGGAGCTCCAGGTACGTCGTGCTGTCCTCCATGTCGTACTTGTCGCGGAACCGCAGCTTCTTGAGGCGCATGAGCAGCTCCTCCGTGGGTGCGGACATGTGCTCGGCCTCGGCGTCCTCCAAGTCCTGGCGAAACGGACGGTTCAGGCGCGGCCGCTCGACGCCGGCCAGACGCTTCCCGGCGAGCCCCGGGTTGGCCACCAGGTTCTTGTAGGCGATGGTCTCGCGGCCGGGCGGCGGGGTGAGGCCGGCGGCCTCCATGCGGCGCAGAGTCTCGTAGCCGGACTCCATGTTGATCCACTCGTCGCGCAGCTCGGTGCGGCTCTCGACCTCGACGTCCTTGCCGGCGACTTCGTGGATCCACTCGCAGCTCAGGTCGGCTTCGAAGGCGCTGCGCTTGCGACGGACGATGGAGCGCGGCAGCAGCTTGCGCTTGCCGTCGTCGTTGATCCAGATGAGCATGCGCACGAGGCCGTAGCGCTGGAACAGCGACGCGGTGCGGATGCTGGACATGAACTGGTACAGCACCATGGTGCTGACGCACTCGAAGAACTGGAACGGCTTGGGCGGGTACATGGCCAGGTTGACGCTGATGAGCAGCGTGTCGTTGCGCTGCGGCTCCGGGGCGGGCGCGCCGGGGACGGCCTTGGGCGCCTCGACCTGGTGGCTCAGATGGGTGCGCACCATCTCGCTGAGGTGCTCCCACACGATTCCCGACTTGGGCACCAGCTCGACGTTGGGCCGCGCCGTGAGGTCCGCGAGCAGCGACGCGTACAGGTCTGCGTCCTTCTCCATCATGATGTGCTTGCGCGGCTGCACCACCTCGTGCAGCTTGCGACTCCAGACGCCTGCGCCGGGGTTGATGTCGACGAGATCGCAGCCGTGGTGGCGCTGCAGCGAGGGCGCGAGGTAGGTCATGATGTCGTCTGCGGGCAAACGTGGTCAGCTCCCGGCGTGTACACCTTCGCCAGCCGCTTCTCCGGAGCAGGAGCACATACCGACGAGTCCTTGGTTGGTGACGTTGACGCGGTTCTTGTCCCCGGTGGGGATTACATCCACGCCGTTCTTCGTCCACCTCGGGTCAGTCTTCTTTCGTGGTTGCTTCGATCTCCCTCTGGGCTTCCACAGGCCGGTGTCGGAGAGCACCTTCGCTACCGGGTCGTAGGGATGGTGGTTAACGCTGATCGGGGTTTCGGCGGTGGAGCTCGCGGTGGAGCTGGCGGCGCGCGTGCGAGCGACCGCAGCAGCCGCTCGGAGCGGCCTCGAAAGGAGTCTTCTCGCATCGTGGGGACGGACGAACATGAAGAACAGCAAGTTCGCTTTCGCAAGTACGTGGTCTGGGTTGTGCGACGGGAAGGACTCGAGCTCGGAAATTCATGTGGTTCTGCCGCGCTCCACCGCCTGCGATCGCCCACTCACCCCCGACGTCATCGTGCAACGTGCGCTACCCTAGACATCGGGGTGGAAGTTGACTGCACCAAGTGTTTAATACGAGAGGATTGCTGGCGTTGCTGTTGTATTGTTTTTGTTGTACTCTAAGAGTAATATTGGGTTATGGTTGTTTTCTGGTTTCCGCTCTCACTTTTGTTTTGCCCCAAAACTCTTGCAATAATCCAAAATGAATAGGTTTCGCATCAGCAATCAAAACCACACATTTCCTACGCACTCATAAGTCAAGCACATCTTAAAACCACACTCAAGCAAATGGTCAACGGTCGCGTTACTGTAGCAGCTATCAAGTAACACTCAGACCCAAGGATCCTCCGACTCCCAAGAAACCAACGTGTATCATCAACGCATCCAGATGCCCAAGAAACTCCTCGAGACGCCAACATGCCAAACATATAATTTTCTGACAAAACCCCCCTGCTGCCTCATGCGCCCTCGCTACCGAATTCATTCGTCCAGTCAATCTGCTTCTTGATGTCGTCCTTGGACACGGTCGGGTGCGAATCATCCAGCGCCATCTCAAAGTCCTTGAGAGCTACGTCCGGCGCCAGCAGCTCCTCCGACTTGACGCTGTCATATGTCATCTCGATCTTGTCCGGGTCACCGGGCGAACATGGCGTCAGCATCCTGTTTCCGTCTCTCATCACCTGTTGCGCGTGTCAGTGGCATTCCAAATACTGGATCACATGTGTAGCAGGACGTACAGCTTTAAAATGGGTTGCTTGCAAGATTTTGCGCACTGGTCGCATCAACGCCGACTGCACAACGTTGGCGATATCGCTGCCAGAGAAGCCTTCCGACTTCGACGACAGTGTGTTGAAGTCAGTCGCTACCAACGTGGTATCCGTGTCGCCGATGGCAAGCTTGAACATCCTTGCTCGGCCGTTGGCATCCGGCAGACCAATGTGCACACGCCGTTGGAAGCGGCGTCGGATGGCGGCGTCTAGTTGCCAGGGAATATTGGTTGCGCCGAGAACCAAAATGCCCTTGCTGTCGTTGCCCACACCGTCCATCTGGACTAGGATCTCTGTCTTGATACGCCGCGACGCCTCAGATTCGCCCTCGCCTCGGGGTCCGCACAGGGCGTCGATTTCGTCGATGAAAATGACGGACGGTTTGTTTTCTCGCGCCATGGAGAACAGCGCCTTGACCAATCTAGAGGGGAGACGCACGTTAGCAACCGGCGTGCTGTCGAGACTGGCACACCACCCACCTTTCACTTTCGCCCATCCATTTGCTGACCAGGTCGGAACTGCTGATGCTGAAGAAGGTGCTGTTTGCCTCTGTCGCCACGGCCTTCGCCAAGTAACTCTTTCCGGTTCCCGGGGGCCCGTACAGAAGAATGCCTTTCCAGGCCTGTCGCTTGCCCTGGAACAGGTTGGGGAACTTGATGGGCAGGACAACGGCCTCCTTTAACGTCTCCTTGGCTCCCTCCAGACCCGCGATATCTTCCCATCGCACGTTTGGCCGCTCTTGCAGGATGGCACCGGACAGCGCGTTCCTCAACTTCTTGTTTTCGTCGTCCTCCCCGCCAGAAGCCTTGGCCTTGCCGCCGGAGGTGCTGCCGTTTGCAGCTACTGCACCGCCTTTGTTGCTGTTACCATTCTCGTCGTCGCCTCCTTCGTCCAGCCACTTCTTTAGCTTCTCGGTACGGTCGAGGTAAATGACCATCTTCTCTCGCATCGTCTCCTTCATCGTCTTGTTCTTCTCCCACTTGATGGCCTTGACCCAGAGCTCCATGGCGATAATGTAGGCATCAAAGGCCTTCTTGTAATCCTTCTTGTGGTCAAACTCAATTGCCTTCTGCAGCTCGGCGAGCGCGCGCTCGCGGAAGTTGATGGACATGGTGAGGGGAGCGCTGAGATAAGGCGGGGAGGGTGGTGGTGTTTAGAATGACGCAGGTGGAGGCCGAGAGCACAGCACACCAGAGGTTCGGCTTCGAGATTCTCCCCAGACACGGAAAAGGAGGTCGAGGATGAGGCAACAGACGCGAGAATTCGAAGCGGGTGGAGGCGGTTGACTTGTCGTGATGGACGAGGCAACAGTAATAGCAGCGACATTCGCTGGCCTAGGCAGACAGGATTGGCGGGGAAACATGCTTGTAGCGGGGTGCCCACGAGACCAGATAGCGGGGCATCGCAACTTTGGGTGGTATTCGTAGACTGGGGGCTTTTGATGAGACTTGCGACTTCTCACCACAGCGCCTATAACAACTAAAGCCTGAAGAAGAGGTCACGGAGTGAAATCGGAAGTCGATTCAACTACAAATAGCTTGTCGCAAAGCTTCAGAACACCATGGCCGAAGTACAGGCCCGCCTCCAGGCCCTCTCGGAGGACTTCCAGAAACTCCAGCAAGGCATGTCTCAACACCACCACCGCGAAGATGCCGCTATTAACTCAGTCATACAGAACTCCAGGCCGCAGTTGATTCGCGTCAAAAACTCGAGGGTCAGAAGCAGGAGAACCTTGGCGTTCAACAAGTGCGTGGCCGCTATCCTTGGCCTATGCCATGCCAATTGTACCCCCGCTAACTCAGACCAGGAGTTTGATCGCTTAGGAGAAGGGGAGACTATTTACAAGGTCGCAGGCCCTGTGTTGTTGAAGCAGGACAAGTTCGAGGCTGAAGGTACCGTCAAGGGCCGACTGGATTTCATCAGCGGTGAGATGTGAGTGACATCTCGACATTCACCTACTCTTCCCGCGGCAAGCTGACCACAACATCAAGCTCGAGATTGGAGGGCCAGATCAGAGAGACCCAGGAGAAGCTGGAAAGAAAGAAGACGGAGATCATGCAAGTCCAGGCGGATGCTCAAGGGGCAGCCAGCAAGGGCAAAGAAATCGCCAACTAAAAAGGGGGAGACCAGACAACAGACAACAGAGTTGACATTATATCATGAGTTGAGTGTATTCTAACGACTGATGACGATGGTTCGATCTAGATAGATGACTTGGCTACGAGAAAAGAGAAAACCGCTAGTCGTGATAAAGGACGCTCCCAAAAACCCAAACGCCGCGGCCGTGTTTGCCAGGTTCAGATTTCCAATCCGATTCCGATTCCGATTCCCGGCTCAGTTGATGGACATGATGGTGAATCCAAAGGGCAATCCCATGTTCTTGGGACGCTCGTGTCCAGCGTTGGGCGAGAACATGAAGTCTACCTTGTCGTCTGAGGCGAAGGGCTGTGGCGTGGAGGGAGACTCCTCAGCTTGCATGGCCTCCTTGATGGCGTCTGAGATGTCGCCCTTCAGCTCGCACTGCTCAAAGACGGGGCTCTCCTCGATGGAATCCTGCATCAGGGCGCGCTGATCACTCTCGGCAAAGAGCTGCGCCTCGCGGTTGAGGATGCCGTAGGTGACGGTGTGACCCGTCTCGGCGAGGCGCTGGAAGATGATGGTGGCTGCGGCAATGGCCTGGGCGAGGATGCGGGCCTTCTGGGGTGAGTCGAGGTGGGCGAAGATGTCGGACGTCTCCTGCTCCAGGAAGCCCTGGGTGTCGGTGTCGAAGACGGCCTGGAGGATGCGGTGCAGGGTCTTGCGGCAGTTGAGATCCAGCTCGGGGTCGACGTTGAGCTTGAAGGTGGCGGAGATCTTCCGCAGGGTGGTGAATAGGACCTCCAGGGGGCACTGGTCGTTGGGGATGGAGGCGTGGCCCTCGTTGATGGCGAAGATGTCAACGGCAGCGTTGACGGCGCCTGAGAATGTGAGTTTGTGCTGTGTGTTGCTGGGGATGGATGTGCTTACGCGAGGAGATCTCTGCGATATCAATGGTGTTGATCTCGTCAACGGAAACAACGGACTGATCCTTGATGGCAGACATGTCGATGTGAGTATTTATATACTTGGGTGGTTTATTTGACGATGGTGTATGGTTGTGGTGATGTGAAGCAGAGGAATGGAGGACTGGAATAGGGAAAAACCTATCCTTGAAGGAGGAACTCGGGAGATTTTATCAAGGCGGCCGACCAAGGCCCCTGGCAATTGGCATGTTCATGGCAACGGGCTTTCTGGGCGCATTGTGGTCATTGCTTGGTTTCCCGGGCGGCATCAACATGGATGGATGGGTCGATGGGCCGATTAGGGCAGTGTTCCGTGGGGAGTCGTGGGGAGCACAGACACTCCATGGTGGCGGTGATTTGATGCCCGAGCATGTACATGACGTATCCTGCCATTGCTTTTGGAGTTATACGCAGAGGTTTGCTGACATCGGGTGGAGGTGAGCGGTAAAGGGGCAGGGCGGTAAGGTAAAGGGGAAATGCAAGGTGAGCAAGCGGAGAAATGGCAGATGGTCAGATGGATACGCGGGACTGAGTACCGTTGTTAATTAACTGATCGATCGGATCCATCACGGTTGTCGACTACGAGGATGATTAGATTACCCGTCACAAGTGGTGATGTTTTGGTCTTCAGGTGCTCTTGGCAAAGCTCCCGGTACCATGGATTTTGGCCAAGGCGAAGCTGAACGGGGACGGGAATGTGAAGCCGGAGCCGGAGACTGGAGACGGAGACTGGAGAAGGGAGGTGGAGGAAACACCGCAATTGGTGGTAAATGCCAGGGCGGTGCAGGCCGCCAATTCCTCACAAAGCGGTCACCAGACAGATATCAGACACGCATCTGCACAGAGTTGTGGCCTGTCGCATCGATCCAGGCCCGGAATTGCATGATGGGCTTTGCAGAAACACGCCATCTCCAGGGAGTAGCGAGTAGAATACAGGGCGTCGCTCACTGCATCAGTGCATTCGCCGCCTGGAAAAGTGAGCCAAGCCGCGCATGGGCGTCAATGCATCCGCGACCAATGGAAGAGCGGGAAGAACGGGCTGGCTACCGTCACCGGTAATTGCATATCTACCCGCTTCGCCACAGCCCCCCATTTGGTACATATACGGCTTATATCGACGTCCATCGCTGCCCCGCCATCGCTGTTCCAGCCGCCCCATGACGTTGGAGGGGCAGGCAGGAAGGAAGCTGCCTGATGGACGCTTTGTCCCAGGAACGAGTCGAGCACGCGTCGCATCCCACTCAACCGAAGCTCGACCACCAAGGCTCCGACTCACTACATCACCACCTCGCACCGACTCTCCCTGTTCGCGACGACGATGTCAGTGATACGCTGCAACTCATAATCACCGTTGACGACCCTCGCGTACTGCTTCTCACCTCCTCCTCCCGTCCATCGACCGGCTATCCAACATGGACGCCCGCTCAACCATGCGCCCGGCTCGGCCTCAGAGCGTCAAGGAGCTCGTGGCCCAGGCAGAGAACTTTGTCTTCAACACGAACATCCCCGTCAAGCATTGGACTCGCGCTGCCGAGACTCTCTACCAGGAGGTACGTGCCTAGCTGGTCTACTTGTTCCTCGCCCTCTGCCACCCCGTTCGCAATCCAACTCCGTGCCCATGTTAATCACAACCTACCTCTAGGCCTCCTTTGCCATTGCCGATGGCGACTACGGCCGCGCATACATGATGCTTTACCGCCATTCCGTCCTGGTCCTCCAGTCCATCCCCTCGCACCCCCAGATCAAGGACCCCGAAAACAGGAAAGCCCACAGACTGTTGATGAAGCGAATCGACCGTGTCATCCAAGACCTCGAGGACCTGAAGCCCGAGATCGAGGTCGCAAATAGGGAATGGGAGCGCATGGCACCAACCAAAGACGCTGCCGCCCCATCCGGTCCTCCTTCCAGATACGCCGAGTTCGCAGCTCGAGATCCGAGTCTGAGCGGAAACGCGAAAATCCTCGACGCCTATGATAACCAAGATTTGGCTGTCGACCTGGCCCAAAAGGAATTGGTGCGGAGGGACACGGCCAGGCGAGCAACGAGGCAAGCAGGTATCCCCGACGAAGACCTGCTGTCGCGGCGAATGGGGGGCAGATGGGATCAGTGGGACAAACATGCACGAATCAGCGACGATAACGACTTGCAGAGACAGATGGAGGCAACCAGACAGGCGCTCGACTCGGCTCAGGAACGACGACGCCCCGATCAAGAATTCCGCCCTTCTACCACATCTCAAAACTACAATTACCCCTCCATTTCTCGATCCAAGCCAGTCGAGTTCGAGCGATCATCAGGGTACCCTCCGACCTCTTCCTCAACTCAGCCAATCCGACCACCCAAGGAGCCTGTCCGCCCACCACTGGACCTCGAGCACCGCCCATACATTGCGCCAAACGTGCCTCAAAAGATTCCGCTTGCCCACTACCAGCCTCTTACCCCAACACCTCCACCCACGCAGAACAACCTACCTTCACTTCCCCCTCACTCCCCCCCAAGCAAGATATTGGACCGCCTTCGCTTCCGAAGAAAGAGCGGCTCACTTTCAAGCCTGGCGCGTATCTTGAGAATGGCGACCCTGTTCGGTCGCTCTTCCTGCCCAAGAACCTACGACAGAAGTTCCTCGATATTGCAGAACCCAACACTCGTCGTGGTCTTGAAATGTGTGGGATCCTCTGCGGAACGCCCATCAATAATGCTCTATTTGTCCGTTGCCTCTTGATCCCAGATCAAATATGCACGTCCGACACATGCGAGACGGAGAATGAGACTACAATGTTTGACTATTGCATCAGTGAGGATCTCCTGGTATTGGGATGGATCCACACCCACCCGACGCAGACGTGTTTCATGAGCTCTAGGGACCTGCATACGCAGTCTGGCTATCAGGTCATGATGCCCGAGAGCGTGGCCATTGTCTGCGCCCCGAAATACAAACCTTCGTGAGTGCCAAACCCTAGTCCATGCCGTGGCTCTACTGACCTCCCTGACCAGGCACGGGATATTCCGATTGACCCACCCCCCAGGGCTCGATCACGTACTGAACTGTAATCGTACCGAAACCTTTCATCAACACTCGATTGACAACCTTTACTGCGAAGCTGAGCAGCCTCAGGGACACGTTTATGAGAGCGACAAGTTGGAGTTTTCTGTGCACGATCTCCGAACGAAATGAATCATGAGAACGTAAGCTGGACTTGGGGTAGAGCAGAGATGGATGAAGCATGGGCTTCGGGTTGCATAGCGCTGGAGTTTCCATTCTCACGGCGGCAACGTGCCGTCACCGGCTGTTTTAGTGGACTAATAAACGGCGAGATAAAGGGGATGACCTAAAAGGAGATCAGCGATTTTTGATGGGTAGCCGTCTAACACGACATTTGATGTATTGCGTGTTTGCTCCGGTACTACCCGCCCCCCGGTCCTTTATCGGGCTGCGGCACTGAGGTGCTGGTTGTCTCGTTGATGACGTCGTACTGGGTTCTGTTGATGGAGATGTGAATTCTCTGTGATTAATCGGTGATGCTTAATGGAAATGGGAAAATGATTCTTTAGGGTTGAGCGCCACAACGAAGGGAATTAGATTTGGTTTCGGCATCTAGTTAAAGCAACCCTAGGGCTTTTGTTTCGATTATCGCAGTGCATCTCGGTACAAAGAAAGGAGACAGACCGCTCCGGCTGCATTCCGTATCTGGTTATGTTGTGGTATTGACCTTTGTGTTGGCATCGACACGTAATGTGTCTGCGTAGGTGGCTTTCAGGCCTTCCGGCGATATCACGCTGCACGACAGGCTCTGTACCCAAAACGTCTCGGCAGTTAAGCTTCGGCTGAGCCTGGATAGAAGCGACGTCACACTGCCTTTGAACATTACTCTTCCGTGTCTTGCGAATCGTCTCCTTGCCCAAGCCCACTGGTTCACGTTGCCGTCCGAGTCTACGAGTCGATGCCATGCTCAACTAGGTGTCGGCAACGATGGCTGAATGAAAGCCAGAGTCGAGATCGACCCTGCAAGTGGCGAGCACAGGTGCACCAAGGAATAATGTCACGAGGCCGCCCAGGATTGTCGCCAGCTGAACGTGGATCTCCGCACGCCACAGCTTCTACATACATGCGTGTCTGCGGCTACAGAAGGGTGACCCATGGTTCGTAGAGGCCAACAGCAGCCGGGTGGACCGCAGTATCTGACATCTGTCGACGGCCTACCCGACTCGGATCCTGGGAAGACAACAAACAACCCGACTCGAACAAGACAAGGGCGTCTGCCCAGAGGGAAACAAAACCCCAGCTACGACGTCGTTCAGGACTAGCTAGCTTGGCTGGCATTCAGCTCGCGGCACGAACGCCTCATTTTTTCCTCCCTAGCCAGAACAAGGGCAGCGAAGAGGGCCGCGGGAGGAGCAGCGTCCAATTGGGACGGCGGCATTTCGGAGAACTGGATGCGGGATGCGAGATGCAGGTAAGCAATCTTTTGGCTGGCAAGCCAGTCAACGGACGGGCCAATGTCTCAGTTGAAGTGAATGCCGTGGCGGGCGGGATCGTCGGTGCTAAAATACGCGGGGTGGATCAAAAAGGGCAGATCAGTTGAGTCCGGCTTGTCGACGATGGCATTCCGGGGCGGAGGGACGGAGGGCACAATTGCCGAGCGAATCGACTGCCGGGTTGCTTGTGATGGATGGATGGGGGGATGAGATTGCACGGCGTCCGTCAGTCTGTAGTTCTTATTAGTGCACAGAGGTTCCCGCTTTAAGCCCCTGGTCTCGGCGGCTCGGTCCGTAGTGTTATTTCCTTGTTCCAATGGCGGAGGCTCGAAATGCTCTTGCAGTGGTGGTGTGGACGGTGTGAAAGAGGACGTGACAAGCTGGGTTCAAGTTCAAAAGTTCAAGGGAGGGGAATGGACGGGAAGAGCGTGGCCTGTGAGGTCATATCCTGACCCGAGGCATTGGATAATCGCGTCCCCGGCTCGCGGAGAAATGGTGTCTAAGGGAGGGAGGGATACATCATTGGGCTGTCTTAGACAACCCATGCCTTTGGGTTCGTGCTGAAAGATAGCTGATACTTATACCTACGCTACCACTGGCTGAACCATCCTGACCGCCAGTTGTCAGATTCCGTCTCTAGCAGCTGAACGAACCGAGATGTGGCGTTGGAGCCCATGCTCGCCGAGGATGGATACAGCTTCGCGAGGCCCAGCGACCCGCCTCTTGGCGCCACAACGAGAGCGAGATCAGCGGAGCCCAGGAGTCAGTCACCAATGATGCAGCATTCAACTGTCCGTCTGATTGGGCTTGTGTTATCGACCTGTCTTGAGAGTTTGAGACATGGCGAAGGGGTGGGTAGCACGAGCCAGCCTGCAGTGCGACGGACTTGAACGTCACAATTACACTACAGTCTAACTTAGCTGCTCTGTTCTGCATTCGACGATAGCGCCAAGAAGCGCTGCGGCCGGGGCTTTTGGTGGTGACGGGTGGAACCAACCCTACTATGTACTTGACACCATCGCGATGATCCTCCACCACCAGCGTCCATTGGCCAAAACCACAGTACGTTCGTACGTGATGATCTCCGAAAAGCAACAGCGCCAGCGCCACCGTCCAACCACCGCTACCTTGCACACACGCCCCAAGCGGGTCGGCGGCACGCGGGAACGGGATGCCAGTTGATCGAGAGGCTGCAGGGCTGGGTGGCTTCGCGTTAGTGGGATGCCGTGTCTCACACAGCGCTGCCGGGGGTTTCCATGAAGGGGAGGAGGAGGACATGGTGTTTCTGCATCATAAAGATGGCTTATTGCCCCGGCCTGTGGGAGGGAGGTTGTCTGCCACTCTGCCTTGTCCTTACCTGAACTCTAGGTCTCTCTATTCAGGCCTCAAGACCTGTAAGCAAGAGGAAGACTTATAAAAGAGGTCGAGACTCACAGACACGATGCCGTCAAACGGGTCGCAAGCCAAGAATGGCAACACCAACAGCTATGGGACCAGCACTGCCTCCAAGTCAACAACCAAGAAGCAACAGCAGACTTCCTCCAAGGCGTCGCTGAAGCCCAAGGCCAAGAACGACTCCGCCCTGGCGAACTTCAAGAAGCTTCGTCTGGCGTCCAAGCGGCCTCTCCCGACGCAGAGCGGCGATGGCACATATCTCACCCCGGTGAAGCGGCCGGGCCTCAGAGAGGACATCCGCCGGCTCAGGATACAAGGTGCGTCTACGCCTTCGTCTTTATGGGATACGCGTGCTAATGGAACTAGATGTTAAGACACTCCTTGAGATCGTCGGTCACAAGATCAAGGGCGAGACCATCCTCGATGACAAGACGATGCTCATGGAGAGAACCATCCAGATCGTCGCCGGGCTCTCTGACCATTCCAAGGTCCAGGAGGTTCTCACCAACAACTTCATCGACCAGCTGTGGAACTCGCTGGACCACCCGCCCATGCTCTACATGGGTGATGAGTACCGCTTCCGCCAGCCCGACGGCTCCAACAACGTAAGATGGCCTCGTAGCTACACTGGAAGCCAGCTGCTAACATGTACAGAACCCTTACCTCCCTAGACTGGGAGCTGCCCGAACTCCGTATTCTCGGTCCGTCAAGCCCAAGACTTTGCAGCTCGGCGCCCAGCCCGATCCCGAGGCCGTCTACGAGGCCGTCATGGCCAGAGGCGAGTTCAAGAAGAACCCGAACAACGTGTCGAGTGTTCTGTGGTACTGGGCGACCATTATCATTCATGGTGAGAGAGGAACTGTCGCCGTCGTCTTGCTTCAACTAATCGGATGTAGATCTCTTTTGGACCAACTCGCAAGATCCCAACCAGAACGACTCCTCGTCGTATCTGGATCTGGCTCCGTTGTATGGCTGCAACAAAGAGGCCTGCGACTCCGTGCGAACCTTCAAAGACGGCAAGCTCAAGGTCGATTCCTTCGCTGACAAGCGTCTGATTGGCAACCCGCCGGGTGTCTGCATCATCCTCATCATGTTCAACCGGTTCCACAACAACGTCGCCACCAACCTGGCGGACATCAACGAGGGCGGCAGATTCACCAAGCCCTCGGAGGATCTCCCCGAAGAGGCAGCCGCAGCGGCTTGGAAGAAGTACGACGAGGAGCTCTTCCAGACGGCGCGGCTGGTGACCTCAGGCCTCTACATCAACATCACGCTGGTCGACTACGTCCGCAACATCGTCAACCTCAACCGCGTTGATACCACCTGGACGCTCGACCCCAGACAGGAGATGGGCGTCTCCATGGGCACCAAGGAGACCGCCGAGTCCGGCACGGGCAACGTCGTCTCCGCCGAGTTCAACCTCTGCTACCGCTGGCACTCATGCATCTCTGACATGGACGACAAGTGGATCCAGGACTTCTACACCGAGCTACTCGGTGAGAACTACGGGCCCTTGACCTTCCAGAAGATGCTGTTGGCCCTCAAGAACTTCGAGGCGTCCGTGGCTAAGGACCCCGGCGAGCGTGTCTTTGGCGGCTTGAAGCGAGGCCCCGACGGCAAGTTTAACGACGACGAGCTCGTCGAGGCTCTGTCCACTGCCATCGAGCAGCCCGGCGGCGCTTTCGGAGCCCGAAACGTCCCCCGCGTGATGAAGCCGGTCGAGATGCTGGGCATCATCCGCGGCCGGAAGTGGAACCTGGCCGGTCTCAACGAGTTCCGCAAGCACTTCGGCCTCAAGGGCTACGAGACCTTCGAGGACATCAACTCGGACCCCGAGGTTGCCGAGTCGCTCCGCCACCTCTACCAGCACCCGGACAACGTCGAGCTCTACCCGGGCATCGTCGCCGAAGAGGCCAAGACGCCCATGGCACCCGGCGTCGGCATCGCGCCCACATACACCGTGTCCCGCGTCGTCCTCTCCGACGCCGTGAGCCTCGTTCGCGGTGATCGCCACTACACGACCGACTACAACCCGCGGTACCTGACCAACTGGGGCTTCAAGGAGGCCAACTACGACCTGGACGTCAACCACGGCTGCGTCTTCTACAAGCTCTTCCTGCGCGCGTTCCCCTCGCACTTCAAGGGCAACTCCGTCTACGCGCACTACCCCATGGTGACGCCCACGGAGAACCGCAAGATCCTGACGGACCTGCGCCGCGTCGACCGCTTCGACTTCGACCGGCCGGGCTTCTGCGCGCCGCGCATCGACATCACGTCGTACGGCGGCGCCAAGTACATCCTGACCAGCCCGGAAAAGTACCGCGTGTCGTGGACCGAGGGTTTCAAGCACTTGATGGGCGAGGGCGGCGGCCGGTTCATGCTGTCGGGCGACACCAAGTTCCACGGCGAGCAGCGCAAGGCCATGGAGGCGCTTCTGTACAAGGACGACTGGAAGACGGGCGTCAAGGCCTTCTACTCGATGATTGCCGAGCGGCTCCTGTCCGAGAAGTCGTACAAGCTCGGGGGCAAGCCGCACGTGGACATCGTCCGCGACGTGGGCAACGTGGCGCACACGCACTTCGTGGCGAGAATGTTCAACCTGCCGCTGAAGACCAAGGAAAACCCCAAGGGCGTCTACTCAGAGCAGGAACTGTACTCGGCGCTGGCGGTCATCTTCACGGCCGTCTTCTTCGACATTGACCCGGCCAAGTCGTTCCCGCTACGCCAGAAGGCCAAGGAGGTTGCGGCCCAGCTGGGCAAGATCATCGAGACAAATGTCAAGCTGGCGACTACTCTGGGCATCAGCGGGCTGTTCACCAAGCAGGATAAGAACGACCCCCTGGCGGCGTATGGCGTCAACATGGCCAAGGGGCTGAAGAAGGCTGGTATGAGTGCTTCTGATATTACTTGGAGTCAGATCCTGCCTACTGCAGGCGCCATGGTGCCTAACCAGGCGCAAGTTGTAAGTAACATGTGCCCTGATATGAGTGTCTCCTTACTGACAAGTTACAATAGTTTGCCCAGACTGTCGACTGGTACCTGTCCCCTGCGGCCGAGCAGTACCGTCCTGAGTTGCATCGCGTTGCTCTGCTAGAGTCCAGTGCAGAGACGGACGCTCTCCTTCTCGGGTACGCCATGGAGGGCATCCGAATGGCCGGCACCTTTGGCCTATACCGCCAGGCCACAACAGCCGACGTCATCCCCGAAGACGACGGCCGCAAGGTGAGCGTGCAAGCCGGCGACAAAGTCTTCGTGTCGTTCGTCTCGGCGGCCAAAGACCCGGCGCACTTCCCGAACCCGGACCTCGTCGACCCGCGCCGCCCGCTCGACTCGTACATCCACTACGGCCTCGGCGCGCACACGTGCCTGGGCCGCGACGTCAGCCAAACGGCCCTGACGGAGCTGTTCCGCGCGTTGTTCCGCAAGAACGGGCTGAAGCGAGCGGCCGGCCCGCAGGGTGAGTTGAAGAAGGTGCCGCGACCGGGCGGCTTCTACGTGTATATGACGGAGGAGTGGGGGAGCTTGTGGCCGTTTCCTACGTCGATGAAGGTGACGTGGGATGGAGAGTAGATTGAGAGGGTGGGTAGTGTGAGAGGTTTGTGGAGGGAGGTGTCTTTGCTGAGAATGCTTATTGATATCACTGTTAATTAATACCACTTTTGTTGCTGCATTGTATTTTCTGTGGCCTTCTACCAGAAGTACTGCATTTGTATTCTGACATCTTCACTACATGAACCGACTCATCATGTTCAATGGTGAACTTCACTACTACAGTCATATGGGATATGTGTTTGATAGACTGACCAACACCGATAACATTGGACTCAATCGAAGAACGAACCAACACATTGACAACCTAGACCAATTATACCACTAAACTATTTCAATATTCCCAGTTGAACCAAGTTAAAAAGACCCTGACTACTTATCCCTGCCATTAATCCCCACCAGCCCTTTTCATAAAGAAAATAGACACCCAGTATCAAATCCCAGATACTATAACGAGCGTGTGCAACTATGTCACAGCTAAATCACGACCCCTTAATATGCCATCCATCCAACCTCAACTCATCAATAGACCAACCACCACTGACTGGCAGCATGGATCACGTCCAAACCAGCCTTGGGCGGCTCACGACTCGGTCGCTTCCACACCACACAGTCCCTGACATCACCCTCGAGCTTCCACTCCTGGGGAGCAACGTACTTCCCGTCGAGAGCTGTCTTGTCTGCGGCGCTCACCCACTGGTCAAACGCTGGGACATTGAGCTGCAAGCCTGTCTTGAGACGGCTGTACAGCTCGCTGAACTCCCCGACCGACTTCGTCCAGCCCTGCATCTGGCGATGCGCCGCCTTCAGGAGCTCGAGATGCTTTAGAGCTTCAGTGGCGAGCTGGGTGCGGTCTAGATACGCGTTGCTGCCGTCATGGCGGTGGCTGGCTGAGCAGATCTCGCGAAGGACAGCCTCATGGATGGACATGGCGTTTGGTGCTCGTCCGGCCGAGGCGTAGAGACTGGCAAGCAAGCGGGAGACGGCCAAGGTCTCAAGATCGAGGCGGCCACGACTACGCCTCAAGTTGTAGGACAGAAGTTCGGCCGTGTCGATGGCCGCCCTGAAATTCCCATGTGCGTACTGCGCATGCACGAGCATCTTGCCAATGTTGAGCACAACGTCCGGCGACCAGCCACGGGACTTCTGCACAACCTCGCGAGACCGCCAAAGCCGCGAGAGAAGAGCCTCCAGCTCTCCAAAGTTGCCCTGCGCACCAAGGAGACGGATCAGTCCGGCCACGTCCTCGAAGCGCAGACTCATGATGTCGATCTGAGCCGCGTGGAACGCCGCCAGAACATCCGTCATGATCTCCCGCGACGCGTCCAGCATGGCCTTCCTGACGTCGTTCTGCTTGGCACCCCGCGGGTGCGGCACGTCGATGCCCGCCAGGAACTCGGCGAGCTTGTAGCCGAGCTGGATGCAGCTGCGGCGGTGGTAGAGCTTCTGCTGGCTGGCGAAGCGGAAGACGCAAACGGCGACTTGGAGCGCGGTGTGGAAGTCTCCCGCTTCCAGCAGGATCTTGACGCGGTCGTTGCCGGCCTTGCAGGCGAGGGCGGCGAAGTCGACCTTTGTGGCGCCGCGGTCCTTGTTGAGCTCCAGGAGCAGCGCCAGGTAGAAGATGCGGATGTGGTCGTCGACGGACGCCTTGAAGTAGACGCCGTACTTGTGCTTGAACATGGTGAAGAGCTTGGCGTCGAGCGTGTTCAGGAGATCGCTGCGCTTGTGCTCCTCCCAGAAACCGCGGAGTCTGGCACCGCATTCGAGAACAATCTCCAGGTTTTCCTCGTACTCGATCACGCGGGTGTACTCTTCGTACAGCAACGACTCGAAGATGATGTTGGCCATGATCTCCGAGTACGAGGTCTTGCACTCCTTTCCATGGAGGACCTGCTCGAAAGCGATCAAAAACACGAAGACAACCTTGCTGACGTGTTTGTCGAGCTTCAGCGTCATGTCGCTACTTGGCATGGCTCCTCGGAAGACGATCAGATGGCGGAGCTGGCGGAGGAGCTCGTGGCCCTCCTTGACACAGCCGACACTGACATAGATGGAAGCCAGCGTCACGGCAGCGGTGAAGAGGTTCACAGACACCGTCAGCGTGGTGATGATCTCCGTGATGGAGACCTGAAGCAGTTTGATAATGCGCTGGTGAGATTCCGTCGTGGCAACCTTCTGGTACAGGATGATGACATCCCTGAGCCCCATGAGCGTCGACTCGTGCCAGCAGCCGAACTCGATCTTGAGGTACTCGTATGTCTCGATGCAGACCTCAATGGCACGGTTGAGAGGGATCGACTTGCCGGACCGTGTGCCCTTGGTGATGATGGTGACGTACATCTTGGACAGCCGCTTCTTGACAGTATGCACCGTCGTTTCGGTAATTGTTGTCGTAGTGGTCTTGGTAGTTGTGGTCTTCTTGATGATCTCCTCGTAAATCGTTACTGACTCGTGGTGATGCTCCTCGTGCTTCTCACACATGCCTGCGAAAGCAATTAATGCCAGGATGAAGGTTGATGAATCGACACCGCAAACCACAGTTACAACTTCCTTGTACTCGACGCATATCTTGTACAAGACAGAGAACTCGACCTTGGCATGGACTTCTAGCACATACGTGTACTTCTCATACAATTCAACGATGACGTCCTCGGTAAAGTCACGCTCTCCATGGTGATGAACAACAGTCCCCCACAACACCACGCAAATCTCCTGCAGCTCAACCCACATCTTTCGAGTGTGGTAGTAGCGACAGAGGAACATGGCAGCCTTGAAGGCGTCTTGGTGACAGTGCTTGATGCCCTTGTTGAGAACGGTGACGATTTCGAGATAGTACCCGTACGCGTCGTTCCGGCCTAGCATCTCGCAATGAGCTGCGAGCAGGTACAAGGTCCGGATGGTCAGTCGGTGGGTGGGGCCAAGGTGCTTGCGGTATCTCCCCAGGATCTCAATGTAAATCTCGAGCACCTTTTCGTGCCGGTGATGCTCCTCGTAGAACCCGACGAGAGTGATAATGGCCTCCTCCAAGGCTTCGTCCTCGAGGGAGCAGGAAGATAGACAAGCCCAGTAGATACGCAGGTGAATCTTTTCAGCCATCTCAAAGGACCCTTGCTGGTGATGACAGTGGGCCAGGCGACGGGCGACGAGGATGCATTCCCTCACCCATTTTTCGCTGAGGGTGATTTCCACGTCCACAGACAGCACTGCCTTCCAGGTGATCTCGAGTGTTCTCGTGATGATGGTCTCAGCTTGCGCCCAGTTCGAACGCTTGATGTATAGCGCGATCAGGGCCATGCAAGCAGAGAAGAAGGCGTGGTCGACCTTGGTCTTCTTGCAGCGGGTGAAATGCATCTCGAAGATCTCCTTGACGACCGTCTCGGTGACCTCGGTCGTAGTTATGGTTGTCGTCTTCTCTGTCACGGTCGTCTCAGTGATTTCCTCCACGACCTCAGTAATGAGAATCGTGGTTTGCTGGCCCTCGTCATCGCCTCCTCTACCACTGTCTCTGAACCAGCCCCAGACCTTGGTCAAGATGGAAATGGTGATGCTCAGAAGGCCAAAGGACCTGCACACGGTTCCGACCTCTCTTATCCAGATGATGAGGGTCTCGACCTCGCAGATGTGGTGCTCATACTCGGCCCAGAGGCAGATGAGAATGGTAGTGGCTTCCTCGATGCGCTTCATTTCGCGCAGAAACTGTACGTACGCGAGGGCAATCTTGATCTTGGCAACGTGCACGTCCACGCTGACGCTACCATGGCAGATGATGCAGATGCGGCGCCAGAGGCTGATGTAAAGTCTCTCGGCGAGATAGAACTTCCCGCAGACGACGTATGACCGAGCCAGCCGGATCAGCATCGAGATGCAAAGCTGGTCGGTGACTTCCAGCTCTCCACTTGTTTCGAAGATGAGCTCTTCAAGTTCCCCAATGTTCTCCTCAGCCTCTTCGCCCTTGAGCACGATGTCTAGGGTTCCGAAGAAAGCACCAATCTCCCTGGCTCTAGGCGACCCTTTTCCGAATCGGATAATGATGATCTCGTAGAGCTCCCGGTAGACTACAGTAGCGCGATGTTCTTCCTTGATGTCAATGTAGAACTTGGCTAACCTCTCGTACCAGTAAATCACCTCATCGCTGGAGTTGCCGTGCCTGTGCTTGCAGATGACGATCATCAAGCGGATCATCTCCTCGCGACAGGTGATGATCTCAGTCCGCTTCGTGATCACAATCGTCTCCGTCCAGGTCAGGAACAGAGTGGTACAGGCAGCGACAATTGTGCTGGTGCTGGACAAGATGATCTGACCCAGCTTGACGGCGCGGTAGAAGTAGCCAGCGCCGCACACGGGCGACTCGGAGATGGTGACGTGAACGTGACCGAGGGTGATGAGGGACTGAAGAACAGTAACATGCTGCTTGCCAAAGCAGGCTTCTCGGACATGGAGGGCAAGTTCGTGGAGATCCAGCATGTCTTGGCCGGCGTGGTGTCGGCGCCAACACGGCCGCTCGAGCATGCCAAACATGAGGGACTCGGGGAAGATCTCACGGAAGCCCTTCGCGAGTTTGACCTCGCCCTTTGAGTCAACGAGACCGGATACTCGGAAGTGAAGAATCCAGTTCCTCATGACGTATCCGAGGAAGCGATGGGAGTTCAGGACTGCATCGACTGCCTGATCTTCTAGCTCCTCAGTTAGCAGCTCCTGGTCGACATCGAGGTTCAAGCGGGCGTATAAGAGCATCCTCAGAGTCAACTGAAGATGTGCGTCATTGGCTGACAGGAGCGACTTTCCAAGCAGCGTGTGCATGTAGGATCGAACGACGGAACTGCGGAAATGCAGACGCCCGCCTCGAATCACAACTAAGTCGCCACACTTCTGCGAGACAAACTTTGAGATGTTGAATGCAGTAGGTGCGATGGCGCGCTTGTGGAGATCTGTAGAGAGAAGCTCGGCAACTTCGTCCACGGCAAACGGCTCGGACGTGACGAGCATGAACGACAGCAGATGCTGCAACATCTCGTTCTTCTTCAGATCCAGCCGGTCCACAACCTCGCGGAGGACATTGGAGACCTCGGGAGACATGGACTGAGCAGAAGATAGGAAGCTATCATGGGATGCTTCCTGAGCCAGAAGACGTCCAACGTAGAAAGCCCAGAGGAAGCTGCCCTTAGACCTGGCTGCCAGGTCGTCGACGAGCTGCTCGCAGGTGGAGAAGGAAAATTCACCCCAGTAGCGAGACTTGGAAAGGGCCTGGCGAAGGTGCACCTTGATATCCTCGTGGACATGCTGCTTGGTGATTGAAAGGTGTCTGCACTTATCGCTCAGGTGCGAGACCGGTCGAGAGAAGGTGACCACACGAGTATGTGAAAGCTTAGCCACACAATCCCTGAGCTTCTTGTGGAACTTGAGGGCGCTTTCCGCCGAGCCGGAAGTGTCATCGCAGCCGTCGGTCATGAGAACAATAGACGAGTCGTCGCGTTCTGCTCCCCGGAGGCCGTTGTGGAGGGTTTGCCAGAGGGCGACCTCAAGCGCTTCAACATCGTGAATCTTGGAGTCTGTCTTGAATGCTCCAACGAGCTGCTCGTACAGTGCAACGTTGCCCACGCTGCGCTCGAGCAGTTGGAAGAGAATGCTCTTCACAGAAGCAAACGAGGTGGCTTCCTTTGCCGAGTCATACGCTTCCAATCATGTTAGTCTTGGTACACAGGTAAGCGTGGTAAGGTACTTACGGAAGTTGTAGGTCAACACAGTATAAGATCGGTAGTCGAGCGGACGAGCCAATCGCTCTTGAACCCACTCGGCAAGAACCGTCTTGCCTACACCGGGAGGACCAGTGACGCTGAGAACCTGGTCATTGCTATCGAAGAACTGCACCAGAGTGTCCTTGATCCAGCTGCAGGTGTCCTCAGAACGGTCGAGTTGTTCTAGCACTTCATCATAAAGCGTATTCCTGATGGACGGCCCGAACGATGGTTGAAGCTTTTCGCGCAGCCACTTAAGGCTACTTGGTGATCCCTTGCTACCGAGCTTGAAGTCCCAGACGCTATCACACAGAACATTCTTGGCCTGCCAAACGCGGTCGATCTGGTTGCCAAAGGCTGCGTCGAAGCTGATCTTGGTGCTCTCGCCCGCTTCGAGACCACTGATCCTCTGTCGATAGTGGGAAGCGATGTGGCCCACTAGCTGAACAAGGTCACAGAAGATGTGTGCAGCACTCTCCTTGATGTGTCGTGGCATGTATTCCAGGTCCTGGATCTGGCTGATGTTGGAGAGCAGCATAGCTAGCTCGTATAGGGCAGTGAAGGTTGGGACAAGAGCTTTTGCTTGGCCATGGCCGATCTGTGAAGAAAATATGTCAGTAAGGCAAAATGCAAAAGAGATCCCGAGCATACGGTGAAGAGAGGAGACATACCTCGAGCAAGACCTGACAGCTTGCCAATGCTGCGGCAGAGGACCCTGTGCATCCCGGCACGAAGGTGTTGATCTTGGTTCCAAAGAACCAGATCTGAAGCCCAAAGAACTGGGCAGTGCTAAGGACGCGATCCCAATCACTCCCTCGTCGGGGCATGTGGATCAAGCGCTCATCTGAGATGTATTGCAGGTACGACCGCAGGTTCATCTCTGAAACGAAAGACTCGTTGTAGGCAGGGAGACGACAAATGACAGTGGTGACGTCCCGGGTGACTTCTCTAACCCGGCCGAAGTCCTCGAGAGGGATAACCTTGCGGTTGACCATGGTGAGAGCGTTGGTCTTGGCTTCGTGGGAGGTATGGGAGGACTCGGATGATACCGTCGTCTTTGTCTCGCTCTCGCCGTCGGATACTTCTTTGACGTTGACGTTCACAGTCTCTAAGGGTTTGGTGTTGTTGGGTTTCAAGCCCGGCAGGGGCTCCGCATGACCCTGTCGAATAGCGTCCATGGCTGTTCGAGAGGCCGAAGCGTCGTCAGGTCCGTCCGATGTGAGGGATGAGGAATTCGAGTTTTTGCGTTTTCTTCTGACTGGGAGTTGCAAGATGTTAGTATTAGTATTGGATCTAAAGAAGAGAAGATGTACAGTGAAAACTGTTGCGCAGCCTAAGCATAATCGCCTCGGATGCTCTCAGAGTTCGAGAAGATCGCAGACGGATTGATAGAGGTTTAAATGGCCGAGTGCATGTCCGGGGTTCTCGGACGGCCGAGTAGGGGGCACGCAGGCGATGAAATAGGCATCCACTTCACGGCAAATGTACTGCAGGTGAGGCAGGGTTCTGTGGCCTGGGTTGATGTGCATCTGCCGGTGATGAGCAGAGTTCGATTGTCTCTAAACTATCTATGTCTAGAACGGGGTCTGGGAGATGATGCCGGTATGCAGACGAGGAGCTGAGCATGAGGATGGCTTCATCGGGCACCGCAGTGTCTTGATTGGGAACCAACCCAGGCAGCCACACGGACAGCCACATCAGCTCTGGGCGCGGGTGATTGGAAGGCCGTGATGGTGTGTCACAGCCCGACATGATAATACAGTGTACACGAAAGTGTAGTTTGGAACAGGACGAATCAATAGTCGGACAAGCATTCCCGATATATGGGGGAGGCGGTGCTAAGCAGGCTAGCAGCAGCTGATAGGAGTCAGCACTACCGGCGCGGAGCGACTATCACAAGCATCAACGGTAGACATGCGGCAGCCGTCCGGGGACGCGCGGGCTGGACCGGTCAACTCCCTGTCATCGGGCTTGGCAGGGCTGGTGGAAAGTGTTTTGTCTCCATTTGGGCCAATAGTGCAAGCCCCGATGCTTGGATAGACGCCTCAATGGGAGCAATATTGACCCAGAGCGTTTTCAGCTGCGGTAAAGTGAGACTCTATTCCGGAATCGTCGATGCCGCTGCACGCGTGTCACGCTAGCGGGACGAGGCGCCGACCTTGCATTCGTACCCCAGAGTACTTTGCGGGCAACCAGGGTTTACGACAGATCTGATTCTCATCGATAACTAAGCAGTTCTGACGGAGACACACTCTCAATCCAGAAGTGATTTTCTTCTCTTCAAGTACTTCGTACCAAGCGAATTGTAACCAGGAATAAAGGAACACATAGGTTAGAAACTAATGTATATATGGTGAAATATCTATTCTCATTAATGATGCGCTGCCCAAGCTGATCAGGGAATCAGCCCACCTGCTAGCCCGGGTGAGCATCTCCATTGATCGGGTAATATGTGGCATTGTTGCACGATGCACAGCATGCCTTACCGATACCAGCCAAATTCACGGGCACCTCACTCTTGTATCATCGATACTCTCATCTGGTCTACAGGAATTACATAGTTGGACAAAAGGGAGTCGAAATCTTGCCTTGGTTTTCAACCAGCCACCCCTCAGTTGGCAAGCCGTTGGGAAGGCCGCGGCCAAATACATCGGAAACTAGCCCTAGAACGAGGCCTCCTTCATTTTCCGCTGGCAAAAGCCAAACACAAGCCTAGCTCAGCTCGGGCGCCGTTCTTATCACAGGGAGCATAGTTTATACCATTATTAATGAGAAGAGTGATGTACCCAAAGTAGGAACTTGAGAAGGTGAAATTATAGCCGAGAAATGCACAGCTTCAAATTTAGAAAACCACTTGAAGAATTGAACAGCCTGGGACCAGGCATCCAATCACTACGTCCTTCACGTACATTTGTGCAGCAGCTTACCAGCCTATCATAAACCTCGTATAAACGCCTCCATTTCTTTTCCTCAGCTGCCCCTCTCTTACGTTGCACATCACCACTTCCTCAATTGCCTCATCAACAAACTGACCATAGCCTCACTTGGCCATACACTTTTCACTTTACCCATAGTCCACACTATCCCCCGGTCTCAGGTTCGAGCTATTTGACTCTCACATTTCTTCGATGGAACTAGCCGCGCTTCTGTCTGCGTCGTCCGCGGCTGTCCGCGTTGCCGCATCCTGCTTCACGCTCTGGGAATACATCTCGACGGCCCGACAAGCCCCCAAGGACCTTGAATACTTCCTTGGCCATGTGTACTTGGAGACCTTCAGGTTTTTTGCTTGGTGCGATCTCATGGGGCTCTGGGATAAGGCACTGGAGGCGAAAGAAACCCGAATCCAACCATCCCCTCGCGTCGAAGATTTCGTGCAGTCTAAGGATACCCTGGAAGCCACCTTCGCGAAGAGCATAGACTACAATATGCAAGCCGTGCTCGACAATCTGCAGTCGGCCAAGGACCTTCTGGAAGAATACGAAATGTGCAGCAAGCCTCGAAAGCGGAATCGTCTACAGAAGAAGAACCCTATCATGGAGGTAGTTGAAGCTTCTCAGAAGTTCAGCTCAGCTCCAGAAAAGGGCAAGAAGAGTCTATGGGACCAAACAAAGTGGGCGCTTTCAGGGCGCCAAAACAGCGAGGAGATTCTTAAGAGACTTCGCGAGAGCAACGACGGACTTTTCGATGTGATGAAAATTGTGGACCGCCAGAAGGCTTCTGAGCTATCGAGGCTGCGTGAGATTGGAGTTTCGGTCCCAGCCTTGTCCAAGGCTGTTATTGAGTCGGCAACGCGCCAAGCATTAGGCGAACCTCTGAGTCAAGAAGACTCGACTCTTTTATCACTCAGTCTGATATCTGAGCGTGAAAGAGAGACCAGACAACTTGGAGCAGTGGAAGAAGGTAAACTTGGCTGGGGACCTACTTCATCAACCGGGACAACATTACCTGCATTGGAAGGCTTGAGAGGCTTCCACCTCAACAAAGACGACTTCAATATTATGGCCAGCGATGCAACCCCGACACCAGAACGTCAGTTTGCAACGTATAAAGACCAACACGTCGCAGTTGAGTGGCGTTACTACTCGAGGCGGCTCACTGCAGACGGTCGAGACCACCTCAGGAGTCGTATTAGCCTCCTTGTTTTACAACTCAAAGAATCCTCTTCCACCACCGGCTTTCGCGTTCCTAATTGCCTTGGGTTCTTTCATTCGGAATCAGAAAGCCGCTATGGAATTGTTTTCCAGGTGCAGCGCGACCCGAAGCCTTTGACCCTGTACGAGCGCCTGGAGAGGGATTACGAGGAAGACATCCGCCGCGATCTCGAGGCACGCCTCAGCCTCGCTCGTCAACTCGTCATGAACATGTTCCGCTTCTTCTCAGTGGGCTGGCTCCACAAAAATGTCCGTTCAAGCAGCTTTCTCTTTCTCGACTCTGATCCAGACCGGCTGTCACTGCCCAATGTATACCTCTTTGGCTTCGGCTTTGCCCGCGAAGAGTACAATGAACAGACGGAGAAAGCTCCTTCAATGTTACGGTCTATGCAGGAGAACCGTGCATGGCGTCTATACTGCCACCCCGACCGTGATCCGGCGCTCGTGCAGAGCGATGAGGCCCCGCAGCAGAGCTTATCACAGATGCACCACGACGCATATGGTCTTGGTATCATTTTGCTTGAAATTGCTCTATGGGCTCCTGTCACTAGCATATGTAGCTCGAAGCAGTCTGTGGAGCAATTTCATGCAGAAGTAGTGGATACACGTATGGACGATGTGCGTTTCCATATGGGCGAGGGTTATGCTCGAGTCGTTCGCCGGTTGCTCAAGGGAGAATTTGACATGGAGCCGATGCAAGGAAGTAGTTTGGAAGGCAAGCGAATGCTGTTTTTAAACGCGTTTCGACAGATGATTGTCGAGAAGATGGAGACTGTGTTGAAATAACGCGCTTAGTGGCAATGCGCCGGAGCAGTGAAACCAATAAATGAGGTTCAATCCTGAAATCCAATCCTCTAGTCAAATACAAAAGGCACGTTTTCTAGGTCCAAAGTGGCTTTATATGCGACTGAATTGTGATATGAAATAATCGAATAGAGGTTGCCGAAAACCAGCTCAGGGCATGTAAATTTGCTCTCGTTGTCCCCTGCTCACAATAGCCGTATCTTCGTGTCTACCACAACTTTCGACTACTCCAATCAAACATAAACTAATTAACTAGGCGACAAAAAAGTTTCTTATAATGAAAGTCGTTGTGTTACTAGACGATGCCGGTCCTGCATTACTGGCTATGATGGAGTGCTTCACCACTAGTAGCTTCACCGAGTAAGTGATCTCCGTCCTCCTGCCACTCACCACTCTCTCGTTCTATCGGGGACCAAACAATGGAGTCATACTGACTTGTCGCATCATGCCAGTGCTCCATCTCAAACGGCACTGTCGTTCCCGGGCTATTGGCCGCGGATGGACTTTGAAGAGTGGATAATCTGACCCGCCGAGATCGAAAGAATCGGACAGGGTATAGGCGGAATACAGCAGCCAAGTAGACTCTGATATCATTCCCGTACACATGCTTGATTAGCGTCGTCCTTTGAGGGCCCCAGATAGCAACCGTAATGACCCCGGCGGAAATCACAGTGGTCAACATGGCCGACACAACGAACAAAAGGAACAATCCGGCATCACCGAAATATGATTCGCGCTGTATCCTTCGCCAGTTCTGAGACAGCTCTACTGAGCTGTAAATCAAGACCAGTGCGAAAAGCACAAGAAAAATAAGAATCAGCCATCCCCCGTCCGTAGCCAAGTTCATGATGTCGGTGAATGGGAGTACGAAAATGTGGTAAGAACCACGATATGCATTGGAATGCGAACCACCGAGCTCAAGAAGGAGGTCGGCGATGAGCTGATTGCTGTACTTTAGCGCCAGTCCAGATTCAGGACAACGCTCATCTGGGATGAATGAGGTCCACCGAACCACGTCTAGAGGTGTCATCGGAAGACTAAGCTCGACAGAGGATTCCAACAGATCATCTTGGCAGCTTTTGATAGAAAGTATGCCTGTGGCGTTCGGATGAAATCCCATGTCAAGAAGGCATCGGACTGCTGCCCAGTTCGACTGCATAGCAGCATAGAGCATAAAGTTTGCTCGCTCATGGCTGCCTTCATCGTCAGAACTTAATGGCCGAAGTTGGTGCCGATTTGCCTTCGCAATGAAAGCCCAGAGTTCTTGGATGGCCCTCAGCTCATCGTATGCGAAGGGCCTGGTGTTGGTTTTCGCCCGTCTCAGATGCCCTATTTGGAGGGACTCTAACGTTTGGCCGTTCATACAGCTGGATTGCAGGATGGATTCAAGGCTGGAACTCGTGTTTAGAAGCCTTGAAATGTCTGCGAAACTGACAATATCCTTTGATCTGTGAGCCAGAGCTCTCCGGATCAGATCGGTGAGTTCATGAGGCTCAAACGGGTCTTTATCGAGCAGAAGTTGAAATACGGTTTGATCACCAGCAATCTTATCTTGCAACGTTGCACCCGCTTCAAGTAATGCGTCAACGAAGTGGAATTGCCCCCAGATGACAGCCAAGAAGAGAGGGGCGAGAATTATGGGGTTGGTGAAGCCCGTTAGTTTGAGAAGGTCACCCTGCTCCTCAGGGGTGGATGGCGTCCATCGTGCTTTTCGGTGGCCGTATTCTTGGTTTAGCCATTTAAGACACGTACTCCTAGAACAGATGTGAGCAACAAGAAATACTAAGAGTAAACTCGACCTTACAGGTCAGCTTCGGGTAGCAGCACTTACAGCAAGACTGGATCCGAGGAAGTTGCTATGATTAGAGTCATGTAAAGAAGGGGATAGTTGAGGTCAACATTCCTAGATGACCCGCTCCGAATAGGTGTTTGGAGGAGATCATGAAACATATCGCGTCGACGTGGCGCGATAGTCAGTCTTGCCCAGTCCAGTGAGCTTCTTGCACGTCCAGCCAAGTGAGACATAGCGTCCCTCCTGCCCTGGTCGATAGCAAACCTAGCTATTCCCTCCTCATGTAGAGTGGCGCCGCGGCGCAAGAGGAAATCTAGACAGTTTCCAAGGGCGCTTCGGAAATTAGTGCCGAATCGAGCAATCCTCGTAAACCTCTCTGGGTAATTATAACCCAAGGCAGGGTTGGACGAGACTGGTCCAAAAACGCAAGTTTCCAGGAGCGTTCTGTTTTCAGTGCCGTGCCAGAATTGGCGGCTGTCGACCGGTGTGCCAATTGCCAATCCCATGCGCTCTTCGAGGATAGGAAGTACCTTCTCATGATGGAATCTCAGTGCAATAACCATCAAGTTCAAGAGCTCGGCGTTTCCGGCCCTTTGTTCTTCATTCTTCCGCGTCGACGAAGACTCGATTTCGAACAATGCGCGGAGAACAGTAGGGTTGTCACGATATACGGCTCGGAGGGCCGCAGTGCCAGTACCGGTATTCTGCAGGCAGGTGAAGTGGTTCGAATTTGACCATTTGGCAACGGTCTGGAGCTGAGACTGCGCACCGGCCTGAGATAGCCTCTGGGCGATATACTCGACGTCTTCAACATCAAGGTTGACAAGGAAATGCAAGGCCGTCTCGTTTTGAGCATTTTGAATACTGGCATCAGCACCCAGTTCGATCAGCTCATCAATCATATCGGTATGCCCTGCTCGGGTGGCCTGAATCAACGCTGTGTCGCCATGGTAATTCTTCTGATCGAGAAGCTTTGAAAAGACTTCTGAGTCCATAATCTCCAAGTCATGCAGAATTTGCAGGTTACCTGTCGATGCGGTGTAATGCAAAACTGTATCGCCCCTGTCATTCAGAGTCTGGAAAGGATCTTGCGTCATGTCTGCGGATAAGCCGTCATAGGCAACATATGTGTTTCCACAGTACGTCCGTCGATAGTGCTGTAGGACCTTTTCGTGCAGCGATGGGTTTAGGCTAAGTAGTTGCTCAAGGGCTGAAGTGTTGCCATGGCTTTCAACCAAGTCCTTGAGCCACTGCTCGATTGGCAAGTCGTCGGGGAGGTCGCGGCCAAATGCATCGTGGACAGGAACTAAAGCGAGGCGCGCCAAATGATGTCCTTGATTTGACGCGCGCAAAAGCCACTTGATCGATGTATCCTGCATACTGTCGTCGTTGAGACTAAGTTCAGGTTCAACGCCAAAGCCAGAGCTATAGCACACGCCCAGCTGAAATGCTGCCTCTGTAGCTCGCGGGTCGTTCTCATCTTGGGCAAGATGGTCCAAAACCCTGACGACATGCCTGTGTATGCCCCTTGGCAGTTCAGAAAGTGCTTGGTAAGGAACAGATAACTAAAAATAAATTGATAAGCATTGTTAAAAAATAGTGTGACATGGAGTGGCATACCTGACTCGACTCTAGCTTGGTGTTTAGGGTGTCGTTATCATTTCCGCCAAGAGTCCGACGAACCCTTTGGAAATAGATTAGAAGCATTCGTAACCACCGACAGAGGAGAGTTCATACCCTTTGGAAAGCCTCAAGATGACCTCATCAAGGTTTCTTTTCGACGGGTCTCGTTGGACGGTATGAGAAAGAATCTCGTACAAAGTAGGGAAATCGGTTAGGTTGGGGTCTTTAAGGGAAAATATGACATGCCGCAGATGATCAAGCATTGTGTCATCCTGCTTTCGGCGCACCAACTCAGCTGCAGGGCCATACTCGCTGTCTTGGGCGAAAATATCTCTCCCGGCCATCAAGCACGCAAACACTAAGCCATACGAGTAAACATCAGTTTGCTTCAAACGACTGGCCGCACCAGGCTGCCGCCACTCAGGCGCGGCATAAATTTCGGTTCTTCCCGGAAGACAGTGTAGGGCCTCGACTGAAGTAGTGATGGCGAGCGCATGGCTGAAGTCCGCAAGCTTCGCGTGATACTCCCCGGCAACCTCGAACATGAGAACGTTGTCCGGCTTGATATCACCGTGTATAATGCCACAGCTGTGGAGTGTAGATATTGCAGAGGCAATTTCAAGTGCTAGAATCCTTTTTGTTCTAAAAGGGAGGGACTCAGACCTAGAATGTCGAGTTATCAGTCAAAGTCTCTTGTTGCGGCAAGGGTCCATAAATAGTGGGCGAGGCCGTACCGATTCAGGAATTCGGACAGGTTGGAGTCGGCACGTTCGAGCATGATGATGGGCTTCGGGATTCGGGATTGCTTTAGTTTGTTAGCTTCGAGAAAGGACTGTAATCATATAGAGATAGAGAGGGCCATACCTCTTCCAGCACGAAGTTTATTCCAAAGACGTTGACAATATTCTTACTTTCCCTCACTGTAGGATGGCTCAGAACTTGCAGCTCTGTGATGAAGCCTTTGGCCTCTGCCGTATCCCGCGCCTTGCCGCGACGATCCCATATTCCATCGGAGTAATGTTTCGCTGCACATCCAACGACCAGAGTGTTCAGCTGAGCTGAATGCAAGGCACTCGGCTGCATAATTTCAGCATCCACTCTGGTGACTTGGCCGTGAGCGCCCTCGCCGTAGACGGTCTGGTCCTTGGATGGGTCCATCAACTGCATCTTATGAATGCCATGCTGAGAATAGAGGGCAGTGGCACATGTTAATACTGCAACAAAGTCGTCGAATTGGTGATCCTGGGGCAGTGATTGCCGCTGTGGAGTTTCAGGGGACTGGGATGAGCCTCTCCAACGACGGCCACGGAGGGGTACTGTTGGCATTGCAATCGAGAGATCGAGGTATCAACGAACGGTTTTGGGATCTAGAAGGTGGTGTAACCGAGGGAGATGGTGAAAGAAGATCCTCGAAGACCCAGCATTTATTAATTAAGATCAAGTTGTATTCCGAGGAATTATGCGCCCGTCTGGTCGTAAATTCGGCCGCGTAGCCGCCCAGTGCCGCTTGCTCGGGTCCTATTTTTGGGGGGTAGCCTGCCCACTGGCTGTGGGCTGTGCTAGCACATTCGCGCCTGTACCCAACGGCATGTCTCAAAGCCCCCGCCACCTGCGAGGAAGGCACCTACGTACGTAGGTACAGATAATGATAGGTTCACAATCGACAGCATCCATGAGTTCTTTCATGCTTAAAATATAAGTGAGTAGACTGACTACCTTGTTCTACGATAGGAAGTCACCTAATTGAGTCCATCTGAATGCACAGTCCATCTCATACAAGCTGCTACTCCATAAGCCTTTCTCCTTCGCATTCTTGAGAGTACTTGGCACGAATCAACCGTACACGAGAAACGAGGCTGTGTTAGCGCGGGTGATGTGGCTTGCAGGTTCGCGTATCTTGCTCGTCATTCGTACGCGTTACAAGGCCTGTCGGCTCTCGCTGGGCGGCACTTGAAACTTGGCACCTGGAGACAACAAAGGCCCCGGCTGGATCCAATGTCCTTGTATCTCCCAACTCTGCAATATCGGAAAATTTATGGCAACGGCGAGGCAGATTTTATTTAGAATTAACTTACTTTCTTCGAAGGAGTGTGCCGGAGCATTCATGGCCTGGAGCCTGGGCACTTGGCCCGACAGTTAGGTACCTCCAGCAGCGCCCAGTTGGCGCCAGCTGCCCGCCAACCGCCGGTCACATGCTCCACCAAACCGTATCTCAACCGCACGCTCTTTTAATCTTCTCATCTCCTCCCCGAGCCGGATGAACTATGAAGAAGTCCATCGCTTGCGGCGCATGTCGTTCCTCGAAACGAAAAGTGAATATCTCGCGTAGAACCAAAGACGAGGATTGGACCCACCGCTAATTGATGCGCTGCAGTGTATTCACTCCGGCGGCCCGCCGTGCACCCGCTGTCGGGATCGTGGCGATGACTGCATCTTC
Source organism: Neonectria sp. DH2 (assembly GCA_003934905.1). Taxonomy (NCBI): domain Eukaryota; kingdom Fungi; phylum Ascomycota; class Sordariomycetes; order Hypocreales; family Nectriaceae; genus Neonectria; species Neonectria sp. DH2. Next base: position 324,641 of record RQWH01000013.1, on the reverse strand, counting down.
CCTCCAAAGGGCACGTCCTTCATCTTCCGCCGTCCTAGGACAGAGCGCCATGGCCGAGACTCGGATGGTGCGTCGCTTTCCAGCGCCATGTCTCAGCTGCATCGCCCGCGCCCTGATGAATGGCTCGAGTCGCGCTCCAAGAGCCTGGCCGGCGTGGATCCGTTCCAATACCTGACCGATGAGGTCAAGAATAGCTATCTCCGCTGCTCGTACAAGTGGTCGTTTCACCATATCCCAAACCTCCTCATCGGTATCCGGGAGAAGAATCTGGATCCTCTGCTCGTCTGGGCGATGCTGGCCATCACCGTCAGGTTGGTCCATCTTCTTTTCCGACTTCACCTTGAAGATAGAATATCCCGCTGACGCCATCCAGATTTTCCCAATCCGCCCCACCAGGCTACTTGAGCCAAGTCCAGGCGAGCAACACGTTTGCCAACCATGCGAGAACCTTGGTCCTCTCACTCGTAGACCAGCCAACTGTCCATCGAGCCCAGGTACTCCTCATGCTTACGGGGCATTCCTGGGGGGCTGGAGAGGGGAGACGAGCGTGGGTGTATCTTGGGATGGCTGTGAGAATGGCTCAAGTCTTGGCTCTCTTTGAGGAGCCCGCGCTGCCCATGTCTCGTGATGACTTTATCGACGCCGAGGAGAGGAGACGCACAGCCTGGACATGTTTCCTAATGGACAGTCTGCTCAGTGGGGCAAAGGGCGCGATAGGATGCTATCCGCCGAGAAGATGCGCATACAACTCCCTTGCCATTCTGAAAGCTTTAATTTTGGAGAGCCAGTAGGCTGCGAATGGTTGGACGGCTCTAAGCCCGATAGCTCAAGATTGGCCTCGCAAGGGAACTTGGGCATCGTTGCGTACAGCATGAGAGTTGCGGATGTCTGGGGAGCCGTCGCCAAATGGGCCTGCACATCACACGATACCAACGAACCCCCATGGCAACCCCGATCAGAATTTCAATATCTCCTATCTCGGCTCGACTTGTGGAAGGATTCTTTACCCAAGAGGCTACAGTATGACCTCTTCCTCCTACGCGCCCATAGCGTGTCAAATCAGGGCCAAGCCTACTGCTATATGCACTGCATCTATTTTATGAGCGTCATCTTTCTCTACCGTTCATATTTACCGGAAGTTGAGATGCAAAAGGCCAGGGTTGGAGACCGTGAATGGGACCAATGGTCCGCATGGTCAAGTAAAGAACTGGTTCAGGTCGCCGAACGAGTCTGCGAGATGCTTCAGGAAATGCGAGCTTTTGGGCTCTATTTTCTGCGTGGTCTTGTTCCTTGGATCGGCTTTACCATATACACTGCTGTTGGAACTTTGCTCTATTTCTATCACTTTCCAAACCCTGGGGATACCCCTGGCCAAGTGGAAAAGCGCCGCGAGTGTATTGTGGAGGGATGCCTCTTCCTGAAGGACATGAGACAAGCGTGGCCAATGGCCGATACCTGGGTGCGTTCTTCATCCATTTCCACCGTTACGCTTCTGAGACTAACTCAACATGCAGCGCGAAAAGATCCAAGCAATGCAGATTTTCTACAGCAGCATCAAAGCTGAGGGCGATCAGGCCGTCACCCCGGGTGAAAGAAGGGAGATGCGCAACGCTATTATCGATTATGGCGCCCTGCAGCCCGACCCTGTCCTGCAGCCCGACATTGAAAGTAGCGAAGAATCTGTAAGAACTGATTTGAAATACCCAGTCACCGTGGTCATTGACTAACACGTGGATAGATGGCGGATGTGGAGAGTGCCCCTAGATCGGATGAAGTGGAATTCAATGCACAGGCTATGAACTTTGTTGCCCCTGCAGATATCGATCTTTTTGACACGAATCTCGAGTTTGGAAGCACAATGCATGCCGCCTTTGCTGATACGACACAGGGGTTCTGGGAGAGCTTTCCCGGGAGCATGGATATTCAACAGGATCCATCCAACGAATGACGGGAACGGCGATGCTCACTGCTGGAACAGTGAAATACCTGATGTTTCAATCTATCCCGATTTTACGAGTCATCAAAACACACTCAGCTCTATTCTTGGCGCAACGAATCTCGGTGGGATGACTGCATACAATCATGTCGCAATATCGCACCCCGCAAAAAGTCCCCGTACACCCCCGCATGTTACGCTTGTTGATTTTAGCCTAAACTGGCATGCAGGCGACTGCACTCTTCTCAAGGGACGACATATAAAGCCACTGAATAGGCCTGTTCCAGTCATCTTCATAACTCCAAACATTCAAAGCTTTTCTCGCAACTGTAAAATACCATGGCTCTCACACGGAATCCGATTCTCCCTGGCTTCAACCCGGATCCCTCAATCCTTAGGGTTAACGATGACTACTATATCGCCACTTCTACTTTCGAGTGGTACCCGGGCGTGCAGATTCACCACTCAAAGGACTTGGCGAACTGGGACTTAGTTGTGCGCCCACTGAATCGGAAGAGCCAGCTTGATATGCGCGGCGATCCCGACAGCTGCGGGGTTTGGGCTCCATGCCTCACATACGACGCTGGCAGGTTCTGGCTCGTCTATACAGATGTAAAACGAAAAGACGGTTCGTTCAAGGACGCGCACAACTACATCGTTCACGCACCCGCGATTCAAGGGCCTTGGTCTGATCCCATCTATGCCAACTCCTCTGGCTTCGATCCATCACTGTTCCATGACGACGACGGCCGCAAGTGGTTCGTCAACATGCTCTGGGACCACCGCCGCCGTCCGTTGCTCTTTGCCGGCATCATATTGCAGGAGTTTGATCCAGTTGCCGAGAAGCTCGTTGGTCCTAAGAAGAACATCTACCAAGGAACAGACCTAAAGCTTGTCGAAGGGCCACATCTTTACAAACGAAATGGATGGTATTACCTCCTGACCGCCGAGGGAGGCACAGCCTACGAGCATGCGTGCACCCTAGCCCGATCTCGCAGCATTTGGGGACCCTTTGAAACCCATCCTCAGAAACACATCTTGACGTCCAAGGACGCTCCATTTGCAGCCTTGCAGAGGTCAGGCCATGGAGATCTTGTTGAAAGCTCAGATGGCAAGACTTATCTTGTTCATCTCACCGGACGACCTACAGGCCAGGGCCGCCGATGTGTCCTCGGGCGAGAAACAGCAATCCAAGAAGCATACTGGGGCGAAGATGACTGGCTATATATCAAGAACGGCCCGGTTCCCAGCCTCTTCGTCAGCTTGCCAGGTACCAGAGACGATGCTTCGTACTGGGCGGAACAGAAGTACTCTTTTGCAGACGGGTTGCACAAGGATTTCCAGTGGCTTCGAACGCCCGAGCCCGATCGGATATTTTCATGTGAAGGAGGGAAGCTCTCTTTGATTGGGCGAGAATCCATCGGTTCTTGGTTCGAGCAAGCGCTGGTGGCACGTCGCCAGGTTCACTTTTCGTACGACGCCGAGACGGTCGTTGACTTTTCGCCTTCAGATGAGCGCCAGTTTGCCGGGCTGACGGCCTACTACTGCCGCTACAACTTCTACTACCTGACCGTGACTGCGCACTCCGACGGCCAGCGGGAGTTGCTCATCATGAGCTCTGAAGCGTCCTGGCCAGACGGCAATCTGGAAGCCCCGGGTGAAGCGATCCAGATACCAAACGAGGGCAAGGTCAAATTGGCTCTGGTCGTTCGGGGGCCGCGCCTTCAATTTTCATATGGCCTCGATGGGGCGAGATGACAGAGATTGGGTCGGTGTTTGACGCCTCGATACTCTCTGACGAGTGTGGTGGGCATCAGGCGCACGGGAGCTTCACGGGTGCGTTTGTGGGCATGGCGTGTTCTGACTTGAATGGCACGGCGCAAAAAGCTACATTCGACTACTTCCTTTATCGACCAACCCATGATGTATCGGATCGATATGAACCGTGAGGGGAGTGGGTGCAGGGATCAAACCGGCGATTGAGAGTTCAGAATGCATCATTCACTGGTCATTATTACGTTTAACTTGATTCAATATTTATTATTCATTGGTATCTCTTACAAATTGCTTAGACAGCATCGCTAAATAAAGTTCAACTCTAGAGACCGAAAGCCTCCTTCGCTCGTGTCAGGTACGCCGTCCTCTCATCGGTGAGTGATGTTCCAATGCACCCCATGTAGGCCACAAAGCCAGTGTCAATGTCCTCGTTTAGCGCGTTGCGGACACTGTCGTCACACTGCGTCATCAAGAACCAAGGCCCGGAGCCGAAATTGTACTCGTCAGGGGTCACGAGGGCGAGCAGGTTGTTGAGCTCGTCGTCGGACATGCCGTCGGTAGAGTCAATATCGGCAACCTTGTCCTTGACGCCGTCCAGCTCCTTCGCGTACATGAGGTTATACGGGGCCATCTGCATGTTGGCGGTGCCCTGGCCGGGGCGTCCGGGCGAGATGTTGTGCTTGTATGCGAAGTCGTCGGACTCGAAGGCCATGAGGGCGATGATGGCGGCGATATGCTTGACGCTGTAGACCTTGTACTTGGCCATGGCCTCGGCGATCAAGGGCCCGGCTTGGGCGGCGGTGCGGCATTCTGTGTTGTCGGCGGCGCAGCTCTCGGAGCCGGGGGCAATCTCGGCGACGATGGTGGTGGCGTTGAGGGAGCAGGTTGCGACGGTTGCAAAGGCGAGGAGGAGGGGAGTGATGGTGGAGAACTTCATGTTGGCGGAGTCGATGCAGTGGCTTGGAGATGAGGAATATGATACAGACAAAAAGACGTCTGTTGTATATCAAGCTGATGGGATGCACTTGCTGCAAGTTCTTTGAACGACCGTGGATGTTTTGGCTGAGTGAATGTGCAAGCGTCCCGCATACAGTTGGTGACACAAATTACAAAGAGCTCGTGGAAAGAAGCATGCGAGCCAGTCGCAAGGGGTATATAGGTAAGGAAGGTAGTGAGAGAATGAATGAACGGACAAGCAAGAGTGAAAGAAAGACTGAATGGCGGATGGAAGGGAGCGACAGAGGGACAGAGGGACCGAGGGGGGACATGAACACTTCTTAACCCTGTTTCCCCTAGACTATGCTCTGTTCTCGCCCCTGGACTAGACGAGAAGCTAGGCTACGTACGCACTTGAGCCTCATCTGCTCGAACTATAGTGTATTGCGCCTCCAATGGAAACGCATACCCCGTTCGTGTCCTGGGAAACACGGCATCTGGCATCTGGGGCTCCACGACGCAGCGTCGTAGCCGGCCAATCACCGTCCGACCAGTGCCAAGAGGCAACCCAATGGTGAAACCAGTTTCTCCGGTCCATGCCCAATAGCGCTAGGCCCGTCTCACTGAGCTACACGCGCGTCGCTCCTGAGTGGCCGGCGGGGGTTTCGTTTCAGCTTGTTGCTTGTGCTGGTGCGTTTTTGCCACCTGACGTTCGGCAAGAAACATCCGGGAAGGGTGTTTTGTCGCCAGTCTTCATAGACGCATTCTGCACGGCTCGTGTGTTTGTGCTTCCGTGTGCCTCGGTTTGGGCGGTAAAGCGGGTATCCGGCTTGGTTGATCGCTTAGGTCACCTGACTAAGTCACCGCCTGGCATGATGTGTCAGCATAATCTTCGAGCACAACCTTACAGGTAGGGTAGCCAAGTTAATTTATGTTAAAAGGATTATCTATAATATACATACAACAACTCGGCTAGACCAACCAGCGTGCAGCTTTTGGCGAATACGTTTGACTGTCGTAAACACTTCCGTACCGGGCCCCACAGGAGCCCAGCCAAGGCAAAGATATATGCAGTGATGTTGATTAGCCGCTGATGTTGCAAATGAGCAGCAAAATAGGGATCGCTGCCGAGTTTAATGTTTCTCCATGTCAATCTGAGAAGTGTGAGGACTTGTATCGCCACCTAGATTTGTATGAGGTCTAATGTACCTTTCAATTGCCATTTTCTAATTGGATTAAATCCTTGCTCGTGACCTAAGTATTGCCTTACGATAGTCAAAGAGATAGAAGACAGTGGACCGCTGTAATGGCCACTTCCTCCAAGTCGAATATCATCGAAACACAACTCCTTAGGCAGCTGAAAGTGCAAAAAGCAGCTTCAGATTGCCATGAATGAGACCCCACCTAGACTCGATCATATCAAGAAATAAAAGGAGGCGAAGATATCGCAGCTTAGAACACAGTAATATACTGCCTATAAGAAATTTGTATTTGGGCTTCATTAGAGCAATACACGAGGAGTGTGCATGGGATATTGAGTGATGGCGTGTACACACTAATAGAAGAATGTTCTTTCCGGCAGTTAGGAATACCTGCAAGGAGTAACGGCGTCGACTGATAACTACTCCTCCACCATGGCCTTCAATGCATCCACAACAGTCCGCTTCGGCGGCGCTAATTCCAAAACTTCCCTGCTCGTTGGCGTCTTAGCAAGCGAACATCTCTCCTCCCAAAGCGGCTCAAACCCAGCCATAATCGAGGGCAGAACCTTCTCTGGGTACACACCCGCCGTCACGAGGTCGTCGAGCCAACCCGTAGCCTTGAATGCCACATTTTCAACCTTCAGGCCCGCAACCTGCTCGACCACCTCGACGATGCGCTTTCCAGTGACATCTTCGGGGCCGCTGAGGACGTACCTGGCCTGGTTGTGCGGCGTCGGGTCCTCGAGAGCGAGAAGATGCGCCCCCACGGTGCCGACGTCCTCGGGATCGATCATGGCCACGGCCGCGTCGGCCGCAGGAGTGATGGCCAGCACCTCCTGCTTCCCGGTCTTCCGGTACGCCTTAATCCAATCCGCCGCGGAGGCGAGATAGCTCGCCGTAAAGAAGTTGGGCTGCAGCGACGTCCACTGGAGATCCTTGAACTCCGGCTGGCTCAGCAGGTTCTCGATCGCCCAGTGCGCGCGGCCGTAGAAGACGGGGTTCGTGGGCCCGATGTACTCGACGTTTGTCGAGACGCGGACGACGTACTTGACGCCGGCGTGCAACAGGGCGATGTGCAGGGCAGATTCTTCGACGAACTGCTGCGGCAGGTTATGAGGCGCGATGTAGACGCGGGTTACCTCCTGGCTGCGGAGCCATGCGGCGTCGATGGTGGTCCAGTCCTTCTCCAGCATCTCGACATGCGGGAGCTTGGCGAGCTTCTGGGAGGCGGCGCTGGAGAGAGAGCGAGTCAGGCCGAGAATGCGGTAGTTTATGCCACTGGTGCTGGACTCGAGGAGCTTGGGAAGATGGCGGACGACGCTTTGGCCAGTATTGCCTGTCGAGCCGATGACGAGGATTGTAGGAGACATGGTGAGGAGGCGAGTTGGATTGTCCTAGTATCAAGAAATGAACAACGGTGATGGAGGTGTGAGTTTAAGTTGATGACTTGTTGAGCTACACGCCAAAGTGCTTTACTGCGAGGTTATATAGTACTCTATGGTATAGTCATACTCAAACCACAACAGCCATTTCTAGCAAGAAGGCAGGGAAGAATGCACTGGGATTAGAAATCATTTTAGTTTACGTTATTATTCAGCAGGAGCTGCGACCGCTTGTACTTGTGGAGTCGGGGCCTACTTTATAGTAGATCCGACATACGGCCGACAGCTGGAAGCAGTTAGTCTTCCCATTTTTAAACTTCGATCATTCCTCGATAAATGCACCATTGCCCACTTCCAGTTCTCCCTTTGGATTGAACGCGTTGGCCTTTGTGAGAGGTGACGGTAATGGCCTTTGTGAGAGGTGACGGCTCGCCCCTTGCAGTAATATATGCAAATCTACTACATTTAGGGGAGTATATCCAGTTTTTGCATGCACCACACGCATAATGTATATACTAATAGCTATATGTTACACGATAAATATATCCCATTATGGCCTCCAGGGTAAACTCCGTTCTTTCTACAGTTTAAGACCCGAACATTCACAACCGGGCGTTGAGCCCGTGATCATGTTATAATTGTTCCCGTAATTATAGGGGTGGCGGTTAATCATGTCTAAGCCTTCTGAAAAGCCTCCTTCCTCACGAACAGGCTGTTGTGAATGGTGCTCATCACGGAGTGACGTTTCCTACTCAGAGACACCCGATCAACAGCCAACGTCGTTGGCAGTGATAAAGGAACAAAGGACAAAGAGAAAGATGGCACTTCAACGCTGCCTGTTATCTCAGATTATCACTATAAAGTCACAAGATTCCACTCGTGAGTTTCAACTTTCATCAACATCAACAAACACAGTCCACCAACCAACCCACTCAACATCCCAAACATTTGCACCGCCCCAGCAAAGATGGCTGACGAGAACAAGAACAACAAAGAAGGCGAGCAGGGCATCGCCGCCGGAAATGCCCCGAATCTCCCGCCGTTGGATACGACGGTTGGAAACGTCGCCATGGATGGCAAGGAGCTGGCAGATGTTGTGATCGGGGTCAAAGATATCCTGGCCACCCTCAGCACAAGCACCATCGAGGTCACCCGCTCCTGGCAGGAAGTCAAGAAAGTCCAGTCTGTCTCCCTTTGGGCCGCAACCGCCAAGGGAGAAACTGTGACACTCACGCCTCCTAACCTCTCGCTCAAGAATTTCCTGCAACGGCTTTACGCACAGGAGGGGACCGAGGGCTGCGCAGGTTGGAGCTGCAACGGAGTGGTCGTGTTATTTTGGTGGAGAAGCCCGAGCCAGCCTAGTCTTGGGGGATGGACTGCACCTGCCGATGAAGATGGTCCCCAAGAATCAACACAGTTGATTTATGATTTAGCACTGCGGTGATGGCGCACACATATGTGACACCATCAGACAAAAAGCCCAACCTAGAGGCCCAGTTGGGAGAATGAAGTGGCACGGAGGACTCTAGGATATAAATCAAGAAAGATTTCTCCCTTGCGTGCCTGTGCCCCATGTCTGAACTGAGGATGCAACCATCGACTGCTTCTGAAGGTGAATTCAATTAGAAATATTTGAAGATCCTTCTAAGAGTTCGCGGAAACTACACTGACAGGGAACTTTTTAGCTGACATGCCTCTTATTGTCTTTCACAATTGGGGCGGTGTTTTCTGTCGTCGATGTTCCCTTAAAGCTCTACAATTTCCCTACTTATAATTCGTGTTGGCATAACAAATGCGCCTTACTGCAGTCTAAGACTTCTTGATGAAGCCTCGTGTGGCTGAGGGACGGGAAATGGAGAGTAGGCAGAGGTCAGAACAGCCACACGTAGCCATATGTAGGTTGGCTTATTCTTACATCAGAGCGTTGTGATGTGACTGAGTTGAACGCCTAACACAAATAAAAGCAATGCTTGGCAGAAGGCTTAGACATTTATGTCTGGTTTCTTGACATGGGCGGCATGATTGGTACGATAAAGCCCACACATCGACTGGCAATCGAAGCGCTGCAACGCAAATGCAGGCTGCGCCCCCGCCGCTGAGAACATTGCCGCAGCCTGATTCACGAACAGGCTGTCTATATTTAGACGACAATCAGACTACGCGTTACAAGATCGAAGTTTCTTATCCTTAGGAAGCAAGAAGGATATCAAGGAAACTAGGGAAAATGAGAGCGGGATAATTGCGGCCTGTCATAGGTTGAGCGTGTACCTGTGAAGATCAACTGTTAGGACAGTAGTCTACGATAGCAACAGGGAGAATAGTGCCAAAAGCACAACGGGTAGCAGAGCTCGCAGCATAAATAAAACTTGGCTTCCCAGATGGCCGCTCATTTCCTCCTCCAGGGTGTTGACCACAAAGATTACCCGGCGTAATTGCAACTGCACCTTAACCGACCGTCTCTTCCCAGAAGACCAAGGTCCGACGTCGTCTGCGGCCGGGACTTTGAGGCCGCCAACTGCAGCATCGACTGGCGGTCAGAGAAAGCCTGATTACGAGGTGGCTTACCACCCCCAAAGTCTGCCTCACAAGCCTTCATTTCTTGGCAGCTTAGGCAGAAATGCATTTTCAACTCCCGATTGAGTACGTGCATGTGTGGCGCTTCGGACACCGCACGAAAACAAGGCGGGCAGCGAGCTCTTGTGACACGTACAAAAAGTCCAAGCCGAACAAAAGACCCCCCACACGCGCATGACTGGGGTACAAAAGTCCGGCTGCGTTGCTGGTGCTATCATACTACTCTACAAGCACTTTAATGCAATTATTATTGATTCCCTCACCTCCCCCGCCCATGGTCAGCTCCCATTTCGGTCCAGCACCTACCATCCTTGAATTTGGGTTGATTCTCCAGCAGAATGCCCGTGGACTGGTCTGAATACGAAGAGGAGGTTCTCAAGCTGTATGTGGAAGAGGGCAATACTGCCAAGACAGCGGTTGAATGCCTCAACAGACAGCATGGCACCGAAATCACGTAAGTTCAATCACTCCATCTATCAGATGCCGAAATCTTATAAGACGACAGTGTTCGGCAGTTTAAGGATAAGTTTGGAGGTCTGAAGAACTTACGCGCTCACGAGTGGCAAGAGGTGGGTAGGGAGATACGCAAACGAAAAGACCAGGAAGGCAAGGCCTCTGATGTGTACATCGTTGGCCAGCGACAAGAGCCAGGGCGCGTCAAAAGGGCTCTTCAACACAGCAGGACCAAAAGGAATTTGTCTATGACTGGTATAGGTGTGAAATTACCTCGGGCCTTCCCATCCTCTGGCTCATACTAAGGCATTCGCAGACTGGAGCGAGGAAGCATGCAAACGTCGACGGGTTGAAATACGTACTCCAGAACAACAAAACTCCGCTCACCTAGAAGGCACGGCTGCCCTACAAAATCCTCACGGCCCTACAAGCCTGGAGTGCGAGCCCCCTATTGAGGGAGGAGACGAGAGGTTGGTAACTGGCCCCGGAATGGACATTGACGACAGCGGGCTTGGCTTTCGCACGCCGAGTCTAGACCTTCACTTCAACATAGACCTTTCGTCCGGGTTAAACCCTCTTGGGCCTACCGAAACAAACAGCGCATTCGACCCATTGTCGCCTTTCTTTGCTGCTCATGACACGATATGCGAACCTTCCTTGGATGAGCAGGTTGCTTTGCATACAAGAGCCGCTGTTTCTCATTTCGCGACTCAAAACACGTTGCAAGTCTCTTCGTCAACACTGAGTATGACTCATCGGCCAGGAGAGCCATTCACATCGCTGTGGAATTTGTCAGGTATTAAGCACCTTGTCTGAAAGACATATTTTCGTCATGTTCTAATGAGATGGCCCAGGAACTAACGTACGTTTTCCTGAACTTTTCAAGCTTGATACTTTCAATCTTGAGACTGGGTTTCCTGAAATTGACTGGGACCAACTCCACGCAAGAGTGCCTATGGGGGAAGCTGGATGGCTTGAGTCTCAACTGTTAAGTATGGACCCAAATCTAATGCCCCGGAAAACCATCGCAGGCTTACTCGAGAATGTTCTCGAAAATACCTTGAGAAAAATGGAAATTCGCTTCGATGAATACAACCAGGAGTCGCTCAATCAGATGTTCTCGGTTGTTACACACCTCGTCTCAAACAACTTCCTGCGAAGAGAGCCACTCCTCAACTTCATTCGATGGGTAATTGGCAACGGCTCTGTTGGAGAACTCTACGAATTTTTACAGACGAGGTTGCTTAATAAGAGTGAATTGATCCGAGAAGTTCTCAACGCAATCATAGCAACAGCCGACAAATGGTATCTTCACCCTTCTTCTTCAACCTATGGACATTCCTTCCACATGAAATATCCGCTTGAAACCGTCAGTCTCATTCGGGCAGCAGACTGCCAAACACTGTCAGGCGATCTAGGTGGAAGGCTGCTCTTTCATACTGCACAATCTAACAATTTGGACGCAACCAGGCTTCTGGTTGATCGCGGTGCTGCAGTTGGCCATCTCCGAGAATACCATCTTAGCAGTATCTGTTTCATCCCATTGTGTGGCGCTGTTGGTGGCGGCTCTATTGATATACTCAAATATCTTCTTGACAAAGGCGCAGATGTCAACGAGTGTTTTCCTGAAAGTACAGGCCGGAAGTCCGCACTGGCTGAAGCTGTCAAACAAAACAATATTGAAATGGTTCAAATTTTGCTTGGGAGAGGTGCCATAGTCCTGAAAGACCTGACGGTAAAAGGTTTGAGCATACACAAGTATGCAAAGAGGACCTCGCTGGCCATTTACCAACTGCTCCAAGAGTCATATGAACTAGGATCAATGCCCAACACTGTAGTCAACATGCTGCTGCTTGTTGAGGCGGCAGAAATGGGAAACACTTCTTTGTCTCAGTTCCTCTTCAAACACGGCGTTGTCCGACCGGAGATCTTGGAGGCTGGACTGTGCCGTGCAGTCAAAATGGGAAACGTTGGTGCAGTGAGAACCTTATTGCATCGAGGGATAGATCCTAATGCACTTCGATATCGTCAAACTTTGCATTCTGAAGAGTCTGCCGCGGATTCAGACCAGGAAGCCGACCAGGAAGCCGATCATAATCACCCTCTCCGCCTGGCAGTCGACAATGGCAAACCAGAGGTGAACACAGGCATCGTTTATCTCCTGGTCAAGGCTGGGGTAACCTTTTCTGACGGTGCTCTTTTGAAAATCTGCCACGACTTGTCTATGCATACAAACATAGGATATGTTCTGGCCAGCATGGTTCAAGCAGGTTTCAATGCCAGCCTGATTGGTCCATCTGCTCTAGAGCACTGGGCTGAGTCTGGGAAAATAGCCGAAGTGGGCGCCTTGCTGGATGCCGGGATTGATATCAATGCATACGGAGTGTTTGGATTGAGTGCCTTGCAAGCTGCTGCCAGGGCAAGGGGCAACAGCTTCCGGTCTGGGGACCATCTTACAATGGTTCAGTATCTTCTCGAGCGGCGCGCGAATGTCAACCTACCGGCGAACGATGATGGATGCTGGGGCCAAGTGAAGAGAAGACGGGGGTTTACCGCACTTCAGGCTGCAGCTATGAGTGGAGATGGGGAGGTGGTGGATTGCCTCCTTGAGGCCGGTGCCGACGTTGGAGCACCTCCGGCCAAAGGGGTGGGCTTTAACGTGCTGGAAGCCGCATCTTATGCCTTGGCGTTGGCAGCTCGGAACCAGACAAATCCTGCAGACGACCGCGTTGCAACCTTCAAAAGACTGCTTGCCCGTGGCGCCCCAGTCAATCGCACTGACGACACCGGTTGCTGCGTTCTCCATCACCTCATTCAGGCCTCCGAAATCGAATGCCTCAAAGGTGCGCTTGAAGCTGGGGCAGACACCAATGACTACAGAACATTACAGACATTTCCGATTGCAGAGAGTACGCCATTCCAGGTCGCGGCGATTTATCATAACATCGATGCAATGAAGCTTCTCCTCGATCACCACGCCAATATCAACGCCCCTGCCTCCAATAGCGAGCTAGGTCGCACAGCTCTGCAAGCCGCTGTAGACGACTGCAATCATTTATTCATACACCGACTCGATATTGGCACGAGACTAAACAATACGGATGAGACAATACGCTTTCTTCTACGGAACAATGCAGAAGTCAATGCCCCTGCCGGCAGTAACTATGGCCGCACCGCTCTACAAGCTGCCACCTCGAACGAGCAACCTAACGCCAAGGTTGTTGCGCTTCTTTTGCAGCATGGTGCAGATGTCAACGCCGATCCGGCGGAACGGGGCGGAGTTAGAGCTCTACAGGGAGCTGCAATCTCTGGAGACGTTCAAATCGCAAAACTTCTCCTTGCCCACGGAGCTGACATCAATGCACCAGCGGCTCGGGAGAAGGGTCGAACAGCCATTGAGGGCGCTGCCGAACATGGAAGGTTGGACATGGTTCGGCTCTTACTCGACTGTGGTGCGAGACCAGATGCGAACGATGGCTTCTCGAGAGCCATCAAGTTTGCCGAAAAAGAGAGTCATTTCCACGTTGCAAATCTCTTAAAGGAGCGCCAGCTGGTACATGAGTCTCCATTTGGCAACTTGCTTGATCAGTCAACGTGGAATCTCACGACCTTGGATGAGTTCGGATTGGCCCGGATATGATTCTTTCCGCCGAGGATGAAAGTATATACGCCTGGGGTAGAATGGGACTGTTTTAACCTGCTTTCTTGTTGCCATTTGCATTTAACCTGTCTTTGTACGGAATCTTTAGTATGTTCACAGAGTATTCCGACGCCGTATTTACCAGCGATTTTGACATCATGTCCGCCCCACGACTGTCCGATAGTGACGGATTTGGAAGTGAAAGTAAGGTACTTGTAAAGAGAATATATACTACATAGCTAAAAGAACCTATAAATAATGACTCAAATCTCGCCGAACAAAAACGTCAAGAGACTTGGGTACAAAGGCTTGAAAACTGTCTGCATCAGACCTAGACCTTGTTTGCTTGGTGCTTGACCTTCATATCCTTCTGCATCTGACTCGCCAACTTGACATCAAAGCCATTCTCAAACACCTGTCGAATGTCTTCAAGAGGAAGTCCATTGGCCTCGGGGAAGAGGAAGAGAATGAAGATGAAGCCGAAAAAGCAAATGGAAGCGTAGAAGCCGAAAGCGCCACTGGGAGTCATGCCCTTCATCATGGAAAGGAAGGTCGAAGCAATGATGATGTTGCAGCCCCAGCAGGTGACGGTGTTCATCATGGTTCCCAGAGCGCGGACCTCAAGAGGGAGGAACTCGGTTCCGACCCAGGCGATGGTGGCAACACCGCCGGCGAAGCATGCGACATAGATGATGATGGTGACCAGCACCAATATTCCGGCCCAGTTAACCGACGAAGATTCGAGGACGAGATCCTTGGAAATGGGGATGTAGTGGAAAGCAACCGCAGCAACGATCATGCTCAAGGACTAGAAAAGGACTCAGGTTAGCCTAGATATCTCGTTGGGCTTGCAGGTTAGATATTCTTACCATGCCGGCAACAGTGATCAGGAGAAGAATGCGCCGTCCCAGTTTGTCAACAAGAATAAGGTTAACGAAGCTGAAGACAAAGTTTGTTGCGCCGACGACGATGGCGACCGCAGTGGGCTTGTTGAATCCGACAAGAGCGAAAAGGGTAGCGGAGTAGTACATCAAGGTGTTGAAACCACCAAGCTGGGAGACTGTTTCTGCGGTTAGCGAACTGCTTTCAATGATACTTGGGTTTCGGGTCACGTACTAGCCATGACAGCACACGCGACAGTGAGCGCTCGGAGGTTGGAGGGAACGCAGTGGAGCTGCTTGAACTGCCACCAGAGCGACTTGCTGGCGACAAGCTGTGATTCGGCCTCAATGGAGTAAACGAGGTGATCCATCTTGGACTTCAGCTGCTCCTCGGTGGCGCTTGAGTAGACGCGGGCGATGACGACTCTGGCTTCATCGATCTTGCCGTGGGCGATGAGCTGCCGGGGCGACTCGGGGCACTGGGGGAGGAGGCAGGCGAGAATGATGGGAGGGACACCTCCGATGGCGACCATCCATCTCCAGCCGTTAGGGACATCAGTCAAGGCAGCGCCGAGAGCGTAGGAGATGAGCTGGCCGAAGGTGACGCTGAGGTTGTCAAAGGCGATCATACGGCCTCGGTATTTGGCGGGGGCGAGTTCTCCAATGTAGAGGGGCTAAATGAGGATGGTTAGAACGACTGGCTCTGGAATTTGAAGGATTGGGAGGCTTACAATGATCATAGCAGCAGATCCAACACCGAGACCGACGACAAATCGGCCGACGGCCATCTGGGCGACGGTGAAGGAAGCAGCCTGGATAACGGAGCCGATGAGGAAGAGGAGACAGCCGGTGTAGATTCCCAGCTTTCGGCCGAATTTATCAGCTGGCAGACCGGCCATGACGGCACCGATGAGGGCGCCTCCAGAAGTCAAAGACGTGACAAGTTCCTGCTCGTGGGAAGAGAGTTCGTGGCCCAGGTCATCGCCTAGGGTGACCAGGACGGCCGAGATGACACCAGTATCATAGCCTATGCGAAGTCAGTATTTATTCCATGATAGATGAGGCTGAAGGGCGGGACTCACCAAAGAGGAAGCCGCCCATTGCGACTGTGAGGGTGATGAGCCAGACGGCCTTGGAGGGCTTCGTCTCCTCGATGGAGTCGTCGAATTCAGTGACAGTGCCGTGATACTGCTCGACATGCTCGCAGCTCTCGGACGACTTTCCGAAGACGGCGTCCTCCTTGGCGGAAGCAGCCTTTTCGTGCTCGGTAGCGTGGTGAGCCATGTTGGAGGTTTGAAGAGAAACAATGAGTTCGAAGAGGAGAGATCAAGACGACTAAATGATGATTGGAAGAATGAAAAATGGCCTGAGAATCAAAGCCGGTTGCTTGCTTGCTGCGACTCTTCTGGATTCGATGGTGGCAGGTGGCCAAATATATACTCGGCATTGGGGTGACACCACGGCACGGAATCGCCAGGACTCTGACTGGGTAGTTTCACACCGAGCCTAGGGAAAGGCGAGAACTAGGCCTCTCCGAGAGGGTGTCCCCTCTTCCCCAGGCGGAGCATGCCTGAGCAGACTAGGTTTCCCAGACCCTTTTTCCCAGTTTCCACTCCAAATTCCGGGGGCGTCTTTTCTGGGGGAGCGCTAGACTGGGCTTAATTTTACGGGGGCGGAGTCAGTTCTGGGGTTGGCGTGGTTGGCAACATGCGGGGTAGCGGCCAGATGGCGCGGAGAGCGGGCGGTGAATATTACTCTGTGGGATTCAAAAGGAAGAGAGGTCCGCGTCGTGAGTTGGCACGAGCCTGGGCTTGGTCTGTGTCTGTGTCGTTGGTGACGCTGTGGGATGACTTGACTTGACTTTGGTGGCCAGACTCTAGTCTAGCAAGGGATACGACCTGGATAAACATCATCACTCACTTGCCTCAAGCCATTTCTCCGACTGTGCGACTCCGACTCTCGAGAATCGAACCAAACGACCCGCCTGTCCTACGCCATCCCTATCCCTATCTTTACCCTGCCGAGTCCTCTTCTCCAAGCTCCAACCCCAAAATGGCCGGCTCGCTTGCCCCGGCGTGGTCCAGTCCGCTCCCTTCCCTGCTGCCCGTGGCGAATCCCCTCGCCGCCGAAGATGACCGCGAAAGGTGTGTTTGCCCTCCTCCACCGTGCTATCTGTCGCTGCAAGGATCTTGACCGTTTCGCCTTTAGTTCTGATGCCCCCGCGGCGAGCTGTCCGACACCTCCACCCGTTGTCCAGTACGGATTTGGGGTCCCGTTGAACACCCACAAGGAGGCAAAGTACTTTATGCATTACATACGCAACCTGGCCTCTTGGGTAAGCCCGCCCCATCCATCGCGGTTCGAGGCCCGATAGATTCAGTAGAGCAGGAATGATAACAACGTCGTTTCTAGTTCGACACATGCGATCCGGCACGCCACTTTGGCATCGAGGTGCCAAAGCGCGCCCATCACCTGCCCTTGCTGGCGTACTGCATCCTGGCCTTCTCGGCGCGCCAACTGAGTCTAACCACGGGCCTCGATGACGAGAGCCACAGCGCATACTATAGCCATGCATTGCGGATACTCATTCCTATTTTCGACGATCCCAACGAGGCCATGAACGAAAATGTATTGGCTGGCATCGTGATATTGCGGTCCTACGAGGAAATGTTCGGTAGGTACCTTAATTGGCTGAAACTAAAGTTTCAATACTGACTTGTCCTGAGAGGGGGATGTCAACACCCATCTAACGGGCAGCTCGCGGCTTCTCAACTCCGGATCCCGCTTCATCGATCGAGGCGGTCTCGGAGAAGCTGCTAGTTGGGTTGTGCTTCGTCAAGATCTCTACGTGTGTTTGACTCGCTCACTACCCTTGCGAATAAGCTTGGACAGTTATAGAAACTCGTCGTCGTTTGTTGACACTTGTGATCATTCGCTGGCGAATCGAGCAGTCTTTATTTGCGGTCGAGTGGTGGCATATGCGATGAGACCAGTCACGAATCTTGATCCCGACCTCTGGGAGGAGCTGGACAAGGACATGAAGAACTGGCATCAATCAACTCCTTGGAGGTTTCTTGCCTACACGGCCGAGTCGGCGGCGGTCAGGAGCGACACCGACTCGGCATTTCCTACACTTTGGATGCCGCGAAGAGTGCAGGGTAGGTTCACTTGCAACTATCCCCCGTCTTCCAAACCAACATGCTTACTCCGAGTTCCTAGTACTCGGCTACCAGCACTACTATCTCGCCCGGATGATCCTCGACATGTTCCACCCTAAACTCTGGAAACCAAGCTTTGAGGCTTTCCGTAGTCGGGCTTTAACGCAGGTAAGTGAAGTGACTCCGGGCTGATGGCTGAATGCGTGTATTTACGGCGAGACTATCAGGATCGAGTGCGCGAGTCTCTGCGAATCCTGCTCGGCCTCGCAATCAGCAACGCAGGCGACGCGACGGTCGACTTCACAGCACACCACACCCTACATGCCTGTAAGTCCATATCCCCACGCGGTCGTGTTGTAGTGTAAAGCTAAGCGAGTCAGTCGGCGGGTTCCTGAGGGATACCCGCGAGCACCACGAGGTTCTCCGATTCCTCCAACGCATGACGGAGTATATGGGATGGCCCACGCAGGGCTTGGCGGACAAGCTGCGCGAGCAGTGGCAACAGGTCAAGCGCAGTCCGGGGAACGAATCCATTTCTCCGCACGGCTCCAGGGAGCGAGAGCAGGTGCTTCCGCAATCTGGGGTCTGGGGTCCGGGGCGAGCAGAATCAGACAGGGCCTAACCGGCGAGGCATTACCAACTCGGCTCGTTCGAGATTAGTGCGGCCCGCGAACAAGTTGCATCAGACAACCCCTGGGCCGTCTCCAACTGCTAGTGTGGAGGTGTGGGGGAAACGTCACGGAATTACTTGCCCCATGGGCCAACACGGAGCCCTTCGCCGAATACACACAGCATGCGGAAAGCGACCCAACCGCCACGTCCATCATCTAGAGCTGTCATTCTCCACACGCTCCTCACACGCTCCACATCCCCAGCTTTTATCCTCGCCCGGGCACATGTCCGCCTCCAACCCGCGTATATCATGACCTTGAAAGCCCATGCACACCTAGTAACATCATCTCCTCCATCATTCCACCAGAACAAGCATTGACCATTTCTCCTGTCTGAGCAATTCAATCTTTTCCCATTGTCCATTGCAACCAAGATGGCCATGAACTCCTTGCCAAGACAGGCCTACCTCGACGGCATCGGCCAGGTCCTGGGCCGCATTGGCCCTACGTCCTATCTCGACACCCTTGCCCTCACAACTGTTGGCTTGGTGTCGGGCGCCTATGTTCTGGCCGACCAGATCTGGGGCAAACCTGATCCTCACAATTACATCTTCTTTGAGAGGCCGCAAGAAATCGATGGAGCTGCGCGGGCGGCCAACGCGGTCACCCGCAACATCGCCGACAGAATGGAGGAGCTGGTGAGTTTTTCAAATACATTTATCGAAGCTCCGAGCTAATCTTCAAAATAGGGCAAACAAGCTGTTGTCTTCTGGGGCTCGCAGTCGGGAACTGGCGAAGCTTTTGCCAGTCGTCTCGTCAGGGAGCTAGGCCAGCGCTTCCGCCTGGATGCGATGGCTGCTGATCTCTCCGACTTCGATCCCGAGACCATTGCTCTGATTCCCACGACCAAAGTCGCCATTTTCATCCTCTCAACCTACGGAGAGGGCGACCCGAGTGACAACGCCGCCCAGTTCTGGGAGTGGGCGACAAAGCTTAAGGAGACGCCGCTTCAGCAGCTCCGATATGCCGCCTTTGGCCTCGGCAACAGCAACTACCAGTACTACAACCGCGTCGTGGACTTGGTGCATCAGTCTCTGACACGCGGCGGTGCCAAGTCACTTCTGCCGGTTGGAATGGCCGACGATGCGCTCGGTTCAACTGAGGAGGATTTCCTCTCTTGGAAGAACGAGCTGTATGCCTTCTGCCGTCAGGAGCTCCACCTCGAAGAGCAAGCGGCCAAGTACGAGCCGACCATCGAGGCATTCCACGATGAGTCTCTGGAGCCCATTGATCTCTTCCACGGAGAGCCAGTGGCCCACAAGTCGGTGAGCGGCGAGAGCACCATCGGCGCCGTCAAAATCCTGCGTTCGTACGAGCTCTTCAACTCTCCTACTCGAAACTGCCTCCACATGGACGTGGATCTTTCCGAACACCCTGAATGGAGCTACAAGACCGGCGATCACCTGGCCATCTGGCCCGTGAACCCAGACCAGGAGGTGGACCGCCTTCTCCGCGCTCTAGGACACTCTGAGAGCCGAGATGTGCCTCTGTGCTTCCGGTCGCTGGACTCGGCCGTTCACATCCCCGTAC
This sequence comes from Neonectria sp. DH2, assembly GCA_003934905.1. Classification (NCBI taxonomy): domain Eukaryota; kingdom Fungi; phylum Ascomycota; class Sordariomycetes; order Hypocreales; family Nectriaceae; genus Neonectria; species Neonectria sp. DH2. Next base: position 304,502 of record RQWH01000013.1, on the reverse strand, counting down.
CATCTCCGACCTCCCTCTCAGCCCTCTTCCGATACTACTTGGAGATCTGCGCCGCCGTGTCTCGAGAGACGGTCTCCAGCCTCATCGAGTTTGCGCCTTCAGAGGGCGCCAAGAAGTTCCTCACGGATCTCTACGAGTCCAAGGAAGGGTACTCTGCCTTCTTGGCCCGCGAGCACATCACCGTTGGAAAGCTGCTTGAAATGGCTGCTGGAACCGACGGAGGAGTCTGGTCCACCATCCCGCTTTCATATCTCGTCGAGACTCTGCCGCGTACTCGACCTCGTTACTACTCTATCTCGTCTTCCAGCGTTCTCTCCCCTCGAGTTGCTGCTGTAACCGCTCTTGTCTCCAACACGGAATTATCTGGCGAGAATGCTTCCGCGATTCCCGGTCTTACCACCAACTATCTCTTGTCTCTCTCTGATTCAATCAACACGGACAAATCTTCTCGACCCCACCCTCAGGGCTTCTCCTACGAGCTTCAAGGTCCCGCGCAGGCATTGGAGGGCGCCAAAATCTTCGCTCAGCTGCGAAGATCCACATTCAAGCTCCCAGCACTGGCGTCGACGCCTCTCATTATGGCTGCTGCTGGTACCGGAATTGCGCCATTCCGTGCTTTCATCGCGGAGCGACTGCGTTTGAAATCCATGGGCCGAAAGATTGGAGAGATGGTTCTCTTCTTCGGCTGTCGCCACACCGAAGAGGACTACATCTACCGGTCTGAGCTGGAGCAGATGGAGTCGGAGTCGGAGGGCAAGCTCCGCATCGTCACGGCTTTCTCACGGGTCAGTGGGCAGAAGAAGATGTATGTGCAGGACAAGATGCACGAGCTGGGCAGTGACGTGTCGCGTCTGCTTGCCGATGATGCCACCCTTTACATCTGTGGAAGGGCGAGCATGGCTAGAGAGATTGGAAAGACTGTCAGCGCCATGGTTGGAAAGGAAAAGGAGTTGTCGCAATCAGAGGCGCAGGAATGGGCTGCTTCGATGAAGCGAGGCCGAAAGTGGCAGGAGGATGTTTGGGGTTAACTGTCGATTGTTAGACTAAAAGATTAAAATTCCAGTGTCTTTGGTTAATGAACATAGACTACCACTTCATAGATGATGTTCTATTTTGTATAATCATATTCTTTTCTTATACGACTGATGACCACTAGATAGATGAAGCTTCTGGGTATTTTGATAATATTCTTTCTCTTCCCCCACGACTAAATAGATCCAGTCCTTAGGTCCTTGACTGACCAACCCCATGCCTCTAGTAAATGCCTTTGTCTAAAACCTTTTGTTAGGATATGCATAGAGTTGATAAGAAATGAGACGACTTGTTTCTGTCTTGGACTTACGCAGGTTTGGTTGATAGCCCGTACATGCTGGTTGTTTTGACCAGCACGTTCAGCAGAGCATGTTGCTGATCTGGGTTGGTAAACCGGTCCCCAACCACCGAGATCGCCATGCATGCGGTTCTGTCTTGGCATTAGTAAATGATCTAAGAGATTGGTGCTTGATCGTACATGTGCATTGGGTTGATTTCGCTGATAGAGTCCGCGATTCCGCAAATGATTTCGAGGTCGTTCTTGGTTTCGGCCTGTGATGATCGGTCTCAGTACAAAGTCGAAAAAGAAACACGAGTCGAGGACGTTGACTTACATCAATCCAACGGGAGGCTTCTTGCCCAGCTTTGCAAAGCCGCGGAACTCTAGGGTCATAGACAACAAGCAGGATCCTGGCAAGGTGAAAGTACTGTAGCCCGGCAGCCACACAGTCGTTCATCAACCAGATATCGGGGAAGACTTCCCCTGCCTGCCTACGACGAATCATAACAGGGGTGTATGAAGATGGGTTGGTCAGCATCCAGTTCGACGACGACTCCAACAAGCGATCGTATGTAGCCGTGCTCTTGTCGTTTCCGAAACAGTACTGGACGGTGGCTAATAGATCGACAAGCATCCTATTTGCTCTAGCGCGATCATCTCTGCTCTCTGTTAGATGTTCAAGCCTAGAATGGGCGATATCTATGCTCAGTGGAATCTGATTCAAGACTGCTAAGAATAACTCTTGTCGTAGTCTCGCCCATAGGACATCGTCGTGAAGCGTCTCGAGAGCTCTAGACGCCAGCGGGGAGGTTTGTAGGTTCTTCGATGTACTAAATTGGGTAACTGAGGAGTCTGACGTGGTGGCTAAATGAGATGAGAGTAATTAGAGATCTGTTCTCAAAGGTGAAGAGTGAAAGGGCGTGTCGGGAAGTAGTGTCAAGATTTCCCTTACCGTCCATATTCAAAATAAAGTGATGTAACAGAAGAGCAACATCTAGAGAATCATCATCCATGCCAGTCAAAGCAAGCTGCTCCAAATTCACATCGAGTTTCGCCGCCCGTTGAGGCTCCCCCTTGGTGGCATTGGAGTGCCACGCGGAGACGGCCAATATGAGTTCGAGGAGGGGAGGACTCAAAGTTGCCTGCGATGGTATCCGTTCGGTGAAGTACTTATTGGGGTCGTAGGAATCAAAGGCCGGCCCGATGTTTCTCACGTAGTAGCGGAAGAGGTCGGCCTTTCCGCGCTCATTCAACGGCGCGCTCGAAACATCGAGGCGTGGCGAGGCACCGAATTGAAGAATGGAATACGGGCTTAGAGTGCTGTGGCTTGCAAGTGAATAGGACTGCGGGTCGTCGTGGTCGTGGCGGAATGACGGGGGTGTGGTCATGGATAGCAGATGGGCTGAATGTTGCGATACCTCAAAGCCCAGCTTGGGGGTTTCTACCATGGAGCCTGAGAACCCCATCGACGAAGTGGACCGGCCATCAGCATCGACGTGTCTCACGGGGAGAACGTCGGTGCCCCAGTGGGAAGTCTTCTGCGCCTTTGCTGGGCCTGGAGCGGCATCGGTTGATGTCGGACTCGACGGTGCTCTGTTGGCCGAGACCTGTCGAGAGTCTCCGTCGTCATCATCATCATCGTCTTCGTAATATCTAGCGACCTCAAGGCTCTGGTCTAGGAACTTGAGCTTCTTGCCTGAAGTCTTGCACCAGACTTGGGTGCCCAAGAACTCGGGTTGTGTGGCCCTAGGTACGAGAGGTTCAACACGGCGGTATGGGAAAGCCGGCCCGTGACGTTGCGCATGACTCCGGACCGGCGCAGGGAAGCTAAAAAGAGTGGAGGCATAGAGTGGAGAGAGGCTCACCCGGTGTTAGAATTACTGTTATGACGGAAGCGAACCCTCAGACTTCGGTTGCACTGTATCCTCTTCTTGACGCACTGGGCGCAGGGCTTCTCGCCGTCGCCTGTGCGGACGAGATAACAACGACCAAGTCAGCGAATGGGGCACGAGGCGAAAGAGGCGCGTGGGGAGGTGGGGGGGATGCAACTTACACTTGAGATGTCTAAAAGGATGACGATCATGTGAGCCAGGATTCGCGATCGGTGACAATTCCCTTGTTGGGGAGGATGTGGAAGGATGCGGGCTACTTGCCTTGCACGGCAGTTCTTTGGGAGGAGGCGTTAGTTTCGACGTGTCAGATTGGGTAGGAATGCCAGAGCAGAATCAGACAGAGAGAGAGAGTGTGTGTGATGTGGATAGACAAGACAGGGTCGAGGGCAAGGGGATGGACTTGGCTACCTCGCATCCAGGCCGTCTTGGTCCAGTCGGCGGCATAACGTAGTGTGTGTCGGTAGTATCGCGCAGTACGAAAGGCGAGAGAGTATCACGTATTCCCGGTCCTCATGGGCGTACTCTCTCACGTGGGCGGCGTCGGTCGGTCGGTCGGTAGTGGTGATGGATGCGGATGCGGATGCGGATGCTGGAGGCGGGTCTCGCTGCAGCGGTCCGGGGCGGGGACTCTCGCGGTTTATATCCCTTTTCGACTCGTTGGGAAATGTCTTCGCAAGGCCCAAATCCCGATCAGGGGGCCATGACGGGCGGTGGGTCTGCGGACGCGGGGTCGTGCGGAGAGAAGGCCTAGCAGGACTAGCCGCGAGGACGCTGCGCACTGCGTTGGCTGTGGTTCGCTGCGAGATGGCTTCGAGGCGTTTGGCGATGCGTCCAAGAGTCCAAGACGCTACTGTAGATGCGGGGAAAGGCCTCAATTACCGATCTGCAGTGTCGTCTAGCGTCGCTGAATCCTTGCCCAATCTGGCATTGCCTTGGGACGGACACGCCGGCCATCGTGGGATGCGCAGTCCGTCGCGATCCATCCATATAAGACGCTGCGGCTGCGCGACTCGTAGTTTTCATCCCCCAAACAAACCATTCTCCCCAGATTCCTTAGGCTCTTAGGCTCTTAGATCCTTTGACTTTCCTCCTCTCCTTCTTGGAGCAAGACACAGTTCTTTCCCGCAGCTTGCCTGCCGTCACTCTTCTTCTTCTTGGTGTCACCCTTCTGACAGTCCTCCTCCGTCATGGAGTCCGTCTCAACCTTGGGCAATGCCCCCTACGCCGCCGCCCTCGGCCTCTTTCTCGTCGGCTACTTTGTCCTCTACCCATTTGTCATCTACATGCAAGATGTCAAAGGTAACCATTCCCATCCTCTCATCGCTCAAGGCCCAACGCTAACCCCGCATCCGTCTAGGCATGCGTCGATTCCCCAACATGTCCACCTTCTCCGGCATGTCAAACCTGCCCTTCATGATCCTCGCCCAAGGCGGAGCTCGCTCTACCCACCTCTCCAAGCTCCACCAGAAAGACCCTGTCCTCCGGACTGGCCCCAACACCCTTTCCTTTGGCAGTGTCAAGGCCATCAAGGACATCTACGGTCACGGCACCCCGTGCATCAAGGACGAGTCCTACGCCATCACCGCTGGCTCCCACTTTCACTTGGCCGATGTCATCGACAAGCCCGACCACGCCAAGAAGAGAAAGGTCCTGTCGTCCGCCTACGCCCTCAAGAACCTTGAGCGATGGGAGTACAAGGTCGCCGACAAGGTCTCCAGAATGATCGCCCAGTTTGACAAGCGATGCACCGCTCCCCTACCCAAGGGAGCCAAGTATGCCGATACCCATGATCTGACCGTCGACTTCCGCGCCTGGACAAACTTCTTCTCTCTCGATGCCATCGCCGACATTGGTCTCTCTGAGCGCCTGGGACTCCTCGACCAGGGCCACGACCGAGTCATGGCCCAGGAAAAGGACGGTTCCTTGTTTGAAACCAACCTCCGACAATGCCTCTACCCAACTGCCCGAAAGCAAGCCCATCTTCTGTGGAGCTACGAGAACTACAAGCTGCTCGACAAGGTCTCCAACATTCTGCCCTATTACAGAAGCATGACCGAGTCCAGCCGAGGCTGGGATGCAATTGTCCTCCGCCGCGCTAACATCCGCCTGGACCGATACCGAGCCGGAGAGAAGCTTGACGACTTCTTCCACGCCCTGATGGAGGACAAGAACGGAATCCCCCACAACCTCGAGTGGGGCGAGATTGTCGCCGAAATCAACATCATGATGAACGCAGGCAGCGTCACCACTGGCATCGCCCTGGCCAACGTCATGTACCAACTGCTGCAAAACCCTGATATTCTCGCCAACCTGCAAAAGGAGATTGATTCCGTCCTCGAGCCCGAAGAGGTGGTTGCCCCCTACGACAAGATCAAGCATCTGCCCTACCTCCGCGCCTGTCTCGACGAGTCTCTGCGCCTGTTCCCCCCTACGCCGCAAGGTCTTGCCCGAAAGACGCCCGAGGAAGGTCTGAATATCATGGGCCAGTATGTTCCTGGAAATACGACTGTGAGCGTCTCAGCGCTGGTTGCGCACCGGGACGAATCCGTCTACCCGAACGCCGACAAGTACATCCCCGACCGATTCCTGGGCGATAAGGGCAAGGAACTTCAATCATACTTCCTCGCCTTTTCCGCTGGTGCCAGAGGATGTATCGGCCGCAACATCTCGTACCTGGAGCAGACTGTGTGTCTTGCCTCTGTGGTCCGCAGGTACAATTTTGCCCTGGCTCAAGGATTTGAGTTGAAGAGGGAGGAGACCATGAACCACATCCTTGGAGAGATGCCTGTCAAGGTCTGGAGGAGAGACTTGGGCGTTGAGAACTGAATAATGACTACTTGGGATAAACTGGGCATAGTGAGATGTGATATTAGAAGCGATGAAGGAACAAGAAAGATGGATATAACTCCGTCTTAGTTTGGGCATATTTTGCCAATGATGAAAAGAATCACCATTATCAGGGATAAATCTCACACTCCTGGAGCAACGATGGCTACAATTTGCACGTGAATGGTGAATTGGGACTACCTTAGGGCATTCAAGCACTCCTTAAACACATTAGGTCTTGGGCACAAACGAGCAAACCCTGAGCACCTCGTGACCCCAGACCCGCTAGTCTGGAACTGCTTGACGATGCAGCATGGATATCCCTGGTAAAGCGGCTGTGCTAGGTGCTGGGTCATATGCCCATGTGCATGATGCCGGCAGGATCGGGTTGGGATGTCCAGCTGCTCGGTATCTTCCGACATGATGCGGACTAGATGCCGAGGTACTGCAAGGTCATGGGACTCAATGCACCTCAAACAAACAATTTTTATATCTAGAATGGATATAAAGAGATTTTATACTTCGGCAAGATTGCTTTCAGATCCATGGCACAACTTCAAGCTCCAACCATTGCATTCCCCTCCTAGATCTTGCCGACACCAGCACCGGCCTTGCAGATCTTAGACACGAGCTTCAGCGGCGTCAACTTGTACTTGTAGTCCGCCTTGTAGAAGTTTCCCTTCTGGGTGATGTTAATCGAAGCCGGTCCCCAGTCGTTTTCTGCACGCATATGTTAGCTATCGCCCCTCCCCTTAAAACTCTGAACTTACTGGCACCAAGGTTCGCATATCCATCCAGCTCCTCATCGCCGCAAGTGCAAGTGTTTGGCGAGTCCATGGGGATAACCAGTCCGTATGTGCTGAGTGCCTCACTCGTGTTGCCGCGGAATACGTTTCCCTCGACGAGGACCTGGTTATCTGACCGACTGTGGATTGCCTGATACAGGAAGTCTTCGTAGAGGTTGTTGTAGATGTGCTGGTGGCCGAACCGACCGGCAGGGCCGCGGGTACCCTCGTTTCTCCAGTAGTTATGATGATACGAAACATGGAAATGCCCGAAGTCTTCATCGCGGAGTGTGTCGTCGTTGCCGACAAGGGACGATTTCCAGTGGTCGTGGAAGTAGTTCCACGACACCGTCACCCAGTCCGACGCGCGGATAATATCCACTTGACCATCCTGTATGTTTTAGTCAGCTTTGCTTATTTCTAGGGCCCTCAGACAGAGTTAAATGACTCACATAGTAGTCTGGCCCTCGGGAGATGTCCGAGGTGAACTCGTTGTGATCAATCCAAACGCGAGTGCTGTTGCGGATGGTGATGCAGTCGTTGTCGAGGATGTGGCTGATCTTCAGGTTCTGCACAATGACATTATCTCCATTGAAGATGTTCAACCCAGCACCGGTGATATGGGCAGATGACCCGACGCCGATGACAGACGTGTTAGGGCCAATTGCGAGACGAGAGGGCAAGACGATCTTGCCCTTTACCTTCACGATCTTGGGCTCTGTGCCAGCAACGGCTGCAATCAGCTGGTCAGCAGTTGAGGCATGGATCGTTCGACCGCCCTGGCCGCCCGTGGTCTTGCCGATGGGGTTGTTCTTGGCGTAGCCCTCGATGCCCCAGGTCGCGAGTTTGCGGTAGTCGGAGGAGAAAGCGCTGCTCAGGCTGACAAGGCCGTACAGGACAAAAGCGAGCTTCATGGTAACGGGAAGACCACCTGTATCAAGTTCTCAAAGACTAATTATCGGCAGCAGGGCAATTTGAAGCTATAAAACTGGAGATACTGGTGTTTCTCCTTCAATTGAACGTCTTTCCTACTGGTATATATAGTCAAAAGACGTTCAATTAGAGATGTTCCGTAGGTTTAGAAAGCTCGGAGCTGTACCCGCTGATCGTACGCAAATCCTACTATATTCCTAGTTCATGCGGAGAACCCTACCGGCGATAATAAATAGCACCAATGCCATGTCTTCATGATAACTTGGATGCGTTCAGCTTCGTGGGGAAGCTCGCGGGCCAAGAAGTGGTAGGCTTTAACCGAGCACCGTGAGTGGTGGGAATTAATCTCGCCGTCGTCCGTCGAGCAACATGAGAATATGCATGCATGCAGAATAAATGATGATCGGTAGGTGCCTCGATGGGATCAAAGTGGAAATTACCTGCTTTCCATGAGTGGTGGGACGATGGGAATAACATCATGATCTCTTGAACAGCGAGTTTTGAAAGGTGGAAGAAAAGCGTCAACAAGCCGACCCCGGTTGTGACAACGCGTGTGTTCCGCAGCAGCTCCCACGGTTGTTGGTGATTCCCCCGAGCGGAAGCAAATAACCGAAATACATGGCATTCGTTTTTGGTCTTATTCGTCATAGGCTTACGGAACCCCTGAAATCAGTGACATTGACGCTTGAAAGGAGCCCACTCTGATGTCCGCGGGGTAGGATCCCAGTCTTGATGTCATGCCATTGCTACGACCCTGTGATGTAAACGGGAACATTAAAGTTGCATTCGCTTGTCACCCATGGAATTTCTAAGCAAACCCATCTGGTACGTCACTGAGAGGTGTCCCATCACCCCATTAGTGTCTCTTCCTCTTCCTCTTAGTAATGGAAGATTGCTGGTTGAGAAACTAACACCAGCCGTCTAGCTACCGCAATTTCTACTTGGCTAGCATGCTGAATATCCACCGTCTACAAAAATGGTCTGTCCGGTCACCGCGGCACTTGCACCAGACGCCAGGTACACAGCGACACCGGCAAAGTCCTCTGGTATCCCGTTCCGTCCGATCATTGTCTTGGCCGCATGCATCGCGGCCTTTGAAGAATCGCCAAACACAGACTCTGTCAGAGGAGTGTTGACCATGCCTGGTGCAATTGCGTTGCACAGAACACCCTGGTGAGACCAGGCCTCTGCTTGCGAGCGTGTCAACGACAAAAGACCGCCCTTGGACGCGCCATAAGCACCGCTGTTGCCAAATGCCCTGATCGATTGCTGGCTGCCGATATTGATGATCCTCCCGCTTCCCCGCTCGGCCATGCGCGGCCCAAAGGCTTGTCCCAAGATGAATGGTGCCGTAAGATTCACTGCAATCGTGGTATTCCAGATGTCCTCCGACAGCTGATTCATGTGTGGACGATGGTTCACTCCCGCAGCGTTGATGAGAATGTCTGGGGTCCCGTGGGTCGACGCGATCTTTTCAATGGCACCCTTCAGGGATACAAGATCGGCGAGGTCGGCTGTCACAGCTGAGGCTTCGATGTTAAACTTGGAGAGACGATGAAGAGTTTCGTCGAGAGGCTGCTTTCGCCGCGCGACAAGCACGAGGCGGCAGCCAGCACGACCAAGGGCGACGGCCATTTCGCGGCCGATCCCAGAACTACCGCCAGTGACTATCGCGGTCTTTCCCATGAGTCCAAACAGAGACTCAAGGTAGCTTGGCACTCCCTTCAAGTTTCGGGCCATTTTTGATCAAAGCGGATTCCGTGACTAATTCCTTAAGTCTTCGGCAGGCTGGAATAGAGAAGAGTCTGAGTTCGAGGAAAAGATGGAAGTGTCACACATATAGTGAGTCAAGGAGTTAAAAAGGGCGTACATACAATGTTCGGACCAGCCCGAGAGGGGTCGATCGGCAATGGTTTCCCCGTGCCGGTGGACTACTAAGGGATGACTCACTCTTCGCCCGTAGAGCCGATTGCCAACTGCATAAAATGGTGTTTTCACCAGAGATGAAAAGTGTTCTCGAGAGATAAAGACTTGCGGAATTAGTCAGTGTAAATTGTTGAACATGATATTGGGTTACCATCGACCATTGACGGGCTAACCTACTCACCTGCATATTCGCATCCAACCACTACCTCTTGAACGAACATATCTTGTTTATGAGGCTGAAAAGGATCCATAATGTATGTACAAGCCTAAAGCCTGTGAAGAAATCCCTTCTTGAGGTGGATGCATCTGGAAGATTGACGTGCGGGCAGGAGCTCATCGCGCCGACGGTGGAAAGTGTAAGGAGGGGTTTTACTTCATTGAAGCAACGATTGAGGAGGCTGTGATCAGATTTCTATTTTAATCCCTGAGATTTGAGATTTGAACTGTATGCTTCGGTCATCACTGTCTTCCTAATCCCCATTCTGAAAGAGGTTGCTGCACATGCCGACGAGGATTATATGACCCGCTGAAATTCTGATTCGTCTCAATACTTATTGTCACCACCTCTGTCCGAATAATCTGATTCCCCGTCGGCTTCAACTGAACCTGACTTCCTGTTGGGTCATGGTGATTGTGACTCTGGTAGGATGCGCCGCCGCTTCGCGAGTAGATCCATGAACCAGTGAGCGCTGGGACTTCACTATCCCGGCGCGTGTCGATAGTTGAAGCAATCGCGTAACCGGATTTGGAATCATCCTCGACGAGTCTCGAGGATGGAACCAGTTGTGAAATCTTTCGGAGGATAGGACGGAGTGCTGTTAGAGCCACTGCCATAATTGAGACGCACAATTCGGCTACCGGCCAAACGTCTTTAGGCACAAAATCGTGATTAGCTCTATATTCCAAAAGCTGAATGAGAACAAACTTACGGAGAGATATATCCTCGTATGAGCTGCAAAGCAATAGCGCAAATCTTGTAATGCTCAAGGCAATGGTGATAAGTCCCAAGGAAAAAATCACGGCCAAGCCCAGTCTTTCCTTTCGAGAAGGGAGCTGCACATTCTTCATCAAAGGGAGAGGAAACATCAAAACTGTGGGGAAGATATCGCCATGGTCAGCCTTTCATGTCTAATGAACGTTGACTTTCTCACAGGGCGTGGATGAATTTACTCAACACTTCGGCGACGAAGTTCAACGACCAGTTGATCTTCGTGAGATCTGGATGTAAGAATGACGTGCAGGAATTAGGATCCGGTGACCTGCGAAGTAAACTGTGTCAACATCGAGATCCACCGGCATGTTCGAAGACGTGACGGTGTCAGCCAAGGGGGATACACTGACCAGTTGATGGAAGGATCCGTTCCACACCAGAATATATGACCGAAAAGAGCGAAAAGAGCGCCTATTGTCGTGATGATGGTGAGCCCGTGAAGTGATATTTGCATCCCCCGACTAGTCGAGGAAGCAAGGTTATAGTACAGCGTGATGATGCTGAACTTAGGAAAGTAGATGCCGACATCAAAAAAGTAACTGCAGGCGAATCTGATCTGTGAGGGCGAAGCATGCCGTTAGCACCCGAGCTTTTAAAACAGAACCAACTTGTCGTCCCTCGTACATGGTGGAGGGACTTTTGCTGGTGCTCATTGTCTAATCTCACCTTTTGGACCGACACAGTAGCCAATAGGACGTCGCCGATGCCATATCGTTGGTAAGCTAATGTTTCGCAGATCACCAGTCCTTGAGCTGATCCAAGAGCAGCAAGGAGCCAGAAGTCAGACAGGTTCAGCCTGTCCCTCCTTATTCGTAGCCGCACATAAATGCGAGCAACAACAAGGAAATATGCCACCACTAGAAGTGTCCATTCCATAGCCTACAGACAGTTTATGTTAGAAATAATTAGAATTGTATGGTGATAAATGAGACCACTGATCTAAATGGTATGGAACCCGGGACTTACTATTACTCCTCGGGGCGACACCATTCTGGATGTTTCCCGGCCAGAATGCCAGCCTAGAATGGAAATAACAGCACTACGTGAGAGAAAAGGAAGAAGATGCAGAGAATGCAGAGCAGCGACGTAATAAGTAAATATAAGTCTTCCCGAACCTAACGGACGGAGTGGGTTAGATTTCGCTGGTAGGCTGCAAATAGTGTCCACCGCCACATGCCAATGGCTTGAGCAATTTTTTGTTTGCCCGTTCCGAGTTTAACGTTTAGGGGCCGACTGTTGTTGTTAACTGATAGTTCACACACGGAGCAGTAAGGGTAAGAAGAGGCATTGCGGCATGCAATCTAAGAAAACCCATGACATGCTCTTTTCTTCACCCAGAGGCTGAATTGATCAATTCGGGGATCCTGGAGAAATGGGTTTATCGGTAAGACGCAGGGGGAAACGAACTCTTTGCAGTGTGGCATGTCTCACTGCACGTTTGCGACATGTCCGTGGCTGGCGAGCCAATTTGCGCCAAACCAATGCAATCGACGAGAGCTGCGCCACCGTTTCTGGCAGAGGAATTTAGTGAACGGCAAGCCCGTGAAGAATGATGCTAGTGGATAAGATCAAACAGACTTTGGAGTGAACAATACACGTGGGGGAGGATAAGGAGGGTTTGAAGAGTGGAATCCACAGGCGAAAGCTTCTTTCGGGCGACAGTCAGCAAAACAAGGCTTTCTAGGGGCTGGCACGATATTTAATTTGGAATAGATGATTCTAGACGCCTGCCGTTGTTTCCGATGGTGGCCTTCTAGCCTGTGCCTCCAAGCACGTCGCCGTGATATCGCCAGCAGAGCGCGCAGGACCTACAAGTTTCTCGTTGTGGCCGGCCGAGCAAAGGTCTAGACCAGGTCCGATTTGTTCACGAGCAACGGCTTTCTCAACAAAACCTTGCGGTTGGTTCTGTACGCTACCATTATTCGGTATCAACGGATTAATCTTAACGGCTGCGCAGTTTCGTACGACGCACAGACTTTTCATATTCTTAATGCATCACCTCAACTTGAACGATAAAGATCCGTCAAGGTATACAATGGCCATGGGTCACATCGGTTGTGGTTCGAGAACAAACAGCGATGATAATCAGCTTTAATATATAAAATTCTCTCGTCAATATCCTTCGCTCTGCCGAGAGGGCTGTGGATGCTTTCAAGGCTTCACTCTTTTCTGCTCTATCTGTCCGTACTAGTGGTGTGACGCTGAGGTTGTGTTTACTAATGCTCATCAGACAACTATCGGGGTAGGATATATGCGCCATCAAGTCGCCTGCGCACTGGATTTAATCCTGATCTCAATATTGCTGCAAATTGGCCCCGCATGTTGCCTGCTCAAAAGACGAACACTTGATCGTGAAGCTTGCTGACAGGCCGAGCCTTTTCGTAACCAAGACTCAAGGCTGCTTTCTTCATGCCAGCGACCATCGGGGGAGGGCCACAGAGAAGGATCTTGATATCGGTAGCTGGTTCGGGCAACCACATCTATCAAAGTAAGTCATCCATATGTGAAGCGGGCACGGGATCAACCTACCTTGATCATCTCAGGCGTCACAAAGCCAATGCCACCAGTCCAGCCTTCCGAGGCCTGATTGACAACGTAGTGAACGCGGATGCTATCATCCTGTGCCGTCAGGGTATCCAAGTCGTCTTTCAGAAGAATATCTTCGGCTGTGACATTGGCAAAGATCAGGTCAACTTTGGTTCTGTCTCCATTGCGCCGTCCGCGAATTATAGCTCGCATCACCTGTATCATTGGGGTGATCCCCGTACCCCCAGCGATCATACCAAATCGCCGAACCATGTTGGGCGTGTAAACGAAAGCGCCCTTAGGGCCCCGTACGCGAATAGCCTGACCCAGCTTGAGAGAAGAAAATGTTGGGAGATGTTTCCTTGTGGATATGATTTGATGAGAAGATCGACGTATCCGCGTTCTTCGTCGCCAGTTAAGGGCGTGTAGGCGCGCACAATTTCCTTCACTGTCCCATCCGGCTGCTGGAGGAAGGCACCAACAGAAATATGTTGGCCGATTGGGAGTCCGAGGATGGCATTTGAAGTGGGCAGCTTGAAGCGATACCTAGTAAAAAACCATTAGCTTTGCTCGAGGGTTGGGGTTGGAGGTTCGTATCACCTGGCCACATTATGAGATATAACCGTCTTCTCTTGCAACTCGAGCTCTTGAAAGATGTCAGGCCGCAAAACTGTTTTTCGTTGAGTCGCTTCATTATCCCGCTGCTTAGGTCATCATCAAGACAAGCATGTAAAGGTTGAACTCACTGAATCTGAGGAGGATGTAGCCCCCAGTACCGCCGCGACGGTAATGAGGAAGGGATTCAGCACTGTTCGGTGTAAGATGATCCCTGAATATGAAGGAACCATCGGAGTGACGCTGAGAGACATGTTCTTTCTTCTTTGTCGGTACCTTTACAGCGCAGTCCTTGGAAGCCAAGAAAGGGAATTGTTGCTGATGTGGTATTTCATTCAGTCAAAAGTCGGCGAAAACGACATTGAACAACGGTATTAATACTTTGACAAGGTCGATAGTCTTCACTCAGGGCACTTTCCCTTCCAATTTGGTGTTAGCCTCCCGCAGTACCCCAAACATCGCTGTGCTGAGTCCTAGTCAGATTACCTCGACACGTTAGGGAAGCTTCAAGCCACATCAGAGCCCCGCAAATAGGAGCTTATCGAGGACGAGCATTGGGCAATCAACTGTCTTGATGCAGTTTAGTTTGTGAGGATCTGCAAAAGGCGCACACCTAGCATTATCATACTCCACAGACTCCGTGCGGATACTCCGCATCGGGTGCGATTACCCTGTGTTTACGAAGTACCATCGAAGTAGTTGCTAAAATTTACGTGCGGTTTTAGGTCGGAAATCACCCTCCGTTCCATTGGAATCTCCCTTCATCCACGTCGTTTGGTATTTAGACTACTGCTAATAACCCAACCCCGCTGTCGTGATCAGCCCTTGACGAAAACCTTCCTCACCTGGCCCTGACCGTTTATCGTTCTGACTCCCCGACGCGCCGCACATCTAACCTCCAGCTACCACTCCAGGCTTTCCAATGGATCATCCAACCACGGCAACCGTCAGCGCTCTTGGCCTTGCCCTGATGAGTGCTGTTGTGTACTTCGTCCTGTCGTCGACCAAGCCTCATCGGGGAGACCAGCTGGAAATTACACAGGTCAGCCAATACTACAAGAGAATTGAGCTGGAAAGAGCTTGACTGATAGACTGCACCAGCTCTATGTGTATCCCATCAAGGGAATTCGAGGGTGTGCACTGAAGAAGGCCTACATCGGCCCGTACGGTCTCATCGGAGATAGGACCTTCTGTCTGCAGAAGGTCCAACACGATGGCGACGGGTTGAGATATGACACTATGTTGATCGGCTACCACCTACAACTGGCTCTCTTCGTTGCGTCAATCGATTACGAAAATGGCGAGATCGCCGTGGAATGGAAGGGACGAGGGACCAATTTCGACACGGCAAACACCGTCACGACTTCGGACACAATTCGTTTCCCCTGAAACCATCCACGGAAGGGAACTCTAAGTTGGAGGTGAGCCTTCATACCAGCACCACCTCGGCCTACGATATGGGCGACGCCTTGGCGACGTGGTTTGCGGATCGTCTCGGATTTGAGGTGAGGCTTGTCTTCATCGGTGACGGCTCAAGGCCAGTTCTCGGATCTTTGGCGCCAAACAGCCCGGGCGGACTGAGACGAGCCAGGCTATTCCACCGCGCCCGGTCTATTCTGCCATTCTTGGCGTATCCGGTGGAGCGGCTTGCTTTCAACGATCTCGCACACTACCTGGTGGTCACCGAGGAGTCAAACGACCAGGTATCGTCTCGACTTGCCGACGACTGTAAAATGGACGTCACCAAGTTCCGACCAAACATCGTCGTCAAGGGTGCATCGGGGCCATTTGTCGAGGACTTTTGGGGCGAGTTGACCTTTTCTGGCGGGCTGCAGATGGCCCTCACGGCCAATTGCTATCGCTGTCAGAGCATCACAGTCGACTATAACACCGGTGCTACAGCCACAGACGACCGAGGCATGGCGTGGAAGAAGCTGAACAAAGATCGGAGAGTTGATAAAGGGGCAAAGTACAGTCCAGTCTTTGGGCGATACGGCTATTGCTTTGGCGACGCTGAAGGTAAAACATTAGATGTCGGGCAGGGAGTTGCCGTAACTCATATGAATGAGAGCAGAACGACGTTTGGTAAGCTTGACCATTTGACAGCTGGCTATTTGTTTACTAACAATGATTGTAGACTGGCCGCATCTCACCACTTTTGGGGTCAGCCAGAAGAAGTGAGTTTAATGTGTGCAGGACAGATGGAGCTTTGAGTTGGAAATCCAACCTAGCCGAATACCCAGTTTAGCTAGAACTATATGCATCTAAAGGAATACATGAAGACATGATGGAATTCCAAGCTGTAAGATTGGGACCACCTTATTGACGTGCATGCTGATATGAGAAGTCAAGTATTGGTAGTAGATTGAAAACACCCTTTTGGGGCTGCGAGTAGTACTGTTTGTATTCCGAATGTTGTAACTTTTGTCAGCTTCAAGACAGAAACAAATTGCAGACAGGATGGAACCAACCCATATGAACAAAGTAGGATCACATAAACAGGCGCTCACCAGTGAGCAGAGTAGTAATTGATGGTGTGAAGCAGCCCAGATATTCTTCAATACGGTTGGGGCCGAGGCGAAACATACAATACATCCTAAACTGCTCCGGGGCTTCTTGGGTGTCATCTAGATTGCTTGATCTTGGCTGATGACCTCGTAAACCACCGTTTTATCACACAACTTTCCGTCACACGCCCCATGCGTCACGAGTTCTTACCCACCACTACAGTCTCGTTGCCAGCCTTAATTCAGTGACCACTACACTGGCCATCAAAACGAAACTACTTAGCGGGCCGGGTCGGAAACCCCCCCGGTTGAGTGAATTCCTCCGAGCCTCGTGAGGCTGAGTGATCGATGCATGAGAATGCCACCGTGAAGTGCAAAAGGGGCGGCCGGCCATGCAGCCTGCATATGCCACATTGTTTCACCCGATACTAGCCGTTACTGGAATCATAGGTGACTGGTGGCCTTGGTCGGAATAACGAGGTTTAGGGTGGTCAGCATCGCCGGTTGATGTCTCGGCGCGGGAGATGGAGCGGCCCAGCAACACGCTGGTTCGTTGATAGAATTACCCACAAAAGAAGGTCACTACGTGTGAGGGACATCTTTGAAAATGTGATGAATCACATGGTCGTGGCACCCATCCCTGGCGTTAGCAATTGCGAGGCCATCACCAGCCAGAAACACTCCATCAAGAGCACACACTAGCTCTTCCTCCAGAGCTTTGGTGGCTGTAAGAATCTGGCCGTGTCCCTCCATTAATCAGTATTCTATTAGCAGTCTTAATGGAACCCCCCTTTCATGTCCAATGCCATCGCCTCCAGTCTCCCTCATCATAGCTTGGGAAACCCCCAAACCAGCCCAGTTTGTTTCTGTTTCAGCCGAACTCGCCCTCTGACCACTAAGTTGTTGGAATTCCGGTAGCTAGCCCCACACACCTTCTGAATAACCTGACAGGTACTTAATCTAGCTTTCAGCCATATTATAGACGTGTATGCTGCTCATTGGCGAACAGTTAGATTGTCCTGCAGTGTAGAGCGGGCGTGTGTGAGGAGTGAGTTGGGGGAAAGACGCACTTCATGTGGTGTGGTGGCACTTAAGCTTAGGTAATACCAGCAATGATCTAATAGATAAAGAGATGTTTGTCCTTCTCTTATCCATATCCCCTCTGCTTTCTTCCTCCACATCAGGATCCATCCTATATCATCTACACCAAGAGACTCTGTCTGTTTCAGGTCGAGATGCCAACAAGACCAGCACCCACATACCAAATCCAAAATGGATACACTGTACAGCCAGCGCAGGTACTTGTTCCGATGGTTGTAGCATGCAGGGCTACTGCCTGTATGTATGGTCCAAAACCTGGATCGAACTACTGTTCACTCCGTGAGTACTTCTATCATGCGTACAATAGTGCTGTTATAGCGAAACTAAATAGTTGAATATTTGAGTAGATGCATGCCAAGGCTGTAATGCAGGCAAGAACAAAGTTGTTCGTTACTGTGACGGCTGCGCGGGAGCAAGTGAGTAATACTCTAAGCTGGGACCATTATTTCTAGACCTGGTTTTATGCAATCTGGAGGCTGACCATGTCAAGGCTTTCCTCGTGCGGTAAATAATCAGCATAACTTGGCAAACCAACACAAGCATTTGGATGGCCAATGGAATTAGCCTTGAGATTCTGTCCTGTCTCTGACCTGTTTCATGGTCACTGACACATCGTTATGTTGGAACAAGACTTTGGCAGTCAGGTGGTCACGGATGGCATATCTATCCACAGGTAGAAAGAGGTATTTCTAATACCTCATGAGGAATACGCAGTTCTTCTAGAGTCGAATGTCGTTTTCTAGTCACCCCCTCAATGCTTTTGCCTAATTTATGTCTTGTTCTGTTTCTCCCTGAACTAGATTATCAGACGAGTTGAAATGCTATTATTGTCTTCAAAATCTAGGTAGGGAGTTTGTTGATCAATTGCGGATGTCCAGCTGCGCTGATCCATCTCCCGGTTTCTGCGTGTGGTTAGGTCGGCAACAACTTCTTTTCACGCAACCGTTGAAGCGCCAAGGCTTGTGCTTCAAACAACAGCTCCCTTTATCCCCGCACATTCTGCACTGGTCCGTCCTCAAATTTCTCTGGAGGGGTGATGATGACTTCTAAGTCTATTGTCGAGCAGTCCGACGAAGGAGAAAGGATCTAATGGATCTCCGATACTGACTCGGCCTAGTCGTTCTGAACATGTGATATCACACCCTTCAAATTGTGGTCAACCTTTTACCCGCATTCGGAATACTCCGCGTCTCGGTTGTACAAATCAATAAATTCAAGTGGACCCATTGTAGTCAATCGGGAATTACTGAACAGATTTTAACCGCTTGGAGGGGTGTAGTTGGTAGTTTTGATGTGTCAAGATGCTACTTCATGGGCGGAGTTACTATTCTGTTGGCTGACGCCGGAAATCCTTGGGGCTTGGCATAAGTGTGCTATGTCGTTCTAGGAAATTGGATTGACCACACCCACTTCTTGGCTGGAGTTCTTCAATGAAATCATCAAGACCAAGAAAGTAACGCTGGAAACTTGGCGTTGTCTTGCAGATATAAATTCTACTCGTTATATCCACGTCGGAAATAGAGGGAGCAGTACGAACTCGTAACATCCGCTCGCTCCTCATCCCCACCATTACATCAAACTCAAACTCATTTTCGACAAAATGTCGGTCCAATTCTTCAACTACCCCGGCACTGAAACCAATGCCTGCGAATATCACTACTCCCAAGCCGTTAAAATTGGCAACGTCGTCAAGACGTCGGGCCAAGGCGGTTGGGACGAGCAGGGCAAAATCACACCAGCTTTGGACAAGCAAATTGAAACAGCTTTCGACAATGTGCTCAAGGCTCTAAAGGCAACAGACCCTACGCTATCCTTCGATAGCATTTACGCCATTCGCTCGTACCATTTGGACATGGAATCGAGCTTTGATGTCATGACTTCAATCTTCAAACGAATATTCCCTAACCACCGACCTATCTGGACGTGCATCCAAATAGGGAAGCTGGGGCTTGAAGGGATGCAGGTGGAGATTGAGGTCGAAGCTATTATTGGATGAGAGAAGCAAGGGAAATGGCCAGAGACGGGGGATACGGATTGTGGATTTAAACCGACTCTGACGATTAGCAACGGCCTGTGGAATCAGACCGATTATGCATCATACAATCCACTAGTATTTACCCCAGATTTGCAATGATAACCACTTAGTGACCAATAAAACTCCTGCTTGAGATCTAACAAAAACGAGTAAAACGTACCTGCAGGTGTTGGTTAGTGCGGGCGGATACAATCTATACTCGCTGCGTCAAGGGGTATCAAGGACCGGCCTCGCGGGACTACTGTGGGGACAATGCAGCCCTTGCGGCGATTATGGCAGTCCAGGACCTCGCAGCTGTGGTCTATATGGTCGATTTACTTTCCAATCGAGGCAGACCGAGTTGAGCCAGCTAACACCAACATAAACATATCTAGTCCAGATGGAACAGTTCACTGGATTGGCAATATATAGCGAGAGAAGGGGCCAAGTTGTTCTGAATTCTTCGTCGCCCTCCACTTACAAACGTTCTGGTCCGGATTGTCATCATGTCCACATTATTCACACTCGACGATGTTTTCAAGCAATCCACAGACAAGGGCGGCCTTATCGTCATTGACAAGGTCGTCTACGACATCACCGACTACATGTCTGAGCACCCGTAAGCTTATAGGCCTCGCAAAAAAGGAGAGACACTGAAAAAATGTTGATAACACAGTGGCGGCGACGATATTCTCGTAGAAGTCCTTGGCCAAGACGCAAGCGAGGCGTTCCACGAAGTAGGCCACAGCGCTGAGGCGTTTGAAGCACTGAGGGAGATGAAGGTTGGGGAGTTGGACACGACGCCTGCGGTCAGTCATTCCAGAAAGCCAATGCTCCAATTCCGTCGAGGTTTAAGCTGACAAAACTGTAGCAGGTTCTCACAAAGTCTCAATCGCGAACGGGGTCTGTTTCAGTGGCCCACCTGCTTTCGGTCGCTGGTGTTGTGGCGCTGTCATTGGGGGCCGTGTTTCTTCGACATCAGGTGCAGAGCCCGTTTAACCGCGGGTCCAAAGAGTAGAATCAGTAAACGACACCAGATTAGACAATAAATTGACTCTTTTATCTGCGGCCTCTTCTCTTACTGCTTTGAGCCTGCTGGCAGCTGAAGATAGCTGCGTGAGACCGGGGCAAAGTGGAAAACCCCGCACGACAAATGCGTAGCGCCGTGCTAAGAACAGCCCTTGCATCCGCGTTCCGTCATTTTGCCCATTTTCTTGCCTCATCCGGCAGTTTTTTGCGACGTGGCAGTGCGGAGAAGGCAGAGCTCCATGCGTGACACGGAAGTTCGTCATCAGGGATGCGAGAACCAAAGGCCTATCGTGATTCCCGAAGCAGATCCCCGCCTCGATTGTCCCCAGCATATTAAGTAGCTTGCGCCCGCTGCTGATCCATGGGAACCTGCATCATCACTCTTCTACACAACGTCAATCATGTCTCTCCAAGTCGACCTCGAGGCCCCCAATGGGCGGAAAATCACCCTGCCCACCGGCTTGTTCATCAACAATGAGTTCGTCAAGTCAAGCTCGGGCACCAAGATCACCAGCATCAACCCTAGGTAAGCACATCGGCAAATCTCCACGTGAACTGGCCTGACCTTCTATCGCAGTGACGAGACCGAGATCACCTCAGTCGAAGCTGCCTCCGCCGAGGATGTCGACACTGCAGTAAAGGCTGCCCGCGCGGCCTTCAACTCCCCCGAGTGGGCCGAGATTTCCAACACGGACCGAGGTGCGCTCATGTTCAAGCTCGCCGACCTCATCGAGCAGAACAAGGAAACCCTTGC
The DNA here is from genome assembly GCA_003934905.1 of Neonectria sp. DH2. Classification (NCBI taxonomy): domain Eukaryota; kingdom Fungi; phylum Ascomycota; class Sordariomycetes; order Hypocreales; family Nectriaceae; genus Neonectria; species Neonectria sp. DH2. Next base: position 283,291 of record RQWH01000013.1, on the reverse strand, counting down.
GACTCTGGAGACCTGGGACAATGGAAAGCCATACAGCGTCGCGTTGGACGAGGACATTGGCGAGGTCCTTATGGCTCTCAGATACTACGCCGGCTGGGCCGACAAGATCCACGGCCAGACCATTCCCACCACGCCTCAAAAGTTCGCCTACACTCTCAAGCAGCCGCTGGGCGTCTGCGGTCAGATTATCCCCTGGAACTACCCCCTAGCCATGGCTGCGTGGAAGCTAGGTCCCGCTCTGGCTTGCGGCAACACCGTTGTGATGAAGCCGGCCGAGCAGACCCCCCTCTCGATCCTTTACCTCGCCACGCTCATCCCCAAGGCTGGCTTCCCTCCAGGCGTCATCAACATCGTCAATGGCTATGGAAGAGAGGCAGGCGAGGCCCTGGTTTCCCATCCCGATGTCGACAAGATTGCATTCACGGGCTCTACCGCCACCGGCAGAGCTGTTATGAAATCCGCAAGCATCAACTTGAAGAACATTACGCTAGAGACCGGTGGCAAGTCCCCTCTGCTCGTTTTCAAGGACGCCGACCTCGACCAGGCCGCGAAATGGGGACACGTGGGAATCATGAGCAACTCAGGCCAAATTTGCACCGCCACCTCCCGCATCTTGGTCCAGCAGGAGGTCTTCGACGAGTACGTCAAGCGATTCCAAGAGGTCGTTGTCGCGCACAAGGTCGGAAACCCCTTTGATGAGGATACTTTCCAAGGTCCTCAGATCACCAAGACTCAGTATGAGAGGATCCTTAGCTACATCGACGCTGGTAAGAGCGAGGGCGCCAGGTTGGTGACTGGCGGAGTTGCGCACAAGAATGTGGGAGCTGGAAAGGGCTTCTACGTCGAGCCGACCGTCTTCTCCGATGTCAAGGAGACCATGAAGATCTTCAAAGAAGAGGTGTTTGGGCCGTTTGTCTCCATCACTCCCTTCACCACAGAGGCGGATGCCATCCGACTTGCCAACAGCACATCCTACGGCCTCGGCTCGGCCGTCTTCACGAGAGATATCGAGCGCGCGCACCGTGTTGCAGGAAGACTAGAGGCTGGTATGGTCTGGATCAACAGCTCTAACGACTCGGACGTCCGGGTGCCGTTCGGTGGAGTTAAGCAAAGTGGTATTGGCAGGGAGTTGGGCGAGGCCGGCCTTGCGGCTTACACTCAGACCAAGGCTGTTCACGTCAACATGGGCCTTATGCTCTGAGAATAATATTGGAAAAGAATAAGAATGTCCAAATATGATTCATTAGTTTCCAAAACATCGTTTCAAGTGCCAAAACTCCTCAAAGCTTCCTGTCATATCTACACCGTTTGAATTTCCACCAGACTGATTCTTTGACAAGATGAGAGAACGCGTGAGGGTGTTAATTTTTCAACGACCCCCTGGCTAACCTTGCAGAGGTTGTCCACCATGGCTAATTTTACATGTATTGACTTTGAATGAAGACAATAGCAGTCAACAAGAATGACCATTGTAGGCTCCTGTGACTCATAGGATAATGGCTTGGGGGTTCAGTTCAGTAAACATTTCAGTCCATGTCATACTACCTATTTCAGTTGTCCATATGGCTTCCAGGGCTGAGCTCACAGAGTGGATGGATGCAAAACGAATCTCATCGTGAATGATAGCCACCATATTGCGAACACCCTTCTGCTGTTTGGGGGTTTGGGCGTGCGCACCTGCAATGCAAAGCGGTAAGACAATGCAGTTGATGACTTTCGATGGCCGTTTGATGCCAAATATGCAATCCAGACAAGATTGGGTGTGTTGCTGGACGAGAGGATGATGGACGGCGAGGCCGCATATGGCCCTGTATAGATAGATAAGTGCGGCGTGTTGAAAGGTTCGTATCAAGGCGTATGCGTGCGTCGCTTCTAAGTCTTTTTCAGCGACATCTTCGAGGTCGGCCGCGGGGCTGTCGAGATCTTCCACAGCGAGAGGCGCATATATGGGTTGTAGCGCGGCCTCGAAGTCACGGATTCGGGAGATGGAAAACTCTTCGCGCATGGTGTTTGTCGCATCGAGGTAGAAGGCCATGTTGGAGATTTCCCGGAACACAGCAGATAAAGAGTGCCGTCCTAGGGAGTCTTGCCCCCACCAGACCGGCCCTTTATCAATGGCTTCCCAGACAGTCGAGGGGAAAGATGGCGGCCGCCCTTTCAGCATGGATGTTCCGAGGTCGGCAGATAGGAATTCGGAGAGCAGCAGGTGGAGGGGATCTGGGCCGGTGTCCAAAGCCGCCGTGATGCCTCCGAGGCGGTCGACAATGGCCAGCACTCCGTCTCTATGGCTGGTTGTGGAGGCTGACGGTTCAACGCACTCCAGGAAGCCATCGTGGAAGTAGAGGAGAAGCACGGCGAAGAGGAGGGTCTGAAGCGGCCCGTCGCCCTTTGCACAGAAGCCATCAACCTCGACCCGCAGGGCAGCGAGGCACTCAAGACGCTTGACATTCAAGATGCTGCGACTATTCCGGCCGTCCTGGAGCAGACGATGAGCATCAGCCAGCACGCATGTCGCAAGGAGCACCACGCGATGCTCCAGCGCAACCAGAATCGGAGGCGTGCATGGCTCAGCAGCGGTCGTCAGCAGCGGCCAGAAGCGTCCATGGAAGTAATCCAGCGCGCGCTTTTCGTAGACGGCAAGCGAAGACGAAAGCTGCTCATCCCGGCTGATGACTCTGTAGATGGCCGGCACCGTCACCGCGGGTCGCGTGCTCCATCGAATGAGGCGGGTGTTGTAGTCGCAAGCGGCGCCGACGAGACCGCATCGCATGCAGACGGGTTTGGCGAGGTCGCACTTGATGCGGCGTTTCTTGCAAGGCCAGCAGGAGCCCTCGACGACTCTTACTCTGGTCTTTCCCATGGTGAGCTTCCGTCGCGGGCGACGTCGTGCTCGAGGACAGGGTTGTATACGAGTGGTTGGTGTTGATGGAGGGAAGTGGAGTAGAAGGGGTAGATAACGTGAACATGGGGTTGTGAGCCTGTTATCACGACCAAGGATTAGTCTACTGCAAGTAGATAGTAGTCTACATGAGAAAGAGAAGCTCTGGTTTGGTCTAGATCCTCCCTGCCAAATAAAACCGCTTGACCGTTGGTCATTGACCATGGAGTCTAGTCATGACCACGCGGCTGCGGGCGTATACCGTGAGGCGGGGTTGCATTGCTAACAGTTAATGCCTGTCTTTTGACGAACCTCTCCCTTGTTCTCCGCGTCGTGCAGAGCAATCCGGTGCAAGGTATGACGTACTCAGGGCTATAGATTGGTTGAGCTAGACTGTCGAGGCCCGACGATGCGTTGAAGGTGTGAATGCGGGGATAGTGGCACCTCCGCAGCGCCCGCGTTTTGCATCTTATCAAGGGTCCCACTTATGTTGGGCAATCAACTTTCCGTCTTAGGACTAACTCCCTTTTGTAGCGTCAGCGTCGCGGTAGTTCCGGCCGATGCACAAGCGTTTTGGTGACAACGGGCGCTGTCTCGACGCCGCCAAGGAGCTACCATCACCATTCACAGCGAACATCTGACTATTGCTACGGGTGACTCGAGTCAAGTATCTGTAATTAGCCGGTGTGAAGCATAGAGACATGTCAAGATCTGGTGTCGGAAACCAGGCTACCTAGTACGGGCACCACTTTGATTCGCCAAGTCAGCCCGGCACAGGAGGTGATCACAGAACCCGTTGAGTCACAGCTACAACATTGCGTGTTGCTTGCGCGGTTTATAAAACTACATATCGTGATGAAGCAAGAAGTTTGAACAGCCGGAACGCTGTAAAGTCTGCAATATTATAATTCCTAAACTACTGATGTCTCACCTTGCACTTCCAGGAAAACCAACGATGGTGGCCAAGACCCGTTCCTAGCAAGTTCGCCAATCGATTTGAAGTGAATTGAATATAACTCAGTGTGCAGCCGCGTCATACACCTCGACAAGCTTCCAGTATGAAGCTGCCGATGACCGTCGAAGAGACTTGCCGAAGATAATCATGAAAATGCAAATGCACCAGAAGACTAACCCCAGAACTGCCATCAAAATAAAGGCATTTCGGAGACCGAGGTTCTCAATCATAGGCACAACGGCGTAGCTGAAGGCAAAGCCTGACGAAGGTTAGCTAGGACAATTACACTCGACCAAGTGAACTTACCCATAAGGTTGCGAATCAAGATGGCGGAAACCAGGCCTTCTCCGGCCACCTCCTTGTAGCTGTCGAGGATGTAGGTGAAAGCAAGACTGGAACCAATTGGCAGCGTGACAGAGATAAGCCCAAGCCCGAAGACAATCCCCACCCAGTGGATGCTGTATGAAGCTCCCACGCCGTAGAGGAGACAACCAGCAGGATGGGCCACAATGGCGACGACACACATCCAGAGACGCTGCTCAGGCTCATAAACTCCACCGTTGCGTCGCGCGAGCTTAATAGTCATAATATCTGACAGCCAACCCGAAATGACACAGCCGATAGTGACACCGATGACGGAGGCGAGGTAGGTAAGACCAATTGCGTTGGCGCTGAAGTTATAGGGCTCATTGCTGAGAATCAGAGCCAGAGAACCACCAACGACGTTGTACCAGGAAAGAACGCCGCCGACCAGAATACCAGCGAAGATCATTCCGGGATACCTCAGCAGCTGGAAGGGAAGGAAGAAGAATTTGAAAGTGTTAGGCTGTCTCGGATCACGAAGACCCCACATCTTGAGCTTCTCGGTGCGCGTCTTCGTTCGTTCCGATACAGGATCTTCGGGGTGGTTTTCGATCGATCTTGTGATTGAGGCTTGGTCAGGGGAAGACGAGCTGTATTTGGTATCGTCCGGATTCGACCCGGTGTGGATCTTCTTCTCCAACGCGCCTATGTCGCCAGCGGGAGTCGACTCTTGAATTCCCGCGATGGGCTGGGTGCTGGGTCGGTAGAACATGGTCTCCTCGAAGAAAAAGAAGGTCAAGATGGTTGTGAAGGCTCCGATGAAGGTCATGATGTACTGGATCCAGCGCCAACCTAGAGCATCAGCAACGAATCCCGAGGCCACCGGAGCAAGGAAAGCGGAACCCCAGAGCGTCCAGCAGTAAAGACCCATGTAGAACCCTCGATCGTGGGTGAAAAAGACGTCGCCGATAACCACCTCGATCAAGGTCTCCATGGGAGACGAGACAACGCCCAAAAGGATTCGGTTGGCGTAAAACTCGCCCTTAGTCTTGACGTAGGCTGACCAGAGAGTGACAAGCGAAGTCAAAATTATTGATACAACCAACGTTGGACGTCGCCCATAGTTCAATGCCGCACACTGCGTGATCAGCGTGCCCCAACCGAGGAACAAGTACATCAGGCCGTTGCCGGTGCTCAGGTCGGCCACCGAGATGCCTGTGTCGGCCTCGATCAGAACATAGGCCGGAGACAGGCCAGATATTATGGCAGCGGCAAAGAAGCACCAGGACATGACGCAGAAGACGTTTTGCATCTTTCGCGGTTGAGTCCATCGTAGAGGGTCGTCTGGGTGGTCGCTTGGCTGTGGAACAAGAACAATGTCGTGGTGGTTTTTTCCATGCTTGACATTGAGAACGCCTTCAGCGTCGACCAGCTGGACCGTCCCAGGGATGGGAACGTTGAGCGTCATTCTGAGAGAGGGGTTGTTTGTTGAACTGATGTCAGTCTTGTGTTTGAAGAGAACGAAGCTGCCAGAAGGAGTATGTGAAGAAGTGCTGATCCTGACAAGAAGTGCCGAACTTGTTGAGTATTAAATGATTGAAGCTGTAAGTAGCCAGTCCCAGTCTCCCAGTTCCTGCTCTAGACGCTTGCAATGGATGCGGCTCGAACCAGGGCGCACGCTACGCCGCCTCGTGACAAGATTTCGTGGTTAAACTTGATGCGGTAAGCGGATAGGCAAGGTTGGGTCTTGCTGCGTGGTCTAGCTCGCATTCAACTCCTGGACTTGTCCCCCCAAGACTGTGGGGTAGTTAATAGTGCCTTTGCTTCACTACAGAGGATGATAAGGAGAATGTGATACCCCCCCTGCTCGAGGACGGCGGGCTGAGCATGCCACTACGAGCGTCGAGGAGAAGGCCCTCAGGAGGATTGTGGAGTAAACAGGGATTCATCCTCCTCTATTAGGCCGCTTCCTTCGGGGCCGTCTAGCTTGCATCTGCGCCCTTGGGACCATCAGACCTGACTCGGTACCGAAAGGGATAATCTTGAACGCTATGTCCTTTTAGGCATGAAAATAGTCAACTCAACACTGCTCATTGGCGCCCTCGCCCTCCTGTACGCTTTGTTGTAGTACCTATCAACAACGATGATCTCACAATACGACCTCCCTCTTCTTGGTCTGCTGAAGAGGCTTGAGATACTTAATAATAAAAAATAGCAAGGACGCATGACACACACCTGCACGCACATGCTCCTTATCAAACTTCAGAAAACGACAAGTGCGACAAGAAGCAGGGGGTCTTCTTTGTGCATCGCTTCCGGTATAGCAATCAGACCGGCCCCTCTTTGTTGCTGAGCAAGACCAGCACCAGTAAAACATCAAGGCTCTCAAGAAGTGTTGTCAGATACGGCTCGGTAACCCTCGAAAGTTCAACAGCGATCAATTGAAGTTCAACAGGTGAGCCTCAGTCATCAAATCAGCCCTCACAGTACCACTGGCAGAACGGGCGAGTATATACAAACTTCTATTTGCACTTAGCAACGCGTCCATGATGAGACTCCATCTGGGTATTTCTATTCTTCTGCTCGGTGTACACCAAAAACACAGCGTTGATGCCACAAATAGCCCTTCTCGAAACGTTTTGGTCAAGGGGTTTCCCGATGAAGCAAGCTGGGCTAAGGAGCCTGTACCAGCAGACAGCGACCCGGAGCTTGCGAAGCTTCTGGACGTCTACAATGCGCCAGAACCTTGGGGTCACTTATTATGTTCTCCTAAATGCCACAGGGGATATTAATGAGTTAGTTTATCTGTGGTAGATCTAGGATTGTATTTATTTAAATTGCAAAACGACAACTATCGCTAATACTTTTACCGGAACCATGTCGTCGCCACTTGGATACTGCACTCGAGGAAGTAACGTACTATCCTTTAACAGATCTCTCGGACAAAGTGAAGGCCCAATGATGCTAATTTCTGTCCGGCTGTTCGTCTCGTTTAGACAAGAAGGGATGGGTAGCTTCGTGTCCTTCTATTGTCTGATAGTACTTCCCGGGCGGCACATAAGCAGGGCAGGCTATCAGGCCGAGAATGATTATTGATGCCGTTACAACAAAAACCAGAACTAGAGTCGCGGAACCTGCCAGAACAAAACCCCTATACCTGGTTAGCAGTATATTCTCGTATTTGAGGAAAGTCCGTATTGCTCACAATATTGTATTGACACAACCAGCCAGAATGATTAAACGACCTAACCATACATGGCCCGCTATGAATGTGCGTGAGCTATGAAGAGATTTGAATACTTGGTGATGTATGTGACCAAGTAAAATCTGAAGTGTCGGCATAAATAAGATAATGATGCCAAGTAAAACATGTGGCGAGTGAAGCACATCATTCTATGAGCGTCAAGTATTAGGTAATTCTCGTTTGATGGGTTCGTGATATTTCACACCGAACCAGATGACCAGATAGAATAGATAGCAGGTACTGCGCCCAATATGCAGCAGATGGTTGCAGAAATCTGGAAAAGGAGGTGCAGTTTGAATGCATTATTTGAGTCACCTTGAATGGCGACTGCTCCTCCTGGGAAAAGAAGCATCATGGGGATAGACATGAGGACATCGTGGACGTAAAGCAAATATGTTGAAAACGCTTGCTGATCATGGCTGCCGTAGATCTGGTTGGCGATGATGGAGTCTATCACTGGTGCAATCAGTGACTCCGAATCCAAGTGGGATACCGTCATATCCAAGGTGAAATGTCCATAGTACTCATGGGGATTGAGTCGTGATTCCTCTGAAACACCCTTGATGGACTGAGCGGTATTGGCTGCCCAAATCCAGGGCTGCTCTCCGGACTTGACGTCTCTGACTGCCCAGTAATCACAGCCATAGCAAGCGAAACTAGCCTCAAACCATCCACTCTTGTTCAGAGATAAGGAATAAGTCTGAACCTCTGGGATTCCTTCGGAGGGGCGCGGCTCGAAATGGCCACTGACAAATGCTAACTTATGTCAAGGTATGGCGGTGCTATGAACATACGTTCCACTTCTAATGCTTAGAATCAATTCTAGAATGTTCAGTCAGTGGAAAGGAGAATATTAGAAGACGTCAATTCCAGACGCTCACTCACCTTTTTTCGGCGATTTCTCAAACTACCATACATGCCACCCCCTAGGCCAATGGCGCTCCAGCCTCCATAGCTGGACTTTTGATACCCAAAAGTTATTGCAAGGTCCGTTTTCAATGTTGAAGTGTTGTATCAACTATGGACAGCAGCGCAGAAGAAGATGGGGGCTTGGGAAACCTGCTCGTGGCAAAATTGCACTTGCGCAGCCCCGAAAGCCAGTAGGGCAGCCATGAGGCGTAGCATGGATATGAATGGCACTGAGAACGCCATTCTGAAACAAAGAGAGGAATGATGAATAGAGATAGTCAGGAGAATGGAAACGTCCAGTATCTCTCGAAGCTACTGGCACTTCGGCCTTCGGGTCTTTGGATGTGATTGGAAAAGTAAACACAGGTATAGGCTAGAAAACAATACCTGGAAAAGGGTTGGGGTGTGCGACGGAAGAGTCCGGAGTCACCAAGATGTTGGCTGCGAGATGAATGCATGGCCTACTCCGGCTTGTCACAAATGACTTTGGATCGATCCGAATGGAGGAAGATTTTCCCCCTTGGCAGGGCCTTTTGTGAGTGTTTGAAAGCGGATTCGATACCCCAGAATAGGTGAGATAGGAATTTAACCGATGTCATCTGCATGACCTGCCTCGAGGGACTTATGCGATGAAACCTTCATGCATCTGCGTGTTGGCTGGTCTGGTCCGACCAACAAACGGGGCTTATCTTCAATGATAACACTTCATTTCATTTCCGGTGCGATCCGCTGCTGTTGGTCGAGCTGCTCGACAATCACGTTGGAACTGGGCGACGCCGTTCTATCGAAGTGTACGGACTTCCTTTGTGGTTGCGAAAGCTCGACCTTTCTCGATAGAAATTCCGTTCCCTCTGATCAATACTCTAGTCTTCTGCGACACACTATTGAGTCCCAGAGATTTCCTATCTTGCAATGGCCGCATCATAAAGGAAGCCAAGGGAAACTTTTATTATCCACTTCTTACCCTTCATCTTTGCATTTGTTCTGGTACCACTTGGCTGACTACTTCCTCGGCCCCCATGCTGCGTCCTTATTTCAACCATGGGCTTCATCTTCGCAGATTCGGCCGGTGGCTTACCAGGTTGAAGCCTTTCAGACCGACCCCGTGATCCGCAACATCGAGGAGCGAGCCACGTCCTTTATAGGGTAGCGAAACAACAGCACAAGGATACAGCCTATGAGGGCGATGCCGACGATGACGGGTACGACGGGGTAACATTCAAACCAATGACATGCGCAGTGGTATATTGGGAGAACTTTCATCCTAATGGAACACCCCACGAAGGGACTCGTCACGCGGGATGACCGGTTAAACCAGAGGAGAAGTTTGGATTGAATCTCTGGTCTTGGGATAAATCGTGAAGGCCGAACGGGGCAAAGTCGAGCACGGGCTAACTTAGAACATTCTTTCTCTAGTTCTGGATGCTATATTACTAGAATACAATGATAAAAGTTTCAGACGTGTCTCTTTGAATCAGCCTGTGCCGCGCTGGAAGATGAACTTGGAAGGTGTTTTTGGTAATTTAGTGGGCCTCTGCAGGAATACGCTTTAAAACGGGGTGTCGTATCGCAGCGTTAGGTATATATTACTGTGTTGCCTCGCTATTTGTTTCGAAATATGCTGAATCAAATCGAATGCTTGTGGCGTCTAGAACCGCCTCCCTAACATGACCGACATCCCGCCTCAGCCGCTTCCTCGGCTGATATTCGCCGACGAGGTGATTCCCAATGCGAAAATGATCTTGGCAGAATTTCGTGACGTTCGCAATTCGGTAGTCAAGAACGTCGACCCTTCAACCGCTTGTTTTGACAATGTAGTTAAACCACTCATTACCGTGGACAATCGCACCCAAGGCGACCTCCAAGTCATGACGATGCTGCGCTATGCCTCGCCGGACAAGGCATCGAGGGAGGCATCTGACGAGGCCGTCAGGCTCATGAGTGAGTGCGACGCTGAATTCACCGCCAACAGGGACCTCTTCACACTCATCAAAGCTGTCAAGGACAAGGGTGAGCCCTTGGACTTTGAAGCATCCAAGTACCTGGACAAGATGATCAAAGATTTCTCACGCTGTGGGCACGGTGCGCTTGATGAGGGCCAAATACGGTGCTACCTAGATCGTCGGAATGAGATTGACAATCTGAGGCGCCAGTACAATCGCAACGTTCGCGAAGAGAATGGGGGCATCTGGTGCTCACTCGAAGCGCTTGACGGACTGTCTTCTCAAGATCTCTCTCGTTTTGAAGAGGGCACGAACCCCGATCAAGAAGGAATGAGGCTCGTCCGCCATCGAAGAGTCAATTTCGAAAGCATTATGAAATACGCCAAAAATCCTCTGACGCGCAAGAAGATGTACGTGTCTGATGCTTACAAGATACCGGAGAACCTCGACTTGTTCAATGAGGTCATCATAAAGCGAGATGAAAATGCGCGTCTGCTTGGCTATGGCAGTCATGCATCATTCAGGCTAGAGAATCGCGTTGCGAAAACCGTGGACTGGGTCATCAACTTCTTCAGCCAGCTCGCAGACGTCCTAATACCGCAAGGCGAAAGTGAGATGCAATCATTGCTGGAAGTGAAAAGGAATTATCTTGCGGAAAATATCGACTATCCTCAAGATTACCCAGACACCATGCCTCCTTGGGACTATGCATTCTACAGCCGGATTGCTCTGGAAGCCTTTCAGGTAGATCACGTCAAAATATCGGAGTACTTTCCTCTAAGTCATACAGTCGCAGCGATGTTGGACCTGTTCACCTCCTGTATGCAAATCTGGTTCGCCCCAGTCCCCCCCGAGGCTCTAGATGGTTCTCGGTGGCACGAAGATGTCGAAGCATGGAGTGTTTGGGACAAAAGGGAGGCAACAGAAGGCGAGTTCGTTGGATATCTCTACATGGATCTCTTATGGCGGCCCAACAAATATCCAGGCGCACAAAATGTCAACCTTCAATGCGTAAGTTCTTCTAACTGATTATGGCTATGAACAAAGACCGTTCAGATAATGAGACTAACCAACGTGACCAGAGTTATCTCAAAGATGATGGCACCAGAGTGTATCCTGCAACGATCCTTATGTGCGGCTTCCCCCGCCCAACGAATTTAGGTTGTGTTTTGCTTAAGCATCACGAGGTGGTCACTCTCTTTCACGGTAGAAACCCTCCCTTAGTAAAATGATGTGAGGCTTCGGTTCACTAACTCAGACCATCCAGAACTTGGGCACGGCATACATGACCTCGTCTCTCGGACTTCATATGTTGCATTCCACGGCCACAGATCGCCTCCTGATTTCGCGGAAGCTCCCAGCGTGATGCTGGAGAATTGGTGCTGGATGAAGGACGAGCTTAAGCTCATGAGTTGTCATTTTACAAAACTTAACCCTGAGCATTTACAGAATTGGCAAAAGAATCACCCTGGCGAAGAAGTACCGCCGGAACAAATCCCCAAAGAAGTATTGGATGGCTTGGTTCGTAGCCGGAAGCACAATAGGGCGCTATGGTATCTACGCCAGTTGTAAGTGTTTTCCCCAAGCGACGGTCGGATGCGCACTGAACTGACATCGAGGTCTAGGCACTATCACAATTCGATATGGCTGTTCATAATGTCCCCAGTCACGAAGAATGTCAAAGCCTTGACCCAGGAAGCATGTACAACGACCTGATGGAGCAGTACGCACTCTTAGCGAAACCCGGGCCTCAAGATCGCGGGTACCCCCACACGGATTTCGGCCATCTGTTCTCCGGCTACGATGCAGGATACTATTCATATTTGGCGTGAGACTCCATCGCCCCTTGATCCATTACACACGCAAGCTGACTAGGCGTCTTGGGCAGAGCACACGTTTTTGCCGCGGACATTTTCCAGACGACATTTGCGAAGGATCCTGGCAGTCAGGTGGCCTGGGAGAAGTACCGCTGTGGGATTCTTGAATATGGTGGAAGTCGGGATGAATTGGAAATGCTGGAGGAATTTCTCGGTCATCCTGTCAGTCCAAAGGCATTGTTTAAGAGCCTGAAACTGTAGAAGGATGGATGCTTGCGATGGGGTTCAAGCTGCTCGAGTTTCACTAGAGATAAAGAATGGTTCAATACCTTGAAATGCCTATGGTTGATGGATATCATTAAATGCTAATGATATAGACATGTGTGGATTGGTCAAGTCTATGCCTAGACCTTAGTGTTCAACCAACATTATATAATAGACCGAAGGCGGCGGCGGAAACCTCCAGGTATTTGGTGATGCACTCGTCGATGGGCATGCGAAGTCTTCCTAGCATAATGGCGACGAGCCTAACATAAATACAGATCAGTTCAGCTGTTTCTCGCAGGTATATCCAGTGTTGAATTGCCCTCCAGTACTGGTGCCACCAATGTGGTGGAAAGAATCACATGGTTTTGGTGGACTTTGTGGATTTACCCTCTTCATCAAATATTGGATGATGATAAGAGACGAGAGCCCACGAATTCCACCTTCATCTACATATATTTATCAGAGAATCAGCCTCAGAATGAGAGAGAAAGGTTTCCACCAACCCAGTGACAATGTTATGAGAGGCTCCTCGTGCGCGACATCAATCAGCGATGCCATTGCGACGACCTTGCTTGAAGATTGTAAATGTATCCAAGTATGGGTAGAATGCGACGGCTAGAAGTGTCTAACACAACTCAAAATTTATACGAAGAATGAAATCTAGAAAAAGATGAACTTGGACAAATTTAGGAGTTGTATGGTCCCGCAGTCACCTACAGCATGCCCACCCTTGAACTAGGTTGAGAAACCGACATGGACTTTTTCTACGTCGACTAGTCTGCCTGTATTGGCCGCGTCTATTCGATTTGAAATCAACCCGATTTTATTTAGGTGCAGGTGTCTACTGTCCACAAATAGGTGTTCTCTTGTTCTAAACCTTAGACTCCTGGGGTATATTTTGTGTTTGAGGCAGCATAAATGAAGAAAAGAAGCCATCAACCGACTTATAGTCGTCAACCTTGCCCACGTACGAAATGTACTGATCCGGCCGAAGGACAACAACACACCCCTCATCACGACTAATTCCAAACGTTTCGTACAGCTGGCCATGACCCTCATGGTACGACTGGTCGTCAACGAAGATCTTGTGATAGTCCCAGCCTTCGACCTCGTCGTATGGCCGGAGGACTTCCGGAAAGTCGAAGATGTCAACGTCAGCTCGCTTAGCCGCATGGACGGTGAGCACTTCAATGACTGAGTCGTAACGAGACTCGCTACGCTTGAAGCGCTTGAGGAACGATGAGGGGCTTGCCAGTTCTTCGCAGAGGCTTGTCATCCTGCTCTTTTGTGTCGCATTGCTGATGTCCCCCGGGAAGAGAATGACACGCCAGGTACCATTGCTTCGAAGCAGCTCTTGGAGGTGCCACGGTCGCGCGTCAGACTGATTCAACACTTTGACACTGGGAATCCTCTGGCCAATCTTGAGTTCGGGAGCGAGATTTCGGGCCTCTGCATCAACCTCGCCTTCTTCAGGCTTAGAGATAATCGCGCTCTTGTCGTAGTCCACCGCTAATCGCAGAGTCAGTTCCAAAGGTCGCCTAGAGAGGGAAGAACGGCGAAGGGGTCGTACCAATCCCGCTGGCAAAAAGATTTCCCTTCTGGAACGCATTCTTGAATTCCTCCATACTGATGCCCTCTTCATCCATAATGTCCCTGGCTGGACGACCGGAAAATAGTCGAGAAAACTTGTGATCAAAGTTGATGAGGGCGTGTGCAATGCCTTTGCGCTCACTCTCGTAGGTTTTAAGGATTGATCGATCCGCGACGCCCTTTACGACGTTGGCGATCTTCCAACCAAGGTTGTAGGCTGTTTTCAGTCAATTCGTTAGCCGGTTTGCATTCATTTAGGTATTGCAGGTTCGAAAACGAAAGGAGAGATGCTTACAGTCTTGCATGCTAACATTCATGCCCTGACCCGCCTTGGGACTGGTCACAGAGTCAACATCATTGATCGAATGTACATCCTCTTGGGATTTACGAACCTGTGGGTGTGAACTGCATCACCAGCCAAAAAGACTCTGTCGTGCACGCCGAAGCTAGAGCCAACGCGCTGACCGATCTGATAGGCCGTCCACCAGTCCAACTTGCGGTAGGAAAGCTTGTACGGGGCGATAATGCGCTGCGCCGACTCTAGTATAACCTCGGGCGTGATACTGGATCGATCGGTGCGTGAATCTTGTTCGCCAGTTTTCTCTGTCGTGGTGAGCTGGATGTACAGTCGCACCAGTTTGTTCTCGCGAGGAATGACCATGATGCTGCCGGAGGTGGCCGAGTGAATGGCACAGCGCATACGGATATCTGGGAAGTCGGTGATGGGGACAATGTCGAGGACTCCCCAGATGTAATCTGTCGAGTCTCCTTCGAGCTTCAGGCCGATCTCCTTCCGCACCCAGGAATGAGCGCCGTCGGCGCCAACGACGTACTTGGCCTTGACCACCTCGGTGGTGTTGGCCTTCTCGTTGAGCTCGGCGGCTTTAAGAAGGTCTGCGGTATCGTCAGCCGCCAAGTTGCTGCGAAACAGACCGTCCTGCACCGAGGAGCCATTCGACATGGTGGCGGTCTGTTTCGGTGTAGACTCCTCCTCGCCGAGGTGCCTGAGCTGAACGGTGACTGGGTAAGCATCTGGATCCTCGACACTGTCGGCATCAATCTCCAAGCTCGTGGGCATGACACCGCGCTCAACGGCGACCTCTCCGTCGCTGAAGTCCTTCATGGCGTCGAGAAAGAATCGTTCAATGCGGCCCTGGTGTAATACGACCTGCTGAAAGCGACTGATGCCAGGAATGGTATCAGCGATGCGTGACGACCGTTGGATCACACCATCCTTGTCGGGGTTCCAAAGGCAAATCTCCAGCATGTGATTTGATTCGATCCAGGCTCGGTGGCCAAAGCCAAAAGAATCGAATATCTCCAAGGTGCGGCATTGTAGGCCGTCTGCCTGGCCATTGAAGACCTAGTCCAAGTTTAGTCGACCGATAGTTCGTATCGAGGGGCATTTAGCAGGGAGCTAGTTTACCTTGGTTCCTCTCTTGTCCACGATTCGAGTCTTGATGCCGCATTTCGCCAACCATGTAGCCATCATCAGCCCAGCCGGCCCAGCTCCCACAATGAGCACATCGACATGATCAGTCGCCGTCTCGCCTTGCATGGTCGGCTGTGGCAGGATGAAAGATTGCTGCTTTTTGTTACTTATTGTATGAGATGGCGATGGTTGCCCAAAACAAAGCCGTGTCGAGCCAAAGATGGTTGGACAGCTAACACGAGGAACATTTATACTCTCCAGCAAGAGCTTTATAGTTGCAACATTTGGCCAGGGAGAGCTCTCTCAGTTTTCGGTTCGGCAAACGGGCGATGAAGTGCCACATCTGCTGCCGACGCATTCTGCACAGGTCATTGGGCAGTATTACTTGCGGGGTATGGGGTAGCGGGATGGCGGTGGGGAAGACACAACATTCTCACGAGTCACAGCTCGGAAGAGCGATGGAAAGAGGGGGTTTCTTCGGTTTTGAAAGCTGTGTTCCCATGACTCGTAAGCAATTGTCAGCCTTGATCGTTGCGATGCATCGTGTCTATCTTGAAAGGTCTTAGCGCGAACGGAGACCCCTCATGTTGCATCACGTCGTCATGGCCAGCAGCTCATCACGTTTTGCATCAACATCGTTGACAAGCACTCTGGAAAACACAATAGTCACTTCAGTAGCCTTACACTTTCAAAACAAGCCTCCAGCGTGACGTAATGAAACACGCATGAGTCAAATCTCGAATCGACGGAGACATCCACAAGTACAAGCAACAAACCACGGAGCAACGGAAGTAGTGATGCCCTTGTCCATCCTCCCCACGGGGTAATGCGGGTTAGATCCCGGAAAGCGAAGCCCCGGATTCTACAGCTCCCTCGGTCCAGTAAGATATGACTGAATTCGAATTTCGGATACCGGGTGGGCCAAAGCATCGGTTGCTGCTGTTCAATGCGGGGAAGTTGAGCATAACATGTCGGATACGGGTTGCTCTGTGTCGGATACCAGGCCTACCGTGACGATGGAAGCAGCCAATGGGGACTGGCTGCATAGCTCACATTGGTCGAAAACAATTAAGCTAGCTCTTTATTGAGCATCATGCACTACCTCTTCAGCTTGTACGGGTCAGTAGACTAGGGTGAGTCCACGCTCCCAGATTATTGCCAGGTTGCTTGTTGATTGCATCTTCGCGTTTTCTTGCCTGCATTTTAGCTCTGTTTTGATTGATGTTCTAGGCATCCTGTGAATTCTTGTGGGTGACAATAAGTAGCCCTCACTGGGAGTTAGCGAAAGACGAGAAATAGCTGATTCCAACATGCGGACGGAACGAAAGCAAAAGAAAATCCGAGGTTTTGGAGGTGAGTCTATCGGTAGATCCGAACATGAACCAGTCTACCACGAGCTCGAGGGGATCAAAATACAGCCCGTGCAGGAACCTTTTCGAGATCAATATTTGATCTACTATTCTTGGCTGTTGGCAGACCTGGCCACCGACTTAACGACAGCTGACCAAGCTAGAAATGATGCAAGCTAACATCGGGTCTGCTGGGATGGTAGCGGTGATCCCACTAAAAAAGTGCCAAGCTCGTTGTGGATTGCCCGATTGGGAACTGCCTCGCTCACTTGTACCTAAAGTGTTGTCTGAAGCGTTTGGCCCTCATATGAGGCACACTGCTGACAATAATACAATCTCCAGCATGTTTCTAGCTCAGCTTGATCAGCGTCTACTGGTTTGTAATGAGTGGCAGTCGTGGTACGATACCATCACCGGCTTTGGCATCTGAACGCGATGCCCGCCACGGTCCTGATGTTGAAGTTTGAGGTCCGCGGGTATATAAAGAATCCCCGTTCGACGGCAATAGAGCTCGGTATCAACAACAGAAACTCAAATTCCCAATCACTTCTACCTCTTCAATCCAAAATTCAAAATGCGCGTCGCTATTGCTGGCTCAGGAAATGTCGCACAGTACTTCAGCGAGGAATTCGCCGCGATTGGTATCAACGTCGTCGTATTGACCCGGTCTATCAAACCGCAATTCGAGAATCTCCCCAACGTCAAGCAGGCCGTGACAGACTTCTCGGTGCCGTCTCTGATCCGAGAACTAGATGGCTGCACGGCACTCGTATCCGCTATTCTCGACTACACGCCTGCCTTCATCGATGTTCATCTGCGTCTAATCGATGCATGCCAGCAGAGCGCTACCTGCAAGCGATTCATCCCGTCGGAGTACGGCGGCAATCTCGAGGATTATCCCGACCAGCCGGGCCTCGATTATCGAACACACGGGCCCGTGCGAAAGGCTCTGAGAGAGCAGAGCGAGCTGGAATGGACGCTTATTTCCAACGGCTGGTTTGCGGACTACGTCGTGCCCAGTCACAACCGACACCTGAAAGACGCCGGCGAAGCGTTCCCTATCGACCTTAACAGCAAGACTGTCGTCATTCCAGGAACTGGCAAAGAGCCACTCGACTTCACGTGTGTCCGAGACATGGCTAAGGCGGTGGCCAGGCTCCTCCAAGCTCCCAAATGGGAGGAGTATACGTATATTTCAGGAGAGAAGTCATGCTGGAACGACTTAGCGGCATTGATGGTTAAGAAGCACCCGGACATGCGTATTGAATATCGGAGCCTGTATCAGTTGATCGAGGACATCCGAACCAGCACCGACGAACACACTCGCCTCATGGCCGAGTACCAGGTCTTCTCTCCCAGCCATGCTGGATCTCTGGACCCTGTCAAGGTTTCGGCTCACCGCAAGACTTATTTTGAAGGAATCAAGTTTCGGACGGCTGAGGATATCCTAAAAGAGGTTGAGCATCACCCGGACGTCATTGTCTAATATCTTTGGGGAGAGGTCTGCGAGTCTGCTTTAGACCAATCGCAAGAATGAAAGAACGGCAATGTGTAGTGAATTCTCATATATAGCAGATAATTGCGCTTTCAATACAAGAGTACGTCAAATTGAGGCGATTCCGCGAGAATGCGCTGCCACGTCTCCGGCTGCTGTCCCGAAAGTGCCTCATCTCGTGTCTTCCACACCTTCTCAGCAGCAAGAAGGAGCGTATCCCAGGTAGCAAAGCCTAGTGACTTTCTGCAAGCAAAAGATGCCTTCACCCTATCGCGCAAGTCCAAGGTACCGGCCTCGAAGGCCACCGTCGCATATATCCAAGACAATGGATTTCCCTCCAGCTGCATAACGTCGAGACACTCAATGCGCTCCAAGCATTTTTCCACCAAGTCCTGTATTTCGGATTCTCGCTGGATTCGGCCAGAGTTACGCCGGAAGTAAAGTAGGCAAGTGTAGTAGAACAAATGGTTGTGGTGGTGTGATGCCGTCAGGTCTTTGCCAGTCAAAGCGAGGTCATTCGGCGCAGAGGGGACAGACAGGGCAAATTCGATTTCGAGCCGATCTAGTTCGTCAGGGCTCATCGCGTCGCCCTGTAATAGGGTGGCGTTGAAGGAGCCGATCAGCTCAAGTGAGACGCTGGGGATGGCCGAGTATTTGTAGTGATCGGATCCTGTCAGAGACGGGTTCATCGGGGCAAGATATTCCTTGTGACCGAGATACTGAGACTGAATCATGGCTATGAGAGCAGAGTAACACTGGTATGTGAGCGCAGCTGACGCTGAGTGAGTCCATGTCTCCATGCTGGTTTGCTCAACCAAGTTGCGAGCGACTTTGATGACTTCTCGCCAAGCCCCGGGTGTACCACTGATGAAATACGAGAGAAGCCATATGCACAATGTTGCTAGACTTGCTAGACGCTCATCGGCGTCGTTGGATTGTATGTTGCGCATGAGATGTAGAAAGCTGGAATTCCGGTGCTGAGTGACCAAGGCATCATTTTGAGGATGACCGCCTCGCAGGATCGACTGGTGCGTAGCCGAAGCGGCACAGACGGCGTGGAAAACAGCAACAGTGCTACTAGACTTGTCGTGGGCCATGCGGCTTCCTTCGAGTGCCATGGGTGCAACGACAATTCGGAAAGGGTTCATGATGTTCCTGATCGGCATAAGTCTATCGCAGAGGCTTGTCGCCCAATGGTTGATCAGTTCCCGCTGCTGTGCCGGCGCTGGCAGCAGATCGAGATGCCTCTCTGGTTGACCGAGAGCTCCCGTAGCCAGTCGAAAGTTCCACAAAGCGAAGCTGGATGGGTTGATCGTATTGCAGTCTCGAGAAAGTGTGGCATGCGAGTGTGAGATTTGCATTTCAGGGACTTCGGCATTTGATGGATCGATATAATTATGGTCTACGCCCGGTAAACCTAAGAGTGCGTTGTCGTTGAACCAGAAGCCTGGAGTTCCCGAGTGAGCTGAAAACTCTTCTGCAGCGACGGTTCCGTGGGAGTTTAAGTCACTCGGGAGTTGGACGAGGTCTTGACTAGGAAAGTCATCCATGGTCCTGAGCATCCGGGGCGGTGTAGAGATTGCGTCAACTGAACTATTGACTTCCGGAGCAGCGAAGTCCAAAGCATAGTCCAGGCTATGAAGTCCAGTACTAGGCGAAGTATTAAAGGAAGCAGCCGGGCCCGAAGTCCCTCTCTTATCATTTCCAATGCATTCGGTCTGGTCTGAGACTTGAAAAACAGAAAATGGACCGCTGGTTATTGGAGACGCTTGAGAATGGCCGTCAATCTGATGAAGTGCAGTCTGAACATCCTTAGGAGAGAGGCGAATAGCTGACGACTCAGTCTCCTGTTGGGTCAGAACCCGACGACTACCTTTGGGCAATTCTGTACCCGCTGTAGGAACCCAAGTAAGACGAACATCGTAGCCAAGACAAGTAAAATTCCCGGCAAGGCATCGCTTGCACACGGGCCGTTGCTCGTCGCACTTTACATGTCGGCCTCGACACGTCCAGCAACCCGTGAATGTCTTTCTTCGTCTGGGACGCGAAGGGCTACTTCTTGGCTTTCGTCGTGGTTTAATTGGTTCGGTGACTGTTGGTTGACTATCTTGTGATAAATCCATTGTATTGAGGACGGATTAGGGAGTCTAAGACAGTTCGTATAGGGCGTAAGGGACAGGTGAGGATGCTGCGGAGGACGTAAGCGGGAGTAGCCAGAAAAACGACTGATGTCATTTCTGCTGACAAGAACACGTGACAGAAATACACTTGGCACTGGCGGTGAAACAGCTCTACCAAAAAGCTCATGACCCCATTATATTTTTTCTTAGCCTTTGAGCCTGGTTCATTTCTGTCTCCTGGGGTGGTTCAATGACAGTATACCATCAAGTGGTCAGATGAGTTTGGTGTATCTCAATCACCATAATTCATCCCTACTCTCTGTACTTGAATCCGACATCATCGTACTTCGTAGGGTGTCCATAATAATTTTCTTTTAGCTTTGTTTTTAAGTAGAGAGCAGCTTTCGATACGGAAGACTACCGTGGTGCTCTGACATCAACTGACTGAACAAAGGTTCTAGAATACCCAGAAAAGACTAGAATAAACTAACGTTGCATGAAATGATACCTTGACGGGCACCCCATACTTGGTAAAACTTCTCCAGACTGCCGCCCCTATCATATTCGCCGAGGACTCATACATGATCTTCATTGAGGCACGTGGAATTGATCGAAAGTGTAGCATCCATGCGGGGTAACAAGCCTGCGGCCGATCCAAACGCCTAAGTTGCGGGGTTTCAAAAGGTCGTATCATCGACATCACTCGACTGTGGATCTGTTTTTGGCATTCAAGGAGGAGTTCATTGGAGCGGTTGGACGTCGCCGAGCGGCTAATTGAGAACATGCACACTATTCACATTCGGTAACCCCTATCCCTGGTCTTAATAAACCTTCGTCCTTGCCGAGCAACTTCGAAATAGTTCGTACCTTCACTTGTGAGTATTTAATTGTGCAAATACCATGCGTTGAATCAGTTTAGAGACTAGGTACCGAGTGATGGTAGAGGGCAAGAGTAGGCAGCATATCGACTATATGTACAGAGTACAAACTAATTGTCCTATGGCTTGTTATCACTAACCGCTGAGTGGGAAACAGAACAACGGAACCAAAACCAAGACTGTTTTTGATGTCAAAGCTGGGGAGTGTAAAGTGACGTCTTCTTCAGGCTAAGTATGCACGATAAATCCAATCTGACCTTAAAATGGTGCCCTCGTGACGTCGTCTCGGTCAATGAACTCTCTTGGGCCAGAGAGTCGCATCGCTCCACCCAAAATCCAGTTTCCCGCAGGCTGAATTTGAGGGGAGACTGGGGTTATTCTCCACGAATTACCCCTCCTTCATACTGTGGATAGTCTTGTTGACCCTATAAATCGCAATGATATGCACTCATGGTGAGCCTCGTGGCCTTCTTCTGTCTCTTAACGCCTCACTCACTAGATTTGCCTAGACTAACGTACCATCATGGCCAAGTATTCGTGGGTTGTCGTCGCTCTTCACATTTTTGCAGCTGATGCAACAACTGTGAGGTCACCCACTCCGCCTATGGGCTGGAACAGTTATAATAGCTATAGCTGTTCACCATCTGAGGATATTATCAAGAAGAATGCCCAGGGCCTTGTTGACACTGGACTGGCGGACCTCGGCTACCTTTCCGTCACCGTTGACTGCGGGTGGCCTGCGAAAGACCGAAACTCGGAAGGGGAGCTTCAGTGGAATGAGAAACTATTTCCCTCCGGAGGCAAGGCACTGGGTGAATTTATCCATGACCTTGGGCTGAAATTTGGTCTATACTCCGGGGCTGGGTACCTCCAATGCGGTTCAACTGATCTACCAGCGTCTCTGGGTAAGCCGAACTTCGACTGGATGAATCCCCTTTCTAATGCTTCGTTAGGATATGAAGACATTGATGCTGAATCCTTCGCTGAATGGGGAGGCGATACACTGAAGTTAGTATTGAGACAACCATCAAATTAATTCCTCGGCTAACAAAAGGAAGGTACGACAATTGCTATGCTACATCGACTACCGAAATGGTCGATGCCGACTCTGAGGAAGCACAGTCCCCATCTCGTTTCCGTAAGATGGCAGCCTCGTTGGATTTGGCGAATCGAGACATAGCATATTACATTTGCCAATGGGGTATTGGATATGATGTGGGTGAATGGTGAGTATTATTCTTACGAGTAGAGTGATTTAACTGATTTAAATGATTTATCAGGGCTTCTGCTCTTGGAAATTCCTGGAGAATTAGCAACGACATCTATGGCGCCTGGCGCAGCATCTGGCGTATCACCAACGAAGCTGTTCGTTATTACAAACACACAACAGTCGGGGCGTTCGCAGACTTGGATATGCTCATGTGAGTCATCTTCGACTTAACGAAAGGGAAATACTTACTCATTTTCAGCGTTGGTCTTGGCGCACTATCCCATGAAGAGGAGCGCTTTCACTTCGGCATGTGGGCAATCCAAAGTCCCCTCTGATTATCGGGGCGGTGATAGATGGCAAAAGCATTCCTGAGGAGTCTTTCAAGATCTTGGCCCACAAGGAGGTCATTGCGATAAACCAGGACTCGCTTGGAAAGCAGGCGGAGCTTGTTCTTCGTCACACGGAAGAGGAATGGGACCTCTGGGCTGGCGAGCTTTCGGGGTCGCGACTGGTGGTCGGAATTGCCAACTGGAGAAACAACTCGCAGACTGTCGAAGTGGACTTGGGCGTTCTTGGCATCGCAGAGGCTGATGCCAGGGACGCTTGGGCTATGAGTGACGTTGGGACTGTGTCTGGAGTGGAGACTGTCGATTTGGCTGGCCACGAGATGAAGTTGTGGATTCTGTCTAACGTTGAAAGCACCAAGCCTCCGCAGTCGGCGGGCTACTATTCTGCAGCGGACGCGGCACTTGCGGGCTCTGCGGCCATTTCAGAGTGCGGTGGCGACGATTGTCTGCCCACAAACTTCAAAGTCGGGAACATTGGGCCAGGCGCAAGCGTGACCTTTGACTCAGTTGATACCACGAGCAATGGTACAAAGCTTGTAGGTGTGGACTACATCAACTACGAGTACGCATTCCACACTGCATGGGGCTGGGGCTCGAATACCCGAAACCTGACCATTTCCGTCAACGGAGGCGAAGCAAAGAGGTGGGCGTTCCCGATCTCGGGCGGGGACTGGTACGAGACTGGGCGGTTGACGGTTGAGGTTGACGGCTTTGTTGATGGGAAGAAGAATACTCTTGTTTTTGCAGTCTCGGAAGGCGACGAGTGGGCTCCCGACTTGGTTGGACTTGAGCTGTTTGAATAGGCTGATTGATATGCTGTATTTTATTACATAGAGAGTAGTATGGGAGAACTCACTCACACCTCGTCAGTCGCATCATCACATGTTGGAGAAAGTCGATCAGTTGATGCCTCTTGCTCCACTTCGTATCCACACAAGACACGTTTAAATGTTCGTATAAACTTATGGAAAGTCACCCAAAGCAGCGTCCGTCATCATCCGTGAGGGGTAACTCCTTGGCGCCACGTGACTGAGCCACAATGGCACTAATTGTCGTTGAGTACAGCTGTTCTGTTCTTAGACAAACTACCGCCACGCCTTGACCTCGCCGTACATCTCCCTTCATTTACCATTGGCTTTGAAGTCACCCTCAACTGGACTCATACGTAACAACAGCAACCATGGCGAAACAAGAAAAGGACAATGAAATCATCCAACTCGCCAAAGGCCTCCGCGGCATCCCGTGGTGCGAGGAGTATGAGGTGATGATCTCAGGGATGCTGTGAGTACCTTTAGTGCCTGGTACCCACCGTTCCTCCATGCATCAAGATCTATCGCATGCTCATGGTAACCCTCTTCCCCTGCAGGTACAACCCGCTAGAGCCGGCTCTCATGGAGGGTCGCCACAAGGCTCGCTGTTGGAGTTACAAGTACAACAACCTGGACCCCAGCACCGGGACCGCCGACGAGATTGGCGAGACCCGAAGTAAACTCTTGGCCGAGATTCTCGGTCGAGTTGGTCCCGGAACCGTCATTGAGGCACCATTCACCCCAGACTATGGCTGCAATGTCATCATAGGCGAGAATTGTTTCATGAACTTCGGGTAGGCGGCCTCTTATCCATATCAAGCACGAACAAATCCATGAGCTTACGTCTTTCTAGCCTGACCATTCTTGACACAAGCCTGGTCATAATTGGAGACAGGGTTCAAATGGGACCTAATGTGAGCATCTACGGCGCTGGTCACGAGACGAGCGTGCTGTCGCGCATCAAGTTCGTCGAGTTCGGGCATCCTGTCAGGATCGAAGATGATTGCTGGATTGGTGGTGGCGTTACTATTCTTCCCGGCGTGACGATCGGCCGTGGATGCACAGTTGGGGCCAACGCGACTGTAACCAAGAGTATTCCGCCATACTCAGTGGCGTTGGGGGCTCCAGCAAAGGTAGTCAAGAAGTTGCAGACGGTCGAGGAGGAGCTGGCGGATCCAAACAACCCGTACAGGAACATGCCAGAGCGGGCCTAAGCAATGGATTCCATGATTACGGGGTGAACCACGGAACGAGATAGACGGATCGTTTTCTTATACGTTGTCGCAATCGCAGTCGGCGGCATTATATCGTGGATGGTCTGATCTTGCCGCATCCCACGTGCTTCTCTCTGGATCTTGACAGGGACCGGGCTTAAACATGTGAAACTACGCAACCCTAAATCAAGCACATGTGGTGCTCCAGGAACTTGTTGTGTGCCATTGCATCCGCGAACGGAGCAGGCGTTGAGAAAGTATTTAATTTCGCCGAGATCTCGGTTAGCATGTGAAGGAAGATGATATTCCGTCGATCTCAACGGATCCCGTAATGCGGTTGTCCTCATGTTTAGTACTCAAGCACGCCAAGCACGGGTTCCGGTCTTATAAGACGTGCATAAATCGGCATTGCTCCCTGTTGGCTGGGCACCCGTCCGCCGTCATCTCTCCGATTGTCGGTGTCCGGTAGTCGGTGTCCGGCATGTCCCAATTTGGGCAATAACCCAGAGACCAGGGTGAGTGGGGTCATGTTACTCAATATCTGACAATTGCCCGATCATACCACATCAGCAGTCCCAGTTAAAGAACTCGGAATCAGGCGTTGGAGGATGCCATATGGGGAATGGCAATTTCCCATGCAGTTTAGCGTCCGAGGCTTGCGTGGTTGCCCTATTTTAGGCATACCGTCAGATAGTCCGTCCTACGAAGTACAGCCGAGCCGTCACCTCATATCATGCCCCTATCTCTCTCTGTCTCAGCTTCAGTGCCATCCACACCATAAATATCTGGAGCCTTTCATGAGTCGGAGCCAAGGACGGTCGGGTAATTAATACGACAACTCGGGTAACAAAAGAAGCTCGGGGAACTGCACAGGTCGGGGCAGGTAACATGATCCCGTAGCGCACGTACCATTCAAAACCTCATTCTCTCACTGTTTCCGCCGTTCTCCATTTATTGACCCTTTCAACCCTGGCCAAGGAACCACACCGCTCACCATCACAACTTTGCTGTCGCCCACCGCTCCCCTCTGCCACTCCAAGAAAGCACGCCCGCAGCCTGATTGAATAGCCAAACCAAACGCACAAGACCACCATGAGCGACTCAAATGGGATTCCCGTTTTCGGTGAGTCGGCACAGGCAATTGCCCTTCGCTCCTTTGTTCTCCCGTGACTGACCGGCCAATTTGTCCTCTAGACCCCCCTGAACAGATGCTAGCCAGTATGTATTGACTTGCAATACTGATACGCGCTTGACTTACTTACAATCCTGGAAGAACATCGTGTCAATCCGCATCTGGAAAGTCAGTACTACCTCGTTCTTCTCGGTGCATCTAGCTCCGAGGCTAAATTTTGGCAGGCTTCGAAAACTACAAGCAATTGCATCAGAAGTCCATCAACAGCCCCAATGAATTTTGGGGCGAACAAGCCCGGGAGCTTTTGACGTGGTCCAGGGACTTTGACAAAGTTCATACCGGGGACTTTCTCCACGGAAACAGCGCCTGGTTCCTCGGTGGTGAATTGAATGCTTCTTTCAACTGCGTCGACCGCCATGCGTTCAAAAATCCCGACAAGGTGGCCCTCATCTTTGAAGCTGATGAGGTGAACGCCGGACGCACCTTGACCTATGGGGACCTCTTGCGGGAGGTGTGCCAGCTTTCTCATGTGCTGAAGCAAATGGGCGTGCAGAAAGGTGACATTGTTGCTGTGTATCTGCCTATGATCCCAGAAGCAGTGATCGCTTTGCTTGCCTGTGCTCGAATCGGCGCCGTGCACTCTGTCATTTTCGCCGGCTTCTCGTCCGACGCCGTCCGGGACCGGATTCTTGACGCCAAATGCAAGATTGTCCTCACTGCCAACGAAGGCAAACGAGGTGGCAAGACGATTGGGATCAAGAAAATCGTCGATAAAGCCCTTCTTCAATGCCCCGCCGTCTCAAATGTCTTGGTCTATCAGCGAACAAACTCCCCTGACGTTTCTTGGGTGTCTGGAAGAGACCACTGGTGGCATGAAGAGGTTAAGAAGTGGCCAGGTTACATCCCCCCGGAACGCATGAATTCGGAAGACCCTCTCTTTCTTCTGTACACATCCGGATCAACAGGCAAGCCTAAGGGTATCCTGCACACAACTGGCGGCTATCTCGTCGGCGCTGCTTCTACCGGCAAATATGTCTTTGACGTCCATGACCATGATCGTTTCTTCTGCGGTGGTGACGTGGGCTGGATCACAGGCCACACGTATGTGGTTTACGCCCCCTTGCTACTAGGCGTCGCAACCGTTGTCTTTGAAGGTACGCCGGTTTATCCCACGGTTTCTCGCTACTGGGATATCATCGAGAAGTATCGCATCACGCATTTCTATGTGGCCCCAACTGCGCTCCGCCTGCTGAAGCGAAGCACTCCTGGGAGCATCACCAACGACATGGACCATCTTCGAGTCCTAGGGTCTGTTGGCGAACCGATCGCGCCGGATATCTGGAAATGGTATTTCGAAGAGGTTGGCAAGAAGGAAGCACATGTGGTTGACGTAGGCGCCCCAGTCTTCCCAAACCTACGAGACCAGGCCGCTAACTCGATAAACAGACTTATTGGCAGACAGAAACAGGATGCCATGTCATCACGCCTCTCGCTGGCATCACACCGATGAAGCCTGGTTCTGCCTCTCTCCCCTTCTTTGGTATCGAACCTGTGATCCTGGATCCAGTTTCGGGCGTGGAGATTGAAGACAACAATGTTGAGGGTGTTCTTGCGTTCAAACAGCCGTGGCCCAGCATGGCCCGCACGGTTTGGGGTGCTCACGATCGTTATATGGACACGTATCTCACTCCCTTCAAAGGCTACTACGTGAGTACCCTTTCGCAGCTCAGGGCTCTCTTTTCCACTTTGGTTTCCTAATCATAGCTATAGTACACTGGTGATGGTGCTAGTCGTGACGACGACGGGTATATCTGGATCCGTGGCCGTGTAGACGACATCATCAACGTCAGCGGCCATCGTCTCTCAACGGCTGAGATTGAGGCGGCTTTGATTGAGCACCCTGTAGTGGCGGAGGCAGCGGTAGTGGCTGTTCCTGATGAACTCACAGGCCAGGCCTCGACTGCGTTCCTGACTCTGAAGTATGTTTTGACGGCTACCCAGGATATCAACAAGGAGCTGGTTGAGCAGGTACGGAACTCAATCGGTCACTTTGCGGCGCCAAAGAGGATATATGTCGTGTCTGACCTGCCAAAGACTCGGTCGGGGAAGATCATGCGCCGCATTTTGAGGAAGATCTTGGCTGGTGAGGAGGACCAGTTGGGGGATATCTCAACCCTCTCTGATCCCTCGGCAGTTGCAAAGATCATTGAGGAGGTTCGACTGGCTACTAAGTAACGAGAATACGGGCACGAGAATTAGACATTTCCTTGATAGATATTTTCCAAGAACTAGTTGTTAGGCAGGATTGTAATGGTTCGCAATAAGCGTCCTACATGTAGTTGGTTTTTTTTCATCCCCCGGTCTGCATAAGATCATTACGACATACTACTCTTATAATTTCTGCGCAAGTTGTTAGCCCCTAAGTGAACAGAACACTGATGCCTTGAAGCAAGCAATAGACGAAGTATAAATAACGAATTTCCACTGGCAACAAATTTAATAATCCCTCGAGATAAGGAAACCCTAGGCTCTAGGGTATCTTCCGTGTTCATTGCCCGTGGTATTTCATTCTCACACTAACCCAAGTCCGTGCCAACGCTACGGAGCACACCGCCGACTCCCCCGCCGCCTCCGCTTCTCTGGTCCGCGTGTATCCACGTCAATTTATGCTCCGTAGCCCGTCCATCTCCGCACCCGAACGACAGCTTAAACCATGCCGCCGAACGTGAACCGGGGCCGTATCGGCTGCTGGACGTGTCGAATTCGTCACCGGAAGTGCGACGAGCTGCTCCCAGTCTGCAAGGAATGCAGCAGCCGGCAGATTCCGTGTTACGGGTACGACGCCAAGCCGCCCGAGTGGATGAATGATCAGCGCAAGCTCAGTGTAGAGCTAAAGAATATCAAACATATTGTGAAGGAGAACTTTCGGCGCCTCAGACGACTCCAAAATAGGCCATCTTCACCCGATGCCACTCGTTCATTACCAGCCCGCCAAACAAGCCCACCGCATCCTTCAGCAGCTGGACTTGGCACCGAGACCGCAGCCGACTTGGAGTCAACTGTGACTCACTCCCAGAATACAGACTTCAGAGAGGCGCAGCACCTTGTTCACTACTTAGACTACATTTTCCCACTTCAGTTTCCCTATTACGTTGACGATCCCGATCTTGGAGGGCGAGGTTGGTTGTTCTGGCTTCTTACCAAGAGCGCGCCCCTCCGTCAGGCGGCACTTACCTTGTCTGCCCTGCATCAGCACACCGTGTCGCAATATCGGGCCGCGAGTCAAGAATCAGAACTCATCCAATACCATACCATGGCACTCCATGAGCTCCGGCAGGTTCTATGCCGTCGTGAAGTGGGGGGATTTGCACTTAACCGAGAAGGATGGGTGGAGTTTGCTGCTGGAGGCCTGGCCTTGATCAGCTTCCAAGTGCGTTCATGTCGTTTTATACGTGGTTTCCGGGCTAATAAACAGCAGGTGTTCCAAGGAGGAACAACCAACTGGGAGCCACATGTTAGCGCTTTGGGATCACTTCTCAATGAACCTACTCCTGCCGAGATTCAACTTCAGCCGAGAGAGCTATCAGATGCAGGATCCGAGCTAGTCGAGGGAATGAAGGTAGCCCAAAAGTTCTTGGTAGGAAACCTACTGTGGTTCGATATTCTCGCTTGCGTCTCAACGGGCTCTGCGCCCAAGTCGCCCTTTCGTCAATGGCTCAGGGTCCCAGGGGTGGACATGTCGCGGGTAATGGGGTGTCAGAGTTGGATGATGATTATAATAGGCGATATTGCCATATTGGATGCCGAGTCCCATCCCTCCGACAACCAAGTTCCTCATTCAAGCATTGTAGCTCTGGAACAAAAAGTCCACAGTGGCCTTGAAACCATGGATTCTGAGCTAGCGGTTAGTCTAGGATTGAGTAGGACTATTGAGCTTTACTTGACTAACCTTCCATATTTCCAGACCGCGTCAACACAAAAGTCCCATTCAATAACGCGAGTTTTTGCGGCAGCGGCTCTCGTGCAACTATTGACCATGACGAGAGAGTCTAACCAGGCCACAACAGATGTATACGATGCAACAGCGAGAGTCATTGCTGCAATCGAGCAAGTCCCAGAAAACATGTCCTTGCGAGGCTTAACTTGGCCGATTAGTGTGGCTGGGTGCGTTGCCGGACCGGATCATCAACCATTTTTTGAGAAAGTATTTGAGATGGTTTTAGACCAACGCGACTCGGGGTTCAGCAACTGTGGGACTGTGTTGCATATCATGAAGCATTGCTGGAATAACCAAAATAGTTCACCTTGGACTCCAAGGCGCGCCATGGTCGATATGGGCATTTGCGCTCTCTTAGTTTAGAGTTATAACCGATATACAGAAGACAAGACCGGGAATTAAAGCGACTGGTGTAATGGAACCTATGCTTAGTGGGAAAAGTTAGTTGATTAAGCGCCTCGCAGTTCTCAACTCCGGCCTTCAATTACTGTTCAAAACAAACTGCGCTCTTGGATCCTGCCCTTCTTTGTTGAGATGTCACGCAAAGCCAGTCTGTATCTTCACTTTGTGCAGCTATCCAGAATTATCTTGATGAGGGTGGTTCTCACCTGTCAGTGTCATCGATGGAGTACCTCGACATGTCCTTGAAGACCTTTCGAGCCGAAGTAATCACACACAATCAAAAACTCAACGCTCCTATAATCACCGCCAGCGTCTTGCTATGGGCTCTTTACGTAAGTACTCGATATTCTTTGGGCATTTGTATCTAGTGCCGGATGGCCGGCTACAGACTACTTGGGAAAGATTACCTGACTGAAGCAACGATAACTGCAGCATCTTCAAGCTCAATCCTGCACCGCCTTACCTCAATTGTTGGCTGGGGTATATCACCTAACAGCTTCAACTCCATTGTTCGTGCCGAGCCTAGAACAAGATTTTGCCGCGCAACATGCGCCCGAGTTTTTGGGCGTTCTGGGCTTGCCTTGCCTTGTGTTGGGTAGGACAAGCCCTTCCCTTGGCATTTGAAACCGATTTCGCGATGCTCAAGAAAGCTGGATACGGGGGAGGTTTGGAGGCATAGAGTCCGTTACGGGCATTCCAATGTCACTCCTGAACGTTTTGCGGACATGCTACACGACGATACAGAGAGCATAGTAACCCGTTTGTGGGCATGCCCCGGTGAGATTGGTGAGTATACCCATTGTCTGTTATGGGACTCTTGGCGTTTGTCTGGTATCCTCTACGCTCGTAGACGTGAGCACTGCAGTGAGCCCAAGGAGCGCCTGGTAGTCGATGAAAAGCCGGGCATGGAACTTGTCGTTTGCTGTTTGATGGCGGCGATTCACGGCATCCATGCCGTTCTCAAACTCCCCCAGAACCAGCACTTCCTGGCATGCAACAGCCTTGTTTTCCCTTTCATAATGGCTAGTCTGAAGATTTGTTACCTCAAGCGGGATCCAGAGTGGAAAATAATGCTAGATGAGGTTCGTCAAACCATCGAGCCGAGATGCCCTTTTTAACTCGCTAGGATCACGCTCCAGCTACTAGATAGTACATGGCAGAAATTATCAATTTATTTCAACATAGAGCACGCAGCGCGACGGCAAGGTGTTGAACTCGCAATGACTTAGACGGTGGCTTAATGTTTACTTGACGTTGCAAGCGTCCACTGCAGGGCGAACCACCACCGTGGAGAGGAAACCTGTTGAGCGAAGTTCTGTTCTCCTTCGACCATTACATATTTGATCAGAATCCAAGGTAACGTCCATAGGAACGTGGAATTTTGATTGGAAGGCTTGCAAGTCGGCAAATTGGACCTGATATACGCTGAGAGGGTGTTGCCAAGGGCGGTGCTGAAAGATGGGGTCAGAAGTGCGTTATCCTAGCTACGATTGTTGCATTTAAGCTACTTTTTACTACGTGGACATCGAAAAGGCTCTGTGAATTGCAGTATTTGGACGAGCCTCAACGTCAGATTAAAATGATCTAGACCAAATGGTGCGAACAGGTCAACACCTCAACCTTGAGTCATCTTGCGGCCTTGAGGTAAAGTTTTGAGGATGAGGCCCGCTGAACAAGAAAACAAGACGTAATATGATCTTATACGCACATTTCACAGAGGTCTTGCTAGAATTGAGGTTGTCCCGTATACGGCGCTTGGCGTTTGAATTCAGAGGATCGGGCATGTTTTCAATTGATTTGACGGCGGAGATCACAGCAGGAAGTTGTTCAGCTATGAAGGCAGAATTGGCCAAATCATCAACAAGAACGGTCTGATTGAAGCCGTATATGATTACCACCCCTTCCACTCTGACCGTGGTACGTCCGTTGGGGACTATGGCAAGAAGAAGGTAGATAGTCAACCGCGAACTGCGAAGTAAAGAATAGGGTAACTAGCGAGTTCGATTAAACTGTTGGCCTCCAAGCATCGAAAGACTTTCCAATCCTCGTTCCACCTTTTAATCGGAGGAATAGTATGGATGTGAGACAGCCTGCCGTGCACATCTCTTTCACTACCCCTTGTATCTTGTGTCACATTGCATTGGCTATTACGAGATTCCCCCACATGACAAGCTTCCTAGGCCCGATGGTCTTACAAAGATTGACCAATTTGACCTCTCTCAACAACCTAGCTACGAACCTTGATGCCCTCAACAACCTATTCATCCTAGATGACGCGTTTCCCTTTCTTTCTCATCACTCTAGATGACACGATTCCTATCCTTTCCTATGGACCAAATCATGTATTTAAAGACCTTCCTTTCCCGCTAGGATAGATAGAAATCAAGAGCTTTTACCACATCGATCCCGGCCATTAGATCTGATATCTTGTGTCCAGATTGGACCGAGCCGCTTCTCTCTGTCGTTGAGATTTCCCAGCGGCTGTTGAAAACTGGTGATTTCAGATTGAAGCTTTTGGTAGACAATGCACGAAGACGAATGCAACTTGCACTTGGCGACACTCATTTTTCCTCGCGGCCCTTTTTCTTTTTTTGGCTTGGGGATGTCCCACGGACTACGTTTGTGGTACTAACGCCAGTGTACAACTTGACTGAACTCTACTTTCCCTCCCTTGCACTTGACGATGACGAAGGTTCCTCAGACTCCAACAAATCAACCTCCACTGGTTCCTCATTAAGCAGGCATCTTTTCCGAACTTAGAATGCGACATTTACATGAACGACAACCCACTAAACAAGAAGAACGGGCAACGCAGCCTCGTTCTGATATCTGTGACCTCCCGACCAAATCGTCATCAGGGGCGTTCAGATGTTGTGGGAGGGTAGGGCGTATCCCCAACGATAAAATCTTGGAGAGAGCTCAAAGGGATAGACTGTGCTAGTTACGTTGATGATGATCTAGGATAGAAGGAAGTATGCCCAAAACCCCATGGGCACCAGCACCTCGACGAAAGTGTCTAGTACCAGAAAGTTGATGTCCATGTAGAGCCAAAGACACATCCACGTCTGAAAGAATTGACCGGTGGAGACGTCTCAGTCTTCTCGTAAAGCCCAGATATATTCCGCCATGCTGAGCGCAGATACCAAGCCGAATGCCTTATCCAGGATTAAACGTACCAGGTAAACGTAGCGCTTGGATAGGAGGGAGAAAACCCCGGTGAATGTAAAGGCGGCGTTTAACCCCATGATGAAGAAGAATTGCATCAGGCTTGGCATGGCCATACACGGCCTGCAAGCTTTTAACGAGAGAACACAACGAGGAAATACAACGGGACCTTTCTTTCCAGTCAGCTTTCCGTAGAGTATCTCATCTCTCTGTGAACCAACAGCAGCCCATTTGCCCAAGGGGGGGTGGTGGGGCAGTGAACTCGTATGAAGTGACGGCCCAGACAAAGCGGTGCTGTACCTTCAGTCCAGCGACATGGCCCAGTTTGCTGGTCAGAGGGCACGGTGAAAAGCGAAACGCGAAGAGCGAAGGACGAAGGGCGATAACCATGCATCCCTGGACTCTCGGGGACATCAGGTGCCCGTGAGTGCGAGTCAGGCGTCAACCTTAAAGCTGTCCCCGGACCGGGCTCCACAGGATACGCACCTAGTAGGCGGGGTGGAACAAAGTGGAGGCGTTAAGGTTGCCCTACGGTCCGAAATCCGAGACCCCCACGATAGGAAATCACCACTTATAGGAGGGAGTGGGTGTTAATCAGCCTGCGCCACGACACTGCAACCCAGAACCTCATTCTCTGCCCAACTCTTCTAGCTGTGCCGTCATTTAACAGCTTCTGGACCCATCGCCCCTCAATAACCCGCTGTCAGCCAATTCGCGTGCCGCAAACATGGCTGTTGAGTCGTCAAAACCGGCCTTCTCGCTCGTCGACCACAACTGCCGCGCCGTCCAGGAGACCGATTTCCACGGAAAATGCACGCTAGTCTTCTTCGGCTTCACCCACTGTGCTGTAGTGTGCCCCAGGGCGCTTGAGCGATTGACCGAGATTCTCAATCGTCTTGGAACAGCTGCACCCCGTTTCAATGCTCTATACGTTTCAGTCGATCCGAAGCGTGACACCCCGGAGGTCATGAAGGCTTTCTTGGACAAACGTGCTCCCCACTTCACTGGTCTAACGGGGACCCAGGAGCAAGTTGATTCGGCTCGGAAGGCTTTCCGGGTCTTTGCCCAGCGGAAAGATGACGACACGGTACCCGATGGTTATACGATCCCTCATACAGCCCTTACCTACGTTCTTGGCCCAGATGGCTGTCTCGTGGACCACCTCAACGACAGTCTCGACGTGGAAAATGCAGTCAAACGTTTGCGCCAAGTCCTGGCTCGGGATTCCAACAATGGATCAACAGGCCCAACTGCGTCGTCTCGCCTCAACCCAGACTCAAGCGCCGTCGGACAGGAAAGTCTGGCGTTGCTGGATAAGAAGCAAGTTGCTAGCATCAGACACATCGGTAATCTTGCCAGGCAACTCAAGGGCGACTGGTCCAACATGATGGGTCACACTGATCTCAACGACGGATTTGGTGCCTACCGCTTTCAGCTTGCGTACGGCGCATATGCCCTGGCCTTGGCACATTTTCACCGCCTCCCGGCCGCTCCCGGACTGTTCAAACCCACCCTAGAACGCATGATCGAAAAGATGTGTCACCCTGATGTCTGGTTCTACTGGCGTGACGCCAGCACCGGCGGTGGCGCCGGCAGAACGCCTAGGAAGGAACCACAAGCGAACCCCGTCGAAACAGACAACATCATGTACAGCGCGTACTTGCAAACCATGACGCTGTTGTACAACAGCCTTTTCGATGACGACCGCTATACAAAGCCCGGCTCCCTGACGCTGGAATACCACCCGTTCTTCTGGGGAGACGCTGATGGTTTCCGGTTTCAATATGACCAGAACTCTCTCAACGACCAAGTGTACTGGAACATGGTCGAGAGCGGATATCTCGGCGTCGCTTGCGAACCTGGCTGTGTGTTCCAGATTTGCAACCAGCCTCCCATCATCGGATTTCGCTTGAACGATGAGCTTCGTGGCGGGAATACCGCTGAAGAGGTCACTGCAGGCTATGTGAAAGCTTGGGAGGACTTTGGAGGCAGACGAGACGCTGAAGGGGGCTACCAGTTCTACGTGGTCAAGCACAACAACATGGTTATACCTAGCTCTGGAACTGGCTCGGATGCTTGGTGCGCTCTGTTGATGCACTCATGGAACCCTGACTTCGTCGAGGAAAACTACAAAACCCAGCTACGGAAGTCACTAGTATACCACGAAGACGGAACGCTGTCGGTGACCGTCAAATTGTTCGACGGAATGTCAAAGAACATGATCGGGCTTTTGAAGAGCGGAGAGTTTGGCTGGATGATTGCACTGGCCGCTGAGTTAGGGGATTCGGATACCGTGAACGGGATGCTGGCCTACGCCGACAAACACTTCTCACCTCGTTACCAGAATGGTGGTCTCATGTACCCACGAAGGGATGAATTATACGACAAAGAGGAACAGTATGTGATGAGCACCCCCATACAATCAAACGCGCTCCTCCCTCTTGCTCGGTTAAACGTGTCGGGCGGATTTGAACGGTTATACAAACACCCCTGGGGCCCCAAGAATCGCCAGCATTACGATGATCCGGCGCTCACAGAGGTCGACTTCAACATCGACGTCTATCGCGCAGTGTATATCCCAGCACAGCGAGCCCTGCTCTTTGATGCGGCGGCCTATGAGGAGGGAGAAAGAGGCGTGTTAGGCTTAGCTCGAGTATTCGGTAGAGGAGACTGGACTCTCAAGCGTGATGGATCTCAAATTGCTCGGGGGGCCGGCACCGAACTTTCTGCCTCAGAACCGAAGGTAGAGGTTCGGCAAGATGGGGAAATGCTGTTTCTGTCCATCTCGGAAACCAGAGTAGCATCATTCGTTCTTGAATGGGTTTAAGTAACTTTTGTCTTTGAGCCGCCAATGTATTCAATTCAAATGGTGTGCTGCTACATGAAAACAAGCCTGATTTAGTAGGCACTTGAGAAGCAAACGGATTCGCCACATCGCCCAAGTCTTGGCATGGAGCAGAAATCTTCGTCACGTTACAGTCTTCCAGCTGATGTGAGCCTGCGTTTCTAATAAGTGAGGAGCATGGTCTTGCCTATCAAGCAACGATTCATTAAACACCTGTCACGCCCGTTACAGTTACAGTCCCGGTTACGGATTAAATTGTTAATATCAGAACCAAAAGGTTGGAAAAAGAGTATCTCAAGTTGCCGCAAGAGCAGCCTCCTGTAGTAGGTGAGCTCATTTTGGCAGATAGATTGGTCAAGAAAAGAGTATAGTTTGGAAGGGATTTTCGAGTTCCGGTAATGCGGAAAGGATAGCGGGTGAGATGGATTGAGAGACGGGCCTTTCATCGTCGTTCAAGCAGCGCCAAGTAATCCTCGGTGAAAAGTGACTTGTTTTGCCGAGACTTGAGGTGGGTTCAGTTCCGACGGCATTTGTGGAGGGTTTCCGTCGTTGCCAACTTAACCCCGCATTCTGATCTACCATCCGTGATTTTTGGCTCCTGATCACATCGTTCTACTCCTACACGCAAGGAGACCATCATCGTCATCAATATAACTGCGCAGGTTTGTGCTTAGACGAGTTCACAGTGTTTTCGGATCACTTGACACAAACTATTCGACATCCAGACCCGACCGTATGCTCTCATTCTACTCGCGTGCAGCCGTGTGGTTCTTTGATGGTAACCCTTTTGGATACTGGGGCGGCCGGAGAGAATAATCGCACTGTTCGGACTGGACTTCTCCGGACCCTCGCTAGCAGTAAAAACCCCCTTAAATCGCGCAACACTTGTCCATCCTCTCCCCTCTCCGCCAATTTCATGACCGACGCCACAACCCTGCCTCTACATGCACACTGTGTCTCACTTTCCATCACAGCGCCCTGCAATGTCTTACGATCCTAGTCCCCATGGCCTCGACCGGAAGCACTATTGCGCGACGTGTAGCAAAGGCTACTCGACCAATAGCCACCTACGCCGGCATGAGGCAACCCGTTTGTCTCCCTGCTTCGGCTTGCTGTGCTCCTATGTTCTGACTGAACCTACCAGATATTGGCCGGACCGCACTGGCCTGTCCTGCCTGCAGCCGTTACTTCTCGAGAGCGTAAGCATCACGTCACGACGTCAAACTCTAGCTCTGCGATGACTAACATAATGTGCAAACAGTGACGTGGCTCGCCGACACACAAAGAAGTGCTCCAAGGATGGTGGCGATGTCATCTTTCCGCGGTCCAAACTCGGCAAGAAGCGGAGGTCGTGCGATAGATGTTCTCAACGCAAGTTATCGTGTGATACTGCTGTTCCATGCTCGCGTTGCAGCTCTGCCCAGTTAGAGTGTACCTATCAACGGTTAAATGTCGCCGCCTCGTCTATGTTGATGCCCAGCAGAGTCGACGATAACAATTCCATCTCGTTCCGAGCCTGCGGAACAAACGGCGTTTCGAACAGCCACAACACAAGGATCCCTATCGATTTTCTCTTGGGGTTCACAGATCCTACGCCCCACGGGACTTCTGCAGCCGTTGTCGCGGACGACGCCCACCAGTTCTACGTGCAGAACGGGACTGAGAACCTGAGCCTTCAGCCGTACTCCAACAATGACTTCCTCCTAGGAGACGGGCTTCTGTGGGATCAGGGAGATTGCTTCCCTGCCTTGTTTGAAACCGGGGCGTTCGATCTGGGAGTGGAAGTCCCATTCAACCAGGACTCATCCCAGGCAGGACGTCAAGTTGTGCTAGCCGAGCGCGCGAACGAGATGATCGCGCAGCTATCCACGACTTACGATTTCGTAAAGAAGAACAACCCTGAAGCTCCGATAAATTTCGACAAGAGACTTGCCGAGTCTGTGTTTGCGGAGACAAACCTCAGGCAGTTTGTATGTGCCTATTTCCAACGAATCCATTGGTACAACCCAATCATCCACCGGCCTACATTTCATATCGAAACGGCGCCGATACCTCTTCTGCTCGCAGTTTTCCTCCTCGGATCCCTCTGTTGCACTCCACAGGATTCTGCTCTCTCCGCTCGTGAATTCTTCGACCTCGCCGAGGAGTACATCTTTGGGCACCCCGCCTTGAAGCGGCTTCTGGAGGATCGAGGCTCCGGTAGGGCCTTGGTTGAGAAAATCGAAATTCTCCAGGCAGCCTTGACTATGGAGATCGTCCAGAACGGCAGCAGCAATGTCCATACACGAAGGCGCCTTCGGCTGGAAAGGCATCCCTCCCTGGTCGCCGCCATGCGAATTTCGACCTTGTTTGGAGCTAAGCGTAGATTTAGACTACACAATCTAGCTGGCGTTGACTGGCAGGCATTTATACTTGATGAAATACGCTTGAGGTACGGATGCATGACAGGGTGCTAACACTGATCGATGGATACGATGCTGACTTTTTGCAGATTGGCTACCTGGATATTTTTCGCAGACAGCATCTTTACTGTCTTTTACAATAAGACTCCTGAAGTGACAATATCCGAGATGACGGGAGATTTTCCGTGTGAAGAGGAACTTTTCGAGGTTGAGACGGCTGCCGAGTATGAGCACATGGCGTTGCGACTGGCGTCCGTGACGTCGTGTTCAAAGTCCCCGTCCGAACTCACCTCGTTTTTACTCACGGATATCCATCAGGGTCCTCAAGTGCATTCGGAGTTGAATGCCACAGCGTCTCAATTGCTGTTCTGCATAGGTGGTAGGTTCATTTCTTCCTTGACCAGCGGGGCGAGGCGAGACTGACTCCCCCCTGAAGCGTTACAATCAATGGCCATGGCTTCCAGATCTAGTTTACTCGCGCAAGCCACGGCTAAAACCATTCTCGATGCGACAAACCGGTGGAAAATGGGATGGGACGCAGCTACTGCGAGCAGAGTCCAAGACGAGTCACGGCTTACGGGCTTCAACGCGCATGCTGCAGAATTGTGGTGGCTTACGAGGACGATTGTCAAGGTAAGCCAATCTGGGGATTCGAGTTGCCGGTTCTCGCAGCTTGTGCCCACAGATTCGGTCAAGGAGCTTCACGACTTCATTCGCATTTACAAGGACTGGTAAACTTTTATCGATGCCAACCGTGTAATGCCTAGAAACTTTTGAGTTAAGGTTGAGTGAGTGACTCAGCTCGGCGAAACGGTCGAAACTCTTCCTTCAAAGCCCCAGACTACCCGTACTTGCGTTGTACCTAACGCTATATACCTTAAATATTACATACGAAGACACTCCATCCCTTCCAAAGGCTCTTGCGATGTGCTACACAGCCCCTCACGCGAGCATTCCTTTTCTTCCTTCTCGACTCCGAGTGCTTGAATTGGCTCACCGACTCGCGACATCCACTCCGTCTCTCGCGCTCCACCGATAAGACTGAGAATCAAGTTATCGCACTAGACTTTCTTGCCAGTAACCAGCCCGTCGAATAAGGACTGTGGCTGTAGGAAAACCTAGGGACATGTGGAGATCTAATTTTGCGGGGAAGAGATACATGGAGATAGCTGTGGGGATCGAGGTGTGGGTTCAATCCCGAGAAGACCCCCGGAAGTCGGCTTGTCGTGGGTTCAACGCCGACTCCACCATTGCCCCGGCATGTCGCTAGGGGTAATCCACAATTCTAGGCCCAAGAATTACGGGTGGGTTCAATGCCGCGATATGGTGCCTGTCTGGAACCCAAGTGGGTTCACTGCCGACTCGGCGATATTGAAAACAGAGTCGCCAGTTCCGGGGCTTTCGGACCGGTTGGGCACGCACCAACCAATTCTAGGTGCCTCGGACCGGCTAGGACTCCAACAGGAAAGTCGATTCACGTCCTACTTGCAAATAGAGTCGCCTGGACATTGCCTTAGTTGAGGTGTCTTACAAGCTAGTCCCAGCCTTAGAATCCGACACGTTCTCTAAGGTGATGATAACGCAGCGGAACGGTTCGGCGCCGGCCGACTTGGCCCATCTCTACCGACCTCGTCGGCGAGCGGACCGCCATCATCAAATTGGACATCGTCGCCGCACGTGTCCAGCGAACGTCGGCAAAAGTTAAAGCCACGCACCAATTAGTTTAAATCTACAACAGTCAAGGCCTGTTTCAACAAACAACACCTCACACGTCCCTTAACCCCCCCTATTTTTTAAGCGCTTGCCCTGTCTCTGTTCATCGCCTTCATCATGGATTCTTCGTTTCAAAACACCAAGGCAATTGTCTCACGTGCTCCCCAAGATGGAAAGAGGCAATGGGTTCTGGAAGAGCTTACTTTAGCACAACCAGATGAGAATGAGGCAGTCGTCGAACTTGTCGCCTCCGGGATATGTCACACTGATCTTGGGTGTGGATCAGATCCAGATGGCACTCCAGGGTTCCCCGTTCCTCCCTATCCGCGCGTCCTCGGCCATGAAGGTATGTGCTCTCCAACTCGCGCTCCATGGCCCAACTGATCGAAGCCAGGTTCTGGATACGTTAGGGCGGTCGGGTCCAAGATCACCAAAGTAAAGCCGGGTGATGCCGTTCTTCTCTCATTTGCCTTCTGCACTCAGTGTCACAACTGTCAATTTGGTGCCCCTGGCTACTGTCAGAAATTCGCAGAGATGAATTTCACGGGAACCAAGGACGCTTTCACCAATCCGAAGCATCCAACCCAAACCATCGGAGGCTCTTTCTTTGGGCAATCGAGCTTTTCTCGATTCTCGCGAGTTAAAGAGACGTCACTCGTCAATGTCACAAAACTCGTAACTAGCGTAGACGAGCTGAGACTTCTGGCACCTCTCGGGTGCGGTTTTCAGGTTGGTTCCCCTAAACCTTTACGAACTTTGGCTCCCTAATTCAGAATCTGGACACTGATACTTTTGTCAACATAGACTGGAGCTGGCACCGTCACCGAACTAGCAGCTGCGGGTCCAAGTGATAAGGTGGCCGTCATCGGCCTGGGGGGTGTTGGTCTCGCAGCAATAATGGCACGTGGGAAATCCCTTTTACACGATATTAATCACATCAACATGCAGCTAATATTAAGATACAGGCTGCAAAGCTCAAGGGGTGTCATACCATCATCGGAATTGATCGTGTTCCCGCCCGACTCGAAATGGCCAAGAGTCTTGGAGCGACCCATGGAATTGATACTTTGATCATTTCCAGCCTGACAGATCAAGTCCGTATGATTACTGGAGGATCTGGTAGCACTATTACGATAGACGCGACTGGATTTGTGCCTTTGATTCAACAAGGCATCGAATTCACAGCTAATCAGGGGAAGATGATTTTGTTAGGAGTTGCTCCCATGGACGCAGGTCTTGAGTTGCCAATCGTTCCATATATGGTTGTAAGTGTTAATTGATGGCTTCTTGGGAGCCAGTCCAATATACTGATGACAAATCAGACTGGAAAGCAGATCTTCGGAAGCATGGAGGGGGGCGTATACCCGGAAAAGGTTCGCGCATCCTTGCCTTTGACGGGAAGATTTTGGCTAATTACATTGATAGTACATACCCGACATGATTCGATGGTATCGGAACGGGGAATTCCCAGTGGACAAATTGATCAGATTCTACCCAGTAAGATCCATTGCCAGAGATCATGTTGCCTAGATTTACTAACCGGCTCATTTTGGCTTTAGGTAGAAAACTTTCAAAAGGCGATCAGGGACATGGAGGAAGGGGTGACAATCAAACCGGTTTTGTTGTGGTAGAAGCCTAAGCCTCCCATTGTAGAAACGTGAAATATAAAATTATATGATAGTTCAATTAATACCTGTATTCGAATAGACCCAACTCTTAACATATATTCACAAGTCGTTATGGCAGCACATGTACTGAAAGTTGAAAGGGACCAAACATCTTCGAGACAGGCGCTGAACAGCAAACGTAGCGAAATACAGTCCCTGACAATTGGTCTCTGGCTACTTCACCTCCGCCATTGCTTTACAAGCTTCATTAGGCCAGGTTCTTTAGTATCCTTGAATACCCCCAAACCAAATCTAGAAATGCTTCCTTGACACTAACCAAAGCTCGGGGGGAATTTGGATCCCTATTGGTGTCGGCTACTTTTCCAGAGTACTCAAGGGTTCGAATGATGACACTCACAGTACCTGACAAAGGCTAACATCCTGACTTCAGTAGACCGTAGTAGTGAAACCGGGGCTTAGAGAATGGAACTGCACCGTCATCTTTTGATTGCTCAACACACTTGTTCAGAAGCAAACTCAGCGATCATAGACCTGTTCTAGTGCCGCATTTGAGAAAACGGTGATTGGTTCCAACTGCTCGGTCCGAACGGCGGACAGGCGAATGCGATGTAGCCTTAATGCACAGGCAGGAGACAGGGGGGAGGCTAGCGTTGTAGACCGAGGCCAAACTAGAGACTGACCTTGTTCGTATGTACAACTCTCGGGCTTCGGCACCTTTAACATTTATGAGTGGTGATGATCATGATCATTACCTCTGGCTTGATTAATTTGGGGACTCAAACTGATAATTCAGATACGACTGTAGGCTGCAGCAACAGTTGCACAAAGAGTAGGATCGTATCAAGTCGGAAAAGTTCAAGTCAAAGCGCCATTAGAGTTGATCTGGCTGAGGTGACTGGAAGCAATTGTTGAATCAATTTCAAAAGAGGATTCAGTTATCTCATAATTCTAGAAAAGCCGTCCATCTTAGCTAACAATGTGCTTGTTAAGAAACAGAGTCTGTACATTACAGAACCCTTTCAGCCCGTTCACTCCCCATTCGGTTCCGATTCCGCTCTCCTTGTGTCCACCAAATGGTGCCATAGGAGTCAGGTCAAAATGCGAATTAATCCACACGGTACCGGCCTGGATCTCTTTAGCAACTCGCGCTGCCTTTTCAAGGTCGTTGCACCAGACTGAAGCTCCAAGCCCCATTAATGTATCATTTGCTCGACTGATAACTTCGTCTTCGTGCTTCCAGGAGAGGAGAGG
This sequence comes from Neonectria sp. DH2, assembly GCA_003934905.1. Taxonomy (NCBI): domain Eukaryota; kingdom Fungi; phylum Ascomycota; class Sordariomycetes; order Hypocreales; family Nectriaceae; genus Neonectria; species Neonectria sp. DH2. Next base: position 239,996 of record RQWH01000013.1, on the reverse strand, counting down.
TACAATAGGACCTAAGGTCAGAGATGCATTAATAATTTCCAACGAAATTTGGATTTTGTCAGAAATTCTCGGGAATTTTATCTTACCGAACGGTTCTTCAACAACGATTCGCGAATTGTCGGGTGGTCGGTCGATAACAGTCGGTGTCATGAAATAACCCGAAGAGGACCCAGTCTTGCCTCCCGTAGCAACTTTCCAGCCCTGCTTCTCGATGTCATCGAAGAAGGTTTTGACCCGCTCATACTGCATGGAATTTTGAAGCGGCCCGTGAGTGACGCCGTCTTGAGAGCCATCACCAAAATTGTAACACTTGACGTGCTTGACAAAGGCATCTCTGAATCTTTCGAAGATCGATTCGTGAACGTAAATCCGTTTCAAATTGAGGCAGATCTTATCAATCAACATCAGTTCCTATCTGTCAAGCAGCCCTACTGGGAAAACATACCTGGCCTGAGTTAAGGAAGGCAAAAAAAGCGACCTGTTCCACGTAAGCCTAGTTCTTTGGCTTGTGAAGGATTTGATGTTTAGTTCAATGAGAGAGACTGACCTTTTCGGCAACCTTGTCAATATCAACGTCAGGGAAAACGATGGCTGGATCGTTGCCCCCCCTGGTCGAGTATCAGCTTGGAACAGCAAAAAGGTTAATCTTTTGGAATCAGGACATACAGTTCAAGAGTCACCCTTTTCAAGGTCTTGCTAGCACTCTGTAGAACAAGTTTCCCTGTCGCTGTAGAACCCGTGAAACTAATTTTATCGATGCCAGGGTGGCTGGTGAGCCATGGGCCAAGGCTGTCATCCCCACTAAGAGATTGGACAACTCCAGGCGGGAAGAATTGCTGAGCTAGTTCCACGAGTTTAAGCCCGCAGTAAGGGGTAAATGGGCTAGGCACGCGATTAAAGGTTGTCCCTACACTCATAAAAGATGGAGTAATCTTACGAGGGTTTGATTATGACGACGTTCCCTGTCAGCAAGGCCGGAGCGAGCTTGCCAGTTGCGAGTAGAAGAGGGAAGTTCCATGGAACTATTGCTCCAACCACACCGATAGGTATGTATCGGGTCACGATAGTGCGCTGCTCGTCGTCCTCGACGACATCCTCTGGGAGGTCAATGTTGGCCATGCCCCGCATCCAATGGACGGCAAGGTCCGTTTCGACATCAGCTTGAGGAATCTATTAAAAAAGGTGAGCCTCCGTACAATACAACAACGGATCAGGAAAATTCAGGCAGTGTCTTACAGGCTTCCCCTGTTCCGAAACGAGAAGGTCTCTAAATTCCGTCTTGAATTTCTCCATGGCATCGGCAAAGGCCAGCACAGCACGACGCCTCTCCTCGTATGGAACTCTGGACCAGACTTTGAAAGCCCTTTTGGCGGCAGCAGCCGCGAGATCAAGGTCATCCTTGGTAGCCACAGGGACCTTTGCTTTCGCCTCCAGGTTCGCCGGATTGATACCGTGACGAGTGGCTTTGGTAGGGGCGCTTTTTCCGTTGACAATTTGAACAAAATTGTTCTGAAAGTCCAGCGACCTCTCAGACGCCTGGGAGCCATCAGTCACAGCCATGGTGGCCATTATGAAAATTCAGGTTGAAAATACTTTTGTGAGAATCAAGATCCGACTTTGGACTGCATACCAGATTGCAAGCCGCTTGCAGGTGTATTTATACGCTACCCCTCCGTACATGCATCGCCCTGTCTGCACCCACTCCACATACGCATTACCCAAGGTCGAAAGTGAAGTGCGGGGGGACATGCAACCTTCTCCGCCTCAAGCTACGGTCCGAAGTCCGGCTTCACGGATAGTCTAGCTGCCGAACGTGCAGTAGTCGTGGCAAGCTCGAATGTAGCCAACCAAGCGACGTGGCGTGGCTTACCGTGTGACCGGTATTGTGGGGACGCTCTAGGCGCTTTGCTGCACGCACGCATCGTCTTTGCCCCGAGCGTTAATGCGTAGGCTCTCGCCGAGGGTACCACAGCTAGGTCGGAGCAATCGCGGGCGATGAACCAGTTCTCATAATCTGGGAGACCTCAGCGGCGATTGTGAGTCGGAACCGTAATTGTTCATTTCGTTGGGGTAACTAGGATGAAGGGTTTGGTTTATCTGGAACACTACAAGAAAAGATGGAGAAAACAACCTTTTCAAAGGAAGCTTTGAGAAGCTCATGATGACGATGCCCGCTTCAACAACGGCCTGGTCAAACCTTCCTCAGATAATCATACGCAGCAATGACGTGTCATTGAATAGACAGACACTTATTTTCCGAGCCCACAAGACCGCTTAGCTCGCGATCTGATTAAGATATACCGAGGGGGCTTCACCTTAATCCAAACACCCCGTATTCTAAAAGTAGTCTATGCTGTAGGCACTCATAGCTGGATATGCACCGGCCAAAATATTGGTATCTGACGTGGTAAAAACATCGTCACCAGTAGCTAGGTCCATCTCAAAGTCGGGAAACGACGGCGACGGTATTTCCATCGGCAATGAAGATGCTGGACCGGGCCCTGTCAGCTTAGGACTAGTACTACACATTAGTCCATAGTCAACCATAGACCAAATGGTGTCTTCCAAAAATGGGTCGATATCAATTGATGCGTGTGGATCAAGCACTGTCGCAAAGGCTTGGGCGTGTGAATCGAAGGAGAGCAGTTGGAGATACTTCAAAGCAACAAATGAAATCAGCTGAGGGAATGATGGTGACAAGACCAGAACGTCAAGGAACCGAACGCACCATTTTTGACGCATGATCCCATATGGCCCCCATTCTCTTGAGAATTCGAAGAGTGTGCTGGCTGCTCTCAAATAACTCCTCCGTTAGAGTACTGCCCTTCCCTTGTTCAGCATGAATAAACAATGAGAGAATGCTTCCCGCGAGACAAGTAGCGTAGGCGTAGAAAGACGCTTCGACATGACAGCCTTCTCTTTCCGCTTGATTCAGGAAAGCCGACAGCTTGCAGGCATGTTCACAACTCGTTTCGAAAGCACGCGATAGAAAAATGGGCGGTGCCTTGGCTTTCAGCCGCTGCATTCGCATTCTCAGGAGCAACGGGTGGTTCAAAAGACAGTGGCACAAGTGAAAAACGACCCGGGCGAAGATGACGTGTCCCACAGTTTGGTGATCGAGCTTTTCATCCGTCGTACTGTTCCCGGCAATGATTTCGCTGACAGATAGACCCTCCACCTGAAGATACTGCTCGACCAACAATAGAACAGAGTTGATGGCTGCGAACTCAGATCTAGGGTTCCAGGGTAAAACCTCATCCGTTTCACGTTCGTGGAGGACATAGCGAGCGCAGCGGCCGAGGGCCGATGCGACTAGAATCACAAGGGTAAAGCTTCCGCGACTTGCATCCAGGTCAGTGTCCCAGTTGAGAAGCTGGTGTAGAGTTGCCGTCTCTTTCCAAGCGCCGGTGCGGAAGGTGTCCTCATCGCAGGGGAGGTGGACGTGACAGTCTTCGTCTGAGATTGCTGGGGGGCGAGCCTTTCCACAAGAGACCAACTTATCTAGTAAGTACACAGACCAGAAAACTCGTCGACGTTCTTCTTGTTCGATGGCTGGTATTTCAGCACTGGGTTCCTTCGTTAGTTGCAGGTCTTGCACAATCCTAACCGCAAGGCCAATCTTCAACCATCCTGAACTCGTCCGACCAGCTTTCGTCTTGTTAGCGCTGCGAGGGCTTGGTCTATCTCTTATGAGAGAGTGGTAATAGAGAACTCACAAGTGAAATCAACGATGGCAAGAATGTTGGTCGTTTGAGCGACATGAAGGTTGGGGCAGTTCTCGGCCGTGAGGTGGTCGTTCAGGACAGATAGCCACGATTCCCTTGCATAAGCTTCTCTTGCCTCGTTAATCGCATCGTGGAAGAATTCATCGTTAGAAAACCTGAGAGCAGATGCAAGAACTGCAAAGACTAAACATTTAGGCAGCATCCCGCAGGCTAACTTCTGTCGGAAGACTTCCTCGTGAAAGTAGGAATATGGCTGGTTATGAGAATGAAGAAAGTAGGCGTCAACAAGAGACTGAACGACTGAGTGAGGTGGGAGTTTGTTGAACCGCCTTATTAACCTGTTAGCTTACGCGTACTCTAAAAATGGATTGGCACACGGTCTGCTAATAGCGTCGCAACAGAGTAAACCAAAAGTAAGAGAATGAACTTCCTTGACGTACGTCAGATTCAACTCGGCAGAATTTGAGGGCTTACACAGAGATCGATATGTCCGGCATTGGTTGGTTGTGCCACGTTCCGGGATGGATCCTGTGGGAGACCGAGATGGTGAAGGGGGGAAATTAGACTGTTTAGTCATTGACTGTGTTACAAAACTGGGATGGGAGCGGCTAAATGGTAAGCATGGTTGGGAATCTTTCTTCTCGTGTGTGGGTCTTAGTGAAAGTGACGAACCTGGCATTCCGAATTTTTTGCCCACTCAGCCGAGCAAGCTGAGCTTCAATGGTGCTGATTCTCTTCAACAGGTCCGGCTGGAAGGAGGCACATTAGAGCTCGTGAATCCTCACTGTGCGGGCGCACAAACGTTGTCGAGGGAGAGGGGTTTTCATACATCGCTCAGCCCGGAGGGAATGGCAACTAGAGGGTTCGTCGTCATGGCAGCCATAGTCATAGAGTAGGCCTCATAATGACAAGAGCGATTGATCCGCCGGCAAACGACGCACCTAGGTCGCTCTCCTGAGCACTTGGTCTTGCGTTGGCTATTTAAGAATCGCTCAGTTAGTAAACTGTCCTCCGACGGCGACGTCACGGCACGGAATCGGTGTATTGAAGCTCTCAGAACGCGAAGTGATGATGGAATTTAAGTACCGGCAAGTCGTACACGCCTGCCGAATGCGTCGGATGCCTCCAGTGGTCGGCAGCGCCGGCTGGGAGTTGGCTGGAAGACTCGAGCCTGGCCAAGCCGTTGGGGGCAAGGCTTCTAGATCATTAGAAGACATGGATCGCGGGCCAGGTTGGCTGTTTGAACGTGAATAGATCACAATTTCTAGGCGGAGGAGATGGACTGTCAGAGAGATGTAGTCAAGAGGTTGAGACTGGGAAGAATCGAGGTCGAGCGGGGAAGCGGGTCTCCTCTTTTCAAAGCATGGGGTACGTGATTGTTGCGACACGAGACTGCGGATCGGGGTACAAAGGAGCCAGAAGGACTGAAGGTTGCAGTTGCATAGCAGCATCAGCTACGCTCCGGTATTCGTTACTTCCAAGACACGGCCTCCCCGCGACCTCTTATGTACTCCATCAGGCCATCCTTGGTCAACCTACGGAGAACTTGGGAGAGTACTTTGGTCTCGTCACCTTTGATCCATCCCCGCACTACACACGGCAGTAGTGACTTAACTAGTGCTGCCGAGGTTGTTGCGAGCATCTGGAAAAGAGCACAACCGGACTTGGTTATTGGTGATGAAGACTCAATAGCTGGGACCGGCTGTGGAGGATAACCAGCCCGCTCTCCGAAGCCGCTGCATGTGGCCGCCACTGTATCCTGTGAACGTCATCAGAAATTGTAATAATTGAACAAAGAAAACCATCACAACGGTCCTCTAATCACCGTCGTTCTACTACTAATGCCGCTATAGTTCCGGCCCCTCTCTCCGATAGACGTACGTATCCCAATACACCTTACGCTCGGCCTAAAATTCTCCTACATGATATGTCCCCTCCCAGACTGGCTGGATCATGGCCTGGAAGAGCTTCCAGATGCCTTCCTGTTGTTCGCTCCTCCCACCATGCTGGGCCGTTGACACATTAAGGGATCTAAATGTATTTTTTGAATTATCTTATTAGAAGTTGTTTAATAGGATAAGTATTATATTATAAATCTAAAATATAGATAATTAAACGTAATATATATTAGGAATATAGTTATATAATAGGAAAATTATAAGTATTAATAGCCTTTATAATATTATAACATTCATAGAGTAAATCTTAAGTATACCTATTAAGACTTATATTACCTTAATAAGAAAGCTAAGGACATTCTAATAGTACTTTCTCTATTGTATATATTCTAAAATTATACTATTCAGAAGCTTTATAGTATTTTGGACATAGGGTAGCAACATTGTAGAAATGTAGGGGGACATTAATCTCTATTAGAGGTATTCTGCTAAAATAGATAGGCGCCCTTAACTACCCTACTTCTTATCCACCCAATCCACCCACGACATTGTCGAGTAGATTCAGTGGATTAGCCAATCCACTGGGATTTTGCCAGTGGAGTGGACAGTGGAATCCACTAGTGGATTGAGTGGAGTGGTTTTCAACCCTGTATCTCATCGTCTTCAGACGACGATAAGGAGTGATTTCAATTGATTTCGGGCGTTATGGTTGAATTTTGGACTGAATTGGTAACTGGGTTATGTCAGGGTGGTCCACTCGCATGGGAACTACGTTAGTGGTAAGTTAATTATAAGGTGATTATTACAGATATACTGATCTTCCGTTCTAGGGGCTGAGACAAGCGGGGCCCTGTCCAGGCCCTTTGACCCAGGCCGCGGCCAGGCCGTAATACACGGAGTCATCTGCATTCATTGTTTAGTTAACGGAGAGGGACGGCTGACTCTGTCAAAGTGGCGATCGTGACCTCTGGGAACTAGTTCACAAATTCGAAGAGAATCGTGGCCATTCAGACTTTACGCAGACCTTCATACTTTTAACAGTACTTTGCGATGCCCCTCCGCATTCACGTGACGGCCCTGGAAAACCCCAGTGGGAAAACCAGTGCCAAGGGGCAGACGGAAAAATGAGAGCTACATCTGAATCTGTTTCGCGCTTTTCCCTTCACCCAGGAAGACCCTTCGAAGTGATCACTGCATCATGATGCAAAGCGCATGGCGAACCATTAAGCCCCAGCGTAAACTGGTCGGTCAGCAGCATCCCGCCAATAGTCTGAGCAGCCTTTCTGGGTTCCGTTCCCGCTGAGCCTGACTGGCAATTGGTACAGTGAGCAGTTGTATCCTTGCTGTCAGCCACCCCCTCGGGGCTACTGCTTGGCGATCCGCCAGTTCCGACTGGACCTCCTTCATTGATACTGCCGCTGCTCCCACTGCTACCCGAACTCTCACCTTGGCAGGAGACGAAAGCCCAAAGAGCGGCAATGACCAGTAGCGCTGCAAGAGCGCCTTCAAGGACTTTGTGCCATGGGTCGTTGAACGGGAGTGGGCCATATGTCCCATGGTACGGACTTGAGGGTACCCAAGTCAAAGTGGCGCTTCGGATCAAGACCGGGTCAGGCTGAGGTCTCTGTCCATCAGGATTGCAACTGCATGGTTCTTTCTCTGTGGCTATGATGGAGTTGACGTGCAGCTCAAAGGTCCCTTCCGGGACCTTTGCGGTAAAGGTCTTTGCAGCAGGATCGAAGTCACCACCAAATACAAAGATCTTCTTGATGATGCGGACTTTCTTGACAGAGGTTCCATCTATCTGCTGGACCACAAAGGCAACTCGGGTCTCTCATGGCGTGGCGTTCTTGAAGTTTGCTGCAAATACTGCTTTTGAAGTGCTCGGCGACGGCAGAATATGACTCCCCGGGATTGCGGCATCTGACCTAGTGAGTGCAATTCTAAGGTCCGAAAAGCCTTCGATGTATATTGAGACATTCTGGAGAGTTGAGTTACTGTCGTTTCGTATCTCGGCGTTGATGAATTGAGAAGCGAATTTAGTGGCGAAGAGACCGTTGACCATCATGAATCCAACAGCCGGAAGGGTGCAGTATGGGCGACTGGGAATACTGACAGGGATTGACAGCGCGGATGGAGCTGGTATGACGGGGCCGAGCACTTGGACTCGACTACTTAGGGCCATGACAGCTAGACCTCCCACGACGTTTTGTTTGCGGTCGAGTTGCTCCACGAAGAAGAGCGCTGCGGAAGAGTCGAAGGCGCCTTCAGAAAATCCGATCATCAAATGGATTTCACGCCCGCGGCCTGCTTTCAAATCTCTTAACTGGAGTGTGCGTGTAATAGTGCTGAAATCTGGTAATGGATCGCCGCAAGCATAGTCAGCAACAAGCCCCACTTGAAGGTTAGGACACACGTCGCGATGGAACTGCCTGTCTAGTCGTGTGTCCTTTAAGGCGAAAGCTAGTAAATCTGGTGGTGCTACTCGGACAGATAAGGACGTCGACTGGTCATTTTGAAGCCCTTCCGCCAGAAGAGAAGTGATGAGCGGCTGTTGGAGGCGTGAATTATGGATCGATGGAAAAGACACATCGAGGTTATGCTGGGCCACGAGAACGCTGTCGACAGTCCAAGGCGTGGTATCTGTGCTGAAGCCTGGTGGTGGTGACTGTAGGAATGCTTGACAGATCACGCATTCGTGGAAGAGTTACCCAAGTTTTTCACTGAACACCAAATATAAGTCGTCTTGTTAAAAGTTGGAATGTTCGGAATCGAGTCCGGGTCTGCGTCAGAATCTCGAAAGAATATGTTGGGATTGTAGTACCATGGAAGGGGGTGATCAGGGTCCTCCCGACCACCAAATGATAGGCTCGACATCGAATACCTGCTGGTCTTCTCAGATGTTGAAACCCAAAGTAAGGTGGTGGAGTTGGAGCTGGGCTTGCAGCTGAACGATCTGGGAGGGAGCCAACCTTTTCCTATAATCCGGAGCCGAAGGATAGTGTGAATTTCGGGTTATCCCGGGGCTTTAGTACTGATCTCCATTTCATCTGAGATCTCCTGCGATCTCGAACAGTCTAGGCCTATGGAGAGTAAACCTCTAATTATGGCAGGCATGCGGATCTATGTATTGAACCTTAATCGATAATCGCCATAGTGATCAAATACTGCCCGAAAGTGCGACCTTGAGCAGTCTAGGCCTACGGAGAGTAAACTCCTAATTATAGTGGGTGTGCAGATCTATGATAAATATAATCGTAGACCATGTATTAAACCCCAATCGATGATCGTCATACATGATCAAATATTACCCAAAAGGACGCTGCGCATAAGGGGTAGGTCTAAGTTCAGTAAACCTGTGACGAGCACAGCTCAGTCCACTACATGGTATCCACATCCCAGCTACTAGCAGATCGGACCTTCTTAGTCATATGTCTTAACATATATACACTTCATAGGCCGGAAGCAGGTCTATGTCATACATCAAGGGCATGATAAGTAGATAAGTCATTGTTGCGTAATTGATGATATAGAGATGCCGATTCTAAACTTTGTCTGGATAGGTCGGAAAGTTAAAATCAGTCTAAATCAAGATAGGAATTAATATACGGGCATGACATTTTTAATACACAGGCATGACTCTAACATGGGCATGACTTTTATGACATCTGATTAGATGGGACCCTCTTTTGTTAGTACATAGCAGTGGTCGAATTGTGATCATTCAGGTCTATGCCGGAGCTACTGGAATTCTCTGTGCGCAGCCCCACCGCCAACTCTTAGGGGATGTTTGGCGCGAAGCTGTTTGTTCCGCTGTCTCAATTGTCATAGTTCTCTGACTCACATGATTTTGCCTTTGTTGGGCTTGTCATACCAGTTACGCTTTATGTTCGCCGCGTCGATGGCGTGTCATGTTCCCAATTTCCCAGAGCATCGATAGCTATAGCTTTCGAACTATATTTGCTATGTAACTCGGCGTGCATATGCGCCAAGTCGGCACTGACTTAGCGCTGGATCCATCCACGAGTGTCTCAGAGGGTCTCACAAGAACGGAATGTACCGGGACGGTGTGGAGCACATGGCAGTTGAGTCGTAGGGCATCTTCATCTGATTGGGCTCCTTGGTCTCCCCGTTCCATCCACCACTTCTGAACTGTGACCTTGCGCTGTGATTGAATAGGTGTGTAGTTCCCTTGCAGCCCTGCCAGCTCAGTACGCCTATCCAGATGTTAGAACACTAGCAACTAGGAAAGATGAGATCATTTTCTCACTAGAAGCTGTCTTGAACTTTCTTCACCTGGTTTGCAGCCTACAATGTCTTTTATATTTCTCTAACAGCCATCCGCTATCCGGTGCATGTGAAAGTAGCGGATTCCCATACCCTTTCAGAATGGTCGAGACCTTCACAAGATTATCACCATACCACGCTTTCTATACGATCTATAAATAGGAAGGTTCTTCAAAAGTTTTGACTCTAGAAGTGCCACTGTCCCCGAGTGCCGCACAGTGTTTGCTGGCTGTGCCTCTGTTGCATCTGAAAGGAAGAGTGCATTGAGATGTGAATAGAAGCTCTTGATTTTTCTATCTAACAGAGGGCTCGTAGTAGCTCCTATATACAAATATGCCCTTGTTATCCTAGGGGCTGCGATGAGGTCCTTGAGACAGAGGGAGTGGCGGTCTTCAGACCGGATCCAAGGGATCCGGATCTTCGAGACCGGATCCTAGAAGACCGGTATCAGTGAGCATTTGAGTTCTGTATGAAAAGCAGGAAAAAGCAAATACGTCTCAATAGCGGTCTCAACAGCTGATAGATGTGACAGCCTCCCATTATTTATCTATAAATAAAGCCCTATAGCTTTTTGTGGCTTTCTATGTCTTTCAGCTGGAATGCAGGCTGGTTGTTTAAAGTTGAAGCTGACTAGGTTTCTAACAACCCCGCACAACTGGTGACAGATGCGTGTCCTTGTGAAGTTGAGATGTTGCGCTCTGCGCTGGCGTGTACGTATCACTCAACATCGTTATAAGTAATGGGCCAAATTCCCTTCCACCTCGTCTGTTTTAGTTAGCAATCAACTTACAACTACTTCTTCCAAGAAACGCTCACTGCAATACTTCCTAAGTACAACTTCAACTAACGACAACCATGGCTACTCCACCAATGCCAGATATTCTTCCGTACCCTACTCAAGTCGAGACCTCAAGCTCAGGTGGCGATTCACCAGATCCTCCATCTCTTCCTGCTCGCCCGCCGTTTCGCTTCCCGCCTAGCTGGCCCCTTTTCCATTTCAAATCCGTCAGACCTGGAGCGTGGATGCTCAATTACATTCCAGTTGGATCTCCGTTGGTGGCTTACGATGGCACGATCCGTGTCGAAGCCATTCCTGGCGGCCGGAGAGCGAGTGGAGACCTCTACCAACGACCAACAATCAGGATCCCGTCTCCATTTCCTCCCCCTCCTAGAGGTCCGGGAACAACCATTATGCTCCCCCCTCCCAACTCTGCAAATGGCATTCTAATCTAAGCCATCAGCAAATATCGCTACTATCTTCGTGTTACTAAGATACTTGAAAATGTAACGATTGAGAATTCATTTGAACTTGGACTTCAAATGTTTCTATTTACTCCGACCGCCAACGGTGCCGGAACTTGGTCTCCCCCATCAACATCTGCCATCAACTGCACCGCAACTATGACATGGATTCCCGCGCCAGCCGGTTATCCACCCTCTAGTGACTACTTGGAGGGTGACTTAAAGCAGGATGGTACCAATGTAGCCATGGGCCGTCTGAAAATGGGGTGGCTTTCCAAATTCTTTCGCAAAGCCACAATTGAGATCGACACTGTAACTGGATCAGAACCGCCTTTGGATAGTGGAAATGGCCACAACTGGCAGTCTGTCGGAGAGTCAATGGGATACGAGCTCAACGTCCCCCCCCCCGCGAACGAGATGTCCCAGAGGCAAGTGGTGATAGCTGGGCCGACAACGAAATGCATAATGCAATGATTGTGCACCGCGAACCGACAACCCTCGACATTGAGTGGCATTACCATATCCTTGCCGTTCATCATATTGATTCTACTCCTCGAGGCATCATGTATGATTCTGGCGCGACGGATTCAAACAACGTCCCTCGTGAGGGCCTTGGAATTTCGACCCACTGGATGATCCCCCTTGATTGGGGGACTGCAAGCGGCAAGCGATTTGGTGTGGCTAAAGCACCGCATTTCCGTACAGCAGTTCATGAGCTTGGACATGCTCTTGGTCTCCAGCATAATACCATCGACTTGGGATTCATGAACACCAGCGATGTGATTGCTGCTGCTGGGACCACAGCTAACCCGTTCCCCAACACTATCAAATGGTCCTTCGCCGACAACGACCTCAAGCGTCTTCGTCACTGGCCAGATATTTTTATCCGCCCAGGGGGCGTCCCATTCGGCAATGCAAACGATTTTGTCCCTCTTCTAACGCCTGATGATCGCGCACTATCACTTGATATGCCCAATCTAAGGCTCGTGATTACTCCACTGCTCACCAAGGTTCCACTCGGTGCACCAGTCCGCGTAGAGCTCAAACTCACCAACACCAACAACACAGCAGTCAAAATTCCAGCAAGGATCGACCTGAAATCCATTTGCCTTTGTGGGGTGGTGAAAGATCCAAGTGGAACACTGCGCAGATTCAGATCGATCATTGGGTGTGTGGATGAGCAGCGTTTGACTGACCTTGAACCCGGGAGGTCTGTCATCAAATCCTTGACCCTGTTGCGTGGTGGTGATGGATCTTTGTTCCCGAGCTCCGGTGTTTTTGAGATTTCAGTTACTCTGCGCTGGGCTTTGCCTTCCACCGGTGAGGCTGGCCCAATGCCCGAGGCCGTTGTGCAAGGGAGCACGACGGTGTTCATTACTGGAGCAAACACTGATGCTCATGCTGAGGCCGCCTATGAGGTGCTCACCACGCCTGATGCTCATTTGGTTCTGGCACTTGGAAGCACTCATCTTAGCTCTGGAATTGCAGCCATAAAGACTGCCGTTGGAGATGATGTGTTGGGGCCGCACTGGAGAGTGGTAAATGCAAAGGCACTGGCTAAGGCAGGAAATAAGGAGTATGGTAGGCCGCTTTTAGACGGCAGGGAACAGTGTTTCATGAGTGTTGATGAACAGGAGAAGCTGGAGCGTCTCTTGGAATAAGGAGTATGGGAAAATCAGGTCGTTTGGTTTCAGACGATAACGATGGCCATGGGTTGCTGACTGAGTGGGCTTCGAATTTGGACATCTGTTGGAGTTTTTCTTGCCCTTGCTCGATTTCTGGTTGTTCTGATAAGTCTATCGGTCTATATAGTGGTCCTGGTTATCTAATTAATAGTAAGTTGTTATTCTACCCGCTGTAGTCTTAAGAGTAAACGATATTTTAATTCCTTCGTTGATTAACCCGACTACATATGTACACATACATACATACATACATACATAGTCTATTTCGCCCGGCGGGCTCTAATACGAAGTTACATACATTTCCCGACATTTTGCCTTGTTCTCGTCCAAGCCCTTGCGTGGTTCACATTCTACATTCTTTTCAGCCAGACAATGTTTTCCTTCTGGTCCTTGTGGGGTTTAGTAGCAAGTCGACTTGGAGCTAAATTCCTCCAAGTGCTTAGTTTCCTATCAGTAAACCCAGGATAATTATGGCGATGATGACAACGATCCGTACTCCTACTGCTAAAGAACTCCATGATGCCTTAGTGTTGCTATGCTTGGCGGTTTCATGCTTATCTTGATGGCTTGACTTCACCATGGCCGATCCTGCTACTTGCGTGGAAGTGAAGTATTGTGGGGGGTACGTCTATAATTGAATATTGAACTTCTTGTGGAGGTAGGTTAGCGATATGGGCAACCTGTTATATAACCCTGTTATATGCCTTGAGGACAAGATTGGACGTTTGACGACATGACACGCCCCCGGTTACTTTACGATATGGCTAGGCTTTACTTATGTTCCTTTTCGACCGTTCTCGCAGTTTGTGGACACTCTTCGAGGTTGTTCATTTACGTCCTGATTAGTGCCTCCTTCCGGATAGCTATCGTCGATGGTCACGGTAAAGGTCGAGGCTTTCGGCAGCCAAGGGGCCGAAATTGTGTTCGCCCGAATCCGGCCACGACGCGAAACCACGATTGATTTCTTCAACCACTCAACAGGCTTTTCTCTCAAGGAGAAAAGTTGTAATTCAGGTTGTGTGTGTTTGTGTAGTATATTGATTGAACTGAACACTGGAATACACACGCGCGCGCGCACCCACCCAAAGATCCTATGTTAGTAGAAATAGTCTGATTTCTCACTATAATCTCACGACAGGGTCTTCTTGACGCTGTTGAATATTTCCATACAAATGTAAAAGACGCTAATGAAAGCATGGGGTTGGCCCCGTTGAGAATTAGAAAAAGGTAGACCCCATTGACAACTTTCCGAGCAGAACGCCTGCCGTCTCTACTAAAATTAACTCTTGCGATCGTCAGCCGGGATCGGTGGTCGCTCTATCACCACTCTCGGTAACGGGGCACAAGTCTCTACTGAGAGTCCCAGTGTATGTTCGCAGGAGACAGGGTGATGAAGGCCACCTTGGCAGCTGAGTCCATGGTAGTAAGCTGGTGGCTGATGCCGACGGCTAAGAAGGGTCGAGTGCCTCGCAAGCTACCGCCGTAGCGAACAATGGAGTTAAGAAGTGCCTTGGCTTCTGGGGTGTCATCGTTGAACGCTTGCTATAAGTCGTCAACACTAACAGTCTGCTGAGAGGAAGAGCCAGGGCGTTTCACAAAGAATGCGCTCCTATTTACAAGTTGCCCTCTCATGAACATATTAAAGACCACGAATCGAAAGTGAGCATGCTGCGCAAATCGGTCATCATGCCATTTCATCGCGTTCTCGATGTACTTATGGTAATCGATCGATCTGCGGCAAGGCGCAATGAACTCAGCCTCACCGTTCGGGTAGAGGGCGGGAAAGGCAAGGGATAATAGCGGCTGAGACCGGTTGAACTTATTGATCGGCGTTGAACGGATAACTGGTATCTCCAGGTAAGGATGCAGAAGAACCTGCTCAGGGATTATGTTCCCAGTCCGCCCGTTTGGCAATGAGGTTTGGCACGGCAGCGTTGTCGTAGTCATCAATGTCGGGAAGATCATCGTCGGCAACTTCATTCTCGATGTTGCCATCTTGTACGGCTTCGGTGAGGAGCTTGCACATCCACATGCACACGGGCAATGAGCATTTCTTCCGTCTGTGTCAAGGGCGGCAGGAGCGCAGGCACAACGTCAAAGTCCAGAACCTTCTCGCGAGAGAAGAAGAAAGGCTCAATCTGATCTTCGCCTGAGCACGACGTCGGCAGGTAACGCAGTCTCTATAATGAAAGACTATGCCAAACCATTTCCGGTGGCAGCGGTGACATGCTCCATAAGGAATTTGTCGCACTGAACGTGCTAAAAGGATCAAGGGTCAGGTAAATGATAATGAGCAGCAGCAATGTGTTGATTGATTGTTGTCTAAAGTGCGGGGTCCTCCAGCCCACAGATTTTACTTGAAGCACACAACTTGATTACGACGTGCTGTTGTTTCCTAAGGCTCGTTGAGATCATGCCTGGCCTGCAACATCTTCAGCTGCTATGCCAAAGTTGTAAGACTCGTGGAAGGCAAATGAAGGTGGGCTAGGGAAGCAGCCAAATGGCCGGGGCCCTTATAATGGCGTACCTCATATAAACACTTCTATAAATATTAGATTAGCTCTACGCTCTTTGGCTATCAACATACTTGGTTATACAAGACTACCTTTTGCACATTACCAGACCGTGACCTACATTGCTCACTACGTCGTCCTGATCCACAAGATTATATACCTCACGCCTCGAACCTACCCTATACCCCTAGGTTAGACCCGACCGTCACACCACACCCGACCGCCTAGTCTGGGACTGCGCTATAAAAGTCAGGATAAATGCTACTATAACTGTTAGGAAGCACGTCTGTAACGGTTGGGCCCTATTAAAACCCCTGGGATAGGGACCTCCGACTTTTCAAAGCGCTTGACTCCACTCGAGTTCGTCGTACTCCCGCGTGGCGGCCACGCGTTGTAATCAGGGACCGGAACCTCTCGCAACATCGCCGCCGAGACGACGGCCACCGCCCGGCAGGACGACCTCGGTCTTTGCGGTCTTTACGGTTTTTGTGATTGTTTCGGCGGTAAAAGATGTGAGGTGCAGCTGCTATGTCTCCCTGGTGAACCTACGAAGTAGAGTTGGCATGGTCAGAGCTGTAGACCAACCACGACAGCATGAACGCCGGGGTCGCATACCCGGTACCCCTGGGAGCAAGCATGTTAGACGGCACAAGCCCCCCGGGAAAAGCTGGCGCTACTCATCGACCGTTTTGAGCATCGAGTCGACGTGGCAGAAGGCCTTAGGCATGTCGCGAATGCCTGAGTTTGGAGTGTTATCAATGATCTCTGGCGTGATTGGGCCCCGACCCCGGTTGATCGTCCGGCTGGACCTTCGGCCTGTCCCGTCCACTATCCAATTTACAGGGTTCTAGGGACTAGCTAGCACCTCGTCACTTCCGCCTCGTCACTTGGTGGGCGTCCAATAAGGGCCTGTGGGCAAAGACTACAGCCTCAAACACTGGCGATGGAAGCAAGTAAACTTTGAAGAACTTTACACTGCCTCTCCTTCCCTTCTAGAAAGCAGGTAAGGTCGTAAGCTCGCGTCTAGGACATTTCCCGACCGGACTCCCTGATTCACCAAGCTCCCGATCAATGAAACCTGGCGGACAAATGCCGATCAGGTATATATCCGACACACTAAAGCAGTCAGGGTCACAACCCTGAAAACTCAAAGCTGGGCGGGGCATTTCTTGGCAGGAGCTAACATCAGCGGTTCTCTCGGGTGAAGCTCTCGGGTGAAGCTCTCGTGTGAAGCTCTCGTGTGAAGCTATCGTGTCGTGACCATTCTATTCTCACGCCTCTCCGCTCTGTGACCGTAACGTCATGGACCATGTCCTTTAGGCAAGGAATGGCCCATATGAGCAAATTGAGGCAAGCAAGTTCTAATAGGGTCGACCTTCGGGGCACTACTCAAGCCGCGATCGAAAGACTGTCGAAATATGGATCGCACGAAGATGGATCGGATCCTCACGGTCTGTTCCCATGAATTACTACCTGCACTCATCCGGCCCGTCTCTGGATACCGGGAAGCCCGGAAGTCCAATTATGTGACACTATGCCTGCCACTTTCTGCACGCCGTCAACTCCGCCCTCGTTCACGTTGATTGTTGCTCCACCGTGAACGGGCTTGGCACTTGTGCGAGTAATTGCGGCAAAGTGGTGATTCATCGGGACCTGATAATTTTTGAGGACGGGAGGAACGCCACTTTATAAACTGGTTGCCGCACCCGGCCTCAAATTTACTATCATCGACAGATTCAGCACTTCTTCATTCTGACCCCTTACCAACATCCTCTTGAACATTAAGCTCATCCTTACTCTCAAAGTTGAACATGTCATCTCAACAGTTCCCCCTGCGCCAGTCTGGCATTTACCGCAACCTCCCTTCATTCGACCCCTCTATCAAGAACCTCACCGCTGTCATTTGTGGCGGGAATGGTATATCCGGTTTCAACACGCTGCGCGCTCTTCTGAACTCCCCGCAGCGATGGTCGACCATCTTCACCTTGTCGCGAAGCCCACCCTCGCAGGAGCAACTCAACCTAGTTGACCCTGCCTTGCGTTCTCGCATCCGGCATGTGAGCATCGATTTCACGTCTTCCGCTTCGGAAATCAAAGATGCCCTTGTGAGGGCCGGTGTAGAAGCAGACTATGTGTTCTTCTACACCTATCTTCAGCCCAAGAGTGAGGCACACGGCGGAATGGGTGTTTCGCTTGCCAGAGACCTATTTGAGGTTAACGTCCCTCTCTTTGACAACTTTGTGACAGCACTTGAGTTGGCTTGCATCAAGCCCCGGCGAATTCTCTTGCAGACGGGAGGCAAGAACTACGGCATGCACATTGGTCGCGTTCGTACGCCGCTCGTCGAATCTGATCCCCAGCCGCGGAAATTGCAGACCAACTTTTACTATGGGCAAGAAGATCGCCTTTTCGAGTTCTGCAAGAAGCACCCGGAGACAAGCTGGAACGTCATTCGCCCAGCTGCGATCATTGGCTCAGCTCCACGAGCGCAGATGAACACGTTTTTCTCGTTCGCGATCTACGCAGCCATTCAAGCCCGGAAGGGAGAGCCTTTAACGTTCAACGGGGATATCGACGCCTGGCAATTCGAGCCCGCTCATTCCTCAGCCATCTTGACGGGATATTTGAGTGAGTGGGCTGTCCTGGAAGACAAGTGCGCCAACCAGGCGTTCAATGCTCAGGATTGTGGTAACCACAGCTGGGATCGTTTCTTCGAAGAACTTTCCCGGTGGTTTGGTGTCGAGAAAGGAGTCGTCAAACCAGAGGTAAACAAGGACAAGTTCACCGTTCAGGAGTTTGCTGGTGGTACGGATTCCCCTCTAGGCTTTGGGCCTCCAGCCACGCTCTCAATGATCTTCACACTGCAAGAATGGCTCGAGGATTCTACAAACCAAGCCGAGTGGAAAAGACTGATAGCTGAGTCTGGGGGTCAACTCACCTATGACGTGACTGAAGGCGATCTTTCCAACTTAGCGATGGGAGACTTTGCATATTTGCGTTTCGGAACCTTATCGATGAACAAGGCTCGAAGACTTGGATGGAATGGCCATGTGGATTCACTAGAGAGCATTTTCGAAATGTATCAGGAAATGGCTGATTTTGGCATGTTGCCCAAGATGAAGGTTACAGCACCTAGGCCGTTGGTCTGATTTGCTCGATAGGTGTAAAGAGGGTCACTATACCTACCATAGCCTTAACTCGTTTTTCTCACAACTCTACTAGCTAGGACCAATCTACCTTAAACCCTTAGTTAGGATTAGAAGATTGCTTTTAAAAGTTCTAATCCTCTATAGAGGAGCATTTTCAAAGTTTAATCCCAATTATAAGCCACAATTTGAAGACAGCCAACTGGAACTGGACTAGGTTTATAGATGTGACGGTCGGGTCTAACCTAGGACTATAGGGGAGTTCCGAGACGTGGGAGTGTTTGAATGAGTGGTTTAGGATGTTATAGTAAGCAATACAGGTCACGGTCTAGTAATGTGCAAAAGGTAGTTTATTTAACCAAGTGTGTTAATAGCTGTGTAGATAGTGTCTATGAATGTGCTAAATTAAATGTGTTTATATATCAGGGGTACTCCTGCGGGCTCACTATGGAGTAGTGAGTCCAGTCCTAGGGCTCATCGTAAGGAAGTGAGTCGGGTGTTCTAGCTCACTTGCACGGAGTGAGTTCAGGATCTGATGTTATGTGAAAAGGTGAGTCTGTTATGATTCTGCCGGTTGTGGCTGCCTGGTCTCAACCTGGGCTGTAATAATAGAGTACTTTATCTTTCTTACGTTCCCTATAAGTTTACAAGCTGTAGTACATAAAGCACTACTAGTAAATAGTATAATACTTATTCCCCGTAGAGTTATAAAAGCTATAAGAACCTAAGTAAAAAGACTACTCTAGCAGTTTAGTATCTTTAGGTAATTAACAAAGATATATTAATATTCTTAGTATAGAATAATATAATGGTTAGGTTTAATCTAAAGGTATTTTATTGATAGGACGCACACTTTAGTGTACAGATTCTACCTAGGAAAATGCTATCCTAGCACAGTTGGATTAAAAGGGAAGAAACAGAGATTGCATAAGCCTAAGGAATGCTAGGAGGATAATTATAGGACCCTAAGAATTATCAAAGGAAGGGGAATTCAGCAATAGTCAGAGATAGTAGAGAATATTAAAGTTGATCATAGAAGCAGTTAAGATCATAGCAGTAGATAAGACAGAAGAAGAATAGCCTGATAAGTAATAAAATTCATAAAGAAGAAAGAGATAATAATGGCCAATAAGTAGCTATCTCAGTTCCTTAAGTAGGTATAGCCAGTTGGTACTACTCTTGCTAGCATTAAACACTAAGTGCATAAATCCTCTAACACAATATACTTAGAACATAATACTCTATATATATTTAAAGAAACTTATCACTGGCAGGGAGCTCATATAATAGAAGAGAACCTGTAGTGCAACAAGGGATTCATTTAGGGATACGCCCACGATAGGCAGGAGGCCCCCCTTATAGAATAGTTAGTGTTGATAGACCAGGGTGGTTGTCGGCTGTTACTTCGGCCGACATCCCGATTCACAGCTGATTTGTAAGACCACAAGGATGCCCGGCAATATCCGAAGGGAGACAGGTTGTCTAGCTAGCTACATACATGCGAATACAGCGATATCGTTTCTATCAAGAGTTAGAGTCCACACTTCGGGATGGAGCCTGCATGACGGAACAGAACCCACAAGACGGGACAGAACCCACAAGACGGGACAGAACCCACAAGACGGGGCAGAACCCACATCTCCTTGAGTGCCTAAAGACTTCAGCTTACGTAACGACAGGGGGTTACTCTAATTACAATACAGCAAATTAAGGTACATCTTTGTCCACCCATTTTAGTTGGTGATAGAAGTCATTAGAGTTTGACGAGTTGCAAATCGTACTGCTTACATCCACTCGTTGACGGCGGTGGCCGCTTCCGACTTCTATTGCCGCTGATACCAGCTAAGAGTTTCCTTGAGCTCCGCGATTTAATATCTCTGTAGCAAATGCCCTGATAAGCAAGGCAAGGGCTGACTTTACCCCTTCAGACGCGTTTACACTCATCCACAGGCGTAAATTCGTCTCTAGCCTGAAATACCAGCCTTGCTTAGCTGTCTTGATGGAAGGCTGCGATAGTCATCTTATAGCCGCTCCCGCTAACTTTTTTATGACTTGATTCTCTCCTCATTCAGCTGCCCATGTAGCTGTAAAAAATGTTTGTTAATGAGGATTATATTAAGGAGGAAAGTTGAGGCTAGAACCATTTAAGCGCCCGAAGCAAACCCTGGGTCCTTGACTAATGGGAAACGTATCTGAGCCAGAGGGAGGTGGCCGGTTGTTCCGCGCTTACAAATTTAAATTCATATCAGTGGTCAAAGGGCGGACGGAACTCTCGGCTGTAAAGTGAGAAAAGGGCGTCCCGGTCTTGCATGCTTCGTTAAGTACTCCGCGAGGCTCGTGAAGGAACAAGTTATCAAGAGCCTTCAAACCCTCGGTCACAATGATTTTCTCACGCTTCGTTGTTATACTCTCCGCCTTCTTGTCATCCAGCAAGGCCTCCCCACTTCTGTCCCCCAATATTGACTATGGTTCAACTCAAGTCAATGCACGCACTGTCTATCAATTTGCCAATGGCACATGGCTCGAGAATATTGCTGTGCGGAAGAACGGAAACCTTCTCGTCACTCTAGTCGATCGGTCCGAACTTTACGAAATCAGCCCTTTCAACCCAACCTCCCCGAAGCTCATCCACCATTTCGCTGGCTATTTGAGCCTGTTTGGTATAACCGAAGTGACGCCAGATGTCTTTACCATCGTTGCGGGCAACTTTTCTGTCGCGCAACTGGGTGCCGATCCGGAATCCTTCTCTGTATGGAAGGCGGATTTCAACAACGGAGATGAAGCGGAGGTTTCTAAGATCGTCGACATTCCTGAAGCCTCGTTCCTGAACGGCATGACCACTTTGGATTCTAAAGCTGGCACAATCCTTGTGGGCGATTGTACAAGCGGCGTCGTCTTCCGGCTGAACATGCAGACCGGAGAGTACGCTGTGGTACTTGACAACGAAGCGTTGAAGCCTCTGCCGAACGCCACGCTGCCTATCGGCGTCAACGGCATCAAGCGATTCGGAAATTATTTGTACTACCTGAACACCTTCAAAGAGCTTTACGCTCGTGTGCCTATCGACCCAGTCTCTGGAGAAGCCACTGGGTCGTACCAAGTAATAGCCACTGGGATTGTTGCTGCCGACGATTTTGCAATCAAGAGACACGTGGCTTTCACTACCGGCAATGGAGCCAACGTTGTTACTAAAGTCGGGCTTGATGGCGAGAAACTGGTCGTCGCTGGCAACCTCAATTCCACCTTGGTTGCTGGAGCTACGTCCGCCGCGTTCGGAAGAACTAGGCAGGATAGTCATGTCCTGTACGTCGTTACCAGTGGAGCGCAGGCATCTCCAGTCAATGGCACGTATACGGAAGGGGGGAAGGTTGTTGCTGTCGACATGCACAGCTATGGCCTGTAACAAGTTGCAGTATAGGTTGAGGGCTTCGTTTGTTTTTACTTCTTATGTTTACGCCGGTAAATTTCTCGGCTTTCTCAATCATCGAGAACGTTAACTCTACTGCGACGATTGAAGTACTTTATCTGTCTAAGATGCTCTCAAGGAAGACTCTGACGGTAGACGGTATGTGTCACCGCCCAGGTTTACTGGGCATTTAGACTAGGAGCCTCACGCTCTTTAGCTGTTAACACACTTGGTCACATTAAGAATACTTTACCATTACCAAACTTTGACTTGCATTGCTCACTACACCGTCTTGATCTACTCGATTAAACACCTCACGCCTCGGACCTGCCCTATTTCCCTAGGTTGGCCCCGACCGCCACGAGTAAGCCCTCTAGAGACCCAGTCGTTTTAGGATTCTTCAGCTAAGGATAATGTTTCAACGAGGCTCTATCTAGTTGGAATTTAGGGATAAGTTGCTCAGATTAAATACTATTTACAGCTAGTTGTCCAGTGGTTGGCACCCTCGGTTATGTGATCCGCAATCATGCCGCCCCAAGCTCGTAAGACTTCTCATTGTAGAGCGTCCTAAAGTCGCACTTGGCCGATCTGTTCCCGTTTCCACGGCAAGCTGGACAGGTCTGTCCGTGGGCAATGAGATGATAGTGTAGCGCAAACTTGTACTGATTAGGAATGCGCGCATCCAGGTGCGCTTGTGCTTTTTCCACGCTGGCTTCAAGCGGCCGCCAGCCCCAGAGCCCCGAGATGCGAAATATATGAACATCTGCGGCAAAAACCTCTCGTTTTAAACAAATGCTCACGAGGCAGTGCGCGCATTTCGGTCCGAGTCCTTTATAGCTCATGACTTCCTTGACAGCCTCCTCGTTGGACGCATCGAAGAGGTGTTGAAGATCCCACTTGCCGTATCGAGCCATAACTTCATGCAGGAGATCCATCAAGATCTTGGACTTTTTGTTCTGTAGGCCGCCAGGTCGGAGCGCATCCCGCAGTTTGTCATTGCCACCCTCAACGATAGCATCATAAGCAAAGGTAGAGCCATAGATGAGCTTCATGTTTTTCATGGCACGCTTCGCGTTAGCCCAGCTGGTGGCCTGACTGAGGGCTGCGACCACGGGGGCGTCCATAACGTAGGGATATTCCTGAGACGGAGCATCCGGATCCGACCATTCAGCGCGGATTCTGTCGCCGTGGAGCATTTCTAGAATATCATGGCTCTTCTTGCACTCTTGTGGTGTTGGGCGGGCGAAATCAGGATAAGGGGAAGAGTTGGCGTGTTGAGACCAGGCGCTCCACTTCTTGTTGGCGAGTTGTTCATTCGTCGATTGAGAATTGAGAGCTCCGCGAGCCCCAACCCCAGCATCGGGAAGATCAATGGACAACCCCGGAGACATCTTGGATTCTAGGTGGTTGTAATCCTGCTTCGCTCGCTTGCTGGGCTGGGCCTCGACGATTGATCCACGACGTTTAGTTCTGACGGAGGTGCCTTCTTTTGGCTGCTTGGTCTTATCGACGGCCCCGTCATCTGAACTGGCTTTATTCCTAGATGTCGCAGGCGTCGTTGGCGCCGAGGTGCTGTAGCTCTTGGCCGCAGCGGCTGCGGCTCTGGTATAGTGCACCATTCTGCAAGTGGCCATGCGTTGGTTGAATGGGGACGAAGTTCTACTTGTGTTGGTGAGACAAGCAGGTCATTCGTGTCTGGGAGAGGAAGATTCAGGATTCAAGGAGACGGCCTACCGAAAGCTGGGTTGAGGGAGTCTTAAGAGTTGGTTGGATCTTGGTCCCTCTGTACGTTCCGTCAACCAAGTGACAAACAAGTCTGCTTTTGTAACCTGCCGGGGAGGACACGGCGCTGCTAATTGGGGATGGCTACCGCCACTGAAAGCCCACGAAATTTAACAAGTGGCACCACCTTGTTAGCACGGCCGTCGTGAATAACGCAGTGGAAGTGGGCAGCCGAAATTCACAGCTGTTAGTTAGTGGAAGCAAGTCATGGCGTCATAGGTTGGATTTCAAAGCTGAGACTCATCATTAGGGTCGATCGAGGGCTAGCTTTTCGGACGGTAGGATCGGGTGTTTAGATTTGGCTTAATTAATTGCTCCGCACCACCTGTCCGCAAAACTGTAGTGACAATCGTTCTTACTTTTCCACCTCGTCCAATCTTGCATCATGATCGCTGCAGATTCAATCCCACTCAGCCCAACCTCTGCTGAGTATTCCCATTTCACCCATCATGATCTTCTCCTCCTTAGCCAGTCCTCAACAGAGTCTCCGCTTCGAGTTATCGCCCTTATCGACTATGACGCGTTTTATGCACAATGCGAGACTGTTCGCCTCGGCTTGGACCCCGCGAAACCTCTTGCTGTCCGCCAGTGGAATGCCATCATTGCACTGAACTACCCTGCCCGGAAGTTTGGGCTCAAAAGAGGCATATCCGTTGATGAGGCAAGGCGGTTGTGTCCGACACTGGTGCTGCCGCACATTGCCACTTGGAGAGAAGGCGATTCGCAGTGGAGATATCGGCCTGATGTCTTGCAACATTTGAAGACGGACAAGGCTGCGCTAGACCCCTATAGACTCCAATCACGAAGAACCATCAAGCTTATCAAAGGGCTGCTACCGAAGGCCTCCAGCCGGACAATCGAGAAGGCCAGCGTTGACGAAGTCTATGTCGATCTTTCCGCTCAGGTTCACGCCATCTTACTGCAGCGTTTCCCAGGGCTCTCCGCCCCCACCGAGTATTCAAATCAGAACCTGCCACTCCCTGGAACCACCAAGTCTCTAGATTGGCAGTCTGATAAAGTCATTCAACCTTGTGACTCTGGAGACAATGAACGACCGCTTGATTGGGACGAGATCTCACTCAACATAGGGGCTGAAATTGTGCGCGGTATAAGGCAGGAGATCAAAAATCGCCTGAAATATACTTGCTCCGCTGGCATCAGCCACAACAAGATGCTCGCCAAGCTCGCAGCCGGCCATAACAAGCCAGATGAACAAACCGTGGTCAGAAACATAGCCATCGCCCCTTTTTTGTCCACCTACAAGGTAACTAAGATCAGAGGTCTTGGGGGGAAGCTGGGCCATCGTGTTATTGGGGCTTTCGGCACCGAAGAGATTTCTGATCTTCTTCAAGTCTCACTCAAAGACATGAAATCACATCTAGGGTCCGAGTCAGGACAGTGGGTCTTTGATTCGATCCGAGGTCGGGATAGCAGTGCAATCATCTGGCGAACCCAAGTCCAGTCCATGCTGTCAGCGAAGACATTCGTCCCACATTTGCAGCATGTCGACCAGGCCACCAAGTGGCTTCGAATTTTTGCGGCAGACCTTCAGGGGCGAATCCATGACCTAGACGAAGAGTCTTGTCCGCGGCGACCTAGCACCATATCCATTCACCACCACATCAAAGGCCGATTCGGTCCAACACGATCCAAGCAGATGTCAATACCGTCACGCTGTAGTGTCGAGCAGGATACCCTTTTTGCCCTTTCCAAGAAACTTCTTGCGGAAGTTACGAGTGAAGGAGTGTCATGGCCTTGCATGGGCCTGGCTGTTCGTATATCAGCTTTCAAGGCTTGCGGCAGCCATGACAACCCCATCACATCATTTTTCAGGAACGTCAGTGAGTCGGATACCTTAAAACGACTACGAGAAACTCCTCCCTCTCCTCCTTCTCCTCCTTCAAACGGACGACCCAACAAGACGAGGAGATCTACTGAACACCCCAACGATGCACAACTTCACACGGCTAGCTCACTGGGCGTTTCAGCATCTATAGACAATGCTCAGTCAACAAAGAGTGAACTAGCAATAGAGAAAACACGACCAGCGGCAGTCTCATTTGGTCGAACCTCGTCGCTCAACTATGAGTGCCCACACTGTAATAGGGAGGTGGTGGCGGGAAAGGTACTTGAGCATTTAGATTGGCACATTGCATTAGATTTGCAGGGTCAGTCTCCCGGGTAGTAAATTAGTAGCATTACTGTTATGAGTTCAGTTAAGAAACGGTTTTAGTTACACCCTTTATCGCCAGACCACGCGTGCACAGCGTAGACCAGTGGATGGTTGACAGTCTCTCCGAAAGCGCTCAGGCCAGATGGGTTCTCCGGGTCATACGACGTTGAACTTCGCCTGGCAGACCTGTTCATTGTGCAACTACAGGCCAAGCTTAAGGGGGCATTGGCATTAAGAATATCAAGCCGTGGAGTAAATGCTGACCTCGAAGTGTACGCGCTCGTGGAGCAGCATCATATCGATCACATCAATTCCCAGCTTGAGCAGCAAATCAATGCTGCTCAAGAGGCCGCCAAACTTGGTTTCGACGATATCAAAAAGGACATGGATACCAAAAAAGCTGCATTCACGGCATCTTGCCAAGCCACCATTGACGATCTCGAGAAGGCTCGAACCAAGTGGCACCAGACGAAGGCCGAGATTCATGGACGCATCGAATCAGCCCGTCGGGAAGCGGCATGGACCCGGCAAGAGCTTCATAACGGAGTGGACCGGGCTCAACGCTCTTTCAACAGCTTCCTCTCAGAATGAGAGTCGGACTTGGAGCGCGCGCGAGCCAACGCCGCTGCTGCGATCCGCAGTGCTGAGCACGACATCGACAAAGCCCAGCGGGACAGTGACAAGGCCATCCGCGAGGCTCAGGCTGACCTGCATCGCGTGCGGCAAGAGTTTTAGAATGGCTTCGGAAGCGCTGAACGGGACCTAGAATCTACGCGACACGATGTCGAGAATGCGCAGCGACAGTTGGATAGCCTGGATAACGACATCCGCTGGATAGACCGACGCATCGATGAGGAGCCATGGTACAACTGCCCACCTTGGATCGCAGAAACGGCAGGACTCTTGGCCGCGCAGGTGGTTCGGGCTATCTTCTACGCAGCAGAAGACGTCGTGCACGGCACAGGCTTCGTTGCCGCTGAAGGGGTCATCGGGGCCGCTGAAGTCACCCTGGAGGGTGTAAGGATTTCCAAGAGCGAAGCACTTGACCTGACTAGGAGCGCCCTCGAGGAGATCAACGAGGCGCAACGAGAGCTAATACAGGGGGATATCAATGCGCTGCACGCATCCAAGACGGCCAGCGGCGAGCTCCACGTGTTTGATCTCGCCAAGGACGCCCTCAGCTCCGGCGAGGCAATGGCCAATGATCTCATCGACGGCACTCAGGGAACCCTCGATGGCCTGGCCTCATGCGGCGAGTTCATTGCTTTCAATGCAGCTGAATCAGCACTCCGATTCGCCCAGGATAACACTAAAGGGCTGAACCTTGCGCGTCACGTCATTGAAGTGGCCGAGGGCGTCGTCAACCTTGGTCTTGACATGGGCAAGTGGGCGGTGCAGCATGCAGGCCGGATCTTCAGCATCAGGAGGGTGGGGGTTTTCAGTCTCTGTGAGGAGCTTGGTAGCTGCCGACGAGTCAACTGTTCCTTTACAAGTGAATATTGAAAAGACTGTCTTTGGAGAAAACTTCGACACTCACAGTCTGGAAACCGACGTTTAATTTGGTCCTGTTTAGCAAGGGACTTTTCTCTTCGTCGTGGGAGCAGGTCAAGGCGCTAGCTAAGGAGTTGAAGTTCTAGATACGGGTCCTCGAAGAGATCTAGAGGCATTGAAGTATCTCAATTAGGATTCATGGCGTCCTGAGAGTCTCCCCCACTCCTAGCAGTAAAGTACAACCGATGAGTCTATGATTATTGGTCATTACTGATCTTCGGGCTCGCGAGTATAATTAGATAGTTGTCGCCATTTCGCGCCGTATCTCATAATCAGCATAGGAATCGGCGCCAGCACAAGGCTGACGGCACCGAAAAGAGTGCATCCCCAGCCATAGCCGAGAGCGTCAACAAGCGGCGCGGTGGTGAGCGGTAGGAAGGTGCCCATAAGGCATCTTGTGACAATAACCCCCGTCATGGCCGATGCCGAGTAGACACCACCGGCATCCACCACGTACGAAGACAATGGAATCAGGATCAATAGAGTGGTTCCGTCGAGCATGGCCGCCGCTGTTAACAGAATCCACACGGAGAGGCGGTACTGTGCGATCCAGCCATACGCCGCCATGACAAACGGCATTGCAAGCCCGGCGATGATGAGAAGGGGAAGTCGATACTCTGGTAGATTGGGGTTATCTGGTGACCCGCGAAGGTGCATGCTGATTCTATCAAGAGTCGTGTGGCAGATGGCAATCGAAACGAAAGACCCAATGCCTATTGCGAGTTAGTTATCATTTCGCAGCGATGGGCAGATGCTTTGGAATCTTACTGAGGGCAAGAAAGGCGGACCCTGTCTCAGCAGGTGTGAAATGGTAGACGTCTTGGAGGATACCCGGCAAGCTGACGGACAGGACATAGAAGTAGGAGAAGGAAACTGAGCCGAACAGCGACAGGGCGGACAAGACACCCGAGCCAAAGAGGACTGCAAACGGCCGCGATACTGACTTCAACACCATCTCGATACCAGGCCCACTTCGAGCCGAACCCTTGCCCATCTTCTGGACCCTCCGCCTCAAGATGGTGAGTTTGTAAGTCTCGCGAAAGCACGTCAGGAAGAGGACCTCGCACGCCACCGCCAACGCCGCGCCGATAAGCACGACGACTCTCCATCCCACCAGTTCGGCGATGAGCCCGCTGACGACGGGACCGATGGCACCACCGATCAGCGGCGCACACATGATAAGGCTCATGGCCGAGCCGCGCTGATCCGGGGCGAACATATCGCCGATGATGGCGGGGTTCAGCACGTTGACGGCCACGGCGAGGCCGGTGAGGGCTCGGCAGGCGATGAAGAGCGGGGTGCTCTGGCAGAGGGCGGCCGAGATGGTGGCTGCAATGAAGATGATGTTGGCCACGTTCATGACCGGGTAGCGGCCGAAGACCTCGGAGAGCGGTGCGATGAGCAGTGGTCCCGCGGCTTCACCGAGCTCCCAGATGGTCACGAGCAGGGCACTCCCGGCAGAGCTTGGCTGGCCATTGTCGAGGTCTGCAACGATCTGATTGGCAATTGGGACGATGGAGATGCAAGTGAATGTCCTGGACAAAGGTTAGCAGCCTGGCTCGTTCTGGCATCCATAGACGTCTTACACTGTAAACGCCATGCAAGCGAGCATCAGCACGATGCTCCATTTGAACGCATTGGGCCAGTTCCTGGGGTTTTCAGGACTGTTGGGTTCAAAGTCCAGGATGACAGCCGATTCGACTTCGGCTTCGATATGCTCGGCCACGGGCCGGAGCAAGGGCTGTTCCTCTGACATGATTCCTGAGGTATAGTGTTGTGTTGTCAAGTTGAAGTCTGACTCTGTGAGGGGATTGGTGGTGGGGAACTCGCTGCACAAAGTGGAGATGATGAAAATTTCGTCCGACAAACATAGTTAAGCCGAGCGGCAATTGGGATGGCGTGCGTTACACTACCTTAGGTAATCTGATAGTCGTCGCAGCATCCTCTTGAAACCACGCTGCGATTGCAGTCGTTAGCAATTCGTTCCGAGCCGTTGTCGGTACTCGGCAGGCGGGAGGAAACGGCTCAGGAAACGGTTGAGCCACTCAATTGTGGCCCATCCGTCGAGCACTAAATAGGCTGTCTGTGCGCTGAGTGCCTGCTGTAGTGTTCCTTGCGCTTTTTCTCATCTGGCACAGTGGTCTTCTGTATTAATCCATTGCGTCTACCAAGTTCACCATAGAAAGTGTCTGATGCCCGTATATAAACAAATATTATTATTAAAAGGCTGGAAGTTAAACCCTAGAAAATCAAGCGACAGTTGATACTATAACACTTCATTGGGTAACCCTGGCATATATCTGCTGAGTATGTTCCCAAACCTTCTCGGTCAACCTCCTCTGATCCACCAAGACTTTCTCATTATCCACATATTCGCTTTTCTCCGACAGTTGAAAGACTCCGCCACCCGACTGTCCGGCTCTCTCGAGTCCTTCTGGGATGGGAACGGCGCGACTTGCCCTTGCCGGGACAGTATAGCGGGCATTGGTGGCATGGAACAGAGTTCTAGCACCCGCATCTTCTGGGCGAGCTGCGACAAAGGTGTTGATAAAGGGCGACACGATCCATCGCAGCAGAAATCCTGTAATGCCGCTGGAACCACGCGTCAACAGGGGTGTAGCTACCAGCCCAGGGAACTGATGGACGAAACTGATGTTGGGATTCTCGGTAGCCCATTTCTCCAACATCAGTGTGAGCATCGTTGTGGCGTGCTGCGCAGAGCTGGCGATGGAAAAGTTGCCGGGCTTGACGAGATCCAAATCATCCTCCAACAAGGGCGCCTCCTGCCCGGCTGCAAGGACGGTGACCACATGTGGGTTTTCCGACTGGTTGAGGAGTGGGAGGAGAAGCTGGATTGCTCGGGCTCTGCTGTAGTAGCGGGTGGTCATTGAAGGCTCCAGTCCTTCGGTTGTTTCTATAATAACGACTGATGAGCATTTGGACAAGCCATTTGGGGCACAAACGTACCTTTTCGTCCCTGGAAACTAACAAAGCCCGTCGACAGGAAGAGCAAGTCGACTTTGCTCTCGTGCTGCTTGATTTGACTGACGGCGGCGTCCACGCTACGGACGAGGGAGACATCCTGTTGGATGAACTCCAGCGACGCAGAGGGATTGGATTGACGAAGTTCTGCCAGCAGGGGAAGCGCAGCCTCCGTGCTGCGGCCAACAATGTACACGTGCGGGGATTTGTCCTTGGTAGCGACGACGAACTGCTTTAGCGTAGCCTGGCCGATTCCGGATGTACCGCCGAGGAAGACGGCCACCAGCCCCGATGAAAGGGCTGGCGGCAAGGCCTTGGTGTTGGATTCTTTGATAATTGAGATGGCGACCATGGTTTCTGATACTGCTGAAGTATTTTTGTCCAGATTTTCAGTTGAAAATGCTCGTCCTTATATGTTGGCTACGGCGTGGTATGTCGGGCGCCCTCGGACAACCGTGGTTTACCGAAGGGTGGTGACATGGATTACAAATGGCTGCCCGAAATCGAACTGTGGCGCCTTCTTAAATCCGGACTGGTATGATAAAGCATTCATGGCCGACCTGATGAAACGCTGATTAAGCGCGAAGAGCCGATAGAGCGAGGAACAGATAGACGATTGGTGTGAATTTAGGCAACTTGTCGCCTAGGTCAGTCCATACATACCCTATGCACAAGGTCACCAGTCACGGTCTTGGCGTTTTCTTTTTCGCTCATCGGTCTTCATGCATGCCGCCAAGAAATACGATTGTTCTCGCATTTTACTAATAGGCTCGAGGAGATGTTTCGCAACATCGTCGCCGCAGTTATGGTAACTGTGCTTTCCTTTTGTAACTTGCGCAACGTTGTCAGACCAGGCGCTGAATGAGTATATTCAGCAGCAAAGGGCAAATCTGTTACAGTAGCTGATGGCTTTTGACATCCTCCCAAAGATCGAATTTAATTTAAATTTCGACTAAATTCCTCAGGTCGGATACTAGAGAGGTATGAAATACATCTTAGACTACTTTTCACGACGTTGATATAATAACAATGCTTTTCAATTAGCCCACTTTACCACTCACTACATGGTGGCTCACTCTGATCTAGAAATACAGATGGCTGTGCAACACATGAATCAATGAGCCATGATGCTTCGTCCTCCATCAGCCGTGACTCTCTTCCTGATTCGCACCTTCATCACCCCATTGCCAAGCTGGATGAATTGGGTACCAGAATCCCCTTTCAGAGGTTTCGAGTCGTTTGCTGGACTTTTTCGGTCATCATGTGCAGATGAAGCACGAGTTGTGCTTATCCCGATCGTCGCGCTGGGTGCAAAGACGAAGGCCTCACCCGTACGTAGAGCCACAATCCGCGAGAATAAGAATTCTGGCGATTGAATATAGCTGTACGGAGACACAACACTGCTCTTGTCTTCGTCCGTGATCGAGTTGCCATACTCAATGGTCTCGTTATGAGACGGCAGGGCAGAAATACCAGCTAAATGCCGTTCTAGAGCCTTCAGCCAAGCTGGCGACGTAAAGCGGTGGACAATGGTGACCGAGCATAGGTCGATCAATTTGGGAGATATGGTCGGCTCCTGTGTTGATATGATGACCCTGGCACCGAGGTGACGCTGCAGGCGGATGGTTGATAGCAGAGACTCCGTCAATGTCCGGCTTTCGAGACTATCCCCCATGTACTTGTGGGCTTCATCAAGAGCAGCAACACGCCCAACCGTAGCATCTTGCTCCAGAAACAGGCTGAGGCAGACATTGAAAAGCGAGCATGCCATCTCTGCCGTAACGCAGGGGCATGACAAATCAACAACCGTAAGCTGTCCAGCCTAATGGACGAGGTTAACTTTATGTCAGGACTCGTGAGGTTTACCAACTTACCAATGGCTTCCAGCTGTTGCCGTTACTGGATGAGTTCTTCTTATTGGGAAACTTGAGAACCATTGTTTGTTTCTCTACCATGAAACTCTCCAGGGTGTCGAGACGTTGCTTCAGCGGTGCAAGCTGGCCCTCTGTCAAAGCTTCGTTTTCTAAAGCCAACTTGAAGGCGGCATAGTCGAATGCAGTTGCATTCCGCTGTTGAAGGATCCGTTGCTCGCGCAATATGCGACTTACCACGTGGAGATAAAGTGGCATGCCGCTTCCTTGAATGGAGCTGACAGCCATCAAGTCCAGCATCCGCTTCGTGTTCAGGTCAGACTGGTTGATGCGCAATTCTTCCACGACCACGTTGGGCAGATGTTTGTAGATACGCTGCAAGTTTTAGCTTCATCCTTACAACACATTGAAGAACTTCGGTACCTTGATGTGTCCAATGTTAGTCGGGGGACAAAGAACCCTGACTTTGACCGCATTGTGGGACGATAGGTAGGCGGCCTCACAGGGCAGGCCGCCCGTGTCTGAGCTGAAGGTGTCATAGTGAAAAACTAGGCCCGTCAAAGGTCGAGGCAACTGGTTTGCCTGGCAAGGAATCAGGCAATTCTCCAGCAAGGTGCTAAGCGTGTGGCTTTTTCCTGAACCTTGACTGCCGCATATGAACATGCTTGTAGGTGCAGCGATGTTGTAAAAGATCCGAGGATCTTTTTCTGCGATAGGGTTGACGGCTTTAGGGAACATTGGGTCGGCGGCCGAGACATTTGCCGCCAAAAGACCGTATTGACTCAGTCTACCCGAGTCCCCTCTCTCGGTTCCCACGACATGCTTTCGAACACTTTCCGTAAACAACGGGGTTGTGTTGATCGTACTGACTTCTTCGGAGTCATCGTCGCAATGCAGGAGATCCAAGTGAGCACGCACCTCTTCGGAATTACTGTCCATTTCTTCCGAGCACTCAAGAAAGTGCTCCTTTCCCTTGTCCCCCATCTCGGTGGTTTGTGAGAAAGAGAGGGAAACCCAAAGAAACAGTAGTCTTATCAAGAACGAAGGGTGCCAGTCTTGAGTCCAGTCAGAAAGTAAGGGTCTTGAATTTGCTGCTCACCATTCACCGCCCCGAGGAAAAAGACAGGAGGGGTGTTTCTCGTCAAGAGAAAAGAAGACTGGTGCAAGCTGGGGTTATCGTCTGAAGGAAGACGTGAGAGGTGCAAGTTAGAGATCGGGTTAAAGCGGGCAAAGACCCAAGATTTATAGTTGCGAGGATCTGCGAAGAATCTGCTAGAAGGGCAGCGGCCTCTTTGCTTGATTGATCAAAGGGATCGAAGCAAGCACGGGAAACAGGTTGATCAAAAAGATGCTGCTTGCATCGGCAATCTGATTCCAGGACAATCATCCGGCAAGGGCGAGCGGGAAACTGCAGCTGCTGGAGAGAATACTTTTGGCTGTGATGGAACTTTTGTTTATTTGGCGTCGTTGCAGTGAGGGAGTATAAACTGGGAGTCATCAAACTGTTTTATGCGACGAGAAAAAGTAAATTGGTTGACCTCCCTGGTCGGCCTCCCGCAGGACAAGGTTGTTCCATGCATTTGCGGCTGGCGAGCGCATAACTTTCCCTTCGAAGACCCTGAAACGTATGGAATTACCAGTGGCTTGAATGTAATGACTCATAGACATAATAAACCGGGATGAGATGGCTACTGCCGACTGGATTATGACAGTCCTAGAAGACGCGACTGTATTGGCTCAATCACTTGACGATCACACCATACCAACTTCCCCTACCGCGTATCACGTGCTGACAGCGTCGATGGCGGGGAAGTCGATTCATCAGCCATCAAACTCTAGGTTGCGTGTCTCATCATCCACATCTATATCGACAAATATGACTCTCCTCACACTCCCCAAGTTCTTAGCTTCTCCAGAAGAATTTGAGTTGCTTGTCTCCAAGTACAAAGCCTTCCGCCTTCTTTCGCTAAAACTCTCCCCAGAGTCCTTCGGCTCTACCTACGCTCGCGAGGTCGGCTTCTCGGACGACACATGGACATTGCGAGTGTCCAACCCTCTCGCCACCAGTATTATTGAGACTGAGACTTCAGTTTCAGCATCTCCCCGTCCAGATACAGTTCTCGATGATGCAGACCTCATCATGGAAGGAGAATGGCTCGCTTCCCTCACGCTCCTCGGTCCGCTTGACCGACAAGCTGCGGCAAAGGCGTTTGAATCAGACAGCCATCCAAAAGCTGAGACTATTTTGAATCAAGACGCGAAGTGGCATTTTTTCTTGAATGCCATGTACGTACTACCAAGTGCTAGAGGTCGAAGGCTAGGCAGCACACTGGTACAGTACGCCAACAAGGTCGCATCCGAGCTGTCATCTGGACAACAGGCGAGGGTCTTACTGATCGTGGATTCGGAGAATGAGAGCGCAATGAAAACCTACGAAAAGTCCGGGTTCGTGGTCATTAAGCGCTACTGGTTTGATGATTTTAGAGAAGGGAGGGCGGAGAGAACAGAAGCAGCAGTCATGAAGTTTGATCTAAACTGATTAGGCTACATGATACGAGTATGAGTGAGAAAACAGAGAGACCTGGGAGGGCTAATGGAGCCGACACATTATTGTTCAAGCCCTTGAAAACGCAATTCATGTTTGCGGTAGATGATGGAAGGACACTGCAGATACAAGATGAGCTAGAACTTTAGATAGGTCGGGCGAGATCAAGAAAATGTGATTGTCTAATTACTAGAAGAGCAAAATATCCGAGCACCCCACATACAATTCTTATATACACGTACATGTGCTAGTTGTAATAGGCAATAACATACCACAGCCTAATCAATCATCAACATTGTAGCCGCAGACCTACCATTAGAGGCCTTTGCTACGACAACTAACATGAACTGGTCCTTGGGAACCGTGGCCAAGGTGGGAAACTTCTCGACCCTCTTCGGTCGTGTCAAACGACCCTGGAACACCCACTTGTCTCCCTCCACCGAAACCCCGTCGAATGGAACTCCGTTCACATAGGCCGTGACGGCCTCCAACTGGATTGCTGGGTCGCTGATGCTCACAGTACCAGCTGCCGATACGACGCGAACCTCCTCGTCAGACGCCTCCTCCCTCTCGTAGCTGCTGGTCTCGATGTTCAGAACCGGAGCGGATTTTCTTGAAGGGGCTGGGGAGTAACTGGCCAGACTGATCTGGTCAGTGGGTAGGGGTGGAGTGAGGGGTGGTGCGGTTCGTCTCTGCGATCCGGCTTCGTAGGCGAATGCACATCGTAGTAGGTGCTCATCTTCAAAACCCTTCGCACAGAAGTTGATTCCCACGGGCATCTTCTTGTCTTTCATGAGGCCCATGGGCACAGTGATGCAGGGAACCCCAAGGTGCTTCAGTGCCCGTCCACCGTTGGAATACTTAATTCCCTCCTGCAGGGCATGGCACATGGACCAGTACGTCTCGTCGGCATCCGCATAGGCAACGTCCCCGTTTGTCGGGAAAGCAACCAAGTCATATCCATTCTTGTCCATCCAATCCTCATAGAGCTGTTTCCGCATGTCCTCCAGGGCGCGAGCCGCCTGTCCGCATCCAGGAAGAGTGTAAATGTCGTTTGTTCGAACCCGCACAGCATCAAACATATCGGTATATCGGACTTGGTTCTGGGCTTCGGTGTGCTGTGACGGGTCGTCCATAGGAGCGATGTGGGGATGGATGCGGTCGGGGTCGCTTGCTGGTAAATTGGGCAATTTCTCGTCTCCATTGGCTCGTAGAAATTCGTCCCAGGCCAAAGCTATCATCTCGCAACGTTCCAAGCTGACCCACTCGGGTGATATTCCAGGGACATTAGAGCTCTGTCCGGGAAAGTTTTTTTTCGTGTATAGCTCCAGAAGGGGGAAGTCGGTTTCAACGACTATCGCTCCAAGGGCCTCTAGGTCAGCTCGAGCTTGATTGAACAGTTCGAGAACTGGCTCAGAACACAGCGTTTTGGGCTCAGCTCCCTCGACCCCGAGAATGCACCGAGGAACTGCGATACGCTTCCCTTGGAGAGCGGCAGAGTCTTCAAGGCTGTGGTAGTTGGTAGGTCGTACCTCGGACGATGCAGGAATAGGAACAAACGACTGGTTGCGCCAAAAGTCAAGTCCTGGTGCTGCCTTGGTGTCGTCGGTCACGATGACATTAAGAACTTCAAACAGGTCTCGCATCGACCGTGTATGAGGCACGATGACATCGCACATGGGATATAGTGGCCATTGACCCCGACCAGGAATAACACCTCTCGAGGGTGAGTAGCCCACCAGCGCATTGTTTGACGCAGGAGCTCGGCCAGAGGTGACTGTCTCTCCAGCAAACCCGAAGGCAGCGAAACTGGCCGTCGTTGACGTTCCACTACCGTTGGATGATCCCGAAGCGTACGCAGTGGTTGAGTACACAGGGTTGTACGGGCTCTCGGCTCGTCCGTATAGGCCCCTTTGTGACCCACCATCTGCCATCGGAGGCATGTTCGTCTTTCCAAGGAGAATCGCTCCAGCTTCCCGAAGAGATTCGACGACAGCTGCATCTGATGAGGCAACAAGGTCTGCAAAGGCTGGTGAGCCAGCGGCGACTGTCAGACCTTTGACTTTGAAGCTGTCCTTGACCGTAAAGGGGATGCCTTCCAAGGGTCTTGGTGGGCGGCCAGAGGCGCGATAATCGTCCGATGCCTGTGCTTCCTCAAACACGTTGTGGTTAAGGACACAGATGGAGTTGAGGGATGGTCCGCGGCAATCGTATTTGCCGATGCGGTGCAAGTAAAGCGAAACCAACTCCACGCTGGTCAGTGCCTGGGAATCAAGGGCCTGCCGTAGGTCGCTTATGCTGGCTTCTACCAGACTGAGTGAGTTTGAGTTGGTCATTTTGATGTTTTGCGTAGGTCTGTTGCGGTCCTGGAGGAACCAAAGGTATGAGTGTAAGTATGGATAGTAGACTTGGAGAGGACAACGGCTTGGAGTATAGGAAAGAGAGTAAGATGGTGGCAAATGGAACAAAACCCTTCATTTATATCCCGCCCAAGAGCACATGGGCTGATGAAAGGGCGGTGGTAGTAGCCTGTTCCATATGCTGAATTTGTAAACTCGACTCGAGGCCAATTGCTCTCTCACGATATTCGAAGCATACCCCATGTTGACGGAAGGGAAGGTCGAGCCGCATTCCGGGGAGCATCCTGGGAGGGAATGTGGAGGCGCTTTTTGGGGGGGAAGCCAAGCCACTTTGGTTTGCAAATGGTGCGTGGATGTTGGCCTGGGCTCTCCGCTGACAAAGTCAGCGCGTGGGGTAATGAAGGAGGCATCCTAAAAAGCTCATTTCGGTAGTCATGGAGTATGCCAGCGTGGGATGAGGAGATCCGGGGGATTAATGGCGCCAAGTATTACCAATTCATTACGTGGAGAGGGCAAGGCGGTATTGCCTGCAATGCGGGTGATTGCCCACACAGCCCATCAGACCTCAAAGCGACTGTGTGAGATAACCAGGATGATTTCTTGTTCAATCGATTAACGTACCGGTAAGTTCTTCTTTTCTCTTTTCCTCCTGCGTGAACTTTCATGCAAACCCGCAGAGAGCCTTTGGATCGAACTGCCAAGTTAAAGCACAGGACGTCGCCAAACGAAGCAGAAAGGACCGGGTATTTGAGTCGTTGCATAAATTCATAATAAGCGGCTGAGGCTTTGTCAACGCTAAGAAGCGAGAAATGCGATACATGAGGACGTAAGAAAACGTCCAACCACCTTGGCGCCCATAAATCCCCAATCACTGTTCCATCCCGCATCGTCAATTCATGGTTTAGTTTTCTCCCTCCGAATGGTCTGCCTTGTCCTTGGCTCCAAGGAACTCTTGCGGCATCGCAATGGGCCGGTTTCTCGCGAACTTGACAGTGGACCACACCGATGGCGAGTCCTTGAACAGAAGCTCGATCTCCTCCAGGTTTCGGCCCATCGTCTCCGGGAAGAAGAGATAGACTGAAATGGGAATGCAGGCTGCAACAACAGCAAAAACTTGAGAACGCGAACGGGATTAGCTTATATGCATTAACTGTGGCATGTATTGTGATGAAACTAACCAATGTAATACTGCCAACCGATGGTCGAGATTGCCACAGGGGTGACCATGACGACGATGAAGTTCCTATGAAAGCGTTAGTATGTTTGGCGGTTGGAGAAAGGGGGTTGCGTACCAAAGCCAGTGGTTGGCCGTCGAGATGGAGGACATGGCCATTCGAAGACGGATAGGGGCGACTTCTGTGCAGTACAAGAAGTTGGCACCAAGGAATCCGATGGGAACCCATGTGTTGTAGAGGTAGATGAAGCAGCCGGCAGCAATCATGGCAGGCTTGTTGTCGCTGCCAAACGAGGTAGTGATTGCCAACGCAACCATGCTGGCAGACATGCCAACGCCGCTGATGATGAACACGGCTCGACGTCCGAAGCGATCGATGGTGAAGAAAGCCACGAACGACGACAGGAACTTCCAGGTCAGGGCGCCACCCGAAAGGATACGAGACATTTCACTGCTCATGCCCAGGTTGTTCTGGAACAGAACAGTGGCGTAGACGCTGACGAGGTTGCTGCCGGACATTTGTTGATAGAATTGCAGCATGATGCAAAGAAGGAATCGATAGAGCAACTTGTCGTCACCCATCTTCAGCATGTCGCTGAGCTTTGCTCCGCCGTGGCTTGTCTCTTCCAGAGAATGCTCAATTCCAGCAAGTTCGGCCTGGACTTCCACTGAGTCTTCGGGAAGTCCTCGGAGGGCGGAAATGACGTAGCGAGCCTGGTCCGAACGGTTCTTGAGAACGAGCCATCGCGGACTTTCGGGCATGGTGTAGATAGAGCAGATGACGATGATGGAGAAAGCGATGGCGATGGCAATTGGGGGCGCCATGTAACGGAGCCATGCTTGAACTCGAAGAAAGCAAGGTCGATCCAGGACTCGAGGGTGTAGCCCAAGCACATGAACAAGCCGGTCAAGACGACCTGGCGACCTCGGTTCTGGGCAGCGGATGTTTCACTGAGCCATACAGGGACGATAGAGCTCATCTGACCAACGCCAAGACCGATGATGACTCTGCCGACGATGAACTGAGCGAGGCCAAAGGACGAAGCCTCTAGGATCTCGCCAACCAGGGAACAAATGCCAGCAACGAAGATGACATTGCGACGTCCAAACTTGTCGCCCGTGTAGGAACACGACAGAGAGCCGATGAGGGCGCCAATGACGAAAGTTGCAACAACGAAGCCCTGAAGCGTTGCCTTTCTGCTCTTCTCCGATCCCTCGGCGTTGACAGTGTCGATCTCAGGAAACGTCTTGATCCAATCCTCCTCGCTGAGAAGGCCACCGATTCCTGCCTGGTTGTAGCCGAAGAGCGTAAAGGCAGGCCCGACGATGAGGGCGAGCTGGAGGATGCTCAGCTGCTTGCCGCTGGCTCCGAGGAAGGTTGCTCTCTGACTCTCCATTTTGTCCGTGGTTTCGCGGGGTCCCTGGGAGAAGAAGTAAAGGCACAACCAGCGGTCGCGGGGATCCTCATATAAGGTTATGGCTGCTCCGCGTATGCTCCGCTCTCTCCAGACAGTCTCCGGACATAACGGATGCGGAGCCCCATGGGAACTCGAAGGGCGTTTGCCCTTGGGACGGGGCAAGGAAGACTAGGCAGGGCACGCCAATAGAACTGTGGGCTTTACCAGGCGAGTGAGGTAAATATTCGACTCGTGTTGTTGGCTGGAGACGAGTGCCTGGAGTCTGGTGGTCCTTATGAGCCGGCTACACGGCACGGTGTTTTCTCGGGGGTTCTGGGCCATGTGGGTTTGCCTCCGTCACGGACGCGCCGCTGACCGGCCAGCAAGATCGGCCGTGGAGCAAGTCCAGGTCAAAGACCATGTAAAAATAGCGCAAAATGACACAGGTTGAAACCGAGAAGTTCCTTTCGGTCATGAGTAGTGACTGCAGATCGCTGACAAAGGGTAAAGCTTTTCCCGTATTTTTCCGTCGAGACTGAATCGTGGAAAGTGGACCTTCAGATACGAACCTAGCGGCGGAACCAGAGACCACGAAGGCGTCGTAGGACTGCCCAATTGGTGCATCCTGATTTCCATAAACTGAGGAACAAAGTCCATGGAATCAGGAGGGAACTTTGGAAGCCCTCGTGAAGAATTGCCTAGCAAGACGCGCGATTGGGTAGGAACTGTGCATGACGTCGCACCGGCAGTGGGAAGCCCAAGTGCCTAGTGCGGCTCTTACGGTGATAAAAACGCGGTTGCATGCA
Source organism: Neonectria sp. DH2 (assembly GCA_003934905.1). Taxonomy (NCBI): domain Eukaryota; kingdom Fungi; phylum Ascomycota; class Sordariomycetes; order Hypocreales; family Nectriaceae; genus Neonectria; species Neonectria sp. DH2. The sequence continues at coordinate 199,453 of RQWH01000013.1, read as the reverse complement.
TTCGATGTGGGCCTTGAAGTGGCATCACGATACATACAAAGATAAGGAGGCAAATGCCGGATCAAACTGCCAGAAATTCCTCTCCTCCGTCGTCGTCGAGCCCATAATTCTCCATTGCCGCTCCATTGCCACTCTAGCACGAGGTCATCTGCAAGGCCTCCACGAGGCCATTTTCCATATAAATGGCGTGTTCTGTTGCAGGCCACGAGGATGACGATACAGGGTGGTGACCTTGGTGAGAAAGAACAAACATTTCGATTTATTGTTGAGTGCGTCATATTTTGGCAAAGCGGTCTACGTGCTTTGTAGTTAGCATGCGTAGTACTTGCTAACTTAGCTCCAGCTTACTGGGTTCGGTGCTCTCGGATGACATCCCCACTTCGTGCTTATGCCGGGTTCCCGTACTTCCGCGGTCCTCATTTGCCTGTCAGCCTCCTCAGAATGATGTTGGGGGAAATTCGTGGATTGCTTGCCATCATAAATCCGGGGAGCCGTAAGCTATTACATGAATCAGTCCCCCGGACCATTTTCCACCCATGGGGATGTAACATCTCTATTTCCCTCGTTTGCTGTCTGTTCCTTTCACCGCACTGACATGCTACGACGTAGTATCGAGGATGGAGTTAAGGATTTGTTCCTAAGTAGTTTGCTCAGATGACGCATTAAAGGATGCGTCTGAACTTCCCCTTGATGCGATGTCGATCTTGTTGTCAAGTCTTCTGGATATTTTTCCATTACAATTTTGCAAGATCAAGCATTAAAACAAATCTAATAGATGTAGTTACATGCTACTATCTGAGAGGCAGTTTCTCAATCCAGCCACTAGATTACCCTATACATGAGATGCACGCACACAGTTCTCTTTTTTCTTTTTCTTTTTGCGAGGCTCCATAATCTAAGGACGTGGGATTATTATGTTGCGACGGGTACTTTAATTTTCCGTCCACGTGGCTGTGAGCAGGCAGTGTGAGGAGGAGAAATTTCTCCCGTTTCAAGTAGGCAAAGCCCCCGAACCTCGTGAAGTGGATGCGGCTAGCGTTGACTACTTCCTGGCTCTTGAGGTACTCTGGCGTGGGTTGGAGTCCCGGGGCGAAATAGTCAAACATTTGCAATATGTTAAAATATATTCTCGGATTCCATGTACATATAGTTCTATATGGCTCTACAAAGTATCGACTTCACTGCCTAGTCCCCGTACCACACCTAAACCTCGACAACTAGCTTCTCTCCGCTTACGCCTTTCTTAAGCTCATTCAAACCGTTCTGGAGTCCACTCAGTCCTCCATCGATGACTCTGTGCCCGGCCGGCACAATGACCCCTCGCTCAAGCCATTTTGGCAGGGCTTCGTGGTAAAGCCAGACGGATAGATCTTTTCTGCGTTCCCACAGATCGTCTGCCGCTACCCACTGGCTTTCAATGCCGTCGGGCTTGGGCAGATCCGCGGGCCACCCCCCCGTATGCGCTATCTTCTTGTCGGCTGCGGTCGACTTGGAAAGCACCTGAACTACTGGGGCCAGCGTGTGCGCTGTCGAGATGGCATCGACAGCATACGAGATCTGTGTCCCGGCACGCTCAGCGGCAGCGATGAGGTCTTCAACAGCCGTAGGGGAGTGGTAGTCGACGAGTACGCTGGCACCGAGGGAGCGCAGGTGGGCGTGATGACGTTCGCTCGCTGCTGCGAAGACGGTGAGCCCGGCCAAATGGGCGATTTGTATGGTCATAGACCCGGCAGACGAGGCACCGCCCCATACCAAAATCGAAGTAGGCGACAAACCAGACGACTCGGAGGAACTGTCAAGCTGCGGCGTGTCTTTGTTCTTCTCAATAGAAGGCCGAGGAAAGTTGAGCACGTCGAAGAGAGCCATGGACGCGGTACCGATTGCGGTAGGCAGTGTAGCACCTTGCTGGAAACTTATCTCTTTGGAAGTGAAGCTGTCGCGGCGGCATTGGTGACGGTGTATTCTTGGAATGCCCCGTGGTCGTTGTTGCCGGAACAGAATGAGTGAGCGAGACTGAAGACGCGGTCGCCTGGCTTGAAGGCTGTCACGGATGACCCTACATCGGCTATGATGCCGCAGACATCTACATACAATAGTCAGCACATGGCACATATAAAGCCTTTGGGTGAGAAGTAAAAGAGCGAAGGACAGTAATTTGCTGATGCACTTGGGACAGGTTTCCTAGTGTGGCAGCCTGTTTCCACCAGTCTTGCTGTTAACGTACCAGCGCCGAGTACAGCTGGGTAAGCAGAGATTCTGATTCCCCAAGTCTGTCTTTTCCAGTCGATGGGATTCAAAGCGATGACATGGTTGCGGATCAAGACTTCGCCTGGTCCAGGGGATGGTGTCTCGCGCTTCTCAAGGACAAGGTCTTTGGCGATGGCAGGCAGAAGGGCCGCAGTATGAGTCGATGGTGTTGTCATAGTGAAGAAGAGTGACTTCTGCGAGCGAGGAATAAGTGAGCGGTGATGATGAGGATGGCGATGATCTCTTCCTTTCCCCGTGGCAAGCAGTGAGGCCTTGCGAGCCTTTTATTCACACCTCAATACGGACATGGGAAAGTCCACGTCGGGGAACTTCAAATCCGCAACTCATGATTATCATCGCTAACGGCCAAATGGCCGTGTTATTGTGCTCTGCGGACATAGTGAGCTGGAAAAAGTGGACTTCCGCTTCCGGCGAATTGGTCCTCCGGCGAACTGGTCCTCCGGCAAAATTGGCTGGCGCCAAGCCCCACAACGCGGATGTCTACCGGCATATCTTTGCGGAGCTCATCTCTGGATGGCACCCGAGAATGAATGCAGAGAAATAGAGCACGTCTTCATGCTACTTGCAGAGAACTGCTGAAGCGCTGTTTCCCGTTTTACTACAAGTTGTATTGTACCGCGAGGAGATTGGTTAAACAGCAGCTTTAAGTCATGATTAGAAGTCGTACCGACATAGGGAGCACCAAGTTTGATTGCTAAATAAACACCCAATGGACAAGTTCCAGTTATAAGCCATGAACCAAGCTTGAATCTCTCACTTATTTCTGCCTCACACATCTGCTATGACTGCTGCGAGCATCATACCCAGGCCATCTAATCCGGTGTGCCAACTGTCCAGAATGTCGTCAACTGCACCCCCAAGAGACCCGCCCACTACTGTATTATTTCCGCCGCCCTGTTGCATATGAGCAGTCGCAAGATCGCCCACAGTATTTAGTCGACCTTTGTTGGTCTTCAAATCTTGCCAGAATGCACCATATTCGCCCTCCCAGGTCCAGGCATCCCTTGCCTCCCACAGGGCTTTGCTACTCGACAAAGGAAGGCAAAACGGGTTCTCGACACCCTCGGAGCCCTCGGATCCAAGAACAAGGGCGGTGAGAAAACAGACAAGAGAGATTCTGGAACAATCAGCTTCGGTAAAAATGTGAAAGAGACAGGGTGGCTCTTGGCGAAAGCGGTGCAAATATCAGACATACCTTCGGCGTGTCTCTTCAAAAATCCAGTCTTCCCAGCTGGGTTTCGAATGCCGCTCATGGGTGGGACTCAAAGGCCCTGGGCAGAGTTGGGAAAATCGGTCGCCCAGTTTCTGTAGATTATCAAATGGTTGGTAAATGACCATATGCACTAAATCTCCTGACTTACCTTCAACGTCCTCAACATTTCTCGATTGGTGATAAAATATTCATACCCCGACTTCATCAACCGCATTATAGTGTAAATCACCATAGCCTGGATTGCCGCTATGCATTCACCTCTGGAGAATTGCTGCACCTGATTCCGCAGTTGAAAGATATTAGCAGTCGTTACAAATGTCACGGTAATAAGCTTTCGCCCTCAACATGGGAAGGGTGAAAAGGAAACAATGACGATGACGAAACGTTTGACCATCAATGACAATCATTCGAATGGGAACATCTTACTTCGCTCATAATCCAGCGATGCTCGCTGTCGATAGTTCGCCATATAAACTCGTCCGAGTTTCGATTCCGGGACGCAAAGATGTTTGCAATGCCATGGCAGGCTGCCAGCGGCTTCAGCGGCATAAATGCCGTGGAGTCGGAAGAATAAGAATCGACTCGTTGTACTTCCCCTTCAGTGTAATGGAGCCCGCAACCAACTGGGTGCACAAACGGTGGGAGATGATCTGGTCGTGTCATCATCCGCGGGTATGTCCGAAGAATCGATATAATGAATCGCCTACATCCTTTGGAGATGAGACGACCGGATGCTTTCTCTAGAGTGTTGATGGTACGACTAGGAACAGGGACTAAAGAATGCATATCTCCGGGACTGGAAGCCGATTGGTTTGGGGGATTTGACGGCTGAGGCAGTGAGAGTGAAGCCACGAAGTCATCTGCGGATGATAGATACAATCCAGCGTCGGTCGCCTCAAAATCGCCAATGCCACCGGCTGTATAAATTGTAGGACCAGGGGCAGTGGCAGGCTCTGGGAGGCAGAAGAAGGCAGTGTGCTCGTCATTGCCAGCGAACAGGGGTGTCGTGAAGGAGTCATAGGCTAAGGATGTACTAGGCGTGTCATGAATAATAACATCGACGTCAAGTCCGTCATTGTCGCCTAGTAGACCGAGATCTAGCTCAGCCGCAAGCTCTGAGTATGATACTGTGGTGGGAGCATCATCGAGAACCACAGTTGAAGGGTCTGCCACAACGGTCAGAGGATCGCCGTTCAGGCTTCCAGTGGCAGCCTCGGTTTGGCATGGTGCTGTTGGCGTCGATGTGACATGATGACGACCATACGAGCATACCGTTTGCCTACTGGCACATCGAGAGCAAGGCGATTGGAAATCGCACTTGCTTTTAGTTCTTCTGCAGAGATGACAGGCTCTTGGACGAGGGGGCTGTTTCCTAGCTGCGCGTCGACGGCAATACTGCGCATGCCGAGTATGTGAGGTCTCTACTCAGAACATAATTAGACACGGCTAGAAAAAGCGAGGCGATCATACTAGGAGGGGCAAGAGAATAAGTGAGAGGCTACCTTGGTCAAACGGCTTTTCGCATACGGAGCAGAAGTACAATGAGGTTGTAACGATGGAGGGGGTATCGGGTTTCGCGTCGATGTTCATTCTCGCAGATTTGATAGGGATTAAATAGTGGTTAGGCCCTGTGTCATGTATTGTGCGAGTAAGTAGTCATCACGACATACAGAGCAGATGGCGAGATTGGAGTGGCATGTTTGTCAGCAGAACAAGCCGTCTTCTCTTGTTGCCTGAGGCATAAACTTCAGTGGCAGCCTAGTTTTGTGCCTGCACTAACAATTCTGGGAGCGAACCCATGGGAATCGGGCAGGCAATCTAGAAATCAATCGGGACTGCCCTATCTGGAGTGCGTTCGAACACTCTTCTTCGACTAGTCGACCCACCACTCTCTGCCAAATGGTCCAACCCTTAGTCTACAACTCCCAGAGCTAGCGGGAACACGTGCATTGAGAACAACTGGGGCGTTTTCCATCGCACCGTTGTCAGCATTAGATCGAGTGTTGCTGCTAGTGGTGGAGAACTTGCAGCAAGTTTTCGGGCCCTGCATGTGGGACATGTAGTGACTTGTCGGATCTTCATGGCGTTTAATCATCCAGAGCCTGAATACTTCGGATTTATTGCGTAAGGATATGATAACAAGTACCTGGCTCTCAGAGCGGTGAGTGTTGAATGAGAACTCCGGATCGGCCGCAATCAAGGTTACAGGCGCTGACCCGGGTCGAGCTGTATGCTTTTTCCTATCCCACCAATGCTTGCTGGGCAAGAGAATTACCGATTGAACTGTCATTGCTAATGCTAGGCTACTCATCCATCCGTAGTCTTGTTGCGCCCTCTTGCCTCAATTCTCATCAATCTGGACCATTTTTCAGGCTAACCACCTAGCCAGCTCCTCTTCCATCTCCAGGCTGATGGGGTTATACTTGTCTCTGAGTTCATTGCAAGTTGTAACATTTTCGCCGTCGAAATACGATGCTCTATAACGTAGAACAGCATTATCAGAGGCTTTCTGGGCAACGGCACTCCCTGTATCTTCTATGCTCGTGCTCGAATCAGCCTCCTGGATGGGCTCTTGGATGTTAGGTAGATCATTGGAATGATGATACTTTATACCATGGCCCTAAAGAGAAATTAGTCGGGAGTACTTTGCATTAATTTAGGGGGCTCTTTACTGGAACAGAGGAAGCCAAGGGTGACTCTTCCTGGTCGCTCATCGATGGGTTACCGATTTGCCCTGGGTGGTTGGAATCTTCAGGTATTTTGAGGCCGGGCTCTTGAGTTATGTTACTGGGGTGGGGATATGCAGATCCCGGCAAGCCATGGGTTAATTTATAGCCCTTGGGACCTTTGTTCTCTTGCTCGCTATACATAGTTAGCTCTGGACTGGCCCATTTTATACCAATCTATAGGATACTAACTGCCTCTGAATATGTCGGTCAAGTAGGTCCTTGCGATAGAACAATTTGTTGCAGCTTAGACAATTGTAGAAAAAGCTGTGGCCGGCGTGAATTAGTTCATGTCGTCTATAGAAGAATTGTTAGGGCGGTAACGGTCAAAACTTGTGTATAGTAATAAACCTTAGATGTTCTGCTCGAGAAAAGGTCTAGGGAGGTCAGAATAGTTTTTGTCTGGAATGGTGGGGGTATCATACCTTGGAGCACTTATCGCACGCATGCGATCGAACTGTATTCTTTTCCACTCGTCTTGCGGACTCTGCAGAATCGCGTGGATTGCTTGGCCATGCAGCCACGATGGGTGCCCGTTTGTCAACTACGTCTCCAGAAAGAGGATTGACCACCATGTCAAAAGGGCGATCGTGCTTCTCGATATGCTTTACCAAGTCAAGATGGCGGTTCTCCATATGCTTTCCCAAGTAGTGATCTGCCCGGAAGAGTTTCCCGCATTCTGGAACTAAACACCTCCACTGGCCCTCGCCCTCTTGCTTACCCCAGCGGAGGATAGCCTCTTGGTTATTGTGCTTAGAAATATCCTCATTGAATGTCTCTTCAGCTGCGTTCGATACAGATTCATTGTCAGAATCATCCTCGTTGTCACTGTCGACATCAAGCGGAAGAGCGGCAAGGGAGATTTCTTCCAGGTGAGCGGAAAGATGCCGTGAGATGCTAGAACGGCCACTTCCGGTTGCAAGATGACATAGAGGGCACTCAAAGCTCCCCCATTCAGGTTCAAGGCCGTGCCCCAGGGCGAGGTGCTGAATCCAGGACTCCCGGTCTGGGAACAACTTGCTGCTATAGTTGCAGGCCGGCTCGTGGCAGATCCACGGACGAAGGTCGAGATAAAGGTGCTTTCTATACAGTAGTGAGCGCGAGCACGAATATGATGAAATCCTTCAGCATACTTCCAAGCCGAGTTGCTTGTGATCTGCACTTTCTTCCCGCATGCGTTGCAGTCAAAAGGTTCACCACGTTTAGCGTCTGCGGACAGAGGCGGTACCGATACAGACTTTTGACCCTCTCGCCGGTAGGACATGACCGTCTCAGCGTACACACTTGCTGAGTGGAGGGATGTTCCCATCCCAGAGTCGTGGAACTTGGATACACTTTCTGCGTAGAGGGGGTCTGTCCCCGTCCCGAGTTCGACTTGCTCCAGAGCGTGGTTTGCTTCTCGGGCTTCTTTGTTCTCACGGTAGCGTACCAAGTTAGCAGAGGCAAGGCGGTCGATCAAAGTCATGTCGGCTGATGGAAACCTGGCCATGATTTTGTCAACGTAGGGAAGATGAGGTGTCAAGAGTGTTATCCCTCCTGCGTCAATATACGAGTAACCGACCGAGTCTGAAACAGGAGACTTTATCAGCGGGTCAAGGTCCATAAGGCATCGGATATCTGTCCATAAATCCTCAGCGACGTCATCCCAGTCGCTAGAGTCCGATATGGATGCGTTGCTATCGCTTCCATCGCTGTCAGAGGTATCCTTGTAGCCCTCATGGAGACTGGCCTGGGCCTCGGCAGCGACACCCTTCAACAAACTGTAAGCAACAGCCTCGGCGTCACCAAAGCCAAAGTGTGGAATTAAGCCTAACAGTCGTTAGAAACTCCGATACACACAAGTTGTTCAAGGCCAACAAACGTTCAACGAGGGTTCTGCTGATGCTGACAAGTGGCTCCAGAATCGAGCGGCGCAGGCTTCTCGAACGCGCAATTGAGTCGTCGATCTTGCCCTGCCCGATACCATATCCCGTGTCCCACAACACGAGTGAGCTGTAGCTCTGCTCAAAGAGACGGAACACCTTTGTAGAAAGATCCTGATGTTTGGACATGCTTTTGAGGAGTCGCTTGAATTCTGCAACGCATTGGGTGACGAGTCGACTGGCGACACTGCGGGGATCTGGCTCAGCCACCTTGATATTCCACTCTTGAACTCTTGTCAAGGCGTTGTCGGTTGAAAGTTTCAAAACCTCCATTATCGCGGATGGAATCAATAGGCGGAGAAGAACTAGTAGGGGATGAGTTACCCGCCTGGATTGTGTCGATGCTGATGTTGTTGCTGAGGTATGAATTGAAGCTAGGTGTTGTTTCTTACGTCTCAGTTTTTCCATCGCTGCATGACCTCACATGACAAGGCAGACTGATTGTGATTGCTCAGCCTCACCCAACACTCGGCTGTGCTATCTGCATATTTTCCACAATCAGGCTCCCTCTTGAAACCCCGCCCGATTTCCTTCCTTCGAGTGTTTTCCTAGCTCGTCCCCACTGCGAAATAATCGTCGCTTAGGATCCTCACTCACCATCACAATGGCCGAGTTGGCGCTGGCTATCTTTGGCGTCTTGCCTGTCGCCCTGAAGTCGTATCGAATTCTAGCTTCCAAGTTAAAAGCATACCGTCACTGTTCCAGCGCCGTCCAGCGAATGCACAAGATACTAAGGGTTCAGCGCCGTGTGTTTGAGAATGAATGCCAGCTTCTGCTTCGCGATTGCCTCAACGACGATGCAACGGCGCACGTAATGATGGCAGACCTGGATCATCGGATTTGGGGAGAAGAAACCCGATATGACGACCTACGAGCCTCGTTGAAAGGCAACTACGACGAGTGTGTCGAATTAATCCAAGGTATCCTTGGGACCGTCCGGCAACTTGAGACAAAGCTCGCTTGCTTTGAGATTACAAAGTCGAAACAGAAGAAGGTTTTGATGCACTGAAAATTGACGTGGTCACCCATCGCTAACGTCAAAACGCAGGATGAGCGTCTCAAGGAGACCTGGAAACGCGTCGGCGATGGCCTCAAGTTGGCTTTCAACCAGACTGACTACGAGGCGGGGCTAGACGACCTCCGAACAGCGAACGGCGACCTGAGAGGGCTGCGAGAGCAGATAACTCTCTTGCAACAGCCGTGCAATAGGTCGGCGATTAAACGACCGGCTACGAGTTCGTCTGGATGGACTGAGATACGACGAGCCTCGAAAGCCCTCCACGATGCCCTCATGGGAGCTTGGTCGTGTAGCCAGCCCGGCCACTCTCGACACACGGTCAAGTTGTTCCTGGAGGCTGAAAAAGCAAACGAGGATGTCCAGATGACCATTGCCATCCTTTGTGAAGGCGACGCCAGAACTTCCACCCAAGCCGACTTCATTGAGTTGCAAGTGAGGTCGAGGCAGATAGAACAGATCCTGTATACACAGCCCTCAATACCATTGCCAGACCCAGACGCAGCACCACCCTCGAAGCGAATCAAGACAGTAAGATTCAGCGCCCATATTTCAACATCGTGCTACGCTCAAACAGCGACTGAAGTGCATCATCGGGTCGCTCAATCGACTTTTGCTTCCCTAGATCTACGTTGCTCAAAAGACATTTGTTCCGAACTAACGGTACAATGTGACCGGAAAGCAATCAGTGTGAACCCTCTCTGTCTAGGTCATATCGACGCCAAGACTGAGGAGAACTATCGACACCTATTCTTCTCTCCTAGCAGAAATATCTGTCAGCGGAGCTATTCTTCTACCATCAGGGCCAGCAACTCCATACCTATGGACAACATCATCTGCGAAACGTCTAGGGATGCATTCTCGACTGTTGATAAACTCAAGATGGCGCGAGCGTTGGTGCCGGCAGTGCTCAAGTTTCACACTACGCCCTGGCTGGGAGAAGCCTGGAGCCTCCAGGACTTGTCATTTTTTCAGGAAGGTGGCCAAGATCTAGCAATAGCTCTTCGGACACTTCACGTCGGAGTTGAGTTTGACCATGACCACCGCCGAATCGGTACCGACCCAACCACAGAAGATATCCCGATGTCCTCGTCCATGAGTAACAGGCTATGGGAAGTGAGCGAAGACGACCGACTATTCTGTGGCATCGACAACATGGCTCTGTACTGCTTAGGAGTGGCGCTCCTCCAGATTGATCGCCAAAAGATATTCGAGCCTGGCGATGTTCTCGGTGTACGAAAAGTAGCTAGAGTGAGCTCAACCCTAGGGCCACGCTACCAGGAGATAACGCAAAAGTGTCTGCGGTGCGACTTTGGCTACGGGCTGATCTCGGAAAGGCTCAGCTTCAAAGAGCAGTGTATGAATCTGTTGTTGGGGCATTGGAGTCGATGATATCAACACTCAGCATTGATGATGACTCGTAACCACGACTGGTCGAGCCTATGATAAACATTTTATATCCCATGCGAGAACTAATCCGGAGGACTTGCTGTTGAAGCTATGTGCTTCTGCGGCATACATAATTCAATCTGAGAGATCATTCTCTGGTTACAAATGAGTGAAACGGATCTACTCAACGCATGAAGTAGCCTTCTAATTATCAAATACAGTCTTTTTCGTGGCTAGTGCTAGGTAGCCCGTAGTCATTCGACCGAGTATGACGGTCGAGGTGCAAGCAAAATTAGTCTCAAGTCCATAAAAAGTAGGATGCCACACCTGCAACACTTATCCTACCCGTTCGAGATTCGTCTCATCCAACAGCCCATACACGGCCCCAAAATCGATATTGAGAGTTTCCCCTTCCTTCTTTGGATCTGAGTGCTTGCTGCATTGGCCTGAGTTTCTCTAAGCTTGCCTGAGCTGGTCTGAGCTGGTGGTGAGCCAGAACAAGGCTGATGGTGACCCGGTTTAAAGACCACGTTCTGCCGGCTTCGCCGCCCAACTTCACCGACTCAAACGTCTTATAACCTCCGCCATTCTCAACGGCATTGATTCCTTTCAGGATACGGTACGATTGTTTTCTATTACTCTTGATCTTTAATAACCCTTTCCTCTAACTTGAAAGACAAGCTATAGTAAATTCCTTATGCAGGGAAAATATGTTCGTGTCACAAGAGGCTCTCCATCGTATCTAAAGGATAGCCAAGCTTCCGTTTAAGTATCGGCACTGAAGCAAGCAACGTCTTGCTCTCTTCCTTGATCATTTTCCCATTCGGTCTTTCTATAATCCAATGGCGAAGAGTGATAAGACGCTAGGTACATTCTTCCACAGTATCCTGATGGGCACATACTTGTTCCAAGTAATATTCATTTAAACACGACATCCGATTGACAAGGCCTCACTCTTCGGGGGCACGCCTAGTATTGATCTTAGCAAGTTTCCAGAGGACGAAGGATCCAACGCCGGTAGTTATTTGCACGCTCGGCAGTGTACGATGAGTGGGCGCTCTGTATCTTAGCAAAGCATTAAGGTGTTGGAGGTAGCGCTATCTTTAAGCCGGGAAATGGAGAGAAAAGACAGATGTGGAAAACAAGATAAAGAGGTGGATTACCAAATCAGGTATCGACGTATTTAACATTTGTCAAATAGTCGGGCCAAGTCCATGGGAGGAGGTCATCAAGTTCCTCTTCCCGGAACCCGGCCTATCCCGTGCCCGATGGAACGGCACAAGAAAATTTTGATAACACGCCAGACAATCCGTACTTGAGACAGGAGCACCCCAGAGATAGCCATATATTCAAGGTGAAAAGCCGGAGTAGGCGGAGAAGACGATCAGTTGTGAACAAAACACGAGCACGACATAATTATACTGGGGTGCTTCGCTAGAAGAAAATTTTCTTGGCGATTCTGAGCCACATAACCCTAGCTATAGAACTTGGACAGTTTCCGCGGTCGGCGCAGTCATCTCCTCAGCAGCCTCCTACTCCGGCTGGGCCTCCTTGGGCGCCTCTGGCTTCTGGGCGTAGACCACGGAGCTAGAAGTGGGAAATTCGTCAGCGTTCAGATCACAGTGCTCACGAACTAGTGTCACTCACACGGGCGAGTAAGCGTGGATGCTATGGTCGCGGAACTGCTTTCTGACCTTATTGCAGAATACGAGAGTCTCCTCTTTGGACCATCCGAGGATACGGGTGAACAAGGCAAGAGAAAGACCCTCGAGACCCTGATCGACGTTGTAGTGGCACCAGGAGCCAATCTCCTTGTAGTGTTTGTCCCGCGGCCAGGAGTTTAGGGGCCACATGAGCTCGGTTCTCTTGACGTTGACAAACCCGGCCTTCTTGACCCATTCCTCGAGCTCAAGGCCCTCGACCATTGGACGACCGGTGGTGGCGCAGGCCTCCTTGAAGAGCCTGCCGTAGCGCGCAACGTCGCTGTTTTCCGGAAGGGTACCGTCGTCAGAATGGTAGGGCAACCCGACCTCTTGGAGCTCAATGTAACCGCCGGGTTCGAGGTTGCTAACTTGGCGTGAGTATGTGTGGCTGATGAGGTTGAAAAATGCCCTGCTCAGCAGAGATCACGTACTCGAAGGCTTTCTTGATAAACTCCTCGTAGGAGACGAGGCTTCCAGCAAGGGTACGGGCGAAGATGAAGTCAAAGGGGGCAGTCCAGGTCCACTCCTTCTCGAGGTCGTCGGCTTCGAAGGAGCAGTTGGGGGGAAGACTAGGAAAATCCATCAGTTCTGGAGATCATAGGCAACAAGATCGAGGTGCTTGCAGGCTGGGTTGCACAGGGCTCAGGTCCACGCCGATGACCTATCGTAATAGTAAGCTCAAGAGGCACGGGAATTACGAATCCCGAGATTCGAAAATTGATTATTACCTCCGCTTCAGGGTGCAAGTCAGCTGGGACGTTGTTAGCATCATGACTCTTCACACTGGAACTCGGCGCAAGACTTACCATACTCGATGGCCCAGATGCCAGTGCCTGTACCTGCGTCAAGAACGCGCCTGGCTCCGTGCTCCTTGGGACTCAGGACCATCCGCCCGCGGAGGGTTAGAAGCCACATGTTGTGCTGCAAATCTGAGCAGCAACCCCTGATCAGCGAGGGATGAGACAGTTTGCAGAGGCGGCTTTACCAAGGCGGTCCAGTTCTCTGTCATCGTTGGGAAATGCGTACTCTGACAAGAGGCGCGAGAACGTCAGCTCAGCTCCGACGATTCCGGCGCGTTACTTATGAAGGTACTCACTTCCATCGCTCATGGCATGGTAGGTACGTCCATTCTCAACGCGCCAGTCGAGGACACTCGAGCGCAGCGAAGTGAGACCGGCTGTGAGAGGCTACAGAGAATGAGGCAATGCGCAGTTTCGCTTCCCCACGGAGAGGCATTTACCGCAGAGAGAACCGAATCAGCATCGAAATCGTCGGCAGCCTATCATTGCCAATTAGCCAACGGAGCAAAGATGAGTGGGAGAGACCGGTCGCACCAGCGGTTGCGCGTCATCACGCTGCTCCGTAGCCATTGTTCTGGTGCTCTACCGGAGTGTTGAGGAAGGGTTTCGATGGGCGACGAAGGAGAAGATGGAACGACCGAAGATGGAACGACCGATAATGACCGGCGCGGACACGTGTCGGCCGGCGGGGGATCTTGGCGTTCAGGGATCATTAATAAGTCTGGCCACATCCAACAGAGTAAGTTACGTTACGTAGTAAGCCCTTTTCTCCGTCTGGGTGAAGCGCTTGACCCGCCTGGGCACTTAAACAACGCGGGGTTCTGGGGTAGAAGAGTCGCTGTCACTGCGGTCGAGTGGTATCACCAGATTGGAACATAGTATCATGAACTACAGCAGAACCTAAGGAGATTAATACAGACGCCACGCACATTAGCTCTAATTCCTACGGCATCTCGACTTTTCTAATCGAGCCTTTCTTGCGTGTTCTCTATTGTGGCAAAGGTATGAAATGCTGTAGATTTCTAAGCCAACTATCTTTAGAGCACTCTATATTTCGAAGCAACTAACAAGAGGGCCTTTGCCATTCGCACAACACCTTGTCCAAATCTCTTCATCTCAGAATCGAGGTCTGTATCCGAACGGAGAGTTCACAGAGAAAGATGCACTCGCCCATGACGAGAGGCTCTGAGCGACTTTGGAGCACGATCTGCGATCTAGCCCATGTCACGCTCGAAAGAGTCATCCTCGATCACGCCTACGAGATATTTTCGGGCGGGCCACTCATCGGCGGCCTGGAAAGACGCAGAGCATCAAAAAGTTGTAGTCGAAGAACCTCGGGTGTTAATTTCAGGCCTGCAGCCTCAATGAGGACGGATCTAGGCAACATTAGCCACATAATTTAAGAGCTTCCATGACTTCAGATCTGCCCTATAAGTTGTGATACCCTATATCGCCGTTGGCGATAAGTACGAAGCGGATAGACCCATAGGGAGCTATATAGGATGGGGCGATAAGGCATGGACTGCAAAAATGTAGGCAGCAAGTGTTTCCAGTGGAGATTTTCCCAGTTTTGTGCCCTCTTGGAAGTAAGCAATGGTTAGCGAGACTGGGCCCCTGGATCAGGCTCATATTACGGCCGTACTACTGGGCAGCTGCTAATGCCGCAATGTTTTCATTTGTATAGACAAAGAGCTGCACGACTCAGTGTATCTTGTCATCCGGTTCTTGCTCCTTGGAAAATTTTCATCAATTAACTAATACAATCAATAATCACTATGGTGCCAATTGTGTGACAATACCATCTCAATGGGTAGCATAACAACCTCTGTTAGATGTAATTCATTTCTGGCCGCAATGATCTTGCTTGTAAACGGGTTGAGGGCCTATGGGTTAGTGTATCAATCCGTTGTACCAAGATAGCAGCACCTGCAAGTACATCCACGCAGTTCGTGGACTGTGAATGAATCCCTCTTGAGGATGAAGCTGGCATAGCTTCTATCGTTTGGGCGATGTGGACTTGGAATCAGATCTCTCTACGGGTTACGGGAGTTCGAAGCCGCCTCCGAGCACGTTTCGCCATGTCATCTTGCCTTGCTGTCTCTCGAAATCCATACTTCCAAGGTCGACCGCGCTTTTTGTGACTACTCAACTTCAAAAATCTCATGAAATCCAAAGAGGTTAGTGTGACCGCTAAATTCCTGCCGTGGCCGCAGAATCCCAAACCTGCCAGGACGGTGACGACCAACCCCGGAAGGGTAATTTACGCAGGCCCCACTGCCTCACTGCCAAGGCACATTACCAGGTATAGAATGGATCGTATGAAGCAGAGAAGAGAGCCTTGGGCCTGGAAAGAGATTGGTGGGAGATTTTACGAGGTGACGTATGAAGTTGCCCGACGGAAACACTTTTTTGCTTGTGTATCGTTTGCAAGTGGCTGCGTTCCAGGTCGCCGACCTCAAGGATTGGGTTCCTTCTCGGGGTCCATTTTTAAGCAGGGTTGTTTGGAATCATGCTGCACGATAAGGTTACATCTAACTCAGTTATGTTCCTTCAACCTCAGCTATGCCGAAGCAACCCAAGATTTCTATTGCGGCATAGCAGAGTTACTTTTATCTAGGACTCAGTGATGCCCATATATATGAAGACCTTGGTAATCGGACTGTGGGGGATTACGGAGGTGTTTGAAAACACAAAACCGGGCTGGGCCAAGGATGGACGTCATATAAAAGAGCGGGTTCTCAACAGCCCCATGGTAGAGCGCGATGGGGAAGGCATAGACAGCTGGTTACCTTCGGTTTAGGGCGATAGATATGGAGCTGTTTCAGATGGGTGCGTGGGGAGCTGAACTACCTTCCTAAAGTGACGTGTACCTTAGGGTCCCAGGTTAAGTCGGTACCAACAGATGAGCGACTCACCTTTTTTGCTACCACGCAGTCCTAGTCCAAGATTTATCGACGCTGAGCTGGGACGACATCTTCTCACATTCCATACTGTGACTTCCGCAATCACCCAAAGACATCAAAAGCGACGCCGGGTAAAGATGCTCCTGTAGTGACCCCCTTCGAGGGCAAAATAGCCTCCCTAAAAGGCGGCACAGCCTCTACCGCACTATCTTGACTAATTAATACCGAACCATAGAGAGATACTATACATAGTAAACTCTAACTTATATATAGACTAACTACAAGTGAAGGTAGATTGTACGCATGCCAAGAAAAAGCCCATGTGTCACATCGTCCTACGAATGAGGACTGAGCTAATTAACGAGAATAACCCACAGTTGGATCACTGAGGTCATGCGAGGTCCATGCGGGTGTTGAAAGGGTCCGAATGTATCCGTAGTTCAACATGAATTCGTTTAGATCATACGGTATGCGCAGAGGATCATCATCCTAGCAACAAGATGGAATCACAATGCAGCCGTGAGACGCCCGGCTTCGGTGAGAATGGGATACATATCGCAGCTATGACGTCACGTTTTTATCGTCCATTGTATGAAAATGAGGAGGCCTCTGCTCTTTTAGATATGAAGGGCGATAAGCTTGGACAAATGTGTATTTAACCAACGTCGTCTGCTCCGATTCATCACTTTCTGTTCGACATCTCATCGTGCCATCAAGCCTAACGACTAAGTCTTCTCAACTTATACTTGGCCTGTTGGTCCCTTCGCTTATTTTCCCTGTTATTTCTATACCAAACGCTTGATTACCATGCGTTCCTACTATATTACTATGGCCGGCATCGTCGCAGCCTTTGGGCTCGCCTCAGCCCGTGTTGTTCCGGTCAACTTCAAGCGAGATGACGACTACACCAACGAGGTGGTCATCATGGTCCAGTGCAATCGCATGCAGGATGACTCTGATACCCCCTATGGTTATAAGGACCAGATGTGGTGGTGGAGTGACTACGACACCATCTTTGTTGACCAGGCGGCCGTCAACTATGAGACGGCGTACGTCTACGCCCCGGGCCAGGACAGCCCTACGTACGTCGACTGGACAGCCGGCACCACAGATGATCCCATCACAGCCGATCTCAGGGGCCAAACTTTCGAGCTCTACAACCAAGCCGGGTCAGGCGACAGTAAAGTAAGTGCTATGCCAACCCGTTCACGGCTACTCGAAACCCACAGGCCATGCAATGATACTAACCGCCGCCAGACTCATGTTACTGGAACCGGTCGTTATGGTGGCAACGATTTCAGCTGCTACGACTCTCCTAAGCAAAACTTTAACGAGCCCGTTGCGGATGGCGTGCAATACGTCTGTCAAACTAAGTACTTCTGCACGCGGTCCAGCCGGGATCTCACCCGCTCCGAGATCGAGATTTCGGAGGGCGTTTACAACGTCACCGCCGACGGCACTTACCCAATGGATAACCCTGGTGTCATTGAGGGTGTCACCATGGAGGAGGCTGAGGAGAAGTCCCGGGCGTGGGCCGAGACGATGTATAAGATGCTTATTGAGGCCGAGTCCTCGGGCTCAGATGCCGACGTACCGTACCACATGGGCGACTCGGGCTACAGCATGTACTTCAACATTGAACGTGCTGAGAAAGAGGGCGACGCACACTGGGACGCCGGCCGCGTCACCGCCATCGCCAACGAGCTCGCCAGCAAGGTGCCCCCTCAACTAGTTGCCGAGAGCACGACCAGCTGTTCTTACAACCCTAAGTCGTCCATCTGCAAATGGGTTCTTCCATTCCCGCACCAGATAATCGTCAGATTCCAAGTGGCCAAGCAGAACGACCCTCGCTGGATTACCCAGGACACCTTCACGATCACAGTCCAGCCTGAAGATGCCTCCAACTGTGTCCTGGTGGGCAGGATTGCTACTATACTCGGTGCAGTTCTCTCTACTATTGCGGGCAATGTTGCTGCCTTCGGCGGTTCCGTCACTACTCTAATTGCTGGAGCATCTTGCTTAGTCTAAGAAATTATGACAAGTAGTGTCCAATTTCTGTTAGCACTATCATGTCTTGTGGATATAGGGCCATTTGGTGTTGACGCCAGTTTGGTAGGGGACGACAGGGTGTAGTTACATGTTTTGCCAGGATAGTTGAGGAACGAGTCTGTAGTCTTATGAGAGATGTACACCTTCGTCTACGCTTTTCAATGGGAACTTAACATGGTAGCAATTCCAAGACTGATTTTCTCCTCCGACACACGAGCAGGCGTTGCGGGAATTTTGGTAGTTAAACCGACTGTGGTATGCAGCGAAGTCGCCATTTCATTGCCTGTGATTCTGGAGTGTCCTGGGTACCAATGTACGTGGACTCGCCCTTTAGCCTTCGCTAGCGTCTGAAAGGCGAGGAACACTGACTGAGTCGGGGGCCCAGGATTTCTCTCTGGGTAGTCTGCAACTGCTGTGTTATCTACGGAGTAGATAGGTATGTATTAGAGCGAACGGCCATGTGGATTTACGTGTCGGTGCCATGGTGGTGCGCAAGGGTTGGCGGGTGGTAAACACGGCAGTCGATTAGATGTGCTCTTTTCATATCTCTGTTTTATGCGTTGTTCATAAACTCTTTTTCTCCTTAGCCACCTGGGCTCCTTGCTTCCGCTTCTGAGCCCACTTCTTCAGCTCGTTGATGAGCCCCATCACCAGTGGCATGCCCACGGTGCCCAGCAGCGGCAGATAGATATTAAACTTGTGCTCGTCGGAGGAATACAACTGTCCTACCATGCTCTTCTCGAAAAATGCCCTCTCTGCCTCCTCCTCGGCGACCCTGGCGTGCAACAACCCCTCCGGGCCACCTAGGCTCGAACAAGCGTGATCCAAATGGAACATACTTGTCGACACGCCATCCGCCACACTACGAGGAATTAATAATGAGGGCAGTGCGAGGGAGAGCCTCGCTAAGGAGCCTAGGGTAGATGACGCTCGCAGCAGCAGGTCTAATGATCGGATCCGAGCTAGCGTGGATAGCCTTAGGGGCAGGGAGCCTGACTGTGGAGTGCCTAACAGGGAGAGGAGATGACTGCTAAAGCTGAGCATCGGCTGCTTTAGGGTCTTGCTCGACACGTGGGTGGTGGCATCAGGAAGTGCGAGCAGGTAGACCGTTCCCCATTGCGGAATCATCCATGACTGCGATGTCTCTGTCTTGGAATCGAGGCTGATGGACTGGTTTCCCACATAGATGATGAAATTGAGCGTCGGCGCGCCGCCAATAGAGGGCGACAAGGGCCACTCAGCAGCGTTGATGAAGGAGGCAAGTTCGTCTTTATTGAGCACCTGGGACTGCGCGCCAGGCGTGGCATATAGCTGAACCTGGGTGTCAATGGTGAAGTTGTGTATTGGCGCGAGTAGGTCCAGTATGGGCTTCATGTATTCGTCGACTGCGGACTTGATGTCCCAGGTATTCGGCACCGCACTGGCCGTTAACAGGGAAAAGGACATGTGGTAGGTGGGCGAATATTGAAGCGACCGTGTGGTTCGCCTAGAGAGGGCCTCGGCGGCTTCGGGGGCTAGTGACTGTGGTGGGACGCCCGTGGACATGGATGATGTGGAGAGGAGGTACGAGATGATGGACTGCTCCTCGGCAAAAGTAGACCGGAGCTCATTGGCAATGAAGGTGGCTAGAGGGGACGAGGCAGAGTTGATGGAGGGGATGGAGCTGGGAGGGTACGTTATGTCGAGGACTGGCGCGTACGGGCTCAGCGATGCGGAGCTAGTCTCGCCGGGGAGCAATTGGATAGTCAGGGCGACCTGAAGGTCGTCCTTGAGCGGCTCGCCAGGCTTCGGGGCCAGCGCAAGACGAAGATGATGGCCGGAGAAGTCATTCAGGTCGTCGAGGACATGCTGCGTCAAGCGCACGAGATGCTGGGCTTCCTGCTCTTGTACCGAGGTGGCCTGGATGGAGATTTGGAGCGGGAAGACGGGTCGACAAGCCTGAGGAGAGTGTAAGCAGCGGCAAGCAGAGCAGAAGGAACAAGGACTAGAAGGTAAAGATGTTGCTCACCTTGCCGTCGGCCCATTGTAGCATGTTGTCTAGGGGTAGGTCGGCGCGATAGATGGTGGTCGTCTTCCACCACATCGGCAGGCCGAGGAAGACGACGATGAGCCAGAAAGAGAGGACGATGTAGCTGCGTCGTCTGGTGTCGGATGGTTTTTCTGGAGGAGGCTCTTGGGACGACGGCGCCGAAGCCGGAGCCGACGCAGAGACAACAGTCGGAGCAGCAGCCATGATAGTGACAGCCTGAAAAGTTGTCAATCGACAACTACACGTCAGGTCAGCGTTACTCGTCACCCACTTCGTGTTGGGTTAGGTGGCATTAGAGATGCCCAGACACGAGGTCACGTGGCGGGTCTTCAGGGGTTGAACAAAGGTAGTTGTCTATATAATGCTAGTTTCGTTGACCATAGGCGCTAGAATTGTAAATTTGACCGATTTCAAACTTATAGATTGGTAGGCCAATACAGGAGATCTTATATTTAAGCGTGACTTTTGTCTTGCTTTGTTTTGGGTTTATCTTACGTTCAAAATGATAGCTTCTTTGCACGAAGGTTATAAGGGCCCACATAATCTCCAGGGGGCAAGCAGACGGGCTAGGCTGTGATTTCCCGGCTAACTACAAGTGTAGGATAGGCCCAGGTTACCAGTATCACAATTATGACCTACCATAGCGGCCCGCCTTGGCAAGAAGCTCTGGTACTCCGTCGGCAATCATATGCCGTTCCCAGAAGTCTATGACAACTTGAGCTCCCTAGAGTCGAAGTGATCAACTGCGTAAGAGCTGTTTGAAACAGGAACTCAACCGCTTGGCATTGCCATGTAATGAGATACCACTATACTCGGAGACGAAACTTAAGCACACCAAAAGCCATTTCTATTTCTAGAGCTAAGCTCCTACTGCTCTGAGCTGAGCTGTCGCTGAGCTTGGGCTGAGGATCCTGGAGCTCGGGCTGAGCTGGGCTGAGCTTTCGGCTGAGGTGCCTGAAGGGGCCCACTTTTGGGATCGCAGACCCCTATGAGGGACCTAGATCTAGGATAACATTCCCGAATTTGAGCACTAGCTAGCCTTTCTTATGTTAAAGAACCTAACCTATAGTTTATAACTAGGCAGTTTAAGAAACCTATGTCTATAATGCTACTAAGAGGGTAGAGCTTTAACTAATCTAAGATGAATTTAGAGCTATATAAGAGGTAGACTAATAATTCCTTTATATATATTAGTTTTATTATAATAAAGATAATAAGAGATAATAATTTAAGTATTTAAGTAATATAAATATAAGAAGGAATATGACCCCACTGTCAAACATATTGAGAATCGCTAGTGCCGCTTCCTTAGAAGGGTCCTAGAAGAATGGTCATTAGTACTGAGGACGCTTTGTGAAATGAGAGCTCATACCAATTGCTTGCTTGCATTGACCTGAGTGAGTGAGTGTGGCAGGATATGTGCCACCTCGAGAGCGTCGAAGGGCTCCTCCTCCGCAAGAGGGGTTCCATCGTTGTCTCGAGCCACACCACCATGTCTACGGGCATACGCCTGAGCGCCTCGGTCTCATCAAACTAGCGTGATATAACGCAACGATGGCGATCACGGAACAGACAGGCGCCCCGAAGAGCTGATACGCGTTCTTGGGTTCCAAGAAAGTTTTGCCCTTCTCCTCCTTGCGCTCTTTGGACTGCTGAGTGGGATACGGGGACGGTTGGGGAGTCTTCCTGGTAGACGCCTTCACTATGAGAGCGATAGTTAGTGATCATCAGATGAAGACGGTGAGAGCCTACATGGCAAGAAGAAGTTTTCGAACAAATACTCCGCAAAGTTGAACAAGGAATCGCGGAGCTTGGCCTGTCGGTCTGCATCACCCAAGTCGATATCCTCATCCCCATCAATTGGAAGATCCGCGGACTCAAAGAATGCACGCAGGAAGTTGCCCTTAGATTCCTCAGAGCGCGTATACTCGTGGGTGAGCCGGACAAGTTTCACTCGGTCGTACCCCTTGCTGCTGCCATCGGGAACGTCGAAGTGGTTGACCAACTGATTGGGTCGGCGACTGGCTGAGAGGCGCTGAGTCGGGGTTAAGGGAGGCCGTGTGGAGAAATCGATTATCCCTTCGAGGGATGATTGATGACGATGTAGAGCTGCTGCGGGCTGCATCGCGATAAGGTCATGAGGTCGTGTCCGCGATAGCGCAAATAGTTGTGAAGAAGTTTGTTGATGTAGACTTTGAGGCGAGGATAATAACTGCTTCTGTTTGTAACTTCGATGAGACGGCGTCTCCGAGTCCTCCCAAGCTGACCCACGTGCTCAATCTCCGCGCTCACATGAGCCTGAAGGGCGGTGTGGCCGGGAAACAGCGCGGCGGCGCTATACGACAGTTGGCGCCCTTGACAGGTGGTTTTCTGAAGGGCGTATCAGGCTCCAAGGCTGATGGCCTTGATGTCGAATTGATGCCAGGAGGAAGCGATTGGCTACTCGTCGACGAGCTCACTGGCATTGCCCATCTCGACGTGCGCACTCATGGTACCACCAAAGAGGACGACGGCTTCTTCATTCAGTATATTGGTTATCTAGTACTCGACGAGCACGCCGCCCTGTTCCAGTCCTTCTCCCCAGACGCCAAAACAACCAAGGGCGGCGATCATCGTTGGTGGTCCCAGCCAAACTTTGAGACAAGCAGTAAGTTGACTCCCCACAACAAAAACTTCTTGCCTATCCGAGCTTACATACCTTCCTGTGCAGGCGAGAAGTTTCAGTGGATGACGACAAACATGTTTATCGGGCGTGGACACTGGTGGCGGGGAGACGATGGCACGCAGGCAGTCGAGTATGAGATCTACGAGTTGACCAACTAGAAGACCCTGTTTGCATGTAACAATAACATTTCCTAATTAGTAAACCGAGATGTAATAATGCTTTACAATGGCTCCCAAAGGCTGGGACGTGCGTGTAGTGAGGACACTATAGATGGTGCCCCCTTCGTGAACTAATGTGCAGATGGGCTTTTCTTTCGGAACCTATAGAGCTGTACATCCCCTCGAAGATCTACACGCCACAGAAGAGGGAAACTATTATAAATGACTGCGCCAGGTTGTAAGATTTCAGCCTCTTCCTTGAGCGTTAACGACAATACCATCGCAAGGCTGGAGACAGGATAAATTTCAGATGGAGCTTGGAGCGCTTGTTGAGGTGACACGAATGCAAACACAGCCAGGAGAGAAGCACGCTCCCCCGGGTGGATGACACAATCCCCGCTTGGAGACTGGCTACTCGCGAGTTCAGTGGCAGACTGCAGTGTCACGGCTCAGGTTAGGACCAGGCGGTCACAACCAGCAGAACCACACCATACCTACTTTTTCCACGCCAATTACTATAGGTAAATATATATATGTTAAACAGGCTCTATTTGATATAACTTAACACTAGTCGATATATATAAGATAAATGGGCTCTATTTAATATAACTTAATACTATTTAACTATATTAATACTATAGTATATATATATATATTCCTTTAGTACTTAGATAAGAGCTTTAAGCTCTCTAGCTATTAATATACTTAGTTATATAAAGACGTACTTTTATATATTACTAGACTATGATTTATATTATTTACTATAATATTCTCTCCTGACCAGTTTTTGAATGCAACTGAAGGGATACTAAGAAGGCCTCATCCCAGACACGAAAATATGTCGTCTTGGTCGGACGGAAGAGCAGTTTCAAGGCACTCAACAGCGCAGCATCGTCAAGGTACCCCCACGCCAGCTTGGGCCAGCAAAGAGCCGCAAGCTCGTAGAATGGATATTCGTTGCGCCTCGTCTTGGTGACACGAATCCATTCGTCCGACTTGGAGGGCCGCTGGTCAAAGTTTCTCAGCTGTAGAAACTTGACGCACTGCAGAGCCATCAGGGGATAGCTCCGATTGACGGAGATGCGGTACGCCTGCAGGCCGGAAGACTCTAGCGACTCATCTCGAAGAAACTCACTAACGGTGAAGTGGGAAAACTCAAAGTACCGGCCGTCTTCGGACTTTCGAAGGAGGCTGCTGCAGTGCAAGGAAATCTGATGCTCGGACACGGTGTTGGTCTCGTCTAGAGACTTCTTCGTCCCGCTGGGCTCGGAGACGGCCTGGCACAGGTCCAGGATGGTCATTCTGCCGGGGAAGAAGGCGATGAAGTGGAGACACATCTGCACCATCTTTCTGGTCTTGAGAGGGCGTCCGTTCACTCGCTCCAGGAGCCTCCGATAACTGTCATGCGGCGTTAGTGGCAGGTCTTTGAGGGCATCGTAGCGATCGTCATCTGTGACGAATTGGCAGAGGTAGTCTAGTTGACAGACGACCCAGCGAAACCCAGGAATGGAAATTAGCGGGCATTGAAACAGATCAGGGACTTGCTTCTGTCTCGATTCTTACGCAAATTCCGTTGGTTCTCTTGACCAGCTCGTCGCGGATCTTTTCTTCCATCCCTGGGCTGTCGAGTTGAAGCCGCCCGTTGACAATTCTGTCTTCCATCTCCGCACGAACGTAGAGCTCAATGTCCTCAGAATGGGCCTGGATCGAAAGCTCCCTGAAGTTGCCATGAAGCCGTTCGTAAATATCAGGCTCATTACGACTAAACAGGGCCATAGATGTAGTGGCCGTCTTGTTAGCCAATCCAATCAAGACGTCGAGAATATTGTGGTAACCATCTCCACACTCGTCAATTCCATCGACCACAACAATGACTTGTTGAAATAGCTTAGACATCCGGCCGATCATTGACATTAGCCCATCTCCATCGGGGGCCGCATTGAGGCCTCGCTCTGGATGGAGCGTATCGTAGTAGTCTTGGAGAAGTTGGAATACGTCATCTCTTTGCCGAGCAAGCTAGGAGGCAATAGCCCCTAGCAAATGGATGGGCTGTAACGTCTCCTCATTCTTATAGTCGCAAAAGAAAAGGCAACTCCAACATCGGACGAGCTTCGTTCCAAGGCTTCCTGGATAACGGCGCCTGCTAGGACGGTCTTGCCACCGCCAGGAAGACCATTGAGCCACAGTCGGGAGCCGGGCTTCCGCAACCATTCCTAGAAGTCTTGAGAACGGAGAAGCTACCTCCCTGTGTTCTTTTGACGTAGGCTGATACTTTGTGCTAAGTGGCCCTGAGGATCAGCTCGGTGGCTTGTGAACGAATCGAGAACGCGCCTCTTGCTGTCGTTGATTAAGATTCCGGTATTTATCTCGCTCATTGTGTAAACTTTGTCAAGCTTTTCGCCTTGCTCGGTCTGTTTCGAAAGACACAGCTGCAACTTGTGCATTATCTCGGCTGATGTGACAAGCGTCAAGGTTTCCTTGTGTCGAGATATCTTTCCAAAATCTCGTGCGTCTTTGACGCGGAAAACCGCCATTTCAAGCCTAGGGAGATTCCACGCCACTTGGAGCTGCTTTCCAACTCCTTCAAGGGCTTCTCCAATCTGTTCTTGAGTTCCTCAATTGTTTTGTGACACTCGGTCAGTTGGTGCATTTCCAATGACCGTTGGGGGTCCTGACCCTCTGCTTCCAGCGCACTTGCAAGGCCCTCCAGGGACCGTAAGACTCCGGAAAACCCATGTATCTCGTCAGATAGCGACCGAATTTCATCTTTTGCTCCAATTGCAGATCTCAAGTATCGAAACGTGTATTTGAAGACTAGGTCAGCCAGGCTGATAAGGCCCGCAATGCTGGCCGCGGCGTCAGCCATGGGTGTGGTGTTATGGAGTGTCTATGTGACAAGTCGACAGGGCCACAATGATTGGGGGATAATCGCGGCGCTGCAGAAGCGAAACCACAAGAAGAGCAGGATTATAGGGAGAACAAGTACAAACCGAGGACAAAAAGAAACTCTGCATTTTAACATGACGGATGTGCTGGACACCACAGCCTCTCACGTGATAGAACCACGGCCATCAGCCAATAGCTGGTACAGGACTTGTAGACAAGGCTCTAAGGCGAAACAGACGCATGCATCCAAGTCTCAGCTCGCCTACTGAGTCTAGCTAGTGATTGTTCGTGCATCGAACCGGGCGCTTAGAGCTGCCCCTGCTGTGCCTAGAGGAGTTACGTGTGTACGTAGATAATACGAGTTATTAAGTAGTACAGAGAAGTAGGTAGAGTTTTAAGGTTTATAACTCATTAGACGATTATAATCATAAGAGCAAGACGTAGGCTATGGCTTGGTATGAGTAAATGAAATAGATTGCATGGCAACTCACTTAGATAAGGAAGAAAGGTTGGGAGAGGGGGACGGGTCTCCGATTTAGGCTAAGCATTAGATCACTACGAGCAACATATCTCGGGCGAATTTGGTCAGCTGGTCGTCATGCGACTTTGGAGGATTGATTACAGAAACATAAATGAGCTCTTATTCAATCTTAAGCTAGAACACGGGGTCGGGAAGTGTCTTGGGTTGCTCGTCCTTCCCATCCAGCAGACCATAGTACCACATCAAGTCGCTCCCATCATATTCTCGGGTATGGAAACCATCGCCAAGATAATTAAACATGTTCCCCGATTGATACTCCATCTCATAGTCCTCCCATCTAGGCCTCTCGAGCACGGTCAAGTAATGAATCCGAGAGCCAGGCCAGAGGACAGGCTTGCGAGCCTTGTCGCCGGCCTTGAACCATGAGTTGCAGGGGCCAGTCCACGCCGTCCGCTTGAGATACAGATCAGCATGACGAGTTAACTGCTCTGCCGCGCTCCTCTTGACCTGGATCTTTTGGATATCCTCCACTTGACATTTCTCAATCACTTGCAAGATGTAGTTGGTGAAAGCTTCAATCATGGGGATGGCAGAGCCGTGCCCGAGAGGACCATAAGGTCCGCTGTAGTTGAAGTAGTTGGGCACCTCTGGTAAGCTGAGACCAAGGTATCCAACGGTATCGCTCGTTTAAAAGTCGTCTTGGACGTTTCGGTTATTGGCAAGCATCGGAAACAGAGGGCAGAATGTAGTGTCAAAGCCTGTTGCACAAATGACAATGTCGACCTCGCGGTGCTCTCCCTGGGCGGTGACAAAGCCAGTCTGAGTGAGGATCTGGATGTTCTCGGTCAAGACGTGCGTCTTTGGATGGCAAAGAGCCTCCAGGAAGCCATTGCCAGGTGTCAGGCGGCGGCAGCCAATGCCAAAGTCCTTAGGCATGAGCTTCTTGACGAGCTCCGGCTTTCCTGCAAGCTTCCGCTGCATCTCCTGGGTAGACAACTCCCTAGCCTAAAGCGCTTCGGGGGATTCGTTGAGCACTATGCGGAAGTGGACGGTGAGCTCGGACTTGATGGCCTTGCAGTAGGCGAGGTAGAACTCAGGGTCCTCATGGAAGCGCTTCCTCGTCTCCTCTGAGTAGTCAAAGTTGTTGCTGCCGGGGCCTGCGTACTTGGGGGTGAAGCCGGTGGTGATCCATGTAGGAGATCTCGCGACCACGTGGAGAGATTTGACCTTGTCCAGGATAGTCAGCACTATCTGCACCCCAGAGCTGCCAATACTAATGACAAGGACTCTCTTGTCGGTTAGATCAACTGACTCATCCCAGTGAGCACTATAAAGCTTGGGGCCCTAGAAGTTGTCTAGGCCTTAGATATTGGGTCACTTCCATTTATTAAGGTGGCTGCTGCTGTTAAGGAAGAAGTCAGTATGGTCAACAAAAGTTGTACCGTCATCCAGACGCTGGACCGTGATCTTCCACTGAGCCTGCTGGTCGAGCCATTCCGCCCCAACAACCTTGTATCTATACTTAACGAACTACTTAAGGTTATACAATAAGGAAATACCCTTGAGATACTAGTAAATCTCCTTGCTACTAGAATAGTACTTTGACTAGTCCAGCTTACGCTGCTACATGTACTGGTACGAAACGCTAGGGATATCGCAAGCACAGCCAGAATATCAGTTCTCCAGCCAGGTGCCGCCCAGATCCGAGTTCTTTTCGTGGACGGCAAGGTCAACGTTCTGGCCGCGCTGTAGCAGGGCGTAAGAAAAGTCAATTCCAGCAGCGCCCATGCCAAGGAAGACAACCTTGATAGGGCGCTTCATTCCCATGAGCGTTTCCCGGATTTTGTAGTCATTCCCATTAGCCTGGTCTACTTTGTTGGATGTATTGGTAGAGACGCCATTAGTATGTCCGTTGGAAGAGGGGCCATTGGGCACAGCCTTAGTGGCGCCTCTGGTGATGCCATTGGATATGCCGTCGGCCGAGGTTCGGGGTCCGTTTGTCGATGAAGGCATGTTATTGCTAGCGCTGAAATGAGTACAGGAGTGGAGAGAAGATGGTGATGGTGGCCGAGCTTGAGATTGATGTGTTTCTTGCTCGAAGTGAGGAGGAATTATAGTCATCGCCTGCCAGGCACAGCATGCCGGGATTTTCGATGTTTGCTCTCCTGTTCAGATGGTTCACCAGCCAGCAATGCCGTGGAGGATTCGGCGCCGAAGTCAGCAAACTCGGTGGCCCCAGGAAGCGGGCGGAATTCAGATTCCTGGAATCGGATAATGGGTGCCATTTGCTCCTCGGCGCCGAAGCTTGGACGGCGGGGTCGAGTGCGAAGGAAAAGCGGACCAGTCCGGGGCCCCGGATTTGCTCTATGTTTGTCGGCCGAGGCACATTTAGGACCTAGACTAGTAAGGGCAATATCGTTGCCCCAGCATATAGAACCTGACCTGACATCTGACACCAAGAACCGATATCAACCCATTCTACCATCAACGAGAGTCGATAAACCACCCAGCATGACAGAGCTTACCCGCCCTAGCCGTTCCCTCACTGGCCGGGTTGCCATTGTCACCGGTGCTGGAGCATTACCCGGCGGTGTAGGCAACGGACGCGCCGCAGCCGTGCTGTTGGCCGAGGCAGCCTGCTCGGTCGTTTGCGTGGATCTGAAGCTGGACCTGGCACGGCATACCGTCCACATGATTGAGGCTGAGGGTCACGGTGCTGCCATTGCAGTGCAAGGAGATGTGACCTTGATCGAGGACTGCAGGCGAATTGTCGACGTAGCCATCCACAGATACGGCCGGCTACATATTCTCGTCAACAATGTTGGCATTCTAGGGCCAAAGGGCACAGCAGTCGAGGTGGACATAGAGAGCTTCATGAAGGGGTTGGAAGTCAACGTTGCATCCATGATCCAGATCGCAAAGGTTTGCATTCCCAACATGACAGCGAACGAGGGCCAGTGGGCCGGCAGCATTGTGAACATGAGCAGCGTTGCCGGACTCCGCGGCGGAACACCAAACATCCTGTATCCTACCAGCAAGGGGGCCATCGTCAACATGACGCGCGCAATGGCGGCCAACCACGCCCCGGATCGAATTCGCGTCAACTGCGTCTGTCCAGGTAAGCTCGAGAACTCACCCATCAGCCAGGCGGCGATTGACTCAAGACGTAGGCATGGTGTATACGCCGATGGTGTATGGCAGTGGCTCGGGCATGGACGAGAGTGAACGCACTGCCCGCAAGGAGCGCAGTTTACTAAAGACCGAGGGGAATGCGTGGGATGTGGGGGCTGCCATCAGATTTCTTGCAGGGGATGAGGCTAGATGGATAACTGGTGTTATTCTGCCAGTAGATGCTGGGACGACATCTAGTACGGGAATTGGGATGGAGAATTTGTACAGTTGAATACGGTGCAGCGAGTAAACAGAGAGAGTTGTCAAGGATTGAGGTAGTTGATAAGACATAAGACTATTAATATAAAAGTTATTCAAGAAGATCACGCCTTGTTCTTCTTCTCTTTTTTCTTTTTCAGTCATATATTCTACTATCAAGCCTCTTCAGATCATGGTATAGTTTGCGCTTCTAACTCAGTCTCAATCTTGGCTCAAAGCCCCCTCTCCCTAAGCCCCGAAATCCAATAATTGCCTCTATTATCCTTCCCACTCATCGGCCAACCCTCGGGAAAGGCCGGATCCTGCACGCACTGGATTTACGACGCACGCAGCGGCATGCCGTTCCTCAGCGTCACAACGGCGTCCCCGAAATCAAAGTCAAACAGCGCGGCCTTTTGCTAGTTGGAGTAAAACATTGATATGTATTACTGTAACTGTGACTAGCAAGAAAGGGGGGCTGAATCTAGTGCCTTACATTTACGGCGTTCGTCGGGTTCTCGGAAAATCGGAAGTCCGACACCCCTTGTCCAACAAGGGCGTGCTACCACAAGTCTAAATTCAGTTAGAGGAGAAATGTGAACCCTGTTTATAACATGTTCTATTCCAGACTAGCTTTATCGTCGACCTGGACTCGGGATTTTAACTCAAAACGGCAATAACCGTGCGCCGTGCCAATTTCCTATTCAAGAAATCGGCCATCGCATTGTAACTTGCGGATAGTGTCACCGTACTTAACGAACTAGAAAGCGTGGGTTCTATGAAATTGGGCTGGATTCAACACTTCGTACGGCCTAGTAGTCACTTTTCCCGACAAGTACTGTTTCGCTGACTTTATACGTCACAATTGTTTCGCCACCACCCTGTATGTGCTCAGCAACAGACTGGCGATGGTCAAAGTCTCATCTAATCAGGCAATTCTCTGCTAATCTATATTGCAGGGTGTTAAATTTCCACGCGGGAAAGATACTGCTAGTTCATTTTTATCATGTCTTCAACCTCCAGGAACAGCATTGTTATTGTAGGGTAAGCTTAGCTAAGTCCAGCCGATCTTTGTGCAAAGTGCTGAAATTTCTCGCTCAGTGCAGGCATTATTGGCCTCGATGTCGCACTGGTCCTCTCAGAGAGAGGATATGGACGCTCGATTACGGTTATTGCAGAGCATCTTCCAGGCGACACGTCAATCACCTACACGTCACCATGGTAAGCTTTTCTCATTCAACGTAGACTCTGATACTAATTTTTCCGCAGGGCTGGCTGTAACTTTTCAGCCATTTCCGGGACTGATCCTTCTGCTCTGAGGTGGGATCGATTGGGCTATTCTCACCTGACCAAGCTCGCTTCTAAGAGCCCGGAAATGTCATTTGCGAAGAAAACACCATCGACAGAGTTGTGGGATGAGGAGGTCCCCTATGACAAAATCAAGGCCATGTCAGAGTACCTTGAGGATGCACGGTACCCATCCACCACCAGTGTACTCAGCTGCTAACTGGGTACTCACAGTTTAGGATTCTGCCCAAAGAACAGCTTCCGACGGGAGTGAGATTTGGAGTCTCCTTCACAACAGTGACTCTCAATGCCCCCAATCATATGGAATATCTTTATCAGAGGCTCCAGAAGCAGTACGGTGTCCGCTTTGTTAGGGAAAAGATACCCCATATTCAGGCGGCTTTCTCGAGCCCATCGACGAAAGTCGTGTTCAACTGTATTGGAAATGCGGCCATCACAATGCCCGGGGTGGAAGATACCAAATGTTTCCCAACAAGAGGGCAAGTTGTTCTGGTTAGGGCTCCTCAGATTCGATCGAACATGATGCGCCATGGCAAGGATGTGGAAACCTACGTCATCCCACGTCCCGGCTCCAACGGAAATGCGATCATCGGCGGATACATGCAACGCGGTAACGGGTAGGCTCAGCTTGGAGCTTGAGAGACGATGCTTGCTAACATGTTTCTAGTGACGGAGCTACCTATTCATACGAGACAACCTCAATCATGGACCGAGCAAGAAGACTCAGTTCAGAACTCTCTGAGTCGGAGCCCGAGATTTTGGCAGTCGTTGCTGGTCTCCGTCCATCTCGCGAGGGCGGTGCTAGAGTTGAGAGAGATACAGTTACTGTCGCTGGAGAGGAGCGAGTGATTGTTCACAATTACGGTGCTGGCGGCACGGGGTTTCAGGCTGGTTACGGTATGGCATTGGACTCTGTGACAAGTGTCGAGGACATTCTGCGAAGCATTCACAGAGGAGACGTGAGGGCAAAGCTGTAGTCGTGGGTGGTTTAAACCTGTTGTTCTCTTTTAGTCAGATTGGATCGAATGTCAGTGATAAAGCAACTAGGGGGCATGTAGAAGGCGCAAATCTGTGTATGAACGAAGTACAGAAAGTGTGTTGTCAAAATATACGGCGAGTGATCTGCGCAATAGGCGCGCATCATCTCAGTCATAGAGGACGCGCACATCGATTGGCGCGGAAGACCTTCAAGATATGAAAGCTGGTAGGTAGATGATGCTGATACAAGTTCAGCACGACGTGCTCCTCTCTCTTCCATGTCCCTCATATAGTGTCTAGCGCCTGCCTTCTAAAGACGACAGTGCGACGGATGGCGCGGGGCTTCACAGAGGGATCGGCGAGCTGCGACAGGAGTGAGTGGAGGGGATGGACTTACACGGGGCTGGCTCGCAAGACAGACAGGGATGGAGAAGGAAACACGGGCAGGAAAACTCACCAGCTTGCGGCCCATACGGCTCCTGGCAAGCTAGGAACAAGGCCAAAGGCGTCGGAAACAGCGCTGGTACGGTCAGTGGGCAGGGCTGAATATGGAGGGCTGGATACCATGAAGTCAGCTTGTAGCTGCACGGCGCGACGCGTGACGGAGTAATGTTCGTCAAGTCATTTCAGAACAGAGGCAGCCGCCATAAGTCAGTAGTGTCATTGGGAGTAATTGTCTGGTATACTGTACGAATGATCAAGTTGAAGATTGTACTAGAAAGCTATTGGATCTATATAGTTGAACCGTTGCCATTGGCCCTCATGACTCCTGAGCGACGTGATAGTTGATCTCGAAACTGAATGCCGGATCGTAATGCAGGGCCCAGTACCCATCCCAGATCAACTTCGTGATAGGGCCGATTTTTCCCCCATTGACCGACTGACCATCAAGAGTCGTGATCGGCATAATGCCACCAGCAGTCGTACACATAAAGATTTCGTCGCTGTTGTAGGCCAGCTCCACAGGTACAAACTCCACCCGAACTTCAATATTGTTGGCCTTGGCCACATTAAAGACGCTCCTCCGCGTGATGCCCTGGAGAACACCACGATCGGGGGTAAAGAGCTTGCCGTCTTTGACGAGGATGACATTGAAGCCCGATCCTTCCGTGAGATTGGCATCGCCATCGGTGAGGAATGGATAAGTCGCACCACGATCAGCCGCCTCAAAAAGGCCACGCACCAGGTCTCCCCATTGCAAGTTCTTAACAGTAGGATCGATTGATCCTGGAGGAACTCGCCGAACTGTCCGCGCAACAACCGCACTACCACCTACGGGTTGAATCTCGGGCTCCATTACCCAAACGTAGGGCTGGATAAACATGTAGAGGTTGTTGATAATTTCTTCCGGCTTAGAGCCACGAACGCCCTTTAGGCCTCGAGTGACAATTAACTCAACAAAGGCGTCGCGGATGCCGCTCTTGGCTACCATGTCGATGAGGATTCGTTTGACCTCATCGCGAGGCAGGGGCAGCTTCAGCCGCAGCTTCTTGCAGCTTGCCTCCAGGCGGGAAATGTGGTCGTCAAGTCGAAAAAAGCGACCGTCCCAAACCGAAGGCACGTCGTAGGTCAGATCGCTGTGCATGAACCCCTGGTCGAGAAGGGGAATGCGAGCCTCGGCGAGGGGCACGAGCTTGCCCTCGATCCAGGCAATGCCCTTCGCAAGTGGATTGGTGTTTGCCTCCAAGACAGATTGTCGGGCGGCATAGCCAGCAAATAGCTTCTCCATGGTGGCCATGTTGATGTTGATGATATTGGGGAAGTGCAGAAAGTCGGTCTTGGATCTGATTGGATGAGTTACTGAAGAACAGACAGTGCTCTGAATTTATGACGGCCTTGCTTAAGTACACAATGTGCCGTTATCCCGAGCCCGTACCCGCGGGGATTGTGGTTGCCGATGAAAATTGCTGCAACTTAGTGGGTGCTGTCTTTTTCCCGATGCGGTAATTCCCAGAAAGGCAATCGACTGTCCGCACGCTATCTATTGACTAACAAATTCATCACTTGTGCATCTGAGGAAGTAGAATATGTGGAAACGGCTACCTTGTCGATTCCCTTGGCCTTTGTGCCTGCTGCGAGGCTTCCTAACTCGGTAATTGATTGAACGCGACTTCATGAAGTAATGCTTGTCATCGCTTCATTGTAAGATACATGCCTACCGTAGCGGTGACTTTTTCATGAACCACACTAGACTACCTGGTATCTTGAGGCATGAGAGAAGTCGTGAAACTGCTGTTGCCAATCATTACTTCGGCACCATTCGGAGTCTTGCGTTTCCCGTTAGTACTTTTTGACAAACAAGAGGCACAGTCTTCAATTTGAGTAGACGGGTATTCTCCCCATTCTCGAGCTCATGGGTAATCGGAAGGAGATGTAGTACACAAGTGTTAATAAACAATGTTCGATTGAGTAGCAAAGTTATGAGCACGACTGTCTATTGGCCATTCCATCTTAGTTTATTGCTATCCGCACTGCCTCAATGACCATGTCGACAACAGACGGGTCAGAGAGAGTAGAGACATCTCCAAGCTGATCCTCCTCCCCAGCTAGAATCTTTCTCAGGATACGGCGCATTATCTTCCCAGAGCGAGTTTTTGGCAAGTCAGATACTATATATATCCTCTTTGGTGCTGCGAAAGGGCCGATTGCCTTGCGCACTTGTTGACTGAGCTCGTTGTGTATGGTCTGGGACGCCTCTAGGCCATCCTTCACAGTTAAGAAAGCTGTTGATGCCTGCCCAGTGAGTTCATCAGGAATAGCAACTACTGCTGCCTCGGCGACCATAGGGTGCTCGAGGAGGGCGGCCTCAATCTCGGCCGTTGATAGGCGATGTCCGCTCACATTGATGATGTCGTCTACACGCCCACGAATCCAGTAGAACCCGTCCTCATCTCGAGCAGCACTATCTCCAGTATACTAGAGATTAGGTTAGTAGATGCAAAGAAACTAACAGGTAAAGACAGAGTGAAACTTACATAATAGCCTTTGAAAGGATTGAGGTAGGTATCTATATACCGCTCGTGGGCACCCCAAACTGTGCGGGCCATACTAGGCCATGGTTGCTTGAAGGCGAGGACACCTTCAGCACCACCACCTTCAATCTCCTTGCCAGACACCGGATTTAGGATAACTGGTTCGATACCAAAGAACGGCAGAGAGGCCGATCCTGGCTTCATTGGTGTGATGCCAGCCAGAGGGGTGATGACATTGCAACCTGTCTCTGTTTGCCAATAGGTCTGCAGCGTTGTAAGTGGAATCCTTATGTTAAAGCGAAAAGACTTGTCTCCACGAAACTTACATCAACGATATGTGCTTTTCTTTTGCCAATAACCTCAAAATACCATTTCCAAACTTCTGGCGCAATCGGCTCTCCCACAGACCCAAGAACTCGAAGATGGCCCATGGTGCTCGTGACGTGCTCAGAGCCAGCCCGTTTTAGCAACCGAAGAGCGGTAGGGGCGACATAGAAGTGAGTAATCTGATGTCTCTCGATTATATCCCAGTAGCGAGAGAGTGTTGGGTAGGCTGGAGTTCCCTCAAACACAACCGTCGTAGCACCAAGGAGTAAAGGGGCATACACGACATATGTATGTCCTGTGATCCACCCTACATCGCCACCACAAAAGAACCGATCATGCTCATGAATATCAAACACAAACTTACCAGTGCAAGCGGCCCCGACGAGGTAGCCACCAGTAGTGTGTAGGATTCCCTTTGGCTTACCCGTTGAGCCAGAAGTATAAAGAAGGAACAAGGGATCCTCGGAGTTCATACGCTCGGGCGCAATGTATCCAGGCCATCTTTGAACTTCTTCGTGCCACCAGTAGTCTCTTCCAATAACCCAGGGAATCTCAGCACCAGTGCGTCGATAAACCAAGACGTTGGATACGGCAGGACACTGGGTGAGGGCTGTGTCGATGATGCGTTTAATCCCTATTGTTTTCCCACCTCGCTTGCCCTCATCGGCTGTAAGGACCACCTTGCATTTAGCATCGAGGATACGATCCCGCACAGAGTCAGCAGAGAAGCCGGCAAAGATGACCGAATGCACTGCGCCAATGCGAGCGCAGGCAAGCAAAGCAACCACGGCTTCGGGAATCATAGGCAGGTAAATGGCAACTACATCGCCTTTTCGCACACCCATCTCTTTCAATACGTACGACAGCTTGCAAATTTTCCTCAGCAGGTCGGCATAGGTCAGGTTGACGCCTGAGCTAATTTCATCCGCTTCATAGATCAAGGCGACCTTATCGGGATGCTTGAAAGCATGGCGGTCGACACAGTTGAATGAAGCGTTGAGCTCGCCCCCTAAGAACCACGCACTATCTCCATCAGAGAGACTGCCCTTGTAGGCTTCGTCAAAGTCTCTAGACCAAGATAAGAGGTTCCGTGCCTGATTACCCCAGAATTCGCCGGGACTGGTGATGGACTGCAGGTATAGTCGCTTGTAGTTTTCAAAGTCTAGACAAGTTAACAATGGTCTGGAAGTTGTGGGACCCGCGTGGCGCTTACTTTCTAGATGTGGTCCATTGCGATATTCTTGCAGGTTGTGTTAGTTGATTGACTAGCAGAGTGTGTACTGGATACATGGGTGCATACTCGACAGCATATTTTCAGGGGGGTCTAAAACGCGGACTGGTTAGTGGTGAGATGGAAAGCCGTCAAGTGTGCCGACTTACAGAAAACGCCATTTTCGAGAGAATCGTCCCTCGTGTTCCCGCTCGTTGCATTCGTCATATCAATGGGGTGTGCAGGTGTTGAGAGAAGCAGAAGCACAAGATAGGCGAGTGCCAATTGGATTGGCGGCCACGACGCTGAGGGTGCTGATAGTGAAGGTGATGGCCAATGATTGTATTGGGTCTGCTGGGTCAAATGTAACAGATGAACGAATAAGTACGAAAGCTGGGAGGGGCGAGGCTGCGCAAATGTCAAGTCACGTTGCCCGAGTTGAAAGATTTATGGGGTCCAAAGCGGCTTGGCCGCGAGTTCTGACGATGGTTGTAAGGCTGGTCGATGTATTGGAAGCCAGCCGGGGTCAAATGTGGTGAGAGAAAAGGTTGTGGAAAAGTCCCGGATTAGACTTAATCAGGAGTGGGAATGATTCACGAGTCATTGTCATGCCAACGCATGAAGCTTTTGGACTACTCGTATTGGAGATAAGTGATCAACCTCGGTTTCCAATGCTGGGATTTCCCGGGTTAGGAGATGTCTTGTACAGCCATACCCACTTGGACAAGTCTAGCTAGCCTAAGAGGCTCTTAGGAGAACGGACCCACAAGAAACACATGTTTTACCCAAAAGAGGAGTTTAGAAATGAGCGGGGACACAAGCTGTATGAGTGGAGGATCGGATCAAAGCCCGAAGCCGCTTAGTTAGGCTTCGTGGCATGTTCATGAATGAAAGGCACGAGTTGTCAACGGAAGGCAAATGCAAGACCAGGTCTTCATATCGCTGAGGACTCTCTTGGACTCGCACCCCAACTAATCATCCCCTTAGTGAAAGAGACGATCCCTCTCGCAAACACCAGCGCGAATTAGAGAACATGGTGATGTGGATGTTAGTCTAATCTAAAAGAATACTAGAGCCTAGAGGAGTGTTGAGCAGTCCGGCACTCTCCCATTATCTAGGTCAAATCTTGCCAAGTGCTCCACCTAGCCACTCTTTCGTTGCAAAGGTCAGCGCATCGCTTAGCCATGCGTCAACCGGCGATGCAAAGGCATCGAAGCCATGATCGCCCGGACGAATGACTACTTTGAGCTTTGCAGCTGGATCTACCCGCCGTAGTGTTTCCGCAAACCTCAGAGTTCCCTTCATCGGGACAGCCGAGTCCTCTGCACCATGGAAAATACACAAGGGCGGCATTAGGGATTGCTGACGGCTTCGTGGAGATGATCCTAATGTGACGAGCCTCTCAAGCGGCAACAAGCTTGGATCATCGCCCAGAAGTTCCAAGAGGCGGCCATTTTGGACGACGGCCAGTGCCTCGGAGAGCCTAGATGGTGGGTCTGCTTCGGTGATTACCGACTGTTTGCTCCTTGACGCAAGAAAGCCATCGACGATAGCATCTGGAAAGTTCGGGACTCCGCAAATTGGCTTCTGGAATCGTGTCGTGTAGAATTCCGACTTCATGTCTAGCATGGGATACAGCGCAATGACGGCTCGAGGGCGAGTGAACTGCGATAGAACCGATTGAATAGCGAGATATCCGCCTATGAATTGCGCGTGGGTATCGTCAGCATGAAAACTTGCCAGGCGCAACGTTGCAAACGCTTACCTGCGCTCTCTCCTATCAAAAGGTGTCGATCTGCATCGAGAAAGATGTCTGATCTTCCGACCGACACGAGATGCTGCTGTGGTCCACCGGAACCGAACCAACTCCAGAACTCTTGCAAGTCGTTTAAAATCTCTCGCCCTTGAACTTCTGGGAGTAATCTGTAGTTTGGGCTGACAATCACTGCCCCATGAATGATGGCGTATTGCAAAATCCATTTCGAAAACCACGCTGGGTAGAGGCTTGAACCGGTGATCTGCACTCTTCGTTAGCCTCGCTTCATTCACGGGGGGTACGGTTAGATTGTGAGAGACAGCGAACGCACCAGGAATCCGCCGTGGATCCTAACGATCACAGGTCGCACTGGAGGTGCCAGTCCTGTCTTGGGGACCATAACGTCAACTCCAATCTGGATCCCGGCCGATTCATAATGCGCCCTATGGATCTCAAATGGATCAAAATTTTCTTGGGGAAAGCTTTCAAGAGCATTGAGCAGGTCTTGGAACCGCTTATTTCGTTCCTCGCTTGCTACCGACGTCATCTGGGGTAATTTGAGTCGGGTAGATAGGTACAGTAAAGGTGAGAAATGCAGGAGTCAATCGGTTCAAGCTATGGGGGTTTTATGCCTTTATAAGCTTGCGGCGAAAAAAACTACTCCGCATTTGGTCTAGACAAGTCTAGTCAGCCAACACACGTCTTCAGCTACTCCTACTCCTACTCCTCCTCCGTTCAGACAATCGCTCCCAATGCGAAAAACAAGAGCGTGACCATGCCCTTTTGGCCTATGTGTGACGTTGACAAGGGACACTCACGCTTGCTTCGTTGTCCTAGTCATTCATTTGCACCAGAAAGCCTATGTAGCTCTGTGTTGTAATTGTGCGGCTCTAATTCCCTGAAACTCAGCGACACACACGAACCCTCCGCGCATCAGCATCCAGCCTATCTTATCAGCTTGTATATTTCCGTCTCCAGCCTCTCCGCGCATTCTTTGACGTGCCGGTCTACAACACGACTTGTTAGCGTAGACCACACTGTGAGTATAATTGAATCTTACCACCATAAGGGAGGATTTGGGTGGCGATAACTGCACCAACGTTGTTTGTCCGATCGGCGAACCAGAAGAGATTTGCAAGTCCTTCCCAGGATGCTGACCCTGCGGCACGTCCCGATTTCTCTGGAAAGTGGCTGATCGAAAACGACAATCCCCAGCCTTCAGTATGGTCATCTGGCATAGGTTCCAGAGGTGTTGGATTGGCAAGCCATGGTTTAGCCACAGGAACACATGCATTGCTAAAGCGCGGTTTGTCCGGGATTTGATCTTTGAACATTTCTACCGCGTAACCCATTAGCACTTCCCACCATTCAGGATGCGTGTGACATTGTGGAACAAACCTTGCACAGTATCCGGTCTGAGTAACTGTACGCCCGTCTTTGCATCGGTTCCGTCATTCAAAAGCAGTCCAATCAGTTCTGTATCGTTAGTTTGGAGGCAGCCACTTTCTCGATCAAGCTGAGCACTTACTCAAAAACTCAACTGGCTTTCCGAAGCAACCGTGACCACCAGTACAGAACATGTCCTTTTCCTGCCCAGTCTGCTTCCAAGTCAACGGTCGGCGGTAGAGGTGATCGGTATGCTTCAACTGCTCACTCGGCAGTCTCTC
Source organism: Neonectria sp. DH2 (assembly GCA_003934905.1). NCBI lineage: Eukaryota > Fungi > Ascomycota > Sordariomycetes > Hypocreales > Nectriaceae > Neonectria > Neonectria sp. DH2. The sequence continues at coordinate 159,659 of RQWH01000013.1, read as the reverse complement.
GTGCATGTAGGCCAAATTTTTCTTGGTCTCTGCTGAGGGATAGAAAGATACGCTCATGTCGAGAAGCCCGAATATGTTCGTTTGGAAGTAGTCCTCCAGGCTGACTTTAGTGATTCTCTCAATGATTATGCCGACCCAATCCATTGATGTCCCGTACTGAAACTTCTCCCCTGGTTGGTTCACGAGCGGTCGATTAACTATGTCGTCACGCTCTCCAGAAAAGTCATCGAGTCCAGTTGGGCGACCGTACTCGGCTAAATTCTCATCCTCAAAGGCGTATCCAAATCCAGCCATACACGAGTTAGCTTTCAGGGTTCAACTTTGCCTGCCATTACTTACCAGTGTGATTTAGGAGCATTCTCAATGTAATGCGGTTCTTTTTTTCGACCAGCCGCAAATCTCCGGTGGCTGTCCGTTCTAGGACCTTGATGTCTCGCAGCTCGGGTGCCACGGTCTCGAGCTGATCGGCATCGTCAAGACTGAGGCGGCCTTGCTCGAGAAGTTGCATGCATGAGATGGACGTGACAAGTTTGGTAAAGGAAGCGACCCAGAAGACCGTGTCTTGCGACATCTTGACATTTGACGAGATGCCCGTGGTCCCAGAAGCGTGCTCAAAGAAGATGTCGCCATCGCTCCGGACTGCCCCGTAGACTAGCCCCGCGATCTTTTTTTGCTCCCCAGAAGTGTATTCATCGAGAATTCCCTCAAGGACACGGCTATCCTGGTCTGAGATCATTTTCGACATTGACTGGTAAGATAGGGGTATGCCTGAACTGTAACAGCCGCACCCGCCCAAAATGGTTGGTCAAGTGAAAGGATAATAAAGCTCATGCTGACTGGGTACCATGCGGGGATGCTGCCATTCCAGCTTGGCCACATTTCTTTTACCTATTCAGGTTAGTCAACAAGAAGCAAGCTTGCTCTCGCTGCAAGGAGACATGGGCCAACGAAAAGCAAGTAATTATGAGTCCAGGGTTCAGCGGCAAGATGATGTTGTACTTCCATATTCAGCAATATTAGACGCACTTATCCAGAACAATTATATTCAATGATCGCCCAGTATTCTACTTACCCACCGCATCTTCGTGCCAATCTTCACAGCTGAGCAACTTTCATCGCCAGAACTTGGTAGCTTTCCTGGCCACCCTGGCCACTCAACATACTTTTCTGCTCCCCCATTCTTAAGAGCATTCATTATCTGAGCCCTTGGCGCATACCATGTCGCAATCAACTACATACCAGTGGATTTCAGGCCCCGTGGGCCAGATGCTTCTCGGCGCGTCTCTCGCCAGTACCGCAAGAGTACCCTTGGCCGGCACGTTAGTTATTACGACGGGCCATGTCGGAGTCGACCTGGCGACTGGTCAGTTTGTGACGGAGTCATTGGAGGCCGAATTCAACGCCATATTCGACTGCCTTGACGCTGCGTTTCAAAATGCAGGTGTTCCTCAAGGTCTCGCGGCGGCGCACAAAGTGGTAGCATATTTTACTCGTGCTGAGGATGAGGACACCATGTTGGCCATTTTCCGACGAAGATACCCAAGGCACACACCGACATGGACTTCAGTGGTTGTATCGAGTCTTGTCAATCCCGGCATGCATGCGGAGGTGCAAGCCGAGGCTGTTGCTGATAGGTAGCATAATCTGAGGGTTCATGGTCAATTCATGTTTGGTATAGCTCACATCGTTATGTTGTAATGACTATGCACAAGTGAGTACGCAGTTTAAGGGGGCTTGACCCGGAGATTGCACAAGAGACTATTCGTTGTTTCTATGGCTCTAATTTCGTCTGTCTATGATGGCGATTTATTGGAGTATTTGCTACCCCCGATCTGGCATGTCTCTGAACGGGTTGGTCGGATCGGCGAGTTCCTCCTCGACCGATTGCAACGTCTTGACCACCTTTGCTGGCGCTCCCAAAGCAACCGAGTACGGCGGAATGCTCTTCGTCACAATAGCACCGGCACCAACTGTACAACCTCGGCCAATGGTCACGCCTGGCAGAATAATGACTCCGCCCCCAATCCAGCAATCGTCCTCGATCCTGATGCAGTGGCCAAACTCGACGAACTTGATCCTGGACAGTACGCTCGTCTCATGGCCTGCACCATAGATGCTTACATTGGGCCCCATTTGGACCCTATCTCCAATGATGACCAAGCTGGTATCCAGGATGGTCAATCTGGGCAAAACGTCAGTCAATAGACTCGTGTGTAGTGATAACGAAGCTGTTACCCGAAATTCATAAAACAGTTTCCACCAATAATCACATTACACCCATAATCAGGCAAAAATGGTGGCTCGATAACGGTCCCTGGGCCAACTCGACCAAGAATCCCTTCAAGGAGTTTAGACCGGGTCTTGCCAATTTCCTCGTGGTTTCCAGTATTTGGGTCGAGGTTGTTGTACGTGTAAGTCAAACCGCGGGCTTTGTGTCGGCCTTCCAGTAGAGCGGGTTCCAGGGGATTGTACCTACGTGAGCAAATCAACGTTGTAAGCATACAACCGACTTCATCACGCAAGGGTCGAGGCGACTACTTACAGCATTCCCGAGATCATCAGCTCGTACTCGTCACACCAGGGAGTGCCCTGAAGGCCTCTAGCGAGCTCGATGAGCTCTTCGTCTCTCTGATGCTTTGCCATGGCTGAGGTTGTAGGATTTGAGGTTCAGTGATGTTGACTCTGGGAGGCAAACGTAAGCTAGAGCCGAGTTCGATAGGTGGTTACATCGAGATTGAAGGTTTTAAGAGGAGAGCTATCTCACCCCGGTTCAAGGTGGAAGGATGGACAACCCACGCGTGTTGCAACGATACGTGAGCCGGACAAATAAGCTAACACCACGCTAAAGACCTGGATCTCCTCATCCAGTTAGTGCCACGATGACATTTTTCTCCTGTTTCGGAGAAACCTATCAACTAGTTACCCCTCAGAAGTCGGTCGCCCAGAAGCCTCCGCCACTCCACGGATGGGCGGGTTCTGACTTCTCCTCTCCCTTGACGTTAGCCCAGCGCTGGCAAGCGGAGGCGAGTCTTGGGAACCCTAGTCGAGAGCGACGCGGAGATACTACCAGCCATCAACAGTGATTTGCTGGCTCCAGTAATACGGGGTAGGTACTCTGTACACCCTGGCCGAAATCTGGGGAACCCGGCCTAATCTAGCCAAGATACGGATACTGTGCGATAAGACGGATCGTGACGGCCTTGCTATCAAAGACATGCAGCTATCTGGTACGTACTGCCCTAGGCATGACGTCTCGGCCGGACGACGGCACTGATAACTGAAGCTATGGCCAGCATGACAAAGTAGCAGCATCCGCACGTACTTAAGGGTCCCAGTACCTAGCTGATTAGTGCCACTGACTGAGTCGATACAACACACCTCACCATCGAAACAATGGCTACGCAAAATCAAAACGACATCTCCAAGGCCGACATGGGAGAGAAGGCCAACACGGATGCCCAGTCTGACTTGGGCGTCGGCAAAATGCTGACAGTCGACGACAACATCTTGCTTGCTCAGGGCCATCGCCCAGTGTTGAAGCGGACGTTCGATCTGTTTGGGACTATTGGTCTCGGCTTCAGGTCATCACCGCCCCTACCTTCTAACCGTCTCTCGAGCCATTGGCTAATCGTGACCACAGCATCACAAACTCGTGGCTCTCCTATGCCAGTTGTTTTGGTCAGAGCCTCCTCTATGGCGGACCCCAAGCCACCGTCTTCGGGTTGATTGTGGCTTGCTTTGTCCAATGGATCATTACTCTCGGTCTCGCTGAAGAGGCATCGGCTTTCCCATCCTCGGGAGGTACTGTGTGCCCGCGGTCCAACCACATTGCTCGTAATGCTAACTACTCTCGAAAATAACTATAGGCCAGTATCACTTCACCTACATCGTAGCGCCGAAAAAACACAACCGACTTGCCGCTTTCTGCGTTGGGGTTCTCAGCGTCGTTGGCTGGTGGGTCATCACCTGCTCCGGAATCTCGAACAACGTCCAGTCCATCCTAGGAATGGTTGTCTTCATGCACCCCAGTTTCGAAGCGAAGCAATGGCATTCATACTTGATGTATGTGGCCCTCATACTGGCTACATGTACGTATCCTTGGCTGCCAAACACGTCTTGAGTCGCTGCTGACGAATCTGACCGTCAGTGATTCCAATCTTCACGATTCCTCAACGACACCTTGGAAAATGGACACAGTTCTGTCTGATTCTGTCGATTCTTTCCTTCATTGTCGTCACCGTCGTAATCCTGGCAATGTGCGATGAGTACAACCATCCAAGCATCATCCTCAAGTTTGATGGGACAAGTGGGTGGCCCAAGGGAGTTGCTTGGATTATGAGCGTTGGAAATGCAATGTACGCATTCGCCAGTCTGGACGCTGTCATCCACGTCGCTGAGGAAATGCACCATCCCGGAAAGGAGATTCCGCGTGCAATGTGAGTTGATCGGGGTGACTGCGGACTTGAGCCGGTGCTGACAGGCGGACAGGAACCTAACCATGATCATCGGTCTTTTTACCTCTGTTCCATTCACCCTTGCCATGATGTTCGTCATCAAGGACATGGATGCTGTGAGAACGGCGGCCTTGCCTAGTCTCGAGGCTTTCCACCAAGCAACTGGAAGCAAGACGACGGCCATTGCTCTCCAGAGTATTCTGACCGTCGTATTCTACAGTAAGTGCACACAGCCTTCCGATAGTCAGATATTGATTTGAACTTTCTTCAGCATGCATGCCGAGCCAGTGGATCACTTGCGGCCGCCTGACATGGGCATTCTCTCGCGACGTTTGTTCCACCTTCCTGTTTCTCCTCATCCGAGTCTAACGCCAATCTACAGAACGGCCTGCCTTATTCAGACTACTGGAACCAGATCCACCCCACGTATGAGTTCCCGGTTCGCACAACTTTGCTCTCCGTCGTTGTTTGCATTCTTTACGGCCTGCTGTACATGGCGAGCACTCAAGCTTTCAACTCGATCATCATCACCGCTGTACTTGCTGTGAATATCTCTTACTGCATCCCGCAGGCAATTACGTTCATCTATGGGCGTGAGAAGTCACTTCCTCAAAGACACTTTAATCTCGGCAAATTCGGGTATCTATGCAATGCCTGGTCGCCCCTGTGGATCACGACTATTGGGGTATTCATCTGCTTTCCAAACCACATCCCGGTCACAGCATTGTCAATGAACTAGTAAGTCATTGCCTTGATTTTATTCAATGGAAAGCTGTGTTAACCTCGTCTGCAGTGTTTGCGTCGTCCTGGGTTTCATTGGTGTGGCGTTGATTGGTCTCTGGTTTGTTGTCCGTCGCCAATTTGACGGACCGGACATTGATTGGGTAGCGCTGAATGAGGGCAATGAAATGGATGATTGAACCACGCCGCATTGCACTCGATAGCAGGTGGGCTGTCTATCTGTGCCCATTAACCAGGGACTTTGGTGGACGGTGGGAGAAGATGAAATCATCGGAAGGGTTTCAGTGGAGGTACCGGCGACTCAAACCCCGTTCAATGCAGATCGGTGATTACTGCGCCTACTCTTTCTTAGATGAACTTGGTAAACTTCCTGGGAGATGTTGACTTTAAAGAATGAAAAGAAATGGGTTTCCCTCAGCCCATCCTTCTTTCTTGCCTGGACTGCTAGCCGTGAGCCCGTGATCGTATACCCAGCAGCACTGGACACCCTCGTTGGCGTGAAGAATGAGAAAGCATGGAACCAACGACGACGTGTATGCAAAATCTGATGTCTACCATTGGGTTGGCTTGAACCCGGGTCGGTGCGCAATAAGCGGCGAAAAAGGTCCTTCTTCAAGGATGGTTACAAGTACAAGGCAAGCTCAAACGCTTCACCAAAAGGCACCTAGGTGGACAAACTTGTCCGTCACAGCATCACAGTAGCGAGCCAACTGGATCTTGCGGCTAGAGGGCCTATTACCTACATTGGAAGGGCTGACTCCTAAGTCAACCCATAACTACTACGTCGTATCAAGTAGGGATTCGGTTAGGTGAAATGGCTTCCAATTTACTGCTCTGCAACTCATCCAGTCTCAAGGAAGTAGTAGACTGGTATCTTACAAAATGCCTCTCTTCTCTATAACTTGCTACCTCCCTCTCGCTTCTTTGCCTTGGTGACTTCTTTCGAAGCAGTCTGGGCAGACAGGGAGCCTTGCTCCAGCGCGCCGTCAATGGCGGCTCGCCAGCCATGAGCCCAGTCTGCAGAAGCAAACAAGACGTTCCCGTGACGACTCTGAAGCTCATCTTGGTACTTTGACATGTAGCCTGGCCTCCACCAGGCCGGGCCACCTTGAGAATAGGGGTCAGAACTCCAGTTGTGGAAGATCTGTTGGGCCTGTCAGTCGGGGGACTTGGCGGGGTTAACTTTTTCTTGGGCTAATCATACCATTCTCTTCACATCCATGGGATGCAGTGCGTTAAACTCTTGGACAGCCTTCTCGGGGTCCTTCTCGGGCACGAATGACGACCTCTCGTCGGCTCCAAATGCTGTCAGATGCACATTACCATTGGGCAATACGCCATCCGCATAGCCATACATGAGCAATCCTGGGAAGCGCATGCCGTTCCAACGCTCCAGTTCTGGGTTGCTCACGTCTGCATGGATCTTGGTCATGTGGTTGACGTGTCCAATGTCAATCGCCTCTTGCTTCTTCTGTGACAACGGAGGATTGAAACTGATGTCCTTGAGAACGTTTAAAGGAATCGTGGAGATGACCTTTTTTGCTTGGAATGGCTCAGCATTGACCGTTCGGACGATGACACGCTCGGGATTCGTGGACTGAGTAATCGACTTGACCGGGGTTGAGAAGACGTACTCCAGCCCAGCTTCAACCGCCTCATCAAACATGCGCTTGGCGAGGGCCGTTTGACCATCCCTCAGCTTGTATCGTAGCCAAACATCTGTGAAGTTATCCGAGCTGTGCATCAGTAATGCGTGTGAACGGATCATGTCCCACAGGCTGGAACTTTCCATGTCGCCGCCCGAGATGTGTAGAAGAAGGGAGACGAGCAGGCCCTGCTCCTCGGCGGTGAGCTGGTGCTGTATTTGCTCGAAACGCGTTTGACAGGAGACTTGGTCCCATTTCTCAACCACCGCTCGATCTACAACAACGTTGTCGAGTTGAGCGTGTGGCAATGGGCAGATTGTCCGACCATGCTGACCGTCGACGTTGACAAAGGCGTCCCAGGCCCGCGTGGTCATGGCCCCGGCCTCTTCGTGTGACAACCTGCGCGGAATGGCGCCTTTGCCATTGTTCGTTAGGGTCATGTTAAAGCACTGAAAACGATTGGGACAACGGACCTGGAACGTCGATAGTGTAGTACCCCTTGTGCATTTCAGGACTCCCCGTAGTGATCAAGTCGCGGTCCATACCGTACCGGACCATCTCCCTGAACAGATATCCCATATGGTGAGTGACCCAAGTTCCTCCCATCTCGTACAAGAAGCCTAAGGAGGAAATGTTAGTGAGGTCCCGTTTAGTTTAAAATTAGATGCCTTGTTACCATCTTTCTTGACGGTGTACGTTCGACCTCCTATGCGGTCTCTTGCCTCCAACAGGAGAACGGAGTGGCCTAGTATCTCGAAGTTTTAGTAACGTTGGATGATTGATGACGAAATGCTTGCTTGCTTGATTGCAGAACATACCCAAGTTAGCCAGATCGCGCGCAGCCATAAGGCCAGCATATCCAGCACCAATAACAATCACATCGAAGAGCGTCGCCGTGGCAGGAACGGAGCGATGAGGTGTTATAACCGCATCGCATTCAAGGCCACCGGCAGTAACACCCGTATCGGGAGTCCACGTGTATCCGTCATCGGTCTTGGGGACAGGAGCCATTGTGCCAAGTTGTTGAAACTGCTGCGAATGAGGGAGAAAGAGAGGCGATGGAAAGATGTGGGTGCCCAAGATACTCCAATCGGAATGTCTGCGCAGACTGGTTAGCGTTGAGCTACCAAACCCGCTCCAACAGCCTCCAGATATATCATATCCTGCTACGTAAGTGCGAAGAGGGGGCGGCGGTGGTCAGTTCGGTAGGTTCCGCCACCATGAGGCCATGTGTCATGTGAAGGTGAAGACAAGTGCGCCACGGCACGTCCGTCGCCTTCGTTAACCAAACTCGTTATCTCATGCTTACCGGAATAGGAGATTGGAGAAAGTGGATAACTTAAGGTGACATCCACCGACTGCGGGGCTTCATATTTCTCCTAATGCGGTAATTGAACTGAGGGTCTCTCCCTGCTCTGCCGCCGGTCTACTCCGCACATTTTGTTTGCCCTTTTCTTGCCCGAAGGTATTCCCTGTCTAGGCAACTTCCGTTCGTCTTGAAGTAAGTTAGTTGAAGTGGAAGTGTTATAAGCTTGGTTCGCTTTCGTTGGTTACTTAACACCGCGCCGGATTCAATCAACTGGTACACACGGCCTTGACAAGCACCATCGGTTTCTGTCATACAATATCTGCCACAGTCCATCCCCCTTATCAATTCCCCCAATTTTACACACTTCGTTACAGGGATTAGTTATGCCTGACTTCAAGGGACTCGAATTGACCGGCAAGGTGGCCATCGTCACCGGTGCCTCTCGGTACGTGTCCTCAGGCTATGACCAGCTGTTCCAAGCTCCAAATGGACTAACGATTGTGGTTCACTCAGTGGTATTGGCGCTGGTATTGCTGTCCTGCTTGGAAAGCGGGGCGCTAACGTTGTTGTCAACTACGTCTCTGTCGGGAGTCGGGAGCGCGCCGAAGAGATTGCCAAGCAAATCGAGCAGAACGGCACAAAGGCCATAGTTTGCCAGGCTGATGTTACCAGATCTGAGGATATCCCGAAGCTAGTGGAGGCTGCCCTCAAGATCAGCGAGACTGGGAAGATTGAGATTCTCATCCACAAGTCAGAGACAATTTCCCCCTATCCGCTGAAGCTCAACTGACGGAGTGCATCATGTAGCGCCGCGCAAGGCAGCGAGGCCAACTTAGTTGATACCACCGAAGACTTCTATACGCGCCACTTTGACGCAAATGTAAAGGGGCCCATCTTCCTGACCAAGGCGGTCGAGCCTCACCTCCCCAAAGGTGGCCGAATCGTCTTCATCTCCTCAGCTGGCGCCAGATTAGGAGTGGCGGGCCAGACGGTTTATGCCGCGACAAAGGCGGCTAACGAGGCGCTTGTGCGCGTCTGGGCCAAGGAGCTGGGCCAGTCTCACGGGATAACTGTCAACTGCGTTAACCCTGGCCCGGTTGCAACCGGTAAGTCAAACCACCGTGAGGATTCTGCAGCAAGGCGGCTTGCTGACTCTCTGCATAGACCAGTGGTTCCAGAGCGACGAGCAGTTTTTGAAGGATATGCAGCCACTCATCGACTCGACACCGGCCGCGGCTCGGGTGGGAGAAGTAGACGACATTGCGCCCCTGGTTGCCTTTTTGTGCACAGACAACGCCAGGTGGACGACTGGCTCGGTGCTGTCAGCAAATGGGGGTCTCTACAATTAAACTGTGTATGTAGTCTAGTGTCTAGTCTAATACCTATGGCCTGTTCCCTGTCAGGTAGACTACCTACCTAGTTTGCAACAACATGACCGAGGTGCCACTGTGCTTTGCTGTGTTTGGAAGAAGGCTGTCTCACTCCCTCCCTCGCAACAGCTTTGCCCATTGATTGATTGACTTTGTGCACCCCGTACCCAATCGTACTTTATATAATCTAGATCAGACTATTACCAGGGTCGTAGACTACCCACTCATCCTATCGGCATCGACACTGTGCAATAAGCTACGGATACGTAGGTATGTACAGACTCGTAGCGAAGCGAGACTTTCCGGACCCCAGGCTAGTCCGAGTCTAGGAAAGAGATAGCTAAGCCAATGCGGGAAGTCCATCCTCCAACTCCAGTCCACACACCTCAACTCAACCCGGCTCGTCAATCCTTCCTTCTTCCCCATCGTCTCTCCTCCTCACCATGTCCCAGTACAAGCCGCGGCAGTTCAAGTTTGTCGGGGGGCCCAGCCGAAAGCGACGTCGACGCAATGAGCCCAAGACTGGCGACGCCGATTTGACGTCTTCGGGTCCAACAGAGCCACCATCTGCGCCGAAACTTCCCATCTCGGACAAGGGAAATCGACCCAGGACGACCGAGGATACAGCCGCCAGTATCACGACAACCAACCCCGGGCCGTTGGCCTCGTCGCCAACCGCGGGGGAATTCGATCTTTTTTTCAGTTGGTCGAATGGGACCAGCTTCATGAATCCCTTCCTCGACCCAAGCCCCGTCCTCAGCGATCCTTCCTTCTTCCTCGGCGGCCAGTTCCAGCTGCCGACCTTCCTTGGCCCCGACATGGACTTTTCCCATCCGCACTCTTCGCCCTCCACAGACAGCTCGGCCGAAATCATCGTCTCCAACGAGGCTCGCCTTGCGAATGGTGACACTGGAGGTGTCGCGGATGGCGCCGCCACCGAATTTGTTGCAGAGACTGCCGAAAGAACGGCGGCGCGCTCGCAGTCTCCGACAATACGTGATCCCAGAAGCTCGACAGACCCCCTCTCGCGATTACTTGCCAGATGTAAGTCCGATTCGAGACGTCCATGTCGCCGTGGTCGGAGATCTAGGCTAACTCGGAGATTTAGATGACGAGGAATTCTGCATCCTACCGCTCACTAACGACTTCGAAGCGAACCCATTCCGATACAACATCGAGACAGGCCGAGGATCACAACTTCTCCTACACTGTATTCTAGCCTTGTCATACAAGCATGTCAATCGTGACACCGGTGGTTACTACAAAGAAGCAACCCATCACAAGAAACAAGCGGTACAATTACTCAGGGACATGGAAGCCGAGTCCAAGTACCAGAGCTTTGAGCCGACCTTTCTCGACGCCGTCTTGATTCTGATGACGTTGGATGTTGGTCCCTTCCATCCCCAACAATATCGAATGGCGAAACTCATCGTTGGTCTAGTGCGCGACGTCGGCTCATGGGCCTTGGCTGTCTTATCTACACCGAGCCCATCGTATCCTCGAGGCTACCGAGGCGCTTAACATTCCAAGAACACCGCGGATGAAGGCGCAGATTGAGATGGTAGTATGGTAAGCTTGCCTCGATACTTCGATATGACATACAATGGCTTATAGATATAGGTGGGATGTAACCCTGGCCATGACTAGCCGGCGGGGTTGTGTTCTATCCGAGTCGACCATCATGCGCCAATTCAACTCGGGTGAAGCTGCAAACCCGACTTTCTATAACATTTCAGGGTGCCCAGAAGACTTATTCAAGCACATGACCCGGTTAGGAACGTATGCAAGGGAGCTTGAACTTGCCTCTACTATGACCTGTGTCAACTTCGATATAGGACCGATCCTAGAAGTTGAGAAAAGCATTCGAGAATGGTCAGCGCCAGAATTCCATGACCTAAACGAACAGAACTTACAGCAGGACGATTCGGTCAGCGCGTCCAAGGAACCTGATTCTGAAGAGTGGGCACACTATAAACAAGACCTCTATCATTGTGCTGAGGCCTGGAGATATGGTTTGCTCATATATATCGAAAAGGTATTCAAATGGCGAAGGAAGAAAGCCCCATCGCCACTACTCGGATTTCTAGCGCGGAAAACTCTCAACAATGTTTCATCATGCCGCCGCAATCTCATGCTCCAGAAGCAGCTCCTGCTTCCTGTCTTCCTCGCAGGATGTGAAACGAAAGACGAGTTTCTACAACAGGAGGCGAGAGACTATTGCAATTGGTGGAATGAGAAAACGCGCTACGATATGTTCCTAACAACAACGGCGTTATTGGAGGAGGTATGGGCAACGAAAGACCCTCAAAGCTGGTGGGGTTCTATAATAGATGCTAAAGCTCGAGCTGGCACTGGGTCAGCGGCGAGACAATACCTTTTTGGGTAAAGCGAAGAAATGAGCAAGAAAAGGGAATATGTATGGGCCTCTAGGCTAGCACTCCTACCAATTAAAATAAAATGCCCTGTCCCTTTTCGTTGCCACGACCTGCATAACCCCAAGAACAGCAATTCCTCGCTCAACAAGTATATACGAGTAGACTATCCATCATCGGATACAGTGATGCTAGCTTTGCTTCTTGAACTTGCATTAACGGAGTCGGCAGCGAGTAATACGTCACTGGGAACCGTGGAGGATTCCCCAAGAACGGTGGGAAAGCCGAGCGCCATGAAGATGAACAGGCGGTCAGGGGGGGAGAGGAGATCATTCTACAAGACTTTGCGGAAGGACATGGAGTTTTAGGCGGCAACGGTCATGTTAGAGTCTTTGTCGAGATGGGACGAGCGAAGACGCGTCCACCAAGCAACGAGACATCTCCCTCAGTGACAAATGGCTCTTCGCTAGCTGTAGCTTCCCTGGCCAGCTCGTCGCGGACGTCGGCGAGCATTTTCTCCCAGAAGACGGCGGGAATGCAAACCATGCGGATCTCCTTGGGCCCGCGTTACCCACTCTCCGGCCGGCCAGCAAGTGAGGTTCCGTCGCATGTTTGCCAAACTCGGGAAGGAGATCCGCCTCGTAGCCAATGGGCGTGGCAATCTCGTCGTCGAATACAAACAATATGTAGACAACGACCTGTTTCCACATGAACCCATCTTCGAATCAGTGCAAGGGGATGACCCGACTTTAGAATCAGGTTGCGAAACATTTCCCTCTCTCGTCATCTTTTTCTAAAACGCCTCGCCCCTGACCCCGTCTGTTGCTAGCAGCTATTGGTCATAACGTCAGGAAAAAAGCTCTTGATTCCCATCTACCCTACCAGGAAATGAAAGTCTCCAGGTGGACCATAGCACTGGCGGCGGCACAAAAGCACTAGCGGTTGTCGCCTAGTATGATCCGAACATTAACTACTACACCCCGGCAACACAACAACAACAACAAAGAGTGCCCTTCGGCCTGAGAATCTGGAAGTTTGGCACTCTCATTGGCGTCATAACGGCCATTATCATTGGAGGTGGAGTCGGAGGAGGCCTTGGGGCGGCACTGGCCAACTGTCACAGGTGAGTAATATCATCGTTCACTCTCAGCTTCAACGGGATGCTCACATTCGTCGCCATGTAGCTCAGAACGCCTAGCCTCACCGTCGAGACTAGCACATGCCCAGTTCCGGGGAACTGCTTTCTGAAGAATGGGGGGGGGGAAAGCGTGGCCTTGACTGGCAAAGCGAGAGCATACCTCATTGAGCCTGTGCTGGGGTGATAGAGAGTTAGGGGGCAAGGTGAAGTAGGTAAAAGCGATGACCTGAGACAAGTTCTCGGAGCTTAGCTTTAGGCTTAGATATCTGAAGCCTCGCTACAAGGCGTATGAGGTTCTATTCTTCGGCGGGTGGTAGAGATACTTCCTATTTCGAGAGGATCGGAATTGGGAGAATCTTTGAACCCAAGGCAGATACCGAGATGCAGTCACCTATAGACAAAATTTTGGCTGGTCCAAGTTGGAGTAGCATGGATGACTGATTTGCAATCTGCTGCCATGTCATATTGTTTGGAACACCAGTTACGTGGACTCTCAGTCATCCATCAGTAGGCATCTCCCCTTGTTAGTCTACAGCCTTTGGCATTATGCTCAATCCCTGTAATTCCGCCGAGTTCTCCGACGCAGTGGCCGATCGCGCGGGGTTCATCCAGCAAAGAACCGGTGGACCGGCTAAATGCCCATACGAAGAAACACGTAACAAGCTTACCCCCAAGCTAGGCATGGGACAAGCGGGCCGAGTTTCCGACTCAAAGGTGGGCAAAGGAACCAATCCGGGAAACTCATTCGGCTGATGGTTTTACCTCTCAACACACAAACTTCTCAAATGCGCCGCCATTATGTCTGCCGAACCCTACTTGAACGTTGGAGAGTTGCTGAACCAGCTCACGCTGGACGAGAAGATCGAGCTCCTCACTGGTCAGGGCTCTTTTCGAACGACTGGTCTTGAGCGCCATGGCATTCCGGCTCTCATTGTAGGTTTGATCTATCAAGCCGTGAAGAATGCAGCTAGGATCAGTAACAGACATCTGATGGGCCCCATGGCATCCGTGGCCGTCGATCGTTCACTCGGGTAAGCCTTCACCACAACGTGAGGAATCTGCAAGGCCCTAACAGCCCCTAGAACCCCAGCCCCATGCTCCCCTCTGCTACGGCCATGGGCGCTACTTTTGACGCTGACTTGCTCCAACGCGTTGGAAGTCTTCTAGGCGACGAAGCCACAGTGAAGACCCATTCCTCAGCGGCACCCCAGGCGCGCGGTACATCAACGGCGTCCAAGAACGCGGTGTAGCGACCAGTGTCAAACACTACGCTGCCCATGACCAGTCGGACAATTCCATCGAGGATAATGTCGTCATGACCCAGAGGACTTTACGCAAAGTTCACATACTGCCCTTTCAGCTTGCTCTTCGTGGTTCAGATCCTTGGACGATTATGTTGTCGTACAACAAGATCAATAGAATCCATACCAGTGAGGATCCCCTGCTTCTCAAACAGATCTTACAAGACGATTAGGGCTTTAAAGGCCTTATCATGAGCGACTGGTTCGGAACCTATAGCACTTCAGAGGCCACTAATGCAGGCATGGATCTGGAAATGCCAGGTCCTACCGACTAGAGAGGCAAGCGCCTGAGCCTGGCTGTCAGAAGCCGCAAAGTCTCCTAGGCAACAGTTGACGAGTCTATGAAGAACGTCTTGAATCTTGTCAACAAAGTCAAAGCAGGCGAGTTGGGGTTATGCTTCAGCGTCAGACACGGTAGAGCAGCGAGCGTTGATTCAACAACTCATCGCTAATGGCATTGTTTTACTCAAGAACGAGCGGCAACAGCTACCCATTCAAGGCTTAGAGCAGAAGACGTACGGGCTGATTGGTGATCATGTCAAGAACCCTGCTCTATGTAGTGGTAGGAGTACCGAAGTTGAGCCATACTACTCGGTGACCCCTTACGATGCCATCGTCAATGTTACCAGGGAGAAGAATGTGTCGTATGCTCCAGGCTGCTATTATAGGTTTGGTACAGGATCCTCGGTCGTGGGATAGAGCTAATAACGTGGGCAGCCTTCAAGTTCAGTCCACTTCTCAAGGGAATTTCACCTCCGGACTCTGGGAAAGCGGGAGAGTGTTGGGCCATCGAGATCTATGGCGAGAATCCAGACGAAAACCCCGACGCCAAGGTGTTTGTGGAAGACATTTCTCAGAAACAGTTGATCGACATCCCAGAGAGCCTCCATGCGTCCATTCCTAACAAGTACTTCGTGAAGGCCCGAGCCATCTACACTGCCGAGAACTCGGGGTATATTAGATTCGGATTTGCCACATCCGGAAAGGACATCCTCAAAATCGACTTGTAGACAGATCAACCTCCAAAGACGGATTCGACCCCATGCTTCAACCGTCTTTCCATGGAGAGATTCTACGACTTGGAGGTTACAAAGGGACAGGCCCTAAACCTCGAAGTTATTATAGTCAATGAAGACGTGGCCGGTGGTGTCGGCACGGCGCTGACACTTGCCGGGCGTGTGGGAGGCTTTGAGCTCATGGATGAGGACCAAGCCATCAAGGATGCCGCCGAGTTGGCGACAAAGGTTGACCATCCGATTGTCATCACCGGCTTGTCTTCCGACTTTGAGTGTGAAGTACTGGACCGCAAGCATCTGAGGCTACCGGGTCGAGTGGATGAATTGATCAATGCTGTTCTGGACGCTAACCCGAACACTGTAAGTGTCCTCTCTCGCAACTTGCATCACGACAACTAATATGTCTCTAGATCATTTTTACCCAGTCTGGACTGCCAATCGAGATGCCCTGGGAACCGCAAGCACCCACCCTGCTCCACGCCTGGTTCGGCGGCCAAGAAACCGGCAACGGTCTCGCCGATATCCTCTTTGGAAACATCAACCCCTCAGGCCGGCTATCCCTGACGTTCCCCAGGTCCATCAAACATACACCGGCGTATCTCACTTTCTCCAAGGCTGACTACGATATCGTTTACGGTGAAGGTGTTTTCATCGGCCATCGATACTACGAGATGGTTGACCAGCCGCTGATGTTTTATTTCGGTCGGGGACTTTCGTACTCGACGTTTGAGTATTCGAATTTGAATGTGCCAAAAGACTTTCTGCCAGTTTTTGACCACACGATACAAGTATCCGTCGACGTCACCAACAAAGGGCCCTACGATGGTGCAGAGGTTGTTCAAGTGTACATCCACGATCCAGAGAGTTCTATTCAACGTCCAATTAAGGAACTCAAGGCCTTTTCTAAGGTGTTTCTCAAAGTCAATGAGACGAAGACAGTTCACTTGAGTCTTGATAAATACTCGCTCTCGTTCTGGTCACAGGAGGTGTCGAAGTGGAAGGCCGAGGCGGGAGAATACGTTGCTATTATTGCGTCTAGTTCTAACCCGGAGGATGAGATTTTGCGATCGAGCTTTGTATTGCCAGACACTTTTACCTGGACAGGACTGTAAATGTGGTTGCCTGTTTGGGTTGTTTTGCAGCTACAATGCCGTCGAAGACCTGGCGGCCTGATTGTGAGAAATGGAAGTTGAGTTCAAAAAGTGAATTAGGAAAAGTGACGAAATAGTCTATGCCTTGTCTGGAATATTGGGACATTTTTCATGTGGACGTTAGATGATTGCATACCAAACCTAAGCTCAATAAAGCAACCTTCTGAATCCATCCTAATATAGACTTGCCCAGGGCTTATAGTCATCGGCTTGCATCAGGTGCTGCAGCTGACGTCTTCTAAGACCGATATTACCTCCATCGAAGATAGAATATACTGTAGCATCATTAAGGAGCCTTGGGAATACCGTATCTGTCCCATATGAAGTTCTGTATACTTGTCAGCTGTGTCCATGACCGCTCTTGCAAACAGAAAACCAGAGGGATTACGAGGGTGGCGGGATTGCGACTTACACTCCAACCACTTGCATTGTCTCCCACACGGCACTAACAGCCTGATCACTGCAGTACACCTTGGCCTGCAAACAGGCCTCATAGCGGCTGTTGTCATCACCAGCGCCTTTTTCCAGGCCGTCGAGGGCCTTCCAAACGAGAATACGCGATGTATCGATCTTGAGCTTTGCGTTGATCAGGAGGTCGGCTGGGCTCTGCCTCTGCAGAATCGGCACTGTTCCGCCACGGCTGTCCTCCCTCGCGAACTTCAAGGCTGCCTCGAATGCCTTGCGCATTGTTCCGATCGCCATTGCACCAACCAAGGCTGCAGAGATGCTGAATGCTCGCTCAATGAGGGGAGCACCTTCACCACGAGGTGCAAGGACGTTGGCGACGGGAACTTTGAAGTTGGTATACTTTGTCAAGGGCCCGGAGGCGGCGATGTGGCCCATGAGGTCGGGCTCTGAGGTCAGCTGATAGGCCTCGGGGTCATTCTGTGCCACAATATCCCTGGTAACAAGCAGGATCAGGATGTTCGATGCAGGGTCGACGTTAGGGTCCTCAGGGCCGCCGTCCTCGGAGTATCGGCAGCAAAGACACGAGAGAGCTGCGCCCTTGCCATCCCATCCAGCACTATTTGTGGTCCACAGCTACATCCAGTTTCATTAGCAAAGGAACAATAGCAGGGGCAAAAAAAGTCTTCTCACCTTCTCTCCGTTCACAACATAATAATCACCCTCGAGCCTAGCAGTGGTCCCTAGTCCCTTGCCTCCCTTCTCAAGCCAATTCGCAGTTCCACCCGGCTCGGAATGGGTCAGACTCGCGAGGGGCTCACCCTCGCAAGAAACGAATGGCTTGAGAAACTCCTTGTGCTGTTCTGGAGTGCCCCCGAGGATGAGTGGCATCAAGCCAAGCCCGGTGCCCACAACATGAACCATCACGCTCGAATCAGCAGCATACAACTCCTCGATAGTGATGGCAGTGTCAATGAAATACTCGTTGCTGCCACCGAGCGCGACTGGAACCTGTGCCTTGACTATCCCTGCCTTTACCAGCTTCTGGTAGAAGGGCAGAGTCGATCGGAAGCGAGCTTGCTGGTCATGGTGCTGCGTATAGACTTCACGAGCTGGAGCGAGGATCTCCTTGGCAATGGTGGCGGCCTCCTCGCGAAGGGCCTTTTGGTTGTCAGACAATGTGAATCCAATCATGGTGCGTGCTCCCGTTGTTGATTTGGCGGATAGAGTTGGTAGTTGGTCTTGTCTGGTCTAAGGAAAGACTGTCAAAATCTAGAAGGGAGAATTGGGGGGGAGGACAATAGATATAATCGGTAGCTTCCGTCTGTTCAGTAGTAGAAAACAATTGTGGTAGTGGGAGGATTTCAACCTTATTAAGTCGGGCTCGGTATGCGCCAAAGTACCGAGATGATGAGCAACGGCCTTCAATGGCCCGAGGCGAGCGATTCTCCCCGCACTGATAAGCCTGATACGCGGATAGGTAATAGCCACCAGGGTAAGTATTATCCTATCTGCTCTCCACACTAGCGGAGTAGAGCTAGTCCGTTACTCGTCTTAGTCTCGGGATAAGTAGTATCGGGTCGTCTCTGGAGGTAACGTCAGTCACGCCTCACCTACCAACCCTATCGCCCACCCGTGTTGGGTTGCTCCAGGCCAATCAAAAATACGTGTATCTAGTATCTACCATGGGTCCGTCTCAGCTCTAGATGAAGTCGGAGCAACCTACAATTGCAACTCATGGGAAGACCGGACTTTAGACATAGAGCAGATACAGTGATGCAAGAGCTATAGATAAAAGGGCACCCCGAGTCCAACCTCAACCATATACTAGTCCAGTAGATACAGATACCCTCAGGTTTACATCCAAAATCGTTACCATGGAATTCTTGCCATTCACCATTCGTCTTCTGGGAAGTATAACAGTATTTCACTATGCTTAGACTCATACTAACAGTGACTATAGATGGCTGTTTTTGTCGCTCTTGGTAGCTTAACATATGGATACTGCTCTAGCATTATTGCTACGACACTTGGTCAACCGTCCTTTCTCTCGTACTTCGGTTTGGACACGAGATCCAATGCTGCCGCCCTCCTAGGTGCCGTCAACGGACTCTTCCAAGCCGGTGGCTTGATCGGCGCCTTGTCTTGCACTATCACGGCTGACTCGCTCGGCCGTCGCAAGGCCATGGTACTTGCTTCTCTCTTTAGTATGCTTTGAGGTGGTCTCCAAGCCGGCAGTGTTAATATTGGCATGTTCATTGTGGCTCGCTTCATCACTGGTGTCGGCATTGGTGAGTAAAGAAATGGCCTGTTCCTCCACCTCAGTTATAATAAACGTTCGATAGGTGCACTTGTCACATTAGTGCCTCTTTATCAGAGCGAGATTGCGCCCCTCAAGATCCGAGGCCTCTTGGTCGGCATGCATGGTGTCCTGATCGGCACTGGATATGCGCTGGCAAGCTGGGTCGGCCTGGGATTCTTCTTTGTTAACGCTTCAGGCGCGCAGTGGCGTATCCCCCTTGCCATCCAGTGTCTTCCGCCCCTAGGTCTCGCAGCTGGCGTCATGATGCTTCCAGAGACGCCCAGCTGGCGTAAGTCTAGTCCAAATTCACAATGGAAGCATCTAGAGCTAATCGACTCTCTTAGTTCTTACAAAGAACCGCACAGTAGAAGCGTATGCTGCATTCAAAGCTACTCGAGCAGAGACCACCGACGACCTCATCACAAACGAGACCGCGATTCGGGCTGAGTTTGATCACTTCCACGGCCAGTTGATTCAACAGCAGCAGGAAACGATTGACTTCCTCGATCTATTCAGAAGACCCTCCATGAGAAAGAGGTGTATCATTGGGTTTCTCACAATGTTCGGTGCTCAAGCCACTGCAACCATCGTCATCAATAGTGAGTCTCGGAGATATGACGTCCTCAAACATAGCAAGCTAATTTCTCATGATTGGATTATGGGCCGATTTTGTACAAGAGTCTGGGGTTCAATAGTTTGCAGCAGCTTCTCATGGCATCCGGCTGGGCTCTGTGGCTCCCTTCGGCAATTGGATCAATGCCGCCGTTGTTGACCGCATTGGGAGAGTCAAGATGCTTGGTAAGTCGCTTTGTTTAGTTATTTTGCCTGTTACAGCTCACTGCTAACTCCTCTTTCCCCAGTATTCGGTTTTGTGGTCTGCATTGTTGCCCTGATTGGGGAATGCATCACGGTGTCGGTCTTCCAGCGCACCGGAGAAAGATCCGCGGCCTCAGCAGCCGTCTTCTTCCTGTTTCTCCACATCGGTGTCTTCACTTTGTCAATCGATGCGACTACCTACATCTACGCTAGCGAGATTTTTCCAACCCCGGTCAGAGCCAAGGGTCTTGCTGTGTCAGTCTCGGGCCTGTTTGTCGCCACAATCATGTTCCTCCTGGCTGCTCCAACTGCGTTTGATCAGATTGGCTGGAAGTACTATTTGTTGTTCATCTCTCTCACAGCCGTCATAGCAATTTTTGCTGTCTTTTATTTCCCGGAGGTACGTTCATTGACATCTAAATTTTATCCCGAACGCTTACTAACTTCGTAATTCTTTAGACTCCACAACGCTCCCTCGAGGACATGGGAGAACTGTTTGGGGATGCCATAGATGCAATTCCACTCGAAGGGGAAAGGTCGGAAGCGTCATCTAGATTGAACCAAGATAATGAGAAAGACCTTGATTGAGATATAAGACTACAAAGGATGGAGGTACTGGGTTAATTTGAATATTTGTTGTGAATCACCAAGTTGAGCCTTATTTTAGCCCTTCTAGGACCAGACACAATTCTCAGTTCTCTTGAAAGCAGAGCAAGTTTATCGCATGTCAACAATAAGATCTATCTTAAAGCACTCCACTAGCGTTGATGGCGGTGTCTTGCTCAACTCTTGGTAGCAATGTACTTAGTTCACTGATCTCCTGCCAGTATTCCTGGTCCAAATTCTGAAAACCTCGAGAGAAATCGTCAGAGAGGGATGTACCATTGTCAAATATCCAACCAATATCATCAGCATAGAGGTTGGACAACACGTCTGCATGTGATGTGGGCAGACGATTGGTAGAGTCGACGTTGACCGTGAATGGCGAAAGGCTGGTAGGTAATCGACTCGAGGCAGAACTACCAAGCTCGTCATAAAGCTCAGAAACATCACCAGGAGGCTGTTGCAGAGGTTGCTCCTCTAGGAAATCCTCGCCAGACGGCACAGCTTCCTCGGGGATAAGCCATGCGTTGGCGAGGAATCTGATTGCTCGAAAAGCTCGGTAACTCCATGACCATGCTGTACCCATTTCATGAAGGGCAGAGGTTCATATTCGCAGTTTGCTCATGCCTTGAAGCCGAATTGTAGAATCACTCGATCTTGCATCCATCAGGTGAATTGTAGCAGCTGTAAACGCGTGGCATACTGCTCCGATGGTGATAAGGCGCTAGAGTTCAATGCTTTCATCAGCCCATCTCTTTCATTCGAGGTATTTCCTTGCACCATATAGAAAGGTACCAATACTCACAAGAGAATAGTGACGCTTATAAGCTTGTAGCAGCTTAGTCATCTCGGAGGCTGATTCTCGGCACGCTTTGAGATGAACACCGGCTTCGTCTAGCACCGCTCCAGGACTTTTTGATTCTAACCACCTACTAGCGATCAACGGCCGGTGAAGCAAAATTTGTGCAACGTGGTATTGCAAACTATTACTATCAGCATGTTCCTTCTACAATATAGTGTCATCGGAGCTCGCTTACTGTAGTTGATAGACATGAGGTAAACCGGGAATACTTGAGGAGCTTGGGAGACGAAGGTAACTTGGTAAGGTTGTCCAGAATGCATTCATTTCCACATCTGTCTTCGAAACGAGCGTAGCCATCTCAGATTTTGACAAGGTAGCATTTGCGGCATATCTAGCGGCATTTTGTCAGCAGGAGAAGCTCACAACCAAAGGACTTCTCTTCACATTCTAACGTACATGAGATCCAAAGCTTGGGTCGCGAGGGCCAGGTGATCGCACATGTGCTGCGCCGTAGAAGCAATCCTCGAGTGTGGTCCGAATGCATAAGTATCTTCAACTGTAGATGATGGAGTCCACAGGTCAAACTCGGCAGACGGACGAAGTATCGGCTTGGCACATGTTATGTCGCGATCGTAGGCGTTACCAGCACGGCCCAGGCCCAGACAAAAAGCCTGGGATAAGAAGATTAGAGCTAACATCTCGACTCTAGGAAAGAACCATACTTGTCAAGGGCATAGCATCCCCACCACACAACCTTACGGACGTCGGCCTCTTCCTGTGCAATAATACCAGATTCGACCAGCTTTTCGCAGTCAAGGTTGAGACCAAGGTTGAACGCCATTCTAGTGGCCATGCCTAATAGCCGTGGCTTAGCTACTACTCCTCCTATAAATGGTAAGCAATGCTAAGTCCTTTGCTCACCAGAATAAAGCCACCCAGCAGGCTCCTTGTTTTCTGCCATCCAAAACAAGGCGAGTAGAGCTACAGATGGAACCGTAGTGATGGTAGCAGCGTTGGTTTCGTACATGAGGAGTCGTTTAGCTTGTTCAGCAAAGGCAACACCGGCGGTTGCGGCATTGTCTGGTTTCGAGCGCACAACCTGACGATCAGAGTACCGTGCACCTATAGAAAACATAGACAAGAGAAGAAGAGGAGTGCAGTATCGGCTCCTATCGCCGCTGCGGAAGTCGCGCATGAACACATCCTTTTCAACCACGTACACCCAAGGGTTCTGCCATCGAAAGTAAAGCTCGAGGAGATGCTCCTGAAGCTCAAGTGGAATCTTGATAGTCTCCCCAACTCTGGGTGTCTTTGTTGACCCACGCACCTGGGGGCTCGGTAGGTCTTGGTTATTGGTATGGTCGTGAATGAGATGGTAGTTGCTTTGGGAACCAAAAAATCGCAGGTGGCCATCCTCGTCAAGACTGAGCCGACCACATGTGTCTGTGATTTCGTGAATGAAATCTTCACTCCCTGGGTCAGCCAAGTCATCTTTAGGGGCGAGGTCATTAAAGCCATCATCCGCCTCGTCCGTTGAATGGCCGTCGTGTTCATCTGCCCAGTTACGTTGGACAGGATTTCCCAAGGAAGCCAGCTGTTCTTCTAAGACCCTGCATCTCCGCGGACCTTACTCTGTACCTGTACAGTGCATGGACGTCGAACCAGCCGACGTTTCTAACGGGTGCCAAGGTTGCAAGTATCCGAGGTTGCAATTCCGGGATGGCAATTCCGGGATGGATTGATTGGCTTCTAACCCACCCATCTTCCGAGATTGACCTCTTGAACCTCGGAAAAGCTCCGCGAGACCTCGAGTTATTTGAAGGACAGGCCGGGATGAATCTAGGGGAGTAGGAAACAGGTTGGGTACGATCTCCTTATACAATTGTTGTCTACCTGATAACGATGTGCCTCTCTCCGATTTCACATGCTAACCATTAGGGCCACGCTTCTAGGAGGCGATAGTGCACTCTGCTAGACATGGAAGTTAGCTACATTGCAGTCACTAGCGTGGGACAGACTCCATTGGCCATAACGATGAATTGCGAGCAAACAGTTAGCTCATCCCTGCGATATTCCCAAAAAAGAATCTTTATTATTACATGCTCAGCCCATGTATCAATGTCCCTTCACACTGGAAGCTTTCCGAGGCCACCTCAGCTTATGTATTTATGGCTGTTAGCTTTGTTGTCCATTTAACTCGGATTAGCTATGCCGACGTCACTCAATATCTCAACAAGGGTTTATGAGTGGGACAAGCTATATTCCCATGCGACGGGTAAGAAGTAGAACTGAGCTTTCCTGCCGGGATGAGCTGAGGCTCCTCTTCCTCAAATCCTGTACTCAAGCTTGTCTAGTTATTATAACTTCAAAGTGCCCGTTTGCCCTCCCTCTGTGCATTCAGCGACTGTCCTCCCCTGGTTTAAAATGGATTGCTCATTAGGTGGGATAAATTGCGCGCATCGCCCAAATCGATCGCATTCGCCGTCCTGGCTACCGACAGAGCATGGTGCTCCTGCATTCCCGAAGAGCGCACTTCCTCTGCCACTAGCGAAGTCGCCGAATCCGCTACTGTCACGCCTGACTGAAGCTGTTGATATTGTAAACGATAGGACACCAAGCCCATGAGAGGTACATGTCTTACCTGCAATAGTATGGCTTATAGCAAAAGTAATGATAGAAAGGAGAATTGCGGGAGAGTGCATGGTGGGCAAATTGATTTGATAAGTGTCTGTAAATTTAATGAGAAATTAATCGACCTGCGATGATAGTTTGACGAACGTTCTTGTGTATAGAGCGGCTGACTGACTTTATACTTACACGGCGATGTGGGGGAAAATTCTAAAACCTCTTCTACTTACCGATAATTCTTTTCATAGCTAAAACAGTCTCTTCTCATTCCTGATACAGGGGAGGTAACATGCCCTAGAACTGATGTTGTGTCAGAAGCCTCTAACACTTGAGAGGATATGAAATAGGATCTTGAACGAGTCCCTGCGTGTTCCAGGTTTGTGGTTGAAGCAACACTGAAACACCAGGCGATCGAACCGGGCTAGCTCGGACTTGGGAGCGATCCTGGTGTAGTTTTAGTTCACCGCACGGAGAATAATTGCATTTCCCCACCGTCTCGTGGGGAATCATTGCTGCAGTGTGCGTCATTATAGGAGAGTCGCCGAGGGCCTTGGTGTTTAAGCTATCCCATCAGTTCGACGGCGCCGGTGCGCGTTGGAGGGCGTGACTCCTTACTGGAAGTTGTTTGACAGCTTGCTATCGCTGGTTTGGGATGCGGGCAACGACCCGTTCAACGGTTCGCTTTGCTTTACGTCTTCCGCGCCAAACGTGTGGACCGGATCAAGATCGTCTGGTGGGATGGCTCTCGAGTTTGCCTTTATGCCAAGCGGCTGGAGAAATCGCAGTTCTGCTGGCCATGGATTGGCCACTGCTGGGTCCAGCTCAACCATGCTCGGCTTCTGGCTCTGGTCGATGGAATGGACTGGAAGCGAAGTTCGATCCACGCCGGCCAAGCTACCTGAATTTGTTGGATAAAGCCCTGCGGCACCCGGAGAGCGTGTTCTTGCTAAAAGGCCTCACTTTCAGTTGGAGAGATCTAAGATGACACAACATAGAATCAGTTATCATAAAGACATTACATCAAGAGGAAACTTCCATAGCCTTTATTATAGTATATCTAGCCATAATACAGCTGGAGGTTCGACCGCCAAGCTAATCATCAAGATTTGCCCTCGCTCTCAGCGTGCTCAATATCAACAACCTTTTCAGGGGCTGAGAGGTGAGCGTTAGGTCCATCAAAGATAAAAGCAATCTCCTCTAGAGATGGGCCCTTAGTCTCGGGGAAAATGAAATAAACAACAGAAAACTCGATGATAACCCAGGGAATAAAAATAATATAAACTTCCAAGCCAAGTTATCAAGTCCAATAGGAACTGTTTGGTTTGAGAGGAGCGTAAAACAGGTTGCAAAGAACTGATAACAGGCCTGACCCCTCATTCGAAGGCTGAAGGGGAGAATCTCCGTGATATAGAGGACCAAGTTACCATTCAGGCCAGAGTTATAAGCAGGCGAAAACAAGTAAAGAAAAACAACAACAGCGCCACCTGCAGCCTTATTCGACGGATCCTTTGCGAAAACAGCACTACCGGTTGTGATGCTGATCAGACAGATAAGGATAACTATGCCGGAGCCGAGGAAGAGAGCACGCCGCCCGACTTTCTGTGGTAGTGTTGCGAAATAGAGCGCAGTGATCCAAGAGAAAATTTGCTGGGTACCATTGATAAGTGTTTGTTCAAGACTTGTCGTTAGGCCAACTGATGTTAAAACCGGGGATAAGTAATAAGCCAGAAAGGCATTGCCAGACATTTGGCTAATGCAAGCACACCACAATAGGATAAACAGTCGCTTCCTATTGCCTGCAGTCCGTATAAGCTCGAGATAGTTTTGGATCCAGCTGCCCCGATCAATGCTCCTTTCATAGGCAAGGGCATCTATGATTTCGTGATATTCAAATTGGATAAGAGGGTCTTGCTCATTCCCTTCAGCATGATACTTGGCAAGAAAGGCCAGTGCCTCCTCATTGCGATCCTTTGAAATAAGCCAGCGGGGACTCTCTGGGACAAAATATAGGCCAAATAGCTGGATGATAGACGGTAGACCTTGTATAGCTAAGGGAATGCGCCAGGCGGCAGTCGAGGTAATGTGGAATGTTCTAAAGGTAGTCTAGGCTGCGACAATTGCGCCAAGAGAGTAGGAAGTGTTGAATAGAGCTGTGGCCGTAGCTCTATATGCCGGGTGCGTAATCTCGGTAATCAATGGTGCGCCAGCAGATCCCAAGAAGACGGTTCCATAGCCAAGGATTCCACGGGCAACAACAAACATGGCCAAATTTTGAGCACAAGCTTGTAGCGTTGCACCAACACAGCAGATGATAGCGCCTGTAGCAAGTCCCATACGGCGGCCGAAAGTGTCGCTAATAGAAGAGATGAAACGGATAGCGCAGAGGCCGCCCATAGAGTATGAAGCGTTGAATAGTCCGAGAGTCGCGCCTTTGGGCTCGCCGAAGTAGTCGCGCCAGGCCTTGACTGACTGGAGCCCGCTCATCATACTTCCATCGTATCTAGGTTGCAAAAGTGAGCAAGAGAACAGTATGGTGAATTAGGGAGAAGAGCGAGTTCCGCCACTCCCGAGTAGGGAACTTACCCCTGGGTAAAGATGGAAAGCATAGGGAAGAAAAGAAGAAGGTTGAGAACGCGCAGATTGCGCGACCTCCACCAATGTGCTGTGTGAGCGATGGGCTCCGTTCTACAAGCTTTTTGGTGTTATCGAAAAGAATTACCCTAGAGTGTAAGTCAGACGCGTCCCTCATACAGTCACTCATCGGGACTGACCAGTACAAGCCATGAGCGCGCAAAGGTGGACAAGATCAACACCTTTGGGTTGCTTTACACCTTAGAAGGCTCTGATCTCTCTCTAAAGCCGACTCTTCTGACAACCCATCAAGATGTGGTACCCGTTGCAGATGAGACGACATGGACTCATCCACCTTTCGAAGCTCACTTCGACGGCGAATGGCTATGGGGCCGGGCGCGTCCGATGACAAGAATACTCTGATAGGCCTCTTATCCGCCGTAGAGGCTCTTCTCTCAGAGTCTGACTGGAAGCCTAGACGAACCATCCTTCTGGCGTTTGGATTTGATGGGGAATGCGCCGGCAACAGAGGCGCCGGGCCTATCAGCGACGTTATAACGGAGAGATACGGCGACGACAGCGTTGCCATTGTTCTTGACGAGGGCGGCTTCGGCACGCAGGATGTCGATAACAAGACCCGCTATGTCTTACCCGCCGTCTCCGAAAAGGGTCATGTCGATCTCTTGTTCGAGCTCCATGTCCAGGGCGGCCACAGCTCTGTGCCTTTTCCGCATACCGGCATCGGCATTATGTCCGAGATCGTCGTCGCCCTCGAGGCCAACCCTTATGAGCCTGCAATCATCAGGGACAGCCCCGTCTACAAACACTTGGTTTGCCAAGCACGATATTCGCCCGACGCCCAGCCTAGGATCGCGGAGCTGCTGAAACAGGATGACCTTGATCCACTGGCAGTTGAATTTGCCAAGACTAGCCCATTGTCGCGCTTTGTCGTTCAGACTTCACAGGCTGTGGATTTGATTGCCGGCGGACAGAAGATCAACGCCATGCCAGAGGTAGTTACTGTAGGCGTTAACTATCGTGTTGCGCCTCACGATAGCCTCGTCCAGATTCAGCATAAGGCGATAAAGGTAATTGCCGACATTGTCAAGAAGTATGACCTCAAGGTTGAGGCATACAAGGGTGATGATGAATATGAGAACTATATCGCGGAGCTTTCTTCCAGTCATCTGTGGCCGCAATATGAACTTGACTATAACGGGACGCTCGTTGTCACGACTAGAGGAAAAGCCAATGTTGCACCTGAGTCTCCGAGCAGTGGTACCGTGTGGGATATCTTCTCGGGAACAATTCAGCATACTTTTGCTTTTGAGTGCGGAACTGTTGTGCCAGTTGGAGACATATTGACTGGAAACACGGATACTAGGCATTACCTGAGTAAGTTTTCCTAATAGAGATGTACATATTGTGGATGCTGACAACTATTAAACGTATAGCTCCATTACACGAAGGTTCTGAGGGCCCACAGATCCCCCATGGGGGCAAGCATACGGGCTAGACTGTGATTTCCCGGCTAACTACAAGTATAGGATAGACCTAGGTTACCGGCATCACAATTATGACCTACCATAGCGGCCCGCCTTGGCAAGAAGCTCTGGTACTCCGTCGGCAATCATATGCCGTTCCCAAAAGTCTATCACAACTTGAGCCCCTTAGAGTCGAAGTGATCAACTGCGTAGGAGCCGTTGTCAAAGATGGACGAATGCCGGGCGGAGTCAAATTTCAGGTTTCTGTAACCGGACAATCTCTCGTTAAAGGCAAAGAGGCGATGGGGTGTCTCTTTGAGTGCGGCACGGAACGATACTTCGAGATGGCCTGTCTTCATTTCAACATTTCCAAGCTGGTATATCAAAGAGTCGCGCTTAAGGGTGTGTTCCTGATAGGCGTTGTTCGACGGCCCAGAAATACCAACTACTTCAGCAGTGGCGTTTCGGCTGGAAGAACGAGCGCTGTAACCAGGGAGGCAAGTTTGCCGTCAGACCAACCAGGTACAGTCCCGTTGAGCAAGCCATTGTGCGGCACCTCGGCAGTATAGGGAATGTGCAGAACCGTTGGCGTTAGTCGTCTCCAAAGCACTAAGAGCAGGGGTCCCTGCTACTCACCATGTCCCATTGCAGCCCATCATTAGTAGCATCCGCCGGAACACCCTGACTTTGGTTAGGCCGCAAGATAAAGTCCATAAAGGTTCCCTCTTCCACATAAACTTGCAATGCTCTTTTGAATAGGTTTCGATATGGCTGAGTACCGAAACCGCAGGTTAATCAGTTTGCCCCTGGAGGCATCACTCCCAGCTCACCTCCATATTCGTAAAACCCGATAGGCTCCACTCCACCGGCACCGAGAGCAGCGACGACTTGATATCAGACGCAAAGTGTCCACATTTACACTTGCATCTGGAAGCTAATATCGGAAAGTCGGCTTGAAGAGCGATGATGGGCTGGAGAAGGTTCCTGCATTAGGTCTTACCACATAGTTGCTATATGCAGTGGATGGTCGGCCGCTGCCGAAGCCGACAAGCAGAGAAATAATCCACTCAAGCCGATGCATTCTCAAAGTCATGCATGATATGTTGGTCGAATCTTGTTCATGCAGTACCTTTAAATACTTGATACGATAACACTGTGGTTGATGACGCACATAACAGACCCGTTCAATCATTCAACCCTGCCACCCCAACCTAGTTGCTCAATAGTTAGTAATGCTGTAGCGTATATTTAGTAGTGCCAATACGCCACGTATTCTGTCAAACGTCACTTCCTTCGCGGCCACGGAACGATTGTTGCCATCTTACCAGCCAAACTATGCTGGAAGATGAAAATGGTTACATTTTGTTCTAATGATACAGTATGCTCATTTGAGCAAGATTTGCAGCTGCCTTGATGTGCCCATCAAGACCTTTGCCGGTACTTTTTTCTAAACAATCCTCAAATCCCCGGCATCCCCCATCACGAGCTCTAAGAAATCCCAAATTTTACGTAACCTTGCTTGCTTGTACCTGAAGCAAAACAATGACTCAACGGCAACTGTCTTCGAGCACATCGCCCAATCTCATTGGCTTGAGCGAAAACGGGATGGCGTCGATGATGCGGACCAGCGTCTTTTGCGCAAGTGCATACCTTCTGCTGCGTCTTCCATACCGCCCAGTGAAGGCTGTTTGGTTTCCGGCGCATCTTATGGCGTTCTCGTTGGCACCGTTGGTAGCTAAGATGTTAGCGCCAAGGCGGATGAGTGTATCAGCAGCTTCACTGAGGCCCAGGCGGATAGCTTTGTGTAGCACCGTGTTGTCATCCCCATCGACGAGGCGGAGATCGGCGCCGTTACAGACTAGGAGCTCAATGAGGATCGTACCGTTGTCCTCGGATAGGCAGCCTACACTGACCAGGTGGAGTACGGTGGTAACACACGGCATACCTTCCGTATTGTACTCGTTCGGGTCGGCCCCGCTACGGAGAAGCTCCCGGACCCAATTCACGAAACTCTCTTGGCTCTCGTTTTGATCGGGGTGAGATTTGAGATGCTGGTAAAGAAAGTCGGCGACCTGTCTGGTCTGGGACCGCCGCCTCAGGTCTACTGCGGGACTGCCGCTGTTCTGGTTTGCCATGTCCCGAATCTCGCCCGCAATCGAGATAACCGAAAAGACGAGGCTCTCTTGATAGTGTTCTGATGCCCATTCGCCTTGTGACTGCAAAAACTCTGCCACATCAAGCGCCGAGCCCCCTCGTGTCTTGCTTGGGGAGGCGGGAAAGCTCGCGGAGATGGGGTACAGTACTCGGGCAATGGCCAACAAGCCTTGAGACATTTTGAAGAGCTCTCCAGACTCCAAAAGCGTCCCTTGAG
Organism: Neonectria sp. DH2; assembly: GCA_003934905.1. NCBI lineage: Eukaryota > Fungi > Ascomycota > Sordariomycetes > Hypocreales > Nectriaceae > Neonectria > Neonectria sp. DH2. The sequence continues at coordinate 129,179 of RQWH01000013.1, read as the reverse complement.
GTGGTGGCAAGGAGGTGAAGAAGTCTTGACCTTGTCGATTGAGGGCAAGATGGTCGAATCCATTCGAAAGAGCATCCTCTAAGACGGCACGTAGGGGCTCTGGCTGGGTACCTATCCACCTGGGGCCGAGGATGTGCATGAAAGTCTCTCCATTTCGGCTTCTGGCATTGATGAGCCGGGCGTCGACCTGGTGGAGCAAGGTTCTGAAGAATTGTGGCGGTGCATCCCACCGAGCAGCAATGTGTAGCACCGTCTCGCCGAAGACATCCCTGCCACTGTCTGCTGAGAAGTCCTCATCAGTGAGTTTCCCGGCTCGAATGTCCGCAGGTGTGTTATTTCCCCTAAGGGCAGTGGAGATCTTCCGATGAAGGCAGTCGCGACGGTGATGGCAGCACAGAATCAGAGTGAGTCTGTTGTAGGAGCCGGTCGTTGGACTGCTGGAGTTATTCGGCGTCGCTGATGTAACTGTTCTCTCTTCTGATAGAGGTAACGAGCTACTACTTGGTAGGTTGCGAAGAGTGATGCGGCTGGAACGAGCACTCAAAGTAGACATGATGGATGCGCAAGAACTCCCAATGGACGGCCAGCTCAGGAGGCTCCGGATTTCGGAGCACATCGAGGAGGTCGGCCGAACCTCACACGCCTCCTCCATTACCTTTCGAACCCAAGATCTTCGAATAGGCTGATAGTCCGGCACCACCTCGAAGTCTATCATCGCGTCCTCCTCTCCAGGCACGTTGCCTGGCTGGTCATCGTAGAGAGCGGGACCGTCGTGCTGCGGAACATCGAGGCTTGTAGAATCAACGCAGTCAATTGAATGTTGAGCCCAGACCTCACTAGAGACGTTATTTGTCAAGGACAGGCTCGTATTGTCGGGAGGGCTGTGCCTTTGCACCCGGGTCTTCTGTGTGCGACGTGTTCTCGCGGAGCGTTGCCAGGCGACACGCAGCTTTGCAGCCTGGCGGGAACTTGGACGGAGCCTCCTTTGGTCAAGTTTGCCATCTTGTCCATGCCCATCGGCCAGCAGCAATCGGAGGGCTTTCTGTGTCGATCTCGTCCCTGACTTGAACTGGCTAGGGTACGGCCTCTGTTAGCGAATGTGGCCATTATGTGGCTAAATGAGTTTGTTGGGCTTCGTACTCTCCCAAATGCTGCTGAGCAAGCTTTGTGACCAACTTGCCGATGTCCTTGGTACTTAGCGTGGTATAGAAGTAAAGCTTGACAAGAGCGTGGCACATGCCGCGGTGCTGCCATATTTTAGCGGCAGTCCTTGGCCGAGCCATGTCGAGTGGTTGGAACGACTGTTGGGTCGAACTGAGAATCGAGAAACTCCCTGTGGGGGGGGTACTGCTTTCTAGGCATTGTATATGTAATGGCACGATGAGGGACGTCTATTTAAAAGGACAGAATCACAGTGCGCGAGACCTTCACTTGAAAGCAGCCATCGCGCTCATGCGCGTGTTGGAGCAGGCTTGTAAGCTGTCCCGTTGGACAATTGAGCCTCTTGAATCCACCCATGTCCTTGGAGTTAGGCGCCGACGGCACGATGAGCGTCTCGCGAGGCTGGTGCCAACTCACATGTCGGTGTGAAGTCGCAATGCAAGCGGGTCGCGCAAAAACCACTGCCTCGACTACGAATGATATTGGTTTGGCAGTCAACCAAATGATCACCCGTCACAGCGGCCACTACGTACAACACCAGCCCTAAGAGCGGCATCTGCAGGTATTTTTGCGCTTACAAAACAACTGAGTAGCCAACAAACCCGCTTCTTCGCGCTATTTCTGCACGCAGATTCTAGAGCTGTCAACAGGCCATGTTGCAAGACATTTGTGGAACGTGTGCGACCTCAAGCACTAAACTAATGCCGTACTCCGGACTGAAAGGGACATCCGCACAAGCTGAAAGGAGGGGTCGTCAAGCTTATCCTTGCGTCAAAAGCTGCACTCGACGCCATTGCCAATTTGCCACTGCGAAGTCGGATCAAATTAGCACTGCCATTTGTTTCCCTTAGTGCCTAAGCCTTCTGTCTCAGGCTGATCGTGCAAAAACACTCATCGTGTCTTGATTGTAGATGAGCCTAGATTCAAAGATGCCATGCAACAGTCCGAAAAGTTTCTCGTAATGCACGGCAATACACGCAAGAATGCCGTGCAATGTCAAGGCGAGTAGTCGCGCAAGAACTAAAAGGTGTGTCAATTGGCGCGATAGGCTAACCAAGATTCTTATAAATATAACCATTTCCCAACAATGCCTGCCGGTATATCGAGGTGTTACTAAGTCATACTCGCTCCATTATATCCACCTAGAAGCGCTCACACGCCGTAGCGATTTCAGAAAACCAATCGAGACCCATGGCTCTAACCGGGTGGATGAACTGCACCATTGGGACATGGAGTAACTGCACCAACGTCGCGGTTGGCGATTCTTCTCCCCAGGGCTCCGAATCCAGCGATGTCGACGTCGGTACTATTGTCGCCATTGTAACCGGGGTCGTGGGAATTATCTTGTCCGCTGTTACCGCTTTGCTTGCTTGGAAAAGATGGAAAAAACCCCCTCAACAGGTCCTCCACCTAGCCCAGCTTAGCTATTACGGTAACTAGCTTTCCTCCTTATCGAGTTTGCCGACTACATATCTAACTCATTATTTTGGGTCAGAAGCAACGAACCCACACTCTACTGGTCCTAGGTTTAGTTGGCGAATCATGTTCGGGCTTTAGAGAATGTTCGTGCTTTGAAGGCCGGACGATGATTGCTTCTGACACCTGGAGGAGCCGAGGCTACGTTACTGGTATCAATCAAACTAGAAGTACCGGTAGAGGCGAATACGAGCAGCTAGCTAGTGAGGAACAATACAAAACTTATCCTGGGACACTTTTCATATCTTGAACTATAGGCTTCTCTACCCGCTTCGTCTTTCCATTCGTAACACGGCGCCAATTGAGGCCTCTCTTCATAGTCTTTTGGAAAATGAGACTGAAAACGATGACAAGGCTGAATAAAATTGGTTTCCAGGTAATGCTAGTCTTGTTGACCGTAGGAATCACACCACAAATCACAACAGTACCTAAACAGCAACAAACAAACCCTTCAGACGCTACAACGGACTTATGCGGCACAATGGTGGGATTGAACGATATAAGGACTGCTATGATTACGGACATGTACCTAGACGACGGTTTCCACAATCCAATCCGCGATTTTCTCCATCATTTGCAATGAAAGCCAGTGGCCAGTAGCCTCTTGCTCGATGAAGACGACGTTATTGTTAGGAGCGAACTTCTCAACCCAGCGGTGAGTAAACTTGCTAGGAACCAAAGGATCCGTTGCACCATTCAGGATCAAAAGCTTCTTCCCCGATATTTCCTCTAGGTTCTTGTCTCTCTCCTGATAGAGCTTTGCAATTGACTTGGGCCATTCCTTGGTATTAGCAGTGATATCCCTTGTGTCCTTGTACTTGGCCAGCCGCTCCAGAAGTAACTCAGTCAGGTTTGGCGACCCAACAACGGCGATTCCGGCGCGGATCCGAGGATCCTTTCCCAAAACGTTCCAGGTGACGTGGCCTCCCAAAGATAATCCAGTGACGATGAAGTCTTTGGGCGTGAAGATTCCCTCGACGTAACTTTCAAGGAACGTGACAGTAGTCTCGATATCGGCTACGATGCCGTCTGCATTGCAGTATTAGCCACCTGCTCGGGACTTGGACGTAATACAATGACAACTCACCAATGGTTGAAAGCATGTCCTGCCTAGGCGTCTGGTTAGTTTTTGGGCTTCAAATTTCTGGAGTGTACTCACGCATGTCTTGGGTTTCCTGCCGCCCAGTCTTGGCTGTATGGCACATCGTTAGTAATATGAAACTTGGTGCACCCAGTCTATCTTACATGGAAATCTCATCAATCTACTAAAAGATCAGTGAAGGTCTAGCACATTAGGGTACTTGAAGGGACATACAGATCTTGTTCCATGGTTCCGGTTATCAAAGGTAGCAATCACGAGACCTTTTGTTGGGGATCCACGAGTTCGCCATTCATGCAGCAATTGATGTGCAATCTCCTCAGCATCTTTGTAGGTCCTGGTGCGACCGTGAACATGAAAGAGCACAGTGGTGTCCTTGCGCTGCTCTGCATTCAACTCATCCACACCAAACAAATACAAGGGAATTCCTGCAATGTTGATAGTGAGGGTGCTTGATCTCGTGATGCTGTCGAGCAGCTCGAACCTGTCATATGGAGCCATTGGGTGGATTATGTGGAGTATTGCGATGTGATCAAAATGTTGATAAAAAGGTTGACAACTGTGGTACGAAGTAAGCAGGACGAAGGTCGAGCTAAATATAAAGGCTAAAGGTTCCTAACCATACTGGATCGGGCTAATGGCCGTCCCGAATCCCGTCCCTCAAGAATAATGGAGCGGTTATCCGTACATATCTTATTAATAGGAAATAGCGTAGATTCGGTGACATGCTTGCCAATGGTGACATAGAAGGGCCTATTTGTCAGCAATGGTCGGCAATTGCGGCACTTCTATCTCGTCTCACAATCATCCTTATTGCATTCAATTCATGACTCAACGTCTTGATACTTTTCTTTTCTATTACTCCGTTTCTAAGGCTTCACACGCATTAAAGCTAGTCTTGTTTTACCATGAGTTTGTAGCCTTATATGTGTCTTGCAATCTGATAGTATGACCTCCTAACTATATTTGCTTTCGCTCTACTCAACTTCGTTGTTACCTACAGTACCGGAAAAAGAGATTGTAACATCTAGTACAAGCTTGAATCATTGCCCCATCAAGTTGAGACTTGCCACAGCCAGGCCAGCTAAATCATCCTCAGTCTGGGCTGTCGTTACCTTTGGACTGCTGGGTTTCTCCTCTGCTCGTATGGGATCAACCTCCAAAAGCAGATTGTCAAGATGCTTTTGCCAAAGTTCGGAGGGAATTGAAAGACGAGCCGGCAGTAGCTCCGGGACAAAGGCACTCTTCCTTTCGTAGTTCCGGATCCGACCCCTGAATCGCTGATCTTGAAACAGGTCTCTTACATAAATAAAGACTGCTTTCACACTTTGAGAAAGCTCGGGCTGCGCTTCGGCCAGGACGTCATACGGTGATGGAATCCTACTGAAGTCAAGCTCATCTTGTCCCATGCCCTGTCCCGTTATCTTTGTTCTTTTCGTTTTCAGTGCTTCCCACAGCTTGCAGAACTCTGCCTTGGTGTAGTTTCTCTCGGACTCATCCCGTTGTATGTTGCGATATATGAACTCGTCGTAAGCACGCAAATGCATTTCATTCACCTCGAGCCCGAATGGGTTGAAGACGATGAGCCCGTCGCTCATATTGAGCACGTCAATGGTCAACACCTTGAGCCCAATGCGGACACCTTGGCGGGCACATTTCCTTGATGGGTGAAGTATGTGGGTTACAAAGGATGTGCCAGCAAGTTTGTTTGAAGTTGATTTTGGCGGCAATCGTCACAGGTATCACCGGCCTATGAAGCCCAATTATGTCGCAAATCGAGGCTCCCCTGTTGTCTTTCTGACCGAGGAGAGTAGCGTCGGGGATTAGAAGAGCTGGAAGTGTCTTCTCAGGGTAGCGATCAGTGTCGCCAAGGGTTGGGTTCCAATCAGAGTTGTGTAAGTAGTCCATGACATGCTGGAAATCGCTGGTCGTCATGTCATCCATGTTTTTGTATTCAAAGTCAGAATTCAGGCTGTAGGAAAACGCGACAACAGGTCCGTATTTGCGGCTACTAAGAGTTCCAGACAAGGCTAAGATAGTCTGATTGAAGCCTTCGAGGTGGCCACAGAGTCCATCCGGAGGCTGCCAAAAGGCGACTCTGATTCCATGCCCAAGTCTTTTGCCTGTCATGGCAAAGTCTTTACTAAGGGCATAGATGGCCAATGGATCCCCATCCGATTGTTTATATCGTGCTTTCATGTCCGCCCCCCACTTGTTGACGGTGGGATGTTGAACAACGAGCTCATTGGAGTTGTTGATTGAAGCCCAACAAAACTCCGGCTGCGACGACTCGACTGGAAAAAGAAGGACTCGAAAATGGTTGTCGGTCGGGCGTGCGGAGTTCGGAACGCTTGCGAACTGGCTGCAAACCAATTTATGCATCGGCCAGTCGGCACGTTGACAGTCGACCGAGCAGTATTGAGCGGTTGTGCACCGGGAACATTGCAGACGCCCTTCTTTGTTGCACATGATGCAGTAAGTGACGCCTGTTTTGGTCACCATCTCGGTGATGTCGGGTCTGCAGCCTGCACAGTCTTTGCATGGGGACTGATCTTCTGCATCCTTGGTGTTCCTATTGCCTCGCCTGAAGTCTTTGAGGCGGATCTTCATGCAGATCAATGCGTCCTGGCTTTCCATTTTGGAGTTGAATAGCGATCGAGTTCTCTAGAGAATCGTGCAAAGTGGAGGTGTTGCGTTGAGGTTGCAGACTTGTAAAGTGAGGGGTCAGGCTGGGTTTTAAAGGCTCACGCGTAGCAAACCAACCAACAATCTCTTGCAACAGGCTCGCACGGTGATAATTACTGTGTACAAGCAAATCTTGGCTGCTGATAGGCTATCAACTTGGCAACGAAATTGGAAAGCCCTGTTGTGTAACCCATCTAGGTAGATCTCTATCGGCAGGCAACACAGAACAGAAGGCGAGATTTCCCAGGAGTACTTAGACATCAAGTTCCGAGTAGTACTGATTATAAAGGTAAAGTAATGGGACTTTATGAAAGGGTTTAGTACAGGGGCCACTGCTATAGCTTTTAATGCATATCTATCATCAGCGTTAGGCGAAATCGCCCATGATTTGCATCTTGGGACCAACCCCGACTGGAATGTCCACTTCCATTGCCACTATAACCGGATTAACAAACCTTGACATTCTTAACTGGCAGACACTTTACTTGACCTTGAATAGGCTACTCTTTCCATGTGGGCCGTGACGTGCAACTGTAGGAAACTACTAACTGGCGATTTCATAGAAATATGTACATATAGCAAAGGCTGAAACCCGTACTTGGAGCGTCTATCCATCCTTCCAATCTTCATCTTTCCTGCTAGTATGTAAAGCTATAGCGCATTCTTGTCTAAGGGCGAATACTTACTTAGAAAGGGGAAAATTCCTTGCGTAGGTTATTTACTGAAGGCCACTGATCAAGTCATGAATCAATACAGCCTAATTTCCAAGCACAGGGTAAATTTAGAGTCAAAAGCAAGCCGTCTTCATCACGGTATCATTTTTCAGTGCTTTACTACCTTAATACTGCTACCCTAGACATGAATACAAATTCGCTCGCACTATGCATCGTCCAATCACACGAAAATTGGCTATACCACATATCTTTTTAGAAATAGAAGGACATAAACATAGTGATCACAAATTTAGAGTGGCGCTAATCAGAATTAAGGGACACCAAAAGCACAAGGATATACTCTCTGCTATACATTTCTATAATAAATAGTTAAAGATCATTATTAGTTTCTAAGTCCATGTCCTCTGTGCTGCAAATAATGGATCAGTTGAGATAGCCAATTAGGCAAATGATGGCACAGATGCTTCGGAAACTTCTTGGTCGGCGAAAGCATCCAAGGTGGACAGCTCATCTATTTCAGCCCGAATTCTTTGGTCATACCTCAGACTATCTAATAAATTGATTACCCTTTCGTAAATGGAGGGGCTCAAAACATTAAATGTATGTACAGTGCAGCGCAAATTCTCCCGTACATTGCTTCAAGTGATGTCTCGAACAGTCGACCATGATAGGGGCCAAAATGCAATGCTGCTTGTAGTCTGAGCCTATATCCGCCGTTTCAAATTGCAGATCAACTCCTTCTGTCTCAAGAACCAACTGTTAGTGACGCTCCACTCCCTGTGCTGATACGTAAGTTCAATCTCGTATCTGGTGAGTAGCGTGGCGATGATCTTGTAAGCCTCCAGCATGCCCAGATGGCGGCCCAAGCAAATCCTCGATCCGCCCCCAAAGGTCAGGTCACTATTGTTGAACACCTTCAACCTGGCCGTAAAAGCATCGTCACTTTCGCCTGCCTGCTGGAGCCATCGTTCGGGGCGGAACTTGTCTACGTCCTCGCCCCAGACACTGGAGTTGCGGTGTACCACGTATGGGTTAATGCCAACCTTGGTGCCGGCGGGAACGAATTTTCCGTTGGGCAGCGTGAGGCCCGAATCAGGCACGTAACGTTCGAGATTCATGGCCACACCGGGGTGCATACGTGTCGTTTCACGAAAACAGGCTTCCAGATCTAGCAACATGTTAGCGACAAGGTCCGACTGATTGGTAAGAGGAACACAGGTGTCTTACAAGGCAGGTTTCGAGCGGTGCTGTACTGGGCGACCTCTCCAAAGTCGGCTGCCAAAATCTCCTCTACCAATTTTCTATGGACCTCGGGGTGCTTCAACACAAAGTATATGACAGCGCGAATGGTTATGGCGGTGGTGTCGGCGCCTGCAACGAGGTTAATGAAGACATAGTTGAGGATTGTGCCATCATGGACGGTATCCGGATGTTGGTGTTTGGCTTCGAAGAAGTGGTGAAGGTAGTCGGGAGTCTTGGGGTCGTAGTTGGGATCGTTGCCGCTCGCCCGAGCGACAATATGATCGACGGCAATTCTTGTGGTGCTTCCAAGATTGGGAGGGCCGATGCGAGCGACGGGGTTCTTGTCAAGCCAGCGGTCGAGAAACGGCATCTGGCCTACAGCAACAAAGCTGTTAAGTTACATGTCAGCTGTCATGAGTAGCATTCAGAACGTCAGGCTGTGGGTTCTTACTAGTCAAGGGATCTGTCGGCAATCCCAATAGTGCTGTCAAAGTCGCATCCCTTCTCCATATAACCATAATTCTCACTGAAGGTTGCGGCGCCGACCATGTCCCAGGCACCTATGCCAATCAGCCACGGTAATCGCCACATTGAAGCTTTGGAGCCCACTCACAGTAGGCGATGTAAGCACCCAAGTCACAAGGCTTGTTAGCCTTGACAAACCTCTCGTCGAGATATCCGCATAGATCCCGGACTACCCTGTTGATCAGCGGCTCGACACCGAGGACCCCGCCCGAAGAATAGTATTTGGCAATTGGCCGCTTCATGACTGCATGCTCCTTTGGATCCGGTGTGCTGAACAGATTATAATAGACCCGGCCATTCATAAGGATGCTATTGTTGTGATAAAAGTCGGTCTGTCTTGAGTCTGAGTCTTGGATGCTGTCACTGGCCTTGAACGAGGAGCTCACCTTGAGGTATTTCCCATCAGTACCGTAGAGCGACCTGATGAGCTCAGGATAGTCCAAGTCGAGGAGATCAGGCCCGAGTCGCACGATAGGGCCGTACTTTTGATGAAGCCTCCGGATTGTGATGTGAGAGCTGCCGGCTCGAACAACGAAAAAGCGCCAAAGATTGGTCCATTCTGTCCAGGCGTGTGAGTGACTGCGTGGACCTGCGCTCGGAGAAACCTAACTCACTTGCTACAAAAGGACCGGGATATTGGTTTAGAGGGGAGGTCAAGCATTGAATGAACCATTTCAGGGTCACCGCTGAGACAACAGTCGCGCTGAGGAGAACAATGGAGGTTGTCCACTGGGTGTTGAAGATCGAAATGTCCATGTTGAATGGTCTGCTCTACAGTGGTGGCACAAGCTGGGAGCGACTTGACAAGTCAGGAATTGAAAATCAGCGATCAAAGACAGGCTCGGCAACTCGAGTCTCGAGCGTATTCAACCCGGGGTGAGGTCTCGACCTTCCACTATCCCTACTGCCGTGCCACCCTGGTGCAATCTAGCCTAATAGACTACCGGGGAGATCTTCCGTTGCCTTAGAGTACCCAATTCCCCGCTCCCGTGGGCGGTCCGGAGGTACGCGGCTACAGGGGTGTCGACCCCTGCTTGATATGTACGTAGCCTAATGCCTCAAAAGCGTTGTGAACCTAGGCCGCAGGCGAGGCTGCGTCAGAACGAACATGCCGAACAGGCACAATGGTAATCACACACTTTTCGACCGTCCAGGGGTAAGGTCTTGGCGTCTAGGTGGGCGTTAGGGGAGAAGTTATGCGTGCCCGCAATAGCAAGATACCTGGCACCAAGAGCAAGCTTTTACGAATAGATTACCGTCTGTTGGTCCTTAGTATGCTTCACAATAAGCTTCCGACGTGCATCAGTTTAGTAGTGGAGTGAACCAAAAGAGCTTTCATGCCTGCTTGGCCTCGTACCAGAATGCCCAGGCTGCAGGGGTGTGTGTAGGCGAGTCATTCCTTGCCTACCTTCACATTTCACCACGCAGTACGAGTAGCCATTTTACAACGCGTCTTGGAGGTGGCCAGTTCATTGAGCAGCAGAGGCATCGCTCATAATTTCGTCCTGAATCATGTCGAAAAAGAAAGCAGCTTCACCGACAATCCTAGAGCGCCGTGATCAGCTTCCCCAGCCTGATCAGCTTGTATCAACAGTTGGACACCAAGCTTCTTCTTCAGAAGCACAGATCAAGTGACACCGCGAGAGTTGCAACGTCTGTTGGTCAGGGAAGAAAACAACCTTCCAAGGCAAGTAAGTCCTCCGTTCTGTCTCCATAAATGCTATAGCTGAGCTGATTCTTCCACATTTCATTTAAGGATGTAATCGGCCAATTCCTCAACCTTAACCCTGCCCGGTGATCTTTCAGAACAGTGCCTTGTCATTGGAGCTTATTCAGTTATGGATACGGGACATCAAACCGGAAAAACTTTCCAATTTAAACATCCCGGGACTAGCTGCTAGTTCAAGTAGCTGAAGGTGAAGTATCTGTTGTGGCGTCCAACAAGCAATTTTTGACATCCATACCAGTACCGGGTTGTTGAAGCCAGCTCTTGCTACTTTCCCCCGTTTCTTTATCTTCCTCATGCGTGCTTCCATTGCATTTTCGGATCTCGCATTCTCGACCGGCAGTTTTCCATCTTGACTTCCCTCATCGATCACAATAACAACAACGACAACAACAACAATATGGCGATAGGTGGTGACGGCCCTATGGTCGTCGCGGTCATGGCCGCATTGACTGCTGTCGTTCTTGTCTTCAGTATCCTTCGAATCTATGCACGCATGTTTATTGTCAACTCGTATGGTATAGACGATCACGTCTACCTCCTCGCCTTCTTCCTCCTCTTTTTCTATACCATCTTCATCGGCGTTGCGGCAAATTATGGCTTCGGTCAAGATATGTGGGAGATTGACCCTCCGAGACACATCATGCTGGCCGTACTTTACGAGTGCATAGCGCAGACATTTGCTGTCATTGGTATGGCCGTTGCGAAATGGAGTCTGGGGTTGTTCCTACTGAGGCTGGTGCAGCACACGTGGCACAAAATAGCGATCTGGGCCATGATGTGCGAACTCATGCTGGCTAGTCTGTTGTGCTTGTTCTTCTTTTGGCTGCAGTGTTCGCCTCCGAGATATCTCTGGGACAAGAGCGTCGTCGATGGTAATTGCAAGCTGCCGCAATTGGAGGTTTCCATCCTTCTAGGGAGTATGTCAAGCCCGAGTCACGCATCAAAGAGAGAATGCGCTAACAGAAACAGCTTCTTGTGTTCTTGCGGACCTTTTCTTTGCAATCATGCCCTGGGTCTTCATGTGGAAGCTACAAATGAATCGGCGGGAGAAGTTCGTCATCCTTGCAAGCATGTCCCTTGGAATCATGTAAGTAACCCGAGCCTCTCGCATATTTACCCATGTTTTGTTAATGACTTGGGCCTCAGTGCTGCGGCATGTGGCATTAAGCGATCGACGGAAATCCCCAAACTTGTGAGCGAAAATTACCTGAGAGACTCGGCAGGTATCATCGTCTGGTCTGCCGCTGAAATGGCCGTCACCATGATCTGCATTGGAATCCCCGTATGCCGGCCTTTATACAAGAACTACATTGACCGTTTGACATCTGGCGGGACCAGCAGTCGTTACAAGGGTCTCTCAGGTGGAGCAGGGAACTCGGCTGGAGTGAAGCTGCGAACATTCGGCCAGCTCCCATCCGTTAAGAGCGGGACAAAGACCCATGAAACATCAGTCCATTCGAACGGGCATGATAGAGCGGGATCAGGTGCCTTAGCATCTAAGAGCTTTATAGGGGATAATGATAGTAAGGAGGAGATTTTAGGTAAGGCACATCGACAGTTAACTGGACGGTCAGCAACGGACGGAGGTATTAAAGTGGTAGCGGAGTATAAGGTTACAGTTGTGTAATAATGCCTCCACGGTTTCTTGTCTATAGGATTATTTCACTATAATAGGTAGAATAAAAATCTTGAAGTATAATGCGATCCAATTATTTAGGATGTATACGAGGGAAGCATGCCCCTATCCCCTATCCTAAGGAAGCTTCCAGCTCTCTTAAGGGAAGCTTTAGCTACCTGCAGCTACCTAGCCAATCTTTGTACATAATACTGCAACCCCCCGCCCTTCTTACGAAAAAGATTGCCATTCGTCCGGAATATACCCTCTTAATCGTTAAGGTTAGAGCTGCGTGAGTCCCAGTCATCAGCATCAGCAGAGTCCAAGTCATAGACATCAGGAGGGTCCAAGTCAGAGCTAAAATTGTAGTCGTGGCCATTGTCAGCGTAGCTACAGTCTGTGTTATCAGAAGGAACGTAACTGCGGTCAAGGCCGCGAGTGAATCCATCAGATGGGCCGGGATCGCGGCTGCGGGCAACGCAGTCACGGAGGTAAGCAGGGCCCGGGTTGTATGAAGACACTGGATCATGAGAAAGGCTCGGAGAATAATTCAACCTGTAGGAACGATCCGGGTCGCCGTGGCTGTCCTCGTTGGGATCCTCCAGATCGTAGCAGCCGTCTTTGTCAGGACTATCAAGTCCGTTAGCATCGTCAGGGTCGCAGCGGCGAGCTTCTTCAAGACCATCAGATCCGTTTCATTCTTCCGGGTCGTGGCCACCTTTCTCAGGGTCATAGATGCGAGAGAGCCGGAGCAAAAGCAGTTCTTGCTTTGAAAGGTCCGTCACGGCTGGTCTCGTGGCCGGGCTGTTGGAAGCTGGGCCTTAGGCCAAGTTATTGAAACCTTTTGCAAGAGGCTCGCGCGGTAATAACTACAATAGAACAGCTTGGCCATGGCTGTTGATAGGCTATCGGCTTGGTAAAGAAATTGGAAAGCCCTGCTGTGTAACCCATAAACGTAGATACCTATTTACAGGCAACATAGGATCATATGGAGGCACGATCGCTGACAAGTACGTGGACATGAAACCAACAGTATTAGCTGCAAGAGTGTACAGACCTTTAGCTTTCAAAGTGTTTAGTATGGGGCCCATTACTGTAGCTTTTGGTATATGTCTACCACGGGCATGTAATAAAGTTAACTGGCCTCTTGCTTCGTGCAATTACATCCAGGTTGAGTAAACCGAAATATTTCTTAGGAATCGATTTCAATGTAAGTCTACAGCCAGCAGTTCGTTCCGCAAGATCGACTTGTTCGAGAAACCACTGCGAATCTGGCTAAAATTACTATAAATACAGGAAGGGTTGTCAAGCAACATGAGAGTCAATCTGGATCTTAACTCATCCCACACAAGTTCTTTAGGCTGGGCAGCCCGAAGAAGGGTAGTTGCAGCTACCACCCTCACTTCCTCCGGTGATGCTAACGCCGGTGAAGGTGAAGTCGGAGCAAGAACCATCTCCGCAAAGGATGTAATAGTTGTAAGCGTCCCCGGTTGTAGTTCCAGTGACATCCTCGAAGGTAATGCCAGAGATGGTAACGCCGTTGGTAGGCTCGCCAGTGGGGCCGCCGTTGAGGTAATCCTGCTGCACATCGATACCGTAGTTGGTGACGCCCGACATGGTAACATTGCGGTAAGTAATGTTTGCGATGGTTCCGGTCTCGCCGCTGTTGCTCTTGATTCGAGCAGCGTTCTGGCTGTCAACGACCTGAGCATTTGCAAATGTGACGCCGTCGACGGTGTTGTTGCTCTTTCCTCCGATGGAACCAATGCTCAGGCCGTGGCCACCGTAGCAGTAAATTCCGTCGATGACAATGTTGGATCCGGAAGTGACTGCAACACAATCGTCCTGGTTGTGGACCCAGATATTGGACATGGTCATGGTGTCCGAGGCCGAAATGTCGAAACCGTCACTGTTGTGAGCAGCGGCCTCTCCGTCGCTGCTGTCATTTGCCTCATCGCCAGCCGAGTTGTCCAGGGTGATGTCGCTGACCTCGAAGTCGTAGTTGTACTGCATGTAGAAGCAGTGGACGGGCCAGTTCTTGATGTTGAGCCCGGTCACCTTGGAGTTGGTGGTGTGCTTGACAACGATGAAGTGGTTTGGCCTGAGAATGAATGGTTAGTACTCCTTGTAAGGAGACTTGAGTATAAAGCTGGGATTAATTACTTGGAGCTTCCGCCGTTGGAGCCCTGGCCATCCCAGTAGGCAGCGCCGTTACCCTCGATGACGTGGCCTGCAGCGCCAGCGATGGTGATGCTGTCGCCCGAGATGACGATAGGGTCAAAGTCCTCGTCGGCAGTGGTTCCGAAAGTAGTGGTTCCGGCAAAGGTGACAACGGCGCCAGTCTGGAGGCTTTGGAGATCGAGGGTGGAAGAGGCAGGCATGGACAGGTCGGAAAGTACAATGTCGCTGCAGCTGGCGACAGCCGAGGCAAGCTGAGCGTATTCAGTGACGGTGCAAGCGTTGGCATCCGCAACCGGCGTAGTATCAGCAACGGCGGACTTGGTCGAGGTGACGAGGGTTGAGATAGCTGTAGCCTTAGATACAGTCTGGGAAACAGCCTGAGACACGGCCTGAGAGGAGACGGGAACCGCAACCGTAGGGGTTGAAATGGCCGAGACCACCGGGGTGGCCACGAGAGTCGAGGCGGCGGCAGTAGGAGTACCAGCTTCAGCGCCGCCAGTCACGTAGCAAGAGCAAGCGCTCGACAGGTGGTTGACATTGGCATCACAAGCCGACAAGAAGTTGGAGGGGACCGCATCGGTAGCGGTGACTACGCCAGAGGTGAAAGTAGCACAGAAGCTCGCCGCATCAGCAGACGCAGAGACAAAAGCTCCACCGCAGGCGTGCGTACGCCAGTTGGAGCAGCCGAGAACAGACGGCACAGCCGCTGACAGAAGATAGAAAGACTTCATGATGACAGGAGAACGAATGAATGAAGAAGCAATAAACGAACGAATGACAAGACGGTAAAGAAAAGAACGATGAAACTGAAGAAGAATCCAAACTGTTGGTTCGTCGAGATCCGGATATGACTTATCCTATGTATCAACAACACGCGTCGAGGTCGCAACGGAACTCGGCACCGGAGCCCCACTTAAACATCCGGGATACCGGCTCGAGCGGGATGGCGGCGATGGGTTAGTGGCACCAAAACCACGTTTTCAAGCCCCTTAGGGTCATTTCCCGCCTTTAATTCTGTTTCAACGCATGCACGGCATGGCTGATGTTAGCTATCGCATTTGATCCTGGCGGTGTTTTATAACCCACCTATGAGAGCAGAGCCCGCATGTTCTTCCATCGTCTGGGGAGACGGGCCTATTCGTCGGCCACGCGTTATGAAACCACGAAACGCTGTGGCACTGGCTTAGTTGGGTAGCTGACAGATTCGCCCACATCCATCAAGGGGCAGCTTCTTGAGTGGACATTCAACTCAAAGACAAGTTTGATGACAGACTGTATATCGACCACAAAATGCACGCTAAATGACATTCCCTCTCCCAGAATTAAGCCCAGTTTCTCGAGGCCTGACAGACGTTCAGTGAGGTATTTCTGGACATTGTGATCAAGAGTCTCGCCACACAGATGCCTTGCTGACCCTAGCACAACTGGCTGACCCCATATAAAGTTGAAACCTGTCATTGGTCATTGTACGTGCAGTCTAATCAGCCCCAAATGAACTCGGTAAGTTAGCCTTCTCTATAAATGATATCTATGCCCTGCTATCGGTATACAATTTATTATATCAAACAGCCTTTGAGCCTCAAGAGTGACGATACTTCGCTCTACCGACAGCGACATCGTTCCGGAAAGAACAAGCCTCAGAGATGAGAAGAACATTTGTCAGTTAAGATCTTGCTTCCAGATCTTAAAGAGCTTATGGTAGTTTCACATAAATTAATGATATGATCTACAATATTTGACAATATCAAGATATTAGATACACGGATGTATGAAAAGGGTTCGCAAGTTAAGATAGAACTATTCTAGAAAATCGTAACCCTGCCCATTGAAAGCGAGCGATAATGGATTCAAGATTCAATCTTTACACTAAGCTTTCCGCATGCTGCTTGTAAGGCAGCCTCATCCCATGGTTGGGGCTCCTCTGGTAGAATGAAGCCAGTATATGAGGATCCAGCCGTCTGGATTAGCTCTTCGATTCCACGCCCATTGGTGAACGAGATGAATCGCACATATCGACTGGCAAAGTCCAGGGTAAATGCCTGACCAGCAGCCAACACCACAGTCTGTCCCTCCCGCACAGTGTTCCAATCATCCTCGCCCTTTGTCTTGACTCTTAGCAAGCCCTCGGTAACGCAGAAGCAGTGGTCGACGGTTGGGAAGGTGAGCCACCTGGCAAGTGGCGTGTCGCTATAAAGACTAGATGATTCGATGCTGGAGATGGCAAACTTCTCACTGCATTGGGATGCGTTGATGAATGGCCGTGACATGACGCCGCCAAGAAGCCATCTTGGCCCAGTGTTTGCGCGAAGGAAGTAAGGTTCTAAGGGACCCGGGAGGGTATTTTCAGAGTCCAGCCAGTCTCCAACTTCCGGTGGCTGATAGTCTCGCTCAAAATGGACGTCAAAGCGATCCTTGGCTGCTATCACCTTTGGTATCAGAAGCGAGCGCAGATCACGGTCGTCGTTCTCGGGCACAATCAGGCCCGCATACGTCTCGCCGACATATCTGAAAAAGTCGATCCAGTCGCCAGGCGCAACGAGACCCAGTGTCTCGGTGTGAGGGCCTAAGAGTTCAGGGTTGTGAATGATTTTCTAATCTTGTTAGACAGAAAACTTGAAGTGGGTACTTGTAGAACACGTACCGGTGGGACGTATGCAAAGTCGCCAGGCCCCAGAATTCGGCATTTCTCCCCATTCCACAGCTTTAGGTAGCCCTTGGTGACGAGGAAGACGTCATGTGCTTCGTTGTGCCAATGGAAGCCAGGAGCATCAGATAGGACTGCGCCGCTTTGGAAGACGGCGATGCCACCATCGGTTTGTTTGGATGACGCTAGGATTCGGAACGCTCCCTTGCTTCCAGGGATCGTGATGCGTTCGCCTTCAAGCTGGTCGATGATGTAGTTTGTCCGCGCATCCGGTGGCGTTTTTTGAACTGGAATGCTCATGGTGGACTGAATGGGCGAGGTTGAAGGGTAGTGGAGAGGCTTCTCGGTCTTGAATAACACGGTGAGGTTAACACGGTGAGGTTAAAACGGTGAGGTTAACACTTGGTTGTGGTTGTGCGGGTTGTGAAAGAAGGGGGCATCGTCCCACGCCATGAACTAGTGATATAAGTAGTAGATGACTCGGCTATTCATTCCATCATGTCAAGCTATGTTTTACCCCATCGGGAGGTGGGGGGGGACGAAGTCCAAGTCGAGTTGTCCCGACTGCGGATATCCCGGTTCAAATGCCGTTACTGCTCGGAACTTCCGCCCCACTAACCGAGCACCACACATAAGACGCACACATCGACTGGGCTTCCGAACTTAGTCAGTCGAACGTGTTGACTAAATTCCCACCTTGGTGTCTTCTGGAAGTGTCGTACGGCATCATGGAAAGTCCTGGCTCATTTCGCGGCGTATACAAAGTCATCGAGAAGCAGGAGATTGATGTCGATATCTACCTTCCTGACCCAGAGAGGCACGGCACAAGTGCTCAATACCCGGTCGGTATGTAGACTTTTCCCGGACACTTTAATGTACCTATAATTGACAATTCCCTGTTCAGTTATCAACATCCATGGCGGAGCTTTTATGCTTGGGTCGTCCAAGATGGTCAATGCCGACCAGATTGATGATTGCCTAGGTAGAAAATGGATCGTGCTTGCTCCTAACCATCGCTTGTGCCCCAAGGTCAATGTTTTAGAAGGACCAATGCAAGACTGTCGCGATCTCCTTGCCTGGGTCTACGGCGGCGGGTTGCAGACCTCCATCAGCTCGCACACAAAGGTCCACTACACGGTTGACCTGGACCATGTCTTTGCGTTTGGGACATCCTCCGGTGGCACACTGGCACTGAGCTTGGTGGGACTCTTCCCTTTCTTAACCACTGGAAGGTGCAACATGAATAAGAACTGACCAGATCCAGGGCTTTGGCGTGCCTCGCTCTGTGGCTGGTATTTTTGACATGTATGGACCATGCAACTTCCAGGACCCATTCTGGAGAACGCGATTGCCAGACATCGCGGCAAAGCTGCCCCCCGATATCGCTGACGATTTTATCAACCAAGTCTTCAATGAAGAACCAGTACCCATCATCGGAGGCGTCTCCCTCGAGGGCCAGCGCGCAGGTGGTCCAAATTTTGACGATCCCCGCCAAGCGTACGCCTTCACTCAGATTGCCAACGGCAGAGTGATGGATGCAATCTTCCCGTCTGCAGATTGGGATCAAGTCGACCCGATCCGAAACATATCTGCCTCTTTCCCGCCGACTTTTATTGTGCACGGTGATGAGGATAAAATGGTGCCGCTGGGACTGAGCAAAGACTTGCACCTTGCCTTGTCCGAGCACGGCGTTAGATGCGGAATGGTGGAGATCCCTGAGGAAGGACATACATTCGCAGCAAAAATGAAGGTTGGGTCTCGGACGTGGAACCTGCAGCGACAGGGCTTCGACTTCTTAGAGAGCTTATTGCAATAATTGAACAAGACCTACTTATGCTGGTGTTCCTCCACGTCGTAATAGCGTGTTGAACTAGATACACGTTGGAGTTTCAAGACTAGAAAGGTGTGGGCGGGAATGTTCGTGGGCACCGCAAGAATCTCAGGCTAGATTTAGTCCGTCAAATTCGAGGTGGCCTTCTGCAGCCGTAGACAAATATGGCTAGTCTTGATGTTGTCGTCGGAAGGGCCGAATGTTTGACTTCCCCGCTCGCTCGAGGGGCCCAGTTCCATGCCATTGCCCCGTCTTCATGAGTCAATGACCAATTAGTCTCACCAATCCATTCCAGCTGATGCGTCTTGAGTGCTTACCCCGCGTCTTCCCCAGCTTCAAGGGCCAAGACTCCTCCGAAAGCCATGACTCAGAGCTCTCTGTGATTGGCGAGCATGACATCGTGGCGATGGCTACACGGATCCATCTCGGCTGCATCCCAGTCGTCGGAAAAGCCGGAATGTGGGGATGATCCCGAGCCTTCCGCCATATTCTCCCCAGGAAAAGAAGTGCAGCTTGACTGATAGTAGAACAACGAAGCAGATTAATAAGGGTTGCCAGCATTGCATCCACGCCGAGGATCGGGTGAGTTAGTCTCAGCGATTAGCCATTCAAGATGGCGTTGTAAACGTATCAGCTCCGCACTGGATGGATCGAGTATCATCTCTCCACAGGTCCCGTGAAATGGGGTGCGTTGTGTTTCCTGGCGTAAAACTTCACAAAGGTCACTTGAGCGTATAAACCCCTCAATTGTGGCTTCAGCTTGAGTAGCAGGGACAAGTCAGCTACCTTGTTTGTGTACTTGGTCAATCCCATAACCCGCAAGTGGAGATAGCCTAGCCATTATTGCTAGTATTATTCACTCATGAGCTGTCCTCTTGTCAGCTACCCAGTTCTTGCGGTTACATCTCGTCATGCTTTGGGAAGAGGTTGAAACCTGGACTCGTCTTGGAGACGGGGTAAGCATCACCAACGGGACAGTCAATATACGCCAACGAAATGACGCTATCGCCATCCCAACAGTCCTACATGGTTCACCCCGCAGTAACATCCGCTAATCAAGAACCATTAGCCCGCATTTCCCCGCCTTGCCACTCGGCCACCTGGCAGTCTGCCCCCGCAGATGAACACTTCTTACTTTTCACTCTTCAACCCGCAGGTGCAGAGTCGTAGTCTACTGCGTATTTCCTCAGCATTTGATCAAACCATGGATCGGTCTAGTGAGAAATCAAGGCAGAAGACCCGCCGTCCTCGAGCCGTCCTCGCTTGTGAGCTCTGTCGCATAAAGAAAAACAAGTGCGACGAGCTCCACCCATGCAGCTATTGCCGACGTAATCACGCTTCTCCTAATGCGTGTCTGATCAGAAGCTGATGTGTCTAGAACGGAATGTCGAATGCACATATCGAGGATCCAATGGCTCCGTCCTGAAGCGAAGGTTCACTCCAGAGTAAGTACCCTCCAGACTTCCCTTTCATGTTAATATCCATGTGAATTCGAGTCCACAGTTGCCAGACTAACCAAGTCACTTTGACGCAGATATGTGAGACAGCTCGAAGAG
Source organism: Neonectria sp. DH2 (assembly GCA_003934905.1). Taxonomy (NCBI): domain Eukaryota; kingdom Fungi; phylum Ascomycota; class Sordariomycetes; order Hypocreales; family Nectriaceae; genus Neonectria; species Neonectria sp. DH2. The sequence continues at coordinate 108,761 of RQWH01000013.1, read as the reverse complement.
CAGGTCAAGACGCTGCAGTCTTCATCCGATGGCCCCAATACACTTCCAGCAGCAACACCTGGAGCTGTTTCGTTACTTGGTGGCTTTTCTCCCGATGCAACATCTCCAACCCCCCCGAGCATTGATCCATCCCTTCGAGAATGTCCGTCTCAAAACAGAGACTGGGGGCATGCGGCTCCGTCGCCGAGTTGCAGCTCCAAGCAAAGTGCCCAGGAATTCTCAGCCGTCAACCGTCACACCCAAAGCGTCGAATTTTACGGGAGCTCGTCCTCTGTCGCCCTTCTTTCACGTGTTCAGAGAAATGAGGATCGTGAGATGGCTTCGCCCGCGAAAGAACAAGAGAGTGGATCGATCGTCTCCAACTTGCACAATCCGCGCTTTTCGCCTGGTATGATGGATGGCATTCAACAGTCACTCAACTACCAGCCAACACCCTCGGCTCCCGGTGTCTCGATACACTTCCATAAGTGTAGCGTTTTCATCCACAGCTTTTTTTCTTCCAATCATTACATCCATCCCATTCTGGACAAACACAGGTTTCTCAAGAGGTGCGAACAGCTCTGGTCAGAGACTGAGACTTCTCAAAGCAGCAGTTTCATAGCACTTTACTACAGTATACTCTCCCTTGGTGCTCTCATTAGCATCAGGGAAGAAGAGCCAATCGACGGTGTTTCGAACCGGCAATGGAGTCGCAAATTCTTCGATGAGGCGCTGAACCATTGCTATCGCCTTGGCATGGTCACTGATTTGGAAATGGTGCAATGCTACTTCTTTCTGGTAAGCCGCGTACCTTTATTGCGTAACAATGACTGACTTTTCCCTCAATGGACAGGCCAAAATCTGTCAAAATGAGTTGAACCCGCATTGTATGTATATGGCATCATTCCCTGGGATGTCTTGCTAATGGATGCAGGGGCCTACATGTACGTAGGGCAAGCTGTGAGGACAGCATTGGCGATAGGAATCAACCGAGAGCCTCCTGCTCACTTGCAGAGAGACGTTGAATGCCTTAAGGCCGAATCGCGAACTTGGTGGTAAGTATACTATTCGAAAGTCGGAGAAAACACACACTTACGTTCCACGTCATACAGGGGCCTGTATTCACTCGAAATGTACCCAACCTATGCCTTGAGCCTCAAGGGAAAATCACTAACAAGCGTAGGGAAATGTCTTTCGCCATGGGCAGACCTGATACACTTGGCTCTGACCTGTATCACAATCGCCGACTTCCAGTGACGTCTGAGTCTCAAGACTCTTCCTCGCTGCCACAACAAACGGAGCTTCTAGAACCACCGCACTGCTCAATCATCAAGTATATGGTCGATTTCTCGAAAATAACAAGAGCTGTGTGTCTCGGCATCTACCTTTCCGACCTCTCGCTACCAGAGCTGTTAGCACGGGCCAACCAACTTGAGCAAGACCTCAATCGGTGGGTTGACAGTGTCCCAGAAGCCATTCGCCCATCTCGGGTATTCTCCCGCAAGACATCGCTGAAGAGCGTGAAAGATGCGCAGTACGCAAAGAGGCAGCGACTGGTGTTGACAATTCGTAAGACAGAATTCCCTCTTGATCTTGTGTCACACTAATCAGCGTAGGATACCACAATCTGAGAATCCTCATGTTTGGTTCGCTCTTGATCAATTCATCCCCCAGGGAACGCGCATCCATCTCTGCATCTGAAGGAATTCAAAAGTGTCTGGATTCGGCAAAGCAGACGATTGACATCATTTACCATGTATATCAACATCACGACTTTTTTCGCACCTGGTACGTTTTTATCCAGTCTCACGATTCAGAGCATGATCGCTTCGCTTGGAGTTCTCAAGCTTCCGACTACATTAATCGTGAATTAACTTACTTCAGGTTTTACAACATCACTTACATCTCGTTTGCAACGTCCATCATATTGGTCTATCTGGGTCAAGGTGCGACTGACAGCGAGGTGCAATCTCTCTCAGGCTTCATTGAGATGGCCATAGAAATTCTCGATACCATGGATGAGTGTGTCGTTGCTTCAAAAGCAGCGGCAATTATACAGCATGCCTTATTGCAGGCCCAGGACAAGTCTGCATCCCGCATTAATGACGGTGCAAGACGAGATGGAGCACTGCCATTTAACCATCACTGGGGGCCCTTAACTTTGATTGACGAGGTTTTCGATACAAATTTAATGTTTGAAGCGGGTGTGTGGGATGACACTGATGTCCTGCTGCGGTTTCTAAGCTCGGGGCCTGGGGAACACGTTGAGGAGGGAATTGGGGAGCCACAGATAGTTGGGTAATGATGAACGAAGAAGCAACTTGACGATTATACACGACAATTGCATGTGCCGCTTCTTTTTCGGCCCCGCGGTTGCTCAATCACGCACATGCCATCTCCAAAACGGCCGGTAAGTTCAAGGCAGGGTCGTTATTCTCGACAATGCCCAACACAGTAGTGGGCTTCTTATATCCGAGAAGAGAAAGCATCTTATCGCTCATTGTGAGTGTTTTACTGCGGGGAATCGCCAGAAACTGGTTCTCTTCTGTGCGCATAGTTCCTCTCACAAAGAAGAGCCCATGAATCTTGCGCACCTCGTCAGGAACTGAGTTGTGACCACCACCATGATAACAGGAGGCTAGAAAAATAAGGGCAGATCCTGGTTGCATTTCTAGATCATTTTCTCCATTAGTGTTATGCTCTTTGTACACGGGACGGCACGACCTGGTAACGGAGAATAACTTACCTGCGAAGCATATCTCATTTAATTGTGGACTTCGGTTGTCATCCCACTTATGGGAGCCCGGGATAAACATGGTAGCGCCATTCTGGCGCGTGGTCTGGGTTCCTGCGATTAAGCAAGCGAATTGGCCTGCCTTGGAAAGATCAAATTTGTCGCCATGTCGGGTGCCGTGGACGTTGTCGTCTCTGTGCAGTCTTTGGCGGGGAGCGCCGTATCCTATATGGAGGGTCATGCTGATACTTAGTAGCGGATCAATACAATTCTCCTCAACAAAGTCTTCGCGGATAACGCTGAATTTATCTTGCAGAATCGATGTCCGCAATTTATCCAACACGGGAAACTCGCAAATTTTGGCGACAGTTGGTGATTTCCCCACCAGCCCCGGGACTGCTAGTGTTTCTTTGGGAATGATGTGCAGGGCGCTGTCCTCGGTGGATTTAGTGTCCTTTTTGTAAGGCTTGACGTCCTCCTCAATGGTGGCCAAGTCGTCAGATGTAACAAAATCCGTCAAGATCACACCGCCATCGCGCTCAATGATGGCGAGAATGTCTTCGATTGGAGCATTTGCTGCAATTGAGACGATCGAAGTCGACGGCTTGTATGATGGATCAAGCGGAGGAGGATACCCGCTCATTTTCTCGGTGGGTTGCGGGGTTGGTAGGTTTCGTAGGTAGTGGTTGATGAATCCAGCCTCTGAATGGAGTTGGGAAAAAGATGATATAATTTCTGCTAGGTATAGGAAGGGAAGAACGTTACTTTCTGCAATTTACAGTGAGATCAAGAGGTTATTAAGTCATCTGTATTCGCAGTGAAGTCGTTTGAGCTGTAACTTCTGGTATCAAGATACGCCCGGCAGTTACTGATAGCAATCCCATTCTGGAAGGTGTCGACCGATCTGTTGCGTAATCTTGGTCCACGTGGTGAAAGCCACCAGCATTAGTCTGCCGTATCAAGTCGCCCGCTTATCAACGCACTAGATACCAACATGTGATAGCACTCCCAAGGCAGGCAAGTTCCGACCCATCGGCCGTGTGCTACGTGACTAGTGTATCTTCGGTACGACTCAGGCTTCTGAACACAGCCATCAATTCACGAGACAGCCATTCACCACCACAACCATGAGGCAGTCATATTCCGGGTGGCGATAGCAGCTACTTTTGTTGTCCACCGAATCTTCCTTGAAACATGCTACTAAGTTGTATTGGATTAACTAGTTCATTGACAATACCCAATCGATATTGGTACACACGAGGAAAACAAACTGCCTCGGGCTCTACCACGCATCGACGCATACAGTTGCATGAGCTAGGGACATATATATGGAAAGGACCTCCTCTAGACTTAGACATTTGCTGGAATCATCACTCTATTGCCTTACACCTTGGTTCATCAACTCCTTCGAGTAGAATCGCCATTCTTGTCCCCTTCTCTCCCTCACGCATCGCACATTTAACAGACTAGCTTGCAACAATGACTGAGGTTATGTCACCACTGCCAGCCCCACAGTTCAATGTGAGGCCGATTCTCAAAGACCAACTGAGTTCTTCGCGGATAACAGCCCGCGTCGCCTTTGATGCAGAGAAGCACCTGAGCTTTTCAACCGACCCCAAGGTTCTCTCTTTGAAGGACATTGCCTTGCCCGAAGACGCAGGAATCTCCCATGTCGCTTGTTCAGACCCATTTCCTCTATTCAGCGAGGAAGCGATTGGCATCATGAGAGAGGAGATTTTCACCACTGAAGTCTGGGAAAATTGCTTGCACAGCACCGAGTTCGCAGCCTGCCAACTGCGCGGCCACTGTCCACAGTAAGTGCGGCTCTATATCTGCTTCAGATTCATGAGACTAAAGTGCTTCAAGATATGCACCATTCATGACTCAAGCTTGGAAAGATCCGAAAACCTTGTCCATCATCTCCAAGGTTGCTGGTGTAGACCTCATTCCCAACATCGAGTACGAAATCGGCAACATCAACATTTCTGTTCAGGACGGGAACAGAGAAAAGTTGACGAAAATGAGCTCTAGTACTCCCGAGCCTCCTGTGACAAAATGGCATTACGATAGCTATCCTTTCGTGTGTGTGGTCATGATGAGCGACGCTTCGAAGATGCTGGGTGGTGAGACCGCCATACAAAGCGGCACGGGGGAGATACTGAAAGTCCGTGGCCCACAAATGGTAAGCATCAAACTTAAATTTCTGCTACGCAGCATACTCATGGTCCGGCAGGGCTCTGCGGTTGTTCTTCAGGGCAGATATGTTCAACATCAGGCATTGGCCGCACTTGGTGGGGAAGAGCGCATCACGATGATCACGTCTTTCAGACCTCGAGACCCTGCCATCAAGGATGATTCAGTACTCACGTCAATCAGGCCCATTTCGGACCCATCGGAGCTGTACTACCAGTGGACGAAGTATCGGGTCGAAGTGTTGCAGGAACGTCTTAAGGGGATGCTCGATCTATTGGAAGAGAACCATCGTGTTGACACCCCAACCGATGTCAAGACGATTAAGGAACTACTGCAACAGCAAGAAAGCTATCTCGCTATTACAAACAGGGAGATTGTGGAAAAGCAAGGCCCTGGTCGAGGTTGGGGCGAATGATTGAGTAACTAGGTAGCAAGCCGTTTACATAGATTAAATTGAATGTATGTGTTGAATGCGAGTAATCTTTAGTATGTCTCGTGGAATTACTCCCATATAAGTCTCATGGCATAGATTGCTAAACTGGCATTGTATCATTTCTCCTCTCGCGCTCATTGGTCTTCATCTGTCCTGTCTCGCGCACGCTGCTAACCATCCTAGGCAAATGCCCATGGAGAGGTTGCCGCACCATTCATCTTGTGCGGATGACGAACGGGAAATCTCACTCATAGATCACGCCAATAGATTTAGACAGCTGACATCGATGGGGCTTTAGTATTATGGCAAGGTCAATTTGTTGACTTTGGTGGTATAGTGACTAGATGTCTCTCCTCCTTGGTTCGCCACTGAATGGCCTTCAGCAGATTGTAAAGAACAGACAGAGTCGGCATCGGCACCTCCAAAGCCATACCCACGCGTAGCGGTTCTCCAACCAGATTTTCAACTTCAGTAAAATTGCCCTTTGCTGGGTTAGCGGGGAGGATCATAGTTTGGCAGAGTGGTGGCACCTTTTTCAGATCAACCAGCATGCTTGGCGACAGATACTTTGTCAACGGATCAATATTGATCATCCAATCGCAGACATCTGCCTCTATTTGCACACCAGAAGCGGCGGCGGCAGCCCGAATCTCCTCCATGGCTGGTCTAACCAACGTTGCAACAGCATCATTGGCAAGTCGTATACGACCGGAATCCAAGCCTGTTAGAGCGCACGTGGAGTTTAGGCACGCATTGTAGATTAGTTTTCGCCATCGACTGTAAGGCACGTCTTCGGCGAATGTGCACGTCGTCTTTCCACCTGCCGCATACATGTCGATGAACTCCTTGGCCGCTTTCTCTTCTGCTTCTGCACTCAGGCCAGGATTGTGAAAAGCGCCCACGGTCAGTTCATCGGAGTCGTCGTGCTCGATGACACCATGAGCAACTTCATGTGAGCCAATCATACTAACACCTGAGAGGCAGATGTTTTCGGGGAATTTCTCAAAGATGGGGGCTTCAATGTTGAGGCCGTTTTGGATAAGTACAATGACGGTATGGCCTGGGATCACCGCAGAGGTGATCAGATCTGAGACAGTGGGTGGGCAGTCCGGGACATTTTTCGTGGTGACGACAATGTAGTCAAATTTCCTCTCTGCCACGGTTGGCACATGGTCAACGACTATCGAGTTTGTGAGCATAGTCGAAATACCGTTTTGGGAGGCTCCATACTATGAGAAGGCTTCCATCCAACGATGCTACCATGGTCGCATGATTTAATGTTGAACCCGTTCTCCGTAACGGCTTTGAGATTTGATCTCAATACTGCCGTCACACTGGCCTTCCCTCCCGTTTCAAGGTTTAGGGCACCGATTGTACCAACGCCCCCGCTCCCTAGTAGGAGAACTTGCTTTTTGGCTGTCTCCCGCGATTCCATCATCAGACGTTCGGCAATTGTGACACGATGCGACGTTGTAAAGCAGTGACTTCGGAAGGTGTGTCTCGCTTAGAGGAGAGGGGATCACTGATAAGTTTGCAAGCCAGTGGGAAACCGACACATGGAGCGTAGAGGATTTCTGATTGCTTTTAATCGTGGCGTTGTCGGCATGCAACACGACGGTAGTTGTGCAAGTGACGATGTAGGGTAAGATTACCTGATTCGGATGGCGGCGCGGGTGGATGCTCCACGAGTGTGTCATGGATGGCCCACCGGGCAAGACAAGTGCGGGGGTTGATAAGCAGCTCGGATGGGATAAATAGACCCAAAGGGAAGTCCAAGGCCGAGCCTAGCAGTCAAAGGTGCCAAACCAGATACTGGACCGCAACATACCTACCAACTTTGCCATCACAGCCCAGTCGCCTCAGTGCCCTCCTGGCCTGAACAAGACATGGATCTGCGCAAAAAGGCTTGTGGGTCTTGTCGAACTCGGAAGATCCGCTGCAATCGCCAACTTCCACAATGCTCCGGTTGCATCCGCTCTCAGCTGGACTGCAAGGACCAGGAAAGTTCAAATGCTTTGATATGGCTTTCTCTACTAAGAGATGAAGCAGGGGGCGAGATTCCCACCTTGGGTCAGGTCCTGCGACGAGACTGTGTGTTCAGTGGTGAGTGAACCTGATATGCTGCTCTAGACGTGCATCACTGACCTGGGAACCAGACGAGCAGCGCATGGATGAGTGTCGTATTTTGCTAGACCAGATACCAAAGCAAAATATAGATGTTGTTCTCAATCAAGTCGATGAAGCCACCCAGAATCTCACAAATCGGAGCGCTTCTGTCACAGTGGGACCCTTTGGGGCTTTCAACGCCTCGTTTTCTGCCTCGTCCCCAGCGTCACCACGCTCCGTTACTGCGTTGGGACAAACGACAAGAACGAGTATTCGAGGCCAAAACCTGGACGATGCAGCTTCTGATCCGTCATACACAACCGCAAAAGACCGCCTTGAGTCATCCCCCTTGGTCACTGACAATTGCAATCAGCTAGGCGATTTCTTCGAGTCCCTTTCTCCAAGATGGCCGACATACCCCTTCTTCGAGGACTTGGTTGGAGTACCAGGTGCTACGCTGTCAGACCTAGAGCTGATTGAGATTGACCAAGACAATGAGGAGGTACTCCAGATTCCGGACGAGATAGAAAGTGACGGAGGATTACCGATCTGGACAGCGCTGTTGAATGTACCGCTCGTGAAGGAACCAGCAGAGTTAGACATTGTTCTGGGCGGAGAAATGTCACTCTCCATCAGCAAAGTCCAACTTCTCCTCAAAAACTATGAGCTGGAACTTGTCGGAAGTCTTACACCGCTAAAGCACGACAAGCCACCGTGGGTGCTGTTACACCTGCAATGTGCGCTGGCTGCCTTCAGCGATCTGTATATGCTGGGGCATTCCAATGACGCGAGAGCATCTGTCCTTCTGTCTGTTCTTTCAGCAAGCGCCTACCACCTACACTACAAGCTGGCCGCCATTCCTGGAGCTGGCGATGATTTAGCAGTACTTGGAAACCAATGTTTTCAGCTGGCCAAGAAACGGCTACAAGCATGTCTTCAACAACGCCCTGGAACCGCAAAGGTGGCTAAATATAAAGAAATCCTCATGGCATTTCTCAACTTAGTAACAGCTTCAGTAAGTTTTCGCGAGCCCCTTCTTTCACAAGGTTTAATATTTGGACTAGGTATTCTCCGGACAAATGCAAGAGGCGAGGTACTTTATCCTCGACGCCGGTCGTTTGATCAATGCAAATGGTATTCAAAAGACACGAAAATCAAAGAAGATTATTGTCCTGCACGCCATATACGTTTACATGAGAGTTTTCGAAGAGTGTGCACACCCGGCTTTCAATAATCCGGCCACGTGCAGCTCAACTGCATCTGCGCCCTCTGGAAACGGATCAGATTGTTATTCTTCCATGTGGAAATACGACCCTCTAAGTAACACGCTGTTTCACGAGCGCGACAAGCCATCATCGGAGACGCAGACGTCGCTTCTCCCACATGACCTGGAAGTGGCCGGTATGTTGGAGCAGATCTACGGAATCCCGCAAAACCTCTTCCACCTGCTTTGGCAGACCACAGCCCTTGGAAACGAGGCTTCTGAACTAAGATATACCCTTGGCTTGAATCCTCAAATATCTCTTAGAATCAAGGAGCTTGAGGATGCCATGCTGGCGTACCAGAATCCATATATTCCCAAGGCCAGCGGTTTAGTGCAAGAAGGTGAAAACTCCGGACCAGTTGGGCAAGATGTGAGCCGAGAAGAAGAGCGAACGGCACTCCTCTTTGATTTAACAGAAGCTCTTCACTCCGCACTCCTCATCTACTTCTACCGTCATGTCTGCGACATAAGCCTGACAATACTTCAGCATTACGTCGAAAAGACAGTCAAATCACTGTTTTGCTACGAATCTCAGAAGCAAAAGTGCGGTGACACGTCGCCCGGAATATGCTGGCCTGCTTTCATTGCAGGCTGCGAGGCTAATAGTGTCGAACTGAGGGAACAGATGTCAATATGGCTCCTCAACAACGCTCAGAGTAGTGGCATTGGCATGTTCTCCACTGCTCATGACTTTGTTGTGAAGGTGTGGCGAGCAAGAGAGAAGCCGGGTTGCGAAAATCTGCAGTGGAAGTACGTCCTTGGGAACCTGGATACTCGCTTGGTCCTGAGTTGAATTTGAAGACATAGAAGCCATCGATGTCCACTCCTCCTCTTGTCAGCACGGCGATGACTAAACCGTTGGATGATTTCGGACCGTTCCATGCTCTGTCTTTAGGCTAAGGGCCATCGGGTGGACATCCGTTAATGGCATCGACTGCATTTAATGTAACACCACACTTCAGTTACTCAATTGTAGCCTGATTGAAGCATCACACGACATTTGAGGACATCCGTTCTGAGCACGACCCCGGTCGTCTAGTCCGGGGTAACAGACGCGTGTTTGCGGGGTCTCGGGTTCTCGGGGTAATGCAAGCGCGCTCCGGATGAGGAGACGCGGACCTGTATTTTAACACGCTCCGCCCTTCTTGCCACGGTCATTCGACACTTGGCTTGCACAGTAATCATGGACGACGACGGAACAGACCCATCCACGTACGCCGATGACATTTCCCGAGCCCCGGAAGTGGGCCTCGCATGCAACTCTTGTCGAAGGCGCAAGCTGCGATGCTCGAGGGAAGCCCCCAGCTGTCAGCATTGCCGCAAGACTGGATGCGAATGCGTCTATGAAGCAAAGAGGGCAAAGCCCGGGATGAAGACGGGTGCCGTGGAAAACCTGCACAGAAGACTTGGTCAGGAGCGAGTTTTTCTTGTTTATTTGCTCCCACGTTGAGCCATTATTAACCCATGTGCTCTTACGCGTAGACACTTTGGAGCGATCCTTTGCGAGACAACAGACTTCGTTGGATCGCCTGCAAGCCGAAGCACCCCATCGTCAGGCGCAAGACACAACCGCTCGAAGCATTCTATCATTGCTCGCAACGGAACTTCAGAATCTTAATCACACATCGTCATCCCCCACGTCCCTCGGCCTCAGGCGAGAACAGAACGGAGCTTCAACTAAAAGACGCAAAATTCACGATGACGGTGGTTACGAACCTAGGGTTCTGGGTAATGGTATCCCGCGTCTACCTGACGTCAACACACTACAAGACGTCCTCCAGTCATACTTCAGCCATATACATCCCTGGATTCCAATCATTCACGAGGGTCGATTCCGCAGACGATTGGACGATAACGTCGAACGGGATGAGCTCCATCTTATCTTGCAGTCAATGATACTTGTTGCATCAAAGTACATTCGTGATGAAGATACTGCCGCAACCCTTGTGAGAACCACCGAGCAATCGGATGATTTCAGGGACTGGGTAGTGTCCAAAGCGATGAAACATCTGTCTGTCGAAAACGTGCAAGCACTCATCATTATTGCATTTGATGATGTATGCTCCCCAGAACATGGTGTCTTGCGGACTGGAGGCTGAACAGTGACTTAGATTGGCAATGGAAATGCATCCCAAGCTTGGCCACTCGTTGGCTCTCTCACCCGCATGGTTGAGTACCTCCAGCTAACAGTTGAGCACGACGAAGCTGAGCGACCTTCCTTCTCACAACCATACAAATCTCTTTCTCGATCAAAAGACTGGACCGAAGCCGAAGAACGCAGAAGAGTATTCTGGAACGTCTTCTCGCTCGACCGATTTTGCTCAGTGAGTATGGGTTGGAGCACAAGCCTTACTTCAGACGACGTCAACCGTCGGCTTCCATGCGACGGGATTACCTGGAGAAAAGAAACCGCTGTGACAACGCCTTATTTCGGAATCTGGGATAAATCCGCCGGTCGTATCGGTAATCCCATTTCATTCCTCCCAGCACATTCCGCGCCGCTGCATTCAGCCGGCGAGGATGAAGGCCAAACCCCTTCTGAGGCTGGCACGTCGCCGGAAGCAGCAGCCTCAGCCGTCGACATGTCCACGATTGGTGCATTTGCCTATTGCATCGAGGCAACGGAGTCTCTGAGTCGTGTGACGACGTATTTTCTCCAACAAAGAGTAAATATCAGAGACCAAAGGGATCTCAGCGATTGGCTTACGCGGTTCAAAGAACTGGACCTCCGTCTCGTCCACTGGAAGATGCTGCTCCCTCAGAAATGGAAAGTCAACGTTGTGCAAAACTCACCGTCGAGGATGGACCCTAATCTGACTCTCGCCCATGTCACTCATAATGCATCCATGATTCTTCTTCATCAACCGATCGCGTTTCCACCACCCGACTGGCCATTCAGGACTCGGCTTCCAACCCTATGCAGCATCGATACTTGCCAGGTAGCTGCGGTCGAGATTGCCACCATTACGGACCATTACCTAAAATATGCACCTCCAAGTTCGCCTTTGAGTAGTCAGTTCGCATTTTGCGTGTACATTGCTGCAAGAGTGCTCCTTCTACATTGGCGACATGGCTCAATGATGGGCCTCACAGCCGAGTTCTGGATGTTAGTCGAAAGCCTCAAAACCATGTCAAACCGCTGGGCGGGTTCTCACAACGCTCACTTCGTACACAACAACCTGGCTTCGAAGTACGCTTCCTCCCTGGTTGACCTGCACGCTCGATGTGCTCAGGACGATTCCTTTCGAATTAACGTCCCTGGATACACGACCGAGATAAAGCATTCCTATACAGATTCGCAATCCCCAGTCAGTACGGCGGCGTTTGGTCATGCTGATAGTCAAGCTTGTCCAAGTCAGAGTATCGGCGACAACAGACTGGGCCAAGATGGGTCACTTCAACTTGTAGATAGAGAAACGAGAAACTCCGGTCTTACGCCAGCGAACACCCGAAAGCACAGTTTTCCGGGATCCCAGCAGGCGTTCTACTCTCAAACTCAACCGCCAACTATGGCGCCTAACACGTTTCAGCTCCCAATGGCAACTCCTATGGAATCCAATGACGTGGCTACTATGATTCGACCTGAGACATACCATGGAGGGAGCGTGGCCAGTGGCGACTTAACGGCAATATCACAAATGCTCTTAGATCAACAGTTCGCGGATATGGATCGAATAATTAGCTATGACGATGGAATATTTGGGTCAGAATATGAAGGAGGAGGTTGGTGAGCTGGTTCAGTTCATGGGGCTTGACAAGATTTGATGTACGAATAAGGAAGTGGAATTTAACGTAGTCATCTATGAACCTTTGCCGACTTAAATTATTCACGCAGAAGAGTCTCGGAGAGGACTCCCTTCATCGACTGGGGCATCAAAGTCCTAGAGAGGAGTAAGCCGACCTTTTGCGGAAGACTTGTCAGCACGGGAGCAAGAGTCCCCGCAGTGTGAAGCAACCTCAACGCTTTCTGGGGCAGTTTGAAGTCATTGAAGAAAGTATTCCGCCACTCCGCAAGCCGCATCCAAAAACTCTCTGTCCTTGGTCCATAGATACGCCTGCGCGTATCAGAGAATAGCCCAAGCTTGACCGCGAGACCATGTTGAGGTGTCGGAGTATCCCTGGGCGGTGCGGCGCCACTTCAACTTGCCGGAAGCTGGCTCAAGATTTGCGACATGGCAGGTAGAGTAAAGTTGTTCCCGATAACCATCTTTGGACATGCAAATGGTAGACTCTGGTCGTAGATGCGTCTTAAGCATCGTACAAGCATGATTGGCCGCCATTGATCCGAGTGTCTCATCTCCGCTGTGTGCTGGAGCATAAAATAACAAATCTAGGTTGCAGAGACTGTCGATTATGACCAAGAGATTTTCGTCTATGTCAGTGACTGTCAAGTCTTTCTTCAGGAGACAATCCCAGCTGCGAATGGCGCCAACCGAGGGAACGTATCTTGAAGCCAGGCTTCGAGCTGCTTGGATGATTGATCGTAAGCTTCGTTCATCACCTGTCAACTCCTATTCTCTCCGTAGCGCAGGAATCACAATGAACCCAATATCGTGCGTATCTGTTCGATGTGCCATGCCTTGGAGCGGCCAAGACCAGGTTTTGCTCAGTGTTGCAAGCTAGGAGCGGAGCTGTGAGAGAGTGTGGTTTTGTTTGCCATCTACTACCATCATTTGCGGATACTTGATGCTTCTTTCTAGAAGGGCAAATAGTGTACCGGGAAAGAAGCCGCAAGTCAAAAACTCCGCTTCGCGGAGTTCCCATTGTCCGGCCAGACCGCCTCCTTGGGGCACTATTTCCGGGAACTAGTTTGGTATCTCTAGCAACCCATTCGGTTCACGGTCGGCATGCAAATACTTGACGGCTGTTCTCTATACCTTGGCGGCCAGATTTTCGCTAAACAACTATTGTGCTGGAGTCCGTTTGTTGGAAGGTTGGGAACTCGTCCTTCATATTGGCCGATGTCTTCAGACCAGGAAGTAGCACTGTCTGTTCGGCTTCGGCATGGACTAGCATCTAGCTCCATAGCCTTTGATGCTATGCTTGGATTGGGTGAAGGAGGGGCTGCTATTTTGACTGAATCTAGGTTTCTGATACAAGCTTGGATTATGAACAGGCCTTCATAGAGTTGTAAAAGGCGTGAGAAAAATCTTGACGAACTTGGGAGTATGCAATCAAAGCAGCAGGTTCATGGGATTTTATCTCGCGACTTGACTAGATACATAATGTCTGCACGGTTCTTCCGATCCTGCCGGCAGCCAGTAGGGCCAGTATTTCGGAGCTAGGTGTCCCGCTGACCGTGATCGATTGTCCGAGAACCTGTTAGGTTCAACAGATCATTGCCGTACGTTGCAATTTTCGTACTCGAGACCATGCTTACACCGAGGCCGGTGTCTTTAGGGCGGTGCCCGCTTAGATACTAATTTGTGATATAGATACTCGCTGTTCGGTACTTTTTACAACATTGGTTACCGTCTTTGATGCCCCCTCTATGATGATGCTCTCCCGCCGCAAGCTTTCTACGTACTACGTCTCAATGATGGAGGTACTCTGGGCCATTATTACCTGCATCTTGTAAGATTTCAGTCTCCAGATGAAGCTGTGAGAAACTTATAGCTGACTCGTTATAACTTTCAGTGCACGTCCTACATTGCCGGACCAGTTGATTTCCGACTTAAGAACAAGGCCGATCTCCATGGAACCTACATGGTTGCCCGTATCCATGTTATTTAACAGGTGTACAAGCTATTGCCATCGTTGTTTGCGTTCTGGCAACGTCTCTTGTTATGACCTACCAGATGCAGATTGCTATCACATATGTCGCGACGGTAATCCTAATTGGCCCACCTCTTAGGGTCCACCACATTGCCGCCCAAGAGATGCACAGCCGCTGGACCAGGAAACACGACGACTCCAATGGCTTTGAGGCGTATATCAGCGGGGAATAATTTCCCGGGGACAGATTACTGGAATAACGGGACATCTTCGTTAGCCGCTCGTTTAGCTCTCCGCATTCGGAACATTCTCCGAAGCCCGAGTTACTTTTCCCGCAACCCGAGCATGAATTTTGACTTGTAACCGAAACACTTGCTTATATCCATGCTAACGTCCTTCACTTTACTTGTAATCCCGCATCTTTACACAGAACACTACTGCCTCAATCTCACAGGGCTAGAAAATACAAGGGTGACTTTCTAACAACACGGGCTTGCCCATCGTCCATCGCATCATGGGTGGACTTGCTGACTTCACGGATAATCCGTTTTGTCTCGCTCTGATTTTCTGCGTGCGGCAGTGGCATTGATAAAGCCCCTCGAACCGTACAAGTCATCTGCTGGTGCCCGAGTCAAGATACGACCCTCGACTGTTGCGGCCTTTGATGACGTCGCCGCCCAGCTTGAAGGGTTTTCGCGTCCGCTCTGGGCCATCGGCGCCATTTTTGCCAACAACTCAAGCTCGGATGGCTTCGGCCTCGAATCTTGGCTACGCGGACTACAAGCCGGCGTCGACCCTGAAAGTCCCGAATTTTGGGGCGCCGTTGGACCCTTCGACCAGCGAATGGTGGAAATGGAATCTATTGCGTTCGCACTCCTGGCAGCTCCGACGGTCATGATGTCTATGCTCACCGAGACCTCCAAAAAGAACCTGGAGAATTGGCTTTTGCAGATCAACCACCACGCCATGCCGCAGAATAACTGGCGCTGGTTCCGAATTCTCGTCAATCTGGCCTTGGCTAAGGTACTTGGGATACCACAGAGTGAGTTGAAGCAAAGAACCGACGAGGACTTTGCCCTTCTCGACCAGTTCTACCTGGGAGAAGGGTGGTCCTCTGATGGAATCTGGGGCGACGAGAGGAAGCAAGCGGATTACTACGCTGGTAGCTTCTCAATCCAATTCGCGCAGCTGCTCTATGTTTGTTTCGCCGAAGACGATGAAGAGAGGGTCCAAAGGTATCGTATGCAAGCTCAAGAGTTTTCTGCAACATTCTGGCGGTACTTTGATGTTAACGGTGATTAATATCCCCTCAAGGCACATTCCATGTACTGAACAAAAAGCTGACTAGTTGCAGGCGCCGCCATACCTTACGGACGCAGTATGACCTACAGGTTTGCCTTCGCTGCCTTTTGGGCTGCTGCTGCCCTCGCTGATATTCAACTACCTGCACCCATGGATAGCCCAGGGGCAATCAAGGGCATGCTTTTGCGACATATTCGATGGTGGGCACAACATCCTGACATATTCAACTCAGACGGCACGATGAATATTGGGTTCACGTACCCCAATATGTACCTGAGTGAGGATTACAACTCACCACAGTCTGTGTACTGGTGTTTGAAGAGCTTTGTGGTATTATGTCTCCCTGAGGGCCATGAATTTTGGACTTGTCAGGAAAAGCCCCATCCAATGTCGACAGTAAGCCTGGAAAAGGCGCTTGATCCTCAACCGTTGGACCTGGTACAGGTCAACTGGCCCCCAAGACACATCATTTGCAACTCACCGGAACACCATTTCCTTCTTTCGTCGGGACAAATGACAACCAAAAGTTTCAAAGCCAGAGAAGCCAAGTATGGAAAGCTTGCATACTCATCAGCATTTGCCTTCAGTGTGCCAACAGGTCAAGAATTGCACCAAATTGCCCCAGACAGCACTCTGAGCATCAGTCTTGACGGCGGAGACACGTGGAAAGTTAGATGGCGACCGTTCAATGTCCGAATTGAGTTTGTAGGACTTGACATGGGCCACGGAATCCAAGAGAAAGTACCTTCGCTTGTCAGCGTCTGGAAACCGTTTGCACATCTTGCTCTTGAGATCCAAACGGCTCTGATCCCGGTGACGCAACAATTTCCCGGATGGCACGTACGAGTACACATAATCACAGGCCTCGATTCGTTATCAAACATACCAGGGTGCACAGGTGCTCAACTTGTCGACGCTTCCTATGCGATTTCTGCCTTTACTTTAGCTGGACACCATATCCCCGAACTACTAGAATCGCCACTCGAAGATGCCTGTGATGCATGCTACAATGACAACTCGAGCATCTTGATCCAGTCTCATGCTGGAACAAGCGGAATAGTGCAATTGACATCCGATTCGATCGACTTGACAACCAATCCTGGTAGTAATGGCATACCAGGGACGGATACCGAATCGTTCCTCATTAGGGCAGATCCCAACACCAATCTAGTCTCGCAGAGGACGTTTATCCCAGCTATGAGAACCCATTTACGAGCCTCCCAGGGTCTTAAAGCAACAGAAGCTGGCATGGAAGTAAAGGCACCAAGCACCGTCATTGCGTCTGGGGTTTTCGCTACATCCCAGAGCAATTTACAAAAGCAGCAGGTCATTCAAATGTGGAGCAAACGACCACAGGTTCGAGTGAATGCGGGCAGCTCAAAAGGAGCAAGATTGGAGATTTTCATACAAGATTGATAGCTCTATATGACATGAGAAAATCTTTCGCTCCAAAAACAGGCCATGGGTCTTATCTCCGATGCGTGGGCTGTTGGAAGCGATGAGTGGACATATTTCCCCAGCATTGCTCACAATTAACTACCGCATTCATCAATTAACGTCGAGATAGATCTAAAAGCTTGAAAGTAGCTTGTCTTACAACGTGCTATTTGCTCAGAAATTCTGGATCAATGTGGTTGGGTTGTGGTTCCGACCGTTCAAACCCTCTCAGTCTCAGATACCACCACCTCGATGCTAGACTTCTCCTTCTTAGCAACCTCTGTTTGGCGGACACACTGATAGTTGCGAAATTTCCTTGCTGGTAGCTTTTCGTTAAACTAAACATCATTTGCGTCAGCTGGAAAGACTCTCCGTGAAGTCGCGAAATGTGACGTGGACTCACCATTTGGTCAATCTCTTCCAATGTTCGACCCTTTACTTCAGGCAAGTAAAAGTAAACCCATGCTGCGGCGATGATGCAGGAAGGACACCAAATAAACCCATATCTTGGACCCCAGTTCAGAGAGCTGGGGTTGATAAAGTATGGTGCAGTGAAAGTGATAAGCCACGCGCCGAGGAATCCGACTGCCGCCGCAAGTCCAAATGTGTGACTGCGCAGGCGCTGGGACGGAATCTCACCACCAACCAGCCAGGAGTAAGAAGCAATCATGCCCTAGTGATAGTTTAGCAGACATCCCCAGTAATATAATTCTTGTAGTAGTTGAGCTCTTACGTTGTAGCTCATCATGTATAAACAGGACAGTGCCACGATGACCTTTCCTGTCACAATTGTGCCTGGAGTTTTGTGGTAGACGATTGCGATGATAAGTTGGAAACCGCCGGAAATAATGAGGCCACTAGTAAGAAGAACACGGCGTCGACCATACCGTGTCACGATAATTGCGTTGGTGATGATGGCAATCATGCCTGCTGTGCTAAGGACATTGCTCATGGCGAACGGGTCTTCGACTTGAGCCATTGCAAAAAAGTATGCTTTGTAAGCTATAAATCGTGATCAGTATCGTCGTCTTGAGTACCTAAAGTTCACGAACTTGCACATACCAATGATGAACATGCACCCTGAAGCGGCTTGTAAAGTTACGGCGCCAACTGAAAGCATGGTACGCCTCCTGTCGACTGGGTTCCTGAACATATCCATATAGCCCACACTGCCCGATAATTCACGCTCGTTGTCGATAGCAAGTCGAATCTCGGCAAGTTCATCATCGACATTCGCATCAGTAGGTCTCAGCCACTTGAGAGATTTATGAGCGTCATCGAATCGGCCTTGCAAGATGAGCCATCGAGGGGACTCTGGAATAAAGAACAATGAGATGAACAAAATTGCGGGGACCAGGTAGATGATTCCCAAAGGGATGAGGTATGAAGATTTGTCAGGTCTCTTGGCGGTCGTCCAGTCAATGATGGTGCCGATAAGTGTACCCTGTGTATGCGGTGTTAATAATGGACGACCAGTAACAAGTTAGTACGGATTTCGGATCTTGTACTGACAAATGTTGTACAGAACTGAAAGCAGCTGAGAAACAGTCCTCTGTACTTGGCCGGGCTGCTCTCCTGAATGTACAGTTGAGAAAAGGTCATGAAGTATCCATTCGCTAAACCGATCAGAAGACGGCCGGCGTAGAGAGGGCCGATATGCGTCGTTGTCATCATGATGATATTTGCCACGACGCATAGAAGGCATGCGAGCCACAGACATGTCTTGCGACCAAGCTTGGCCGCTGCGAGACCAGCAAGGCTTGAGCTGATGAAAGCGCCAAGGGTCATCAAGGACGAAATCAGTTGCTGACGTGTAGTCGAAATGTTCCAACCGATGGCTGTTTCTGGGGCTTCATAACCATAAATCTGCACCGAAGATGGGTAAGTTATGGTGTCTTGTGGTCATTGTCAAGGACTGTAATGTTGAACAGAGTAAATGCATACCTTCAGAAAGCCGGGCATTGCTTGCAAACCACCGATCAATCCAAAATCAAGTCCATACTGAAACGGAGATAAAACGATGATGCCGCAGGCGACAAAGCATCGCCAATTGGCGCGAATGGTTTCTTCCTTTCGTTCTGCCATGGCGAGAATGTTCGATGGATAGTCTGTCTGTCTTTGCCAAGGGTGAAGGATTGTGTCTCCATTAGTATCACGATTCCAACTCCAGGTTCTTGATGTCCCTTTACATACTCCCAGAGTCCCAGTCGACCAGGTGCTGTATGCAATCGCTAGCTGCAAGCCTGGTAACAAGGAACTACCCCACGGGGAAGTGGGGAGTGATGCCGATGTGACAGGCCCACGTAACATGCGGGGTGCATGAGAGGTCGCGCTAGGGTCAATAGATCCGATATTTGGATGATGTGTCGCTCAGGAGGACGAGCTCGACAAATCAGGGGCGGTACAGGTATCACAAGATCCGGTGTAGTAGGCCTCGGTAATTCATCGTCTATGCTGATTCGACACTACGCTAAAAGCGGACCTACTACCGTAGTTCGGCATTCAGAGTGATCAACGTGATTGAGGTCAGGAGGAGGTTGAACAGCCGGGACTTGGGGAGGAAACTGGTAACCTAGTGACCACAATGCAACATCGTGTAGCAAGGAAGATGTGCAGTTCGGACCAGGGCCTAGCCATCCATAGCTCGTGGAATTGAGCCGAGACTCCTTCATCCCTGATGCCATCAATAGGACATGTGGCATTCTTCGACAATACCACCTCACATCGCTCCTCATCTGAGATGCATTCTTGAGGGTAGAAAGAGCAACGTGCTCACACGAAGCCGACTTTAGTGCCACCAAGTCCTGAATTCGGCGACATGAACATGAACAATGCTGAGACGTTAAAGCGATGAACAATTTGTTTAATTGAACCGGAAATAGACTATGGTAGAGAGTGTAACTCCCCATGAAGCACGCATTCAGAGTACAGACACAATCCCAAGCATTCTTTCAGTCTGATCCCATAGTCGCTCCGCAGATTTCGGGTCGGTAGCGTGTGACGCCAATTTCTCGCGCGCCGATTGACAGTCTGCCAAGTACCAAGAACTCATTCCCGTAGCATCGTGGCCTTCATTTGCCAATCCGGGGTCAAAAGCAGCGACGATAGTTGTCGCAGCGCCCTGATCAATTGACTTCCAGATGCCCGCAGGGGCAGTGCCGTCCAGCGTCTTTTTCCCTTGCTCGTCTAAACTACGGGATAGCCCTGTATCAATTGTCCCAGGATGAACAGACAAGGCCAACACGTTGATCCCCGATTTCTGGAAGCGCTTGCTAAGCTCGAGGCAATGCAAAATATTGGCCGTTTTGCTTTGGCCGTAGCCTACGAATCCGTAATAACCGTTCGTGTTTTGTAGGAAACCCGGGGGCAGCCCTGTTGGGGGACGCTCGCCCTCAGGGACCCCCTCAAATAAATCTCGTTTGATTGCATAGTCGCTGAAACGAATGGGCGAGAGGCGATGGCCATGGCTGCTGACGTTGACAATTCGAGGGGCCCCCTTCGGCGATTCAGATGCGACAGCGAGCAGTTTAGGGAGAAGCAGATCTGTCAAGAGAAATGGCCCGACGTGATTTGTAAAGAACTGAAGGTCAACTTCTTCTCCACCTGGAGTGATAACGGCATCCCGAGTCTGTAAGGTGATGCCGGCATTGTTGATCAAAACATCTAGTCGGTCAAGGTGAGAGTTGATTTCTGCAGCCGCGCTCCTAACCGAGTCGATTGACGATAGATCCAGGGTGATGGTTTTGACTGACACATCGGGATACTTGGACTTGATGTCTGCGGCTACATCGTCGAGCTTTGCGTGTGTGCGCGATGCCAGGATCAATTTGGCAGGGGCCTGAGAAGCAATTGCCAGGGCTGTGGCTGCGCCGATACCATCAGGACTAACCCCGGTCACAACAACTAGGTCGCGTTGTTATCATATTTGTCCAGTATCTCAAACTCGATGGTATTCACTAACCATTCTTTCGCTCGATCTGGCCACTGAACGCAGCAGCCACCTCAGTGCCTGTAGTATCGGCGTTGAATTCTGGGTGGGAAATCATGTCGATGAATGAGCGGCTGGTCGGGAGAAGATGTGCGACAAGTTGTAATACCACCCAATGAAACGGATGTGGCTAGAATATTAAGGCTATCCTTATTAGTCCAGATGGTTATTGAAAGAGGCGTTGCCACATGTTTGGTTCAACTCGTCGGAGGGATGGAGCCGAATGGGGGAGGGGTAGACGAAAAGAAATTACTCCACGCCTGTCGCCAAGATTCCAAGGAAATTGTCTTCCGAGGTATCAGGTTGCGTACACAGGGGTCTATTTCTATCAACTTTCCCAGGCTCTGTTTCATGGATATGGGCAGTGGTAAACTTGACGCTGAGAGCAGTTCACATCATCATGCACACATCCAACTCTGGAATCAAAGTCATTGTTGTCGGGGCCGGGTTCGGCGGCTTGACGGCGGCTATTGAATGCCATCGACAAGGCCATGACGTCGAGATTTACGAGTCTTTTCCAGAGCTCAAAGTTCTCGGAGACATCATCTCCTTCGGCTCTAACGCGGGGCGGATTTTCCATCGCTGGGAGGATGGTGACGTTGTTGCTAGACTCCGCCCTTTATGCATCAACATCCAAGATTATGGCTTCAGAATTCACAAGTTTGACACTGGAGAGGTTGTCTACCATCAGAAGAGAAAGCCCCCGAGTCCCGAAGCGCCGGTACTGAACGGCCACAGAGGCGAACTCCACGAGGTGATTTTTAATTATGCTCGAGACGATCTGGGGATTCCAATCCACCTGGGCCAACGAGTTTCGGAGTACTACGAAGATGACAACGCTGCTGGGATAGTCCTCAAGGATGGTCAAAAGGTTAGTCACAATGATCTCTAGGTACTGGGCTGTTTTGGCTTGGCAGAACAATCATTCGTTCTCACAATCTCGATCTAGATCCTAGGTGACGTTGTCATCGCCGCCGATGGTGTTCGGTCAAAGGCGAGAGAGCTCGTGCTTGGGTATGTGGACAAGCCTAAGAGCAGTGGATATGCCGTCTGGCGAGCATGGTAAGAGCTACCATCTTTTCTGCAGCAACACACTTTCCTAATGCCAAAGTCTTACAGGTTCTCTAACGAAGATATGATCGCCGACCCCCGAACAAAAGAGTTCTGTGAACATGGAGACACCTTCAATGGATGGATTGGCCCAGATGTGCACTTTCTCTTCTCCACTATCAAAGGAGGTAAAGATTGCTGCTGGGTTCTCACCCACAAGGATGACCACGATATTGATGAGTCGTGGTCATTCCCTGGGAAGATTGAAGAAGTCTTCCAGGTGCTGGAAGACTGGGATCCGGTTTGCAAAGCAATCGTCGAGAAGACACCATCTCTAGTTGACTGGAAGCTTGTATACCGCGACCCCTTGCCAACCTGGACCAGCAAGAAGGGTAGAATCTCCTTACTTGGCGATGCCGCCCACCCTTTTCTGCCGACGAGCGCTCAAGGTGCGACGCAGGCGATGGAGGATGGGGTATCCATCGCCGTATGCCTACGACGTGCAGGGAAAGACCATATTCCTGCTGCCCTTGCGACACATCAAGAGATCCGGTAAGACAGCTTTTCCCTTTCGCAAATCTGCTTTGACTCGAGGTCCTAATCCAATCCGTCATAGATATGATCGCGTCAAAGCCGTCCAAAAAACGGGAGAGTCTACGCGGGACTTGTGGCACAAGACAAACTGGTCTGAGGTGAAAGAAAATCCTGAAAGTATTGGATTTCCAAGGGAGGATTGGATCCACCAGTTTGACACTGAAAAATATGCTGAAGACATGTTTGAGGAGATTTTTAAATCGCATGTCGAGTCAAGAAACACGGCAAACATTCCCTTGTCGTCTGTACAGGTCACCAGCACAGTGGTTTAGTAGTACTTCCATAGACAGTATATATGGTCTTCATAATCAATCACCCACATTTGAACTTGCAATTATCCTACGGGTCGTTCTTGACTTAAACTTGAACTTAAAGAAAAGCCGCCGTATTCCTCACACATGCGTATGTTATTCTCCTCAAATTGGGACAAACGAAACAGATTTAAGACTTCTATTCTTTTAGAAATAGTTCTGACGTTAAATGGGAAATGACCGTCTAGCTAGTTTCCATAGAAACCCCTCATTATCCATCAATCTTCATCATCACACTCTTCGTTTCAAGAAAGTTGTCCATGCTGTGCAGCCATCCCTCTCTCCCCTGCCCCGACATCTTGTAGCCACCAAAAGGCAAATCCTTTCCTGTCTGTGGGCTAGTACAGTTCACCCCGACATAGCCAGAGTTGAGTGCTTTGGCCACTCTCCATGCTCTGTCAATGTTTTTGGTATAGACAGCAGCATAAAGACCGAATTCGGTGTCGTTGGCTTTCTGAATTGCCTCTTCTTCCGTCTTGATGGTGTTTATGTTGACGACAGGTCCAAAGACTTCCTCCTTCATGATGCGCGAGTTCTCGGGAGTTTGAAGAAATATTGTCGGTTCGATGAAAAATCCACCCTCGGTTTTCAGATTGCCGTTGCCGCCGAGTATGAGTGTTCCGGACTTTTTCCCTTCTTCGATATATGATAAGACGGATTTGTATTGTGTCTGATCCGCCTGTGGGCCATGATTGATGTCTTTCCTCGTCGGGTCACCAGCTCTGACGGACGCGAACTTTCGTTTAAATGCTTCAATGAACGGAGTCGCGATGCCCTCTTGGACGTAAATACGAGAGTTGGCCATGCAAACCTGGCCACTGTTCCACTGAATGCTGTGCATGGTATCTTCAGCAGCCTTCTCAATGTCTGCGTCATCAAAAACAATGACAGGCGATTTGCCTCCCAGCTCGAGAATGACCTTTTTCAGATTTGTCCTAGCTGCCACCTCTTGGATAGATCTGCCAGTGCGGCCAGATCCGGTGAAGGTCAGTACTTGCACATCCATATGTTTGGCAAGTGCAGCACCGGATGGCAAGCCATGACCGGAGATAACGTTGAAGACTCCTGGTGGGAACCCAGCCTTGATGATCAACTCGCCAACCTTGGCTGCAGCGAGCGGCGCCTTTTCACTTGACTTGACCACGACTGTGTTTCCAGTGATCAAAGCAGGGGCTGCTTTGCTGGCGAAGAACAGCAGAGGAACGTTCCACGGAATGATAGCTGCCACAACTCCATAAGGCTGACGAAGAGTCATGGTGACGAACCCAGGCGTGTTGAGACTGGCCTGGCCCTGAATAGACGGCCAAGCCTCTGCGTAATGGTCAAAATGGCCGGCGGCAGCCATGCCATCGAAGTACTCGGATACAGGGCGGCCCATGGAGGTAGCCTCGAGTAGAGCGAGCTCATCGTTGTGTTCTCGTATCAGAGCCGCCAGTTTCTTGAGGCATGCACCCCGTTTGGCTGGGTCTAGCGTAGACCAAGCAGGGAAAGCCGACTTTGCAGCCCCAACAGCGGCGTTGACATCGTCTTCGGTCGCTTCTGGGACTATTGGTGGGTGAAGCATTGGTGAGCATGAGCCTCAGTTTCAAGGACATTGACAATATCACTTACCATCGGCAACCTTTTCACCCGTTGCTGGGTTGAACAGCTGGAAAGTAGCTTTGTCCGAAGCCTCGACCAACTAACAGCACACCAAGGAAAGCAGTTAGTGATCAACTACTCCGTAGATTGGCAGCTACGAACACTGCACCAACAAGGATGCATCATACCTGGCCACCAATGAGCATTCGTGGCTGCACTGGATCAAGCTTAGGCGGAATGACAACGGAGTGACCCATCTTGTGGCTGTGCTGATATCCGATTGTAGGCAAGGATTTGACGAGGGGAATGAGGCTTGAAATCACGACCACGAGGGCATGCTTGGTACACTATATCCTTGTCCATAAACGGACCGGCAGGGGGTGACAAATCGTATCCCACCGACTCCGTACAACGCGGGGAAGCTGGCAATACATGGACGCCACCCCCGCAAAAACGAAGCGGAGAGACGAAACCGCGGCAGTTGGGAACGGGATCGAGCATCGTGGCGGGTTCTTTTTCAGGCCCATGAATAGTCCAGTATCCATTCATTTTCCCCAGGATTCTTCGGCTCCATAGGCTATAACATCCGATGGCAAATGTTGAGAGTGTTTGAGCGTCCCTTGCCAGCTGTTGGTCCACGAGAATACCATGTCGACTCCACCAGACGCGACGGAGCGCCGAACGAAGCGGCGCGCGGCAATGAGCTGCGACAGGTGTAAAAACAGGAAAACCAAGGTGAGTGTACAGACGCCCTTTGCTCAGCAGTGCACGGCTTGCTAATTACCAGTAAATACTTCAAGTGTGTAAATCCGAGTATGTTTTCACACTCACCCACGCCAGAAACGTAACTGAAGCGAGCATCTCCCTCATCTCAGTTCCTGGGCCATGCCAATTCTGCGCAAGCATCGACGCGCCGTGCCACCTCGATCCATCCCGAAGGAGACAACGTCCGTACTACAGGGTATCTGAGGAGGAGTTTCGGTGTATGACGCAGATCATTGAGCATTTCATGCCAAACACAGAACTTAACCTCGAGACACTAAAAGCCTATGTTAATGGCTTAGGCAGCAATCACACAGAGAATCTGCCGACACCAACAGCAGGTGATGCCATCGTCTCTCCTGGCTCTGCTCTTCTCAGTCCTCCGCCGCCAGAAGAACCACCTTCAGCTAATGATAACGCAATCATTGCTGAAGAAATCAGTGGGGTATATAGCGAGGTAGGGCGGCTAAGGGTTGATTCAAGGGGTATCCAGAGTGAGTTACACTAACAGTTCACCTGCAAATTGACCTGCTACTCACACACACTGGAGGACATGTTGGAGCCAGTTCGGCATTTTTGTTTCACTCGGCAGTTCGATCCCTAAAACGTCCACGACTACCAGATGCTCCGAAGAGCGAAATTCTTGCACCTCTCACAGCAACAGAAATCGTTCCACCACCGACACCAGAGTCTTCACTCGGAGTAAAATGCACCCCACGCCAGATCAATCTTCCTTACCGGGACCTTTGCAACCGCTGTGTTGCTCGTTTCTTTCGCGATATCCACTCGGTTTACTGGTTTTTCTCGGCTGAGCAACTGCACACCACACTCGACCGGATCTACGCCGGCGACGCAACAGCCGCAACTCCTGCTACGTTGTGCAGCCTGTACTCAATACTAGCCTTGACTTGCGAAAGCGAGACAGAAAGAGAATGGTCGTCTGCATCTATGCGACCCTCTGTGACATATCTCACGTTGGCAAAGGGTCTCGTGCCTACTCTGTATGACGACGCAGACGTCGATAGCTTGCGAGCGCTATGCCTTCTTGTGAGTGTTCACCAAATAGGACCTGAACTTGCGATTAATTAGTACTAGGGATTAGCATTGTCATGTTCAATGTTCGGAAACACAGCTTACATATACGTCGGTTCTGCCGCCAGGATTGCATTCACGCTAGGCTTGCATGCCCGGGACGATGTTGAATCTCATCATAGTCTTCAGGAGCAGGTCAATACACGGCTTTTCTGCAGCTTGTATCTTCTAGATCTTGACACGGCACTTTGCTACGGAAATCCACCAGCCATAGACGAGGGGATCATTTTTGGGGTACCAAGAACCCCGTCTGAACATGTATGTGAGCCTCGGTGAAAACTGTTGAGAAAGTAAACTGACGAGAAATCAGACTCTCGGTCCTGGATCCAACATGCCCTTGGGCTATCTCGAAGTTTCCTGTCGACTAGCATACTTGAGGCGTAGTCTCAGCAAGCTGATATACCAAAAGCCACATTCGAGTTCCCCACGATTATCGCTTTCGACAGTTTCACAGGCCATCTTTGATCTCCGGGAATTCTATTCCGAAATGCCTTCTCACCTTTGTCATTATGATCAAGTTGCCACCTTCCACGAACGCTCAGTCGCCGTCCTTCACTTGCGCTACTGGAGTGCGATCATCTTCGCAACACGTCCATTCCTACTCTACAAAGTACTACATGCACGGGAGCTTACAGTTGAAAGTCCAAAGCAGAAGTGGTTCAACGAATTTGGAAGCATGTGCATTGAAGCAGCTCAAAAGTCTCTAGACATTATAGCCTTTCTTAGGAGACGCGGTCTGTTAACGAGTTTGGTCGTTTTTGACTGTGGATGTATTCTGGAGGACATGCAGGTGTTCCTTCTCGCTATGGTAGACTCAGATCCTGCTACACACAAGCTGCATGTTGAGACTTGTTTACACACACTCCAGGGAATGGAGCAGATCTTCTGGACGAAACATGCACTTCCAGAGGTAGCAGCGCAGCTGGAAGAGTACGGCATCTTGAACAGTGAGAACAGGATCGACCCAACAGACACACATACTCCCGACTTGGTGTTTTTGGACTTCACACTGCAGAACGAATCGTAAGTTTTGCTTCCTGCCTTCCCATGGTGTCAGCACCCCGATACAGGGAGCTCAATAATTCTAACTAATAACCCATAAGTGCTTTCTTTTCTGATTTGAACATCCCCGAATTTCAGGACATGCTTTATAATGCACCAGATGATTCAATGAATGCCTATTTCGCACAAGGGAGCTAACTTCCTTAGCGGAATACCAGGTTATGCAGTAATCTAGAACTATCAGAAGCCTACAGACTGAGCCGAATTTGGGGCCTGCGTGTAGTGGTTTATCCAGATTAGCTATGATTTAAATCCTATTCGAGTGTGTTAAGAGCTTTCAACTGTATTGTTACTTATACTAGTTAGACACCCCCATCTGTCATAACCCGTACTAAACTCCACTTCGGAATCATCGCCACCCACCAAAAACGTGCCGTCGACCGTATCGGATGTATCAAGCCGAGGCCTGTTTTCTTGGAAGATCCGTAGGTCATCCTTAACACGGTGATTTTATCGATATAGAACATACATGGCAAAGCATTCGATCGACGTCATCTCCGACGTTCAAACTCTCGACCTGATACTCAAGACAATCTATCCTTCTTCATTGTGCACTATCATTACTCAAGATGGGTTCCAAAGGCACGGTAGCCATTGAGGAGGCAGTTGTGAACCTCGAGGACATTGCCTGGCTATCTGAGACGGCTGCATTGTACGCTCCAGGTAATGACCCGAACCAGCTCCGTCACCATGCTCTAAGCCAAAAGCTTGCCGACATTCATGATCAACGTCTTCAACGCATGGACGCTGAGGGTGTCGACTACATGTTGTTGTCACTGACATCGCCGGGCTGCCAAGGTGAACCAGATCCTACAAAGGCGCAAAAGATCGCCGTGGCATCAAACAATTGGCTGGCTGGTGAAGTGGCCCTCAATCCTCGCCGCTTCGGAGGTCTGGCGGCTTTGTCAATGCACAACGCCTCTGAGGCTGCAGCCGAACTGAGGCGAGCAGTCAATGAGTTGGGCATGTTCGGTGCATTGCTCAATGACTTCCAGAGCGTCGGTCTTCACTCCAGCGGGAAGAAATATTACGACACCCCGGAATACCATGTTTTCTGGGAGGCGGTGCAAGAACTCGACGTCCCCGTGTATATGCATCCCCGGTACCCGGCAGGCGAGGATATCCAGGCAGATGGCAAATATGGGGCTAGGAAGCATTTGATCGGCGCCGCGGTGCAGTTCCATTTGGATCTCAGTTTCCATATCTACGCACTGTGTTCCAGCGGAATCTTCGACCAGTTCCCTCATGTTCAGGTTGTTGTTGGACATCTTGGCGAAGGGTAAGTTCTCGAGAGATTTATAGATGTCTCCCATAATTAACATTGGCCCCAGAATTCCGTTCAATCTTTGGCGGGCAGATCACTGGTACAACAAGCCTGTCAAAAAGGCCACAAGGCCATCCAAGCACGATTATAAGTATTACTTCCATCACAACATCTCTATTACTACGTCTGGAAACTTTTCGACAGCCGGGTTGAAGTTTTGCCTTGAGGAACTTGGGGCGGATAGATGCTTGTTTGCAATAGGTACGTGCATACATGACGAACGGCGAAATGCGACTGCAAGAAACTAACGGGGAGCGTAGATTATCCATACGACACCATAGAGGAGGCGCAGACTTGGTGGAAGGACATCGATTTACCCTTGAGCCAGAAGCGCCTTGTGGGTAGACAGAACGCCATCAGGCTGTTTAAGCTTCCCATAGAACCATAGGCGTGAGCAGTAAGAAACGAGATTGACAAGATCCGAAATACGGTTGTGCAATATGAGACCTCAAATTACTTAAATTGAAAGCTTCGCACCTCAATTGCCGTTTTAAATAACTACACCTTATTTCTACTCGCAAGCTACATGCTAGTCGATCAAAGATACTAAGCTAAGGAAATTGTACTTCTAGAGCCACATCATTCACCGAAACATAGGTAGGTATTCATTAAGTTTGTGGGTTTACATTGTGAAAAGACATTTTGTTAGATGCAGTAAATAAAATAATTCCTATGAGTGCTACTAAACTGGTGTATTCTCACAAGGGGCTTAACGCAGGAAGAGAGTCCTTGGCATCGTCCCCAAACGCCGGAGCGCGCATGTCCTCATCCTTTACCGGCTGATGGGTGATGGGATGATCATAGTGGAAAGGCACCACCCGAGTGTCAGGCCAGAGCATACGCTGCTCAGATGAAACCACCATGTCGGGGCCATTGGGATCGTCGGGGAACGTCGTTTTCGGAAACGGCACGAAGCCGGAGACCTTGTTTGACCATCCTTGTTCGACATCTCCGTGCCAGAATGGAAAGTAGCGCAGGTGCAGGATTCGCCACTGGCCATCTGCGTCCTTGATGTACTCGTTCTCATAAATGCCGCCTTCGAACCATTGGCAAAACCCGCGGGGATGCTTCTCCGCCTGGCTGATGTGCACTCCGGCCTGCATCAAGGACCGGAAGCGGCCCTTGGCACGAGCACCGACTCCGGTTGGACTCTTGCTGGAAAAGGAGTAGTCGACGTCAACGATTCCCTGCATCTGCGGATGGTCCAGTAGAAAACCATGGACAGGGCCATTTCGCCCCGCGGCGAATGCCTTTGCGAATCGCCCAACGTAGAGCCTCCGAACACCCTCCTTGGTCAAATACTGCCCGCCCAGAAACTGAACGTAAGTCTCGGGGCATTCGGAGAAAAGGTCGACAACCTGGAATAGGGAAAAATGTATTAGTGAAGGCCTTCGTAACGTTGGAGACAGTATGCACAAAACTCACCTCGTTGTAAAGGCACTTATCCAAGTAGTATCCATATTTGTACTGAAGCTTGCGAATTTCTTCCTGGTCTTCCCAAGATTATCAGCCTGCAGTCTTTAAAACAGGTCTGCTACCTGCTTGAGAGGAGACTGACCACTTAATCGAACCACTTCGCCACGAAGAGCCTCAACGGTGTGTCGCAAATCAGCGATTGTGTCTTCCATCTTTACAAAGCGCTTACAAAGACAGGTACAAGGCCAGATACTCAGTTTCATTCGACGGGTAACTGCGGGAGATGTCATATATGGCTTGTGGACAGAGGGGTGGTGTGAATGCCGATGGGGGTCGCCAGGATGTCGGAGCTAGTCTGCTAGAAACCAACCGATCCTCATGGTGGTCGGGTTTATGGATCCGACGGGGACACCAATGACGGTCGGTAAAGTCATCCGGACTGCCTTTGCGGCGGTTTAATCAATCACACAGATGTCACGCGTAAGCCATCGGGTTTAAGGGTGCAAGTAGCTCATTTGACAAACTAACTAGACTACTTGCTCAGAGACGGAGTGTTCACGGTCATATTCCATCTTTCCCAGCACAACTCTCGGCTGTCTTCTCCGGATCCAAGTCGCCGGCGGGGCTCTTACGTCTAGCCCACTCGTCAATCTCATTCTGGTCCACAAAATTCCCATGAAGTCCCATGCGGAGCCGGAGAGGCAGATGCACCGTTGCAATTGGTCCTTGGGCGAGATTGAGAGCGTTGAAAATGAGGATATCGTTGCGTTGGACGTCCAGATGGTTCAATAGTGCCACAAGATAGCCATCGCCTTCAACCTCCGATCCACGCTTGGGGATGAAAACAGGTTCCTGAAATGTCGACGTAGGCCCGTAAAAGTAGACATCCTTAATCCCAGTCTCCCAATTGTAGTGCCCGATGACGTTCCAGAGACCACCTGCTGGCGGGCCACATTTCTCGATATCGTACGGTCGCGTCGGGTCCATCTGCAACTGCCAGAAGTGGGTGTAGTATTTCGTGACAAATCGGTCATCAATGCGGGAAAACTCGCCATTGATTCCATACAGCTTAGCAGGCTTGACTCGAGTATTGGTTTGGCTTTTGGGGTCAAACACCCAACGATACGTGTCAGAGTTGAGCTTCTGGCGTGCCTTTGGCTGCGCTGCATGAGGTCTGACGTCTGTTGGAGGCCACCAGAAAAAGACATTCCCGTCTGCTACTGTAAGATCGCAGACAATACAACCGTTCTCGTCTTCATAAGCTCCGGCGACGTGTCCGTGGAAACCTACATCAACCTAGTTCAGCAATTGCACACAAGAATAGCAGTAGTAACATACCATTGTCAGCTCTGAGCCATATAATATCTTCCGGTTTACCTCCTCTGCGAGGCACAATACCATAGTACTGATCCTCTTCCGGATCCCAGGCCCAATGATTACCGCCACTCTTCAGACGATCAAGATCGCTCTTCAGTGGCGTCATTGGCAGGATGAGGTAGTTTTTTGTCAGTGCGCAATCGTGTATCATGCCACAGAATGGAGCCTTGTACCACGTTTCCTCGGTCTTTTTGCCATGGACGGGCTCGAACGTCCACACGACGATGTCACACGAGGCATCTTGCCCATTGCCCCCAGCTTCGTAGGCAAAGGCAACCATCTCACCCGTGTCCGGATCGAGCTTCGGGTGTGCAGTGAAGCACGGAGCCTTCATCTGACCCTCAAAGTCGTACCGCCCAATTGTCTCCAGCGTGGAACAGTCCATCGCGTACGGCGGTCCGTCTTCCTTTGATGCTAGTAATACACCACGCCAGAAGTAGACATTTGTGTTTGCGACCGTTCGTATAATGCCTTTGACCATTTCATTGTCCGTGTATGGATTGCGGTATTTGCCAAACATGGCTTGTCGATGTTTCGATTCCGCCTGAAACCGGTCGGTATGGACATAGCGTTGCTTGAAGTCCACATGGCCATCGTGGAAAGTGATTGCACTAACCATACCGTCGCCGCTGAAATTGACGTCTTCTTCAAACATGGGAGGGAACCGAGGATCCGGTTGGACGCGGAAGAAGGTCCCATTGATGTCCTTTGGGATGCAGCCAGTGGTTTCCAGCTCGATTACGTCGCATTCGATTCGAGAAGGCTTCAAGGGTCCCTGGAAGAATGGAGTTTGAGGAAATCTCACTCCATCGCCCGCCCTGCGACCGTTGACATAGCCAGATCCCGTGCTGGGACGGGGATTGGACGTCTGCGCCACTTCTTCTGCGGACATGTTGCTGAGTGCTGGTCAAATTGTTGACGTGAAGCTTTGTTCGGTGTTACGACGCACAACATTAAGCGAACATCACTGTGTTTTTGAGGAAAAGAGCAATTGTTCCATGTCCTTCCTATCCTTCAGCTCTTATTAAATTGCGTCCCTAGAATTATTAACTACCGTTTCCGAGCCGCTAGCCGCTTTGGCCGTGCTGTCGGAACGATACTAGCGATCACATCGTGTTGTCAACTTGCGACACCTTCCCACCAAGTCGAGTGAACGTCGTATCGAGGTACATTCTGGGTCTTGAATATGCTGTCTTCATAACAATTACTCTAGTATTCAGAGAGAAAGTCGGAACATCTCGCATCGCTTCATCTTCATCTTTCGATATTTTACCTCGATTGTGGTATTGTGATTCAACTTGATTCCTAATTCAAGAGGCTCATTCGTCCTGCGCATAGTTTGTTACTCAACGCGCGGTACTGCGGCAAGCCCATCTTTTGCAGATGCTTGAAGCAACGCCCTCTCCTTCTCAATATATACCCTAGTTGGTCAAGCTCTTCGCACTTTCCGTGGGGGCCAAAAGCCTTGACACATGATTCCGGCCACGGCCGTTCTCCGTGTACAAACTGTACCCATGCTTTCCTCAGATTAGCTCCTACCTTCTCTGCCCCTAGGTTAAAGGATAGATCTATGCCGCCTAACAGGAGTATGAGATCAACGGCGTGGTGAGCTCGACTAGATGCTTGCCACGGGTTGGCCTTATCAATTATACTACAGTATCCTAAGACGAAACTCAAGTGAGATCTTAGTCAGCATGCATAGCTGCTTTTAGGGCCTCCTCACTCCCTAGCTCAATCTCAGCTTAGCAGTACCTCAGCCAGCTCAGCAGTACATCAGCCTGCATTAGCCCAAGCAGCTCTTATTAGCTTTCTACTTACCCTATCCCTAGAGTAGTCTTCTACTTGCTCTTAACTTTACTTTTAGGCCCTTAACTTCTAAACTACTTTTTATTAATCTATTTTTCTATTTTTATAATTCTAAGTAGGAAACTATTTGAATTCTTCCAACTCAAAGCAGGACCCTGGCTGTTGCCGAGGTCAGCGGCGGATCGCAGTCCTTCAACGCCGTCTACTCGCTGCGAATCCTCGGTCGATGGATGCGTATGTTCGCCATCCCAAATCAGAGCTCAGTTCCCAAGGCATATACGCAGTTCACAACAGAGGAGGAGGGCAGCCGAATGGTGCCTAGCTCGATGCGCGATCGACCGGTCGACTGCATGGAGGAGCTGGTCAAGTACACGATCGTGATGCGACCGCACTTTGATCTATTTGGCGACCGCTACAGTGAGCGGGAGGAACGGAGGCTGAAAGCTTCTCAGGGACCGAATGAATTGTAGGTGGCACAGCGGCCAGTCGCTTCGATGGGTGACGCTTCCAGTGAGATAGACTATAGAATACCGTCAAATTCTGAGCTGATTCAGAAGCTGTCGAGATCCATGATGAACTCCCAGCCCGTGTCGAAATCTGCCGACACATCCTCTAGATGGGACAAGAAGCCCAGTTCTGGCATGTGGCCGGGGTGCTCCATCCCCCACGGTGCCTCCGAATACGCAGAACTCGGCAGCGCCAGGTCTTCACTCGCGGGAGTAGAGTTGGTACCAGTCGTCGACGAGGATGGTTGGCCAGCAGGTAAAGCATGACTATCACCCGTATTCGAGTTTGTTATGAAGCTTTGATCAGCCTGAGCGGTCTGCTCTACGGTTTGGTCGCCTTTTCTGACGACTGTGCCAAAGAACGGAATGCGGACTTCTTCGTCCGTGCTCGATCTCGACAGCAGCACCGTAAGCGTCTTGCGACATTGCGACGCGATGGGACAGTTTTCTTGATTCTCCTGGCGTTGCAAGCACCGGATCAAAGACAGCACAGCCTCGATGTCATTCCCATCACTTGACATCCTTGGGCCGGAGGAGCTTGAGCAACCTAGAAGTAAGACAATGGCGCCGGTAAATGCCATAAAGTCCACGAGCTTGCACTCAGACGGGCTCAGCCCCTCCGCGTCACTATGCAGACTCAGGTAGCGCCTCAGCAGCTGTCGTGCAGCCTCCATGCTGGCGACGCGCACGATTGAACCGTGCACAGAGTTTTCTTCGGAACCGCTGAGGAACGGTAGGTAAATGTAGAGTCGCAGGTGGAAGAAGAAGAGTTGCTGGTGCAGCCGGACATGGATTTCGTCGAAATCGTGGCCATCGGCTTGGACCCGGTCAGGAAGCTCCCACCAGGTTTCTGGGAAAGACGTTGCAAGCTCATTCATCTCCTCGTCCAGTTCCAGTGTCTTGGAGATGGAAGCCTTTGTACGCGAGTGGTTTCGGTCAATGACCTTTCCGGCTATCATCGCACAGCGGATGGTCATGGTCGAATCCAAGTAGTCATTTTCGGGCTTCACCTCTAGGATTTGCTGATGGTGCATGTCGACAAAGCCGTACGGCAGCCCGAGGAACATGCTCATGATGCGGTCTGCTTGGTAGATGGACAGCCAGAGCCGTCTCTTGGCTGTTGATCGGAGGCCAGCCTGGTACAGGTCCTTTGACATCATCAGCTTCCAGCACTCGTCTCCGGAACAGGATGTTCACATACCGTTAAATGCGCGACCACTACTCCTCTGCGATAGATCATCCATGATCTTCTGGGCTGGCCCTCGTCCGCATAGAGAATGGCCAGCAAGATCAGGCACTCCAAGCCTTCCACAGTAGACATATACGCCATGTTAGAGATAACGAGGCGGTCGACCAAGGTGTAGATATGGGACCCATCAACATCAGAAGCGAAAGCGAACGCAATCGCCATCTTACCCAGTTCTGAAGGCCGATCGCTCGTGTAGGCTCGCCTGACGAAGTCTGGGAAAGACTCAATCGTGTCGTCATACATGCCACGAACAGCTCTGTGTATTCGAACCCACCAGCCTTTGTGCGCCAATGCAACTTCCATGATAGAATCGTAGGACGGTAATCCTGCACGTAGTGTCTCGCATATACTTTCCCCCTGGCCGGGTGAGAGTGGCTCAGGCAATCTGCTGGAAACACGAGATGACCTACGGTCACCTGTTGACGAGTGAGACATACTGCTGTCCCTGGCCAGACGTGACCGAGATGACGCACTGGTATCGTCCGTCATGGGAGATTTGGAGAGCTGTGCTGGCTCGTCAAGTCTGCTGAACGTACAACTGCATGCCAACATGGGGGGGGGGGGACTCACTCCAGACGGGTCCAGAACCCCGAGGAAGGGTGCTCGCTGATCTGTGACACTGTTTTCCAGAACATCTGGAGCCTGCGGGACGCCTGGATTCCTCGCCGCCCACGTAGGGGCCTCACTGCTGCTGTTTCTCGGAGAGTCGGATTCTGGGCGCCGACGCAACTGCAGTCTCGCGCCATCACCGCTCTGGCTTACACATGGTGTGCGACGAGATTTGCAGTTGAAACAGACTGAAGCTCCTGGCATCAAGTCGCACCGAATCTTTCGACGGCGACCTAGACAAATGCGCATGAGCTGGCGTGCCGGAGCAGTTGGGCGTGGGAGGGAGGTACTCGCATTCTGTGCAGCTGTGCGTCCCTTGCCGCATGGTCTTACGTGTCGGCGTCGAGGTCGAGGACGCGGATGCAGACGCAGACGCAGACGCAGACGCAGACGCAGACGTCCTCGGGGAGCCGCGCACCATGCTCAAGACGTTCGGATGGATAGCCCATCGAGTCACTGTGCGCGGTCGAAGTGGTGCTGGCCGAGGGAGAGTTGCGGGTTGCCGCGGATGGGCGAATTCGTCCGCGGACGAAATGGCCTAGCGAGCGAATCAAGCCGATGTGCTCCACCTTCAGCTGAATGTTGTCGCCAGGCTTATCAATGACCGTCGGAGGAATTTCGTTGTCGAATTACTAATGGCTATGTCTGATTCGAAAGACTCCAGGGATTGTCGATAAAGTCCTTGACTTGCTTATCAATCGTCTTTTTCGTGCGCGGACGAGCCTTTCTGTTTGATCTGTTTGCCTAGGTAGGACCTCATTATAGGAGCCCACACGTGTGCCCGGTTCGGTATATAAGAGTCTCCTCGTCACGGATCGAGGTATTCTAACCAGGAATACTACGAAAGTGCATTTCATACTTTCACTGCCTATCTCTAGTAAAATCACCAGTTCGATTTCTCTTCCTTTATATTCATTGTTTCCGTTGAGGCACTGCAGTTCGCGACAATGGCACCTCTTGTATGGCTTGTAACAGGAGCCTCGGCAGGAATTGGAGCTGCACTCGTCGAGGAAATCGTCCGTCGAGGCGACAAAGTGATTGCTGCCAACAGACAGGTCGATCAGATGGCCGATCGCGCTTCGGAGAATGTGTCGCTTCTTGAGCTCGACATCACGTCTGGTTCCAAGGTCATTGCAAGCAAAGTCAAGGAGGCCTGGCAGATTTTCGGACACATCGATGTTCTTGTCAACAATGCCGGCACATTCTTGTTCGCCCCCTTCGAGGATATCAAGTAGGTCAGGTCCATCTTTGAGATCGGGTCTCATCAGCTGACTCTGGTGCTTTGCGCAGCGATGACGACGCAGAACGCATCTTCCAAACCAACGTCTTCGGTCAGCTTCACATGACGCGGGCCATTCTCCCATTCTTCCGCCAACAGGGATCAGGAACAATCACTTTCACGGCCTCAAACCAACTCTGGGGCAACATGCCCTACACGACGTACTACAACATGACCAAGTGGACAAACAGCTCCTTGGCCGAATCGCTGCACAAAGAGGTCTCCTCTCTCGGCATCCGCTGCGTCGCCTTTGAGTGCGGCGGTGTTGCCACGCGCCTCTTCGAACCGCGCGAGAAGGACAAAGTCGCGTCGGAGCAGAACAAGGGGGACAAGAGGCCCATCGAAGCATACGTGCCAGGGTTTACCGCTGCCTCGCAGGATCTGGCTGAATGGGGAATGCCTCCGGGAGACCCTGCCAAGGTCGCAAAGGCAATGGCTGATGTTGTCAAGGGCGAGGGTATGGCGGCTGGCAGAGTCTGGTCTTCACGGATTGCTCTGGGTTCGGATTCTCTTCAATGGCAGAAGATCAAAAGACAACAGGAGGCCGTAGTGATGGATCGGTGGAAGGACGTCACCCTCAGCACGGATCGTGACGATGCAGTGCTCTCCGACAAGTTGGATCACTTTGCTCTGATAGCAGGGGCTGAGTAACATAATTATTTTGTGCATGTTCTGAGATTGAGATAACACGTCGCTCGATTAGACAAGCTCATATGACCATCCCCGGTCGGTGTTCACGTCGTCCGTATCCCGATAAGGTACCCAATTCACGCCCAGCAAATCTGCATCCGCTTATTTTCGCCTGTTCGTAAAAGGATCTGAGGTTGATTATATGATGCCCATGATTCCAGGATGCTTCGCCTCGAGAATCTCTCCCAACTCTGCCCACAACTTCTTCTGGACGTCAAAACTTTCCTAGCTTTGTAGAAACGGCGATAAGCTGCACCAAGTAAGAGAGAATCAGAGTCAGCATCTGGTTTCCCCAGACAGCGGGATGTTGATGTCGACTACTCACTTTCCAATCTCGCACTCACTCATGTACTTACCGTGCGTATCGCTGCCTCCCTCCGCCGCGTGAATCAAGATCCGACCGGCCTGCTCGGAAGGCCGAGCACCAATCCTCTGCCACTGCTTAACAAAAGCAAACTTGGTAGAAGGCGAGAACGCCTCGGTCCCTTCCAATGTAAATTTGCTCGGCCCCTATGACCCTCCCAGATCAAAGCGAAAAAGATTAAAGAGAAAAAGATTACAATGGTATTCTCCTATAGCACACTTAAAGCTCAGAATATAGGGCTGGCTAGCTAAGGTAGGAAATAGTTGCTAGCTGGCCTTTCTACTTCTAAAGCTATATCTTTATAAGTAGAATTAGATAAGGAAGATGCGCCTTGTACTGCACCCTCCATCCCTTAGATTCGAGTTTTTCTTACGTTTCGAACTATATACCCCTCAACAGCAAGACGTGCAATGAGGCTGGCAATCATGCTTTATACGAGCAACTTCAATTGAGTGCGATTAATCACCTATACAGTCTCGACAACAAAATTGAAATATACCACACTTCCTCAATAACATCAATATCCGCCCCTCTAGTCAATCTTAGGCGGATAAAGTAGCGTAGGAGGCGGCCCATCCATCCAGGGGAAGTCTTGCCAAACTTTGGGGGGCTCCTGCCGTGTTCTAATATCCTGAATCCATTTATGCTCCTCCTTGATCGCGAGCTCGTTCGCCATAAGGGGGTTGACCTCGGCCACCAACTTTGCTTCTTCTGGCAGTGGTTGGCCCTCCCACATACCCAGAATCGACAATGCATTTTGGCGAAGACCCATGAGCACAGGGTGCAGGGCCGTCACATAGTCGTGGATGGTAACGTACGGTGTATGCAAAGCCTGAACTTCCAAGGGCGCTAGGTTCTTTGGACGATTCTCCCCACAGCACCGTGCCAAGATTGTGCGCCCTCTGAATGGCTCATAAACACAATTTGGATCGTCCCGGTCTGCGTGTTCGTGGTTGGAGCGCCAGTCCTCCTCATAGTCATTTAACGGTAGTATAGAGACAGATATAGATGACACCCGGGGCTCTGTCAGCGACTCTTGCGAGATGGGGTGCCAGCTTGTACCGCCTGTTGTTTGGCGGAAATAGGGCTCGCGGGGTCCTTCTGGATTGGCAGCATCCTCAAGGACGAAGATGCTAGTTTCCAGAGGGCCTCCGAGGGACCAGAAAAGGCGATTGATGGCCTTGGTGTTCTTGGTTGAATGACCAGCCAAAAGGGATTCCTTAAAGGAGGGCAGGGGGTCAGACATAGCGACGATTGACGGAGAATAAGTGTTGAGGATGGGAAAAACTTAATGCGAGAGCTAGGTACTAACTGGTTGAGTTATTTATTCTAATGCGGGATATTAGTCGGGCACAGGACGTGCTGAGCTAGGGCCTTCTATGCTAAATCTATGTAATGCCGGCAGGTGAGGCTATACTTAGTCAATTGCGACGCGAAATTACAACCTCCCCTTCTTGCCTTCTTGGCATCTAGAGTAGCAAGCTCGGCTTCTTCCTCAGCGATGATAGCGGCTTCTGCCTCAGCTGCCTTACGCCGCCTTCTGGCCCTTCCAGCTCGTCCCGCTGACGTACATGTGCCTCGACTCGTTGATATTCTCGACGAGCACCTCGTTCAGCGCCGCGTCCTTTGCCCGGAACAGGACGATCATGAAGTCACAAACTACGGGTCAGGTTCTTCGACACGGGGAAGGTTAGCCGGGGCCTAAATTTGGGGACATTGTCCCAGATCTGGGTCCCTCACAGGGGTCAGCCCGGCTCAGTCCGGCTCCAGGATCCTCAGCCTAAGCTCAGCGATAGCTCAGCTTAGAGCAGCAGGAGCTCAGCTCTAGAAACGGAAATGGCTTTTGGTGTGCTTGAGTTTCGTCTCCGAGTGCTCTGGTAACAACGAAGCAGAAAGTGAAACTACCATGAATCCAGACCAGCACAGGCATCGGTTCACGCCCGACTCTGTGCGCGTCGGAAGGAAGCGTGACATTCAAATTGAGACATTTGAACTCATCCTCTTCAACTTGTGCAATCAGAGATGAACAGGGACAATGCCAACATCTACCGATATCTCCAAGAGTTCGGGGTCAAGCTTCCGACGTCGCGGTGCCCTGAGTTGGCCAAAGTTTACCGACAGCCTAACCATTTAGGGGAGCGAAGCGTCGTCATCTGACACCCTTCGGACCAGGAAAAGACCTTCTAGTCTAGTTGGCGAATCACTGTATTGAAGCGGAGTCGGCTTGCAACTACCGAAAGAGCAAGCGATTGAATGTTGACCCCGCGTTAGTCCCCCGCACTTGCTCACGCCTCGGTGCCGGTCAAACAGAGCGAGGTGACTTGCAAGCAATCCTCGAAGACGTAGTCTACTTCAGCACTACAACACACCTGTCAACAGTTGAGACAAACATCTGAAGAATCGACTAGCCGCACACTGCGAACCTTCCAAAAACACAATCCGCACAGCCTCGTCAACAATGGCCAATCTTTCTCGCCCAGACGAATACCAAGACATCTTTCACTGGGCCGAGACTCAGAAGGACGGCACCGTGCCTTCGTTTGCGCTCCGGAAAAATGATCCATACGAATACCTGCCGGGATTCAATAACACCTTCGAGTCTGAAGCAATTCCAGGCACCATTCCACATGGGCAGAATAATCCGCGATGTGCCAGATTTGGACTCTATGCCGAGCAAATGACGGCTTCGTCATTTGTTGCACCTCGTCACGCGAACAAAAAGGCATGGCTTTACCGCGCACGTCCTGCTGTTGCACATCAAGGCTTTGTAAGTTGCAGTCAAGTATTTTTCCAACGCCTTCGTGATCGCTAAAGCCTCAATCATCTAGACGGACCTGCCTCCGATTGAGGGAACGGAAAGTTGTTTCTTGCCCCTCAACCCTCGAGTGAAGCTGTCCCCAACGCAGCTAGCCTGGGTAAGTCCATTGATGTGCTGAAGAAAGCCAAGCTTCAGACTATGGCTAACTCTTCGTGATCGGTGCTGTAGCTGCCTTTCGACATTACAGATGGCTGCGACTTTGTAACCGGGCTTCGCACAGTCGCTGGATCCGGAGACCCGACTTTGAGAGAAGGCCTGGCGACGCACATCTTCACAGCGACCAAGAGCATGGATCAGCGAGCCTTTGTCAATTCGGACGGAGACTTCCTGATTGTGCCGCAGCAGGGCGCTCTCGATATTCAGACCGAATTTGGACCTCTTTACGTTCAGCCCGGCGAGATCTGTGTCATCCAGCGCGGGCAGCGCTTCAAAGTCGCCGTCGAAGGCCCGACCCGGGGATACATCCTAGAGATCTGGGGTGCCAATTTCGATTTACCGGAGCTGGGGCCCCTAGGAGCGAATGGTCTTGCAAATGGCCGTGACTTTCTACATCCCAAGGCTCAATACAAGGTGACAAAAAACGACCCTTGGGAGATTGTGTATAAGCTGGGGGGCAATTCTTCAAGAGCACGCAGAACCACTGCCCCTTTGATGTGGTTGCGTGGCATGGGAACTATGTGCCCTACAAGTACGATCTGACTAAATTTGTCAACGTTGGGTCAATTTCTGTCGACCATATCGACCCATCAATCTTTTGTGTCCTCACGGCAAAATCTCGAGATCCAACCGCACCTCTGGCAGATTTTCTCATCTTCTCACCCCGCTGGGACGTGGCTTCAAACACCTATAGGCCACCATACTATCATCGAAATGCAGCTTCGGAGCTAATGGGCCTGATTTACGGGGAGTATGGTGGACGATCCGATGAATTCCAACCGGGCGGCGTCTCCTTCGAGTGTGGTATGGTGCCGCATGGTGTCGCCTATCAAGTGAGTTTATCCAGAGTGCACCACGTGGAATATTGCTGAGCCGTTGTGTAGGAGTTCAAAGCCGCTTCAGCTCAGCCTCCCCCTGAGGCTAGAATATCGAAGGGTGCTATTGCCTTCATGTTCGAGAGCTGCCGCCAATTCACTATTACCGACTGGGCTTGGAATAGTGATAAGAAGCACGAACACGAGCCCAAGATGTGGGATGATTTGGTAGACAACTTCTCGTCACACCAAGAAGAGATTGAAAAGATTATGAACGCGAAGAAAGCACTCTGAGAGGCCTGCGAAACATGGACACGAGAAGTAGGGAGTCCTCGCTCCGTGAGACTTACCGCAAGTGGCTTGTGGGTCTGGGGCCAGAGGAAAGTAGACGAATAAAAGAGATATAAGGCGACGCTTTAGGCACTATTGTATCTGTGAACATCAATTCCAACAGCTTCCTCTGCTTTCTTCTATATCTCACCATTTAAAGCCGCTCTAGACGAGGTCTTGGTCCAACTTGAAAGTGGTCATACCTGCCATGGCCGACGAAGAGTTCAGCCTTTACGCCTACAAACCGCCATCAGTGGCGGCTATGATCTTTCTACTTGCATTTGCACTTATCTCTCTCTGGCATCTATGGGTTATTATACGCCAGCGAGCATGGTATTTTATCCCTCTGCTTCTTGGCTGCATCCGTAAGTACAAAGCGGCCCGGTAACCCTCTCCCTCATCAAGCCAACAGGGATGGCCAAGATATTCGTTGCTGGAGATATCATCTCGTTCCTTGTGCAGTGTATGGGAGGAGGAATTATTGTGCAACAGTCTACCTTTGACATGGGCAAGATTGTCATCTTGATATGCCTTGCCGTTCAAATTGTTTTCTTCGGCCTGTTCATCCTAGCAGCGATTGTGTTTCACGTTCGAATCACCAAGCACCCACCCCCATTTCTACCAGCCGAGGATAGAACAACATGGTTCAAGGGTTGGCAGGGTGTCATACTGGTACTTTATCTGTCTAGTGGCCTGATATTCGTTCGATCAATCTTCAGACTCATTGAGTATACAGGCGACAGAGATAGACCGCTGAAGACTCACGAGGCCTACCTCTACGTCTTCGACTCGACACCAATGTTGGGGGCCGTGGCTATTGTTGGCATGTTGCATCCTGCTAACTATGCCCCGACCAAAAAGGAGATCATGATGCTACAAGATATTGAGATTGAGTCTTAGTGGGATTGGATGATTGACCAGCTGTACCGAATAACATTTCAATGGCTTGTTTTTATTATTTAATTGCAGCCTTGATGAGTTGGAGCCGTTTGTTGAAGTGAGCAACAACTCGTGCGTTATCAATTCTTTAATATTATAGTGTCAAGTCAGTTAGTCATATAGTATTTTATTTCAAGCTATAGGAGCACCAACAAATGAGATCATGTGGGGTCAAGAATAAGGTGCTTCAACACCAAGCAGACTCGAGACAAAGAAATCAAAGCGCAACGCAAACAGCAATTGCAACACATTAAGTTCTCTCATATTTAGAAGATCATACTAGCTTAATCATCCTCTGCATCACGTGGATCATGATTCCTCCAGAACTTGTCATAGTCATCCCAGGTTTGAGAGGGGAATGCAAGCGGAACAGTAATGGGGCCAAACGGAATGCCTTCCTTTTCAAACTCGTCAAGGCGAGCCTCGGTCAGTTTCCTGGTCCTGTTAACACTGTACACCGAAATTCGATGACAAGAACTCGTAACATGCAGGCCCCAGTTCCAAGCCGTGCGAACATCAGGCGGTTGGGTATTCAAAGCGTTGTCCCAACAGCGGCAAACAATTTCGACCCACCCTTCAACATCACAAGGAAGATCGAACTCCCAGGTACGCCAGGTCCACTTCCGCTTCTTGGATAAGTTTTCGATGGGAACAGTGTACCAGTTGAAGCCACCGTCGGATGATAGTTCAACGCGCTCAGGCCAGCGACCTCCACCAGAATAGGCCCAACCCTTGCAGCGGATCTTGCCCATGTGGATAATAACTTGCTTTGTCCACGGCGACATGATGGCCGAGCTGACTGGCATTTCTTGGATTTGAATACCGTCTGT
The DNA here is from genome assembly GCA_003934905.1 of Neonectria sp. DH2. Lineage (NCBI taxonomy): Eukaryota > Fungi > Ascomycota > Sordariomycetes > Hypocreales > Nectriaceae > Neonectria > Neonectria sp. DH2. Next base: position 64,650 of record RQWH01000013.1, on the reverse strand, counting down.
CAGCCTGAAGTTGTGCTTTCCTACCTGTTGAGGGAAATAGAGATACTCTTGACTCTGGACTGGCGCTCGTGTGGGGTTCTTGATGGCCTTGATGCGATACAGCCACTTCACGCTTCTGGCTCCGATGTAGCCAAACACAACAATACGGAGAGGATACCCATGGATTTTAGGTAGGACTTCTCCGTTCATTTCCCACGCCAGCATCACCTCGTTCGCTTTGACCTTAGACCAGGGCACGCTGACAAGATAGTTCATCGTCTTGTCATCCTTGAAGTAGGTGTCGGCACCATAAAATTCCAGGTGCTTGGCGCCATCAATCAAGCCTCCGCAAGCCTTGATTACCTTCTTGAGACTGATGCCGACGTATCGAGCGGTGCCAATCGCACCCTCAGCCCAAGGTGCTTGGGGAACCTCGTCACCTTGACCAGCGTACTTGAGAATCTGCTCAATGCGACGAGTTCCAGAGCACTGAATCGTGACGGTCTTCTCCATGCGCGGAAACTTGGACTTGTCCATGATGTCGTCCAAAGTGAAAGAACGAGGATTTGCCACAAGGCCATCCAAAAGGAAACTGTAATCCTCCTTGTTGATAATTGGAATGCCTCCGTGGTTTCTCACAAAATGAAGGGGATTTGGAGTGACCTCCTTGTCAGTAACGAGGCGCTTAGGAGGTTCTCCGTTGTAGGGGAATTGCAAGAGATGAAGCATATCAGGGTGCTTCTCCTCGAGAACAGTAGCCCAGGAGTCATCGGGGACTTTGGTGAGTTCGCCGCCGATGGCATGGTGCCACATCTTCCAGTGTGTGCCGGGAAGAACTGGGTTAGTTCCAGGAATAGGACCAAGCTGAAACTCCTGGTTGGGCGGAAACGTTTGAGAAGTCAAGATGCTGTGCGCCGCAGCCTTCTTTGAGGGATAGTTCTCCCACTCGACAAATCTTGAACGAATAAATGCGATTAGTATGAACCAACGTGGGCCTTAGCGTACCCTTCAGTAACGCCTCAGGACTTGACCTAGGGCGACTTACCCTGTCCAACCCTTTCGCTCAGCAGCAAAGAGAGTGTCGCAGTCGCCGACAGCCTTGATGGCTTGCTCATTCTTGGTGAGCGGACCAAAAGTCTGAAGAGCCAGGACCTTGGTCTCAGGCCCAGTCATGTCAAGGACTGGGAGCACAGCTCCAGACAGTCCCTGCTCGATCTTCCACTCATCCGGACGGTTTGAGGTCTTCATGATTGACGACTCTGGGTGCTTGGCTAGCGCAACGGGAGATGACCTCAGGTCATAGATCTAGACGCATTTATACCTAATACATATGCCGGCCATGACGTGACGAGACACGGCAGAGGCTTGATTACTCCTTGCTTGCACAGTAGTTGCGGAGGTGTCATCAATGTTACCGAGCTATCTACGATCAGCAAAAACCAGCACAAATGCGGTATGACAACCGGCCCAATCATGGCGATGAACTTGGTATAAGCCCTTTCTTGCTAGTCTAGGCTGGATTAGCGTGAAGCTTCAGACGGTCTCGATCGTGTGCAATAAGGATACGTCGTTTTCTGTGCCAGAACTAGGTGGACTCCCCGTCTTTTTGCTTTGTCTTTGCAGTAAGATCCGCCGTACTCTGGGATGCGAGACGTGCAAGACGCATGTATGACAATTGTTGACGACATGGGTGCTGAAAGCAGTACGAATACGGGGCTCGTCATCGCGGTAGGCTCGGATGGCAGAAAAGGATGACATCAGTGGCAGACGCAGTACCATTGCGGGGTTCGGCCATGACACAGTTAATACTTATGGATGACATCGGTGGCAGACGCAATACCATCGTGAGGTTGTTTAGCTTTAGGTTGAGTTGAGCAGTCCTTCCTCTGGCAGTCTGGTTTTCACGAGAGATGCATAAATGATAGTAACTGATAAAATCAAGTTGTGTTTCATCTGGGGATCACAGGAAAAGAAGGAACGCCCGCGCTTGTCTGTTACAGTAAGTCTCATGAGATAAAACACGTGGTTACGTGGATATCATTATGGTCAGCTATTATCTTCAATAGTTGTGTAAGGTCCATGGCTTACCTATCGCAGCCCGCTTTGAAAGACTCTCTATCTACCCTTGCCAATGGGAAGGGCAGTGCTTTGCCGTCTCGGCTGGATATCTGGTTTGACTCCATCGTCTAGGTCAGCCAAGTGCTAATCCTGGCTCCGTCCAGCAAGGTCGCTATGGCAGGAGCAATGGCGGCTTAGTCGTCTTGAGCGATGTGCAGACAGTCGAGGTTCTCGCTCATTTTGCGCGTGGACGCATTCCCGAACGGTATAATATCCCCGTCCTACTCTATAAGTTCTCCAAGTGGAATTCATCATTGCATTGTAGAAGCGTTCACGCAAAGCCGCCGGCGCGTTTGGAGACTTTGAGGTTCTTGAAGATATCTCAGATCTAACTGACGCAAAGTTTCTTACTGGCGTTGGGAGGAAAACAAATATCTTGACTCGTATGTCAACTGTCGGTGGAGAAAAAGGGACCAGCGACACAGTCCGCGATGTTCGAGGCTGGGCAACAAAGTTCTATACCGAAGATAGTGTCCAAGACTTTGTCTTCAACGATCGTCCTGTGTTCTTCATTCGGGATCCAATCAAGTTCCCGTCCATGAGCCGGAGCCACAAGCGACACCCTCAAACCAATGTGCCAGATAACACCATGTTTTAGGACTTCCACGTAAATAACCCAGAGGGGATTCACGCTTTGATGCACCTGTTCGGACAGCGCGGTATTCCAGCTTCCTTGAGAAACATCAATGGCTTCGGCGTCCACACGTCCACTTTGAACAAGGCTGTGGGTCTTTCTGACGTGGTCGAGCTTTTACCAGGGCTGACAAGATTTGAGATGGGAGTTATGTCTACGTCAAGTGGCATCTCAAACCTGATGATGGCATCAAGACCATGGATGCAGATCCAGCTGTACGCCTGGCAGGATCGGAGTCCGACTACCACGTGAAAGATCTACTACGGCAGTCATCCTGATTACGTCTTCTCGGAACTCTGCCCGGTCACTGAGCAAACGGGTCTAGATGCCAACCCATGAGCTCTGGTCTGGACGCGTGACTGCATTCTCAACGTCGGTTTCCGACGAAGACTTTGCGCAGGCTCGGACGCTTTGGCACATCATTTGCAAAGAGCTAAATGGGAAGGAGCAACAGCTCCATAACATCCCCCTACACTGGGAGACATCCCTGACAAACTGAAGAGAGAAGTTTTGGGTAAGTCATGCTGATACGGGCCACGTTTGTTCCTCGTTGGTGCCGATGTTGATTTTCTACAGATTATTTCGGACGCGTTGGTGAGAATTTGAAAGAAGTTCTTAAGCAAGGACTCTTCAAATGATCTAGCCTTCGTGCGAGGTTCTACTTTGTGTGAAAAGTTGGTGTTGCCCTCGAACAAACGCCGGCCGGCCTAGTTCCATGTTGTAGTGCTGGAACTAAGTTCCATTCAGGCTGAGCGTAATGTGAACGTGACTTTCTCCAATTGTCTCCAAAGCTTATTGCTGTCTTAGAAAGCGCCGCCCTGACATTGATTCTATATATAGGGTAGTGACAAGCTCGGAGTGCTGTTCTTCTGCAAAGAAATTTTGCTTCAGATGTAAAATCCCTTCACGATGCAGTTATGGTATGACAGTGTGTCTGGTCCAAGGATCTGCGGAGCCGAGTTTCAGCACCCCGCAGCCAGCTATCGTTCTTCCACGCGGGTTTCCCATATATATGGTTGAGTGCCGCTTGAACAATGTATGTGTAACTCGGAGCGATGCACAAAACTAAGCATGAATCAGGGTTATCGTGGACTTCGACGACATCTAAGATCATCTTAGTTGCGGCATCAAGCGCAGCGTGCGAGCACTGGCACCATTCCTCCACGGATTGATCCCTATCGTTGATAACTGGGAGAGGCTGGCTGAGGATATGCCAGTGTAGTGTGAATATAGCCCTATTTTTGGTCAACACAACACTCGTCTGTGGCACAATTCCGGTGCTTCAGCTGATAGACTGACCTGATGGTGATAGCTATCACCTCGCAGAGAATCCCTCTTTTCCCGCTACACTGGTGCAATAGGATACCAAGGAACTCTTGAAGAGTTGCATCTAAGCCTTGAAGCTGGATCAGTCTCGATTCAAAGCTTTGGACTTGGAAGGCTTTGAGGACTTTGTCCAGAAGCCAAGCCGCTTGAGCAATGCGGCCGAAACTTCCAACGTCAGAAGAGCTCAAATGGGAGACTGGTATGTGTGGTATTGACTCAGGGCTGACGATTTTATTTTGTTCTAGGATCGTGGGTTCAGTTGGGAGCCGGGCATCCCCACTAGGCATGATAGTAATCAGCGGTTGCTCAGGAACAGTGACTTCGCAGATGAATACCCTGTCAAACAGCTCGAGTTTATTAGCACCATTCTCTTGGAAGATACTGAGGGATTGAGGACGAGACAAATAAGACAGTGGAGGGGCATTACCGCTCGCAGATGATGAGCGTCCACCAGGTATTGGCTGCTTCCTCGGCCCCCAGCAGAATATCTGACACAGTATCCTCATCCGTACAGGTCTGCTTGCAAAGGTGGAGGTGCGCGGCATATCCCATGCGAGCACAGCCAGCGATGGACGTAAAGGCATCGTCCGGTCGGCCATGAGCATACTCGTACAAGGCTAGCAAGAGACCCGCCTGGATCAGGGGGACTGACGGCGGGAAACACCCCTGCACTTGAGTAAACAGTGACTTCGTGGCGAGGTACAGGGATCGTCGATCAACCAGCGGGGACTTTGGTGCAGGTCCGGGATATCCGGTACCCCATCCCAGTTTTGGAGATGATGTGAGCAGACTGAGGCTCAGAATAAGGACAGAATAGCCGGCAGATGGGGTTGCTCCAAGCGTCGTAAGGCTACTTTGAAAGCGCCTTCGGGAAATGAAAGGTATGTATCGATGAATACCCTGAAAGTAGCGAGCACTGATGTCATCCACGAACTGGCCTGTTCCTCGAATCAGGTCAAGGGTCTGAAGATACAGGCTGGCCTCCAAAGCTGCCGGCTGCGAAGGAATCGAATGTGGCGGAACCAAGGGGAAGGACGCGTAATTATTGCTGTCTGGTCGAGACCGTGATCTTGGTCGTGGTTCATACCCACATCCCAAGCCTTTTCTACTGCTGTTACGTCTCGACTTCCTAATTGATTGCGGTTTACAGTCGTACCTGGAGCAGTATCCGCAACGGGGCAGCATCTTGTCACACCTCTTCTTACGGGCCTTGCACGTACCGCAGACTTGAGCCGCGTGGGGTGTTTTAGAGGGGCCGCCGTCGGCCGCCATGATCGGGAACTTGAGTAGAGGTTTATGTGACCGGACAGTCAAGTTGACCACATTGATGGGGAGGAGATTTATACTCACCTAGACTAGACTATCCTAAGAGAGTAATTGTGATCCCGCTTTAATGGATTTGTAAAGCATTTCGACCAATTATCAGCCTCGTCCTGTCAGCCGCCGTCGGGAGTGTCGGCCGCCGCTAAGCTACTTGCGTAATACGTACCCAGATTAGGAGTGAATTCAAAGCCTAAGTTATCTAGTTACCGAATCCTGCTTCGGTATGTATGATAGGAAGAGCTTACATTGAAGGATCAAAAGCGACGTCACAAGTATGACATCAGATGGACAGAGTAACTATATATCATGGGTAAGCAGACCTTGAGCAACGGATTCATCTCGCCTTCTCCATTCCTCATCCACTATCACCAGAGCTTAATACGACTAAATCCCAGCAAACAAAATGGCACCTTCAGTTGACGCAAGTAGCCTCTTCCGGGTCGACGGCATCGTGGCCGTCATTACTGGAGGAGGATCTGGTAAGTTTGATCGATCATCTCGGCAGATTATGGACATTGTCTTGACTGGTCTTTCCTTCTAGGTATTGGTCTCACTATGGCCCGAGCTCTCGCCCTCAATGGCGCCCGGAAGGTCTACATCCTGGGACGCCGCTTGGAAGTGCTCAATACGGCAGCCCAGGAACACTCCAGCCTAGTCCCGCTACAATGCGATGTGACCTCCAAAGAGGACCTCCAAGCCGCCGTCAGTCGTATCACCGATGAGGTCGGATACGTCAACCTCGTCGTCGCCAACTCTGGCAGCATCGGCCCTCCGGTACGCTTCAACCCGACCAGTTCGCTTCCAGAGCTACGCGAGACTCTCTTCACCAACTTCTCCATGGATGCAATGAACGAGGTGCTGAACCTCAACGTGACGGCTGCCTTTTTCACCATGACCGCCTTCCTTGAGTTGCTTGACGCAGGTAACAAGAATGCCTTGCAAGGCGGCTTCGGAAAGCCGATTAATAAGGGCAGCGACATCCCGACCATTCAGAGTCAGGTCATATTTACGACGAGTATATCAGCTTTTAGTCGTCATTGGTCGTCGTCGCCTCCATACTTGACCAGCAAGGTCGCCATCATGCAGGTGACCAAACATGCCAGCACCCAGCTGGCCAGATTTGGGATTCGTGTGAATGCCATCGCTCCGGGCTGTAAGTTCTGCAAGTCTTGGAGAAGATGGAATTTTTGGAGTGGAAGCTAATGTGTGCTTGTTAAAGTGTATCCATCAGCTCTAGCGTCCGTGCTGATGGACAATCGCAAGCCGGAAGAAGAGTCAGCCGACGACCAGAGGTTCATCCCCGCCCGGAGGTTTGGTGGTGATGAGGAGATGACTGGGGCTATTTTGTATCTCACTAGCCGATCCGGGAGCTACTCCAACGGGTCCATCCTCATCACCGATGGCGGCCGACTGTCGGTCATGGCTGCGACGTATTAGGGCGGTGGTCAGCATACCGAGGGCCTTTCATATGCTATGCGGAGACAAGGATGGGTTGAAATTGCTCAGCTACAAGGAAGGGGCACGAGCCGCGATAATTGTTCCTCTATTATATCACAGTATCAAGACTTGGTTGTACTTCACAATGCATCGTTATTCCATGTCCCCTTGAACCTCTTGTCGGACTTGAAGGGTGACCTGAACCAGGGAGTCCTACCAACAGTCCAAACTCCCCTGTAATCCTGTTCCAGCGGTTGACTCTGAAGCGATGGCCTGACCCGCCGCTGAGACAAAGCAATGGGATCCAGAGTATTCACGGCCATACAACTGTCTATCATATTTCATACAACAATGCGACAATAAAACACACCCAAGCCGGGACATCAGCAATCAACGTCCGTGTAACATGCATGCTCATCCACGTTGCCATCTGTGGCTGCGCAAGGTCTGGTTCGGATAGAATTTGGTCCATGATTGATAGCACCTGACAACCGCAATGTCAGTCTTGCTTACAACTTCTCGCCAGCCCCGAAGATAACTTGCCTTGTTGCCGAACCCAAAGTGCAAAAACGTGAAGAGAAGGCCAGCTAAACTCCATCGAGAGACGGTGCTGGATCTGGCCTGCTCCTGTGCTGTACCATGAGAGTGGAACCAAAATGCTCTGAGGCCGCTGCCAAATGTAAGAGCGCCGAGCGTGGTCACCCCGACGAAACCGGGCTTGAAAAAGTCCTTGAACCAGAGAGCGATGGCGGGTCCTGGATAGTCGGAGTTGTGGAACGGGACTGTGGTGATGTAGCCACCGAGAGCCATGCCAACGTTGAGAGAAGTAGACAGGAGAGGAAGCAAGGTTTTGGGTATGAACCGCTCTCGGGGGACTGGCTGGATCGTGCTCGATGCCATGATGATCGAAGTGAGACCTGACGATGCTGGAAAATTGGGAAATAGAAATACACGCCAGGAGTGCTGGATGTCAGCAGCAAATGTTTGAAGACTCGATAGCTCGGGTGGTCAGCCAGAAAACAGGCATTCCTGTTCGGCAATCGGAATAGCCCTACCCGCACAAGACTGATTGGTTGCCTGGTGTGATACGGCTGATAAATACACGAGGGCGTTGTGACTAAGCGGCGCCAGCGATGGATGCTCAATAAAGGTCTCGGTGACGACAGAGCTGCGTCGAGCGGTCTTGTTACCGGCCCCTTCCATCACAAATACAGGGGGCAATACCCTCTTCTCCCTCATATTATTCTGATCATGGCAGCCCCCCGCGCGAGAGATCTGAGACGGTTGCTAGCCCAGGTGTACCCTTGGGTGAAGGCGCCGTTCATTGTTGGCGCACCGATGCGTGTGCTGTCCGGGCCTAGCCTCGCCGTCGCGGTATCCTCAGCCGGCGGCCTTGGATTTATCGGTCCTACGATGAAGGCCGAGGATCTGTTTTCTGATCTTGAGAAGGCTGGTGGATTACTACAATCATCCCCGGTCGCTTCCGTCGCCCGCCGTCCAACTACGGCCCTTCTCCCCATCGGGGTCGGCTTTCAAACATGGAACGGTGATCTCAAGATCGCCGTATCCGCAGTCCGGGAGCACCGGCCTTGTGCCGTGTGGCTGTTCGCTCCCCGTCACGGCCAAACCGAATTGGACGAGTGGACTACTGATATCCGCGAGGCATCTCCTGAGACCCAGATCTGGATCCAAGTCGGCACTCTTGGCGAGGCCATTGACGCCGCCCGCAGCTCAACCCCTCCAGATGTGCTCGTTATCCAGGGTGCTGAAGCCGGTGGCCATGGTAGGGCCAATGATGGTTTGGGCATCATGGCGCTTTTCCCAGAAATCGCCGACGCTACACGCGAGTCTGGAATCCCTCTAGTTGCCGCGGGAGGCATCGTCGACGGCCGTGGTGTTGCTGCGGCCCTTGGCCTGGGAGCTGCGGGTGTCGCAATGGGGACACGCATGCTCGCAGCGACCGAGACACGTATCAGCAAGGGATACCAGAATGAGATTGTTCGCGCAACCGACGGCGCCACGTCAACAGTTCGCACACAGCTATATAACCACTTACGGGGCACGTTTGGGTGGCCTGAGCAATTCTCACCCCGTGGACTGATTAACAGAAGCTGGGTCGGTCACCAAGAGGGGATTCCATTCGATGAGCTGAAGCGACTGCACGATGAGGCAGTAAAGTCCGGCGATGCCGGATGGGGTCCAGAGGGGAGGTTGGCGACGTACGCCGGGGCTGCAGTAGGGCTGGTGCATAGTGTAGATGATGCTGGTGTGATTATTGAAAGCGTGAGAGGCGAGGCGAAGGATATTATCTTGTCCCTCGCCGATGATCTCTAAAAAGCACACAGGTGATAGCTACAAAGTCAGACGATAGTAACGTGACTTATTTGAGAAGTTGTTTCACGCATCATACACCCAGCTTTTACCATCAGTGGCAAGCCCAAGCTTCAGCTACGATCCACATGATTTGGATGCCGGAATTTCAGAACAGGGTTTGATTGCAGGTCATAGAGTCGAAGCGTAAGTAGGAAAAAGGGCGTTCCCCGAGATGAGGAACGACAGCACGAGGCGCACGAGGGCTGGCGGTAACGGCAGCAACCCAAAATTAGTTGCTAAAGCTGATAGGAAGATGGAAAGTAGTTACCTTGCGAGAGTTTGCGCGCATCTTTATAGCATGCGCTCTTGGCAGAATCTGGATACAAGATGCGAACTTCTTTGCCTGTTAATGTAACTATATTCAAACTCGAGTCATCAATTCCAGAATCAAAACGCTCTTTTCTGGTAAGTGGATTGTCATTGTATGGAGGACAAAGGCTTTTCGGGTTGAACGGCAGCGATGATCACTTCAGCTACGACTACGCCTCCGGAGGTTTGAGGCAGTGCTCATTCAGAAGCAAGATCTGCAGGGACTTTTTCTGTCCCCAAATCTAACTAAAGTCTGACAGCCGTTGTTTGATATGAGAGTAGTGCTAGCTGATACGCCGATTGGACAATTTTCTTTTTCTTTTCCCGGTTCCTAAATCTTGTCAGCTTGGTTGGCGTCATCAAACGCTTCGTGTATTTCCGCGGAAGCACCTATTTCAACTAGGCCGAAGAAAGCAACCGTGATTCCACACTCAACTCCACTCTTGTACACACATTGAATCTCTGCCAGGCTCCCTCCTTTATATTAGCAGGACTAGGGTTGAGATATGGGTATTGGGATAAGGGATCTCTCTGCGCTACAAGCAGCTTCTGGGCGAAGGCTTGAGCCTCATCAATCCGTCAGACATGTTATCTCGGCATCATTTCTTGGGACGCCTAAATTGTTCAAGTCGAGTCGTCAGAATCTGTTAACTAAGCCGACAACTTTCATTAAAGCTTTGTCATTTCCAAAATGACCGCAGTAAGACAATGTAAAATATAGGCAGCAGTCATTATCCACATGTGAGATATGCACGAACCGGAGAAAGGCAAAGAAGCATAGCCACGCCAGAGAAGACTACGTGACGTAACCTTACTGATCAGGATTTGTATATAAACTCGATCAGAGGCCCATGTTGTAGAAAGTGTGCGGCAACGATCATTCACAATGTTTATCACATCATTTTTGATAGCATTCGCCGCTGCAGTAGTTGGGACTGCCGCCACTCCTCTCACTACTTCACGAGATACTGTTCCGCTGCCCGAGAATACGTCCAACTTCAACGAGTCTACCCGTCTTCAACCTCTCCGCTACGTCAATACCACACGACTGCAAGTTGCGTACTACGAGGACGGTCCGGCCGATGGTCAAGTTGTACTGCTGCTCCATGGCTGGCCCTACGATATCCATAGCTACGCTGTTGTTGCCCCGGTTCTTTCAAGAAAAGGATTCCGCGTTATTGTCCCTTACCTCCGAGGTAACGGCCCGACCACGTTCCTTTATGCCGACACCTTCAGGTCTGGAGAACAGGCTGCCCTTGGCTATGATATTATCGAGCTTCTTGACGCGCTAGAGATACCGAAAGCTATCTTCGCTGGGTACGACTGGGGCGGTCGTGGCGCTTGTGTTGCGGCAGCGTTGTGGCCAGACCGGTGCGAAGGGCTTGTGTCCGTCAACAGCTATCTCATCCAAGATCTGTCAAAGGCTTGGGTCCCCCTTGCTGCTCCGATTGAGGCGGGCTTTTGGTACTTTTACTACTTCCTTACACCACGTGGAGGGGCGGCATTAGCAGAGCACCCTAAGGACATTGCACGAGTTGTCTGGGGCAAGAATTCGCCTGAGTGGAACTACACGGAGGCTGATCTCGACCGCGCCGCTGAGACATTTGTCAACCCCGATTATGTCAGTGTAGTCACCCACGTATACAGGCACCGGCTTCTATATGCTCCTGGAGACCCAGACTACGCAGATATCGAGAGGCTTTTGCTGAAACAACCGACTATTCGCACGCCTACAGTCACTTTGGACGGTCTGGCGGATGGGAATTTCCCCCCAACAAACGGATCTTCATCCCAGATCTATTTCACTGGGAAAAGAGTCCATCATCAAATACCTGGTGCTGGGCACAATCTCCCTCAGGAAAAGCCGTCGGCATTTATTTCTGCGGTTGTGGAGGTGGCAAGTTTCACAAAGAGCTAATTAGCCTTAGTAGCTCTATCATCAAGGAACAAGTAGTAGCTGAAGATAGTTAGATGTATGATATGAATATTATTGATTACCTGTGAGGTCTCGTAACTGAGGTCGCCTTAATCTTTTCCTTTAATATCCGGCATCAACAGCGAACGATGAGAGATATTTGCCCAAAGATGATCAGTCATCATTCTTCATCACCGAAATCCAAACAAAGCCTGCCTTCAGTGTACCATCACAAAGTTGGAAGCCTAGAGCGGAGCTTTCTTTTTCAACGGATCATCAGTAGAATGATCAGCCTTGACGTTTTCCTGGCTCTCCGTAGGGTTCAGCCTGTGAAGAGGATCGACGGCCGACCGATCGGCAGCCACATCCTCCTCCGACTCTGTAGGTTGCGGCTCGTGCTTCTGCATGGGGGATCTGGTGTCTGCCGGCTTCTTAAGGGGGTTTGAGTGTTCCGAGGACGGTCTTGCCACGAATGTACGACCAGGAGTCGTCTGGAACTGGAGGGGACCGAGGGGGGCCACGTTCCTTCTAGAAACGCCAATGAAACGTTGCGTAGAGCGAGCTTTTGAGAATACTGCGCGGAACATGTTGTTGGGTTGTAATTCAAGTAGAGTTTTGATGAAGTAGAATGAAGAAAATATTTGTGGTGCTATTTTTTTAGAGAGTTACATTAGGAGGGAGTCGGGTGTCTTCTTCCTTAGAGGCAGAGCGTGTAGCGCATTACCCTTTAATTACAAAATTCTTATTGTTAGCGCTTATTAATATGAATTCCTAACAGCCTATAGAAATCCATTCGCATATCCTGATTATTTCCAAGGTAGTGTTGGCAGAGAGCAATGATGTCACAATTCGTTAATGAACCAACCGCTACGGAAGACAGGTCAGAACTCGATAATGACGGCCTGTCATCCAACCAAGTTGAGTTTAGGTGGCAACCCACACAAGACATGATGTGAGCAAGCCCGCTTGAGTCATATTAGAATCATGATGAAATCACCAACCTTGTATTATTGCATTCTTTGGGGCGTCACTCCAGCACGGCGCATGTCCAACTCACCACACCCCTACTAGACACCTTTAGGGATCCGAATTTGCGACATCAGCCAGGACCTATCCAAAGATGTGGTGGGGAAAGGGACCATACACACCTCCTGTGCTGCGGGGACAACACCTCCGCAGCAGTCGCCACTGGAAATGAAAGATGCGCCGGAGGGTCCCACGGTGTTTGATCCCCATAAGCTACTGAAGCAGGAGAAGCTGCCAGTGATGTGGTCGGAAAAGCCGTAACTGTGGGAAATGGAGAGCATTTTGCCAAGTTCATCGTTGGTGAGCATGTTTTTGACCACCACACCTGGCCCAAGAGGGTTTAGACAATGACTTCAACGGAGCGTAACAATATGCTCTTGTCGATGCGAGGTTTGTAGACAGGGTGGCTGGGTGCCCTAGGAATATATATGACAAACATTTTAAAACAACAAGCTCTTAAAGAAATCCTCGTATATCATTCATTTTAGTACCATACTCACCACCCTCCGAACCTGGGTCAAGGATCACCCCATTAACCGGTTCATCCTCCGGACCCGAAGGTCGATGTCACTGACTTTGTCATCTCTGGAGTTATTCATCAACGAATCGATATTTCCGGCACTCTCTTTAACGCTGACCCGATAACATTCTGCACATCGTATCTCTTACCATTAGACTCACGCGAACACAAAACGTAACATTACACTTGGACCTTCTGTGATCCGGCATCGAGTAGGCGTGTACTGCCTAAAGAATACTCTCCCAAAGCTCGAGTTCCCTGTTGAGAGGGTTATCCACCGTTGCTGGGTCAATGTCAAAGTGCATTGTTGTCCTGCGGCTGGCGTCATACTTTGGCCAGGCAGGATCTCCCGTTGTAGCGAAGGCCACCCAAGCCCGATGCATCACGTCGGCGAGGGCTTGCGGCGGAGTTAGGCCAAGAAGCGGCTCCGTTCCCAGGCCAAGCGTGTCGAAAACGAAGGCAATCTCGATCGAATGCGCTGCCCCTAGGCGATGCCCCATCTGTGGCGAGGGCCATGCGAACTCATACATGTAAGTGGTGGCTTGAGTGGTCTTGGTGTGTGCGTCGGCAAAGCGAACAGCGGGAATGCGCCAGTACCAGTCGGTCTGAATGGCCGAGAGGAGTTCTCCGGCGGTAGCTCTCGGGTATAGCTCACGATAGGTGTCGATGCCCTCAGGCGAAAGGCCGTATGCTCCAGCCATGGCCGAGAGGGCTTCTTCGGTGATGCGATCGATGGAACCGTCGGGAACCAAGAACAGCCGTGTCTCCTGCGTGTTGGATCCAACCACCAGAGGAATGTCTGTTGCAGCTCCCGCAGCCACAGCATCGACAGGGTGCTCTGGGAGAATGTCCCCATCGACTGTTGGTGCCCACGGAAGAAAGCTCAGCAAGACCTCGCCCCAGAAGGCCGGATCAAGTTGCGCCTGAAGTCCTTCTCGCAGCTTGGCCTGGGCCTCAATGATCCGATCAGACGATGTCGCAGCGACCGCCTCCCACGTAGGCTCGATGTCGAGAATCTCCGTCATCCGCCGCCCGATTCGCTCCGCTGTTGCCGCCGAGTTCACCTTGGGGCTGTTCCCGCTTTGCACGATAGCGCGGTGGAAGAGTCCCTTGGCCCGCGGAACAGCTAGTAGTGTGGCAACACTCATGCCGCCAGCCGACTCGCCGAAGATGGTGACGTTGCCAGGGTCACCGCCGAATGCGGCTATGTTGTTCTGCACCCATTTGAGCGCGGCAACCTGGTCCAGGAGCCCGAGGTTGGGGATGCCATTGTCGAGATATAGGAAACCTTGGGCGCCCACGCGGTAACTGATAGTGACACACACGACGCCGTCGCGGGCGAACCTACTACCGTCATAGAAGGCTGCGCCGCTAGTGCCGTGGAACTCGAACATGCCACCGGGAATCCAGACCATCACCGGTCGTCCAGCCGCTCCGAGGTCGGGTGTCCAGACGTTGAGCGTCAGGCAGTCCTCGCCCGGGCCGACCAGCTCCGCGAGAGCCTCGGCGATACCTGGAGGATAGGGACCCTGAGCTGACTTTGGCCCGAATGTCAGTGCATCACGCACACCTGTCCAAGGCTTGGGCGGTTGAGGAGGACGGAGATGATTGGGCCCGGATGGCGGCGCCGCAAAAGGTACGCCTTTGAACACATGAAAACCGTCAGTTGTTTTGCCCCGTACGTCTCCTGACTGTGTTCTGGCGACTGGGTCCAAGGTCTGGTTCTGGACGTCACCTTGCGTTGGCGTTTGTCTAGACATGGTCGGTGGTCCTTTGTTTCCTGGGAAAAGTTCTTGGTGCAAAGGGAAGTTGAATGATGAAGTAGCTCTGAGATGAGTTGCTGGTGGCCTCAAGGAGGTCGGGAAAACAGTAGGTAACCGCTGTCTCGAGTATTTTAAGAATGTTAGAGGTCGGCCAGCGAGCGGATAAAAGGCCAGTGTAGATGAATTGTTATATAGCCACGTTTGGGTGTCGTGTTCATCATCACATGTTGCTGAGGTGCGCAACCTCGTGATGCCTCGTATGATTTAGCAAGAATTGGGAGACTCCTGCTTCAGCCCTAATGACCCATTACGTCAGTTGAATCGCCCTAAGAGTAAGAACCTGCATCAATGGCATATTGGAGGATATCAGTATTGATGGCTCCGGGGCGATGGCATTAATCCTTGCACCATCAGCTCTATTATCCACAGCAGCGCTTTGGTCAGCCCGACAGTCTGTTAAAACTGGATGAGAACTGTGCAACCATTCGTATGGAGGGTGTGCTTACCGCATTTTTTATTGCTGCGTAGGTTGCAGATTCTCGGATCCCATTCAAACCTGCCATTGAAGCAAGATTGACAATGCTCCCGGACTTCTATGCAAGCATATATTTGAGCCAGACACCAAGCAATAAACTTCACTATTTTGTTTATTATTATACTAGTATTGACTATTACTAATACACTATTATATGCTCTCTAAGCCTCTTATTAAACCAGCCATTAGTAGTATTTATACTATTTATATAGCTTTTCTTGGAATTTATAAAAGATAAAATAATTATTTAAGAAGACACAAAATAATGCAGTTCGAATAGCTTTACACTTTACTTGATTTATACTTACAGGACTGTTTCTTTCAGAGTGGCTAGCAGCAGCATCAGCGAATGAAAGTGCAGCTATTAGATATCAAGCGACAGACTCTGCTATAATAAAGAGGTTCATTGGCTGGCGTGACCATAAAAGGCGATCACTCGGTCAAACTGTGTTCATCACCTCCACTCCATGAATAGGTTAGGACCATCCATACATTGTCCTTGAACCAAATCGCTAACCGCCCAAGTCCAGCCATCAGAACACGTCTCTGGCTGTTTCGCCAGGATATCGAATCAAATAACCTTCCCCTAAAACGCCTGAAGACACGAGCCGGCCTTACCTGACGAGAGGGCATCCCGGTAGTCTAGATTTCTCGCAGCCCTTGCCATTCGTACTGTGAGCTTCTTGCGGCTGCTCTTCATTGCTATATTGCTATTCCCCACCGATAGTCCGCTCAAAGACAAGACGCCTTCCACGCCAGCATGCTTCGTGTGCGAAGAGTTATTTTTCCCATCCTAAAAACCAATTCCAACGCGTCGCGTACTGCGCTTTTCCTCGCCTAGAGCGCAGCTTACAGGGCCAACCCTATTCCGTCCTTAGTCCATCTATACAAAGACAAAAGCTCTCGTCGCCGTTGCTGCTGCTCGCCGACATCTTCAGGTACGCGACCCCGAACTTGAGCAAGGGCGCTCCGCATCACCTTACTGAACTTCCGCTGTGACTCTATTAGTTTCCTCATTTCCAATGTCTCTGTGGATAAACTTACCTGGTATTCTGTGCTCAGAGTCACTACACATGCTTCATGGGCCCGCATGATTGTCTCGCATGCCTTCGCTACACTAGGCGATGCCTCCGACTGTAGCTTATCTGCAATAAGCAGCAACAAGAACGACCCCTGAAGAAGATAAATGCCGAAGAAGAATGGCATGAATTCTAGGCCTGGGTCGAATTCGAGAATCCGGTTGATCGCCTCGGCCGCCGCTACGGCATGACTCGTTGCCGAGATGAACCCCTGCGTCGAGATCCAGAGGTCTTTATCATCCCACAAGTTGATGGGATCCCACTTTCCAGCTAACAGTATATACAGTACGTGCATAACGTGTGTGCTGTACGCGATGACAATTTTTGTTTGGATATTGCTCTCTGTAAGCCGGTTCAAGCCGTTGGTGTGGACTGAATCTATTAACGGCGTGTTGGTTTCAGGGGCTCTTCCAGGATATTCATTGCTCTCACCATGCGATGTATCCATCTTGTCGTCTACCGGTCGGGGCAAATGCTTATGCTCGAAAGCTCGCAAACTCTGCTCGTATATCTCCAAATGCCGGGTGATCTCAGCGGTCTGAGCATCCCATTCGTGGCTCGGTCGAAGCGCGATACCAAAATGTGGATGGTTCTTTGCATGGTGCAAGTCCACAATCTCGCCCAAAATGGTCATCAAGGGGAGGAAATACCCAAAGATACTATGACCGCGACACTCATATTGGGTTCCGCGAATCTGCGACGGGTTGGAAGCATATTCTTCTGGTGCCGAATTCATCAGACTGGAATCGCGAACAAAGTCGCCGTTCTGCCATGCGCTATCATCCATGGGTTGCAACAGGTCCTGGCATTCGATATCGAGAAGGAATAGGGGGCGATTATAGCACAGTGCCAAGTGCCTGTCGACGATGTAGAGGAGCCACCATATGCGGCGCCGTTCCTCACGCTCTTCTTCCGTCACGTACACGGCGCCGTTGGGAGCATCCTGTTCCTCTCCGACTCCGTTATCCAAAAGGGTCGCCTCTTGGCTCGCGGGGGAAGGATCTAGAGGCACCTCCCGGCCAAGCTTCAGCTCGCGTGCAAGACCCCAAGCAGCAGTCCACCACCTCATACTTGCCCCCTTATACTCGCTTGCCGAAATGACAACGGTCAAGTGAATGTAAGTCATCACATCGTCCAAGCTTCCTGCCGCACCGAAAGGCCCTGACTCGCCGCTCATAGCATCCATGCTTATCGATCCATCAGTGACCGGGCTAGGTAAGTTACCCGAGGTTGCGTGAACAAGTGGCCGAAGAAGATACACTGTCAGCGCGAGGAGCTTCTGGCATACCTTGGCTCGAGCCGAAGGAGTGCTGGCCAGGAAGGGGGCATTGCTCGTTTGCGCAGCAACCCATAGCATGCTTGCTAGAAGAGCTGGCTGTCCATACCTGGGCTTGGTCGCATGAAGGAAATGTCGTTTTTGAAGAACAAACCCTAATATGTAAGGCGACATCGGGTGCATCTGTGCTGACGATGAGGAGGCGAAATACAGGTCAACGAGATCGCAGGCCAGCGAGATCGGCAAGATGCCATTGAGATGACGCACCAACGGTTCCAGGACAGGGTATCGTAGTTTTAAGTTGCTCGATCCTGGCTGAGGAACCTGAGTCCGAAAATGTTTTGGAGGGGAGCTGGTGGAGACGCCCCAGTTAGGAGATGTCCCTTCGCCCAACGAGTACCCAGGTGGACTGTTGCCCATGCGAAACGTCGTGTTATTCTCAAAGTTTGGCGGACTTTGGTCCTGCATCGAATATGGAAACTCGGAATAGTCCGACATACTGTCTCGTCCGCCAGGTACATATGGTTGGCCATTGAGCGCAAGACTGTCGAGGTGTTGAGTATCAAGGCCGTTAGGCATCCTTTCAAATCCATTGAGATTGAGCCCTTCATGGCTATCCATTTTCTCGCCATACAGGGCTGGTGAATGGGGCTGTTCGCTCATACCGCCAAGGTTATCCAGGTTATCTAGACCTTGGCTGTGTCGCATCACATCTTCGCTCTGTTCCTTGCTCCATTTGCTGCTTGTACTTGAGTCTTTTTCGCCGTGTTGTTGCGGTACCGATATGATCGAAGCCTCGAGCCCCTTGTTGGTGAATTGGTTCTCCTCGCCGCCACCGTCCTCCGGATTCCCCCAGCAGCTTTCTGGGCGAGCTCCTTCCTCGATACTTTGCCTCTCTTCCTCCTTTCGCGGATGTACTCACACTCTAGGCCAAATCCTGAAGAAATCAGACACATTATGGCGACGTCTGACTTGAAAACCTACCAGTACAGTGTGCACAGGGGTGTTGGCCATCGCACTTTATTCGAAGCTGATTGCACTGATCGCAGGCTCGACTGATTCTCCTCCTGATGGGACCAGAAGATGCTGATCCACGAGATTTCGCTCCATCGGGCTGTCGTTGATTCTTCCCCTGAGAACTTGATCTCGCTAGATGGGGATTCGGGATTGGTACTGGTTTCGAAAGCGGTTGAATAGGGTACTGGTAGCTTTTCCCAAGCGTGTCTAGTCTGTTGCTCTGCATTTGGGATTTGTGGACGCTTCCACCTGGCGTGATCGATGACGAGACGATGTTTTGGCAAGGAGAGAAGCGCGGAGGGGGGTTGGATAACATCATGTCGGTGCGCGTTCTTTCGCAAGGTCTGCCCAGTTGGTTATATCGACGATGATGAGTGAAGCTTCAGGGGCAGTCGGGGAGATTGGAAACTCGGCGATGGCAGGAGCAGCGTCTCTGGCAAACATGGTCAGCTTGTTTCTGTAGGTAGAATTAAATCGGTTACAGGAAAATGCTGGAGCAGACATGGGCCCAAGTCATCGGGCAACATCGAGATATCAGAAGGGAATTTTGGTCCTCTCGTTAAACGAGAGTGGCAAAGAGGGAATCTGTACAGAATGAAGAAGGACGGGAATTGACAACAAAGGAAGAGCTGATATGAGATGAGACTGAGGAAATAAGAACTCGCACTAACCAGTGAAGAGTTCTAGCTGCCCGTGAAAGCGCTGGATCAGCCGGCTGTGTCAAACACCTTGTTTGTTTGCAAAACCTGTTAAGTGCGATCTTATGTCCAACCTTTGCCGCACTCGGGAGTTTGGGGAGAGGGGAGAAAAATGTTTGTCTTCTTTCTTTCTGGGGAAACCCACTGACGTGGGCGCTACCCCGGACAGGGCTCGTAGGGGCGGGGAGTGCATTTGCTAGCCCAGACGTCCAGGGTGGACTGATGGGCAGATGTGGAGGAGTGTGGTAGGAGGCAGAGAACTTGGACAGGGGTGCCACTCACACCAGGTAGACTAAGTGCTACTCGTACCAGATGGGTTCAGTTGGTTACTTCTCGAGGCGTGTGCTACTTCACGCGGGCCAAGGTGAACCATGACCATTGGCCTTGGATCCCAGACAAGTCGAGGCCAGAGCCGTTGTGACGCGCGTCTGAAACGCGTGGCGTCAATGCTCCGTTTATCTTAAATGACACTCTTCACCGTGACGAGCTTGTTGACCATTAATTTCTCTCTTTCTTTACTCTAGGCGGTCTTTTGAATGCTCGCTAATTCATGGCATCTCTCGCCCTGTTTTCCATCAAATGCTCAATTACCATGGGCAGATACACGGGATCCCGATTACGGCTGAAGCGCCGTGTATGATCCTTAGACTACCGGATACATTCACTTCCGATGCACGTCGCTCAACCGAGACGATGGTAAAGACAGTTTAAACAAGGATTTGAATAAGATAGCATGCTACGTTCGGGTGATTCTGCTGGCCAACTTCTACCTGGATGCTGACATTGTGGAGCCCTAACTGTGTAACCCTGGACACGACCCAAACTCGAAGATCGTCGTCGTTTGTGGTTTTCCGTTCGGTGGCCTGATGCCCGAGTTATCTCCAATGCTTGAACTCGAACTTTGCACATCACTAGGCTGTGGCTTACACTGCTCACAATCACGTCCCGATCCACTAAACCATACACCTCACGCCTTGGACATACCCTATACCCATAGCTTAGATCCGACTGTCACACGTCTGGTCTGTTCGTGTCTATCGCAGCTCAGCCAAAGCAATATTTATGCCCATGAACCACAGTGTCTAAGCTCTGGCAGCCGGTGGTGTTCTGGGCTGAGTGGATCAATGTCAACAGCGGGGTCGCTGAATTGCCTAAATAGGAATTACGCTATAGAGTTAACCTAGAGCTTCCTGTCGGAGATTCTGCACGTCGAAGTGACCAATTATGGGAGGCGTGTTTACAGTGCTCTGGCCATTCCCACCATCTTGATTTGTTTTCGCCTTGCTCTTGACCCTAGCTATGAGACCGACCTCCTATTCATCCATGTTGTGGGTACTCAATTTATCCGGCAAGGGTCGACTGTCGAAACAAGGTGTTAACAACAACCCTGCTGTTTAATAATAAAGCTCCGTTATGCAGGAAACTTGTTCCATGATGGCTCTCAAGGGAAATCGCTGGAGAGGGTGACAATTACAACGTCGTACCTTCTCACGCGCCCTACGCCTCTTTAACCGGCAACCGTGAATTTACCCGTACCCGTCGATCGCCGGCTACAACCGCACGTGGCGTTGTCTGTTTCAGGCCCCTTACGTCACAGCATTTCATTGGAGATTTTTATCGCTTAATTCTTCTTCTGGCTACGGCTCCGCAGCGGTCAATTAATGTAAACAATTTGCTCACTCTAATTGCCACGAAACCCCGTCGCAAGACTCCACTCTCCTCTACACTAGCAAAGATGATAGCTCTGCTTCCACTAAAGAGCCGGTCCGGCGAGTTCTTGCAATGTCGTAATGAATGACAAACCTGTGAAATGAGAGGGGGAAGGGTCAAGCATGACAACAACAACACCTACGTAGCTGTAGCGCCTCGAACATCTATAAATTTACCGTGGGGCATCACCCAACATATCGTGTCTTCTTCCGATCAAGCTCGGAATTTCCATTGTAGATCGACTGCCTCGGTATTCGTTTCACTCATTCATCTTCTTTTCTCTCCTTCTCAGTCAGCTAAAGACGCAACAAAACGCACTCTCTTTGTTACCGCCGAAACAAACCCAAAATGGTTTCCCTCAAGGTCCTTTTCGCGGCTGCAGCTGCTGCCTCCAGCGTCTTCGCCGCTCCTGTTGACCAGGACGCCGGGCTCTCCAAGCGTACTGAAAGCTCTACTGGTCAGAGCGGCGGGTTTTATTACTCTTTCTGGACCGACACTCCCAGCAGTGTGACCTACACCAACGGCAACGGCGGCGAGTTCTCTATGAAGTGGAGCGGTGCTGGTAACCACGTTGGTGGTAAGGGTTGGTCTACTGGATCCAGTCGGTATGGCTCTCTTTGACTTTCTACCTACTCCCGTCTCTCCTATAGGTCTGTTAACACAGCTTGCTCACCTGTATACATATAGAACCATCAGCTACTCTGGCACTTACAGCCCCAACGGTAATAGCTACCTCGCTATCTATGGCTGGACTCGAAGCCCTCTTATTGAGTATTATATCGTTGAGAACTTCGGTACCTATAATCCTTCTACCGGCGCCTCTAAGAAGGGTGAGGTTACTGTTGATGGCTCTACCTATGACCTCTATGAGACCACCCGCACCAACGCTCCTTCGATTGACGGGACCCAAACCTTCCAGCAATACTGGTCCGTTCGCCGCGATAAGCGCTCTAGCGGCTCCGTCAATGTCGCTACCCATTTCAACGCCTGGGCCACAGCCGGTCTCAGCCTTGGCAGCCATGACTACCAGATTCTCGCTGTCGAGGGCTATGAGAGCTCTGGTTCTGCCACCATGACTGTCTCCTAAAAAGGTTCTACCTCATGGGAAATTGAGGCATAGGGAGAGATTGTGATTTGTCGGTTGATATGATGAGCAGTGGTGATTGGAATGGGCGAGAGTTTCTCTTTCTTGGCCTGACGAATATCTCTCATAAGTCCAAGGAAATGGCCCGATTGTCTGATATTTATTTTTGTACATAGGTGCCCTGGTGGCATATCTTTTCTGACGGCTCTCTTAGTAACGAACAAGTTACCACTGAATTCGGAGACGAAACTCAAGCACACCAAAATCCATTTCCGGTCCTAGAGGTGAGTCTCCAGCTTGACCGCATGTTCTTGCTCTCTCTTGTCTCTTCCCTTTACCTGTCATATCTTAGTAGGTGTACGGCGCCCATTATGCAAGTAGACAATCAACCCATTCGGTCACCCAGGCATTAGATACGTGTCGGGTCCTGCTTTATAGGCGGTTCCATCATTGGTATGCGAGCCCCCTGCAGCTGAAGTCCTAAGGTTAGTCGACTTAAGTAAGCTAAAGACTCCAAGCTCGGTTGGCTAGCCTCTTCCCTCTGTTGCTTTACGGACCGTAGCATTTAAGCTACCAGTAGACTCGGACCGGGTTAGTTGCGTCTGTTATTTAATAAAAACAAACGTAAGGTGAATATAAACATTGGAACGGCAAATATCATTCGTGATCGAGAATAATGTAGGAAATACATCGTTTACGAGTTTCGCGACGGTGAAATATAAAGATATTCAGCTAAACTCGCTCTTCCTTATGTGTCCTCCAATGGATAACTCCTTTAATTTCTTACGTGTCCTTCTCCACCTCTCCCCGAACCGTACTTATGAATTCGTCCGCTAGCCGGCTGAGTATGTTGATTGTCGTCGGATAGTTCAACATGATCGCTCGACTTTCAGCCTCGTTCTTGTCAATCAGCACCTCGTTAACATCTTCATACAAATCCCGGTCCGACGGCACATCCAACACCGGTGCATTCATCATGAAAGCCCCTCCAGAAGCTCGATTGTTGGTGATAATCCGTGATTTGTACCTCCTGCCATTCGATGCGCCGGCACGATCCACAATTCCTGTCAGTTTTCCCTCCAGCTGCTTTGCTAGTCCCACATTCAGGATACCAATCAGTGCCGTCATATCGTCCTTTCGACGGCTCAAGTGCTTCATCAGCATGTTCAGGGTTTCCTTCTCTTTGGCTCCCCGTAACAGTTGATTCCCAATCTCTTTATAGCGACTTCGTCCACCAAGAGAGTCGAGATGTTTCTGAACCGCGACGGTACTGATGCCGATACTTTGGACAGCCGCCGTAATCTCTGTGCGGTTTTGTAACTCGGGCTCATTGTTGGCGCTGGACACGATCACCTTCACGGCCTCCAGCTCCTTTCTGTGGCTGTCGAGAACAGCTGGGAGTTTTCTAGCATCGATGACGGCATTGTGGACGGACCGGACTATCCGGATCGTGACGTCCAGACTGGCAAGGACGGCGCCAAAAGTGTCGACAGACTGACACGAGAATTGAGCCTTGGAGAGACGCCAAATGGGTTAAGTGCGTAAGCATACCATTGTGCTCGACCCTGTACAAAAAGGTGACTACTGAGCATAAGACAGTGAGATGTGGGCTTTCGTGGCGATTGAGAAAAGAGGTTTTGTCCGCGACTATCAGATTGGTAACAGAGCACACAGGCTACTACGGTGACTGAGCGTCCACGGATTACCTCGTTATCTACCGGTAGTATTCTGGGTTATAGCTCATAATAACGACGTTAGCTGCAGGTGACCGCAAACATGACAGCAGTGTGATATACCCGCAGCTTGTGCTTATCTGCATGAGCAGCCGAGATCAGTTCACATATTTGGTAGGTGTGCGTTGTGTGCTGGGTGACGTGGGCAAGCTGACAACCAACAAGCTGCTGCATTCAGGATCAGGTATCTGCAGCTTCAGCCTCAAAGTCGAACCGGTCAGGCATGTGGTATATCGCTTATTAATAGCTGAACACCTGCTTAAGTTAGTGGTGGAGGTCATAGAAGCTTGATTGGTCTCCTTTCATGTCGCTTATTATGTAGAAGTGCTTTTTAGGACCAGGCATCTGCAGCCTCAGCCTCACATTTGAACCGGTCAGGCATGTAGTACACCGCTTATCAATAGCTGAAAACCTGCATAAGTTAGTGGTGTAGGTCATAGAAGTTTGATTGGTCTCCTCTTATGTCGCTTGTGTGGTAGTGTTTTCTAAGGAACTAGGCTGAGGATTTCCCTACTCTTTCTCGGGTAACCTTTTGTGAAACGACCTGGGTCATATGCCTGAGTACAAACTCCCTGCATCTCAGCTCAAGTACGGTCCAAATAGCTCACTGGACGAGTACAAGAGTATACCCACTGGATTGCTTTGTTACTTTTGGTCTGATTCCCTGTCTCGCATCCGAACCGGCTATTGCAAAGTTGCAAAGCGCAATGTGGGCCGCACCATTAGCTCGTCGTAATCAGTGTTTCAATCCTTGTTAAACATTCATCACAGAGAAATCGCTTGTGTCCCTACCCAGTCTGTCTGAAGGATGACATCTGGTCCCGCGCACAGGTCAAACGTGAACAGCGACGTGTTTGAAGCCTCGGGAAACGTCGTTTCGGGCAATGGGATTCAGTTCACAATCGGCCAGCTGGTCCTAAGCGACCACAATGGGGACGGGATCGACTCTCTCATGAGAATCATGACCAAGTTCAATCTGGGACAGCGATCAGGGAGCTACGATATGGCCAGGGACGACGATGATGCATTACTTGTTGGCACGTACTAGTCGATTATCCCCCATCTGGTTTTGACCTGGCCTAACTTATGGGGGTTTCCAAACAGACTTCATGAAGGCCTTATCGCTTGATAAAAATACTAATGCCCATGCCCAGAGAGGTCGAGAACAGAAAGATGAGACCGTGTTCGAAGCCCTGCAGGGTAAAACCACCACAGTCTTCCGCCATAAGTTCTTCGCAGATCTCAAGCCCTTCGAAAATGATATACCAACCGTCATAAAACGCTATCCGGGTGCCTCCATGGCCACGGTGGTAGACTCGCTCAACATACAGCAGCAGCAGGAGTTGTTCAGCTGGGCCCAGACTCATGACTCTCAGCTGCTGTGGGTAGACGGGCGCTTAGACCAGGGCTTATCCGACTGGACTTCGGACCTGGCTCTCGAAGTCATCGGTATATCCAGCGTTGCTATGTTCCAGACCAACAGAGGCAAAAAGAATGCGGTCCTGTTTCACTTCTGTAGCCCTCTTGTCGACGATACGAAGAGAACGCCAGCCATCATCGTGCAGGATCTCATATCTCAACTCATAGGAGTCCATGCTGACAGGTTCACGAAAGATGCCTGCTTGAAGCACAAGCTAACCCTCAATCGATTCTTGGAGGCGAGAAAATCCAGCCAGCTCAACAGTCTCTGGGACTTGTTCACCACGTGCATTTTTATCTCCGAGATTACTTCGCTTTTGGTCGTCATTGACCAGCTCGATGCGCTCCCGAGGACTCCAAATAAGCGTGACCAAGAAGTCAACCCAATCCACCAGCTTATAGATGGATTGGTAATGATCAGCCGGATAGAGACACTCACAGCCAAACTCCTCATCACCACGAGAACTGGAGCTCTTCTGGAGGATTCGACTGTGCATCTGAGACCACCGCACCAGGTTCTCATGCAAGTGCCTAGTCCTCCAAACAGATTGCGACCGACGATTGCATCACCAGGTGCGCTTCGTCGAAGAATCACCGCAAGACCACAGCCAACGAGATCTATTGTTGACAGTTTCATGGACTCCTCCTCATCTGAGGGAGAGAACGCCTGTGACCAAAAAGATGAAACTACGGACCAGGTCAATAGTCGAGACCTTTCGAAGATTGGCTTGCTCGGAGATGAGGTCGACACAGATTCGGACTTCCTAGACGACGACTCTTACGGACTCGATGGGGACTACTGGTCAGAAGATAACATCGAAAATACAAAGACGCAAAAGAAAACTGCGACATCTGACATGGTAGTGGTTGGTCTGGAGAAGCAACCTGTTCCTCAAGATGGAGGGCAGGGCTCTGCGAGTTTCACTGCACCACCGTCTACCAACAATGACACAGATGACTCGCTAGAATACCCGGACTCAGAAGAAGAAGCAATTAGGAAAGCTTTGTTAGGCAAGTTGGACAGCGATAGCGAAGAGTTAGGTCTAGCCCTCGACGACTCGGAATACGAAGAGTGATGTGTATTCCCATTTTTTCGAACACAGAACTTGGTGAGTCGAACCGCAGGTAGTCTTCAGGCAGCCTGATTGCCAAGATGTAGTCAGGTGCGGATACAACTACAACCTTACTAGGATGGATGCCTTCATATTCGTGTACCGCTCAGCCCCAAGCCCAACTAAGATTTTGGCCAATCCGCTATTTGCAGTACCCGCCAACTGAAGCAGGCTTCAGCCTGATTTCAGGCCGAGCCGACCGACTGTGCTTTGTTGAGTGGTTGATGACAGGGATAGATGGTGAAAGCCCAGTTCTCACACACAAGCGAACCAACAATACTATGGAGGGTGTGAGGTATTTAAAAAAAGTGCACATGCCAAGAATTTGACAAAAGTTGACGACAAGTGATCAAACCCGGAGTGACTGGCCCAGGGCTATCAGTTGGCGCCCGCTGGTGGATGCAGTCATGGGCGTGGAAGACATTTTCAGCCGTGCATGCGGAAGTTCTCAGCTAGCCACCGGGGTTTGACTTGTCTGTTTAGAACAAAGAGGGGCACGGAGTCGAAAGACGGCTGTACCTCATGTGCTTACGGATCTGTGTTACTTAAGTTGCTACCAAGTCCATCGAGATCCTTTGTCTAGCTGCCGTTCATTAAACCTGCCCAATATTGTCCCAAAGTCTCGTTTTCCCTCCCAGTTCGATTGCAATACCCTTGTTCTGTCTCACAGACAGAGAGTCAACCTGAAAGCAATGAGCTTAGGGTCACCACCCTCCGCGCCTCAGCCGAGTGTTGACTCGCCGGTATCAAACGGGCAAGAAGATGTCCTGCTCAAGGATGCGAGCAACGGGGCGACTGAAACGGCTGAGTCTGTTACAGATGCATCCGCTCTTATTCCCACACACCCAAATTTGTCTACATTAGAGGCTGACACTGAAAATGGAAACGTGGCTGGCTGTGAAGCAGCTCAAAATGGCCACGAGGAAGACCAAGCAGAGCCTTCCAATAGAAGCGATGACAAGACATTTGAGAACCCGACAGCGCCACCTGATTCTTCGAGCTTTGTGAAAGTTGGAAACGACGTCTATCTTCGACTACAGCACTCTTCATACGTTGATTACCTGCAGAAGACTGTGGATGATCTACGTCGGCAAGTGCATCGATATCCGGAGTCCAGCCACGACAGTGACGACCAGGGGGAGGACAACGACAATGAGCAGCTTCGGGTAGGAATCACTTCTCGGCGACATTAGTAGACAATCTGAATCTTGCTAAAGGCACTAGGAACTCGCCGTTTACCACGAAGTTAAAGTGAAGGACAAATGGGATAAGGCCCTCTTCGAGGATCATGGCGATGATAGTTTTCTGAAGCAATACAACGAACGGGGAACAACCCCGAAGCCTTGGACGCCTATCACCTGCAGGCGTGTTTTCGACAAGGAGGGCAAATATCTCAGAACATCCCTGAAGATCAACTCACCGATACTCGTCCAGGCGTTACAAGATTGCCTCCCCTCATCCAGGTCTCCTTGGTACCAGAGGTTATACTACCCGACAGTCAGCTTTCGAAAACCGTACATTCTCCTGTTTCAAAACCGAAAAGCCATCCAAGAGGCTGCTGAAATGCCTGATGAGGAGATGGCATCGAAGGCATCACACTTAAGGCTCCTTCTTGACTTCATGAAGAGTAGCATGGCTAGGACATGGGCCAAGCTGGATGAGCTGGAGACGGGCACCTGCCAGCGCATCACCTTTGAAGACGCCTGGCTACTCTATCCACCTGGATCAACCGTGTATCAAAAGACGGATGGGCACTGGCGTGCTTTCAAGGTTGACACGGTGGAGCCTAGGCCCAAGTTGCGCTCTTTTTTCGACACCCTACGCATCCGCACTTACCATCTTGGCTTCAACTACAACGGATCTCAGCTTGAACCAGTGGGAACGGAGCTGACTGTCAAGCCGTTCAGAGCAGAGCGAGCTATTTGTGAACTGACTGTTATCCCCGAGTCTCACATTGATGGTTGCGGCAATCAACAAATTCCAGCCCTTCTATCTGCCAGGGGAGACACGTTCTGGGGGCTCAATGGTGAGCCAGCATACCGAGAGTACACTGGCAGCGCTTGGCCAACCACTCTCGCAACGGTAGGGCCATGACTCTCTCCTATCAAGCCTTGAATACGTACTCGAGACTCTAACAGCTTGCTGCGTGCAGGACTGCACCAAGGTCATCGTTGACTATTCCACGTCGTCGGGGTTGGTAGACGACGAGGAGGACGAGATCAACGACGAAGATTTCGTTTGCGATTGCTACATATGCGTGTGGAAATATACCGGCCTAGCTCCGTTCCCCCTTTCAGTCTGTAGCGAGTTTGACCTTTGCCCAAAAGACCAGTGGCAGAAGAAGGTGCAGACTCCCGCCTCCCAATATAGAACTGCCTATGAGAACAGCGAGCAAGACTTGAAAAGGTCGTTGCTGTTTTGTCCTGAAAAGACATGGGCTTTCTCGTTGAAAGATAAGAGCTGGAAACAGGTCGAGGTAGACAACTTGAAGCGCATCACTTCCTCGCATGATCCTTTCAAGAAGCTCGTCATGGACGAGGACTACAAGATGGTGGTCGAGTCAATGGTGGATACATTTCTGTCCAGAGCCACCTTCACCGACATCGTCCAGGATAAGGGCCGGGGATTGATCATCTTACTGCACGGGGGGCCTGGAACTGGAAAGACTCTAACAGCTGGTAAGTCAACTGCATACTTCTGTAGGAGGCCATGGCAGGGTGCTGACAACTTTTGACCTAGAATGCGTTGCTGAAAAGAAACAGCGGCCCCTCTACATGGTAACTTGTGGTGATCTCGGAACAGACGCCACTGAGCTTGAGCGCCGACTTCAGCTTACCTTTCAACGTGCCATCAACTGGAAAGCAATTTTGCTTCTTGACGAAGCAGATGTGTTCTTGCAGGAGCGAGACTTGCACAACCTAGAGCGAAATGCCCTGGTGTCGATCTTCCTACGCCACATAGAGTACTACGACGGACTTCTCTTCTTAACCACCAACAGACCAGGCCAACTAGACGAAGCATTCCAGTCCCGCATTCACATCGCTCTCGGCTTACCAGAAATGGACGCAGACCGTCAGATGAAAGTCTGGCTGATATTTATCCGTATGCTAAGGCTGGACGAGGACAAGGCCACGGACAAGGCGAAGAAGTTGGTACTGCTCAAGTTTGTGCAGAACGAGTTGGTTCCAAAGCTCATTGACCAGGAATACCGGCTTAACGGGAGACAGATACGTAACTGTATGCGAGCGGCACTCGCCATTGCGACGAAGAAGGGGAGGGTGCTGGAAAAGGCAGATATTGAGGAAGTAGTTCAGCTGGGAAGCAAGTTCCAGGATTACATGACAAAGGTCAACCGCATGAACCAGGATGAGAAAGCTCGAGCGTTGGGTCACCGGTTTCTAGAGCGAAGATAGAATTCAGGGGGACAAGTATCGACGTTGCCTAGAATAACGTATAGTAGTTTCATGACTCTGATATCAGAACCTTGAAGCCGCCGTTTGTCGTTCTTTTTCTCGCTCAACGATCTTCAGGGCCGTACATGGAGGGTGAAATGGTTACTTGATCGTGACTTCAGGCTTTTTGGAGGCGGAAAGACTTCCTTGTACGCGCATGGGCACTTCTCTGCATCGCTTGACTTGCCTTTTCAGCGAGACCTTTCCACTTTGTAAAGCCTCATTGTAGAAAAGGTGTCCCATGGTCAGGCAGATTGGCTGACAAGTAACAACTCCCCAATCTATACTATCTAGAAGACTCTCCAAGTTGTTAACGCTGTCGGCCACAGAGTCTCAGCTGTGATTGAGCAGGATCCCGCAGCCTCGACAACATGTCGCAAGCGAGTGCTCAGATCTTCTTGGCTTGTCTTGTTCCCCCTCGGCTTTTCTACCTACCATTCGGGTGTAACCTAGTAACTAATGGTTGCGTAAAAGAATGACATATGAATGACGCCCTTGCTGTGATGAATTTCAGGGCGGATGCTGGAAGTCCGGGTCAAGTAAACGAATAATGGACATGGTTTCTCCAAAATTCTTCAAATTCCTCTACGCCGGATGGTACTCCACTTATCTCTCCATGCTATGGGTCATGAAGATGCGGCAAAAAGAAGTGTTTCCGATCAGTTTTGTAGGCATTGTTGATACGCGGCCACACCTCCGCTCAAGACTCTCTCCGCAGCTTGGTATGAGCATGCACGGTTTCAAATTCGCTGCAGGTATCTCCCTGGCAAAGTAGAAAATGCGACATACTTCAGTCACATAGCTTTCGAAAGCAGAATCGTCATATCCAAAGTTCTCGGGGCTTCGGGCTTTGAGTGCCTCCCTAGCGATTTCATGATCCGGGTCTAAAGAGAGGAGTCGATCAATCTCGTCGGACTCAAACCTGAACTTCGCCGCAAACTTTGCTATTCCGTGCCATCTCCTTAAGTCTGGGCTTTGAAGGAGAGGGGCCGCCTCGCTCGATTTTTTTTTTCGATGGTTTGCCGTCTCATAAGTCAAAGACTTTCCGTCTCTCATCGGCACTTGGAAAATCCGACGAGTTAAAACGTTCACCGCCAAATGTCCGACGGCCATTTGGGTCGGAGGTCGATAAACCCGACTCCCGTTCCGTCGGGATGAAGATGCCCCATTCCCATTTCCCTTGCCCTACCCTATACCATTTGGGAGCTTCTACCCCCTTCCCCAGTGAGGGACAAAGCGACTGCACATCCCATAAAATACGACTAAGATGCATGTATTTCTAACCCCAAGTTCTAGTTCTAGTCACAAGTTGCCTTGTAATATGTTTAAACATGATTCCGGCCCCGAATTCCAAGCCACCATTAGACCTTTGACGTTGTATCTTCGTCATTCCGCTCCGCCTTAGGCTGCTGTTGCTCGCCATCACTGAAGACCTGATATTCAGTGCTAGCACCGGAGAGTCGGTCGTTGCAGGTAGCAGATTTATCGCTGGCAGAGTAGTGTCCTGGACCGCTGCTGCCGTCGGGAATGTAAAAGCGGCGATCTATCCGAAATAGTATATACGTGTAAACAACAATGATCTCGATGCCATAGGTGAACACATAAAAGCATGCCTTATGGTGATACCAGGCCGGGTCTGTTGAGAGGCGTGGGCCCATCAGAGCGATGCCGGCCCGAAAGCCAGCGCCCATAGACAGCAACGCCGATGTGAAGACGATCAAACGCACTTTTGTGCGCATACGCCCCTGACCGAACTTTTCAATGTCCCCCTTGGGCGGAAGGAGAACACAGAAGGCGATGATGGGCAAGGGCAGGAAGGCTATGACAGCGAGGTATGTACCACCGGTTCGTTGAACATCGCGCACCTTGGAGAGCTTGGAGAGATCGCGAGTGAAGAAGCCGTAGACAAGTGCGACGATGACCATGGCGATATCAGCAGTGATACTGGCGTAGAGTACCTTGAACACTACCGTCATTGGCCTGCTCCATCCAATATGGGGGTGGTAGGCGCGCAAGAGGCGTTGGGTAAGAACGAGGTTGATGACAAAGAGCATCACAACCCCAGCGCTGATAAAGACCTGAGTGGCGATGATGATTTTGGCGTTATCAAGGCGCGAGGCCCAAGAAATTCGTAGCACATTGGCAATAATGCGGGCCATGCAGAAGATGAAGAGTAAAAAAGAAACAAAAAAGTGGTGGGATCTGTAGACGTTACGCAGGTAGATGGTTATGTTGAGGCCAGCAGCGGCGACGAAGAAGACCAATATGACGGCTCCGATGGGGTCATCTACTGAGGTGCTAGGGTATTGGCCAAGAATAGCAAACAGGGGATGATATGGAGGTCCCTGATGCGGGTTAATTGATTTAGTTGTATGATATAGACAAGGTGTGTATATACCGACGTAAGCATGCTGGAGGGAATGGAGCTGCCGTCCAACCCTTGGGTTGATTGGGACGACATGGCGACGGCAAACGGGGAAATTTCCCTTTGCTCGTCCTGTATTCCAATCGCCGATTGTCAGCTGATATGTAATATCAACTTGGTGTTGACATGCCAATTCTGATGATGCAGTGATGGCTACCCGGTGACGAAGTAAGGGGCAGCTGCAGGCGATTGATTGCTGGTTGGATTGCGGTGAAGCTGACCTTGGCGAGGTCTGCCAACACAGCAGTGCGGGCTATTATAGCTTTCCATTTCTTCAGATCCCGATTCCGTTGGGATTTCTCGCCTCCGCATAAGGCGGCATATATCAGGCCATCTGCGAAGACTCGGATGTCGGAGCTTGGCATCGGTGCGAGTTGGTTGGGATGTCGCCGACAAAATTGACAGGGTGCCTTATACGCAGCCGAGCCGAGGTCCTGGATCGTGTTTCTTTTTGATACCATGTGACTTTCTTGAGTCTATCAACCGCACCAACGCGACCTCGTCACGATCCTCAGCTCCGGATTCAGGCATTTGAATCACTAATAATCGTTAAAGTTCGCCAGAAATTATTCCAGACTTCTAGGTGTTGCATTTTTTATGGTCAACTGATGCGTTGACTGTCACGTGTCTAAATGGCACCAGCGAAGGAACGGCTTACGGGGAGCGAAACACGTGGAGACGCCTATAAATTAGGGCGTTTTCACCAAGCTATAGGGACGTCAGAGATTAATGTCTTAAAACATCACCACCACCCCTACCTTCGAGTCTATAGTGACTATCCTTCAGACTGCCTGCTTCTATCACGCTTCCTACCTTCTGGCTCTGACATTAACGCGGCTGATGATGAGTGATATTTCAGCTGTAACTAGTCGACTGTTTTCGTCTAACGATCTGTTCGCCAGAGGAAAATTAATTTGAATGAGTTGATCCTTTACAGTTGTCATATATACGGCCAGCTTCTTCGATAAATTGTTCTGCTGCTGTAGGAAGCCCAAACCGCTCAAAGTCCCCAGTCCGATGTCGTGCGGGGTTGCAACTACGGCTCGTTGGATATTAAGACCCTGCTTGCCCGCCTGGCCTTTTGCGGAGGATTGGCCACATTAGCTGCATGTCAGCATCCATCGAGTCCACAAGAAGTTGACCGATATGTTAGTTAGACTTACGTCTTCGCAGTTGACCCAATAAGAAGTAGGTCATGTGGTTGAGAAATCGTCAGCGCCCTCTGTCTCCACCGTAATCAATAAGCTTCTGTTGGTGGGTGACCACCTATTATGAGAGATATGACCAAACCAAGAGTAGGGTGCCTTACTTTTCGTTTAGCGGTCAAATCAATAGGTTCAAATCCAATTAGAGTTCCGCGCAACGTTACTCCGCACTTGGATAATAATAGCGCAGCTTTTAGGAACGTCGCAACCATTGATGTATTAGACTATACATACACCTCTGCCCATGGACTCTAGCTTGAGCACATCCCTTTCTAATTACTCCTCGTCCACTGCAAGAAACCATCCCAAAATACCTTAGCTATGGCCTCCAACTCTGCCGGTACAAGCCTTCAAGTCAACATCTACATCGACCCCAAAAACCTGCCCAAGTTCTTCGAGGCCTTCAAACCTGTCTTTGAGAAAGTCAGCGCTGAGCCAGAATGCACCTTCTTTGAGTTATATCAAGCAGAGGATGATCCAGGTGCACTCTCCTGGGTCGAGGATTGGTCCGAGCTCCCCTGATCCTACTGAGTCGGGATATGGAGCTAACTTTCAGCAGGTCCAAGCCAAAGGAATGGCTCCTTGAGGTTGGGATCTTTTCTAATTGCGAGGGTATACGATGGCTAATATGACGCATAGTTCCAGTTCCCGAAGGAGTATTACAAGGAATATTTCGCGATTACGGAGCCAATGTTCATAAAGCCTCGTGAGGCGAGATTTCTCAACCGTGTTGGTTCCCCCTACTTTGTGAGCAAAGTTGGATCGAATTGATGGAAATACGA
This sequence comes from Neonectria sp. DH2, assembly GCA_003934905.1. Classification (NCBI taxonomy): domain Eukaryota; kingdom Fungi; phylum Ascomycota; class Sordariomycetes; order Hypocreales; family Nectriaceae; genus Neonectria; species Neonectria sp. DH2. The sequence continues at coordinate 30,400 of RQWH01000013.1, read as the reverse complement.
CTGTGATCATGTTTCTACTGGATAATGAGGGGATGGGTATATCGGTAGCCTGACGAATAGAAATGGTGGCTAGGTCTAGCATATCAAGCTGGAAGATAACCTAGAAACAATTATCGAATCCAAGTCAGATATCTCGCAACCCCGATTAAGCGACCCGTTTACGCCATATTCACGGGGACTCTTTGTGTATCAACTACAGGCAAAGAGATTCCTTGTAGGAACATCACCGATTCACTACCGATGTTCCCACGGTTCTGCTCGAACCAGTAAGGCAGGCGGAGCAGTGATCTCTCAGACCTCACAGATGACTGAGAGATGAAATTCCCTATCGCTCAAAGACTTATACTTTGTTTGGTACCACGTGAGAGTTCCTAGAGGCAGCGTATAATAAGGCCATGGCCTTGTGAATGCCATACTCAATCCAGAGGATGCAACATTGCACAGCGCGTAAGGATCCTGAGTGTCAGCAAGGTGAGGGGTTGTGACGATCTCTGGCTTGTGCTTACCACACTTCCTTAGCACGTCCTGGCCCGCTCATCACTGGACGGGGTTACGAGCTGCACTAAATCCCACAGCAGAGCCAACACCGTCTTGGACTAGTGAGCGTATTATCTAGGCCCAGCTAATCAACTCCTGGTGCTCATCATTACTGCGCCGTGCGACGAACAGAAACGGACTCGATTCCAATGCGGGAAGGCTGCATCCAATGTCAACACCCCTTATGCAACTCTGTATCAGAAATGCAGACAAGATGCTTACTTAGTGAGATCGGTGCTGATTATCAAACTGCTGCTGGTAGCCTTTGAGTTCCTACAAGGGAACACGAAGGCGGCAGATGGTCTCATGGCAAGCAGTATTAAACTATTAAAAGACACAGTCACGATGCTTTGAGACACATCTAATCATCAAAAGCCACGACCAAGACGCGAGACAGTTGATGATAGTGCGAGAGATATTGAGCATATGCTACCATCCCTCGGCCATGAGTAGGTACCCTCATTCCTGTAACTCGCAGCACAATCCCTACTCCTCTCTAGACGTTATTACCACTACTCCCTCAGCGTCAGTACGTTCACACATGAGACCTTTGCTACTTTGACTCGCCGCGTTTTCCAACCACTGACCGGGTTCACATCAGCATCCACGCCGTTGTTCACCATAATGAGGACAGCGTCGAGACAAATGATATGCTTAAGCCTAGTCTGCAGTAGTTCAATCGCGTATTTCAAGTGGTACACGGATCCGAGGCCTTCAAAGGCGGCCTTAACCCTGCTGACCTCTCCATTCCCCCGCCTGGCAACACGACCGCAAGCAAGCATGGTGCCCTTCGATCGGTGTCACTTGAGCAACCCGGATAAGCGACATTTCACACAAATTGCCCAAGATATCTGATCTACATGGCAATTAGGGCGTAATTTAATTCAGGAGCGGAATAGAAGTTGCTTAGTCATTCTCTTGGTACAGTACTTGCAAGACTCCAAATTCTCACGTCCCGCTCAACCTTCCACTCCGCCCCGCTAGGCATCATCATCATCCTTGCCAACGATGAGAGCGACTTGGGGGATTGAGGCTGAGTTATCGCTTATACGAAGGGGTCGTACCCATACCTCGACTGTTACTTCCTTTTTCGAACGGCATTGGACAGAACGGCCCCGCTGAACACAGTGACGTGGCATGATGGATGCGACTGCTCTCTGAGTTCATCAACTTCTCGAGGACATTTTATATCTCTGACACTGATATTGAGTGACTGCGAAAACCAATCGCGACACCTCTCAATTGATTGAAAGTTCTCTTCTTATACTTTCGCCCTCTGGTTACAACATAAATCCCCTAGTAAACCCGGCCATCCATCGACTTAAACGAAGCATGAAGACACCAGATCAGCAAGGCGATGCCCAGAAAAGTCCTCAAAAGCGAGTGACTGGGCTGGTCATCATTAAAGTGGCTGTGATTGGAACCTCCGGAGTAGGCAAACTAAGTTTATCCGACCGAGTAAGTGTTTCGTCCCTCTCACAGTTGTGCTCTACTGGTCCACCTTGTTCAGACTCACTGACTGGCACGGGTAGCTCTGCCATCAGCGTGCCCCTCAACGTGAAGATCCTTACGAGGACGGTTCTAGGAGAGTGCAGCTCTCGCTCTCCGGACAGACTGCCCTGCTTGAATTCAACTCACTACCTCACCACCCAGATTACGAGGCGTTGTTTCGCCACATGATGCAGAACAGCGACTGCTATGTCTTGGTATACGACGTGACGGATCGAGCTAGTTTCGTCAGCATGCAAGCCTTTGGCGAGAGAGCCTATGAAATGATGCCAGAGCAACAAGGCGGGCAACAGCCGTGGCGTGAGCAACAAAGAGGCTTCATCGGTACCTTGGCTCAAAAGCTTTTCAGAGGGCGAACATTCTCGGAAACATCGCAAAAGGAGTCAGGCAAACGGCTGCATCGAACAAAACCTTGGTTCGTTGTTGCAAATAAGACGGATCGGCCACAAACATCTTGGGTTGTGACGCCAGAAGAGGGGATTCAATTGAGTCGGCGGATCGGGGCTACGTTCTACCAGGTATCTGCAATGACTGGGGCAGGGTGCGATCGAAGCGTGCTGGATAAAATAGCCATGCCATCAGTTATGCGAAGGCTGACGTCAGAAGATGAAAGAAATATTCAGGGAGAAGCAGGATGATGCAGCCGAAACAGCTTCACATCGTACTTGCTTTGTACTCATGGAGCCGTTTATTCCAGAGCGGCGAGCAGCAGCAGCAGTATCAACGAACGAAAGTGCAGATATCAGATATCAAGCGACAGGCTCTGATATGTTCTAGCTACCTATTTAAATCTTGTAAAAGTGTAAGGCTAAGAACCGAAAATACTCTGCTGAAAGACAGTTCCGAAATCTGGTCAATTTGAGGTGCTGCTGCTGCGACTCACGGAGGCGCAACGCTACTTTGAACAGGGCTCAGAGACTTTTATTAGGCATGGCGTCTCGCTCAGTCCAGGGGCTGCGCAAGTCCTCAAGTAGGATGGCTTTGTCTAACGAAGGTGGCTTGGAAGTGGCAGCCGTAGTAAGGCCGCGGTCTCGAAATGCATGCATTCATCCATCAGGATTGCCTTGCTTATGCAGAGTAGTAATCTATGAGCCGAGGCAGTTCATCTGTGCTGGGAACAGAGAAAAAATGGGTCATTCTGACCCCCTTCATGGCCCAACAACCCGTATCCGTAAATACGGCTCTCCTTACTAATAGAAAACACATGTGCTTACAGCTGTTTTTATTCGCCTTCCATCCCTGTGGCATGGGCGCAGCCATTTTCTTGCAATACAGTGTTCATAGTTGTCACCATGACCGCCGGGCTATGTTACTAAGCCATCACATAGCTACGCTTTTGAGAGCTCAGATGTAGGGCGAGGCTCTAGGATTCTTGCGTAGGACCTTGGGAATGCGAAGAGACAGACAGTTGCTGACGGTATCATACGATATTTGTGGAGTCGAAATGTTGAAGATGGTTTCTTAAAAAAGAACTCTCTTAATTTAGGAGCAACGCAAAACAGGAAGACTACAAATATGCCGTGTGATTTATTCCATCTTTTTAGTATAATAAGTTAAATAAGCCAACAGGAACTTAGGGACAACCATCACATTCACATCCCAGTTATTGTCGTCAACATGAGAGGGCTTTCTCCAAGCGTTCTACTCTTCGGCGGGTTTCCGATCCTTGGTTTGCTCCATAGTGCTCAAGCCATTTTCGATCCGGCACCTTCCCAGTGTGTAGGGGGCGAGTATTGGTGTCAGGACCGTTGTGGATCAGACGCGTACGGACAGACCTGCTGTGGCACGCCTAACGGCCAACATAACCTTTGCGGAGCAGGTGAGTTCTCGATGCAGTGAACCAAGTCAAAGTTGAAGCCCGCTAATAACATGATTTCCAAGGCACCGTTTGCTGTCAAGACGGGTGTTGCCCATCAGACTCGACATGCAACGTCGTTGGGAGCTGCGAACGGGTTGTCACGACGACTGGGCCTGATGGCCACTCCACGACTACAACTGTGACCTTCCAACCTGGTGGTGACACCAACATACCAGCTCCAACTGCTACACAGCAGCCCGGGACCGGTTCAGCGGCAGACACCAGCTCGGTTCCTCCAGGGCATGATGCAACCACCCAGTCTGACAGCCAAACCATTGTTGAGCCCGCACCTACAGCTCATACTGTTATAACCACTACTGACTCTGCAGGTCAGACTATCGTGGTCGTTGGGTCAGAGTCTTTTGTTCTTCCATCGGTTACAGAAGTGACTGTTATCACTACAATCGGGCAGATAATCACAGTGTTTCCTCCCCAGACTGGCGAAACTACCCAGTCCAATGGTCAAGACAGTGTTCAACCGGCACCTACAACTACAGGTGGTGATATCATTTCGACAATCACTAATTCTGCCGGTCAGACTATCGTGGTCGTTGGTTCAGAGTCCATTGTTCTTCCATCGGTTACAGAAGTGACTGTTATTACTACAATCGGGCAGACAATCACGGTGTTCCCTCCGTCCCCTCCCCAGACTGGCGAAACTACCCAGTCCAATAGCCAAGGCAGCGTTCAACCGACATCTGCAACTACAGGTGGTGATATCGTTTCGACAATCACTAATTCTGCCGGTCAAATCATCGTCGTTATTGCAACGGAGTCCTTTCTTCTTCCATCGGTTACAGAAGTGACTGTCATCACTACAATCGGGCAGACAATCACGGTGTTTCCTCCGCCTCCTCCCGAGACCGGCGAAACGACTCAATCTAGCAGCCAAGGCAGCGTTGAAACCGTACCTACGGCTCCTATTGTTTCGACCATTACTGACCCTGGTGGTCAAACTATTGTGTTTATTGGAACATACTCGGTTGTTCTTCCATCGGTTACAGCACCAACTACTATCACCACACTCGGGCAGACAATTACGGTCTCTCCCCCACCACCACCCGAGTTTGGAACGACAAAGCCGATTTTTACCAAGCCCGACAGCCAGACTTCATCTACTGTTGATGATTTAGCCCCCTTGCCAACATTCACAGTCTGGCCAGACTTTGCTCTTGAGCCAGTAGCCACAACGGTCGACGAACCTCAGGCAACCGACGATAGTTCCGTCATTCCTTGCAAAGTTTGGTTTTTCTTCGTAAGTTTTATTTGTTGCAGAACGGAGCTACAGCCAGTAATCCAAACAACCAGGTTTGCATATCGTGGGAAGGGATTGATATTGGCGGTTGGAAGTTTACTCTACCCCCAGGAATTTATCCATCGTATGTGGCCGCTCAACATGTCTTCAAGCCGACTCCGAACAAACTTTTATGATGTTTCTTTTTGGCTGACTTTCTCGACTGCAACAGAGGAGGACCGCCGAAGGGTATTAAACTTCCTCCGGGAATTGAGATCAAGTCATTCCCACCATGGCCAAAGCTAACGTGAGCTTTAATCTACCACTCGGAGCGCGGAAAGTTCATCTTGAAGACGAATTATGGTTGCTGAGAGTACGTGTTTTCTAGCATCGGAAACGACCGTAAACCGACATATTCCAAAGAACCAGACTCATGCGAGACAGAGTCCGCGTCTCTCTGTGCGACGACGACATCTTACGGTGTCTCTGTTTCCAACGATGTTACTATCACGACGGCCTCTCAGGTTCTTTCGACCTGTGCCACCATTTTGGGGTGCAATGTTGATGACCAAGAAATGACTGCAACGGAGACAGGGTCATGCTCAATCAGCACAGTCACTGACTTCTGGGTCACATGTGGCTCTGGCGAATCTTGCACCACCACCAGTACTTCTTTGGTGACTGGTTGTGATGTAACGGCGACGACGATCTCTTGCACTCAACCTACAGCAGACGGCATCGCAGCCCGTGCTGATGACGACGGTGCGTCGTGTGATTTCAAGGTCGCCTACGTTGTCTATCCCAAGGACGGAAAGAACGAGGAACAAACGAATACAATTGCAGGTAAACTTCGCGAATATGCTGTTGCATCGCTTATCTATACCTCGAATACCAAAACGATGGGAATAAATTTCTGGCTTCTCCCTTTGAGCCACGCTCAAGCAGACGAATTAGCTGTCATTCTAGCATCCGAGGTAGGACTGGCATTTCTCTGACAATTTTCTTCAAACCTCCTCAATTCTGAGGGTGTTGATTATTGCTAACAAAAATAAAGGTAGCATCAATCTACGCACAATGCGTCGGCGACTGTTACGACCCCCTGATTGAGGTTTCTTATCAACAAGATGCTCCAAGCCATCTTGTATTTATGTCTCAAGAAGAGGGCCATGACTTGGATGAATACGACGATCGATACTACTTCGAGGATGAAGCTGTCTCCTGCAAGGACATTTCGGTCTACGTTTTGGACACAGGAGCGCAACTGGATCATCCGGTAAGACAAAACACTCGTATGTGTGTCTATAAGACTAACAATGCAATCTAGGAGTTCAAAGATACAGTAGCACAGAATTCTCGATGGATTCATGTTGGAAACGACGCCAATCAAGCGGTTGCTGGACAAAATGCCGAAGACGACTCTGGAAGCAATCCCATTCAGCTCGAGATACATGGAAAATCCCACGGAACCGCAATGCTCAGCCTTGTTACCGGCCAGTCATTAGGCGTGTGCAAAGATGCTAGCCCCATCCTCGTCCGTGTCCCTCGCAGGAGACTCGGCAATTCATTCGGCAGCATGCCTGGTGGTGCCACAAACGAGGACTACATCGAGGGTCTGAGCAAAATCAATGACGACCTGACTGATTCTAGTAGCGTGACAAAGGCGATCGTTTTATTGGCTCTACATTTTCCCCGAGCTTCGTTTATGAGAAATGAAGTTGACCACTCCGCTGGTTTCGTTGGTCGGATGCAGCAACTGTTAGCAGACCAAATCTCAAAGGGAGTGTTTCCAATCACCGGAGTAGGCAACGAATTAAAGGTAAGTTGGAATGATCCTGAGTGCGCCCAGGTAGCAACATGCCTGATACTGACTACAAACAGTCTACTGTGGATGGCTGGCCCGCCAATTTCGGCAATGTCGGCAACTCGCCTTTACCTGAGCTTCTCGTCGTCGGCGGAGTTCACGTCAGAGGCGCACTCTACGGCAGCACAGACAGTACTCAAGGCCTGCCGCATGTTTATGCGCCAGCAGCTGGTATCAGAGCTGCTGAAGGCAACAAGGGTCTTTGGGATTTTGGTCTCTATGTCAAAGATAGCAAAGGCACCTCCGACGGTAAGAAAGTCGCCAGACCGTCGCTACTGTCTCGTCACCAACAATTGCTGACTCGCATCCAGCTTCTGCAATCACGGCTGGTCTCGCAGCCTACTTCCTAAGGCTAAGTCAGATTAACAAACTCGAGATTGATGCGAGCCCGCGGGGCTTGAAAGACTACATCCTTTCTGATAACATGAATTGGGCACGACCTGGTGACGAGAAGACTCTACCCGCGATCTGGAACGGCGCTGTCATACCCGCACGGTCATGTCCCTGGAAGCCGTCGCGAAAGCTCGTTCGTCAAGACGGCGAGGACACTGATGTTTGTCGACGTCCAAATCCCACAGAAAGCATCACTTCATCGAAGGCTCCGACAACATTGGTCACCATCACCGGGACTGGTCCTACAAATTCGGAGATGCCGCTTCCTACTGATTTGCCAACTCTGCCTGGCAATGGAGGCTCAATAGTAACGCCCACGGGAAGCTCCTGTGCCGAAACAGGGACCGTCACTCACTGTGCTCTCGGACCAGGAGGCAGGGAGGCCTGTGTGTCGACGCCGACCTGCGTCTCTTGGGTAGTGACGGCCACTTCGACAACACCTCCAGAGCCAAAAATAACGAAAACGCCCCTCGAGCTCAAGAAAGTAGTCTGCAACAACGAGGGCGACTTCCCCGGCCATGCTGACATCAGTGAATCTTCCCTCAAGGGCAGTGTGGGCAATTTCTGCGCAGTTGACGCCTTGGGCTTGAAGATGGACTCCAGCAGCCTTCCAGTGCAAGAGGAATGGAATGACACGTCGGGCAACAAATTCCGCTTCACTGTTTCGTGGATTGATGGCTGCGTTACCGAAGGGGATACGCAGGATGTCTATGAGCCACTGGGACGCGACAAGGCTGATTGTCATGACATATTCTATGATACATGGCGTGATTGTGAGTTTTGCATTGTTCTTTCGTACGTTCTAATGGTGTTCATAAGCTAATGGGAGTTTCTCATAGGTAATAATGGTGGAGTGGGGGGTTCTATTGATGCAGGGTGTCTGAGATTCTTCTTGGAAGCGGGGGTGTAAAGTTGGTACGAGAGTGTCCTTAAATATTGAGAAGTAGACTCCAAATCATAAGAGGCGCTTTAGGTTCACATCGATGCCACACCTTGGGCCTGTTTTTGCAACCCTAGTTGGAGTGGTCTTAAGTCATTTTCTCTGCAGCATAATGATAATGACTACCTCGGAGGTGATCTTGAGTATGTTGAAGAGGACGGTGCTATAGTCAAGAAAATAAAGCGTCTGGAGATAACCCCACCACTGTCACGACCATACATGCTGAAGCGAGACCCTGATACGAACCTTCAAACCCTGGTGGATGTACGTCATAAATATATGATAGGTCTATTTCCAGCGTCTTCGATGAACTCATCGAGCTTTTCTCCCAGCTGAGCCTCATATTGAACATAGAGACCTATTTTGATGGTTGGGGAGGATTCACGTTGCCGGTTTTCTTCAGTGGCATTCCTAGTTTTTCTCTCATCGTCGATAGTTCTTGATGGCTCGACAGTACTATCCGTACCTATCGGGACTCATCTATCTTCGGCGTTTATTGCCCCTGGAACGCGCACTTTCTTTTTTCGAATACCCTGCAATGGGCATCTCGTCGCGACTGGAACACAACAGCTTGAATGGTTGGACAACATGACGAACACGCAGCCAGGATGTTACTTTATTGAACGTCCCGACAACGGTGTTGGTGATGTATCGGGAACCATTTGTTCGGGGCTGTATCCCTCGCTCAAGAGGGATTTGAAGAAATGGCCAGTGGAACAGGAATGCTGCCGCATCGTATCCCGCTGAAGAAGACTATCAAGGTGTTGGCAAAGCATAATTTTGGCGACGCAGATTTCCGCTGGACATGGTGTCAACGCGGAACCCCAGCTGAGTGGGTCATCTATTTACCCCCCGGTATCAACAAGGGGATCGATAACGGAGATCCCCTGATCCCCTGATACAAGTGCTGTAGTGATGGCTCACTTCTCACTGTAGGCGCTCGCAATCACTAGTAATGGATGGCATTGGGTCTTTAAAGATTCCAGACCAAGCTTATCTGCTGCATGCTCGATCCACGGACTCCACAAGTCAGCAAAAGCCAAGAGGATCAGAAGCAATTCACAAAGCTACTGTCATCAGATGGCGGTGTGAAGGCTTTGCGACGCTCTGTGGCGCTCGGCCTGATTCCTTTGTTTGTGTGTGGCATTGTGCCGATATGCATCTTAATCAGGCTCCCAATATAGATCTTGGTCTTACTCCTCGTGGTCTAGTCTTTCGCAAAAGCGCAGATAAGGGGGCATCCTAGCGCCTTGCTAGCAATACATGAACAAGCACCTCGCCGTTGTGCGCAAAGATTGTGCACCGAGGTAACAGGTGGTCACTTTCCACACAGACGAGTGAGTGATTTGAAGACGGACATAAAACGGAGCCCACAACATGTCGCATTCGCACAACGCTAATGCGACTTGCTGACTGCTGAGAAATCAATTGGCCGCGTCCTCTGCTCGTGATTACCAACCAATGGGAGTAACAGTGGCCAGCGGCATGACTCTCTGCCGATTCGCTCCACCGATCGTGCATGATCTGCATCTAAGCGAGCAAAATAACGTTAACGAAACGTTGACTGATAGCAATTTTGATACGGACTTGATACGGACTTAAGATCGTAAGCATGCAAAACTCCGGTGTCTTCTCCGAGATGCGAGAAACGGACGAATGGACGCTTGGCGGCCCGCTCATTTAGTTACTAATTCGGAGGCTAGTCAACTAGTGTAGTAGTTTGGTGAGAAACGTCATTGTGGATTTGAAATGAGGCTCGATGCCTTCTTTCCTCTCAAATCAAATCATCAAATTATGGGCTTTGCACTCCTCATCTCCCATGAGATGGGATTTGATAAAAGCCTCTCCTTCCTGTCTAAATCTCTACCACCGGGCTAAGCCAAGTCTCGACTACCGACAGTTCGCCATCAGTGGCTACAGGTATTCGACTTTCAAGTGCCTTGCTTGCACACTGAGCTACAGCCTACGGATACGAGACAGACAGGTCGACCCCGGTCCAACGGCACAAGATGTGGGGCACCACAATCGACGGCGATGCCCTTCGCCGAACGCAATCATCGGCATACGGAGAACCGACACAACCTCAGCTCCACAACCCGGACAGAGCGCACGACGAAGGGACACCAAACAGCGCGGGCGATGGCTCCTCCAGCAGTGACGTTGCCAGAGATGGCACATGGGGTGAGAGGGAGGAAGGTATCGATGAGCACGAGGCCATTGAGGAGTACGAAGCACTCGGGCGGAACTTGGTGCAACTGCACAAGACGAGAACACACGAGTCGCATGCAAGCAGGCCCGGCCGCAGATTGTCCAACACTCTTGGAAGAATGAAGTCCGGAGCTTCCTCTGCACGTGCGAAGTCGCGAAGTCGCAAAGAGCAAAGTCAAGGAGGCGAAGGTGGTGTAGACAACGAGTCCGACGATGAAAGCGAAACGACAGACATGGATGGGGAGTTTAACCTCGGAGACTTCATGCGTGAAGGTCACTTCGAGAAGCGCACAGAAGAGGCAGGCTCCCTGAAAAAGGTCGGCGTCATCTACGAGAACCTCACTGTCAAGGGCGTCGGCAGCACCGCAACCTTTGTCCGAACTGTTCCCGATGCGGTCCTCGGGACTTTTGGCCCTGATTTGTACCACATTCTCTCAAACTTCTTTCCGTTCCTCCGGTTCCGCAAACCTCCAACACGAGACCTAATCTACGATTTCACCGGCTGTGTTCGCAACGGAGAGATGATGCTTGTGCTCGGACGTCCCGGCTCAGGATGCAGCACCTTCCTCAAGGCCATCAGCAACAAGCGAGAGTCTTTCGCTGCCGTCGAAGGGAACGTCTCCTACGGTGGAATCTCCGCGGATAAGCAGAACAAACAATACCGCGGAGAAGTCACTTACAACGACGAAGACGACATCCATTTTGCTACGCTCAGTGTTTGGAGGACTCTCACATTTGCCCTCATGAACAAGAGCAAGAAAGCTGTGACAAAGGACATCCCCGTCATTGCCAATGCACTCATGAGCATGTTCAAAATTGGTCACACCAAGCACACACAAGTCGGAGACGAGTACTTGCGCGGCGTGTCCGGTGGTGAGCGGAAGCGTGTTTCCATTGCAGAGACGCTGGCTTCCAAAGCCACGGTAATTGCATGGGACAACTCTACTCGAGGCCTAGATGCATCAACTGCTCTCGACTACGCAACGTCCTTGCGCATAATGACCGACGTGAGCAATCGGACAACCCTCGTCACCCTGTATCAAGCTGGCGAGGGCATTTACGACTTGATGAACAAGGTGCTGGTCATTGACGAAGGGCGAGAGATTTACTCTGGGCCTGCCAATAAAGCCAAGCAGTATTTCATCGACCTTGGCTTCGAGTGCCCGGAGCGTCAGACCACTGCAGATTTCTTGACAGCGGTCACAGATCCCAATGAGCGTCGCTTCAGGCCTGGATTCGAGGACAAGGCCCCCAAGACAGCCAAGGAATTCGAATTGGCATTCCGTGCCTCGCACCACTACCAGGAGCTTCTCGCTGATGTTTCTTCGTACAAGAAGCAGCTACAACAAACCAACTACGAGGATGCCAAGCAATTCGAGGGCGCTGTTCAGGAGTCCAAGTCAAAGCACGTCTCGGAAAAGTCTCCGTACACTATCCCATTCTATCGCCAAGTCATAGCTTGCAGTAAAAGAGAAGCTTGGCTTCTTTTGGCAGATACGACGACGTTGTGGACGAAACTCTTCATCATCATATCGAACGGTCTGATCGTCGGCTCTTTGTTCTTCGGTCAACCCACCACCACAGAGGGTGTCTTCAGCCGCGGTGGTGCGCTGTTTTTCTCCATCATCTTCCTCGGCTGGCTCCAACTAACCGAGCTGATGAAGGCTGTATCTGGACGAGCAGTTGTCAGCCGTCATAACGACTATGCCTTCTACCGTCCTTCCGCTGTCTCACTCGCCCGCGTTGTCCTTGACATTCCCGTCGTGGCCATCCAAGTCTGCATTTTCGGTCTCACCATGTACTTCATGACTGGCATGGATGTCGATGCCGGTAAATTTTGGATCTACTTGTTGTTTGTCTACACTACGACCCTTATGATTACCGCTCTATATCGAATGCTTGCCAGCTTGTCACCAGACATTGATACCGCCGTTCGGTTTTCCGGCATCGCGCTCAACTTGCTCGTCATCTATACCGGCTACGTTATCCCCAAGACTCAACTTTTGAAGGATTACATCTGGTTCGGCTGGATGTATTGGATAAACCCCTTGAGCTATGCGTTTGAGGGTGTATTGACCAACGAGTTGTCCGATCGGGTGATGGAGTGCTCTCCCGACCAGCTGGTGCCTCGAGGTCCCGGTGTTCAGTCCCAGTATCAGGGTTGTGCAATCGCTGGTGCAACAGTTGCCTCTACCGACGTTTCAGGCAGCGTTTACTTGAAAGACACGTACGACTACACCCGCTCGAACCTTTGGCGCAACTGGGCCGTCATCATTGCCTTTGCCGTATTGTATATTCTTGTCACCATACTCGCCACTGAAACAATCAACTTTGCATCCGGAGGCGGTGGTGCTCTCATTTTCAAGAAGAGCCGTAAAGCGAAGAGAGATGCTCAGCAGGCCGCCGCTCCAGTCGACGAAGAGAAGGCTGCTACACCAGAGTCCAGCTCCAAAAACTCCCCGTCAACCGCCGAACAGGATCGTTCCACCTTCGAGGCTGCTCAAGATGATGAGCCCTTGGACCAATTGACCGAGAGTAAGTCAATCTTCACTTGGCAGAATCTTGAGTACACCGTCCCCTATCAAGGTGGGGAGCGGAAGCTTCTCAACAATGTCAGCGGATATGCCAAGCCGGGCGTCATGGTGGCACTCATGGGCGCATCTGGTGCAGGCAAGACAACTTTGCTCAACACGCTTTCTCAACGTCAAACGATGGGTGTTATCACGGGCGACATGCTCGTCGACGGTCGCGAGCTTGGCCCGGATTTCCAGCGCAACACCGGCTTCTGCCTCCAAGGAGACCTGCACGATGGTACTCAGACTATCCGTGAGGCCATCGAGTTCTCTGCTCTACTCCGTCAAGAAGCATCCATCAGCCGCGCTGAGAAGCTAGCTTACGTGGATAAGATTATCAACCTGCTGGAGCTCGATGACTTGCAGGATGCCATTGTCAGTTCGCTCGGTGTGGAACAACGCAAGAGACTTACGATTGGTGTTGAGCTTGCTGCCAAGCCGTCTCTGCTTCTCTTCCTCGATGAGCCGACTTCAGGGCTGGATTCTCAGTCTGCGTATTCCATTGTGCGTTTCCTAAGGAAGCTAAGCAGAGCCGGGCAAGCTATCATCTGCACCATTCATCAGCCGAGTTCCGTTCTCATTGAGCAGTTTGACATGGTACTCGCTCTTAACCCTGGTGGCAACACTTTCTACTTTGGACCCATTGGCCAGAACGGCCAAGATGTAATTGACTACTTTGCTAAACGCGGCGCTGTCTGCCCACCGGGCAAGAATATTGCCGAGTTCATCCTCGAGACGGCAGCCCGCCCCCACAAACGGCCAGACGGCACCAAGGTTGACTGGAATCAAGAATGGGTGCAGAGCAATGAGGCTGGTCAAGTCACTGAGACCATCGAGGGCTTCAATCAGTCACGCCGCCAGGAAACCAGTGACACGACTGCCACTGGCTCCGGGGCCCACAAGGCGTTTGCTGCATCGACGTGGGCGCAGTCATTCGAGTTGACGAAGCGAATGTTCAGGCAGCATTGGCGCGACCCGTCTTACATATACGGAAAGCTGTTTGGCGCCGTTGTCATCGGCATCTTCAACGGCTTCACCTTCTGGCAACTGGGCAACAGCATTCAGGACATGCAAAACCGCATGTTCACCTGTTTCCTCATCATCACTGTTCCGCCAACCGTTGTTAACGGTGTTGTTCCCAAATTCTATGGCAATTTGGCCTTGTGGCAGGCCCGCGAATATCCTTCCCGCATTTATGGATGGTTCGCCTTCTGTACCGCCAACGTCGTCACCGAGATTCCCGCGGCCATCCTCTCTGGATTTCTATACTGGGTGCTCTGGTACTGGCCCACTGGACTTCCTACGCAAAGCTCTGTGTCTGGCTACACGTTTCTGATGACGATACTCATGTTCCTCTTCATGAACAGCTGGGGCCAGTGGATCTGTGCCTTTGCGCCGAGCTTCACCGTCATCTCCAATGTGCTGCCCTTTTTCTTTGTCATGTTTGGTTTGTTCAACGGCGTGGTCCGGCCATATAGCGCGATGCCGACTTTCTGGAGGTACTGGGTATACTACGCAAACCCTTCGACGTACTGGATCGGCGGAATGCTCGCTTCCACACTGGATGGTGCTGTTGTGGAGTGCAGTCCGTCGGAAACAGCAATGTTCAACCCGCCGCCAGACCAAACATGCCAGCAATATGCAGGAGATTTTGCTGACATGGCTGGCGGCTATTTGACAAACCCCAACGCGACAACCGAATGCATGTACTGCCCGTACTCCAGCGGCAACCAATACCTGGCAACGCTCAACATTCATGCTGATGAGAAGTGGAGAGGTGAGTCTTTCCTGCTTGTGTGTTATTGAGAAACAAGCCTGCTAACGTTCCCACTAGACTTTGGTATCTTCCTTGCTTTCTGCATATCAAACTGGGTATTGGTGTATTTCTTCATCTACACCGTCCGTATCCGCGGATGGAGCTTTGGGTTTGGCGCTATTTTGGGTTCCTGGGCAAAGTTGTCGACCAGATCAAAGGGCGGCTTCAGAAATTGTTAAAGAGGTAGAAGTGATCATAAAGGGTCTTTATAGAGGGATAGAAGGAAAGGGAATTGGGTTATAGATTGGATATATGCGTCAAGCAAGTTAGGATTTAGAGAGAAGGAAGTAATAATGGGCCACAAATTATGAGAAATAGTCTATTAAAACCTTGTGTTTAATGACCGAACTAACTATTGTACTACCATCGTCCAATGTGCAAGGGCAAGAGGCCAGCAAAAATGGGTCATACCTATTTTCTCGAGGTTTTAGGGCCAGTCTTAGCAGGCACATTCTCTTTATAGAGCGCCACACTGTCAGGGATGAAAGGTTAAGTGGGCTGCGAAGCACAAGGAGGTGGGCGGGCGTGGTGGGCGAACGGATGTGGGGCAGCAGTTACCCTATTGTTTGAGTGGAAACGAGACTTGATGAATGTGATCACAAGACCAGCAGGGACAGTTTAAGTATGTAACTTGAATTATCATAAAACAAGTGATGAGTTACCATAAGATACTCTAGATTTGATAAGAACTGTCATTGACTCGGTAGAGATTAAAATGCTGTGACCGGGTCCATTTTTTAAATTTCATTTGACTCTGTTAGTCCGCGTACAGCTCTGTTTCGTAAAACTTGAATGGAGATCTATTGTTGCCCTAATTAAGAATACTGCACGTCTCATATCTCTTCTTGAGTCTCCTCCGCCTGTTTAAGATCAATCCTCTGTTTCCTTTCCTCTTCTGACAGCTTGTCAAACTCCGCGACGTTCTCGTCCCACTTTCGTACACATTCCATCTCCCAATTACAGTCCTCGACCTGCCCATAAACGGGATGACTGAAGCGCGGGTGTCGACTCGGCCAGTTGGAGGCATGGTAATGGTGCTTGACAAGCGCACCACGGGCGTTGTGGTTGCCGGAGTCGGAGTGGCCCTGTCCCGCGCAGAACGCCTCCACGTCGAGAACAAGCACGCGGCTGACAACCTTGGACTCATCCAGGTTGTGAAACATGTCCCACGTAACCTCGGCACC
The DNA here is from genome assembly GCA_003934905.1 of Neonectria sp. DH2. Classification (NCBI taxonomy): domain Eukaryota; kingdom Fungi; phylum Ascomycota; class Sordariomycetes; order Hypocreales; family Nectriaceae; genus Neonectria; species Neonectria sp. DH2. The sequence goes on along the minus strand of RQWH01000013.1, from coordinate 14,287 downwards.
GTGAGATCTCTTGTTCATCTCCTCGATGAGAGCGATGGTAAAAGCCGATGGCCCTGTCCCACTAATGACTTGGTCGAAGTCGAGCTGGACGTCTCCCAATGCCACTCCTTGCTTCTTGGCGACGCCTTTGAGCCAGGCCATGATGTTCTCGATCAAGCGGAGCATAACAGGTTGCTGCGGACGCGAGATAAGGGTCCACTGACAAAAGGACATGGACTTTTTGCCCAGGATTGGGTGGTCGCGGAACTCGGGCTGGTCAATCTCGACACCGACAATTATGTCAATATCCTTCTCATCGTAGCGCTCGGGAATGAAGCGATGGACGGGTCTCAGCGCCTCAACGTCGATGTCTGCGTATACGCCGCCCTCAGCATACATGATCATGTAGCGTAACAGGTCGGCCTTGATGATTGGGATGTTGATGGCACGGTAGAAGTCCAAAATATCCGGGCGCTTAAAGCCGTTTGGACCGAAATACTGCTCCACATAGGATAACTCGTTCGCATCTGTGAGCACCTCGTACCGCATCCCCGGATTCTTTTCGAGCCATGACCGGACGTTGAGGGAGTCCTTTTCCTCAAAGTCGAGGGGATTGACTTTCCACGTCTGCCATATCTTCTGCGGGAATGAGCTGCCGGGAAGATGAGGAGGGGGGGCCGGCTCCCTGTGGTGGAGCATATCCCAAGGGCTAGGAATTGCGGGGAGAATGTCGATGTTTAGGATGATGAGGATGATGCAGACGCAGGCGAAGTACAGCCGGAGGTATCTCATCATCTGCGCTGGGACCTTGTTCCTGAGCTTGGCTGTGGAGGCTGCCAGAGTTGGCGAGCCCAGTGGAGAGTACATGTCCACGTCCTTGTATTCCCCGACTGCCTCGCTCTTGAGCGTGAACTCCGTAGGAGGACTGATGCGAAGGCTAGCCGGCGCGTTCTGTCGGGGGCGAGAGGGCATATCGAGGCGCCGATTGCACGGACAGACAAGGGCCGAGTGCTACTCGAGTGTAAAACGCAATTGGGGTTGAAGTTCAAACGGCGTTGTATGATACGGGGTCTTCTCGTTGTGGCGACCAAAGAATGACCAAGGACAAGTTGCCAAAGACTACAGCAATCTTATCATCGGGGTACCGCTTCTTTACAGCACTGACGGCGTGGTTATCTCGTCTCGTCACCCGCATTCCACATCACAGTGGAGCTTGGCAAGGGCTGGATCGGCCTTCCCATGTGAAAGGCTGAGAAGCCGAATACTGGCAGGGGTCTCGTGACTGCTAGCGGCTGAGGCAATTCCTGGGGATGGCGGGGGAAGCGGGAACTGAAGGCCTGTGTCCTGTTGGTTCTATTAGCTGGAGATGATGCAGCCCTGGTCGGCATATCACCGAGTTACTATCTATTCACGGCTTGGTTCGCTCATCTCATGGGTCGGGGGAATCCTGCGCTGCAACCCCGCACTTTCCATGTAAATTGCTGCCATGGGCAGACAAGCTTTCGGGCCACGCCTTGTCGCCGAGGGACTTTGGATATCGCGTCACTATGGGAAGCTCATTGGGAGTTCCCAATTGCTGGCAACACCTTCCAGCGCTAATCACGCAAGGGGCCGCTGTGCTAGCCACCACACCACGCTGAGCAAGGTGACATTCAAATTTGTCAATCGCCACCAACATGCATGTGAATACGACGTCCGGGGCTATTACTGATTCTGGAAAGAGGCAGAAGGGACTGGTCGGAGTAGTCATGCCGAGCCTAATCTTGTTGGAGTTGCAATCTGTGGGAACAACGTCATCGGGCAGCCAACCTGACCAAAGAGGCACTTTTGATCGCGTAAGATGCTCAAATGAATACGAGATCTTCTCGATGCAGGGCCTTCCCATGTTTCTTGCAAGGGTGGCTTTATGTGATCTCTGACGTCTCCTCAAATCAAACCGTCAAGCTTCATTGTTAGCAAACCTGGTCCTCATACCCCGCAAGCACGAGCCAGACCGCCAGCCTCGGGAACCACAAGTCGATCATCTTCACGGGCTGGAAACTCGGCCGACCCCGGACGATGTGCCCCAGATTTGGCCGGGGTAAGTGGATAACAAAACATGCCGGCTTCTAGTTATCTACGATAGTAAATGGGCGCAGGGAAGGCATCTCTTGGGTGTTTTTCGAGCAACTGGCAATTCTCTTGAACGACACTTCGTTATCGTTACAATGTCTTCACCTCAAAAGGGCATCCTTAACGGTCAGGAATGGGAGGTAAAGCCCAGGTTCAGCCCGGATTTGGCACTCGAAAATAGCTGGAAGCCAGCTACGTCAGTCCACCAGTACAAGAAGAAGTTCAAACGCATCAAGTGGTCTTTTTGGCCCAAGCCATCACCCAAAGGCGACAAGCTACGACCGACCGCTTACCTGGACGGGTTGAGAGGATTCGCCGCTTTCCTCGTCTACTTGCAACATCATGAACTATGGGTCCACGACGAGGGCGACCTGAAGGGCATTTTTGAGAATGGATTTGGTTACGAGGGTAAACACTACATGGCGTGCTTCCACGGAATCCGAACCTTTTTCACCGGCGGCCACTATGCGGTGGTGATTTTCTTCGTCATCTCGGGCTACGTCTTGTCGGTGAAACCTTTGAGCCTCATCCAAGCCGGCGAATACGTCAAGCTAGGTGACAACCTGGCATCGGCATTGTTCAGGCGCTGGATCCGACTCTTTCTACCTCTCATCGTCACCGTCTCCCTTTTCGTGGTGGTCTGCCACGGCTTGGGGATGTGGGTGCGGCCACTGGCGATGCAGCCTACCTTGCGAGGCGAGCTCTGGGCGCTCTATATCGAGTTCAAGAACTTCAGCTTTGTCTTCAAGGAAGGCGGCGTCCCGTGGCTCACTTACAACCGCCACCTATGGTCTATCCCCATCGAATTCAGGGGCTCCATCGTCATCTATACGTCCCTCATGGCCTTTTCGCGATGCTCGCGCACCGCCCGTCTCTGGTGCGAAGTCGGCCTCATCTACTACTTCATGTATATCAGCGATGGCTGGTACTGCGCCACCTTCGTTGCTGGAATGCTGCTCTGCGACCTAGACCTACTCGCAAAGAAGGGCGAGTTGCCACGCTTCCTGGCGCGTCTAGACCCCGCCAAGGAGTTCATCTACTACCACCTGCTCGCTTTTGGGTTGTTCTTGGGGGCGTGCCCAGCTCAAACGCCGACGTCGAACAGCTCGCAAGGAATCGAGGATGGTACTACCTATCTTATCTCAAGCCGCAGGCTGTCTTCGACTACAAGTGGTTTTACCTGTTTTGGGCGGCCGTCTTTCTTGTTGCAGCAGTCCCACGCATCCACTGGCTGAAGGGCTTCTTCGAGACGAGGATCTGTCAATGGCTTGGCCGTGTTTCCTTTGGCCTGTATTTGATACACGGTCCGGTACTCTGGACCTTGGGCGATAGATTGTACGTCGCCATGGGGTGGTTAGTCAACGATCACCTGCAAAACATACCTCAATGGGCAAACAAGGTGACGGTTCCAAAGACAGGTCCTGTTGGACTGGAGCTTTCGTTCCTCTTGCCTCACATAATTCTGGTACCAGTGACCTTTGGCCTGGCAGAATTGGTCACAAGGTTTATTGACACGCCCAGCGTCAAGTTTGCAAGTTGGTTCTACAAGAAGGCGTTGGGACGGCCGTCTCCTGGACAATTGTGGGATAGTAAGGCATGAGAAATATGAACAACTAGATTAATTAAATTTTGTGCAATTGATGCTAAAATTATCATAACCTCCGTGTGTGCCTTACCCCATTGAGTGTGTACCTACCTGCTGGGGTTGCCTGGAGTTGACAACATGCGCCGAAACCGACTTTTAGAGCTTACATTTTCCAGCGCAAGGCATTATGTTTCTCTTCTGGATGTCACTCACCGCTACAATCGGGAATTGCTCTGGGCCTTGACGTTCTTGCATCATGCACCAACTGTTCCTGGGTCGACGTCGCCCAGAGTTCCACCCCAGGCATCATCACCCAGATCAGTTGGTTTCCAGGGTCAACCAACAAGAACCATGTTCCGCCTAATATCATGTCAGACTATGACTCACTGATGTGATTGGAGTGTAGGGCTCCCGGTGATATCCTCGCAGTTACACCCGAAGCGGAAGCTACTCCGTGGCCATCTCAACACACGCACGCACCTCAATCTATATCGGTGCTAACGTCCATCTTCCACCCCAACTTCCCCGGGGATCGTCAATTCCCCTCACCCGAAAGATTCGAACCCCTGCAGTAGACCAGGGTCGGTCGCCGATGTGGTGTGTGTGGACGGCTTGGGGCGACGCGGGGTATCGACGCCGAGCCTCGGCATGCATATGACAATGCTTGTTTGGATGTCGCAATGTTGTAAGCGCCCGAGCACGAATGGCAAACTCGTCTCCGCACCCGGAAACCCTGGTTCTCACGGCAACTCTCTGCCGAGCTCTTGGTGCATCAATTCTTTCCACGAATCTCGCGATTGCTGCAACGCTGTCTTGGCCCGAGAACCCAAAATGATCGTAAGAGACATCAAACGCCTTTCACTCTTCACCGGTTCTATCCTCTTCCTCATTTATGTCGGAGTCTGCCTATACACCTCGCCAGGGGCCAAGCCCACGCAGGAAACGGGGTGGGCCGAACCTCCGCTGGCCGAACCGAAAGTGGGCGTGAGTGGCTTCGACCAACCTCAGGAAGAGGAATTGCTACCGAGCTTTCCTCCGGACACTTCGGACACTTCAGACACTTCAGACACTTCAGACACTTCAGACACTTCAGTCACTTCAGTCACTTCAGTCACTTCAGACACTTCAGACACTTCAGAAGCTCCAGCAACGCCAACTCCCACCACCGACAATGTCCCCGATGCAACCGATGTTGCAGCAACCAATGGAGCCGTTTCGGCCAATTCCGATGACCTGCACCAGGAGGTTTTCTCGCTGTCGACCAAGGACACCAAGTTCTTCCTCATCGACTTTGGCGGGATGAAAGCAATGAACCCTAACATTCTCCCACATCCAACCTTGGAGAACACATGGATCATTGTTGCCCAGCAGGTGAAGGAGATATCGACCTTCTTCGCCGAGATCACTTGCAACGCCGTGTTTCAGGACGACCTTCTTCGGTGCCTTCACCCGCCAACGCCGCTGCCCATTGCTGCCACAGCTGGCGACCGGTGTGAGGGCGACCTCACGTACATGAACCAAATCGCTGGTCCGCACGATGCTCGCGTCTTCTTTGGGCCTACCGACCCCTACATAGTCTATGGCTCCAACTCGATCTTCACTTGCTTCGGTCAGTTCATCCAGGACTTCCGCATGCTTCTTGAATGGGGGACTGAGGTGGCCGTCCCCACCGACTTCCGCTTAGGAAAAGAGCTTCAGCGCCCCCTTCCGTGGAGTACCATGGAGAAGAATTGGTTCCCGTTCTGGGACACAGCCGGCCAGATGTACATTCACTACGACATCGCACCGAAACGCGTCTTTTCCCAGATCAGCATAGATGGCTCCGCAGGGCCAGACTTGGCGACCTTGGTCGCGTCCTCGGACGAGCAGTGCTTGTCCAAGTACTTGCCACAGTTAACAAGCGAGTTGGAGTCAATCCACCAGGCCACCAACTCTCTGCAGGTCACAATGTGTCGGAAGGAGGATGCATCATGCGTGCAGGACGAGAGCAATACCTTCATTTTCACCGTTGTCCAACATAAGACGTACTATAATTTTCATGGCGTCTACGAGCCGTACGTGGTGGTATTCCAACAGCGCGCACCCTTTGAAATCTACGCCATATCACAGAAGCCTGTATGGATCCACGGACGCGAGAAGCATGCGGACCGCGATACCTCGGACATGTTCTATATTACGTCAATGAGTTGGAAAGACCGAAGCCAAAGGTACCACGGATACCTAGATGACGAGCTATTCCTAGCTTTTGGTATTGAAGACGAGAAGGCCGGGGGTATTGACCTGCGGGCATGGGATTTGCTCCAGAACTTGGGTTTATGTGCAGGATCTTAATCCGAAGCGCTTGTACGATTCAAATTACCATGCGATTTTATTGCGGTTGTATATATACGCGACCTAGACAGATAATACAATATCCTCCCCAAGTACACGCATTCTCCCTATTGTCTCACGAATGGCCTCTCGTTCAACTCTCATTGAACTCTTCGATTACAGACCTAGGTTCCCTGTACTCTGCAGCAGCGACGTATTCGGTATCAAGTCTATAGTTGGAGAGATCAGCTATTGTCTCAGCCTCATTGAGCTTGGTTAAAGCGACGCTTCACCCGAGACTATCAAGTGTTCCGCAGGGAATACAACTCGGGAAGTTCAGGAGTTGGAATGGGCACTGGTGGTACAAATGTCAAGGAATGAAGGGCAACTTACCCAAAGGCCTCCGGGCCCCCGTTCTTCAAGCCCTTCCCTTCTGTCCAATGAGGGCTGCCGACAAGTGCAACAACATTAACACGTAACCCGTATCTGTAGTCTTGCGTGCCCAATGCTCTACCATCTTCAGCATCGAGAACACAAATCAGGTCTGGAACACTGGCTATGGCTGTTTGGCTCTGAACATCGACGACTTGGATGTTCTCATTTTGGAACGTAATCCTGAAGCGGGTTGTTAGAGGGGGGGCATCTGAAGAGAGGGCTAATGGTTGTGTTGATGCCGCGAAAGGCATGATCTCAAGTGATCCCTCGGTGAAACCGCCCCGCACGTCTCGAGTTACGCGAGTGACCTTTCCAGTCAGGATCCTTTTACCGGGATACACAGACAGAATCTCATCTACCACGTCCCGTTTGTACAGCCGCGCAAGGCCTACTGCACGACCGAGGTGCCATGCGAGAGAGATGGATCGTTGGCAAGCGTGCCTTTTTACCTGGTGGCCACTCAACGCACCAAGAGATATACCCGCAGCCTGGCCCATCTGCACACACACCTGCCGGAGTATGTCCTCGACATCTCTGTTGGAGCCAGCCTGAAGGTGAACCACAGTATTTCCCTTGGCGTCTGAGGCTGCTGCCGGAGCAAGTGAAATTCCAGCATTGTGCGGCGTGACCTGCCAAAGATTGGGATATGCGCGGCCCATGAGGTCGGCATCAACAAGGGGCTTTCCTGTCCAGATTGCCGTCTGTATGCCCCTCATGCCGTTTGAGCCTCCAATTTCCAAGCTCATGACGGCTGTCAAGTCGGCGATGCCGAGCCCTTGAGATCGAAGAACCGCGTTCACCGAGTTCTTCAACTCTTCTCCGGATGGAGGTCGCTCGGAGAATGTGCTTGGAGATCCCATAAACGCCACCGCCGGAATAAATCCGTCATCTGGAAGCTGTTCAGAGGAAACTATTTCGATTGTCTGTCCAGTAGACATCAGCTTTTTGACGCTGAGGTGGCTGCCGTAGGTGTCTCCGCCACCTCCGCATCCGAGAATAGCACACCCCTCCGCTATAAAGTCCAAGTCGGTTTCAGATAGGCTCCAGCGTTTGTTTTTGACAACTGGGCGGTAAGAGTTGATGTCAATAGTTGCGGCTGTGGTGAATTTGGGAGAGTCTGCATGTGATGTTGTTAGAAGCCCGTCTTCGTGAAAAGCATCTTCGTCATCCTCTTCAACCTCGCTTTGAAGAAGGGTGCGGGACCTGGATAACTTCCCCGCAGCACGGACAATGATGCGGCGGCATCTCGTGGTGACATAGGGCATTGGGTGAATGGCTTCTTCGACAATTTCCGGGCTGTCCGCTCCGTTCTTTTGCGCTTTTGCAATAGCCTGGTCTCTTGCCCTAGCAACCGCGTCTTCTTCCGACTTGTCGTCTGTCAAGTTGACGATGGTGTCAACTAAACCAGAGACCTTCGCCATAGCTGCCCCGATCGCATTTGCAACCTGCGAGTATGCAGGTCTTATCATTCTCGAAACTCCACTCAGCGATTCTGGACAGATGATGCAGCCTCCTCCAACCAAGATGACTGGAATGTCCGCCTCTGATGTCTTCATTTCGTCAATGACTGTCTCGAGCAAAGCTTTTATCTGGTTCTTTGCCTGGATCACCACTTCAGGCGAAATGTCGGATACCAAAGAACGGTCGCCAATACCCTGAAGCCCTGCGGCAACAAGAATATCCGTCGTCGTCAAGATCGAACCCCCAAATACTCTGGCTTTGGTGGTTAGATCCTTGCTTACTGATTGAGGCCCAATGCTAATCTTCCCCAATGACGTGGTTTGGACAAGCGAGCCTCCTCCAACACCTATACTGCGTAGGTCCGAGACGGCAAAATTCGTTCTTACACCTGCAAGGTACGAGAATGCTGCGGCTGGTCGGGGTAGACCAGACGGCTCAACCGCACATACATCCGAAGTTGTTCCCCCAATATCAAGAACCAACGCGCCTTGGCTGAGAGTGTCCTTGAGATCTGCCAGGAATACGGCTCCAGTCAAAGAATTGGTTGGTCCAGACAGAAATGTTGAGATTGGAAGTCGTGAGGCATCCTCTGCGGTAATCAGCGTGCCGTCATTTTTGGTGAGAAATCTAGGTTGTGTCAACAAGCCTTGCACATGCCGAGGGCCATCGACGTAACTCACAAAGATGCCGAGATCTCTAGGCCCCTTAACGCTTGGCGAAACTGTTGGATGGTCCTTCTGGCAAATGGGAGAATGGCCGCATTCAGAATGGTGGCATTTTCTCTCTCTATGAATCCAATGCCAGCCACGTTGTGCGAGAGCGTAATGTTGATCTCTTGTCCCAAGATGGAACGCAAGACAGTACTGACTTGATCTTCTTGACGAAACAACGAGTCAATGGGAGAATATGTTCCTATGACAGCTACATCCTTTATGCCGGCTGCTTTGATCGCTTGTGCCGATTTTCTCACAGCGTCAGCGTCGACGGGGGTGATTACACGACCGTCAACTAAGAGTGGTTATCATCGAAAGCCTTAGAAAATGTCTGAATCAAGAGGAGCACACACCTTCCAGACCCCCTGGGAGGCATACACTGAAACCCTCAACTATTGACCTCAGATCATCGGGCAAGCCAGCAAACGGTGGCACTTCTTTTCCGTATGGTCCGCAAAGCCGCAAAACGGCCACTCTAGCCAGTTTCTTGACATCTTTCTCGACAACAGCGTTGATAAAGTGCTGTATGAGTTTCAGCACTCTGGCATTCAAGGGACGAAGTTTAGGGACAAAGCTCACGGTTGTGCCGAGATTCACAGCAACGATGCCATCTCGACTCTTTGATGGAAGTTGCCTAAGTACTTCCTTAAGTGCCGTTTCAATGCCGTCTTTCACTTCTCGTGTGGTTGACGTCTTAAAGGATGCAAGGACGCTCTCCTTCCTTAGTGTGTCACTCAATGCTAGATCAATGGCAGCGGCATCTGTGTTGGTGCCTCCTACACGCAAAATTTATTAACAGCATCGGTGTTGTCGGCACAGCTAACTTACCGACGTCCACTCCTATAATGATGGGCATTTTCGGGCTAGGTTATGATCAAAAGAGCTATTCAGTTTGAAGCATATACACATGTAACGTAGCCAGACCGCAAGCTTGGTGTGATGATTATTAAAGATGCGTCGCTAGAAGGCAATGAGAAGAAACCCCTCTTTCCATTCCCACTTCGTGAACGAGATGGTTAGTCACCCCACTGGCCCAAAAGCTTTTGGCCCCATGGCACTCGGAACTATGGACCCCTCGGCGTACTATGCAGATAGTAAGGGTCGTTGGTAATCTTCAACACCCGCTAGCCTAGTTTATTTGTATCATCGGCGAACTTTCTCTTGTAGGAGCCACACAACTGGGGCCGATATCGGGACCTTGCCGAGCTTCGGGTTATACAGAAAGGGAAAGAGTAAGCGAATGGAAGATACCACGAATGGCAGCTTCGTGAGTGTCAACCATGCGCAATAATATTGGCCGATGGCGACAGTTTGGACACTTGTTATAGGGTGACATTGGGTGTCAGCGCGTGCCTAGTATCCACCACTTTGTTATCGATGGCTCCTTCGACAGGGATCCTAAAGATCAAAGGGGGTTCCAGAGGTCGGCAAGTCGGTTTGTTCCCCATCGCTATCGTTAATCAGTGTTAGTTTTGGAGACCGGCCTTTGGGCTCGATAAGCAATAGACGGAACCCACATTCGATGAGTTCATTTGTAAGCCTTGGTAGGGGTAGATTGATACTCAATTGGGACTAATATGGCGTGAGACTTGGCATTTATTTGCCAGTGACATACTTACCAGGTCATCGGGATGTAACTAAGCTCTATGGGCGTAGTCAACCCCGTTTTCGAAGCTGCCATGTGTTTGGGCGATCCTAAAACCCGAGCGCCCTGTCGTTTCCTTCTTCTAGCTTGACCGTAGCGTGCTGTCAACACAATGTCCACTTGGCCCCTTATTTCAACCCGCCAATGGAACATGCTACCCGGCTCATCAATAGCCTGGTAATATTACACTAACGACAATTCCCTCTGCATTGGGTCGGCGTAAAATTACTGACATGTCCGATATAAGGGTGCCAGTCACATAGATGCAGCGAGATAATCAGCACCCTGTGCTAAGTGTGGTCCCAACAGCATAGGTACGGTAGCAATCGTACCCACGATGTGGTTTCCATTGAAGGGCTCATGTTTAAGCTCACCGGGTTAAACACATCAGAGAATATGAGACATATGGTACAATGGTAAATATGAAGTTTCAAAGTAGCAGCCTCAAGGTAGATTCAATTTACGAAGTTGCTATCAATCGAGGAGATTACAATAATGTCGCAAAGTGTGGGGGTACGGTATCAAGCGCCCTACCATAGTCCCAGCCGCATCTTGGCAACAGGCTCAGGAGCAACAAGACTCAGTAATACGGGCGTTCAGTGGGCTGATACGACTTGAGGCCTCATCCTCCTTCCATCAGACCTTTGAATTGACACCCGGGACTTCAATGATAGGCTCTTCCTCCTGCTTCCAAGCTTCGTACTCCAACAGCCCAGACTCGTTACGGATTGCTGCACCGTTCTTACTGTGGATAATGGATCAGCCAAAATGTGTCACAAATTATGCAAGAAATAACTTACAGATCTCGTCGAATCATGAAGAGGATTGCGAAGACGGAAACGATGGCAAGTCCGATCATGCCAGCGCAAATTTGGTACCCGTACTCGTAGCGTGGGGCTATTGAATGTTCATTAGCTCTAGTGCCAGGTATGCAGGGTCTGAAACAGTTTGCTTACCATCGACAGCTGGAAAGAGGAATACCAGAGCCCACGAGTTGATGGCATAGACGCAGGTGTTTCCAATAGAGACGATCAGTCCACGGAGGTTACCGTCCCCTTGGCAAACCTCGTTCAGCCACGCGATGGTGACCGACTGTGCGGGTAGACCTGCAGTGATGGAGATGTATCCAACGAATTTGAGCCAATCTGGGGCTCCCCAAACTGAAACGAAAGCGTTGCCCAAAAGGCACAGGATCATATTAGCCACAATGACAACAGGACGGTTCTGCAGCATATCTGAGACGTAGCCACTGATGAGAGAATTGATCAGTGCAGCTCCTTGGCCTGCGGTCGGAATATTGTTGATCTGCGGCACAGAATATTTTCCGAGATAAGTGAGCCACAGGTTGAAGTAGCCATCTCCCCAGGAGAACGCGCCATAAAGGCTGTTGGGTGTGTAAGATTAGACGTGATTCAACACAAATATATTCACTGAACCGGGGCAATAGAATCACTCACAAGTAGCACGTGGCAAAGAAGTAAACGTGCCACGTGGACCAAATACTCTGGAAGCGCTTCCAGGTCACCTTTTGCACAGGACGTCTCCCGATGCTGTCCATTCGCTTATTGGCAAGCTCGATTTCCTAATAACGGCGTCAGAATATTCCACAATGATAAAATGGCACATTGGGCACTACCTCAGGTTTGAGCCACCTTGCTTTTGTGTTGCTAGGCTGATCAGGGAGAGCATAGAACCCCCAAATGGCAATGGGGAGGGAGATGATTCCATCAAAAATGAACAGCCACCTTAGAGAGTCAGTGAATAATATTCCAAATCTTCATAGAGCCAGTACTGACCTCCAACTGGCCATGGCCCGGCCATTCATGTTAGTGTAGAGACCAGCTTGAATATATCCAGAGAACATTCCAGCCACTCTTGCGGAGACTTCATAAAGCGCCATCCTCTTGCCCAACTCTGAAGGGGTGTACCAAGCCCCTAAAATGGCAGCGAAACCAGGGAATGCAATGCCCTGGAAGAATCCAATGGCAAACCGCAGACCATAAATCTGCAACGGATATATCCATAAGCCCCTGCCCACAAAACGGTAAATGCAGGCGATTGTTGACTTACTGTACCAGCATCCTTGGCACCGGCAATTGCCATCACCAACCCAGTCCAACCGAGCTCGCAGATTGGCATGAGGATCGAAGGGCGGATTCTCGTAGAAAGGAGCATAAGAGGAACTGTAAGGTGGTCAGCCGAGAAGCAATAATGACGACCGACGCGTAATCGAACCTGCTCCTGCGATGATACCGCAGTTGAAAGTCGTCGAGAAGTAGTTCAACTCATTGCCATAGAGTGAAAGCTATCAATTTCGATTAGCCCAAGTGTCTTGCTGTTGAGGTGGCTTCTGGCTTACATCTTCCTTCATTCCAGACACATAGGCGTTGCTAGACAAGTCACTCAGTACACATATCCATGCAAAGTGAAGAGGAGGTCCTACCTGATGTTGGTGTTATCCAAAGTCTGAATGAAACATGACAGGGCAGTGTAAGACCTATTATAACGTCAGTATCGTCACCCTTCGCCAACCTCAAGTCTTGTCAGGTAGGAACGCACAAGAGAAACGTGTCGAGTTTTCGAACCAAGGTTCGATCAGGGTCGGTGTTGAAGTACACCGGCAGTGTGACGCCAAGAACTCGTCTACGGCACTCATGTTGATCGATGGCCGCATCTTGGTTTCTGGGGAAATCGGCTGTAACTTGAGCGGCGGCGCTCTCCTTGCGGTCAATGACCCCGGATTCTTTGTTGGAAGCCATGTGAGCGTGGCGATGCCAAGGATCAGACAAATGCAATGCACAATGCTGACCTGCAGGTATGGTTCGGTTCCAGACAGTCGGATATATGTACAGCCTATCATCAGGAACGTCACAACCTGTGTGAACCAACTGCCCAAGACGCAAGTTTGGCGGCGATTGCGACCTAGCTCAGATGCTCGCCAAGTTCCAACTTGTCGGGATCAAAGTGGATCTCGGGTGCGTCTGAAAGATCCCCAACCGACCTCGGGCTATGTTTGCCCGAATGAGGAAGCCTGAAGCGCACTTGGCTTGATACGGCCGGCTCGGAATCAACGGCATAAGACGCAACTTTGGCGACAATGGCGAATTGGTCCCGGAGATAAGACGTGGTTGCCAAATGCCGCCCATTAGGCGTCTAAGTGGGCCTTTTTTTAATATGACTATCGAAATCCAACCCTTTAGCATCGTCTGACATGCAGTTTGAGTCTTTGGATGTGGGAGCCCATGCCGAACTAAGAGTACCTTATCTCGCCCTCAATGGCTGGGGAAAGTCACCAGTCTCAGAAGACTTTTCCGCAGCTTCCACAAGTTAACCGCACATATGCTCGGGTTCATCTGACTTCAAGCAACATTGATCCAACTCGTCAAAGTAGAGTCAATCCATTGCATGCAGAATCGATACCAACTCCGAAGAAAAGAACCTCGAAATAGAGAACATGGCAGAAGTAAAGAAGCGCATCTATCTGAATGCTTTCGATTCCTGTACCGTGGGGCATACCAGCCCGGGTCAGTGGCGAAATCCTCTGGATCAATCATCCAAGAAACGAGACCTCGCCTACTGGACAGAAACCGCGAAGCTGTTAGAAAAGGGAAAGTTCCTGTGCTACTTCTTGGCCGATACAGTTGGAGGGTTCGACGTATACAAGGGGAGTCGGGATCCTGCCATCAAGGTGGCGTCGGAGTTCCCTGTGACAGACCCGTTCATTGTAAGTGATTCCCGGAAAAGGACAAACGAGCGAGTACAACTAACTCCCAGCAAGCCCATATCGGCAATGGCTGCTGTAACAAAGTCGCTAGGCTTCGGGATCACGGCATCGACAAGCTATGAGCGGCCTTTCCTGCTGGCCCGTAGGTTTTCGACGCTCGATCATTTCACCAAGGGCAGAGTTGCCTGGAACATCGTGACTTCTTGGAACAAGTCAAGCGCCCTTGCGATGGGATTGACCGATCTCATCCCCCACGACGAACGATACGCCGCAGCGGATGAGCTAATGACAATTCTATACCAGTAAGCTCCCATGATTCTTCG